>JARWLC010000012.1:50140054-51477554 GCA_033318265.1 Phyllotis vaccarum | reverse complement strand
ATCCCACAACCCTCCATAGATCTTCCCTTTCAGCTCCATCCTCCACAGGAGGAAACTGAGGGCTGTAGAAGTCAATTATACAATTGCTGGTGAAACTTTTGACTGCTGCCTGAAGCTTAAATTCTTTCATTAGAAAGAGACTTAAAATTTTATTAACCATGTATCTTCTTGGGATATGCTGTCCCAAACCCTCTTCTGTTCGTGGAGGACCTGAAATAGAGTGCCAGGAGCTTCGGGGACTGATTAGTAAGGTGTGCCTCTTGTGCTCAAGGAGTGAGTCCCTGGAGGGGAGAGCACAGTGCTATCTACTTGTAATAATGGTCCAGGAGGGGAAGGAGGAGATGAAGAAAGTTCTGGGTGCTGGATGATCTCTGTGTGATTCCATGTTAGCAGTTATTTTTCTTTTGTAGAGTCCTGTTGTGGTCATGGATAGCTGACTCAGTGTTTAAAGTATGTGCATAATAAAGGATCATTTTCATGGCCCGAAAAGAAGGACTAAAAGGCTGCTGGTAGTCTTTCTATGTTAGAATTGTAGACATTTGTTATGTGATGATGGAGCATTGATGAGCTTTGGCTGGTCAGTTTATGGAAATTGCTGGTTATGGCCAACTTGTGTCTAATACAATTAATTTTTAACACATACTTTGGAGATTAGCCAGCTACATGGGCCAGATTTGTTATAAACTCATGTTGACTCATCAGCATGCATATATATTTTTACAAATTTGAATGCGTTGTTATTTTTCTCAAAATATTGGCATTTTCTTTTAATAATTTCACAAGTAGTTTGCTCCAGACACAAAGCCCAAAAGCTTAGTGTAATAAATTATTATGCAAACAGATATATAAAGTGATCCTCCTTTTGGGATAGTCATTGTATCATGATGGTTAACTTTATGATTATTTACCCTTCACAACTAGCCAAACAGAAATATTGTCTTTATGAAGTCTGTAGCTAATCAAGATGTTAAAATAAGAGCTAATATATTTCAAGAGTCTTGATTTTTTAAAAACTTGGTCCAAGACATCACTATTAAAGCATAAAAATGGTTGACAGAGAAATTTAAAGATAACAAAGGCAGTATTAAAAACAAAAACTAAATCAAAATTAAATAAAAAATTGAAACAAAGGAGGCTCCCAGCATTGAATTCTAAAAGAAAAACAGAGTGTAGAAACTCTAGTTCATGGACTTTTAATATTACTTGTGGTTGATTAAATAATCCATTTCCCCCAAACATCCATATACTAATTCTAAAAGTCTTAGATGTTATCTTATAGTTATCCTAGGTTATTTGTGTTGGTTCAAGATAAGCATTAAGGTCCTGGGAATATGTGCACATGAGTGCAGTATGTACAGAGGCCAGAAGAGGGCACCAGATTCCCTGGAGCTGGTGCTTGTGAATAACCTTGGATCCTGGGAGCTGTTCAGTCCCTGGGAAGAACAAGTACTCTTGACTGCAGAGCCATCTCTCTAGACGTTTTTCCTCTTTTTGATTGAGTGAGATTATAGGATGACTCTGGTAATCATTTGGATAGGTTTTTAATCTAGTAAGATATACATGTAGGTGACAATAGCGGCATAAGGAGGTGTTCTTAAATATCCTTTACTGTGAGTAGGGGTTCCCATGAGATTTCTAAAAATTTGGAAATTTTTGTCTAGGAAAAGAGTAAGGCTATATATGTGTAAGTCTCTCCCCCACTGTTATAATTTATTTGTTGGGAATTTCACACAATATATAGATTATAATTTTCCCCTTCTTTAACATCCTCTCCCACCTTCCTACCTATAGAAGGAAATCTTACTTAAAGTATACTAATATAAGGTTACTATTTATTGGAAAACAAATTAACATTTATGATAACAGGTTATAGCTTAGGAAGACACTTGAGCAATCGGATGGTTTAAGTGATGGATGTTGATCTAGTCTCTCAAAAAGGCAGGAACAAATGGGGCGTTCAAGATCTCAGTAGGTTTTTTTTTTTTTTTTTTTTGAATGGGGTTGGCCACACCTTTTTTAGGAACCCGGGACCCTGGATAAGTGTCTTTCGACTAACACCTACTCACCCAACTAAATATTCTTTTTTATCTTAAACAAGAAAAGAAAACAACAATGACTACTCAATGTCCTCATGAAATTTAGATTGTATTGGCCAACTACTCCTGAGCATGAGGCATGCCCTAGAATGTGGTTGATATACCCCATATCTTTATATTAAAGAAAACTGACATTCTCTGTAGCCTGACATTTCTACCGCATCCTTCTTGAGGTCCAGACCTGTAGTCCCGCGGCCTCTTAGACCCAAATAATCACACACAGGCTTATATTCATTATAAGCTGCTTGGCTTATGGCTCAGGCTCATTACTTGTTAGCTCTTTCAACTTAACTCAACCCATTTTCATTCATCTGTGTCTTGCCATGTAGCTCGTGATGGTTCATCTGTGTTTCTTTCCATCTTGCTTTCTTGGGTGACAGCTCACAGCATCTCTCCGTGTGACTTCACCTTCCCTTCCCTTTATCTATGCTTGGATTTCTCACCTGCCTCAAAGTTGGCTTGCCATAGGCCAAAACAGTCTTTTTATTATTTAGTGGTAATTCATAGTGTACAGAAAGTCATCCCACATCTTTCCCCCTTCAAGAAGCTATTATTGCAAATAGCTTCATGGTTGTGGTTGGGATTTTGTGCCTACTTCTCCTCTGTGCTGAGATTTTTTTTTTCCAGTTATGTATATAAACCATTTTTATGTGTGCTGTAATAATCTCTGTGAGTTTGTGTGTGCATCTGTCCAGTTGTGTCTGGAAAATGCTGTTTCCTTGACGTCAACCACTACCTCTGGCTTTTACAATCTTTCTTCCCTCTCATCCCCATATGTTCCTGAGCCTTGTGGAGAGGGGTGTGATACAGATATCCCATTTAGGGCTTAATACTCCAAAGTCTCTCATTTCCTACATATTGTTGAGTTGTGGGTCTCTGTATTAATGACTGCTGCAAGAAGATGCTTCTCTGATGAGGGTTAATCTATATGCTTAGGTCTTAGGGATAATTTATTGATATTTTAACATTCTTACTAGAAATATCTGTATGCAAAAGGAATTTTGTCTCTGTATAGGCATCCTTTACAGCAAATGTTAGTTATGCAGGAATTCTGACTCTGAGATGGCGGGAAACTCCAACCAGACTTTGGAATGGTGGATTGTTTTCTTTTCTCATGTTCTTTCCTGTCTCTCTATCCTCTCTCTCAACTGTGTTAAAGCTGAGGTTGGATGAATACTACCAAGAGATCCTACACATGGCATTTGTTCTCTGAATTCATTCATTCAATTTTTGTGCGCTCTTCTTATGTGCAGGTATTGCAAGATAAATATGGTGGCCAAGAAATAGATCAATATTAGTAACAAAAGACAGTGTGTCTGGTTGGAAGAAACCACCTGATGCCTCAGTCTCTTTGCTTCAACTACAGAAATCCATGTGTTATGTACTCTGTCCTTTAAATATTCCAGTGTGTCACAATTACATTTTTTTGGTGTGATGTTTAATGTCAATCTCTGAAAAACTATGGATTTTCAACACTCTGTGTATAGTATTTTTCTTCTGCCTTTTGTCATAGGGGCTAAAATTGAACAGAGAGGCAACATTTGATGGAATAATATTGACTTTTAAATTGGAAGTAATTCCAGATTGATTTACTGTTCTAAGAGATTAGGTTTTATCAGAAAGTTCCATAAGAGAATGTAAGGCCTTTAAACATGAAGGGATATTATTTGTTAATACTGTTCAGAGTTCATGGCATCTAAGATATATATGGAAGAATAAGGTTTCAAAGTTACTATGTTTTTTTAAAAAAGAAGTTATAGTTTGTAAGTCCCAAGACACTGGATTTCCAACGTCAGCATTTGCAGAGTGACTGTATTTCTCACTGAATTCCCCTTCTGCCTGCAGAAATCAGATAGAGCTAGGAGAAAGTAGAGGTGCCAAGAACAAGGCGTGCAGATTTGGAGGGGATACTGGAACCTCTGCACACTTGGCCTATCAAGTAAGGCCAGCTGTTCACTTGTTTCATGTCCAGGTTTGGAATTCACCCAGTTGCAGGCCGAATGCCTGGTCAGCTTAACGTGCTTCTGGCTGAGGCGGGAGTGCCTTATGATATTGTGCTGGAGATGGATGAGATCAACAGTGATTTTCCAGGTAAGTAGTGGAGACGATGGCACACTTTAAGTATCCTTTAAGTATTGTTCACGAAGTGGTCTTACATTTAGCCCATGATTGTCGGATTAGTGAAGGCTGACAAAAACTGATGTAAATATAATAGCTACAAGGGCACAATTATTCAGTGAGTTGCAGCAGATTTATTAAAAGCATAGTTAGATTTTATTCTTTTGTGAGAACTGAAGGATGCTGAAAATCCCGGGGCATAGTGTACAGGTGAACCTGAAACCTGAACAGATCTGACTTTTGAATTCAGGTTCCTACTCTCAGTAGCCTGCAGCCTTGAACCGTAGACCCCTCGTTTATAGGAGCACTTCTGTGGACAAGTTCTTGCTGTCTGAAATGTTACTGTTCCTCCATCGTGTGGATTCTTGATCAGTGAAATAGCTTGTGTGTTCTTTCTCTTCTTTCCTCTCCTTCCCTCCTCCCTTTCTCTCTCTACCCCTCATTTATAAGTACTGGGACTTCATAAGATAAGGCGCTGGACTTTATAGCTGTCATTGTGTAGATGTGGAATGGTAATGACGTTTGGCCCAAGATCATGTTTGTTAAAATTAGACCAGTTCCCTTGGCAAGTGTCCATTGTAAACTAGAGAGAGAGAGAGAGAGAGAGAGAGAGAGAGAGAGAGAGAGAGAGAGAGAGAGAGAGAGAGAGAGAGAGAGAAGAAAACCTGTTTATTATGTTTATTAGAGTGGGAAAAAACCGAACAAAATTGTGTGTGTGTCTAGATGCACATGGCATTTCTGGCAACATCGTTAGGTAGTTTAAATTATAGTCCTTAAAGAGAGAATTTAGGTCATTTTAATTTTACGCTCCTTTTTAAATTTAACTGTTGTTAAATTATGTGTAAAACCAGCCAGTTCCAGGAATTATGGACACAGCTTTAATACAGTACAGACTTTTAGACATTGTTATTTTTTTTGACATGAGATTGCATCTTAATTGGTCATTTTAAGAATTGAAAATGGATTCAGATCTTATAAAATCATGTGAATAGCAAGATAATTTGGGGACAATAAAAGAATTATAAAGTCAGATTAGGTAGATCCGATGGGAGGGGAAGCATCATAAAGCAGGCCTTAGTCAGGATGTGAGAGCTCTATGCACGCCCTACTGCTGGCTTCTAGCTATGTGATATTTTTCTGGTAAAGCTGTGGATAGTACCTGGCACAAGTGAGCCTGTTATAAGTATTTGTTTTTTTGTTAACTAATTGCTGTAATTTGCCTACAAAGAAGTAAAGTGCCCCGTTGCGTTTTATATCTTCTATCTCTCTGTTTTCAAATATAGACACTGATTTGGTTCTCATCATTGGTGCTAATGACACAGTGAATTCAGCCGCTCAGGAAGACCCCAACTCTGTTATTGCAGGCATGCCAGTGCTCGAGGTCTGGAAGTCTAAACAGGTACATTTGTAGACTTTCTATCATTCTCATGATCAAATGTCTCTTGAAATATATACACGCACAACTTTCTTTAGTCCCTTAATGAGAATTGATGATGCCTTTTAGGAGGCTCAGGGGTACAAGCGTAGCTGAGGGCCAGGTCCCAATGTTCTGCTCTCTGGCCTCCATAGAACCTGAGGGAATGCTGCACTGTGAGTAGAACCAGATGAGATTATGTGGCTGGATTAACAAAATCTGTTACCACAGCCGAGGAAAGGGACTGTAAGCAATTGGAATGTGTCTTGGCCAAATTCCAGATTGAGTCCAATGAAGCAGATGGCTTCCCTCTGGGACAGTGAGTCAGTATCATCGCCTTCATATACCAAGACGAGCACATTTTTTTCCAATTTATTTTTTATGGGGTATTTGTATGTTGTTATGGACTGCCTAAGAGAGAGGTGATTTAAAAATCCCAGCAATACCATGGCACAAGAAAGGACACTTTGCTCATGCATATGGCTCCTGCACAAAGCTAACTGCTAGATTTTAGAGAATCAGAGGGTTCTAAATGCTTTTCTGATCCATAAAAAGGACATTTCGTTGCTGCTCCTGAACTATGTTTATGCTGTAAGAACTATAGCAGTGCTTGGGTGGGAGGGATACTTAGTAGGTAAGAGTTATACTGCTCTCTCAGAGGACCAGAGTTTAGCTCCTGGCGTCCATACTGGGAGGTTCACCACCACCTGTGATTTCAGCACCCAAGGGTCCAAAATCTTCCTGATTCTAAAGTTTGTCTTTGCACACCCTGCTACATACACACAATTAAAGTAAAATAAAATATAACTTAAAAAAGGAGTTTTAGTAACGTAATGTGCATTCCCATTAATCTTGTCTCTTTTGTTTCAAATACATGAGTTTAAAATGTACTGTTTGAGATGAGTAGATCCAAAATGTCCTCGCTCATTTATATACGGCTATTATACTATCGTCAATATTCAGAATTGCATTATTGTTATATAATGCATGAATGCATTTTCCCTGCTTCCATGTTTGAATAGATCTTATGTTCCAGAAGACCATGCAGAGGCTTTTAATTTCTTAAGAATCAACTTGACATTCTCAGGATAACAGAGTCTGTAATAAATGTCAGTATGTTTATCTATGTTATGTCAGGGTTTCTAGGTCAAGCAACCCCCATCACTGTGTTTGGTTGATATCTTCTATCAGCTCTGCCATCGAGAGAAACAACTTTGTCTTTGTCCTAGAACTTTCTGATTTAGTTTATGCTGAAGTGATAGACAAGAATTATACCATTTCCTCCACTCAATTATTTTTATGTTAGAATTTACATGTGAAAGCTTAGCCACTAAGCTTGTTTTCTTTAGCTTATTCATAGAAAAATGGATGACCTCACAGTGTTATTTTTTCTGATTAGAAAATGTTATTTATAGACTTTGTAGAGAAAAGTGTAAGGATGAAAAATCACTGTAATCTTATCACCTAAAGATAAACTTTTAACAAGAACTTTCTTCTAATGGACATATGTATGATTAAAAATGAGCATTAATGTAATGTAAACATATATTCAAAAATAATCTGTACTGAATAATTAGTAGTTGAACAGTTCTTTTTCTCACTTGGGGAAGAAATCCTGTGTGCTATAGCACAACTGGTTCTATGAATAGTGTCTCATATATTTCAGAAAGCTGGAGTGAAGTCGTTTGACTGTTCTTACAATAAATGCATGAAAAATGTTGTAGTGGATTATGTTGTTCCATTGTAAATAATTGACCCACTAGTTTAATAAAAAGCACTGATTGGCCAAAGGCAGACAGGAAGTGTGGGCAGGGCTACCAGACTAAGAAAACTCTGGGAACAGGAAGACCAGAGCAGAAATGCTGCAGAGACTCCAGAGTTGCCAGATAAGCCAGAAGATGCAGAGGACAACTATACTGCCCTGAGAAAAGGTAACGAGCCCAATGGCTGAACAGGATAAGAATCCGCCTGGGCCTTAGGCCGATCAGCCTAAAATTAATGTAAGCATCTGTGTGTCTCTGTGGGACTGCCGGTCTGTGGGTCTGTGGATCTATGGGTCCAAATCTTTAGGCTAAGCCCGAAAGTCCAGGCCAGAAACTTCTTACTACAAAATGTCAGAGGAGATAGATGTGTTTTACCTGATTTAAGTATTGAGTAAGACCCACATGTTTTGAAATGCCACCTGCACCCTGTAACTGTGCATTTATATTTTCATATGCCATATAAATAAAGTAAAAAAAGTAGTGTACATTTAAAACAGCAAAACCAGGAAAAGGCAATACTTTGCACCTAACAGGCCCTGTTGAATAGAATCTCGTCTCTTTGGTTCTTAGGTTATTGTCATGAAGAGGTCCCTGGGCGTTGGCTATGCTGCAGTGGACAATCCAGTCTTCTACAAACCCAACACATCTATGCTTTTGGGTGACGCCAAGAAGACATGTGATGCTCTGCAGGCAAAAATTCGAGAATCCTATCAGAAGTGATCATTAAAAGATCCAGCTGGTGTCGTTGAAGGGATGAATAAAGCATGAGGGGATGATGAGCAAAGCTTTCAAGGCCCCAAAGAAGCCCCGCAAACCAAGCCAACAGAGATTTTCAAAAAGCATTGAAAATTCTCAGCATCTACCTATTTATAGTTTTCATTGCTAAGAGGCAGAAGTATTTTGTAAACAGTCAAAGAATAGCCTCATTTTAGGTGCAACCCTGTTGGATTTTTAAATTCCCTTTCAGTAGTTATAAATGAGTTCAGAAGCTGAATGTTTTGGATTCCAGGATATATTCTGGTCTGAAAAATATTAGATAGCGTGAACAGCACGGACACCTGCATTTAGTTTTTTTTTTTTTTTCTCCTACCAAATCTGACTAATTGAAACTTTTATTGACTCCTGACCTGTCTTCTTGCATTTTATATATTGTCCGAGAAGTTGTACCAAATCAGTTTCAGGTTATCAGGCTGTGTGTTAGATTCTAGATTAAAGATCTATTTTCTCACTTCTATTTTAATATGTAAAAGGATTATATAGCTTTTTAGAGATGCTGGAAACAATCTGCTGGGTATGTTCAGTCAAACGTAACTTAAAGGTAAATTTCTTGTATTTATAAAAAACCCCATTGCCAATTGGAGATTGCTCCAATTTCATTCAATTTATAGTGTATGATACTGTATTAACTGCTCTTGAATGGAATGCAGTCATTGACTAATAAATGAGTTCATCATGTTTTCAAGGTGATATAGACTTGTCTCTGATGACAAAAAGCAGTAACTGAATGGTTCTACTTATTTTTAACACTAGAGGAAAACCTATTTTCAAATAGGTAGAATTAATCTCTTCATTGTTTAGAAGACTAAATTATTTTTCAAAAGCATGGTGATTTTTGAAGTCATTTATAATTTGTTAATATCCAAAAATGGTAACAGTATTTAGCCATATCTTTAAGAACCAGTAAAAGTTACGTCTTTTATAAAAAGTCTAGATTTTCGTTTGTGACTTTACCTTTATTTTGAATGCTCTTAAGTGGAGACAAATATGGTATATTTTTAGAATTCTGTCTCTCTATGCATTCCATTTGGTACCAAGGCTCTCAAAGCAATTATTAACAAGGCCCAGGGATATGGCTAAATTGGTAGAGTACTTGCCTTGTGTGTGTGTGTGTGTGAGGTCCTTGTTTCCATCTCTAGTATTAAAAAACAAAACCAACAAAAATTATTGACCCATTCAAAACTCTCTCTGAATCTGAAGATTACCAGTGCAAGATTTTCTCATCTTCACCAAGTTTAACAAGAATAAGCTCTGGTGATTTGCTGAACAAGTTGCTTTGCTGTGCCTGAGATACAGTGACAGGAGGAGGGAGATGTTAGAGCAGTAATCTCTCTCTCTCTCTCTCTCTCTCTCTCTCTCTCTCTCTCTCACACACACACACACACACACACACACACACACACACACACACACACACACACACACGGCCTGGAAATCCTTAGCCATTTAGTTCACAATCCAGTTGGTTTTCCTTAACTTTATTGCACAAGCTATTTAAAAGATTTTCAAGTATTTAACTTCTTAAGTTAATCCTCCAAAGGAGTTGCAGCCCATGCCTGCATTGTTAGTGTTGAGAGGCAGAGATATGAGGATCAGGGTTTGAAGGCCAGGTTCAGCTGTCTAACAAGTGTGAAATGAGCCCAGACTACAAAGACTATATCTCAAAAGCAAAACAAAAGCAACTTCCCAAATAAGAACAACAATACCTCCAAAAAGTTGATGGTTTTGGTTATTTGTGGCAAAATCTAAAAACCACTAAAATGACTTTTATAAAATCTCATTTTGTTTCTTCATTCCTGATAAGTCATACATCTGATAGATATGACTCATTGTATATTATTCTATTTTATTTAAAATTTTTTCTCCATATCCACCACTGTTCCCCCTTCTCCCAGTCCTCCCTCAGCCTCCCCCACCCCATCTCCCCATCCATTCCCCAGGGAGGGCAAGGACTCCTGAGGTGAGTCAGTTTGGTCTGATATATCCAGGTGGGGTAGGACCGAGGCCCTCCCATGTATTATTCTTTTACATTATTATTATTATTATTATTATTATTATTATTATTATTATTAATTTTATTTAACTCTCTTAGATCTGTTTTGTGTACCTTAGCAAAATACTTAGGAACGAATACTTTATAAAGAACAAAGGTTATTTGGCTCCAGATACTGGTGGCCAGAAAGTTGAAACAATTTGACCTGGCATCTAATGGCAGAGAGGCACAATGACTGGCCTTAGGCAGGGACCCAGATGGTGCTTGGGGAAAAGTCAGGCTTCTACTTTTATATGATCCCATCTTTGAGTAAATGAATCTAACCTTAGGAGACTTGATGTGCTCCCTAGAACAGCAGCTCTCCATTCCGTAGGGTAGCCTTAATTACCTTCACTAGGTATCAGCCCGAAATGGGGTTAGTGAACCTTGAGCTGAACCTTTGGAAGATAGATCCATCCAAGCCACACTAACAAATGTGGGTGTAATAATATATTGCCCATTGTATCCTACAATCTGTTCTGCTCTCTACATAACTGAAATGCTACCATTGATTTTTGTCTTATTGATCATCGGTTTTCACTTGCGAATTTGTTTTTCAATTACTCATCTACGTAAACATTGCATTGTAAGCCTTTACACACATGTGTTTATGCCTTTGCATATCTAGACAGTTTCTACATACAGATCCTCTTCATCATTCCATATACTTTTCTCTTCTGGGCACTAGAATAGAGGACAGGTAGCACTAATTTCTCTATGCAGTAGATGTCGGAGCATCACAGAGCCAGGGGATATCCGTATGCATTTGATAGAGATAAGAAAAAGAGTCTTCTCTCTTCTGATTCCACCCAGGCCACGACCCTGTGTTTTATAGTTCAGAGTATTCTCTCATCCAGCATAAATGTGGAATATATTACCTATCCGCTTTAGAGTTTGTTCAGTTTCTCTGATCCAGAGCTTTATTGTGTAATTAATAACTCATAACTCATATATTCATCTAACTTTGAGGCAAATTTTGTAGTTCCCCAAGGCAAACTTCATGAATTAAAGCATTTTAGTGTTGGAAAGCTGGATAGCTTTTTAGTATAGCTAGGGAGCGTAGTTCAAGTATCTCATTTAGAGCTCTTGCCAAGTTTTGAGTGCTTTGCCAGCAAATATTAGGTCAGAATATAAGAAACGGTAAGGAACACATGTACCCCGTCCACACACAATAATTCCAAACCAAAGTCCTTCACTCCAGTGGTAGCAGCTTGTACAACCCGGCTGCTCATCAGACTCTCAAAAGAATTAGCTTATCGACAAGGAGAAAACGCTTTCCTAAGCAAAGCTTTTTAGAAACTCTAGATCAATAAAGCGGTGAAAGTAGTCTCAAGTAAATTGCAAAGCTTTCAAAATTCTTTTTTTTTTTTATTAAACTTTATGAAATTATGTCAAGCTAAAGACCTGTTTTCCCTCACCATTTAAACCAGTTTAGCTGTTTATACTGGCAACAGTGATGTACGAGGTTGTAATTGAAGTAGCTAATATCTGAAGCTTTTACATATAAGCTGATTGAAGTGAATAGATAGGATAGGATAAGATGATTATGCTAGAGATAGAAAAATAAGCATGACACAGTAGGTTATGTAGAAGAACAGAAGTAGTAGAACGAAGGTCTGAGAGGATTTTGGCTTCTGTCACTCAGGCTGGGGAATGCAAAATGGCCGCCTGCATGTTGTAGAGGCTGAGAACTCGGCAGCTGCTTTCAGGCCAGTGCTGAACATCTAGAGGATTTCCTGAAAAGCCACAGCTCTTCAGCCCCAATGAAGGACTGAAGAAGCTGAGTTCTGAAGCACAAGGTGGCAGTGGCAGAAAAGAGAAGCATATTTTCTACATAATGAACCACTTTGGGCCATGTTTTCATTTCTAGAGAGTTACCTTTTGACAATGAGAACATTCATATCTAAGTCTTCTTAAGATAATCTGTAAGATAATATTTATATAAATATTATCATGGGTATATCTATAACCAGGTAGAAAAGATAAAGTGTTATCTTAGCTTTAATTGTAACTTGACACAACCGCAAGTCTTCAGAGAAGAAAGCCTCACTTGAGGAATTGCCTAGGTCTGATTGGCCTATGAGCACGGCTGTGAAGGATTGTCTTGATTATTAGTTATGAAGGAGGGCCAGCCCACTCTAGGCAGCACCATCCATAGGCAGGTGGTACAGGGCTGTATAAGAACACTAGCTAAGCCTAAGCCTGTAAGGAAGCTAGTGAGCCAACCAGCGAGCTCCTTCATGGTCACTGCCTCCAGATTCCTGCCTTACATTTTTGTCTAACTTCCCTCAATAACGGGCAATGACTTACCTACGTTGCTTTAGCTCAGGCTCTTAATCTCAGCATCAGGAAGGAAACCAGAACAGAAGGATAGCTACAGTACCTTCTGTTCCACAGTCACTTCTGCTCAGGATTCATGTTCTGAAGACTCATCTTTCTTTTTGGATCTGGATAGAAAGACTCTGCTCATCAAGTAGACAGCAGGAAGAGAAGCTGCTGGTTAGTGAATACTTAATCAGTACTGGCCAACATCTTCTCTTTCTCCTTTGGGTTTCAATGGATCCTATCACTGAAAATGGCCACAGGACTTCACTTCAAACCTGGCTGATAGTAAAGTCCGTTTATCCACTCTGTTGACATCTGCTAACAAAAATAAAAGACAACATTCATAAAATGGGAGAATCATGCCACTCAAAACTATTTAAATATTGTAAACCTGTCATATTTTTAGCAAAAGGCAGTATCCATGATAAAATGATGAGAAAATGTTAATTTCCAGAGTGCCTATAGTTTTTCTGTAACTTGAGGAAGGTTATTGGTAATAGAATCATTATTTGTGCTCTTATCCATTCCTTTGTCAAGAATTTACTACTCTTATTTTAAAACTTTAAAAAAAAACTCTTTAAAGGCATAGTGGTACACACTTTTTATTCCCAGCACTTGGGAGGCAAAGGCAGGCGGATCGCTGTGAGTTCCAGGCCAGCCTGGTCTACAGAGCAAGTTCTAGGAAAGTTGGAGCTATATAGTAAGACCCTGTCCTGAAAAGTAGAAAACAAAGAAAACTTTTTTTCTTCTTTTTAAACACAATTAATTGTGTGTCTGGTGTGTATGTATGTGTGCATGCCTGGTGTGTGTGTGTGTTTATATGTGTGTGTATGTGTGTGTGAGTGTGTCTGGTGTGTGTATGTGTGTATATATATGTGTGTGTGTATATGTGTGTGTTTATGTGTATGTGAGTGTGTGTGTATGTGTGTATATGTGTGTATGTGAGTGTGTGTATATGTATGTGTGTCTGTGTGTAGGTCATAGGACCACTTACAGGAGGTGCTTCTCTCCAGGGGATAGAACTCAAGATGTCTTCACTGACTGATCCATCACCACACCTCCCCTAGCTGCTACTATTTTGCCTCATCCACAAAAGCCTGAACCTTGAGAACACTTCATTTTTAAGAGCAGAACCTCCACCTCTCTGTCTTTCATATCATCTGATACCCCTATGGTACCTCCTGGCTCGGCTTGACCTGTATAGTTTTCTGGATTATCTATTCAAATCCAATTTATTGCTGAAGATTTTGACCCTCACAGTCCATAGACTCATATGTGCCAAAATATGGCTTTATTCTTCAACAACTGAGCTTAATTCCTCTTTTGGGTCATGAATTTTCCCTGCAGTTAGAAATTTGACTTGAAATTTTGTCTTTCTTTGTCCACATCTGTCCTCTGGAGACACGTTGGAGACATATGGGATGGAAAAGAAAGTGACATATGTCACTGTTAAGATGGAGTGAGAAAGGTCTTGAGTCTTTGTCCATTCGAGGTGATTTTTACCACTTGTCATGTTCTGACCTCTTCCCTCCATTCTTCTTTGGTTTAAATAAAAAGAATTATATGACACAGGAGGATGACATGGAAAGCTCAAAATATTCTGAAAAATTCTCCACTTTATATTTAGGGCAAAATTTTAATGGCCTTCATATTAGACTGTTACTAGTGCTATCCCCATGAGGAGAATCTAGGCACTCTACTTAATTTGGCTTAAAATTCATCCAATTGTTTTAAGCAAAGAGATTTTAATGAAGATTTATTTAATTCATTTGCTGAGATGAACAGGATTGCTTCAGAAGTTTGTATTTTTGGAAATTTAGACATTGAATTGGTTTGGGAGGGTTTTTTTCCGATTGTCCTGTGAGAATTAAGAAGTGCCTTATCATCTAATTTCAAGTCATTTATCAGCAATGCTTTGGCATTACAACTACAGCCAAAAGTTGAGGAGAATCATTAATTTGTAGTTGGAGCACACATGAAACAAAGACAGAAAGGTCAAAACACAACTCTTCTGATAATTATTCTTGTTTTAAGAACACAAGTTAGCATTTCTAGGCCATCCAACTTTTCTGAACTGATGTATTACTCATGAAATAGTTTTAAAAAAGCAATTCCTCTGTATGTTACTAGTTGCAATTTTCACAGGAGAAATTGGAGCAAAACATACCACAAACATCCTGTAATTACTCTGTGGCAGATAGAAAAGCAAAAGTCATATCTTTCCCTCAAATTGTACGTGCGTGGTCATTTCTGTAAAGGTCATGGCTTTTGATGTTATGCATAAGCCTCTTGATCCTCTGAAATAACAGCCTGTCCAGAAACGAAGGGAGCTGAGTAAAATGAAACAGATACAAACATGTTTAAAGCTGCCATGATTTGATCTTTTCATACCACGTGAGGATGCCATTAGACCAGGCTGCAAGGGGGATGCAGGAAAGTAGAATGACAGGTATTCTACATGGACTTGACCCAGTAGGATGAGGAGGCCTTGTTATCGACCTAGATTTGGAGATTGAAGTGGCCATTAGTAAGCATAAAGGGCCCTGTAGAGTTTACTATGTGTTAGGGAGGAAAATCATATGAGAAATGAAGGGAACATTTGTAAGATGGAAAAGAACATCAGCCATCATCATTCTTCTGGATTAAAGTTGGGGACAGAGGATGCCAAAGGGTGTGTCACTGCCAGAAGGGACGTAGCGAGCTGCAATTCAAACTAGAAGCTGGGGCTAGGGATACAGATTGATGGTAGAATGCTTATCCCAGGGATGAACTTGATGCTGAGTAAGACCACTGATGTCTTTCCTCCCCAGCCGCCTGCATATCTCCCACTCCCCACTCTATGCAAGTTAGCTAGCAGGGCAAGAGATTCTTGATCAGTGTGTGATTTGTTTTTGGTGTCCTGCAAACAAAGTGTATGGTGTATTCAGCAATAGGGTCTTATCATTTAGTTATGGTGACCAACCAAGAGCAGCAGCAATAGCAGCAATTGCTTTGGGACCCCCTTGGACAACAACTTAAAGGGAGGTAGTCCATGTCTGGTAATTAGATTCTTATTAAATAACATGTCTTCTTGGAATAATATTGCCAACTCATGCAAGGTACCATGATAAACTCTCTCTCTCTCTCTCTCTCTCTCTCTCTCTCTCTCTCTCTCTCTCTCTCTCTCTGTGTGTGTGTGTGTGTGTGCATGCATGTGTGACTCTGTGTGCATATTTGTGTATTCTAGAGTGCATGTGTGGAAGACAGAGGATGAGCCACCGGAGTTGGTTTTCACCAAAGAGGTTCCAGGGATTTATCCCAGGTTACCAGGCTTGTTGACAAGTGTCTTTACCTGCTGAGGTGTCTTGTATGCCTTCCTTTGCTGATTTCGACATCGACGAACCTCACATTTTAAAACTCTGTTTTCAGGAAAAAAAAAAAAATCCCAGTATTTCTGCAAATCTGTTCTTTACTCAGCCTTTGTCAGAGCACAAGTGAAGGAAGAACATTATGTTCTCTGCCTTACAGACGGCTCAGTTTACCAAGAAAACATTTAGTCAATTGAAACCAGGCATCGGCAATTCAGTTGTACCAGCTTGTGTGTCTTCTGGGGTCTTATTTGCTTGCTAGCCTTGACCTCAGAAGATCAGCCTATTAGGCAATAAGCAGCCTCATTTCTGATTGTCTGTGGGTCTAGTTATGTAGTCTGGGGTCAGTTTAGTCAGAATTTCCTTCCTCATTCAATTTTAGCTGGCTTCTAACAACAGTTCTATGAGATCTGGAGCCTGAGGTGAAGCAATTACCATCATGTCGTTGGGCATGCCTAGAGCTCCCTGCTCAGTGTGACTCACCTCAAGGCTTATGGGTTTGCCTGATGTGGCACCTGGGATGCCAGCTTCCCAACCAACCCCCCCTCCCCCCTGGATATCTCTGCTTAGCTGTTTTTCCTATGACAAAGGCTACTGCCTATGGATGGGCAGCCGTCTCTGCAGGTTCCCCAAGTCTGTACTAAGACTGTGCAGAGGGAGACAAGGGTTCCAGTTTGTCCTTTTCTTTTCTTGATTACTGTCCAGCTGACAGCCTTGTCCTACAGCAGTCCTTTAAGAACCACCACAGAGACAGCTGAGAAATTGTCACAGATATTTGCACTAATGCTCACATTTTCTTAGTTTCACTTGTAGTAAATACCTCTATTCCCTTACAGTTCTTGGACTGAGCCTTATTTTGATACAGTTCCCTTACAACAGATTAAAAGTGGGAATTCATCTAATTTATATTCAGTGATAATTCATTGAGAAGGCATAAGTCATTGAATTTTCAGATAACTAAAATATCACATTTAATAATTTCAACCACTTCCAACAAAGTAATTGGATCTTTTTTCAAAAGAACATTCAATACTGAGAGCACTTCAATACTTCCAGTGTCAACTCTCTCTGGCAGAGCACAGAAGTACGTATTTATAGACAGGAGGAAAGGAGGCTGGATATTTTGAATGGCATTTTGGCGACAGTGTATGCATATATCTTAAGAACACTTGTTTTCACAAATGCTGATTCCTCAATTTTGGTTCTGGGCTTGGCTCTGAGGCTCATGTTGGCCTATGAGGACAGGTGACATGACAAAAAGAAACTTGATTAGCATTCATGCACTGAGACTAGGTCTCTAGGAAAGTCCCTTCTTGGGAGCCAGTTTTGCTATGCTGTGGTGTGTCATGATTTTATGCTTGACTGGGTCATGAGAGGCAACATAGAACCTTGAAGATCAGTCTTCATGTCGGGCATATCTACTGAAAACAACCACATGAACTCACTGTACATGGAGCAAGATTACCAGGAGAAGAACCTGGCCAGAATTCCTGAAAACAATAAATGTTGTTCTGAATAATTTGTTATCCAGCAGTAGACAAGCCATGGTACAATCTTAATAAACTTAGTTCTTCAAAACACAACTAACTCCCATAAAATTGTCCGCTACCTTATTTGTGACAATTCTTCTATTTTGCTCCTTAATTTCTTCCTATTGTCTCCATTTCCATATTCGCATTAAAGAATGGATGGTTGATGCACTCTCAGGCAGGGTGGGTTGGGAGACACTGGCAAGCCCTTCTTACCACAGAGTAGTTTTCATAGCCTGTACTACAGCTTGAAAATGTCAATGTTATGCAAATGTGACTTCCCTCTCTGCCTAAGAATTTCTAGCTTAAAGATGGAACGTGCAAATATCCTTGGATACAGGACTATTATTTGTCAGACATTAATGAACCATAGTTGGTCACTTTATTTTCCCAGAAAAAAGCTGAGAGTAGCAACCTATCCAGGACCCCACTGATAAGAAGCATTGACTGCATATAGACTTCTCCAAACCAGGCGCTTCTGTTTTTTTATACAGTTTTTTAATCTTTTCTTTCATTTTAAAATTATATATATATTTACACATACATATTTACATTCCAGCTACAGTTTCCTCTCCTTCCTCTCCTCTCCTCTCAGTCCCTCAACCCCATCTATCTTCTGCCCCACGCCCATCCACTCCCTCTCTTCAGAAAAGGGCAGGCCTCCATGGATATCTGCCAGCCATTGTTTATCGAGTTGCAGTAAGACTAGGCACCTACTCTCCTGTTAAGCCTGGAGGAGGCAGCCCAGTAGGAAGAAAAGGTCCCCAAATCAGGTAACAGAATCAGAGACAGCCCTTGTTTCTACTGTTAGGAGTCCCAAACTACACAACTGTCACATATATGCAGAGGGACTGGGTCAGTCCATGTGGGTTCCCTGGTTGTCAGTTCAGTCTCTGTGAGGTCTTATGAACCATGCTTAGTTGATTCTGTAGGTTTTCTTGTGTCCTCAAATCTCTGGCTCCTATAATCCCTTTCCCCTTCTTATGCATTAGGTCCACCTAATGTTTGGCTGAGGGTCTCTGCATCTGTTTACACCAGTTGCTAGATGAAGCCTCTCTAATGACAACAGAGCTAGGCACCAAAATATGAGTATAGCAGAATACCATTAGGAATCATTTCACTGACTTTTTTTTTTTTTTTTTTTAACCAGTCCTATTTGGTTCTAGCCTTGGTCTTTGGGCTATCTAGCCTTTGGGTCCTGGCTTTTCAGGCAGTGTCAGAGTGGGCTTCCTCTTATGGTATGGATCTCAAGCAGGACAAGTCATTAGTTAGCCACTTTCATAATTTCTGTGCCACCTTTACCCTATCACATCTTTTGGCAAGACAGTTTATAGATTCAATTATGTAGCTAAGTTGGCATGCCAACCCCTTCACTGGAAGTCTTGCTTGGTAACAGTAGATGACCAGTTCAGGTTTCATATTCTCTATTGCTAGGAGTCTTTGCAAGGGTGACCCTCACAGATTATCCTGGGAATTTCTATTGTACTTGTTTCTATCTCATTCCTGAGGTGCCACCCCCCATTACAGTTGTGTCTCCCAGTACCCTCCCCCTCCATCCTTACTCCACCCGATTCTTTTTGTTCCCATCCCCCCTCACCTCTCTCCACCTGCAATATCTACTCAAGTTCCCCTTCCAGGGAGATTCTTCTGCCCCCTCTGGGCCCTCCTTGTTATTTAGCTCATGTGGATTATACCTCGGTTACTTTTCTTCTTCTCCTTCTTCTATTTACTTTACAGTTAATATCCACTTATGAATGAGTACCTACCGTGTTTGCCTTTCTGGGTCTGGGTTACCTCACTTAAGATACTTTTTTTTTCTCTTTCTAATTCAATCCATTTGCCTTCAGATTTCTTGATGTTATAACAGCTGAGCAATATTTCACTGTGTACTTTTTATAACAGTGTGTAAGGGAGACAGAGAGGCACATACATACAGAGAAAGACAGGGAGAAATAGAGACAGACAGATAGACCGACTCAGAGAGACAGAAGGAGGACAGGATTGATATATTGCATGCGTAGGCTGATATTTAATTCTATGCTCAAACTGTCTTTATTCAGCTTCCCAAGTAGCTAGGACTACATTTGTGCATCACTTTTTTGACCCATTGACTCCATTAACACTTAGAGAAGTGGTCCTTGGCCTTCAAAATGTCTGAGTCAATTTCCCCATCACAGATACTCATAATATAAAATATCTCACATTCAGAATCCTTGCTGCTCTTGATCAGCCATCTTTATATGTGTTTATCTGCGAAGTATGAAAAGCTCCAAGGGGACAGACCTCTTACATGCTTTTTTCTCTATGCTATGTAAGTCACACTTATCTGTAGAGAATATATTTCAAGGCCCTAATGGATGTCTGAAACCGTGGATAATACCAAACCACACACACACAGAGACACAAACACATACATTTCCCCTATCATAAACCCTATATATGATAAAAACAAAATTTATAAATTAGGAATAATAAGAAACTAACAACAATAGTAACAAAATACAATAATTAAAATGATATATGAAAAGTTATATGCACATGCTCTCTTATGAAAGGGTCAAGACAAGCCTGATTTGGTAGTGTACATCTGTTCCTATAGCCCTTGGGGATCAGAGGCAAGAAGATGAAAAGTTAAAGGCTACTGTGGGCTTCTTAGAGAGTTATAGGACACTGCCCCACACGAGACAAAACAAACCCCAAGTAATAACAACAAAAGAAGTGGAAGAGCCAGGAAAGATGTTAAAAACTTTGAATTGTGCCTACGTGTGTGTAACTGAGACCATGGCAAGTAACATGCTAAAGGACCTACTTCTTTAGGTTGGGTCCACTGACCATGGACTTCAGAATTTGTTTAAAGTAGTAAATGAAAGCCTGAACAAAAATTATGAACAATTATCCCCCTATGCCTTCCTAATTTAGAAATCGTCTTCTACTAGTCAATTTTGGTACTTAATGCTTTCATATATATATACACACACGTGCTTCAGAAATTCTCACACTGAGTTTGCTGTTTCACTGAGGGTAAGAAATCTTGCTGTTCCAAAGCTCTCTGATGTTTCAAGAAGAGAAATTACAGCTAAAAGTACCCAAATAAAGACTTGTTGGACTAATAAGGGCCCTCCTACAGTGTCTTTCTCATCTGCTGAGATTCCAGCCCGTGGACAGTTCTTCCCAGAAGCAGAAGTAACAAGAGCTAGCCTGCATTGTACTGGCATGCACTGTAAAAACATTACTGGGCTACCATAAATACTACTCCCATTTTCCATGCAATAATAGTTAAAAGCTTCCCTTTCTTTCACAATTAAATAATTTCAGCTTTGTTAGGGGAGAGCTAAAGTGCTTTAATACACTTTCAGTTCTCAAATTAATCTTCATTAGAGTCAGCAGTAATTCGCTTAAATGCAAAATTATTTATAGTGGTTTTGCTAATATAAGCTGAAAAGGGAAGCGACGGAGCTTTAGATTTTATTTGGACATTGCTATTCTGACTTTGAATGAGTTGGGTGAGGATGACAATCAGGGCTTAACCAATATTCAAATCATGGAGCATTTCTATAACACTCTGAGCAGTGTGAATCAGAACCCTCTGCTTGTCTTTGCCTAGGGATGGCTTCTGTTTGTTCTTTGGTTTAGAACATCTTAGAAGTTACAAACCTAGAGAAGCCCCCCAACCCCAGTGTGATATTGGTGCCAGGTAAGAAGAAAACATGGCCTCTATGGGTAACATAAATTTTGAAAATGTTGGGTTAAAGTGGTATGCTTTTATTTTTATAGGCTCTTAATTGATAATTGGACTGTGAATCATCAAAAAGAAAAGATATGTTGATCTGATTTCTCTATTGTTATTTGATCATGGAATTTTAAAACTTAATAAAGTGGTTTCTTTCTTCTTTTTCCTTTTTACTAGTTTGATTTAGTTTAGTGAGTCCTTTGGCATTCATATGATTTTGAAGTAACTTAGAGAAGTTTCCTCTTATTCACATAAAGAGATGTACGTCCCTACAGGAGTTTGAGGCCATCCTGGTCTACAAAGTGAGTTCCAGGACAGCCAGGGCTGTTACACAGAGAATCCCTGTCTTGAAAAACACTAACAACAAAGTACATGTGTGATCTGACCCCCAGTGATGTGGTATTTCTGTTCCTTCCCATCACTACAGACCTATGATCTCACTTTCTGTCTTCCAGTCTTGGTGTAGATGATAACAGCAGCTAGCATTTATGAAGCATTCACTAAGCATTGGCTTGGAAGAGTTTCCATGTTACAGCTCATTAACTACGCCAGAGTAATTCTTGTGTAGGTGTCCTATTTTCAGAAATGAGTCCAATTAATTAAACAGATGATGGAATCAGGATTTGAACCCTGGCCATCTGGCTGCATTGAAAACCACAGCACCATGGTTTCAGAACTGAATTTCTATGGAAACAGTGTCTTGCTAAGATGAGAATCACTTGTAAAATCTCTAGAATACTGAACAAAGAAGCGAAGGGAGTTCATTTGGCATTTTCTTAACTTTCTGCATGCTCTTGGCTGAACCGATTTCCCCCTAAAAACTCTTTATAACTTGTAGAAATACAGAATCTCTCTGTTTATTGTCAAAAGGGTCACATGTTTCATTTCTAGGCTCAGAGCTATACATTTTGAAGTGCAGTGGCTCTTGGGTTCTTGAGTCTCTCTATTCCCTCTTTTGCTCTTCCGCTTTCCTCTCACGCTAATTCTTCACCTTATTACATAAATAGGTGTGCACATCACTGCAACAAGTTGCAAACACTTCAACTACAAAAGCATGTTGTTCTCATGCTAACTGCTGACCTACTAGGAAACTCAGAAGCCTATAATACCTCCTGACTTGGGTAAGATCTCTCTCTTTCTTCTCTGCCTAGTCCTTCTTCTTTAGTCTCTAGATTCTTTGCTCTTCTCTGTCTCATGCTGTTCCATGCTTCCTACAACAAATGTTTTTTTAAAGGCAGGAATGATAAGGATTTTTTGCAAAAGCATTTTCTGTCTAATAGGATTTTAATACAATAAATGTAAAACAAAAATAAATTTCAAAAATTATTGACTGCTAGAAGCAGAGCATTGTGGAAGCTGCATGATAATCTAGGAGTAGTAAGCATATAGTGCTGGAGCTTAATCATACTTTTTTTTCTCTAAACGATGGTGTTCTCAGCACTAAAATCATGAAACTGTAACATTAATCCAATTCTACTTTACATTCTGCACTCAAAAATGTTTTACTTTGTAAAAAATATTGATTTTTAATTTCTGTGCATGCTAGTATGTGCACGTGTGTGCATGTCTGTAGGATCCAGAAGGGGACCTCAGATCTCTTGGAACTGGAGTTACAGGTGGCTGTGGGTTACCCAGCCTGAATGAGACCAAGGGTTCATATGGCTGAGCCATCTTTCCAGCTCCCTACTTTATTTTATTTATGAATCAAAACTACAAAGGGGTGATTTACTTCTTGTTCATATTCTTTTAAGACCTTGAATACTTTTGCTATTGCCTTTCACCATAATTATATAAGAAAAATTACTTTTAAAAGTCTACCATGACCTTCTTTTTACTAAATATGAATGTAAGAATGCTTTTTGTTCTTGGAAATTTCTGTAAGAATTACCAGTGTCTAAACGCTCTGGAAAACATCTTCTTACTAGGAATTACTTCTTTATCAACATGGTCTGTAGGCAGTTAGCTCTTGACACTTGTTTTGTTTTCCTCATGTTGAACTTAACTAAAACCCTAAACCATTTTCCACAGATGTTGCTGACAATCTATTTTGCTTCCATTTATAGTTCTGTAATTTTCAAAATCTTCACTGTTTGGGCCAGTTTTCCATGTTTTGAGATCTGGTCCCTGAGTTTGGCATCCATGGAGTTGACGGTTCCTTTTAGCTTTGTGTCCATTGCATGTAATAGCAACTATCTCCTTGCATGGAGTTGACGGTTCCTTTTAGCTTTGTGTCCATTGCATGTCATGCCAACTATCTCCTTGCATTCACCGAGGCCAAAAGACGTTGTGTGGAGGCTAAAGCAAAGGTGAAGACGGTGTGCGGATACTGTTTTCTAAGACGACTTTGCTCTGTTGAGACCGTTAGGTAGAAACAGCAATAAATACAGTGGATTGAACTCTCATTTCTTCACTTTTTTTAGGTGAATATCTTTTTTTTTAAGGCTATACTTTCAAAAATTAGTGTATATTGGCTGTCGATAACAATGGGTTTCAGTATGACTTTCCACACAGACACGTGCGTTTTGATCATATTCACACCCTGATCCTCCTCTTCCCAACTAGTCCCTCAGGAATCTATCTTTAGACTCTGTCAGCTGCCTTGTAAAAGTATTCAGATACAGAAAACTAACTTGCACAACACACACACCCAACCTGGACGACTTAGTTCTGGCAGCCCTTGTTCCTTATGAACTAACTCTGACCCACACTAACCCGCATTCTCCCTTCCATATCTCCCAGTGTGAGTTTTTCATGATCTGCTCGGAAACCGAGCTGAGCATAGTCCGCATTATTTATGGTAGCTCTTCTTTGATGTTTTTGATGGGAAATCAATCTTGTGGCAATCCTCTTGTTCTTGATGCTGCAATGACAGCTGATTACAGACCCAGAATGTTCTGAACACACTTTGGAGGTAAGCAGATCTCAGAAAAAAATCCTTCATTTTATCATGTTTTCCATCTAAAGCCTTCTCTTTTTGAGTTTTTAAAATGATATTTTAAATAAACAAAGGAATATGGGATTTGAGAACACTTTTCTACTTTATTTTTATTTTTTATGGTATTGTTTTCAAAGATGTATATCTCTCATACTCTCATTTTTCTTTAAATACAAATTAAGGAACCAAGTTTATTTTTCTTATTTTCTACAATGTTAAACTCATTTTATGTTTTTGCTTTTTTTTTTTAAAAAAACACACCTTATATAGCTCCATGTCACTTTTACAATACCAGGTTACTTTAAAGTTTGAGATCTTACAAATGCTTTGGTCTCTTTTGAATAAAATGTATTTGTAAGTACTGGCTTAAGTTTTCAGGATTTTTTAAAAATAAATTATAGCAAAACTTAAAAGATTATTTAACTTAGTTTGAATGAAGAACTATTTTTGAATTTTTTCATTTGCCACACTGTGATATTTTTATAAGCTCTTTTAGAATTTAATCCAGTGTGTTTACAGTTTAATTTCTGCTGGATTTAACATCAATTCTTATACATTCTTTTGCTTGATGTCTTAGTTACTTCAATTGTGCAATTGATATTATGCAGACATAGGTATGGCATGCTTATATTTAAAAAGGAAATCCAAATAACCCCTCTCTCTTATTTTGATCTTTGCAGTGCCAGAGGTTGAATATAGAGCCTTGCACATGCAAGGAAATTGTCTACCACTGATATGCCTTTAGCTCCACCCCCTCAGCTATCTCTTGTTAGGTGTATTTGTTTGCTAGTGACTCATAGATATTCAGATTAGCTCATTAGCCCTTAGCACTCAGTGTCTAGTTGTCGCAAATCAACATATTTTACAGATACAGATGACATCATCAGTGAATGTGGCAAAGTGGCTAGGGACAGTCAGCTAAGAAAATGTCTCCTTAGGATGAGATAGATGTCTTCATCATCTTGCATAGAAACTGCAAAATAGTATCCAATTCCATTTGTTCCTCCTGACCACAAATGATTAACTTCACCTTAAAGCCAACCATAATATGTAATACAGACTATTTCCCTAAGTCTCAATCTACTAGAACAGGGGCTTTGAGGGAGATCTTATCCTCATTAAACGATTAGATGAGTGTATGGGACCTAAGAGGAGATGGAGGATGGAAGTGAAAATGATTGACACACTGGATGAAATTCTAAAAGAGCTTATAAAAATATCATAGTGTGGTAAGTGAGGTAAAAGGGGGACATTAGAATGGGGTGACACAGGACAAAAAGGATCACCAGAAACCATCCTGAGATTTTGGCACTCTGCAGTAACTCAGCGTCTAGTCATTGAGAATAGAAAGGCCAGTAGGGATTGTTTTCATAAGAAACTGGGATCTTCAGGCTGATACTGGTTTCCACAATGTTGAAACAATAATACTCAGACTGGCATACCAGGAATAGTAAAATGGCTCTGTGGTAGGCTTTGTTAATAAAACAGGGACCTTTGTATGGAACTGTCCTGCAATTATCCCATTTTGTCACTAGATGGTGCTTGTGGGCTAAGAGAAGAAAAATTAAGTTTTGTTCACTCAAGAGGAAATGAGAAATTTGTGAATTAAATAAAACAAGGCAATGAAAATTAGAGCAATTTAAGTGGGCCTTTTATAGTTAAGTTCAACTACTTGGACAGAGCCTTATTGTCTTTCCTGGTACAAATGTCAAACTCTTGGAAGAAAAAAATCACTCATTAAGACAACTGCAACCATCAAATTCTGGATGTGGGCTGTCTAAGCACAGTGAATTAAAAAGATTTCTTTACTCTTTTCTCTCCTTACAATACAGCATTAATATTCACTGGAAGCAAGCACATTTAAATTGTTACTAGCAGGGAGTGATCCATTGCCTAAGATACTTTGTGAAATGGGTTGTTGTCCAGATTTTTAGCACTTATAAGCAACATTTTCTTACTTGTGTCCAGGGCCACTGAACTGAGTCCACACTGCTTGAGTTTAATCACCAGACCTGTTTTTGAATCTCTGCATCAACTATATACAGTGTTGCTCCTTTGCCTATGTATTTTTTTTTCTTATCTACAAAATGAAGGAATCACTGGTTTCCACCTCATAAAAATCACTACAATTTAGTGTATGTGGAACGCTGAGAACAAGCACCCAAAATATTAATGGCAATGCCATAGTTTATTGTTTCACTTTCTAAGGGACACCGACACCCCCCGAGTCATAAACCAATAGTAGCAGACTTCTATTTAACTTCCTATTTCCTTCTTTCTTTAGTGTTTGAAAGTATCACCACTCTCTCTCCTTATATGTAATTCACTCTTGTACTAAGCTTTCTGCTCTCTAAGGCAGTTATGGTCTAACTGTAGATTTAGGGATGGCTTAACTTCTAAGCTGAAAGAGATGGGTTTATTTTTATGTTGTAGTTACTGAAATGAAACCACTGCTGATTGACAAGAAGCCTCTGCCAGGAGCTGATACTGCTGACAGACTGCTGTCAGTGTCTGACAAGCTTCAGAGCAGAAAAGGAAGTGTACAAGTGACAAACTATTCAAAAGAAAATATCCACAAGGAGGAATATTGCTAGTTAGGTGCTAGCCTGGGTTGCCGAGTGAGATCTTTCCTGCCAGAAAAATCTCATGATAGAGGCAAAAAGTATATGAGAAAAAGGAAAATTTTAATAGATATATCAAACTAAAGAATTCTTATGATCATATCCAAGAGTCAGGAGTAATTCATATGCTACAGTTTTTTGTTCAGAATGAGTCCGTGCACCCCACCTTATTGTTATCATGTAGTATGATTGACAGAACCCTTGGTCTATTGCTCTCAAATAGAGGGATGATATGTGAAAGTAAAATAAATTATTTTGAGTATCAATGACAATCATGCTGCTTATATTTACCCAACAGGACATTGGTGCAAGATGTGGTGGTGGGAATTCCACCCGAAACATCTCCTTTAATTCTTACTACAACTTTGCAGAGAGACTGTTATCACCCCACTGTAGAGTTAAGGAAACAGCTGTAGAGAGGTTCAGAAGCTTTTCCTAGACTGAAGAGCCCATGCTTGCTGATACTAGTGTTGAAACCAAGTTCTGTCTCACGGCAGCATTTATCCATTTTCCTGAGATGCCAGTTCAAGCAAGGAAATTGAGCTGATTCCGGAAATACAGGCAGCATCCTAAATGATACATTTCCTAATTGGCTTGCCTTATTGAGACATTAACTCGTCAACGTATTATTCTTCTTTGGTTATCCTGTATGCCTGGGTAGTTACAGAATCAAACTGTCTTTTATAATTTGAAGATGATACGACCGCATATGAGCCTGTGGCTGGGAAAAACCAGCGTCTGACAAATGGCTCTTTCCACATCATGTATACATGCCGATTGCTCTCTGGTTTGTGGCTCAAGCTTCTGTTGGCAGAGGCTTACTTCTGTGTTTGGTTCTGCCAAAGTGTGGTCGACTGAAGCTTCATTGAAGAAGGCTATGCTACGGCTGATCCTATAGGCACACTGGGTGACCAGGGTTCTAGGCTCAAGAAATTCTTGGCTTTGTCAGACAGTCTTCTGGATTTCAGGCTCTTCAGAGGTCTCCCCCACTACTTCTGAATTCTCTGTTAGTGCATTGTAGTCTTACCTCTCCTTTCCTTCCCTCCCCTGCTACTGACTTCTTCTGTCTCTTTCATCCCTTATTTTTCTCTGTTTCTTCTTTCCTTCCTTTCCCCCTCTCTCCTAGCTTCCTTCCTTCTCTTCCCTTATTTTTCTCTTCCTCACTTTCTCCCTCCATCTCTCCCTCTTTCTTTCCCTCTTGAGACAAGGTCTTCTCTCTATATATTGCTTCTTGACTTTGATATCCCAGCTTCCTGATTGCTGAGGTTATAGGCATCTGATGGCCCATTTAAAACACATACCTGGTTCATTGGACCCAAGATATGAGAGCTACTAGTCTTCACGCATAGCTATTTTGTTTCTTCACTTATTATTACCACATCTAAAAGAGTTGTGGAATAGGGAAGTGGACATGCGCTGCAGTTACAAGGCAGTTTGGTGACTCACACCTTCCATCTTTGTGACATTTAGTTTGGTCAGTGCAGGAAGCTCCTGGTTTGTCATCATCTCCTAGTCACTTTGCAGCTAATTTGTATGCAGGACAGGAAGTGACTGCAAGTGAAGGTTCAGCCAAACAGTGGTATCTCCGCAGCATTCACAGAAGCAAAAAGCAGCTACAGGAAGTTCACGGCTTCCCTGTGTATAGCACCCTCTTCCCTTCCTTTCTCCTCCCATCCCTCCTCTTTCTGGATAGTATTTTTTCAACTTCATGCTCCAGACAGAGGTTATTTAAGTTAGGGATTCATAACCTGAAGACTCTTCACATTTTGGCACAAATATTTTTGCCTTAGAAAGTTGTCCTGTGCATAAGAGCACATAAAGACCACCCCCAACCTCTACCTGCCAAATCAATAGTAGTTTCCTATCTGTATAGTCAAGACAGTGATAATTATTTCCAAACATTATTAATTCTCCCTTAAGGATAAGATTACCTTTCATTATGAACCGCTGATCGAATAATATGATCTAATTAAATTCTCATAATGACTTTTAAAATAGATCAAATTACCTACTTTCTATTTTAAAGGCAACGAAACAGAGGCTTACAATGTTAAATATTTGCTCAGAGCCACATCAAGAGTGATTTCTGAATCAGACTTGATAATAACCCTGGAATTGGATGTCGTACCTGTGAGTCATATTCCCCACTACTACAAGATTTTGTCCTGAATCTGTCTTCTGATATTATTATTATTCTCTTTAAAGTGTCCTATTAGACTCAGTTAAGTACTTCCAGTCCATAAAAAAAATTACATTTCTTTAACAGAGTCCCTTCCCTTGCACATGCCGTGGCTTCTGCCCAGATTACCTTTGCTTCTCCTCTCTGCTGTATGTGGGAAATGAGTTAATGAACCCTCATTGTATGAGCAACACTATCCCATCTTTTATGATCTAGATGTGTCTTCCTTCCATACCTACCTGCTTCCATTCCAACACATTGTCAGATTGCACGGCATAGATTCACTGGATGAAAAGGTGCTTTGGGATCCTTCGTTTACTAGTTTGTGTTGACCTTTGCACTTGATTTTCATCTCTGTACTTGCCTCTTGCCTGACTGGTATTTAGATAGTGATGAAAATATAGACATCTCTTACTTCTATAGGCTGTGATATGTGTGTTTGGCCATACTCTTTTGAGGGAATCTACTACCTGTTTGACTTCTTGTATTTCATGATTTACTTCACACACACGCACACACACATACACACACACTCTACATAGCTAATACAAAACATTCATCATTGAGTAGATATCTTTCTTGGCATGTCTGAGTTTTTACACCTAACACTGAACTCCCTCCTACATAAGACCTTATCTGTACTTAAGCTATCATTCTTATCTTGGGTCATCTTTTTCTATGGATGGATACTCTTTTAATTCATCCTCTCCCATGAACTATCTGAATTTCAGTGTTCTGTGTAAGAGACAAAATCCAGAAAAGGAATTGGGACTGGAGATCATGACTATAAATTAAACCCAGGGGATTTGCGCTCACTTAGGGAGAGAATAGATGGAGACCAGAACAGGCCCTATGTTCTTACTCTGAAAGTTGTGGGGATAAAGAAAAAACAGCAAGGAAGATGGAAAAAGATCATCTTCCACCACAGAGAGAGAACCAAGGCAGAGGAACACCTCTTAAGAAAAGGGAAGAACATATCTCAAGTGAAAAAATACTGTTGACTCGAATGAGAGGGAAAGTGGCCACACAGAAAGAAGTAGGAACAATCGTAGAGGTGATGGTCTTGATGGCAACTGGGTGGAAAGGTTGACTCTGCCTTGGACCATAGTTAAATCTTTATTTGTAGTAGGCAGAAAGACAGAATACGGAGTGAAAAAAGTGGTGTGAGGAACATATAGACATTACTGCTGAGAGAGAATCTGTTCTCAGTGAGAGGAAGGAGGCAGAAGAGGTGTTTTTGAAATGGGAATTGTTCTAAGAGACTTGTTCAGTGAATGGAGTAGCTAAAATAAGACTTACTCTATGGGATCGAGAGCTTTTTAAAAATAGAGTACTAGAAATAAGTGTGAAGTGAGATTTGTTGCATGGTGCCTTACTTCTGTCCAGCCAAAATGAACTGTTTAAGCTATGTGCAGAATATGTGGAAAGTTGCATTTATGTGGAATTAGAGCTTCACTAGGAATCTGTAAGAAGAGTAGCAGATAATAAATACCCTTATGTGTATGGTTAATGTTCTTTTATCTTTTCCCATCATCTACTGCTCTCCCTGTATCCTCTCCACTTCGCTGAATGGAGAGGGTCTTTCTCTAGTTAGCCCTACCATCTGATATTATTGTGTTACGTAATTCCATTATCCACCTTATTTCCCACTTCTCTTAGGATCTTCCCCTCTCTTTTCACGATTCCTTTTCTAGTTTTATAAATTCCAAACAAACACACACACACACACACACACACATATAAAGGAACACACGCATTCAAACACACGGATACACAATACACATGCATCTATATGTAATTTTTAATTGAGTTTCCACAATGGGAGAGAACATGAGATATTTATTTTTCTGAGTCTGGCTTATTTCACTTAACATAATGATTTCCAGTTGCATCCATTTTCCTACAGATGTTATGATTTAATTTTTATTGTAGTTGCATAAAATTCCATTGTGTATACATGCCATATATTTTACTTGGTAAGACACAGATTTTATCCTTCAAAAACTTTGTATGTGTATATAAGGTATTTTGATTACTGTCGTCACCATCCTCCCTTGTATCCCCCCACCCCCACCCCACTGCTTCTGTTGGCTGTCTTGCCTTCTGGAGCTCCTTTCTACATCCATGTCTTTTGCTTTGATCCACTGAATTTAACCAGGGCCAACTGTATGCCTGTGGATTTGGAACTATCCATTGGAACTTGGTGGACTCACTTGTGAGTATACCTTTGAAGATGTTTCATCCACTCCCAGAGCATGTCACTTTATCAGTAAGGATTGGGCTCTTTATGCCCCTCACAGATTTATGACTGTTGACAGGGCCAGTTTTATATTTTTTTTTCCATTCATCTGTTGATTAATATCTAGGCTCTTGTGACCAGTACTACTATAATAATGGATATGAAAGTACCTCTGCAGTGTGTTGATCTAGACTCCTTGTGAATATACCTAAGAGTTGTGTAACTGGAACATATGGTAGCTCTATTTTCAGTTTTTTGATGAACTGCTATAGTGATTTCCTTAGGGACTACACAAGTTTGCATTCCATCACAGGTACTAAGGAATCCTCATTCCCACATCCTTGCCAGTATTTCTTATTATTTATTTTCTTGGTGATAACTATTTTAACTGGGGTGGGATGGAATCTCACAGAAATTTGCATTTCCCTGATGGCTAAAGATATTGAAAACATTCTCAAGTTCTTATATCCTATTTTATAAAAGGATTTATTTTTATTTTAAGTGTATGAATATTTGCCTGCATATTCACCATGTGTGTGTCTGGTGCCTGCAGAAGCCAGAAGTGGGCTTTGAAACCTTTAGAGGAGTTGCAGTTACAGATGGTTGCGAGCCACAATGCAGATTTCAGAAACAGGGCCCAGGCCCTCTGTAAGAGCAGTGAGTGCTCTTGCTAGCTGAGCCATCTCAACAGCCTCCATTTTTTCCTTTTGAGAACTATCTGTTTAGCACATTTGTGCATTTGTTGAGAGGATGATTTGGAATTTTTAATGCTCAATTATTAAAGTTTGTTTATGTCCTAGATATTAATCACCTGTTTGTGTAGAGTTGGTGAACATTTTCCTTAGTCTGTAGGTTATCTCTTCACCCTTGTCTTAATCAGTGTTCTATCACTATGAAGAGACACCATGACCATGGCAACTCAAATAAGGAAAGCATTTAATTGGGGCTTGGTTAAAATGATAGAGGTTTAGAACTGTTATCCTCATGGTGGGGAGCATTGGCAGCTGAGAGGCAGCAGGAAGAGAGAGTCACTGGGCCTGGCTTGGGCTTTTGAAACCTCAAAGCCTACCTCTAGGACACACCTCCTCCAGCAAGGCCACACCTCACCCAACATGGCCACACCTCCTAATCCTTTCAAATAGTGCCACTCCCTAAGCATTCAAATATATGAGCCTATGCAGAAACCATTCTTAGTCAAATCACCACAACTCTTAAGATTGTTTCTTTTGTTGAGAAATGTTTTTTAACTTCATATAATCCCATTTGTCAATTCTTGGAATTATTTATTGTTCTTTAAAAGCTCTAATCAGAAAATCCTTTCCTAGGCTATACCTTAAAGTATTCTTTTTATGTTTTCCCTTACAATGTTCTTACAGGTCTTAAATGAAGCCATTGGCTTATTTTGAGTGTGTGTGTATGTGTGTGTATACAAGATGAGAAATATATGAATTAAATTGTATATTCATCAAACACTGGGTATGCTAGGCTCTATCTGAAAGTACTATAAACTTACAGATGTTGAAATATGATTTTTATGATGGGTTTCTATTTTAAAAGTAATATGAAAAGCTTGTATTAGTAATTAAAATACAGATTTGAAATATGACTAATAATAGAGAACCATGGTTAAGGGAAAAGATCCTGGGATGGGGGTATGGCTCGGTGGTAACTTACTTGTCTAACAGGGTCACAAAATTAAGAAAGAGAAAGGTTTCTATGAAATATAGAGTTTTTATTCTAGTTCTTATAATTACGGCTATGTGATTTAAACACCAGGGAGAGTTGAGCCTTTCGGGCCTAGTTTCCATGTTATACAATGGAGAGAGTGACAATATTTTCTAACTATTTGGCCTATATTAGTTACTAAAGTTTATTTAGCATTATTAGCACATGTAATAACTTCATGCATCATTGGCTATTATTTGTATTGTTAATTTTGGCTAATATGAACTATCTTGGGAGTGTCAATCAAAGTATATCCATGTTATTAGTTTGCTCCATAAATGATAAGTTTACAGTGCAATAGGTAAAAGCTAAACTATCAGAATCACCACAGTTAGAATGTCCTCCAGAGGCTCATACGTTTGGTTAGTTACTAGGGAGCAGAACTCTTTGATAGGATTAGAAGAATCAGGTAGTGTGATCTTGTTGGAAGAAGTGTGCCACTAGGGATGGCCTTTGAAGTTTCAAAAACCATGCCTGCGAATCAGGATACAGAATTCTCAGCTACTGCTTTAGTGCCTGCCTTTCTGCCACCATGCTCGCCACCATAATGAAAATAGACCAAACCTCTGAAACTGGGCACAAGCCCTCAATTAAATGTTTTCTTCTGTAAGAGTTGCCTTGGTTATGATGTCTCTTCACAGCCATAGAACAGTGACTAAGACAACAAATTAAAAAGGAACACTTTAATTCATGAAAATAGAACCCTTGCTTGCTATTGGTGTGAATGCAAATTTGTACAGCCATTGTGCAAAGCAATATCTCAAAAATTTAAAAATAAAGCTACTATATGATCCAGAAACACCACCCCAGGTTTTTCATATTCAAAGGAAATAAAACCATTATGTCAACAGAACATCTGCATTTCTATGTTTATTTCAGGACAATTAAAACAACAAAGAAAAGAAAACAATTTAAATGTCTGTCAACTGATAAATTAATAAAGAAAATGTCTATAAATATTCATAATAGAATACTAGTCCAGCATGAAGAGAATAAAGTTATCTTATTTGTGACTCGGTGGATGTAAGATAAGCCAGGAATATAACTAGAAGTACTACGAATATTGATGTCACAGATGTTGAGAGAATAGTGATTTGCAGAAGGTGGGGCACTAACAGAGTGGTAGGGATTGGGGAGGTTGAACTAGAGGGTAGAAAGTTACAGTAAGAAGTTCTGCTGTGTAATATCACAGTAGGCTGATTATACATAGCCATTAGGTTCTATATATTTAAAAATAAACTATAGGAAAGAATTCTGAATTATGTATGTTTTGTCCCCCACAAACGATATCTTTGCAGAAATATATATATGTTAATCTGACTTGAGCCCTGAGACATCATGTGGTAGGTACCATATTAATATGTATTATTTGGTATTTTATGTATTAGCTAAAATATAATTTAAAATGTGTGTCTTTTCTACAGCAGGTTCTCTGATCACTCATTATAAACAGTATTAAAGTTTTATGAATGTCTTGAAAGCCTCTCCCCTAAGGTCTAGTTTTTATAGAACAAGAAGGTATCAGGCGAACTTCTGAAGGAAGAAAGCAAACAAAATTCTCATCCAGCTATGACACCAATGAACTGCAACATGGCACAATGACCCAATGATGCAGTAATGGCATGAATACCTTACTGATAATCAACAACTCTCTAATTGAACTTAATAACCACTTAACAGAGGGAAATCATGCCTGGTATCAGAACCTAGACAATACCCAGGGCTAGTGAAGTCATGAATGTTGAAGAAGAACTTACAACTGTCACTTTTAGTAAACCAGCATAATCTATACCTACATTTTAAATATTTGTCCTTATGCCTATAGATAAAATTAGTTCTCACTCCTTGTCTTGTTAGAGTTTCCATTACTGTGACAAAACCTCATGACCATAAACAACTTGGGGAAGAAAGGGTTTATTTCACTTATGCTTCCATGTCATGGTCCATCATTAAAGGAAATCAGGCTAGGAATTCACCAAGACAAGAACCTAGGTAGAGGCAGAAGCTAGCGCAGAGGCCATGGAGGGGTGCTACTTACTAGCTTTCTCTTCACGGTTTGCTCAGCCTGATTTCTTATAGAACCCAGGATCACCAGCCAAGGGGTGGCACCTCCCATGGTACATGGACCCTCCCATATAAATCATTAGGAAACTGTACCACAACCTTGCCCAGAGACCAAGACAGTGGGGACATTTTCTCAGTTGAGCTTCCCTTTTCCAAAATGCAAGAGTCAATATGACTAGGCAGCATACCCCTCATCCAGGAAACTTCTCTTTGCAAAGAGACCCTTACAGAAAATTAAAACTGATCAGAATCCTTGTGGAGTCCAGTACTCACTAACACATCTACAGCATAACTCCTACACCTCAGGATTATTGTGGAATAGGAGGCAGAAGGATTATACAGGTCAGAGGAACAGGGGGTTTGCTATGAGGCTGTGTCTCCTAGAAATGTCAGAAGTTTTACAAACATGGCTGCCTAAAAAAGAGCAAATAAAGACCACAACAATAGACATACTAGCCTGGGGGGGGGGCAGCTCAGGAGGCCTTGGTACTAGACAAAAAGCTATAAGAACCAAGGAAAGTTGAGAATGGGAGAAACGGTTTTTTGTTTGTTTGTTTTGGTTTTCCCCTGGGGGAGAGCACAACAACTGGTTATTCAATAGCAATGAAGGACTGCAACACGGAAGCACAAGTTCAGGCCTGAAGACAGACATACATGTAGTAGGAGGTTTCTGGTCCGGGCTTTCGGGCCTAGCCACAAGGTCTAGGCCCACAGACCCGCAGACCTGCAGACCCGCAGAGACACACAGATGCTTTCAATAGTTTTAGGCTGATCGACCTAAGGCCCAGGCATATCACTTGCTAACTCTCTACCCTTCATCTAACCCATGATTCTTCCTGTTCAGCCATGTGGCTCAGTACCTTTTCTCAGAGCAGCATGGTTGTCCTCTGCTTCTTCCAGCTTCTCTCTGGCATTCTGCTCTGTGCTTCCTGTTCTCAAGAGTTTTCTTAGTCTGGCAGCCCCACCCACACTTCCTGCCTGCCTTTGGCCAATCAGCTCTCTTTATTAAACCAGTGGGTGGGACAATTATTTACCATGAAACAACACAATCCCCTACACATTCAAGTGACATTATATGCACTGAGCAGGCTCTATTTATGTATTTAGCAAATACACACACATTATATACACATAGTAATTAAAGAAGAAGAAGCCATGAATTCAAATGAGGGTAAGATGGGATGTGTATGGGAGAATTTGGAGGGAGGAAAAGACAGGCAGAAACGATGCTATAATCTCAACAGCAGCAACCACACTAAACAACAACACGGAAATGGGCAGTCAGCTATCTACATGCCAGGAAGAAAAAGGTAAATGCACGTTAGAGATGAGGCAACAGATGAGCATACGGGTGTACATAACGATGTGAGCTGCACACCAGGCTGAGATGGAAGTCACTTGGCAAATGGACTAACACTACCAGATGGGAGCAGGACACAGAAAACAGAAATTTCCACTGATTGCACCCCTCACTCAAGGCACCTTAAGTAACACTTGATGTCTTTTGCTTGGAGAGTTAGATAACTCTTGCCGCCACTTCAAGGAGACATGTACTTGGTACTGATAAGTGATCCATAAAATGTTCAGTTTTCAGGATGGTTTGCTGGTTTTGTTCCTTTCGGTTTTGTAGCAAAGCAATTGTGGAGCATCCCTTCCTAACTGGATAAAGCATTCCACAACTCTAATTTATTTAATTGTGATACTGTATTTATTGTGATTTTGAGTAGTTATGTGTTTCAATAAGTATGTGTGAATTTTTCATTCAATCTTTATAAAGTGTTGATAATAAGCAGCATATTGAGAGAAAGGTGAGACACCAAGAAGAGAAATAGCTTGTTTGTGTAATGCAAACCTGGACAAGGTGTGGAGGTAGAGTTGGATACAAGTTGGTGTGCTTTTAAAAATGGCTTTACAGAGTTTTTAGACATTTATATTTCATCATTTAAAATGTCCTAATAGAGTTTATTCCCCATGTAGAATATTCTTAGTTTCCAGGTGGAAATATTTTTTTAAGAAACAGAACACATTTTTAAATATTTTTATTACTTTAAAATATATGTTATTAAATTTGTGTGTGTATGCTTGTCTGTGTGTATCGCTGTATATATGTGGAGGTTTGGAAACAATTGCTTTTACAATACTTTTCTCTATTTAAGAAGTTTTTTTTTTTCATATCTGCCACTGTTCCCCTCCCTTCCCTCCTCCCAGTCCCTCCCAGTCCTCCCTCAGCCTCCCTCATCCCATCCCCCATCCATTCCCCAAGGAGGGCAAGGAGTCCCAAGGTGTGTCAGTTCAGTCTGGCATATCCAGTTGAGGTAGGTCCATGTCCCTCATCCCAATAGTAGAGCTGAGTTAGGTGTTCCTCTGTAGGAAATGGGCTTCAAGATGTCAGTTTATGCACAGGAACATAGTCTGATTTTGCCAGAGGCTCCACAAACTGCCCACACCATTTCACAGTTGTCTACCTTTGGAGGGTTCATTTCCTTTCCATGAAGTTTCCTCAGCAATTGCTTCTGATTCATTGAGCTCCCAATAGCTTGGGTCAGCCACCTCTGTGGGTCTCCTTATGATCCTGATTCCTTTGCTCATATACTCTCTCTCTCTCTCTCTCTCTCTCTCTCTCTCTCTCTCTCTCTCTCTCTCTCTCTCTCTCTCTCTCTCTCTCTCTCCAGCTGGACCCGGAGCTTGACCTGATGCATTGCTATGGATCTCTGCTTCTGCCTCTATTCATTGCTGGATGAGGTTCTATAATGGCAATTAGGGTGGTTACTCATTTGACTATAGGGGAAGTCCTGTTTAGGCACCCTCTCCACTACTGCCTGGAGTCCTAGCCAAGGACATCTGTGGGTTCTTGGAGGTTTCCTCAGCACCAGGTTTCTTTCTAACCCCACAGTATCTCCCTCTATCAAGATCTCCCTCTCTGTTGCTCCTCCCACTCAACCAGCTCCATCTTTCAGGATTTGTTCCCACTTCCTCTTCCTCACTCCCCATTATCCCAATTTACTCAGGAGATCGTCTCTATTTCCCCTTCCCAGGGGGATCCCTGGAGGTCTCTCTTAAGTTCCTTCTGTTACCTAGCTGTTCAGGGGTTGTGGTTTGCCTGGATATTCTTTGCTTTATGTCTAAAATCCACTTATGAGTGAGTACATCCCGTGCCTATCTTTTTGACTTGAATTACCTCTCTCAGGATGATACTCTCCAAATCCATCCATCTGCCTGCAAATTTCAGGACGTCTTTTTTTTTTTTTTTTTTTTTTAAACTACTGAGTAGTACGCCATTGTGTAAATGTACCAGAATTTGTTAATCCATTCTTCAGTTGAAGGGTATCAAGGTTGTTTCCAGGTTCTGGCTATTATGAATAATGCTATGAGCATAGTTGAGCTAATACCCTTGGGGTAAGAATGTGCATCCATTGGGTATATGTCCAATAGTGGCATTGCTAGATCATTGGGGAGATTGATTCCAATTTTTATGAGAAACGGCTATACTGCTTTCCAAAGTGACTGTACAAGTTTACACTCCCACCATCAATGGAGGAGTGTTCTCCTGGCTCCACATCCTCTCCAGCATAGGCTGTCATCTGTGTTTTTGATCTAGCCATTCTGAAAGGTATAAGATGCTATCTCAGAGTTGTTTTGATTTGCATTTCTCTGATGGCTAAGGATGTTGAGCAATTCTTTAAGTGTCTTACAGCCATTTGTAATTCTCCTGTTGAGAATTCCCTTTTTAGCTTTGAACCCCATTTTTTAACTGTTTTTTTTTGGTTTTGGGGTTCTAGTTTCTTGAGTTCTCTATATTTTTTTGAGATCAGTCCTCTGTCAGATGTAGGATTGGTGAAAATCTTTTCCCATTTTGCAGACTGTCATTTTGTATTATTGACTGTGTCCTTTGCCTTACAGGAGCTTCTCAATTTAAGGAGATCCCATTTATTAGTTGTTGTTCTTAGTGTCTGTGCTACTGGTGTTATATTTAGGAAGTGGTCATCTGTGCCAATGCATTCAAGGATATTTCACACTTTCTTTTCTATCAAGTTCAGTGTAGCTGAGTTTATGTTGAGGTTTTTGATCTACTTGGATTTGAGTTTTGTGCAGGGTGATAGGTTTGGATCTATTTGCATTCTTCTACATACTACCATCCAGTTATACCAGCACCATTTGTTGTAAATACTATCTTTTTTCCTATTGTGTACTTTTGGCCTCTTTGTCAAAAATCAGATGTTCATAGGTGTGTAAATTAAGGTTAGGGTCTTCTATTCGATTCCATTGATCCACAATTCTGTTTTTATGCCAGTGCCAGGCTGTTTTTTTTTAAATGTATTTATTATTATTACTGTAGCTCCATAGTAGAGCTTGAAGTCAGGGATGGTGATGCCTTCTGAAGTTCTATTATTGAACAGGATTGTTTTGGCAATCTGATAAAATTTTTTATTGGTTGGTATTCTGGGAAATTAAACCCACATAATCAGGCTTTTTACTACCATTTCAATCTCCTCGCTTGTTACAGGTCCATTTACATTGATTATTTATGCTTGGATTTCTTTCTTGTCTTTCTGTCCTGTTTTCTTAATCTCCGTATCTGAATTTTAAGATGTGCTACAAAATTGTTGATCACTCTAGCTTTGCAATGTAATTTTAAATTAGGAATTGGGGTGTTTATAACTTGATTTTCTTCAGGATTAATTTGACTTCTTGGGGTCTTTTTTGGTTCAATGTTGTGGGAGCACAGTCCAAAGAATGATATATGGTTAGCAGTACTTTGTGGAACTGTGAAAGCGGCTGCAGGAAAAAGTACAGAGGGCCTTTACCTCAGGTGCATGTTGTTCCATGGATTGTTCTTGGATGTGATTTAGTGTCTCTTCTGACAAACATATACATTTAATTTGTAAGATATATTTATTTTTGTTGGATATCAGAACATTGCTAGAGAACCCAATATAGTCAGCACGCCCTGAATCTGGATATGATCTTCTGCCTTGCTTTTATGTTTTCCCAGATATAATCTATAGTAAGTGCCAGGCAATTGTGTTTAAATTGGTCTGAGAAAGTTCTGGTAAAGGGTTGCTCTGTTAATATTTAGAATGTACATACTGATGCTTATTTACATGATCTTTTTCTGATCATGTTTTTCTGAACTCAACCAACCTTCCTTAGATCATAGTTTTCTTTGTTTCATTCATGTGTAAGAACACACTTAAGCTGAAGTAAGGTTGTCTACAGCCTTAGATCATTGTTCATCCCATTCTTTCAGGGCCTCAGATCCCAGGTCTACAGACAAGATTTGCTTAGTCAACACAGTGTATTTCTAGACTGTAACTTTTATTCTGTGGAGGCTGGTAAAAAGACATTTCTTCAAAGCCATGTATTGTGAAATAACGATTGCTTTTGAAGCTTGTGGACAATTTTATTAGAAGAAAATCCTCCATGGCAGGTGAACTGTAACTCCAGCAGCTGCCCAAAGCAGAGGAAAGGAGAAAAGAAGGGTTGGGGGGAGGCCATACCATTGAAATGGGCATGAAAGTCAGGCACACAGCCAACAGGCAGCCATCTGACTGGGAGGAAGGTTGTAGACAGAGTATGGGAGCCCAGAGTAGAACAGAAGCCCAGACCTTAGCCCAACTGACTCCATGATGGAAATACCATTCAGATCATAAAACTCAGCACATAGACAGCATCCCCCACAAAGACCTAATCCATCAAAGTCCACAGTTCTGGGAAAGTCTCTAAATGTACTAACCTTGCTTTTTTGGTGTCTGTGGTTCCATTTATGGCTGACTGTTCTTGTTAACTGAAGTATGTCAACCCAGAATATGTTTACATATACCCCCCCCACCCGTGTGTGTGTGTGTGTGTGTGTGTGTGTGTGTGTGTGTGTGTATGTGTGTGTATGTGTGTGTGCTTAAAAACTTCACCCTGAGAAAGTCTTGGGACTACACTAGAATTTTGAATACCCAGTGTAGTTGCCCTCAAAGTTACTAAAGACTTTCTATAAATTTAAACCCATGTCTGAGAAGTTTTTTTTCTGGTGAATACCCTCCTCCCCCCAACAAGAGTGTAAGAAAAAGCATGCTCAGGTCCTGGCCAGTATCCAGTACTGATATTTTAACAGCACTAATTTTTCCACTCCATGAGCATAGATATTTTCTTACTTATTTGTATATTCTTTATTTCAACACTTTGTAGTTTGTAGCATATAAATGTCTTTCTTCCTTGGTAAAACTTATTCCTGAGAGTTGCCATTGAGCTTTGTCAAATACCTTTTCTGTATCAATTGAGATAATTATGTTTTACCTTTAATTATGTAACTATGCTGTATCACACTGACTCCCTTACACATATTAAATAAGCCTTGAAATTCTAGGGATGAATCTCACTTGGTTATATGTAATAGTTTTGATATATTGTAATATTTTTTGGGGGATTATTGAATGTTAATCAGTTAATGTTAATCAGTATTGTTGGTTAGCATTCTTTCCATTATGTATCTTTATTTTATATAAATACCAGGATGATGATGATTGGTTGGAAAAACATGGTTGGAAGTATTCTGCCTAGGGAGAAGAATTGGCATTTGGTTGAATTTATCTGGGAAACAATCTCACTACTGAGTGTTTGGGGAGGTTTTTTTTTTTTTTTTTTTTTAAATAAATTAAAACAACTATCTGTTTCTCTAGACCCAGTCCCTCAGTCTTGTCCCCAGTAGTGCAGCCTCCACAACTCCACATCTCCTGTGGATCCCACTGACTATCCCTCCCTAATCTACCCCACCACTTGTTACTGTATTTTAGTCTCAACATCAGCAGGCATTCTCTGTAAATACACCAGCTGAGCAAGCAAGCAAAACAGGAAACATATATCCCTCACACTCAAATGAACCAAGAAAAGACAGGGAATCAATACCCTTCACAATATAAAATATCGTGGGATAACTCAAGCAGGTGAAAGACTTGTATGCAAAAATTTCAAGTTCTTGAGAAAGAAGCTGAAGAAGATATTAGAAGATAGAAAGATCTCCCATAACTCATAGATTGGCAGGATTAATGTAATAAAAATGGTCATCCTACCAAAAATAGTCTACAAATTTAGTTCAGTCTCATCAAAATTCCAACACAATTCTTGATAGACCTCAAAAAGACAGTTCTTAGCTACATATGAAAAACCAAAACCAAACCAAACCAAATCAAAACAAAACAAAAACAGGATTATATAAATCAATTCTGGCCAATGAAAAAACATCTCTAGGTATCACCACCTCTGATTTCAAGTTGTATTACAGAGCTATAGTGACACAAACCCTATATTATTGGCATTAAAAACAGATATGTTGATCAATGGAATTGGATTGAAGACCCAGACGTAAATTCACATACCCATGGACACCTGATTTTTGATAAAGAAATCAGAATTACACACTGGAAAAAAGACAGCACCTTTAACAAATGATGCTGGTCAAGCTTGGCGTCTGTATGTGGAAGAATACACATAGAGCCACACTTATTACCCTGCACAAAACTCAAGTCCAAGTGGATCAAAGACCTCAACATAAAACCAGATAAGCTGAATCTGATAAAGGAGAAAGTGGGGAATAGCCTTGAATGTATTGGTACAGGAGACAACTTTCTGGACAGAACACTGATAGCATAGGTACTAAGTTAAACAATTAATAATTGGGGCCTCATGAAACCAAAATGCTTCTAAAGGGCAAAGGACATTGTCAATAAGACAAAGAGGCAGCTTACAGAATGAGAAAAGATTTTTTAAAACAAATTCCACATCTGATAGAGGGCTAATATCAAAAATATATAAAGAACACAGAAGTTAGATATAAAAACTACATAATTCAATTAAAAATTCTACACAGATCTAAACAGAGAATTCTCTATAGAAAAATCTCAAATGGTTGTGGAACACTTCGACATCCATATAATTCAGGGAAATGCAAATCAAACTACCTGTCAGAATGGCTAAGATCAATACCACAAGTGACAGCTCATGCTGGCAAGAATGTGGAGCAAGGGAAACACACCCCCATTGCTGGTGGGAGTGAAAACGTGTACAGCCTTTTTGGAAATCAAGATGGTGTCTGCTCAGAAAATTGGGAATCAATCTACCTCAAGATCCAGCTATATCATTCTTGGGCATATACCCAAAGGATGCTCCATTCAATACAAGGATGTCTGCTCTACTATTTTCATTGCAGCCTTATTCATAATAGCCAGAATCTGGAAACAACATAGATGCTCCTCAATGGAAGAATGGACAAAGAAAATATGACATAGTTACATAATGGAGTACTACTCAGTTTTTTAAAAAAGACATCATGAAATTTACAGGCAAATGGATGCAATTAGAAAAAAAAATACCTTGAGTGAGGTAACCCAGACCCAGAAAGACAAAATGGTATGTAGTCACATATAAGCGGATTATTAGCTGTTAAGTAAATGATAATAACCAAGCTACAGTTCATAGACACAGAAAGGTTAGGTAAAGAGGAGGGTTCTGGAGGATGCAGGGATCTTCCTGGGAAGAGAAAATAGAATCGATTTCTGCAGGTGGACTTGGGGTAGAGATGGGAGTGGGAAAGAACATGTATGGAGGGGAGATGGGATAGAGAGGAGAGTGTGGGGAGAAGTGGCTGGACTTGGGGCACATTTGAGGGGTCATATGGAAACCTAGTGTAGTGAAAACTTTCTAGAATCTATGGAGGTGATCCTAATGAGGATTCCTAGTAATGGAGGATACAGAATATAAACTAGTCATCCCTTGTAGCTAGCCAGGCAAAGCATCCAGTAGAAGTACTAGCTTAAATTCAATTGAGTTGTTGGCCAAGGGGGAGGGGTCACACGGATGTCCCAAAACAACTGAGATTGATGCAAACACAAGTACTTCTCTCCAGGGACTGACTTCTTGGCCTCATTGCCGAGGATGACATCCACACAACTCATTGAACACGGAGAAGTTGAGGTGTTGCCTACATCCCTACATTCTTGTTCTGGAGCAAGAAAGGTATTTTGCAGGCTACTGAAAGGGAAAAGTGGACACCAACATGGCCACAAAACCTTTGACCTGCAACCTGTCCTGCTTGCAAAATTTGCTTACGACAATGGTGGCACAGAACTTGTGGGAGTAGCCAACCTATGTCAGATTTGACTTAAGGCCTACTCCACCGGAAGAACCCATACCCAACACTGTTCGAGGAACCAAGAACCAGAGAGTAGAGATAGTCAGAGACTTAGGGTAAAACCAAACACAACTGGTCTTAAAAAAAAACAACAAAAAAAAACCAAAACAAAAAAAAACCAAAACATGTTTCCTAAAGATATTCTGCTATAGTCATAGACCAGTGCCTTATCCAGTCATTGTCAAAGAGGGTTCCTCCAGCAGTTAGATGGGAACAGATGCAGAGACCCATAGCCAGATACTACGTGGAGAGAGTCTAAATCGGATGTCTTCATCAAGTCTATCTCTTCAGAGAATAGGGAATTCGAGGAAGAGAAGGTGGAAAGACTATACGAGCCAGAGAGGATGGAGAACACTGGGAGAACACGGTCCTCCGAGTGAACTAAGCAAGGTACATGTGATGTCACAGAGACTGCAGCATCAAGCACAGGGCCTACATGGGTCTGCACCAGGTCGTCTGAGTGGATACTGTAGCTGTAGCTTACTATTTTATGAGACTATGAGAGTAAGTGGGTCTCTCACTCCATTGCCTGCTCTTGGGGACACTTCATCTTGTTGGATTGCTGTGTCCAATATAAACTTTTTTGCTTTATTTTATATTTTCTTTTGTAATGGTTGGTTGTTATCTCTAAGAAGCCTGTAAGGGAGTGAATCTGGAAAGGAGGGGAGATGGAGAGGAACTGGGAGGAGCAGAGGAAGGAGAAACCATAATTAGGAAGTACTGGATGAGAAATGAATCTATTTTCAATAAAAATTAGAACAATTTTTACTTCTAAATATATGTTCATGTATGGAGTTATGTGCACATGAGTGCAGGAGCCAGAGGAAGCCAGAAGAAGCATTATCAAATGCCCCAGAGCTGAAGTTATTGGAGGTTGCTAGCAGCCTTCCATAGCTGCTGTGAATGAACTTGGGTCCTCTGCAAGAACTGGTCTTAACCAGTGAGCCATTTCTCCAGGCTCCGAGAAGCTCTTCCCCAATAGTAAACTATTGTTATTGGCCTGTTCAGGCTTCGCAGTTTTTCTTTTAAATCTTGGTAGTTTTTTTTTTTTTTCCCCTGAGAATTTAGCCACCCTGCCCCCTCCCCCCCTGCATTTCTTTAGGCTATCCAGTTGGTTGGCATAGGAACTCTCATGCTTTCTACTTGGTTCTCATTTCTGAGGTATTTGCTTTAAGGTCTTTGCCTTCACTTGAAATTTTGTTTATCTGAGTCTTGTTTCTTTTTTGCTAAATCCTTCTAGATGATTATCAGTTTAATTTACTTTATTAAAATCCAATGATTAATTTCATTGATTTTTTTTTATCATTTCATTGTATTTCTCTTCAATATTTCTGGTTTGATTTTTATTATTATCTACCCATTGCTAAACTTGCCTCACATTTGGATCTTCCTTTGGTTCCCAGTTCTTTATCATTATGTTTGAATATTTATTTAGGATAACCTTCCTTTTAAATGTAGGCATGAATTTCTATAAACTACCCTCTTGGAGTTGCTTTTCCAGTATCCAAAGGTTTCAGTAAACTGTGTTTCATTGTAATTTGTTTAACAATATTTACATGTTTTTCCTTTTATTTATTATTTGACCTATTTTCAGTTCAGGAGCACATAGCCTAATTTCTATGTCCCTATGAATTTCCCAAGATTCTATGATTGATATTTTGTTTCAAACCATTGAAAAGAGTACAATATATGATTTCAATCATCTTAAATTAGATAAAATTGGTTGTATGGTTTAACATGTGCTTTACACTGGAGAATGTTCTATCCACAAGAAATAATGTATGTTCTTCCACCATGGGATGGAATACATCTGTTAGTCATATTTGATCAGTGTGAAATTCAAGTTTAGAATATTTTCTTATTAATTTTAAGACAGGTTGATATATGTTTTTCAGAGCCAGGAATTGAAGCATCCTACCACTATTGTGTTAATATTTCTTCCTTCATACACATTAACGTTTTCTGTACGTTTTTAGATTCTCCATGGATGCATGTATAAGTTATGCTCTCTTGATTGATCAATTCCTCTATTATAGATAACTGATATCCAGACAGCTATTAACTTTGCATCTATTTTATTTACTAAGTATCATCACAATTCAGTGTGCTTTTCAAATATTCTTTTTTATGATGTTGTTTTTGAAGATTGTAATATAATTACAAAATTTCTCTTTCATTTCTTCCCTCAAACTTTTCTACAGACATTTCCCTGCCTTCTTTCAAAATTTTACCCTTTTTATTGTCAACACATGCATAAATGTATATGTACATAAACATATATTCCTAAGTATAAACTGTTCAGTCCATATAATGCTACTTGTATGCATGTCTTCAGGGTCGACCATTTGGAAAATATCTTCTCCTACATCTTTAATTTCAGCTTATATATTTCCTTAATTATAATAGATCTCTTGTATTTTGATTTAGTTTTTAAAAAATTAAACCAATCTTTTGATTAGAGAATTTTTTTGCATCCATGTCAAGGTTTTCTTAATAAGAAATTACTACCACTCTTAGGCAATTTATTTTTTATTGTTTTATGAAACAAAAGTTTCTGTCTGATTGTATATTTTTATTTCATTATTTTCTATAGTGATAACATTTCAGTATATTCTTTTTATTATTTGTATATTTGTTGTTTATTTCCTTTGAGATTTTCATAATATTTATAGAAAAAATTCTCATAGTTTTAGTAACCTTAAGCTGATAATAACTTCTGATACACAGAAAAACATAGCATTGTATCATTCTTACGATTTATGTTTTTGATGTAACAATTTTTATTTTGTGCTTGGGGTATTTCTTAACAACATGTTGTGACTTTGGTCATTTTTATCATTTTGTTTTTATGTTTTTGCTTACAGTTACTGCTTGTCTTCTTTTCTCAAACTTTATAACTAGATTTTATAGGTCTTTGGGAAAGTCAAAGTGTCTTTTCTGTTTAGTATTGCTGTCTGATCAGTCAGAAAATATTTTTTTATTGATTTTATATGTGCACCATTTACATCTGTCTTCTCTTGCCGACTGGCTCTATACGTCACTTAAGCTACTCAGTAATTGGTGATCAAAATTTCTCTTTTGGCATAAAGAGTGCAGAGTTTTGTCGAGATCTCAGATCCAAGGATGAGAAGAATTATAGAATGAACGTTGGTCAGATGAAGTTCTTCAGCTCATCATTGTCAGTTTATGTATTTTATAAACAGTTTTTCCTTAACACTTTCCTTCCACAAAGCAGACAGTCCTTTCCAATTTCAGCCTCCTAACACACTGCATAAAACAAATTCCTCATAATAAAAAGCATTCCAAAAATTGCTAAAAAGTAATAGCCATAATAGGAAGATTGAACTTATACATTCTTAATTGCGTACAATCAAATGTGTATACTGTACAAAACTAACTTAATTTTGTTTAGACAAGTTGGGGTAACTGTCACGCTATGGAACATAACCACATATTACAAGGCTTATAAGTGTGCATTTCTCTGAAGTAGAAAACTTTCTGGAACACTCTTTCTTTTTAAAATTAGCAATGCAAGTCAAATTATTATGGGCAAATAGTTGCATTGTAACATAAATCCACAGTATTAAGCATTAATATTTTACTCATTTTTCCCCTTTGAACTCAGTCTTTTTTTTATAGAGTGAATTTTGCTGATGTTGTAGTTTTGCATTGAGACAGAAAGGAGTTGTTACTGCTTGCTAGTTCATGTTTAGTTGGCATTTTACAAAAACGTGTGTGTGTGTGTGTGTGTGTGTGTGTGTGTGCATGTGTGTGTAGGTGTCTGTGTGATTATGTGTGTGTATGCATTTGTGTGTATGTATGTCAGAAATCAACCTTGAATACTGTTCTTAAAGAGGCATCCACTTGGTTGTTTGGGACAGTGTCACTGAGACCTAAGGCTGACTAATTTGGTTAAGCTGGCCCTGATCTCTAATAATCTGCATTGCTAGGCTCACTGGGGTTTACATTTGACTTGTTATATAAATTCTTATGATAAAATTCAGGTCTACACACTTTCACAAAAATTTACCAGCTATCTATATTTTGAATCCCCAAAATCTCCCAGTTTGACTGATACTTGTATTTATTGAGAGCACTGTTAACAACAGATTACTCAGGGAAAAATTTTAATATATCAGTGTGTCAAACCAGAGAGATTATCTATGAGTTAAAGGAATCTAAGTTGCAATGTTCCATCTTCCAGAGAAAAGTCTTTATTCTTACATTATCATATATGAGTTATTTTATGAAAAACATGGTCATGTGAGCTTGAGGGGTTACATTGCTAAGGCTTGAATCTTGGCTTTGTAGGTCTCAGGTAATAAGACTTATACAAATCAATTAACCAATTAATCGTAGCTGAGATGTGAATGTTGTTGCATTACATGTGATAATATTTTTAAATATTTAGTTCAATATTTGACAAATTGGAGGCTACACCATTTAATGAGTTAAAAGGAGAGGTGTGTTGTACTCCATTCTATTATATCTTATTATATTATTATATATATTATTATATATATTATTATATATATATTATATTATATCTCAATGAAGATGAAGGTAGTTTAGGATCTACATCAAAGAGGCCTTGTCTTAGGATTTCTATTGCTGTGAATAACACCACACCCACAGCAACTCTTATAAAGGAAAACATTTAATTGGGTAATTTACAATTCAGAAGTTTAGTGCAACAAATCATGGTGCAACATGGAGTTATGAAGGCAGACAGAATGCTGGAGAGGGAGCTGAGAGTCCTACATCATGACCTGCCGGCAACAGGAAGTAGTCTGAGACACTGGGTATGGTTTGAGCATGTATGAGATCTCAAAGCCACCCTCACAGTGATGTCAACAAAGCCATATTTACTTCAACAAAGCCACACCTTTCAACAGTGCCACTTTCTATGAGATTGTGGAGGCCAGTTACATTCAAACTACCACAGGCCTTAAGTTGGGTTAAGGATGGAGAAAGGAAGCTGTTCTGGGGAGACCCTGATTTCACTAGACTCGTTTTTGTCTTGGTGAAAGGATTCACAGTCCTACTGTTCTCTTTCAAATTACAGGTCTCCTCATCACTTGGTGAAACTAGCTTTATCTTCTACAAAGTTTCTTTGATTTTGAACAAGCTAAGGAGTGGGATCCCACAAAGCTTGAAGTGGAGACAACCATTTCAGTTTCATGAAATTCAGAAACTTCCCTGAGTGAAAAATGTAGTAAAATCACAACAAGCTAGCATATAGGCTGTAACAGTTAACGCCAATCTCTTTGTTAATATTCTGCTTTATAGAGATTCCAGCCCTTTCTCATTTCATGGAACAACTATTACAAACTAATTAACTATCTCTATGACTGAAACTCAAATCTATATGCAGACTATAAATATTTATGAATAGAATGTAATGAACCTAGATGTTTTTTCAATTATTTTAGACTTAGGAAAACAAGAAGCAATTTATGTAAGCTGACATTCACATTTCCAAGATTTCTTTTGACACTATAGTACAGAGTGAAATGAATACCACATAGATATTTTTTCTCAGTGTCATTGGTCTCTAAGAGCTGTGAATTCAGCTCCAGGGACACCCCAAATAGTAAAATTAAACGGAAACCCAGACAACTCTCTGAAATAGTACAAGTAACATAATGAATTCTTAGGACCATTATGTGATTATCTGCTATCATAAAAAAATTTAACTGACTCTGCCATGGAAAGCATTTATCAGTATAAAGAACTAATACAAAATGAAATGTGTGCTAGAGCCAGTCTAGGCAAAAGAATGCCTCTAAGTAGAACTCTGTCTACGTGGGCTGTGTTTTTCTTTTTAATTTGTTTTGTGCATTCGTTTATTCAATATATATTTGTGTAACATCTACTCATGCAATGGAAGGTCCAAGGGTAGTGGTGGTCATGGTGATAACATAAAGGACTCGGCCCTTACATCTTAATAAAGAAAATGAGTAGTGATATAATTTTTTTTATTGTGTCTGTGATTCAAAGACAAATAGACCCGATAAGGGATAACTTTTAAAACTAGAGTTTATAAGGAAAGGTATCTGAACTCACTGAAGCTGGAGGTACAGTAAATTTGTGAGCCACCTAACATGTGGTAGGATTTAAACCTTGTCCTCTGTGAGCACAGTTAGAACTCCTAACCACTGAGTCATATTTCCAGCCTCAGGGGGTGACTTTTAATATGGAAATCTGAAGAGAAACAATTTAAACAGAGGTTTGGATAAAGCATAAGAAGGACTTCCGAAGAAGGAGATTCAGATGGGGAAAAAAATATCACGTGCAAAGGTTGGTACTTGAAGGATTCTTGGCATTCACTGTTTTTCAAGATTTGTTTATTTTTATTTTGTATGTGTGGGTGTTTTTCCTACATGTTTGTGTGCATGGAGGTTCAAAAAGGGGGTATCTGATCTGTAAGTGGAGTTACAGATGGTTATTTGTTGCCATATGGTTGCTGGGAATTGAACCTGAGCCTTCTGGAAGTGCAACCAAGGGCTCTTACCTGCTGAGCCGTCTTCCCAACCTAGATTCTCAGCATTGGTGAAGTAGAGTAATGAAGAGAATGTAGTCAGGGGGCAGAGCGGGTATGGGCTGACGGGATGAATTTCAAAGAGCTGTCAGTGGTCTAATTGAACAGGGCTCTTTGGTTGTCATGACCTGCTCTGTGTGTACAGAAACTTCTGGAAGTTTCTCAGAAGTGAAATAAAATAACTCGGTATTTTAATAATGCAGTGGATGTGCAGTGGACAAAAGAACTTAGATGGACAGGAATGAAGACAGGATAGTTGGGAATTATTGCTGAGTTCATGCACTGGCACCAGTTCATGGAACAGCTCTAGGGACAGAGGGTGTATACACAGGCTCTCTTTGGTGTTTTTATGGGAATAGCCTTTTTGTGCCTTTACACATGTATGCATTGGTACTTAAATTATAATTGGACAGTGTTATTTAAATAGCAAAGAACAGGAAACCAAATGATCATCTTAAACAAGAAAATTATTAATTAAATTTTAACTAATTCATACCATGGATAGTTATGCAATTGCTTAAAATGAGATAAATTAAAACTAATAAAGAGCATACTTACATATATAAGCTTGTGCATTATATATTATACTATTATAATCTCACTATGTTATTCATTTTTTAAGACAGAGTTTTACTATGTAGCCTTGGCTAGCCTGGAACTCATTATGTAGATTATATTGGCCTTGAACTCACAGAGATCCATCTGTCTCTGTCTCCTGATTGTTGAGATTAAAAGCATGTACCACTGTTTTTGGTTTCTTTGGAGGAACGTATTATTATTACAATACTATTATTAATTACCTTTTTATAATTTATTTGAGACTTTCATGTGTGAGCACACTATATTTGCATCATTTCCATACCTCCCTCTCTATTCTCTAACTCCTTTCCTGTCTCTGCAGCCTCCTCTTTCAAATTTATGACCTCTTTTTTTGTAATGATTGTACACACACACACACACACACACACACACACACACACACACACACACACACACACACGACCTATTGAGTCCATTTAGTTTTGCCCTCACTTGTGTATATTTAGAAGTAAACACTCTGGACTGGGGTCTTGTCCCTGAAAAACTGCCTCTCTTCCCCTCAGCAACCCTTGACTGCTTGCTGCTCTTCATCTAGGCAGTAGCACCTTATGAAAATTTCCTCTAGCTATGCTGACATATGCTAAAGAAAAATGTAATCATGAAATTTGTAGGTAAACTAATGGACCTGGAAAGTGTTATGCTGAATGAAATAGCCTTGACCCAGAAAGGTAAACACAGTATGGTTTCTCTTATTTGTATATCACAGATAAATACTTAAGTTTGAATATATGAGTAACCGTTGAAGCCAGGTAAATAGGAGGGGACCATAGAAGGAGGAGGTGAGGAGCCCAGAGAGGGTGACCCCACAGCACAGGTGCAATGAGTGGGAAAAGAAGGAGAGGAAAGGGGGTTAGCTGAAGAGGAGAAGAAAGAGGAGAGAGAGAAGAGAAAGGGAGGAAGGGTAAATAATAATATAGACAGCATTATGTAAGTTTCCAGGAACACTTAGCAACAGTCCTTCCTAGTTGTAAAGCCTGGAAACGTAAGAACTGGACAGGCGACACAGCCCCAGTGGCACAGGAGTGGCAGTGGTATTGAGTGGAAACTAACAGTGGTCTAATTGGACCCAAAGAACCTTCAATTCAAGGGAACTCATGTCTGGCACTGTAAACCTAGCCCAGAGCCCATGGTTGGAGAGGTCATAGGACCTAGAAGAGAGCATACTATGATCACGTACTTAACATAATACAGCTTCCAATCAATCACCTTCTCAGTACTTGTTCTTACACCCATAGGTGTAAACTCGCCCCCCCCCCCATTAAATGAAGCTTCTTTTTGTATCAGATGGAGTGGCCAGCCCTAGTGTGTCATCTATACAACACAACTCTTACAACCAGCCAAGGCTCAGAGAATAGTGCTGTAAAAGCTGAGAACCGGGGGTACTGCTGTGAGGAAGTGTCTTATGAAGTAAGTGATGTTACACTTACTTGCACAAGACCTGGACCTTTATGATTTTTAAAGCTAGGGCACCAATGAATGGATTTCCTTTTGACATTTATATGCATGAGTCATTAGACTTTGGTACAATACGCATGCCCTTTATTTCCTTCTCCTGTGCCATCTGCTCGTCTCTGGCTGGTTCTCCTCCTCTTTCCAACTTGGTCCTTCTGTGTGTTTTCTTGTCATATGCATCGTGCTACCTTCTCTTACCCCATTAAGATGCCCTTTTCCCTGCTCGTGGTCCTCTTTCTAGTTTTCTGACCCGTACTTAAATATATATGTATATATTCACACACATAGATGCACACAGTGTTTAGCATTTTTAGTTTTATTATTTTATACTTGAAGACCTAGATAGAAATGGGAGCTGGATATTGAAATCATCCACTATTATTGCATCAGGACATGTCTGACATTTTATATCTACTTGTGTCTGATTTATGAAAATTAGTGTGCCAACACTTGGGGTGTGTGTGTGTGTGTGTGTGTGTGTGTGTGTGTGTGTGTGTGTGTGTATGCTTGCAACTGTTAAATCAACTCAATGAACTGTTTCTTTTACTTATCTATAGTGGCCTGCTTTATCTCTTTTGCCTAATTAAAAAAAAATGTAAAAAATAGCTTTAAGTAGTGGAGTGAATTTTTTTCTCTGTCCTTGGAAATTGTAGAGTTGCAGTTACATTCATGGAGGTGTGTTGCTGAACTTTTGAGCTCTTGCTTTTTTATTGTTTATGCTGGTGTTAGGTCTGTGCTGGAGCAGATGTGGGGTGTGCGCAGAACTGTCTTCATGTTAAGAGTTTTCCTTCTTTGTGTCCTTCTTTGCGCCCTCTGCTGGACACATTCATCTCTGCAGCTTGTGTGCTGGGTAGGTTTATCCTTTCAAGCTTCCTCAGATCACAGGCCAGGGGTTAATATTTCAGCCAGGGGGTTTCTCTCAAGTACCTTGGGAGTGGGAGAAAGCAACCGTAACTCTAAACTCTGTTCCAGTAGATTATCTCTTTTCATACTTGTAAGACCTCCTGAGTATTAACCACACTCCTGGAGAACATGTAGATGTCCTGTGACATCTGAGGCTGTCAAGTATGGTGGTGGTGTTTTCCAGTTCTGATTGGTACTCAAGAGGCTGATATTCAGGGCCAAAGTTATTGAATTCTACAGTTACTTCCAGTCTTTGAATATTGCTTCCGGCATTCAAAGATGAGGCTACCTCTCCTATGCTATTCTTGCCTGTGTTGAGCCTCCAGAAATTTTCAGATTTTGTCTTAGCTGGCTCCCACACTCCCCACAGGTGCTGTAGCAGGCCACATGGAGACTTCCCGATTTATCATTGTTCCCTGTTTTGAGGTCTACAGGGATGTTCAACTTTTTAATAACTGATTCTCTTCCAAGATAGTGCCTGGCTGCCTCCCTGTAAGTCATATAGAGAAATACAATGGAATTTCTATATATCAGTTTGAAAGGTGAGCCATAGAATCAGAATCAGTTTCACCAATATTTGAAACTGGTTTTGAGGCTAATAAGACCTGTGGGCTTGTCCTGAAGGTAAGACTCCTCACTTCTCACTTGGCTTACCTTTAGGATTAAGACACGCAGGAAGACAGGTAAAGCCATGAGCCACATGGAAATACATAGATTAATATAAATTTGTTAATTTAAATTGTAAGAGCTAGTTAGTAACAAGCCTAAGCTATGATCAAACTTTTATAATTAATAATAAGTCTTCCTGTCTTTGCTGGGGAGCTGGAGGTCCTGACAACAACTTCCCAACTATAATCTTTCATTTCTTTGGGATTTCTCAAGTTCTTCTCTTTCTCTCTTAGAAATATATATATATTTAATTCTGACTCTGCCCATCACTGAGTTGTACAGAGGCAGCTTCTAGGTTACCATATTAATTGGAAATTTACTATAGTTTTACTCTTGTAAAGGAAACATCACCAGCTCCTACACTAGTATATATAAATAGTACATATCTTGAGTGTATTCCTGAATATATGAAGTTAATGTGGGTATAGGTATAAGATATGGCTAACAAATAATTAATATTTGTTACTTGATAGAGAACAGACTTTAAGTATGTAAGTGGCCCCTACAAACATCAATGAATGAGAACAGACACATCTCCATACACAATGAAATAAGTCCAGTGTGGGACATATAAAAGAACACAGAACTTTAGGGTAAATATCCCCTTAGGGACAATAACTAAGTATTGTTCCTGCTCTGTAGGAAGGAAGAATTGGATCTGGACACCAAAACTTAGCATGTATCTTCTACATGTAGTTTTGTATAGTTTTGCAAAGTAAAAGTTTACACAAGTCTTTGTTCAGGTTACTTTTTTTTCAAGATTTATTTATTTATTTATTATGTATATTCTGCATCCATGTACATCTGCACACCAGAAAAGGGCACCAGATTTCATTACAGGTGGTTATGAGCCACCATGTAGTTGCTGGGAATTGAGCTCAATCTCTGGTAGAGCAGCCGGTGCTCTAAACCCCTGAGCCATCTCTCCAGCCCCACTCCCACCTTTTTAAAGATGCTCAGATTACTTTTAATGTTGGAGGTTGAGAAGATAGTTCCGTCACTAAAGTGCTTATTCTACATGTCTGAAGACTTGAGCTTGATTATCAGCATCCGATTAAAAAGATGGATTTATGACCTCAGCTCTGGGAAGGAGGCTCCAGCAGGATCCACAAAGCTCTGTGGATGGCCAGCCTAGTCTAACTAGTGAGCTTCAGTTTCCGGAAAGAAAGTTTGTCTCAAAAGACAAGGTCAACCTGGGAAATAATACTTACGGTTGACCTCTGGCCTCCATACTTTCCCACATGTGTATACATGCATTTGTGCACATATTAGCATCTGCAAAAGCACACACACAAATAAAAAAAATGTTTCCAATACAAACCAACCTATGAAAAGATTGAATTTACAATCTTTTATGCAAATATGAGCATATTAATTACTTCTGAGGATCCTAATATGAAGTGAACAGAGACTGACTTCTGAATAATGTCTAAGTGTATTTTCAGCTACATTGGATGATGAAGCAGAAAAAAGAGATGTATAGGTTGTTAAAAATAGACTTAATCCATTTGCTCTGGAGTTGTTGCATTTATATTTTTAATAAAAATGTGTGTGTATATATATATATATATATATATATATATATATATATATATATATATATATATATGCGTGTGTGTCTGTGTGTGGGTATGTGAACATGAGTGCTATGTTCTCAGAGGCCAGAAAAGGGCGTTGGATGTCCTGGAGCTGGAGTTACAGGCAACTATGTAGGTGCTGGGGATGGAATTTTGGTCCTCTGCAAGAGCAATACCTGCTTTTAGCCACTTAGTCATTTCTGGATCCCCAGGTTCAGATTTCTTAAGTCAACATCATACACCTTACCTTTGAGAAACATTTCTTTATGTTTAGCTTTCCTGGAAACCTATATGTTTAAGCAGGAACATGAGGCAGTAAAGTAACATTTGGTAATTAAAGCAATGCTTATATGTGAAACGCCATCAGAGAAATTCTGGGAATGGGAGTGGTTTCTTCACCTTCTGAACTCTCATGTGCATCTACCATTGAGAGGCAGCTCGTTCTGGCTAGCTAGGCTTGGCTTATGCAGTTTCTCGAATTGAACGTTTGGCAGATTAGCTGACAGCTGACCAAATGGCACTTTTGACAAGCGTTGTTGATCACTGGGCCTTATTTCTTCATCTGCTTTGACTTTTGAAGTGATTTTAAGTGAAAAGCATCTCATGGGAGATGGAAGAAGGAGACTTTTTCTTTTTCTTCATTTTATTTTCCTTCCTTCCTTCCTTCCTTCCTTCCTTCCTTCCTTCCTTCCTTCCTTCCTTCCTTCCTTCCTTCTTTCTAATCTTTTGGAAAAGCTGTTCATTCAGTTTGGTTTTTTTTTTTAAACTGCCAGAGATCTGTATTGTTTACAATTTTTTCTATTGTGTTCTGTTTATTTGCCAAGAAAAATCTTGCACCATACCAACTTGTGTTAGTAAAAACAAAACGGTTCCTTTCACAACACAACTCAGTGTGTTTGTATATTTACACGAGTTTCCCAGCCATGCTCCTGGAGGAGAGATTCAGCTACATTTACACGTGTTTTGTTTCTCTTTGTATGTGAGCTTTGACCTCCCAAACTAGCTTCCAATGAACCCACAGGCTATGGATTAGTTGGAGGCATTTTGCTAAGCCTTAGTTGGACAAAGTTTTGTTGGAACTTTTGGAACAAATAGGATGTTTTCAAGGGAGTCTGAGTCCATTTGAATATTTGCATAAATTATGAATGAGGAATCACTGTGCCATATGAATCCTGCGTGAATAGAACGGATCAGGTAGTTATTACACTTAGCTAACCATTGAGTCCCTGGGGATGGTAACAGGTAGCAGGTTTTTTTTTTTTTTTTTTTGTTTTTTTTTTTTTTTTTTGATAGACTCACAAACATGATATTAGCATGTTTGGACAATCTGTACTGGAGTCACTAATGGCACCTTTTATGTTCAATTGACAATGTTTCCAGATAATTTGTGGCTGGTCAATAAATAGTGTCAGGAAAAAACATTTCCTAGGTTTTAAATAATTTACAATTTATATGATCTAGTTCTCTGAGGGCCTACTAGACAGCTAACCATTGTACTTCACAAACTCAACTGCTTGTTCGTTGGGTGATTGTGATTTAAAAATTTCACTTGTCTACCCTCTGTTTTCCTGTTCTGTGAAATATGGATGATACTTTCAATCTCATAAGCCTATTATTTTGAGGACCCAATAGAATTACATAATAAAACACCCAGGACCATAAACGGTTCATAGCAGGCCTTCTGGGAACATGAACGACTACTGTTATAATTGCTTTGGCTGGGATGATGCTTGTTATTTCTGTGGATTCAAGGGATAGGTGAATGAATTTGCATCAAAAAGAGAACATGTACAGGTAAGTTTTCATTTGGGCCCTTAATATACCAAAAGCGTCTTTAGAAATGATGGGTCTTTAAAAATGTCTTTACCAAGACACTCTAGAGGTATCTTAACCTCTTTATATCCATGGAGTTTGACTCATGGCAAAAACATTAATTATATGTGCATTAAACATTTTCTAACTTTTACTGGGTTCTACCTGGAAAAAGTTTTAGAAATCTCAGTCTATCACAGCAAAATGGATCCCTATGTTTTGAAGGGCTCCAGTGAGTATGTTAACATTCACCTCAGCATCACCACATCTGACCATAGGAGTGAGCCAACACAAACCATCTACGTCTTACGATGAAAATTTAACATTAACCAAAAGTGTTGCCAGCTCTTTGGCCAGTGTAGAAAGGCCCATAATTCTTTTTCTGTGTTGTCATTGAAGGATAGAGTAACATTAGAAAACCTCAAGAGACATTTCAATTTTGTTGAACTTCTCTTTATGCCCATTTTCCCCCTCTACATAATGTAATGAGTTTGGCAGTGAAGGGAGCACCAATGAGCTAGGGAAATTCTCAACTCTGCCATTCATGGAAAACGTGAAAGTAGGTGCTGCTGTTTAATGGTGTCCCCCAATGGTTGGGTTCTGCAGCTGGAATCCATTGTCATAGTGTAGAATCTTGCTGGGAGTGGGATGGGACTTAGGATATGGCAACTGGAGGTTCAGTCCTCAGAAAGATTAGGGTAGTTTTTATGTGATCTTAATTAGTTCCTGAGAGAATATATTAAGAGAGTGAATTTATGAGTCACTACCTGCTTAATCTACCCTAACCACACTCATTCTCACCATGAAACCATCCACAGTGATGTGACACAGCCAAGGAGTCCTTACCAGAGGCTGAACTGATAGCTCAGGTTTGACCTTTCAGGCTCCCAAATTGAGGGTTTTTTCCTATATTAAATTATTTCAGTTTTATGAATTTAAAAAATAACAGCAGAAAGTACAGATGCTTTTGAAAAGCACCTTCCTGTATCAGAACATACCACATATAGGATCGTTGACTAGAAAATTGTGTGTGTGTGTGTGTGTGTGTCTGTCTGTCTGTCTGTCTGTCTGTCTGGACTAGTGGTTCAGTTTTTAATTGCTTGGGAGTTGATTAAATAACTTCTCCAGAACTCTGGGGGAATATATTGACAGATCCTGAATCAAATGGAATAATTTCCTTATCATTTAAGCTACTGATAGATTTTAGTCCTTAGGTGTGTGAGAAGCTGCTTTCCAGGCAACTGTTAGAGAGAGGAGGATCCAGATTACAAGTATTTCTTGACAATATCAATGTAGGTCATTCTGGGCAACCAGTATCACGGTGCAAATCAGAAACTCTTGTATATGAGGGAAGTTTTCAAGGCATGAAATTTAACAAATGAGCACAAGCTCCCAATAAAGACTTTGTTTTTTTTTTTTTTTTTCTCAGGTTAGTTGTAATGTTTAGCTCCTTGGGAACCAGAACTATGACAGAGAATTTCACTGATAGCATATATGCATGTTTGTTTGGCTCTAACATAAGTAAGTCTGTTAGTGATAGCAAAGGCTGCTGGACAGAGTTCTACATCTTCATCACGAGGTCGGCTTTCAGTCTCTCCCATCCTACATTCCCAATCCATAATCTGTGGTTTTGTGCCTTGGGTCTTTATTAGCTATAGTTAGTTAATAACAAAAATAATCACTGTCAGTAGGGAAGGGGACTTTCCAAGAATGAGTTTCATCTACTGAATCCCATCTACCTCTCATTTTTCTTCCCTCTAATTTATCGGATTCCCTTCTTTATGTGTTTTAAGGTTATTGTATCTTACTGAGTTACAAACTTCTTTTGAAGCTGCCTTGAATGCCTTTTGTAGCAATAAATAAAGAAAAATAAATGTTCATTAGTAATAATTGGACCACCCAGTTGAAACATGCTGGTATTTTTTTCTCATTTCAAGGGCATTGGCATTGCTATTTCATCATTTTCCCTGTCTTTGAAACTAATTTCCTTTGGCTTAGAAAATTCTCAAGGAAGAGCAAAGAATCTGTTTGCTTTTGGAATTGGCAGCTAGTGTGAAGAAATGATATTAGAAGTAGTGTATATGAAGAGCAAACATAAGCTTGTTTCTTCCTCCTGTCTTTTCAGAAGCTTGCAGGCTGGTGCCTTGGTCAGGTCTTACATGGTATTTAGCTGTCTGTTGGGCAATTCTTCTCTCTTCCACAGGGCTACAGTTCATCATCTGAAACCGAGAGCAGGCCCTTGTCAGAATGGGAAATGGATCACAGGATGATGAAAACAATACACCACCTATTGGTTGACTCCAGCAAATGACAGAAATGTCAGTGTGGTCCACTTCATTATGTATGTTTTAAACATTCAGATTCAATATGAGAAATGGCACAAATATTTGAGGCAGCCAACAGTGAGAGTATAGTCGAAAACGGAAATGGAAATGTGGAAGCTACTCCTTTAGTTCATTTCCCAAACACAAGCAAGAGCTGTGTCTCAGCCACACATCTGGTCAGGTCAGAGCCTGTTGTGATACTGACAAAGAGCTTTTGACTGAGTGTTGTTGGCTGGGGGGATGGGCAGGAGGCTCTTGTTCGTTTCCTAGGAAAGGGATTGAAGATGTCACAGTAAATTGGAAAGGATTGAAGCTAGACAAGCAGCTGGAGCTTTGGCTTGCACAGGGGACAATGTTGCTGAGTGACTGCTGGTTAACTCCAAAGCAGAGAGAAGGGGCCATGTGACAACTATTTAGTATCTGTAGGTTTTAGTGTTGAGTCTTTATGAGGGGATGAGGTCTTCTCCTCCTCCTTCTGTTCTCAATAAAAGTCTCCACTGACTTTCATTATTCTACAGGCTACTGCATTTCAAAAATACTTAACATTCCTGTCATATCAATGGATTTAAATGTTATTTACTGGTAATTCTTGTAGCCTTTGAAGCTCTCAGCTGAGGGGTATGACGCAGTGTTACCCTGCGCTATTGACTGTCTGTTTCCCCCCTTCAAGTCAGGAAAGTCTTTGTGGAACTATGAGTAATGCTATCTGTGCATTCCTTTCAGAAGGAAAAAGGTTTAAATGTGCCTTGTTCAGCCAAACTCGTTCATTGTGCACATTTTAGCATTTTCAGTTGAATTGTTTTAAGAAAGGAATAATTTATTTAGTACTAATGAGAAATGAGGTAAAATACCAAATATACAGTTATCTTGAATTTTCTTGCGTCTCTAAGTTAAATCTACTTTCTGCATAATAATAAATGATCTAACCAAATCTTTGCAACAGAACCACCAACATTGGGTTTAGAATGTTTCATGTTGTAGGAAAGTACTTTGTTCTTTTTGGGTTTAAGAAGTTAATTTTGATAAATACCTAAGAGAAAGTTAGGAGTCCCAGGAAGCAGCTCTCTCATGTCTGAGTGAACCCACACAGTTATTTAGCAATTGCTGAGGAACGTAGATGAAGACTATTTTTTCTCTCTCAGTCTTTTCTGGGCCCAGTGTGAACTGCAATTTGTAAGAATATCTGTGAGTTCAGATTGCAGGGAAGTCAGAACAAGTGAGTCCCCCAGCAGTCAGAATGGTGGCTAGTATATGTGTTATTTTTGGTCACATGCTATATTATTAACCTGTGTGAAATTAGCGTAACAGTTTAATAATCTCAATGGTTTTATTCCACCCAGTGAGGCTTAATTCTTAGTCTTGTTCCCTTAGCAATCTCATAGTGTGAATATATACATCATCAACTGTTCTTGTAGTCACCATGACTGACTCCTCAATGAGGAGAAAGGATTTTACAAATAGAAGAACTTCACAGAATAGATCTTTATCTCTTAGGATGATCCATATGCTCACTAGCACTCACTCACAAAGCTTTAAAGCAATGTGCTTGAAAAATAACTTCAAAAAAGGAGCCCAAACTATTTTTTTTCATATTTTGCTTTCTTATAATTCATCTCAACATTTCTTTTGTTCTGTTTAGATCTTAAGTGTAGAAACAGTGAACTCCCCATGAGCTTTGTAGGACATATTTAAATAAAAGGATTCTGATTTGGGGTTTGATATTTATACTACTCCATGAATATTGCTTTTACTGTATATTTAAACAATGTATTGAGGATGAGTGAACTGACCCACACACTGTCAGCTTGACACAAACCAGAGGCAGACAGGATGAGGGGCTTAGCGTTATGTCTTCCATTAGAATATTGGACTGTCTGCAAACACACCGCACATCTTACTGTTCACACAGAGAATGGCCATTGGTGAACCTTAAGTCAGAAATGATTTAGAGATGTTGTGTAGGGGTATTGCTAAACTTGATGGAAAAACCTGAGTCTTAAACATTGAGGAATTTCACCTTTGATGTTAAGATTGGAATGAAGAAAGCCATGGAAGAATGTAGCAAGATTTTAAAGCCTTCTTAATGCATCTGGAAGGATGATATATGTGATGGTTATGTATGTCTAGTCCCTATGAGGATCAACCTTTTTCTTGTGAAAGCTACACTTTATAATGCAAAGACAATGGGGACTTGACTCTAACAAGTATATTTCTACATGGGTGGCAAGAGTACTTACTGTCTTTCAACCACCAAACCCTCCAACTTTGCAAAGTAGTCTTGTTTGCCTGAAAGAATGTAGATTTCCAGTCAACATTGTCTTCAGATCTTTTAAACTATGTTTTGTTTGAAATGTTCAGTTGGATTCTAATTTTCTACTTGCTGTGGAAACTATTCTAAGCTTATCATTTCAGCAATAAGTGGAATGATTAGTGGGTAAATTTCTTGTTATCTTCTAACTGGTATCTGGGCTTAAGAGCAAGTGATACACACATACACACACACACACACACACACACACACACACACACACACACACACACGAGAGAGAGAGAGAGAGAGAGAGAGAGAGAGAGAGAGAGAGAGAGAGAGAGAGAGAGAGAGAGAGAGAGAGAGAGACTTATCCTTACATTTGACAGCTGCTGTGAGAGAAAGTTAGTTTGTGCCCCTAACACTTTCAGTTAGGGTCTTTAACTTTTTTGGAACCAATTGCACAGGGTGGAATATAGAGATCTAGATTAAATCTTTGGTGTGTTGATATCCATTTTTTCCAATACTGTTCATTTCAAAGGCCATCTTTACGTCAATGCATGTTTTTGAAAACTTTGTCAAAAGTAAATGAGCTATAGCTGTGTAGTTGACACTTGGGCTTCTTTTCGGTTGCACCCACCAGCTTGTTTCCTTTTGTACCATAATCTTGCTGGTTTTGTTACTGTCATTCTGTAGTATGACACGAGGTCCATTTACTCAGGATTGCTTTGGCTGTGTGATGTCCATGCTGGTTAGGTTTTGTCAAATTGACACAAACGCGAATCACCCGGGGAAATAACAATTCAACTGAAGAATTGCCTTCATCATATTGGCCTGTGAGCACGTCTGTGAGGCATTTTCTTGATTAATGGTTGGTGTTGGAGGATATAGACCTCAATGGGCTTAGTCATCTCCAGTTTGTATAAGAAAACAGGCTGAGAAAGCCATGAAGAGCAAGCCAGTCAACAGCACTTATTCATAGTTTCTATTTAAATGTCTATAGGTTCCTACTTGAGTGCCTGCCTCGACTTTCCTCAAAAATTGACAGAGTTGTGGAAGAGTAAGGCAAATAAGTTTTTTCCTCTCCAAGTTGCTTTGAATCATGATATTTATCATAGCTTTGGAAAGCAAACTATGATAGGGTCTTGTACTTCTATATGAATTTTAGAAATTTTTTTTGTCTCTGTGAAGAATGCAATTAGAGTTTTGATAAATGTTGAACTGAATCTATGGATTGCTTTTGGTAATGTAGCCATCTTCACTATACAAATCTGCCAACCCATAAGAGTGGAAAAACTTTTCATTTTCTGGTATCTTCTTCAATGTCTTTCTCTGGATTTTACACTTCTCATTGGAGACTTATTTCTTTGGTTAGGTTTATTCCTAGGTGCTTGCTGGTTTGTTTTTGATATTGTGAGTGGGACATTTTTCCTGATTTCTCAGCATGTTTACTATTTTTATATAGGAAAAATCACTGATTTTTTTTTTTCTATCCTGCTACTTTGTTAAGAACGTCTGTTAGGTCTTAGGTTTCTCTGGTAGAGTCTTTACATACAAGGTCATATCATTTACAAACAGGAAACAATTTGACTTTAAAAAATTGTTGGAGTATAGATTTTTAAACTATTCATCAATGATGCTCAGATTTTCATTGGTGTCAGCTGTAATGTTTTCCTCTTTGTCTCTAATTTTAATAATTTTCCTTTTTCCTTTGTTTAGTAAACTGGTTGGCTGAGGATTTGTTCATCTTGCTCACTACTCAAAGAACTAACATTTCTTCAAAGCTTCCGTTTTATTTCCATCTCATTAACTTCTGCCCTGATCCTTATCATTTCTTTCAGTACACTGATTTTTTTTTTTTTTTTTAAGACCTTGACACTCATCTTTATTCTCTGGTATTTTAATGCCAGTATTTATGGTTTTTAAATTTTTCCTTTCGAACTCTTTTTATTTTATCCCTCGTCTCTAGTATGTTATGTGATGACTTCTCCATCTCCATGAGTTTGTTTTCTGTGGTTTTTATTTGATTTTTGCTTTTAAATCACTGTGATGAAATAGAATGCAATAAATTACTTTAAATTTCTTGTATATAGTAAGGATTTGTCACCTAAAACATAGTGTATTTAAGAAAAAGTTCCTTGTGCCACCAAGGAGAGAGTGTATTCTACAGTATCTGAATAATATTTGCTTTAGATGTCTGCTAAATTTTTGATGTGTAACATCATTTACGTCTGATTTTTCTTCATCTGGATGACATGTCCGTTGGTGAGAGTAATGTAATAAAGACACGAACTATTATGTTGCTAAGCTTGTGCCTTTGCATTTGTAAGTACCTATTTGATGAAAGAGGGTGTGCCGGCGTTTCAAAACTTTGTATCTTCCTCATGGACTTTTCTATTAATCATTATGACGTTACCTTCTCCATCTCCTCTGACTGGTTTTGGTTTGAAATCTTCCTTATTCCATTCCTGTGTTTATTTGCATTTTCTTCAAATTCATTCAGGAATTTTTGTCTGTTTTCATGTCATCGAATATTCTTCTTAAAACTGTTTGTCTGGAATGTTGTCTAAGTCACTATGGCTGAAACACAATATCATTGAGTTGTTAATCTTTGGAGAAGTCATGTTGCTTTGGTTTTTAATATATTTTATATTTCTGCAATGGGACTTTATACATTGGGAATTAGATTGGTGGTCTTTTTTTGTTTGTTCATATTGTTTCTACTGAAATGTTTACAGTGTTTTTCTTCTTTCCCACTAGGCTCAGTAGTTAAGCTGCTGTGTGTTCAGGGTATAAGGCATGATCTCTAGCACCACTATGGGAGTAGATTACTAATTTGGTAAATAACCACAAGTGATAGATAGATACACTGGGCAAATACAATAAAAAGCCAACTGAAAACAATTTCCTCTTCAAACAGATTTTTTGAGGAATCAAGGAACAAGGCTATTATAGTATAGGCTAAGATATTAATCACTAAGGGCAAGATTGCAAGGACAATAAACAAAGAAATTAGAGTTAGAATAGGAATAAAAATAGATGAAGGAAAGTAAATAGATGATAGATGAGGAGCAGGAAACAAAGTGGGGCCGAGACTATCCCAGCTAACTGAAGATAGACCAAAAAAAATTAATAATAATAATAATAATAATAATAATAATAATAATAATAATAATAAAACCACATCCACTCAAGACAAAACAATCCCAGAATTCAGAAAGCTGGGGCAGGGGACTGCCAGCTCTAGCCCAAACTGTTTGGGGAAGGACTATAACAAAAGCCAGTGGGTGGCAAATGGACTAGGAGAAAGTGGCCTGCACAGCTCAACTTTAACATTAAACAGTCTTGTCCACGGGTGTGGCTGCTCACTGGGTAGGTGTGGACTGTGTTTGTGCAGTCTCTTGCCTGAGCAAAGGTGTAGCCTGCTTCTCTGTGCCATATTTTTTTTTAGTCCAGGGGAAGAATCTATTTCTACATCTTGTGTTCTCCTTTCTGGTTCTTTGGGTTTCAGTCTTCTGATGAAACCTGAACTTTTGTGGTACTCCTGTTAATCACTGTGTTGTTTGCTCTTGGGGTTGGGCAGTGTGTGCTGCAACTGGATGTGTTTGTGAGACTTCAGAAGCAGGCTGTTGGCAGGCTTTCCCTGGAATGCCTGAGGCTCTAGCACCTTCATGCACTTACTGCTACTTAGCTATCTTCTGGGAGCTGACTATCCTCTCCTCTATGGTTCTGACAAGATTCTCACTGCACAGAACCTTGTGTTGTGATTCTGAACCCAAGTTTTCCCCTTTTGTTAGAGCCCTTTGCAAGCCTGATCCCAGAAAAGTGACACTTTCTCCCATTTCCAGATAGGTGAGAGACACTAGTCTCTAGAGCTGTCTCACTGCCTGCTTAATAAGGGCCTGTTTATAATGCCCTCCCCATTTTTCTTTGAATTGAAATTCCAAGATGGGAAATTGTCCAGTGTCTGAAGGTGTGTGATCTCCACCTCTGCTCGATGACTATCTGAGGATTTACTGTGATATTCAGCCTCTCTTATTTTTTGTCTTTGATTTTTTTACCCCTCCATCTGCCAAGAAGCCTTTGTTCTTAGCATGCACTCCCTCTCTCTAAATTATTAGGTGTTAAGAGCAGAGTGATGATTTTTCTGGGCCTCTTTTATTGTCTTTAGCCCTGGCGAACGTTGTGCGCTTGCATTCACTCCCCTATGGCGCTGAGCACCTTCTAACCCGCTGAGCTCTTTGGCACAGACTGGATTCTTTCTCCCCTTCCACTTTCTGAATCTTTCTTTCCTTTCTGATGAAACTGGTGTCTCTCCAAGCCCTCAGAGGCTTCCTAACTTCCTGGTTTATTCCCTGGAGGTTCTGGTGGTTGGCCTACCGGCGTCTTCTTCCATCTTTTCTGTCTTAGATTTCTTTACTTGTTTTTAGTGCAGAAACTGCATAGCTGGGAGTTTTGCCATATTCACTCAAGAAATTTCCTTTAGAAAAAACACATAATGGAATTTCATTCAGCCATAAACATGAGCGAAGGCATTCATTTGCAGGAAAGTAGATGGACTTGGAGATCATCATGTTTCAAGATAGAGCAGGCTCCCAAAGACAAGAATAGCATGCTTTCTCTCATATGTGTGATCAAGGAGCATGAAAAGAAAGGGGGGGTGGGTGGAGGACATGGGAAAGCAGCAGCAGAAGAGAAGGGTGGCTGGAGGGAAGTGGATATGGCCAAAGTGTATTATGTGTTCTTATTAACATGTCATAGTAAAAGCCCTTACTGTGCACAACTAATATATGAAATGACATGCAAAGAAAATGGCTTTTTAGAACCCAACAGTTCAGAAAAATTAAAGCAAACAAACTAAATCTAAATATATCAATACAATTAATAAAAATAAAACATGAAAAGAAAAGAGAATACGGTGATGTCACACTATCGAATCATACTAAAAAGGAGATGTGACAGTTTTTCATTTTTTGTTAATATTTCTATTTTAGACTTCATAATGTTTAACTGTAAAATTATTTTTAAATTTAGTCTATCGGATACAAAATGAATTTTTAGAAAAATTAATTCTTTTGTTGTACCTTTTTTAAGCTTTATAGTTTCGCACTAACTTTGAATTTTATTGAAAGTAATGACTTATATCATCAGATTTCAATGTGAAAAAATGAATCATGGAAATATCTCTTGCAATTAGTATGAATGATTGCAAAAGAGGAACATTTGAAATGCTGCCTAAGAAGTCATAGAGACACACAACTGAGATAAACTATTTGTGTGTTTACCTTTGCATTACTATAATCTGTAGTACTTTCTTTTCTCTGGATTCACATCCATTGCATCGTTGCGTTTGAGCCTTCCATTCTTTGCACTGACTAGTTGCATTTTTCTAAAAATACATTCTCTTCATGTGTCCTCTTCTTATAGCCTGAGATTGCAGGGTGACAGGTGACCTTTCCGACTACAGCAGAGATGCCCTCTGTTGTCAACCTTGCTTAGCAGATAGATGGCTCTATAGTTCTGAAGTTAATGGAAAGAATCCAGCATTGGGATGATGCCAACTGTTCTTTCTTGTACATAAGCAAGGAATCTTTGGAGCTGATTTCAAATGTCTCTAGAACACATTCAACATCGAAGGCTACTTTTCTAGAACTCCCCGGACTTAAGAGTGTCAAGAACAATCTGTACACTCCTCCCAATAAATGTGTTTCTGTGACATTAGTCCTTGGTGGAGAGGCCATGGCAGAGCAAAGCAGCTCTTATAGCAGTGGCTGGAGGCTGAGAGAAGAGGCTCACAGGAAGTCACGTTCCATGCTTTCCATCTGGAACTTCTATTTTGCATAAAGTTTCCTCTCCCTTTCTTTTGAACAGTGCCTTGCACTACGTACCAAACCGACCCGGAACTACAGAGCCTAGGCTGGTCTTGCACTCATAACAAACTCCAGCCTCAGCCTCCTAAATGTATGCATGAGCCATAACACTTTCTTAGTTACTCTGATCCTCAAACCAAAAGACAGTGACAGAATAGGAGGCGGGGGATTACGTATCATTGTCTGAGTCCCTACACAGCACACATGGGAAGAAAATCTGCCTAAGAGGCAAGCACGTGCTCTTGTTCCAGAAACTGTGAGAAAGTGTCTTTGGAGTGTATGTGGAAATTGAAGGTCCAACAGAATGTTCATTTTGGCAACCTGGGGGTTGCTGAGGTAGTTAAAGGGGATTAGGTATCTACCTGTACCCCTAATCCCAAAGTGTTTGGAGATGTCAGACTCTTTATCAATTTCAGTTCAGCTTTTCAAGAGAAAATTCTCCTGTCCCTTGGGTGACACTTCCTTTTCCATGTCTTTTATCTGAGTGGCTGTTGTTTCTCATGCTTTGTTGTCATTGATTCCCTCTCAAGTTGGAGGGCACAATTTTAACTATTTTTTTCTGAAAGGAAAAGAGAAATTCCTTTGTTTTCACTCTTGTGTTTGTTCCTAATTTTCTCACTAGCTTCCCCTTCTCCCTTATCTCTGGAATTGGGGTTATTTCCATTTGGTTATTGAAAAGCAATATCACCCTTGCAAGAAACTCTGAAAAAACTCTGCTCATATAGGATTGAATTCCCCAGTCCCAATACTTCCAGTAATTTTTGGCATTTACTCTTAAAACAAAACTCTCTAAACAATTTTTTTTTTAACATTATCAGGATTTGTTAAGTCAAATAGAAAATATCATTAATTGTTTGTTTTGATAGAATTGTCTTCCATTTATGGCATGGGATCTTTGCACCAGTAATTGGGTCTTTCTCAAGAATTCTTTCTACTTCTTCTAATAGCCATGCAAAATAATAATAAGTATGACTTACAGGTAAGAAAATAGATGGTTAGCAAGCCAGAGGCTAGGAACTGGCAGGATTGGGGTTAAAAGCAGAATGCTCTGTGGGTTGTGAAACTCTTACATGCAGAAAGTGACAGAGAACTCTGAGTGGACCTCACACATGTTCAGTATTATTTGAGTGGAAAATGCTGTTGAGAAGACAAGATCATAGCACAGGCTGTGCTCTTTACTACGACGATTAATTTCTTCTTCCCGTATCTCACCCACTATACCCGTTTCTCTCTCTCAACTTCCTTTTTATTCATTTTTAAATTTCAGTGCAGTCTCACCGTACAGCACAGGCTGTCCTCACGTTGGTCATTCTCCTGCCTCAGTTTCCTTAGAGCTCAGATTGCAGGAAATCACTAGATGCTGCTGCATCTCTTCCTCCTCCTCTTTATTTTTATTTATTTTTTTTATACAAGGTTTCACTACATAGCTCTGGTTGACCCAGAACTTTCTAAGTAAAGGCCAATCATGAACTCCTGCTTCCCAAGGGCTGGGGTTAAAGGTGTGAACCACCACATCTGGTTTACATTGGAAAAACAAAACCCGAAACAAACTACTAGCTCCTTTTAATCCCTTTTCTTTCATAGCCAGTCCATTTCTTGACTGGAAATTTTCTCAAATTTTAGAAGTTTAAAAAATGTGCAGGTGATGTTGTTTAGTGGTGAGAACATTTGTCTAGCATGTGTGAAGCCCTGGCTTCTATCTCTGGCACAGACTAAAGACGACATATGGAGACATCCATTTGTCACCTCTGCACTTGGGGGATAAAGGCAAATGGATTGAAGGTTCAGGGTCATCTTGAATATACATTGAGGCCACATTAGGTTAAATGTAACCCTGTCTCAAAACCAAACCGAACCAAACCAAATCAAACCAACCCAACCCAACCCAACCCAACTCAATCCAACCAATCAATCAACCAAAACCAAAAAATGAGAAAGGAAACCATTTGTAGCATTTCTTCCTTTATGTTCTAACTAGACACTTGAATTGTTCCTCCTTTACTAGGCTGAACAGACATTAAAGTTCTACTCACATTTTCTTTGTCACATGTGGACTTTAGTCTTCCTTTGGTGATCTTTCTTTTTATTTACCAAGGCTTTAAGGGTGCAAGTCATCTGTGTTCTTCAGGTCTTTGATGAGCTAATATATATATATATATATATATATATATATATATATATATATACACACACACACACACACACACACACACACACACATATATATATATATATATATATATATATATATATATATATATATACTTACAATCTATGTGTGGAGTTCATTCTTAAACATGTTGTTAGAAGTAGACTGGTGTAGGGGGATTATATTCTGTTACATTGTAAATAATTGTCTTGCCCACTGGTTTAATGAAAACACTGATTGGCCGAAGGCAGACAGGAAGCGTGGGTGGGGCTATCAGACTAAGAAAACTCTGGGAACAGGGAGAGCAGAGACAAGAGCAGACACAGAGGAAAGAAGGCAACCATGATGCTCTGAGAAAAGGTACTAAACTCTGTGGCTAAACAGATCAGTGGAAACAGATTGAGTTTAGAGTTCAGATGAAAGAGCTAGCTAAAAATATGTCTGAGTCATACATAGGTCAACCAGCATAAAATTAATGTAAGCCTTTGTGTGATTATTTGAGGCTAAGTGCAGTGGGGAACTTTGGGCCTAGACCAGAAAGGCCTGGCCAGTGTTGTTGTCCCAAGTATCACTAATGAAACAGATGACTTTATTCTGGTCACCTGAGATACCAACTTCACTGAGCTCCTTATGCAGTTGGATCTGGTTTTGGCCTTTCCCCATAGTCTATTGGTATGTTTGCTCATCTTTTCACGCACTGGTTACCATGTGGTTTTACTTACAAGTAGATTGTATTCCAAACTCGTCTTTTACAGGCGAGGAAACAGGAACAGAGAAGGTCAAGTGTCTTTTGCAAACCAGGGAGGGGCAAAGCCAGGGCTGGAAATGGGTTCTCTGAATTTACGACACAGTACTTTTCCTCCCTGGCTGCAGCTACATTTCTGCACTCAGCCCTCTTTAGCTGTCTTTGGCAAGACTGGAAAATCTAGTTATGGGGAAGGTTTACTTTGTCCAGAGAAAAACAGCCACTGGATTACGCTTTTCCTGGAACATGAGGCACATGGCTTATAGGGGGTATATAAAGGAACACTCTGCCACATGGATTGATTCCCAGAGACTTGACCTGGGAAGATAATGCCGAGTAGCAGAGGTCACATACAGGGAACCTGGGAAGCAGAGGGGTTAAGTAGCATATCCAGAGTCACACAGTATGTCGGCGACAGAGATGAAGTTTTAACACATGCTACCCAAACTTCCTAGCTCCGTGATGATTTATTGGACACTTTTTTTTTTTGAACAACTGCTTTTTAAAAGCTGCTGTATGCTTGTGTGTACATTAAAATTTGGCTGTGCTCTATCACATCCTGCAGAAGAAGTTATTGGTAGGATGCCTATACTCCGTCTAAATTCCTGCTGAAGTTTTTAACCTTACGAATGAAAAACTTGTTGGATGGGTTTGGAGAGACAATTTCTCTTATAAATAGTGCTAAAAACTTCTTTTTTTATGTGGACCTGTTCAGCTAAAATCTAAACAGCAAAGACATTTGATTTACTGCAGGCATTAGACCGGGGTGTTAAGTGGTTGTTCTAATTTCAGAGTTTTTATAAAAGAGCTGCTCTCACACTATAGTTGATTACAATTTAAAAACAGAGACATATGATTTATTATAAACAGTGTTTTTGAGAGCTAAACTTTTTTTGAGGAACTAAAAATATGGATTTCAAAAAATTTTTAAGCCCAGAGGATATGGAGACCTGTGTCTTTTATTTCTTCCTCCTTTGGAAATGGAATGTGATTGCTGAGTTCTAAATGGCGAGAAAGTCTGTCTTCCACGGTGGCATCAAAGAATCAAAAGGAGAAAGTAGGAAGCTTCTGGTTTCTGTGTCTGGGCTGCAGACAGGGTTCAGGCATCTGGCAGAAAAACCTGCAGCTTGGAATTGGTTTTCCTGGTCGCCCATAAGCTGCTGTGTCTTCTCTGAATAAAATCCAGTGATGGGAACATCACTCCTCAGGGCCGCAGGGACAAGATTAGACTAGAGAGGTCTTCTATTGCAGCACTTTTACCAGAAAATTATGTGGCATTTGGAAATGCCAACATCTATTTTAAAAAAGAATATGAGAACATTCATGCAAAGGATAAAACTTTTCAGTTAGGTAGGAGGAATAAGCTATTACACAGTGTGGGGACTTTGGCTAATAATAATAAAATTTGTTCTTGAAGAATACTATCAAAACAGTCTTCAAAACTTCCCACATAAAAATGAAAAGTCTGTGAAGGAAACCATGTGCTAATTAGTTTGTTCAAGTCATTTCAAGATGTATGCCTATATCTAATAAAAATCATTTATTTTTGAAAACATTTATGTACATAATAAAATGCAATCATATCTATCTCCAATTTCCTCCATGCAACTTGACATGTTCCTCTTCCAACTTCATACCCGTGTTTCTTTTTTTGATAACCCACTAAGATCAACTAGTTCTTTTTACATGTGAATGGGTGTGGGGCCATCCACCACGGGGAACCTACCAGTGGCCACATCTTTGATATAGAATGGTTCTACATCTATTAGCAACTTCCCACTGCCAATAGTTCCTCAGTGTGGGGTAGATCCTGGTGATCATTTACTTATTTCTGCCAGGATGTTGGTTGGCTTGATATAATGTAGGTCTTGTTCAATAGCGGCAAGGCTGTAACAAAGGCCTGCTTCACAGCAGGAAACTATCTGGTAAAGCAATCCTGGCCAAAAGCCCATGACTGGGAAGGTCATAGGCTGTAGGGTAGAATGTATTATTGTTATTTTGCTAAATGGTCACACTGTCAAATTGCATTGTAAATATTTTTATTTTTATTCATAGACCTAGACTACTCTTAACTTTGGTTAAAGGAGTTTCTTTTTGCATTGTGCAGGGGTCAATGAGAAGAGTCATAAAAGGTCCAAGTGCAGGGAATAAGACACTAAGTGAGACATTTAGATTAACACCACTGACACAAATACCACAAGGCTCAGGGAATATTGCAGTAAGAATGTAAAAGCTGGAGGGTGGGGAGAAATGCTGTACATTAATATTTTAAAACTTTATATTTTTCAATTAAAACAATATTAATGAGGATAGTTATTATTAACAATAAAAATTAGCAGATCTCCCATAATTCTTGGCATATTAACATGGGCATTCCAAGAACTTCACTGAAATTTATCTTATTATCATTCAACATCTTTGTAAATATAAGTATGAACACAGCAAATTGAAATAAGAACAAGGTAACTGCCCCAGTCATATGCAGAGGACAACCAAGAAAAATGAAGGTAACATGTGACTCTAGGATGCTTTTCCATAGCCTATTATAAATATTTACTTATATAAAGTGTTCAGTTATGTCCCCTGTGTAGGTAAAGCTATATCCGGGGAAGGTTGACCTCAACACCTTTGGCCTGCTGCATGGTGTTTGTCCAGTCATTCTTACCTGATGATGTTTGCCAGTTTATTCATTCAGAAAATGAGAAGGATGGTCATAATCACACAGGGCAAGGGGTGCTTCCTTAATAGATGTGAGGCCTTCATCAGGTAAATTATTTAATTTCATTAGACCAGAGTTTCCTCATTTATAAACCACGTGCAGCTGTTGGTCATTGTCTATTCCTAGAAAGGAAAAAAAATGGAATCTAGGAATACATATTTTAATTGCCCCCCAGGATTTTAGTAGCTTTTAAACAATGTGTTTTCGAACATGAAACTTCACTTTATATATATACACACACATACATATCTAATATATATATTACATATTTATGTTCATACATATATAGTTTAAGTGTTCTCTTGCTAGTCACAGGATGTTTGCAGAAATATTTTCTGGAATGAGTATATTCAAATATTATTTATGTCTCTCTACTAAAGGAGTCCATAAATTAGCAAAGTATGACTTATGCTTAAGAGAGGCTTATAGTGGGAAGGTAGATTTAAGACAGATGCTAACAATTAGAACAGCAGATGCAGTGTTCAGAACTACTGACCACCCACTCCTCCAAGAGGAACTCGATCATTTCCATCTCTCTTCTTGCCGTTTCACACCAGGCTATCAAGGCAGTTGAGATATAAAGTAGTGAGTTATGCTGTCCTGTCATAATGTAACTCAGACATAATGACTGAAATGTAGCTCAGTATCAAAAGATGCCAATAAAAGCTTTGATTTCTTTGTTTTATATATTGTGTAAAAAGAGAAGTAAATTTGCTCAAGCCAAAGCACGTGAAAATTTCTTGTTGTTAGAAAATCACTCTATACTTGCTCATAGGAGAAAGAAAGATTTTATTTTTTGTATGACTTAGTGAAAATATTAAAGGGGTTTAGAAGCACAAACAGTACATTTTGAACCTGGATACTGTTTCTTGCTTTTTATATTACCATTAGCCAATTACATTGTTCCCTACTCTGTTATAGTAGAATGCCACATAGATTTAAGACAAATAATACTCAGTTTATGCTATTTTCCTCTCCTTGTAGTCAAGAAAATTAACAACATATTTATCTGTCTACTTCAGATGCAGAGGTGGCTGTTCTCAATGCAACGTTAGATAAAACATCAACACTTACTATTTATTTTTAAGATGATGTGCATATGCATAAATCCTCAAAGATTTACAGAGCAGGAATCCACTAGCATGGAGGATAAGACCTCTGACTCATTTGCTTCTGGTATTTTACCAATAGACGAACAGTCAGGGGTTTTAGGACAGTGACACAGAGGCCCTTCCAGTGGTGTCAGCAGAGCCAAGAGAGTTCGTAATCCTTAAAGATTGCCACCAAAAGAATGAGTGCTAACCACGAAAGCCTTTCTGTCCAGGCCTGCTTTGCTTTTCTTTTCTCCCTTAGTAACTCTTGCATAAGTCAGATTGTGTATCTTCTCATATGTGACTCTGAAAAGACACTTACAGTCTAGTTTTGTTGACATCTAAGGAGAATTCCTTCACATAAGAGCCATCTGGATCATGAGAACAAGGGCCATACCACACTCACTCCATCAGTTTATTAGAGTGTGATAGATACCAATGAGGTTATTTCAACTATTTTTGTCTTTTGAGATGTTTAACTGTTTGTTATCTTTAAGGCCTGCTTGACTTGGGTACAAAAGATGGGGCTGTATGACATCTGGTGGTTTCTCAATGCTGTTAACTCTATTTCCCAGATGTTGGTTTTGTGAGTTGCAGATACTGAATCAGAAGGGATGCAAAGAATACAGGATCTAAATTCTTTTCTGCTTGCATTTTTCTATCTCTTTAGCTCTGGTGTACTTCTGGAAACACAGAAAAGAGACAAGCCAAGGTACTGATGAAAGGCAGCGAGGCAGGAAAAGACATGAACACTCACAGTCTCAGAGGGAACTGGCATTAGTTTCAGTGAAATCTCACTTTCTCAAGTGTTCTGAATTAATTAGTACCATAAATATTTTCTTTTAAAGCAGATAATTATCTGCATAGAAACCCTATACAATCATAGTGAGACACATGTTTTTTGTTTGATGGATCTGAAAATAAATTATGTTTATTGATTCCTTATTGTAGTTAATGTTAGTATGTTTCAATGTCTCCATTGGTTATTTAGTACCAAGAATGTGTAAGTGGCTGGACATAATAAAAATAGGCTCAGTAAACAGAGCAAGATAAATAGGGAAGTTTCAATGTCTTAAAAGCAAAGAAATTCCCCAAAGGGCGAAACTTTAGGAATGATACTGCTGTTATTAATGTAGCAATAGTCTTTCACCAGTATAATGTATGAAAACAAAATATGATAATATTGACCTTAAATAAATTAATATTCAGAAGTTGATAAGTGAGTCAGTAAGGAAAGTTTGAATTACTAAACTGTATTTTAGAGAAAATTGTTTGAGGAGTGAGGGCATGCATTGCAGCTAAGCTCTGTTGGCAATAGGCCTAATTCAGGTTCTTATATTCTTATGAACTAACTGGTTTTGATCGTCATTTATCATATTTTGTGTCTTAGTATCTATTGTACATCATTTGTGGGGATACTTTTTGTTTAACAAAGATTGCATTTCAATAATGGCCATGTGTCTGAAGAATAAATGGCTCTATTTTTCATTACTTGACTGTACAATTTTTCATGATTTTTAAAAGAATTTCAACAATTTACTGAGGATTGCAGAATTATTAGTTATTTGATGAAATTACTTTTTTATTGATTAAATAAATTAATTCTGGATATAAATAACCCAAAAGGTATTCTTGTATTCCATTGGGTTATTGGAGAATTAGAATATACATATACATATCTTCCAATGTAATATTATATATAAAACCCAATATAATGTGTATAATCCAAATATTCCACACACACCACACACACACAAGGAGTGTGAGAGAGAGAATCCTGGATGTCCTGGAATGTTTATATCATTTTTTGTAGACCAAGCTAATCTCAAACTCACAGAGAATTGCCTACCTCTGCTTTTCTAGTATTAGGATTAAAGGCATATGGCACCATGCCAGGCAGTTATATTCCTTTTCTTTAGCATTTATTGCCTCTTAAATTTTTATTTCAGAGAAAAATAAAAGTTGGCTAAACTGGAATTATGCTGTTACATTGTAAATAATTGTCCCACCTACTGGTTTAATAAAAACGCTGATTGGCCAAAGGCAGACAGGAAGTGTGGCTCAGGCTACCAGACTAAGAAAACTCTGGAAACAGGAAGAACAGAGCAGAAATGCCCCAGATAAACCAGAAGATGCAGAGAACACCTATGCTGCTCTGAGAAAAGGTACTGAGTTGCATGGCTGAACAGGATAAGAATCATGGGTTAATTTAAAGATAAAGAGTTAGCAAGTTATATGCCTGGGCCCCAGGTCAATCAGTGTACAATTAATATGGGTGTCTGTGTGTTTCAGTGGGATATGAGACTGTAGGTCAGAAAGTCTGAGCCATGAGGCAAGACTGGAAAGTCCGGGCCAGAAACAATACAATTGGTTCAAAAATTAAAAGTTTTAGGTAGAAATTATCATTTAGCACTTAATTATTACTGATTATTTGCAAAAATTGCGTAGAAAAGGTCAAATTGGACATAACCCATTTCTTATACACATATATGTAAATGTTTTCCCCAAAAGAGTACCTGTAGAAAAACAAAGTTCAGTTGCAATTTATTTAAAATACTGGAATCAACTAGATGAACAAAATTCTCTAAAAACCAGATCTGTGTGATTCATAGGAAAAGGTGGAAATTGAGCCAAGAACTCAGTTTTCTTGTTGAAAAACAGATTCAGGGCAAAATGCTTTGAATTTCTTTGAAATCTGCTAGTCTATAGGACTCATGGTTGGGATTTTACAGACAATTATATCATTTTATATTTATGTAAGATTATCTAGAAATCTCAATTATCCAGATTGCTAGCTACCTTTCTATTTAATTAGTCTGAAATGATCAAGGCCTGAAATCCATTTAGGGACTTTGGGACATTTTTATTTGGTAGGGAACCTTTTAATGTATCACTCTTGAGTACATTAAATGGTCATTAGAGACTAAATGGTTAAAGCAGCTTATCAATATTGTGGGGTTTCTCTGAGATGAAGCTCATTCCCAGAACAGTGCATGCTCTGATGATGCTAAGTAAAAACCCAAATCTGTCACATTTGGAGTCTCTGTGACAGCGTGATCAGTTTTGTGCCCTCTAATCTTAAAATATCTTAGAGAGAGAACATTGAATAATCCTGAAGCCTTCTGATGCCTGAATGATTAATGACGATTAGTACCAACTTTTACTTTAAAATGCTAACTTAATGTACACAAAGTAAATGCAGACCAGTTAAAAACATGGTTCAAAAGGGCACATATCTCTAAAGTCAAAGAGATTTTGGAGTAGAAGGACCATAGATGTGAAAACCAAAGAAGAACCATCATATTCCTGAATCCTGTACTGCCTGTCTTCTCCGAGAAGACCTAGCTATACTCACACAAAATGGCTGAAAGATAAGAGAGAGAGAGAGAGAGAGAGAGAGAGAGAGAGAGAGAGAGAGAGAGAGAGAGAGAGAGAGAGAGAGAGAGAGAATGAGGCTTTTTAGAATCAATTAAATTTTAATTTTTAGAAGTGCACTATATCTTGATTCTAAAGATAAGCTCAGAATGCATGCATCTTACTGACGTGGAGTTCCAAGTAATATTGCTGAATCAGAGTACAGTCCTTAATTTGTGTCAGATGTGTCCTTAATAATTTATTTATTTAGTGTCACAAGAAAGGATATCCTATTTCTTACTTATCTTTGAATCTATCATTTTTCTATAAACTTGATTCACCTCTTATCTATATGAATATTAAATTAGTAATTTATCAAAATACAGACTTCAAATGAATTGTGTCATATTGTTTGACTAGGTTTAAATGTTAATTTATCAAGTTATTCCTTTTCCTTCCCAGTGAAATTGCCTCTATGTCACTTAAAATCAATTTTCTGAACAATTATCAATCGACTAGGTATGGAATTTTATTTTGGTAATAAATTTCATTTTTTCTAATTTAAATTGTTTTGAGAATTTTATGTATCAGTACTTGCATGATTTCTAACCCCCAACTCTTCTTGTGGCTCTGCTACTGTTAAATTCATGGCCTTTAACAAAATTATATATATATATATATATATGCACAAAATTTTATTTATATATGCACATGTATATGCTACAAAATTTATCCTACTAGTTCCATTTATTATTGCCTGGTTGTAGGCGTGTATAGGGCTGACCACATGGAATTGAGTTTCAGGAGATTCATGTCTGGAGAAAATGCATTCCCCCTTCTTCAGCAGCCATTGATGCCTATAACTCTTCGTCTAGTGGAGAGGCTTAGAGGGATTCTCCTCCTACACATATCAATGGGTATTTTCCTTTTTTTTTTTTTTAATTCTTTCTTCCTCTGTCCTCCCTCCCCACTTTTCTTTTTAAAGATTTATTTATTTATTATGTATACAGTGTTATGCCTGCAGGCCAGAAGAGGACACCAGATCTCATTACAAATAGCTGTGAGCCACCATGTGGTTGCTGGGAATGGAGCTCAGGACAGAGAAGTTAGTGCTTTTAACCACTGAGCCATTTCTCCATTCTCTCAGCTGGTATTTTCATTATGCAGGTCTTACTTAGGCAAGCATTTTGTGGATGTTTTATGAAGGCAGCTCCCCTGTCATGTCTATACAATACCGTGTAGCAGCAGCAGAATTCAATCTTTTTGTCACCCCCCTTCCTTACTATTCCTTGAACCTTAGGATTAGGGGTTGAGTTGTGCAATAGACAATAGACGTCCTGTAATCAATTGTTTCCTGAACTTTAGCCAGGTGTGGATTTATGTAATAGTCTTAAATTGTTTTTTTTTCCTCATGAGGGAAATTAATGTTAACATATTATACGTACATAGAGCACACAGTTTTAAAAGGTTTGGTGCAAATGGATCAGGGAAAAGCAATAGCACATCTGAAATAATGGGTGAATCCTATGACTCATAAAGATTTCCTTGTGTCCATATCTTCTTTGTAATGCTCCCGTCTCCACTGCACCTTACCTGAGGCAACAATATGTCCACTTCCTGTTACTATAGATGGATTCGCTTTTCACTCAGCATAAGCAAATTAGAATCCAGAGTTTCATATCTTTCTTTAAAAATTGATGCTCAAAATTGCTTTATATGTTTTCTTTTTAAAAGTTTATTAATTACATTTTAAAATTTATTTTTTTGTTTTCCCTCCTTCCTCTCCTACCATCATCACCCCCCACCCCAGCCCTTCATTCCTCCTCAGTTCAGAAAGAGGCAGGTTGAGGCAGCTGCTCTCCCAGCAACAAGGCTGGGCCAGGGAAACAGGTTTCAAAAAACCAGCTCAAGCAGCAGGGGCAGACTAAGCTACACAACTGTCACACACATGTAGAGGGTCTAGTTTGGTCCCTTGTAGGTTTTCTAATGGTTGGTTCAGACTCTGGGAGATCCCACAATCTCAAATCAGCTGTCTCTGGGTTTTCCCCTCATGACCTTGACCTCCCTGGTTCGTAAATCCCCCCTCCTCTCTCTCTTCAAGGGACTCCTGGTGCTCGGCCCAGTGCTTGGTTGTTGACCTCTGCATCTGCTTCCATCAGTTACTAGATGAAGGCTCTCTGATGACAGGGTAGTCACTAATCTGATTACAGGGGAAGGCCAGTTCATGCTATGTAGCCACTATTGTTAGGAGTATTAGCTGGCTGGAGTCACTCTTGTAGATCCTGGGAGTTTCCCTGGCACCAAGTTCCTCCTTAACCCCTCAAATGCAACCCCCCATCAAGACATTTCTTTTCCCCAACGTGCCCCACCCCCAGCCTGCCTAACCTGATCCCTCATGTTCCCACCCCCCAACCCCTCCTGTTTGCCCAGGAGATCTCTTCTATTTTCTCTTTTCAGGGAAATCCACTCATCTCTCTAGTACCACTGGGTTTGTGGATTGTAGGCTGGTTATTCTTTACAGCTAATATCCACTTACCAGTAAATACATAGCATGTTTGTCCTTTGGGGGCTGGGTCACCTCACTCTGAATGAAAATCTCTTACTTTAATTTAAATGAATTATTTGCTTACATCATGACTTATTTGGCTAATTTTTAGACACTACCTGCTATGTCGCTCAGATAGGCATCAAAATTGCCATCTTCTCACCTCCGTATTGTGAGAGATAGGATTATAAGCGTAGGGCACCATACCTGGATTACAATTATTTTTCAAATGGTGCTAATTTTTCATGATATTTATTTAAAATTAAAGATAGTTTTCATAAAGGATTAGAAAGATGATCCTTCTCTCTAACTATTATGAAAATGAGTGAGCTTTTATTTTCCTTTTCTTAATCGATTTTCCTCCCCCTTAAGCTTTCTTTGCTCTGAGTTCCTAGTCTCCAGGCTCCACCTTTTAAAGCTGTGGCTGAAACATGGAGCTGAATGCTGCTTCTGGCTTTGCCTGCAGCCCAGAGGAGCCAGAATGGTCTCAGTCTAGACCCTATTTCCTTCTTACTGAGAGAATCTAAGTTCGCTTTACAGCTACAAAATGCTAACTGGAAAATTAGCCTACCCTCCTCATGGCAGGAACCAACTTGGATTTATCAACAGCAATCTTTTGACTTGGGAGTATGTAAAAGCATTTTGTGATTTACTCATGAGCGAGGCAGAATAATCTGTTATTTTTCTAGTATTCTCTTTTATTCTGTATTATTTTAATTTTCAACTCATGTTCTGTTTTGGGGTCTTATAGTCCATTTCTATATACTCAAAGATAACCTTAAACCTCTGCTTCTCCTTCCTTTAGCTCCTGGGTGCTAGGATTTCTGGTTATGCAACCACGCCTGGTTCATGTGGTCCTGGTGCTGGAGACTGAAGTCAGGGCTTTGCTTGCATGCTTGACAAATCCCCCTCCAACTGAGTCACATCCTCAGCCCTGCGTGTGTGTGTGTGTGTGTGTGTGTGTGTGTGTGTGTGTGTGTGTGTGTGTGTGTGTGTGTGTGTATGTGAAAAAAACCATAATGCCTATTCGAGGCTAGTCTGGGACTACTATGCTCTCATACTGCTTTTAACTTTGCTTATTTTCAATAACAGGACTTAAAAAAATATAACCCAGACTAGCCTTGAATCATTCCTCTTCTTTCTTAGCTGTCCAATTGTATGTAATTAAAAAAGATTTGATATCTTTTATATTTAAATGTTGAGTTAATCAACATTTTGCCAAAATTTAATAGTGGCTATCAAAAAACCCAAATTATTTTCTTTAGGAAAGATATAAATGAGCAAATAGGCGAAGCATTTTTTTGTAAAATACTTTTTTTCATTTTTATATAATTTTTTTTTAAAATGGATGTACCACTGTTTTCCCTCCCTCCCCTCTTCCTAATCCTCCCCCAACTTCCCCCACCCCATTCATTCCTCAGAGAGGGCAAGACAATGAGATCTGATTTGCCAAATTCTTCATTCCAATTTAAAGACTGATACTTTTGAACCTAAAGTGAGTAGTAAAGGAGGAGAACTCTGGTTGAATTTAAGCTTTTAAAAATTGTATCATTGAATTGATTCAAATTACAGACCCAGTAGCTGCCCGCCGCCACTTAGTGCCCCCCCTCCCCCCCCCCTCCCCCCCTGCAAAAAATGACTCAGATGCTTATATTAACTTCATACTGTTTGGCCTATGTCTCAGGCACATTGCTAGCTAGCTCTTTCACCTTAATTCCACCCATACCCATTAATCTGTCCTGCCATGTGGCCCGTGGCTCACCTGTGCTCCTTACAGGTTGCTTCCTGGGGCGCCTGACTGGAACTCTCTGTGACTCTGCCCTCCTTCTCCTCCTATGCTCTGATTTCCCCACCTACTTTTTTTTTTAGGGTGCTGGCCATGGCCAAAACAGTCCTTTATTCACAGCATTTAGAAAGACAATCCCACATCTACCATCCCTGATTCTTCTTACTCACTGAGAGTTGTAACAAAGAATCATCTTCTTTCCCATGTTTAAAAATATCTCATTAATTTTTGATGTATTCATTTTATGACTATGGATATTTTGCCTGCAAACATGAATGTGGTATACCATATGTGCCAGGTGCCATCAGAGGCTGGAAGATGGTGTCAGATCTTCTGGTGTCAAACAATTGTGAGCCACCATGTGGGTGCTAGAAATCAAACCTGGGTCCTCTGGAAGAGCAACTAATGTTCTTAACTGCTGAGCCAATTTTCTAGCCACCCTTTAATAGTTTCTTGATTAAGTAAATGAAACTGGTGTGTGCTGGCAAGTTTTATATCAACTTGATACAAGCTAGACTCGTCTGAAAGGATTCATGAGATCCAGCTACAGGGCATTTTCTTAATTAGTAATTGAGGGGAGAAGGCCCAGTCCACTGTGGGTGGTGCCATCCTTACTTAGCCTAGTAGTCCTGGGTTCTATAAGAAGGTAAGTTGAGCAAGTCAAGCCAATAAACAGCACTTCTCCATCCTCTGCATCAGTTTCTGTCTCTATGGTCCAGTCCTGAATGGGTTCCTGTCCTGACTTCCTTCAGTGATGGACTATGATGTGGAAACAAAAACTGAATAAACCCTTTCCTCTCCAGCTTGTATTGGTCATGGTGTTTCATCACAGCAACAGTAACCCTAACCACAATACAATGTTACTCTCAAAATTTGAAAAGATAGTTCAAATCCATTAATTTGGATCCAGTTTATTCAAAATTTGTTATAATTCAGTTTTAGACTGGCTTGAAGTGTAGCTTTGTATGATCTTTGAAAGAATGGCTAAGTAAATGATTCACATCACAAGAGACTGGCTGAATCACCTGTTTACCTCTCTTAGATCTGTTACCATCCTCCATTTTCCCAGACTTCTTTTTGATAACAAATATAGGAGAATTTCAAGGGCTGGATGATTCTTCAATATGCTTAGCATTTAACTGCTCTTGTGCCAGCTATTCTAAGGCCTGAAATTTCTATTTCATTTAAAGCCATTGCTGAACTCATATAGGTGTATCTGTTAAGCATTTTAAAGGTAGTGCTGTGGGTGCCTTTGAAAGATCAACAGCTGTTGTGCCTTGTTTTTGTACAGCCTGAATGGTTGGTGACTGTTTCTCATAATATCTTCTAATATTTTTTCCCAGAAACATATGTTAGTTTATGGTTCATTTCTATGATTGGAGGAATGTAAATCTGAGTATTCCATTGTTGCAGTCAGTCTTGTCTCCATAAATTCATAGCAATGTTAACCACATATGGCTTTAATTTTCCTCTATGTCCTTCTGGCCCTATACATTCAAGCCATCTTGGACTCTGTTTTACCTGGAATTTCAAAGTTGTCTGAAAATAGTTTTTCCCTTATATACAGTCTATAATTGTGTTATTGGGCTACAGTCCAGGTAGGGGCAGTTTCTTAACTTCTATGCCTAGTGTAAAAGCATGAGCCACTTGTGGTGATATATTTTATATTCAATAAAATCAGCTTGGAATATCAGAGAACAGAATCACCCACAGTCAAACCTTGAGGGTCAGAGAGTGGTGACTCTCGCTTTTAAACCCATCACTTGAAATAATAAAGTGGCACCCAATGTGGGACATGAACACATGACCCTGGACTTAAAGGTCTCATGCTCTACCAACTGAAGCAAGCAAAATCCATGTTGGTAACAGTATTATTGGTAAGAGTAAGTATTATTGACTGCTATTGACCATTAAGTATGACTGAAGTTAGGATTGTAAACAATCTTTTAAGATCTTAATGTATAAAATATTGTAAACAGCTTCAAATATCTCTAGAAGAAAATGAAAAAAAAACCTTTTGGTAGAAGAGTTGGTTATATATTTAAATATGAAATGAAAATTTTAATTTAAGTGGACAGAAAATAAAGCCTCCCCTGCATGCTTGGGTTTGAGGGTATGGATAAAGATTCTACTCAAATGCAGAACATCACTTAAGGACTGTACTTCTACTGAGCTTGAGAACTTAAGAAGCCCTGGCACTTTTCTTTGGCAGAATTCATGTAATTGAGATTGTCAGGTAAGTAGGTCTAGTCTGATCATTCACTTATCAGCTGCTTACATTTTGGCAAGACTTACTTGTTTGGGGGCTCAGTTTCTTCCAAGTTATTGGTTAGATAAAACTTGTCTCAGTTGTTTTTAAGACAGTAGCACATGGAAAAAGAACACATAAAAGCAAAACTTCTCTTTCTCCTCTTTCAGGAGAGAGATCTTTACAACAGAAACACAGAACTTAGGAAAGAGAAATACCTGAATTCCTTTTTTGTTGACTTCACTTCTCACCTTAAGAATAACTGTTAGGTGACATTCCTGGTAGGGGATTTTTATGCCAGTTTGAAATTAGTTGAAAATAAATGAGTTTCTAAAAGCCTTGCCATCCTGTCTAATCTTGCTAAAAGGTAAGACTTAAAATTTTAGATATTTTATAAATGTTGTGGAAGTAACCAACTACTTTTTGATTAGAAGTAAGGTCCATTCCATGAGATGTAACCCATACTTGTCATCCTTAAAGCTTCCTATGGCTAGATAGTCATAGGCCTTATGGGAGAACCCAATACTACTGTTCTGCTAAATGGACAGAGTAATAAAAATGACTACTAATGACTTATTGCTATACATACAAACAGGAGCATCTCTCAGCTTAAGCCAGACAAGCTTCTCCTTGTAGTCAATGGCATATACACAGTGACCAATATGCAAAGAATAAGAGCCTATGGAGTGTTCACTCCTAAATAGGATATCTATATCACATTTTCCCTCAAGACTCAGAGACAGAAAGACTAAGATCCAGGGGTACTGGATACCATCAAGGAAACAGTGTTTTCCAGACATATCAGGGTAGTTGCACACATGACTTTCCCACATTTGTAACAGCACGCACAAAACCTGTGTAACTCTGGCTGAAAATATCAGCACAGAAGGGGGAATATGGGAATAAAATCCCATCACTAGCAGAGGAGCTTTTGGATTTTATGTTGCTTTTTCTCTTTTTAAAACAAGAACTCCAAATCTAATTTCTTTTGTATATTTTTTCACTATTATCTATAACAACTTGTAACTAATACTATGAATTATGAACTAATGAAGTATGTTCATACAAGTATGAAGTATGAACTAATACTATAATCCATTTTTTGAGAATGTGGGCATCATTGTCTAGGCTACTTTCTGCTGGAAATCCCATGGGGAGCCCCCCAAAAATTTAGGATTATGGACCAAGCCTTTAGTGGAGTAGTTTCTAAGGCTGGGATCTCAGCCAATCTCCTTGAAGTAGTTTTGAATACAGAGCTCAGAGGAAACTGCAACAGAGGTGCTCTGAAATGCTGAATCATCTGGGCCATCTGTTTCCCCTGGAGACTTTTCAGGGGCTCTTCTTTGATCAAACTTTATGTTCTTTATCCAGGAATAAATCCACACCCTCTCATTTTCTGTGGAAATAAAAAGAAAACCTCTTCTCCAAACTAACATATCTTTTGATTTAAACTTTAAAGTCAACTCATTTACAAAATATATAGGTTGAGTTAATTCAACAGCATTTGTAATCAAATGACTTTTAGCAGCTTTTACTACTTCACTTGTAGTCAAAAAATGTAAAGACAATAGCATACAGTATCCAGACACTCTTTGCAATTTCCATTTTTACATGGCTTATTATCATTTTTTACTGTATTTTTTAAGGACTTTCTCTATTTTTTCTTTTCTTATTTTCTCTTTCAAGCCTACACATATATATTTAATACACTCTAAAACATTTAGAGTTTTTTGAATTTGTCTTTACTGTATCTCTCTTATATCTTATCAGTATTCTGTTTCTGACCACACCTTTGCTTGGCTAGGGTGGCTGACTCCACCCAGCTTCCACAATTTCTTTCTGTTTCTCTACACACACCCTTAATCTGCCAAGATGTGGCTAAGGATTAAAGGCTTCACTTCACTAAGGTGGCTGGCTGGCTCCACCCAGCTCCTAGTCTAGCCTCATAGGATTTATCTTTTTAGCAGAGGTACTGGTAGGACCCACAATTACCACTCTGGGGAATTTCAGGTCCCATATAATCATCAAGTAAAGCACTGCCATCTGCTGCTCATTAACTCCATTTAAGTATTTAGCAGCAGGGCTTCTTAAAAGACTCACAAGTGTTTTGTCTCTAAGGCTGAATCAGGAAGCTTCTCTTAAAAAAAGCCAAGCCTCAGTTTGCCTCCAGCAAACAGAGCTGATCCAAGAAACCACCGCCACTAGGAAGCCATCTTTGATTCTGTTCCCCTTTTGTCCTTATGAACAGAAACCTCAAATATATCACTTACAACTTTTTGCTTATATTGAGGGTCCTGTGAGACTTAAGGAACAAGCCATTTTACACCTTAAGCAGCACTCCAAAAGCCTGCCATTGTAGCCCACATGCCTCACCAGGGCATCTCTGTACCACTGCTCATGTGAGAGACACAACTCGGAAGCTGTTTTTGGTTCCGTTTTTTTTTTTGTGCTCTAGACTGTTTTTAAGCTTTCTCTAGCTTTATGTGGGTGTGTATCTTCCACCTTGGGCTGCCATTTGTTGTATGATGTTTCTGGCCTGGCCTTTCTGGTCTAGACTTGTGGCCTGGACTTTCAGACCTGCAGTCCCACAGGCCCATAGTCCCATAGAGACAATTTTATGTTGATTGGCCTAGGTCCCAGGCATATAACTTGCTAACTCTTTACCCTTAAACGAACCCATGCATGGTTCTTATCCTGTTCAGCCATGTTGCTCAGCACCTTTTCTCAGAACAGCATAGTTGTCCTCTGCATCTTCTGGCTTGTCTGGCAACTCTGTGGCATTCTCTGTTTTTCCTGTTCCAGAGTTTTCTTAGTCTGGTAGCTCCACCCACACTTCATGTCTACGTTCAGCCAATCAGTGTTTTTATTAAACCAGTAGGTGGGACAGTTGTTTACAATGCCACTTAATTCTACTACATTTCCCCTTCTCCAGCTTCCTCAGCCTCACTTCTGGTGGCTTCTACTGCCTCATCTGTCTTTCTATGCCTGCCTTAAATACCCTCTTTGCCCAGTTGTTTCACATCCAGGTTAAGATTAAAGGTCTGGCACCACCACTGCCTGCCTGAGAGCCTGGAACTCCCTCTGTAAACCAAGATGGCCTCAAACTCAGATCTGCGGGGATTAAGGGAATAGGTCACCACTCCCAGATATTCCCTGTGCTAGGATTAAAGGTGTGAGTTACCACTCTCTGATCCTCTTAGACTGACTGTGGGTAGATACTTCTGATCTTACAGACTGATTTTTATTAAATATTAATCATATCCTCACAGTTGCTGGAGGGGAAGAATAGTTTTTGTTTTGTAATGAGGTGTCCTCCTGGTAGGTTGGACATATGTGAGGGCAAGCCTCTCTCCCAAAGACTGACTGGGAAACACAAATTGGGCTCTATGGAGAAATAAAGTAAAAGACAAAATTCTCAAAGTTTGGTGGGAGCAGGAAGGGATGATAGGATGAGTAGGTGTTCGAATTGGTGTGTATGTTCAAACTTACTTCCTGAATAACTTAGGGTTTCTATTGTTGTGATAAACAACACTATTACCAAAAGTAAATCGGGAGGAAAGGTTTTATTTGGATTACATTTCAGCATCATTGTTCTCTACCGCGTCCGGTTTCTTGGGGGTTCGAGTCTTGTCCAGGCGAGGGGCGTCGAGGTTAAATAATCTGCACTCAGGAGTCGTTTAGGTTCCATCATTCAGGATCACAATGAGAGACCCGAGCTTTATTCAGTACATCTTATATCTTAGACCTATTTCTCCCCTTGCCATGCTTCTCTCCTGCCATGCATCTCGCCTAGCTTTTTTCCCTCTAGCTTCCCGCCATGTTGGTTTCCTTCCTCCCATTCACACTCACACTGACTCTACTAACTACTCCATGCTTGTCTCCAGCTTCTTGCCTTGTGTCTCTGCTTCTCCCCCCACTCTCTGCTTCCTTCTTAACTCTCTCACACCCTGCCCCCTCATCTGGGCACACCCAAGGTCTTGGAAGATCCCAAAGACTAGCACTCAGCAGGTGGCAGCGATAAAGAGACTTGTAGCTCAGGAAAACATGTTCTTCCTTTTTTCCCCCTACTAACATAAGGTTTTAGTCCTTTGGGGAGGAGGATGGACCATAAGGGCCAGAATGGCACTTATTCGGGAGTCAACAGTTCTCCACTGAAGGATTTCAGGACAGGAATTCAAATAGGTTTCGAATCTGGAGGCAGGAGCTGATGCAGGGACTGTGGCTTGCTCCTCATGGCATGCTCAGTCTGATTTCTTATAAAATCCAGGACCATTAGCCCAGGGATGGAAACACTCAAAGAAAATTCACTACAGACTTGCCTACAGCCCTGTCCTATGGGAGCATTTTTTTTTTTTAACTGAGATTTCCTCCTTTTAGAGGACTTCAGCTTATGTCAAGTTAACATAAAACTACCCAAAACAATATAATTCTCAAGAATTAATAAAATTCATTGTTAATATTTGAGTGAGTTCATATTTGCAGCTGTCCTGCTGTGTAGTTATCTGTCAACTCTGGCTCTTACAGTTTTTCCGTCTCTTCTTCTAGAATGATCCCTGGGCCTTGTGACTAGGGTGTGTATTATATATGTTCTGTTTAGGACTGAGTATTTGGTCTCTTATTTTTTGCTACTTAGCAAGCGGCAGGGTTTACTACTCTGCCCAGATGTTAATTATCATCTGTTGCAAATAGAAGCTTCTCTGATGAAGGCTGAGAGATGCATTGACCTATAGGTATAGTGATAAGTCATCAGTGACAGTCTAATATTATGTCCATTTCGTAAAATAATAGCAGTAGATTCTTCTCTAGGATATATGACTTACCTACCAGTAAGTTGTTGGCCCAATAATGGTACCAGGTATGGTTTCCTCTTGTGGAGTGGACCTTAGATCTAACCAGAAAGTAGTTGGTTATTTTCATTATGTTTGTGCCATTATTGCATTAGGGGACATGACTTGCAAGGCTGACCGCTGATGTAGATGTAGTTCATAAGGGTTCACAGGTGGTTAAGATTAATGACCAATCTTCTCCTCTGATACCATGTATTACACCTTCCAGAACTATGGTCTAGACAAGAGGGAATGAAACTTCCATGTCAGTATCATCTTGATTTTTCTACAGTATATGACTCAAGCATGTGGTATATTAAGTACTAAGATCTCAGAAATATAAACATAAGTTGCAATTAAAGATTTTTCATAAGACTCGCACAAGATTGAGGTAGTCAATTTTTTTTCCCTACTGTGGAGTTGGAAAGGGCTCATGAATACCTACTTGTAGCTGAGGAGCTATTAACAGCTGGTGGCTTCTTAGGGAAATGGATGTGGACCCTGATGTCAACCATACTCTAATAGAAAACTCCTTACCCGTAGCTGTAAGGGCAGCATAAATTGGAATTGTTGAGGTATTAAAAAAAGAGACATGAATTTGAGAAGGGATATGTATATCTGGGGGGAGTTATGGGGAGAGGTGATGGGTGTATAGGATCAAAATACATTGTGTGCATGTCTGATATTCTCAGAAATAACAAAATATATTTAAATAGTTAACAGTTAACATTTTGGGTAGGGAGGTGGGAAGGATCTTGGAGGAATTGGAGATAATTAATATTATCAAATGTATATTGTATTATATTCTATAAAGGGAAATAGTTAACTGCTCCCTATTTGATTTTAAAATGGGGATGACCCAGGTAGTAAAAAATAGAACAGCAACAACCTCCCCAAACCCCACAAAAATTTCCAAAGCAAAACCAATTAACCGTCCAATAGCAAATTACTCCTAAATCATAAATAGCTGGTTTTGCCTACCTCTAATAATAGTAGTATAGAAAATGTTTGACAATCATCTTTCAAGTGAATGAAAGTACATTTTTCAAAGATTGTGGGGACCTAGAAAGAGATGCAACATCCTCATGTTTACCTATGGTACTTATTCACAGCTATTCATCCCTACCATTAGGTCCCAACATGTGTTGAACATGCTGTGTTGACCAACACCTCTGAATTCTCTATTACAATAGAAGAGGCATGAAGTGGGTATGTTAAACAAGTATTATATCTTATGAGTCTATTATGTGTACATCGGAAATAACTGCGAGTCACAGGTGCAAGTAATTGAACTGAGGGTGATGAAAAACTGCATGAACAGCAGTAAACAAGGCAGAAAAACATATTTCCAAGACATTTCCTTGAAGATATTAATCAGCCATTATGTGACATGTTTGCATGTACTTACTTATTTTCTTTTGTTTGTATATGCATGTTTTACATAAATTATACTTCTAGCTCTTTTAAGGATGTAACACACATAATCACATGTATTATCTGCCACTGGACTAAAATAAATGATCATTCAATTTTAAAAACACATTTTCTTGAAAAACTAGGTTCCAAGTGATATGAACAGGAAACAGATGTAGAAATGGGCCAGATAGATGTAGAAATGGGTCTTGGAAGCCAAATCTGATTTGAATAGAAAGTTGTCTACAGAAATTCCTGCCAAAAATATTCATTATAGGTCAGAATTTCTTCTTGTGCGAACTAACAAAAGTTTCTCTACCAAGTATATCATGAGCTACATGAATAAATCACATTGCATTAGGCCAATCAACTATTTGCTTCATAATATGCACATACTTAAGATTTTGAAGCTTAATTAAAAGCAGGTAGGCTAGAAGTGCACTGCCTCTGTAACATTTTGTTCCTGTGTAAATCATCCATCCATTGCTTTCATTTGTGTACTGACGTTCTAAGATTGTCATACTCAAAGATGGGACCTTGGGGAGGTCTTTAGGTCAAGGGGTGGAGCACAAATGAATTTGGTGAATGAATACTTTTATAAAAGGGGTCCTGTGGAGAACCCTTTCCCTCTCTGCTTTCTGTTGACACAGCTAAAAATATAGATATCATGAACCAGAAAGAATATCCTCAGTATATAGCAAATCCTTGGTTCCTTGATTTTTGAATGTCCTATCCTTTATAATTGTGAAAAAATGAAAAATAATCCATTCAAGTTAATTTACTTTTGTTATAGTAACCCAAATGAATGAGAATATGAATAATTGTTTATTATTTACTCACCTTAATTTTATAGAACATGAAAGGAATGATTAAAGATCATGAAGTAATATGATGAATGCTCTCCCTGTTGTAAATACCTATTGCCAAGGACTTCTCTGGGTGAGAGAGAGAATAGAGTTATTGGGGGGTAAAAATCTCATCACATAGTAGGTATAACACGATTAGAATAGAATATGAGTTCCCTTCAGAGATGGAGTCAAGCTGCTAGAAGTTAATCTCAGTTGTTGGCTGCAGTTTCTAAGGGACAAAGAGCTTATGGTAGCATTCACTTATCTTGCTTTTTATTGAGTAGCTACCACCCCCCCAAAAAAAATCCCAAAAAAGAAAAGAATACAAACTGCAATGATGGAAAGAAAAAAAAAAACAACAAGAAACCAAAACCAATCAAGCCACCTGTATCATAAAGCAAAGGCCACCAAGAAAAGTTAGCTGAAGTGATGTGTTCAGCAAAACAAGCAACATAGTTACCTTCTAGGGAAAGTTTCTTGTCCCTTCCTGGACTGGAAAACAAGATTTTTCAGGTGGCAAAAACGATGGACTCAGTTTTTTAAAAAGCATTGCATCTGAGATAGATAAAGTTGGGTGCTCAATAGACACTGGGAAATATAAATCATGATGTTAAGCAAGCAGTCTCAATTGATAGGACTAAAAGTCAATGCAGTTAAGAGTGAGGTGGTCTTTTGATTGCATGAATGCTACTCAGGGTGAGTAAATAAGATACAGGAACAAGCTTTATATAAGAGTATTTTGAAGAAATAATCCTCAGTTGTCCTGAGTCCCAACTCACCATTTCATCAATTGAAAAATTGGAGATAACACTCCAAGCCTTAAGCTAGTTTCCTTACAGCATAATAGAGATCAAGCTAAATGATGAGTTTGAGACTATTTTGAATGGTACATGGACTAGGGTAAACGCTGATGGTTTTGTTTTGGGAAGTAACTGGGTCATGTTAAACGGAGCTGGTAGTAAGGTTTTAGGTTCTCTCAGCCATACAAGTCTGGGTAGCGATGTAACTTTGTATTGATGGGATAGAAATAATAGTAGATGCCTCACCAACACACAGACTGTAGAAATTTGCTTATCAATGCACCAAGCATGAGTTGGATAACCAGAATTCAATGCTAACTCAGGTTCAATGATAGTCACTTTTAAAGAGCTTTTGAAATTAAAAGACTGGTAAATGTTTATATATAGGGAAGCAGGTTTCCATAATCAAGCAGCAAGCAGACCTTTGTTAAGACCCTGTTCATCCTTCCTCTTTTGTCCTGGATTATTTCTCTAGTCGGTTCCTGACTCAGACTGTAGTCAACTAGCTTGATTTTTCATATTCTTGTCCCATGCTTCTGTATATGCTATAAGTCTGATGCAGTGTGGCTCTTTTGCTTTATTGCATGGAATAGCTTCTATTCATTCTTTAAGATATTTCAGTCACTTTTCACAAGTAGATTGTGTGTTTCCTTCAAACACTTGCATTTTATAGTAGAATTACTTCTTCTGCCATCTTCTTTAGAGTTTAAGAACATTTCTCCCTTTGTAGGATTCGAGCCAAGTTGTGAACAAGCCATGTACTTCTCAATACTTATGGTCTCGCCTTGTACTTTTCTGTACCTTCAGAATCTAGCACATAATATACAGGCTGTGAAGGAATGTGAGTGTAAAAGTTGCTTCTGAATTAAATATTTAGAAATGTGGAAAAATTATTGCACATAGAGATCAGTACCCATAAACACATAGGCATTGGAAATTGAATTATAAGTGCTATTATCTCCTACACACAGGCAGTTACAAATGCCTATTGCTTTAAAGATTGTCTCTTACAATTTCAAATGACTTCCTTGGTAAGGTATAAAATACTAGTTGCTTTGATTTTGCTTTTTCTGCTGAACTCCCATGATTATAATGACATTCATTTATTTTATATAAGTAGCTTACCAGTCTTGACTTTCTGACCTTTGGAAAATTCAGCACTTTCTATTTATTTAAGAGGACAAAGGCCTTACCCCTTAGGAATAAGCAATTATTCCTTAATGGAGGAGAGACCATTCATATTGAGAGCAGCATGGCTGGTTGACTACTTGGCTGGGATCCTATGAAAGAAGAAATCATTAAGTGTTGGTTAATCCCTGTGGTTCTCTTTTATTGTTCTCATCATGTTTCCTGCCAAATACAAAGATTAAGTTTGTGTAGAAACCCAGTGATAAGGAACTATTGACCACAGAACATCTGGAAATGAATTAAGTAAGTGAGGATGGGGAGATAGTTGTGTCTACGCCTGTGCTTTGGAAGATACCACCATGGTGTGTGTGTAATCAACATCCATAGAAAAGGTAGAGTGCAATTATTGAGATTTAGAATTTGGATTGATTTAGAAAAATTATCTTTTACTACCAATGCCTCAGGTCTCAAATGAGTGTATATGTGAAATCTGAGGATTGATTAAAATTCAGGGAATAGAAGAATGGGTGAAAGGGATATATTCAAAATGAGTTGAGTCAAGGTTGGAAAAGATGGATTCTTTAGGGTTCTTGAATCCTATAAGAGTGTTGAGTAGGAAGGATTACATGTGAGTTGAGAGGTAGGTTGGAGAGAGTGGAGTGTTTGAATGACAAAGCTGCTATCTACTGAACTTGGAATTGAGATAAGAATAGCTAGCCAACAGAAATGTTTACTGCTTGCTAAATTACTTTTAAAAAAATGAAAGGTTTTTTACTTTTAATAGAAATGAAAAGAGGATTCCAGAGTGATTCCAGCTATCTCGGGATACAGAGAAAGATTTTGTTTTGACAACACAAACAAATGAACAGAAATGGAGGGTAGATATTGAAGAATTTTACTGTAATATTTCTGAGACAGAGTATTATCCTGGGGTTTATCTATTTATTCACATAGTATGACAGGTAGTCTGATAAATCTGGATATACAATGAGAAATATTTCACATATCACCTGTTCTCCCAAAACTTACATCATTAGCATGAGTGAGATAAATTTATGATTTAAATAGGTAAGTAAGTGGCAGTAATTATTATATAGGAAAACATATTGAGTCCTAAGGGATTGTGTAACAGGTTCATAGGCTTTTGCCTAACAGCGAGAAAAGGCTTACATGGGTGAAATTTGAGTGGCTATGTAAAGGGAGATAAAGGGAAGCATTTATTGTGCAATAGAAAGTTTATAGAGCTGCAGGAGGCAAAGTAGGACCTTGTGATGTTGAGGAGAGTGAAACAAGAGAAATCAAAGCTGGTGAAAAGGTCCACATGATGAGAGCTGAAAATGCCCTTTGAGTTCAGCAAGAAGTAATTGTTTTTGGTGTTAGAGTCATTTTGGATGCAGGAAAGCAGCTGAACTGAGAAGTGCAACTGAGGGAAGAAAGCCAATAATTTGATGATTTATGAGCAACAAAACAATATGAAACAAAACAAAACAAAACAAAACAAAAAAACCCCCCAACCAAGCAACCAACCAAAGAACCAACGAACCAACCAACGAACCAACCAATGAACCAATGAACCAACCAACCAACGAACCAACTAACCAACCAACCAACCAACCAATGAACCAACCAACCAACCAACCAACCAACCAACCAACCAACCAACCAATGAACCAACCAACCAACCAACCAACCAACCAACCAACCAACCAAGCAACCAAACGAGCAACAAAGCAAGCAACCAAGCAACCAAGCAAGCAAGCAAGCAACCAAACAACCAAGCAACTAAGCAAGCAAGCAACCAAGCAAGCAACCAAGCGACTAAGCAAGCAAGCAACCAAGCAAGCAACCAAGCGACTTGGTTGGTCTAACTTGGCTCTTATGTGCTCCATATGTGCTTTCTGGTATTTGACTCAGGTATCTTGAGTTGAGGCATCTAGTACTTTTTACTTATGACATTATAATAATGGTGATAATAATACTCATGTCTTTAGATCTGTACATTCAAGGGAAAATACATATGTTTGCATTAACTTTATGTTATTAGGCCCAAGACAGTCTCCAAGGATGAATTTGTCTCTTCCTGCTTAGATTTTTGTTCCTTTTCATTCACTCAATGTGCTTAAAGAATCCAAGAACTAAATAAAATATTTGTAGAGTAATCTATAAAAAATTCTCTGAAACAGAGCGGAGCAAATAGAAGTTAATAATAGAACAGTGTCAATTATAAGGGCCATTTTAAACTGTTAATAGGAAGGTACTCTTTCCATTTCCCAGTTGTGGTGATATAGTTTATAGTTAATAAAATCAGTCAAGCCATAAAGGTCAGAGAGTATTGACCCACACCTTTAATCTCATCACTCAGGAGACAGAGATCTTTCTGGATTTCTATGAGTTCAAAGACTAACAACCAAACATTAGTATGTATAGTGCGATTCAAGTGTTAGCTGACAAAGCTTGGAGGCGTTTCTCTGGTGTTCTGGGAGCCTGAATGGGGCGTGGCCAGACCCCATTAAGATGCTGCCTGGACACTGAGTCCCTTCGTGTTTTGTTCCAGTGTTCTTAGCAGATCAACAGCCCTTCGTGGGACAGTTCCTGTCTCCAAGAATTGTCTTAAGGTTCAGTTTGTATCCTGAATGTTCATATATCCCTCAATAAATATTAATCATTTATATGATACATTACTAGTGGATTTTCTGCGATAGCAGTAGCTCATATCTTTAATCATTACTCTAGGATTATGGGTGAGAATTGACTGTGGTCTCTTTTTTCTCTCTGATATTCCAGCTTTCCCCCAATATCTGGCTCTGGGTTTTTATTATATACTAACTAGAATGTACAATACTCAGTTATCTATGTCAAGGCTTTGAGGCAGCTGAGAAATAACAGTGTGGTTCCAAACCACTCATTTTATAACAGTTACAGAATATGATGGATAAGTAGTTTTTATACTTCTTCTTACTCAATATCTTTTTCTTATATCAGCATTTGTTATAACTTTAGAATCCCATCTTCATCTCTTCCCGTTGTAAAGGAAATATTTCTAAAATGCTTCATTTTTAAAAATTATTTGACAGTTCCATACATGTATATAATGGATTTTCCTCATTTTTACCCCTTTCCCTGCCCCAATCTCCCTGTACCACTGAAATTCAACATTCCAACCAAGTCCCCTCCTACTTTGAAGTCTTTTTTTTTTTTTTTTAAATATGATCCACTGGATTTAATTAGTGTTTCTTGCATGGGTTGGAGCTTATTTACTGGAAAATAGGCAACTTATCACTGGCCACACCACTAAAGAAAATGGTACCGCTTCTCCTAGCAGCCACTGATTGTTCACTGTCCCTTAGTGAGACATGAGTCCTTTATGATAGAATGGTGACAGATCTAATCCTATAAAAATATGGAGCAAGAAATATACCTGTAGTGTGAGTTCATAAGTTCACTTGCCCTGTCATGCTCAGAAGATGCTATTTCGAGACACTCCTTCCCATCCTCTGACTGGACATCCTTTCTGCCCCTCCATCCCTCCTTCCACTCTGTTCCTGACCCCAGTGAGCCTTCCCACTTAGTACCGAGAGCTCTTTTCCTCATTACTTTCCATCTATGCGTGAACAACCACCTGCTGCAAAAAGAAGTTTCTTAAACCAAGGCCAAGAACAGCACTGATAAAAGTATAAAGCAGCTCAATACCGTATCTATTTAGCAAAAGTAAGTGTAGTAGGTTCTCTTCTAGGGCCTGGGACATCCCGCCTGTTGGCTTTTGACCAGATTTACAGTACTAGGCGTGATCACTCCCCTGTAGAGGAGGTTGTAAAATCCAATGAGAAAAGCACTTTGTTGTACACATGATGGTCATGACACTCCTATAGTAATGTGTGTATTTTTCCCAAGCAGATCATTACTGTAGCTTATGAAATTTGTAGCTGGTGATCCTATTGATGATTTTTCTCTCCCAGCACACTACCATAGCACATTCCAACACTAGGAAAGCGAGCCAGCAGCGTGGAAGCTTCCAGCTTAGTTATAGTTTGAATTCTCTATACTGCACTCCACATGTCCAAATCCCTTCATTCCTGATTATATTTTTATCACTGCAAGAAATGTATGTTCGAAAGAAGGGGGATTTGAAAAAAAAACTATTTAAAATGCTATCTCTTCTTGATGAACAGGACCGGGACTGTTACGAAGGATAGCGTGTGAAAGATGAATGGTCGAGAGATTAGGAAAAAGAAGATGGGCAGCGGAAAGTAGATAAAGATTAGGGAGGAAATCGGAGGGGAAGAAGAAGCCAAAGTCCCCAACTCATCCCGCCCCATCCCATCTTGGTTCTTCTCCAAGTCAGCCAAATTGATGTTTGTTTTAGAAATTTTCTGTATGTTCATAATTACAGTTTTTCTATATGTTACTCTGTGTCTTTCTGTCTCTCTTTCTAACACACCCGTGCATGCGCATGCGCACACACATACCACAGACACAGACACACACACACACACACACACACACACACACAGACAGACAGACAGACAGACAGACACACACACAGAGGCATACACACACACACAGACACACACACATGGTTTCTTTCCTCCAGCAAGATTACTTAATCCTTAATTCTATTTCCATGGCAAGTACGATGGTGACATCTTTCTTGTTCTAGTTTCTTTGAGCTGAGTAGAGACATATCAGGGTTTTGTTTATTGTTTGGCAGAGGGATACTGCCATGATAAAATGTGCAGATCTGTGTATGGAAATCATAATGGGTTTGACCTTCTGTGGATAGTTAACAGCAATCTAGAGAGAGGGTTAGGGAGGGAAGGAATAGAAAGAATTGAGGGGAAACGATAGGGGCTTTATCTTAGCAACATGAAAGAGACGGGGTGGAGAGGAGACAACTGAGTAACAGACAGACACGCTCTCATTCTCATGGATTGCATTTTATGTGGGGGAGATGAGGAGAAGGGTGTTAATCAGCAAGTAAATGCCCTGAAGAGAATAAAACTGGGAAATGAGGTAGTGAATTGGCAAGAAGTTGAGTATTCAGGGAAATTCTCTTTGAGGAGGCAATATTTTGGCTAAGATTTTTATGGCAAGAAGGAGGCAGCTACCCATGGTCATGGGAATGGAAAAAAGGCCAATGTCCTTGGCAGGAGTAATAAGTGATATATAGATGAGGCAGAGAAATAGGCAGAGTCCAGAGCACTTAGAGTCTTAGTGCTTGTGGCCTAAGATGTAAATTGTGGGTTTTATACTAGGGATGATGGGGAAACTTACAAAGAGATCAAAGAACTGATCTCATGTCAATAAATAGGCCCTCCCTGTGTAAGATGACTGAGGGCTGATGTAATATTAAGTATGACATTATACTCGTAGGATTAGGAAGCTGATGTTGTCAGAATTTAGGAGTAGCTTACAGGCAAATAAATTACATCATAGTCAACAGGCTAAATTTAACTTTTATGCTTTATAAAAATTGTTGTCTAATAATTTTACATGATGCTGCTCTTTAAAGTTTCCTTGATCAGTTGCTGAAGAGATGTGACTCTATTAATCCCCCTGAGGAATTAACGCAGAGACAAAATCATGAGAACTTATGACCATGTGAGAAGAAAAGTCCACTTTTATAATAGTGAACTTTGGTTTTGGGGCAATTGTAATGACAAACTATCTTGAGCTCATAAAATACTTGCCAATTATATTCCATCTACAATAGATTTTGAAATTTCATGTGGGAATATTTTCAAATATAATAAAAACATTAGGAGATATCAGAGGGATCTAGCACAGTCAGTCTAGGAGGATCACACAGTGGTAACTCACACCTTTAATCCCAGCACAGGGAATATCAGGGAGTGGTGACCTACGCCCTTAAGCCAATCTGAGTTCAGGTCATCTTAGTTTACAGAAGGAGCTCCAGGCTCCTAGGCAGGCAGAGGTGGGGCCATGCCTTAAGTGAGCAGAGAAAGTATTTAAGGCAGATACAGAAAGACAGCAGGCAGAAGAAGCCAGGAGGAGCAAGGCTGAGGAAGCTGGAAGACAGCTGGGTGAGATCTGACTGTGGTGTTTATTCTCTCTGATATCTCGCTTTGAGTTTCCTTTATTTGTGCAACAGTTTCACATGGATTAACCATGAAGAAACTGATTCTTAAACTTTCAAGGTAAAGATCATGAGTTGTTTCTGGAAAGTAAAACAACCAAATTTCAACTTGGGTACTAAACACAAAGGACTAGATGAAAATTTTTCTTAAGTAGGGTGATTTTCAAATGAGCTTTGAAAGAAAATGAACAGACTATGAAGCTTAGGAGAATGTTGTAGACAAAATAATGAATCTAGTCAAGCTTGGCTTATTTTTTTCCTGTGTTAACCTATTTTAGGTGAATAATAACCTACCCAGTATAAAAGTAATCAGAAGAATTAACTGTATTTTATGTTCCCAAGAACAAAAAGCTCAGCACAGCCATTAGAGGAAGATTGGAAAGTGAGTAAAGGGGAAAGAGAAAGCGGTAAAGGAAGGAAGATGTACAAAGAACAAGGAAACAAGAAAGCAAGACTGTGGGGAACAGGTCCTTGGTGGTCTTTATGAGCTGTTGGCAGAGGCAGGAGGGATGGCTTTGAGCAAACAAACAAGCAATAGTAGAGATGTCCTTTGATAGTCACAAGCGATTAGTTCCAGATACTCCGCCGACACCCAGATATAGACAATCTCAAGGTAGGACCATAACTTGAGAAGCAGAGTGACAGAGATTATTTGTTTTAGGTGCCAATCGTGGTACCTAGTGTTAATTACCAACTTGACAGAATCTTAGAGCCCGGGAGATGGGCATCTGGACATGGCTGTGGTGGAATTGTCTTTCTAAATTGAGATGGGAAGACTTGTAGACTGTGAGTGGCACCAGTTCCAAACTGATACCCTAGAGTGTATGAAACAAAAACCAAGCCGAATACCATCATGGTTTCATTTGTTGCTCTTACTGCATTTATTGTTCTGATGAGGATGTAATGTGAGCCGCTGCTTCAAGCTCCCGATGCTTTGATTTTCCTACCTCTTGGGAGATTATATCTTTGTTTTCCTTCATTTACTCTTGGACAATGTCATATATGAACACACTGATCACATCCACTTCCTAATTACTCCTTCCATTTTCTGAACTCTCCCCAACATTACTCCCATCCATTTGTATGTCCTCTTGTTACTTTTTGTGGGGAAGGGCACTGAGTCTGATTAGGGCTGGCTGTTGGAATGTGGACTAATTTTGTTGACTTGGTCTTGTGCAAGTCTTGTGCATGGACCAAACCTTCAGTGACTTTGTGAGTGCAATGATCATGTCATACCCAGAAGATAGCATTTCCTAGTGCTACTCAACATACTCCAGTCCTTACACCCTTTACATATCCTCTTCTGCAATATCTCCTAAGCCTTTGGAGGGGAAGATTTTTTATATAGATATTTTTTTTTGAAGCCGAGCACTCAGGAGTAATTTTTCTCATCCCTTTGACAAGTTATGTGTATATATTAACAACCAACCACTGAAAGAAGAAGCTTTATTGATCAAGATTGAGAGTAGTACTAATCTATGGCTTTAAATATAAGTATTTAGAAGGCAGTTTGACTTAACTATATCTTGAACTGTCAGGGAAAATAGACCCTTTCTTTCTTACGTTGCTTTTGCCTAAGGTACTTTATGAAAGCAGGAGGAAAAGAACTTGAGATGTATGCTGTGTTGAATAATGGTTCTGAAATATGACCAACAAAGCATTTTAAAGTTCAATGATTTTAAACCAATGAGTACACTTTAAATATATATCATTAGGAATTTATCTCATGAAAAAAAATTTTTTTTTGATACAGTGCACCCTATAAGCTAAGAACAATTAGAGGATATGGTCTTGTTGGGAATCTTATCTATAGGGCACTTCCCACCCCCGGACAATGAATGATTGAAACTCACTTGTTGAATATTTTCTGAAAAAAGGAAGAGAAAAATAAGTACATCTACCATCAACAACTTTTAGTCAAGTAATGAAAGTAGACAGACAACTATGAAGAACTAATTGATCTTTCTTTGGCATTTTGACCATAGTCCTTCTACTTTGGGTTCCCTTTATCACTACTATGCCTTCTCATTTCCATAAAATACTAAGAACATTTGAGTTTCCTTGTTGCTTGCCACACAACTTTCTCTTAGAGAGTGGCTCCTTCCTCAGTCTCTGCAAACCAATGCTCCTCTAATGTTTTGGCGCTCTGCTGAAGTCAGAATAAAGTCTGAAGAATTAGACATTGGAACAGTGATCATTTTGAAGTTGGAAATGGCATCTTGAGAATAGTGACTGCTGATGGCCTGGGAAGGAAAACTATGACCAAGAAGCTGATGTGATAGGAAAGATGTGAGTATTCTCGAAACTGGTAGATGATGGAAAACATGATGAGGAAATGGCATGGAAGTGGAAGGGTTCCACTGAGGAAAGAAAAGGTCACTGAAGAGGAATTAAAGATAGAAGCTTTAAGGCAGTGACTTGTATTATCCCTGGATTTCCTGGTTATATTTAAGAGATGGGAGAGTCAATTAAATAGATGCTTGAGTCCGAAGAGATGCTAGAAGTAGATTTGGGTCTAATGTGGTTTCCTTAGAGCAGAGGGAGGAAGCACAGAGTGGGCCAATCAAATGTTGTCCTAGGAGGAACCATATGGAATACGGAAATGTAAGGAAGAAACCGGAGGTTGGGAGAATGGAGACAGGCTCCAAGGATGCCGAGTATCAATAACTGGTGATAAAGCGTAGCAAATTAGGATAAAGCAGAGAAAAAAACATAGCAAGAAATGAGAAGAATAAATGCAAAAAGAATTGTGAATGTTAAATGATTACTTACTATACCAAAACAGAGTGGGCTGTGGGTAGCCCTGCTGTGAGCCTACTTGGCTGGCTTTGAAGCTACCAGATGCAAATGTTTCATCCTATTTCTTAATTAGTAAAATGAGGGCAATAGCATTTGCTAGACAATTCTCTCAAGGTTGTATTCAGAATCACATGATATGAAATATGATCACATATATGCTTACATTTTAGGTTTGGCTTATTTGCTAGGCTTTTATTGTAGCCTGGGAATAGGACTGAAACTCACCACAAAACCAAGATTAGCTTCAGACTCTGAATTGTCTTGGCCTTGTGATGGATTCTGGGACTCCAGCTGTGTGCTGAGCTTCTATATGTTCTGAAAAAACAATCTTATTTAGTTGGTACACTATAAATTCAAACATTAGAATTAGAGTTCATTTGCCCCAACATTCAAGCAGAATGCTGACATCAACCGAGTTGTACATTTTGAAGAATTTGCCAGGTAAATAATGTTCTCACCTCTAATGATCAATGATACTTGTGTGGAGTTCCACGGAGCCCTTGGAGGAGCCGAATCCTGTAAGCCTATGAAAGGGTTTAATATTAATAGGTATTTAAAAGCTGCAAGTTTTCTTGAAATTAGGGTTTTCTTAAAAGAAACAAAGAAGAAAACAGAAGAAAAAGAAAGAAAAGAGGGGGAAAAAAGGAAACCCTCATGTCTTTAAAAAAAAAAAAAAGTCAATCTTAGTTGCCTGCTTCACCCTCCCACATCCAGGCTGCTCATTTTTACTGCTAATTACTGCCAGTGCTGTGCTGTGTTTAGTGGAAGGGTGCTAGAGGGGAGTAATTACAAGGACTTCTGGCCTTTCATCCAAACCCAGGAATTTTAAGTGACAGCTGTTTTGGGGACTTGTCATTCAATTAAGTGGTTTGCAGCTCTGCCAGTGGTTAGAAAACCTGTGTTTCATATGAGTTTGTAGTCACTGGGCCCGCACAGTCTCACCAAGCACTCTCATTTGGTTGGAAACCAGCGCTTTTCTGGCCAGGGGATGCTGGGCAGACATTCTGACCACTGTGTTTATTTCTTGAAGGTAAAAATCACAATGAAAATTGGACCCGAGACTAGCAGAAAATGATCCTCCCGCTCCAAAATGTATAGCACAGCAATTGGTCCCAAGGTGTCTGTGTATGGTTTCCGTGCTCTGAGAAGATGCTGGAAGGGAACTGTGGGGTGACAGTGAGATTCTCTTTTTGTACCTTTTGCTTCCTAAGTGGAGATTACATCTCTCCTCCCACCAGCAATGACTGAGTTTCTCTTCATAACCCGAGTCGTAGGAGGTGCATACAGCAAGAAAAGAAACCAGAAAAACAATGCATGTTCTGGATTACGGTATTAATGCAATTTATAGGCCTGCTATGGGTAGGTCCAGAGAGAGTTTAGGAGAATGTAAGTCTTAGGGAATAACCTCCGCATAAGTGCAGTTCGTTATGGATTCTGGGAGAGAACGAGGATGCCACTGAGCTCTCACTGTCAGTGGTGGAAGCAGCCCTCTCCCACGCCAGGGCTCACAGTATCAGTCTGGTCTTTGTTTGGTTCTACTGTCTGTTTGGACCTGTATATCTTTGTGCTTGTCCAACTCTATATATTGGGAGGCAAATACAATTTATTAAATCAACCATCTTCTCCTTTTTTCATGGATCAAATACTACTTTTTAACCTTGAAATGTGGTGAGGCTTTTTCTTTCTGAGATCTAGTTTATGTAATAAATACCTAATTTTAAGGATCTTTAGTATATCACTCTAAAAATGTTTGAAGCTATATTATTAAAACCTTTAAAGTCATTATAGATGCAAATAATTTTTTTCTTGGAACTTGATCTAAGGAAGTGCACAGTATTTTCTGATATAGTTTTATGGGATTGCAATCTAAACAATCATGTTGGATGAGTGCTGGGGCTAATGTAATATAAAAATATCTATGAAAAGATAAAATGAAGTTAACCTTCCCTCCTATTTTATGTCCATCTTTAATGCCATCTAAATTATCTATTGTCAGAATAATGTTACCTTTATTTTAAATTTGGTGGCCCAGGGAAAATCTTTCTTATCAATACCTCTCCTTGCACCATGAATTAAAGGGGCCCCTTTTTATGAGAACAAAGACTATTTTCCTCCAAAAACTTGCCCCCTGTAACCCTAACCTGATACCTGTTTGCCTTTAAACCTTCCACAGTAGATCACTCCTCGGGCACACAGAGGCATCTCCTCTTCCAGCTCCACATTTATCAGCAGGAAAAAAAGCAAACAGCACATCACAGGTACACAGTGTCTCCACACCTATTATAGCAGAGGGCAGTGGTGACCTCATGGTGGCCCAAACCACCCACGACTAGCCTTTGATGTTTCCAGAGCCTGGCGTTTTCAACGGTTTAAACACCGCATGTTTGAACTGCAAGTCGGTCCCATTTCCAGCCATACTAGAAGGCTTATCAAAGAGGCCCACATTTTAATTGTCCTTTAGCTTCCTTCCACGTCAGAAGAACAGGTAAGGGGAGCATGCAAGGCTGTGTTTCCTCTTCAATTTTATTCCCCTGCCGATTGGCATTCCATCCCTCTGTCACAGTACTCACTCAGTACTCACATGCCTCCTGTCTGTCACCAGCTGGGTCTGGGAAAAGAAAGAGCCCTGGGGGGGGGGGGGGTGAACCCACTTCTTTTTACGACTTAAAAACCATGGCCACTGGAGATCTTTCTCCATTGACTTTTCCCAGAAGAGTGGGTGACATAAATAGCTGAGGTTAGCCATTTGGTGGATTTATAGCACTATGAGGTTGTTGCAAGAGGATGATAATTACGACTAGGGAGAAGGATCCAAGCTTTCCAAAATGCTTCTACCCAGGCTTCTAGCTGGTGAGCACTGAAGCAAGAAGAATGCTTAGCCGTCATATTATACAAGAAATTGATTTTACAGATGAAAATATTCTTGATGAGAGAACTGGGACCTCAATGGGAGAAAACCTAGGGATCAACGTAAGTCATTTATAAGACGCATGCGTGGAAAAGTTAAATCTTAGGTCATGACACAGATGCATTTCTGCTTCTGTACCCATAGTCATCTGTCTCTGCTGTGTGACTGTGAACCTGATATGCATCTGTCCATTTGATAGATTCAGTTCATTTCACTTGCACCATAGGGGCCGAAGGTAGTTACTGTCACGCGCATGCGAGAAGTAAGAAAGACGCATTGGAGCAATGTGTTCAAGTTCAGCTGTCTAAGAGGTGGCAGATGCAGGAGCCAAGGTGAAGCAGCGTTGCCGTCCTGAGCATGAGCATTAAATTGTTTCTCTAACGGTACTACCTGATCGAGGAAGTCTGAAGTCTGGCCCATAAGTATTGCAGTTCTCACCAGTTTTAAAGACAAAGTTGTTAGCTTTTTTTTTCCTCCTTAGAGAAAATATGCTTTTATATTAATATTGCTACCATCATACCAGCTTAGACAGATAGGTCACAGGTGAGCTTCTGCACTTTTCTACCAAGCAACAATGTTTACAATGAAGAAAACTAACAATACTTCCTCTACAAAGTTCTGCTCACACAAGTCTCTCCAGGAAAAATACCTCTATGGACGTTTTCTTGACGTGACTTTCTTTGAAATTGTTAAAGTCTTTTATTTACCAGACAGCACACACTGTTAAAAGTAAAAACTTCCCCGGGACGCTAAATTTTGTCCAGTTAGTTAATCTTTCCGGAGTGTTGAAAACAGGGCTTTAATTAGCCTTTTTATCGGTTAACCCCCTCACTCAGCTGCAGCTCTTATCTGAATCTTTGGTAGTGAAGGCACTTAGGGACATCAGAAAAGTTCCACTCATCAGTGTGACAGTTGAGAGGGCTTCTGTGGGGTGAAAAAAACGATCCCAGTAATAGACAGTATTAAATGGAATCTGATACCAATCCAATAGAAATTATCCCACCAAAGGAACCCACTAGCATAGGACTAGGTTTCTCTTGTATTTCCCTGTAATCCTCTATGGAATGTCACCTTTGTGAGTGGAGACAGCCAGGAGTTTGGAGCAGTGTGAAAACAGGGTGTAAAACATGCTGCAACTTCTCAACTCTTTATCACTAGGTTGATCATGGGCCTAAAGTGATCCTTCACCGTCTGCAGTTAAATGAGAGCCTGAAAACGTAACACAGGCTGAGTTTCTTGATGGGAGCAGGGAAAAATCCCCTATAATGTAAAGCAGAAATCCAAGTCAATTCCTAAATTCAACTTAGGCCTTCCTTTCCAGAGGTGCTCTTCATTGATTGCCTTGTTTTTCTTCCATTTGGATGGTATTAAAATGTATTACTACCTCTACTTCTTCTTCTTAAGATATGAAAAATACTTAAGCTATAAAAAGAAGACCCCTGACTTCATTATCTGAGCTGGGGTCTGCTATCATTGCAACAGCAGAGCCAGTAACGGGGGGAAGCGGGTTCCATAAGGGATACACTGGAGCCAGGAGATATTTATGCTTGCCTAAGCAGTTCTGATGATTTGATAGTTGAAATGTTTATGTTTTTGTTCACTTAGATAATGTACTTAGGACATCTATTTTAAACAGTAGATAATAGCAGCGGTGCACTGAGGGGGTTGACATAACTGTAATGTATCTGGGGATTATTAAAACAAACTTGAATTGACTGGTTCACAGGATGACTGTTTTTGGCAAGGCAATACATAGCATTTCATGCTAAAATGATAATGTTCTAGATTTATTATTAAATGACAAAAAACTATTTTTCTGCAGAAGCAGAAGGGCTAGCACATGACTCAGCATGCTAGGAAATTTGCTTTGTATACACTTTTCATTCAACTATATTTGAAAAATAAAATGGGTTTATATTTGTCTTTTCTTTTTCTTTCTTTTTTAAAACTTCTTGCTGTTTGACCTAATTTCAAAGTAGCTGAAAGTGCTAAAATCAAAGACCAGGTTAAATTTTCTTTCAAGGATATTGAATATCATGTTCATTGTTCTAATAATAAGAGGTTTGTGTAGCTGCTTTCATTTCTACAAGGTTGGTAGATCTGGGTGGGGAGAGAGAGAGAGAGAGAGAGAGAGAGAGAGAGAGAGAGAGAGAGAGAGAGAGAGAGAGAGGGAGGGAGGGAGGGAGGGAGGGAGGGAGGGAGGGAGGGAGAGAGAGAGAGAGAGAGAGAGAGAGAGAGAGAGAGAGAGAGAGAGAGAGAGAGAGAGAGAGAGAGAGAGAGAGAGTTTTCTCACAGGTAAGCAATCCAAATACAATGCCCACCTTTGAGCTCACTGCAAGTTGGAATTCCTTATAATTTTATTTATTTACTAAAAGAAACAGTTAAGAGTGACCAAATCAAACAGAATTCAGCTCAGTAGGATCCACCAGGCCTGTGTTTTCTATAGAATCTCCACGGGAGATTTGATAAATACCTTTGCTTCTTATAATAATGTGACACTGGTAACACAAGCCTGGCTCTTCACAGAGCCGAGGTTTTCTTAGAATTTAATGATAATTGTATGTGATGTATGAGATTCTGACTAATTATATGCAGTTTTGCAGTTTTTTTAATTGACCATTGCCTAATAATTTCTTGGATCTCTCTGCCTTGGAACCTATACTTCTACTTGTATCTGAAACCTCCATGCGCTGACTATTGGCTCACCTACCTTTCGCTGCCCTTCTGCAGTCTTATATCACCTCTTTCTGCATTGTCTGGTTTATACCCCTCATAAGGTAACTAACTTACATACACCTTCAACTTCCCCCTTTCAGCTTGTTACACTCAGTTCTTGTTAGCTTTAATCCTGTGGGGAAAAAGACACACAATCAAATTATTCGAAATTCTTGACCAGTAACTTCACCACAATCCTTTTACATCCCTCTGCTTCATTTATTCTCCCCACAAAAGGGGAGACAATTCTATTTAAATGTTTTACTTTTATATTTTATTTTATGTGTATGGATGCATGTGCACTGTGTGTGTGCCTGGTGCCTATGGAGTCCAGAAGAGGGCATCAGATTCCCTGACAACGGAATTACTGACAGTTGTGATCTGTCATGTAGATGTTGGGAAGCAGGCTCCAATCCTCTGGAAGAGTGATCAGCTAGCTCTCTTAACTGCTCACAGAGTTTTTCAGCCCTGAGGTGGTAGCTCTTATCTGGAGTTGTATAGCTTCCTAAGCACCATTCAGCATGCTAGCAAACATTCTGTGTTGTGCCTATAGCTACCACACCAAAGAATTATCCTGTCTAAAGTGTCTTCGTTGTCAAGGCAGAAAGCACTACCTAGTGAATTTATCTTTTTCTTTCTTTAAAACTTGGCCAGCTTCTTTCTCTTTTTTCTTTTGCTTATTATGTAGAGGTATATGCAAGCTTGTATGTGCAGGCACGTACATCAGTGTGGGTGTGCACATGCAAGGGCGAGCATCTGAGAATGGAGGCCAGAGGTCAATGTTGGATTTCTTTCTCAATTATTTCCCATTTTATATTTTGACATAATAGCTTTCATTGAGTCTAAAACTCAAAATTTGGTCAGACTAGTTGTCCAAAAACGCCAGGGTGGTGATATTTTTGTTTATACTCTAACGAATAAAGCTTGCCTGAAGAACAGAGGGTAGAGCCAGCCACTAGTTAACCATAGTGGCCAGGTGGCTATGGTGGTTTATTCAATAAAAATAGTCTAAAATATCAGAGGACAGAGCCAAGCCATGAAGGTCAGAAAGTGGCAACTCACTCACACCTTTAATCCCAACACTTGGGAGGTAGAGATTCTCTGGATCTCTGTGAGTTCAAGGCCAAACAGAGCCAGGTTTGGCACCACCTTTAATCCTAGTTTAGGAAAGTTGAACCAGGAAGTAAAATAGCTAGGTGGAGAAAGAAATATAAGGCAGGAGAAGGCAGAAATTCAGCCCATTTAGTCTACACACTCAGTCTGGGGACTCATGAAGATAGGACCACCATACTCAGCCTAGCTTCCAGATCATCATCATCATTATTATTATTTGGTTTTACAAGACAGGTTTCTGTGTAGCTTTAGAGCCTGTCCTGGAACTTATTCTGTAAACTAGGCTGGCCTCAAACTCACAAAGATCTGCCTGCTTCTGCCTCCCAAGTGCTGGGATTAAAGGCATGCACCACCACTGCCCAGCTATCTCAGTTAGTAGAGCATGGGACTCTTAATGCCAGGGTCTTGGGGTTTTGTTCCATGTTGGGTGGCATGTATAGTCAGACAGTATAGTTGGACTGGCAGTCCAGTAGCCATTTAGTACAAAATAATCACACAAAGGCTTATATTAATTATAAAGTGCTTGGCCTATGGCTCAGGCTTATTACTTGCTAACTCTCACTCTTAAATTAACCCATGATTTTATTTGTGTTTAGATAGGTGGCTTGGTATTGAATATTTTAAAACAGGATAAAATGGCTACTTCACTTACTTGGTTGAGAAGGCAAAGCAAATGCCTCTGTAATTATTTCTTATTTGTCCTATTATGAAATTCAATTAGTTCATGTTCCTGTGGTATCTCAGCACAACATGCTGATGGAAGTGGTAAGTTCATCTTATATAACCAATCATTATGATAATATTGATATTTATGGTCAATTGTACCTAGAGATTAACCAAAGTTACTTTCAGGATATCACATCTATGGAAAATGACTGGCCTGGGTATAAGCAGATCTAGCCATTGATTTCTATAGTACATAGTTCTGTACAGACTTATCTACAGATACAATTAGTAGCAGATAGGGGTGGGGTAAAATAACAAATAAGTAAAAGAATAGGAGAAAGATATAATAGTTTTATAGACACATTGTTTTATGAAATCAATCACTACCACATACTAGCTGTCTTCAAATGTTAGCCAAATGTATTTCATTCCTATTACTATACCTATTGTATAACTGCTCATCTACATGTGACTGTCCTGAAAGGTGTAATCATTTTGCTATCGTCAATTTGCATGTTCAAAGGCATGACCATGACATAATAGGGAAAACATTCAGTCTGTGTTTCTGATTCCATTTAGGGCAATAGATAAATCCTTAAATCTTTAAAATTACATTTTATTTTACTTTTCAGTTTTTGGGGTATGTATATGAGTATGCACACACCAAGGTGCATATATGGGGGTGAGAGCTGGTTTTTGTTTTTACCATTTGGGTTCTGGGGATCTAACTTGGGTCTTAAGTTTTGATGGCCAGCACCTTTATTTATCGGAGCACCTAACCCATCCAAATATTGCATTCTAATGAGGTGATTTGGTGTGTACCTAGAGAGTTTCAGGATGATGACTGGCTGCCAGAAAGTCCATGGTTTGATTAACACTGGGGACTTTTGGTTCCCCATCATCAACTTCTATGGAGAAAAAGCAGGGTATAGAGTCAGTCACTGAACAGACCATGAAGATTCAATGAAGTTTCCATAAAAACTGTTAAACAATGTAGCTTGAATTTTATGAATTTTCACAAACACCCATGCACCAACCTCATGGGGATAGAAGTTCTTGCATTTGAGATCCTTTTGGATTTCACCAAGTGTTCCCTTTCATCTGGCATCTTCATTGTGTCTTTCACAATAAACCACAAGGACAGAATCCTATAACTTATTGGAACAGATTTTCTGAAAGGAAGAAGGTACTGAGGGAGCTTCTGGTGTTCTAGGTCAGGAATGTTAATAACCAAGATATTTGTTGTTTGTAACTGGCACCTGATGTTCCAGTTTCTTTTTCTACTGAGCCCTTAAATCTGTAGACTCTGCCACTAGCTCAGGGTAGTTAACAGTAAGACTGAATTGGAGTTTAGGTTCTAGTTTATGTGGGAGAATTAAAGAATAGATTGGATTGAAAAAAAAAAAAAACAGAACTCTGCTTATTGTGTTTGCTCAACTTAGAAAGACTGAGAGCGGCAGAGCCTGAGCTCTGGATTCCCCATCCCTGCTCACACCTGAGTAGAGCAACATTTTATCTCTTAGCTTTAACTACCACCATTGTGTTCTAGACTACAAGTTTTGCATTACTGAGCTGAATTTTATCTTCAGTTCTTGATGATTTTTATCCATATACCTTCTCTGCATATCTATTGAATACAGTTGTCATGTTAGTGTTTACAAAAACAGAGTTGTTTTCATTGTGTTATCTCAGTAAGTAGCAAGTCCTATCCTTACAATGGCAATGACCCCAACCTTAACCTCATCCCTCTTTCTTTTGAGAGCTTATATCCCATATGCAGTCCACCAGCAAACCTAGTGAAGTTGGCTTTCAAAGTCAGAACTTGGCAACATTTTACCATCTCTACTATTACCATCCTGATGAACTTACTGTCATCCTTTGCCTGAGAAATTAAAAATGTACACAATAGATCACTTTCTTGCCATACAACCCAATGACTTCTCTAATGCTTGCAATTTAACTATAAGAACTATCAAAAGTCCTCAAAATGCCTCTAAAGCCATGACCTGGCCTGTTTTGCCAGCATCTCTCTGTCACCCATCACCAACCTTCTTGCCATTTTCCTCAGAATTGTTGTCTAGGGGTTCACACTTGGTTTTCCTTCTGCCTAGCTTGTTATTCCCACAGGTAGTCCAATGGCTCTCCTTTTATTTCAATATAATAACCACCAATAGAGCATACTTTGTATATTCTATTAAAATAGTAGCTGTGACATTTTCATTTTGCTTTCCTCTGTAGCATGGATGTTAAATCAGTATTTTCACATGTAGAAATGTACATTTGTCTACGATCATATAAACTTCATGTCATATTTTTTTGGTATTCTTTGCTCACTGTCATGTCTGTAGCACTGAGAACAGTTTCCTGCACAGAGCTGATATGTGAAGAAAAAGAGATTTGTAATAGAGTGTTCAGAAAATTATTCAGAGACGCAAAGTCTGTACGATTTTAGCGACACCCTTAAGTAACAGTAGTAAGCAGATAATATTTCATCAAAACCCATGGGCAATGGGCAAAGGGCTGTGTTTATGTCTGTGGACGGTACTGCCATCACAGACCATGCTGATTCTGACCAGGTGCAAGTCCATGGGACCCATGCTTTCATTAATGATAAGGGGCAAGGCAGCCACCTTTGCTATGGTATTGATGAATGTAGAGTCACAGTTGAGAAAGAGGTACATGGAAAGCTTACACGTCAACCCCTTCCCCCAGCACTTCCCCCAAGGTAACAGCCTAGACAGAAAACCATCTAAGAGATGATAAGGATGCTCTCCACAACTCACAGCCTCTGGTAGCACCAGGGGTGGGAAAGGGAAGTTTTCTGTAAGGGGCTGGCAACCAGGAGTTAGACCGTGCTTCAGTAAGTATATGGGCAACACAAATTGGACCTTTTTTGTTTTTTTAAAATTATTCTAGGAGCAGAAACTCAAGAGTAAAACAAGAAACTGATGTCCACATGGTTGGTTAGTAGAGAGAATGCATCTCAAAGCTAATGCCATTCCAAGTGCCATTATGAAGAGCTTACAAAACGTCAAGGGATGCTGAGATGCACAACTTGTGCTGTAACCCTTTTCTATGGTGGCTGCACTAAGTTGCTTCACTCCCTACGTGCTGTCATCTCCTCAGTACTTGCTGCCCTTCTGGTGAGTCTCCCATTGGAGTTGAAGGCTGTGTCCCTGTAGATCTTGACTTGCGTCTCTCCAATGATTAGCAAATCTGTGCCCTTTTTCCTGTAGCTGCTGCCCATTTACATAGCGGGTTTCCTTTTGAAAGTTTCTTACTACATGTTTTGTCTTCCTTTAAAATGTTTTTAAATTAAATTTCTCAAGTAACATATTAACTCATTGGTATAGTCGGACAGTATTTCCTTCCTATTTTTTATGTATATTTTGTCTGTAGTACTATAATTTTGGAATGATAAACAAATAATAAATTTTGTTTGTTAATATAGAACACAGAATGGTGAATGGTTTGATTCCAACATGTGCTTGTTCACACCAGTCCATTTTTTTTTTAAATTTTGAAGCATCTTAAATGAAAGTTATTAACTTTCACAGAATATATTTTATTATATTGTGAAAAGGGCTTATCATATAGAACAGAAAGAAAGATACTAATTTGCATGAGGTTGATCAGCACAGTCTCGGTGGTTCATTATTGTGAATAAAAGGAATAAGTCAGTAAGAATCCATAACAAGATCATGGTCTTTTCCATAATAATAGGAGCACAGAGTTCTGTGGATAATGAACTATTTAATATTTAAAAAAATGAAATAAAATAGTAAAAATGTAAAAATATAACCACAACTTAAGTCACTAATTAACTTTTAAAAATTATAATATTTAATGAATCCATGAGCATGAGAAATTATTCAAAATACAAAAAGGCTGAATGACCACATACAATAAAAATTATGGGGATCTAGTATTTCATGTGAATCTGTTAAGTGTGCTTGATGTGGGAATGTCTTTCTGTATGCAGTGAATATCAATCTTTAAATAAAGGAACTATTCTGGCCCATGACAGGCACCATAGAAAAAGTAGGTGGGGAATCAGAATAGGTTGTAGGAGAGTAGAGACACAGACAGATTGAGCTAGACACACAAAGAAGAAACATGTAAGGAGCATAGGTGAGCCACAGGCCACGTGGCAGACAGATTAATGAGAATGGGTTGAGTTAAGATGAAAGAGGAAGCTAGCAATGTACCTGAGCCATAGGCCAAACAGCATGAAGGTAATATAAGTGGCTGAGTCATTCTGGGGGACTAAACAGCAGAGGGCGGCTAAGGGGTCTGGGACAGCAGGTCTGTGGGTCTGGGATCTCTTACTGCCTGGGGCCAAGAAACCTCATTGTAACATGTGCTTATCTTTGAGAGATGATATATTCACTAAGGTTGCTATAATAATTTATCTTACCGACTAATAATCAGTTATTTTACTGAATCAATTACTGTCTGGGTCAGGATGAGGGAGGGCTGCTCTAAGCAGTCACTTGGGGACTTAGCCTGACATATACTCAGCCATCTTTAGTTGAGAGTTCCTGGTGCTCTTTGAGCACAAACAATCTTCTGAAAGCATGGAAAGAAAGGAGAATGGAAGCTCTCTGGAGAGCAACTCACTTTGGCTACGTTAGCCAGAACTCAGTGGCATGGCTACATGTGACTAGTTATAATGAAAGTAGAAAGTGTGGTCTAGCTGTTAGCTAGGCAAAGGGGATATAAATGAACATGCAATAGTGTCTGTTTTAGGAGAGATCATAGGAAATGTGCTTAGTCACGCTCAGGTTTTATTGTATTTCTGCCATTCGATTTCTGTGTTTGCTTCAGCCATAGAACAATATATCACACCATTTTGACCCAGTTATTACTATCACAGTCACTACCTCCCCAACAGGATGCTATTCTAGGGTACTATGACAGGCAACACATGGGATCAGCTTTGTAATATGGCAAAAACCCACTCACACTCTACTTGTCTTCATTATTATTATTGTATGTGTGAGTTAGTTCGTCATTAATCCCCTGAGTTGTATCACACATGACGGATGCACATAAAGTAAATTTGTGATCATAAAAATAAAGTTAGCTTATTGCAGACATACATGTTTAATGTACTTGACATTTCCTATATTGTTGGTCTTGTTGGGATATTTGATTTATTAATTGGTTGATAATATTTCTCAAGTTTTCTGAGTGTTCATCTTTCCTTTGTAACCTTCTAGAAACAAGACAATGCTTCATTTGAAAAATCTTCAGTGGTATATACTTGAGTCATTAATTTTTAGTCTCTTGTCATGTGATAGGACTTGCCAAAAATCAGTGACAACAAGGCTATGTTGTCAAGGGCAAGTGGGAAGACCCTTGATTTTTGAGATAAAAGACTGAGTTTCTAGTTATTGTTGAGAAGTGACTTAGCTTAAGACAGGTTCATAGACACGGTGGCATTTACTGGATAGTTTAGATGATTTTGGATGACAACAAATTCTTTTCTTTACCACCAATTTCTTCATCTGGAAAAGGGACAATGACGCTAATATCACTTGCTCTGTGTCTTTCTGTGAACATCAACTTCTTTCTGCTTTCACTTATGAATGCGAAAGAATTGTAGAACACATCTAGATGGTAGGTTTTTTTTTTTTTTTTTTTTTTTTTTTTAAATCCAGCTGTAGATTTTTGGTTTATTTCTCTAGATCTATTATTTAGTTTTGTATATTGTACTATATCACTCCAGAGACTGAGAGCCATGGGTTGTTCATTATTAGCGATATACCTGGGCAACTGGAAGTATCAAATAGATTCAACAGTTATAGGTTTGGGGAGCAGAAATGGTAATGGCTGTGTCTTTACCAAAGGTCACAGTGTTTATCTGGTCTCCATTACAGTACTGGCTTTCTCCAAAGTCCTCTGCTGGAAGATGGTTGTGGTCTCCAGGTTGTTAACCCTGAGCTGTTTTTGCCATGCTTTCTGGTTGCCTTTAACACCGCCCATTATTATAAAGGGTCTCTTATTTAAGTGCAGACCAGTATTCTGTCTACATTCTGTTGTGGTGCTAACTTATCCTTTCCCAAAGAGTTTATGCTGTACTGCTTCACACAATGTATCACGTTAGGCAAATAGTAGCAGGTAATCTGGGAGTCTTATATGAACAATGTAGTGAAAACATGTTTGTAGACTATGTGGGAAAGAAAAGGAAGTTATTGATCTTTAAGCCATTAGCACATAGCTCAACTGGGAAAGCTCTTGCTGTGTAAGACTGAGAACCTGTGCTCAACATGCCTGCAACTCATGTAATGGTGAAGGAAAGAGCTGAAGTTGTCCTTTTACCTCCCTGTACCGCACAAGCAAACCCATGGTGAGAGTAACAACAATAAATACATTAAAATCTCAGACATTAACATAGAAAAATCAGTGAAAAAGACTACAAATATTAAGTTTCAGACACAAATTATTTACAAGCTTGTAATATGGAGTGGAACAGATAATGCAATATATTTTCATGTAATGTGGACACTCGGATAAGCCCCCAAATAGGAACTTTTCCAATCTTCTCCTGCTTCAGTAGCTTGTGGCTAAGGAAGCAGTGTTATTCCTTTAAACAATCTGTTCCTCGCTGGCAATTTCTTCACAATGTTTCTGGTATTAATGTACAGTTAGGTAGATTCTACACCCTAGTTTGTCTGAGTGAGTTCCAGTTTAATTATGTAGTAGTCTTTTAAACTTTTAAAATCTCCTCATTTTTGGATGATATTTTACTCTGGTATGTTACTAATGTCACAACAAAGATTGAGCAGGCTCTTTGCCCTGTCCCAAGGTTGAAGCTTCGCAGTGGCGGGTGGGTGACGTTTTTGCTGGAAAGTCCTGAGGCAGCACAATAGAGGTGGAGTTACACTTTGCCAAAGTGGCTTTTATAGTATAACCACAGCAGAAAGAACCCATTAATTATGCAAATGAATCAATCCAGTCAAGCAGGCAGAACCCTGATCAACTCTTACTGGTCTGTTTCATCTCTCTTAATATCTTACCATGGAGTTTAAATTTCATCAAGCACTTCAGTGGGGTCAAATCATACTCAACCCATAGCAAGGGACAATATACAGCATCCTCTGTGTATATTCCTTAACTCCAGTGTGTGAGGCTCTTGGGGTATAAGATAGATATAACGTGGGTAACTTTTAAATAGACAGTTTCATTCTACAGTCACATTTCATTTATAAAACTCTTCTGTGACCATCTGTTAGTATCAGTTTATTCTGTGGTTGGCATGGTAGGCCTAATTCTTTGGCAATTCAGTTCTAGGAAGACAATGACATGGTTCACTATACAGCCATTTCATGCTTTATTTATTTCTGTATTAGTTTTAATTATGTATCTGTGTATATGTGAATATATGACCCTTGTGTGCAGATGCCCATGAAGGCCAGAAGAGGCATTGGATGCTGGGGATACGTACGGAGTTGCAGTAATTGGGAGCCACTGGATTTGAGACCTGAACTTGAGTCTTTTGGATGAGAAAGAGGTACTCTGAAACTCTGAGTCATTTCTCCACCCCTGGCATCTTACCCTTAAAGAAGGCACAGAAGGTTCGCATTCCTCCTTACAGAAGCAGTTCTTTCTCATTTCTGAGCTGTTGGAAGACTGTGTGAGTAGCGATCCATTTTTAATTTTCTTTAATTTTGTCATTGTCTTATTCTCTTCTCTCTTAAAGGTATCACAATACTTTTAAATTCTCTGTTTACTGTAAGGAATTTTAATTTTATATTGTTTAAATTATTCATATTTTAAACTATTTTTTAATTGATTGTTTTAAGTCAGTCTCATGCAGTCCAGCCTGGTTTTAAAGTTTTTATCCCCCTGCCTCTGTGTCAAGCATACTGGGATTGTAGGTCCAGGCCTCCATGTTTTAATACTTTTTTAGAAATCCCAAATTTAACTTTGCTATGTACATGCCTCTTTGAAATCACAAGCACAATTCTCCTATACCTTGTTCAGTGTTAAGTGCTCATAAATTTATAGCACTGTTAACATTACAATTGTGTCAGCCCTGGAAGATGGTAGAATTTTAATCCTCTTTGGGAGTTTGATAAGTAGAGTTTTTCCCAAGATACATCATGAATTTTATCTTCAGTAGTTATGATGTGGGGGTGGGGGGGGGGAAGGAGAAAGCTATTCTAAGAATATGTAGAAGTCAAAGAATCTGCGAACTGCCTGGAACTTTCTCTCTAGCAAGCGGTATTTGTTAAATAACTCTCCTCAACAAACATATCATTAATAAAATGTGTCATCTTTTAAAAACATTGATTAAATATAATCAAACACAGTTTCAGTTCCTGTATGTTTCAATGGTAGTCTGATTTGTTTCTCTATTTAGTAATTCAGTCAAGAACTGTTTATTTAGTTTTTACTGTGAGTCAGAGTCTGTGGTAATAGGGATCCAATTAGGAGTGAGGAAACACAACCATTTTGTAGATCCATAGAAATAAGGAGATTCCTAATGGATAATAAGTTGAGGGGAAGCATGGTTGTGATTTAATACTGAGTGCAGCAGGGACCCTTGAGTATTCTGTCCATCAGACCCTTTTCTTTTCCTTTTATTTTTGAGATTATAATATAATTACACCATCCTCTCCTCCCTTCAACCCCTCCTAAAAATCTCTACTTGTTCTCTTCCAACTTTATGGCTTTTTAAAAATTAATTGTGCACTCTCCTGCACACACACACACACACACACACACACACACACACGCATATGTGAATTTTCAAAATGTAACCTGCTTGGCCTGTGTAATGTTATTTCTATGTATATTTTCAGGGCTGACCATTTGGTTTTGAATAATCAATTGGCGTTCTCTTCCTTAGGAAAGACTATTTCTCATACTCTAAGGATACTCTATTTGCTTATAGTTCTTTGTGTAGGACTGAGGCCTGTGGGCCCTGTCACCTTGTCATACCTATTGTTGTCATCCTTGGCTAGCTCATATTTAGGGAGTCATGCTGGTAAGACTTTATGGGTGTAACTTCTGACGTTACTAGGAGACCCATTCTCACAGTAAACTCCCAATTCTCTTGCTCTTTCTTCTTCCACAATGTGCCCTGGGCCTTAGGTATGGGACTTTTCTCGATGATCTGTGAAGATTATACTTATCTATTGGTCTAAGAACTAATATTTAGAATGTTGTTGAGGATCATGTTGGTTTGCTAAAGCGGTGGCAACAGTTTCATTCTAAGACTCATGACTTTACTAGCCCTGGGTAGTTGCTTAAGTTTCTAGCACCAGGAATGAGTTTCCTCTTGTTAACCAGGTTTCAAGTCTAAATAGAGATATTGGGTGACCTCCAGTGTATGCATGACACTACTACACACTTATATTATGCAGACCATTGTTGTGGTGCTAGGCATCATAGCTGAACAGGACTTTTGGTTGTCTCTATTCCTTCAAAGCAGCCATGGCACCTTCTGGTACCATAAAAGCTAGTCCCCAGGGAGGATGGATTCAAGTCAGTTCTAACTCAGAGGGCTCTGGCATCCTTGTCTGAGGTACCAGGTGTTTTCAGCAAGAAAGACTTACCTTCCATCTCTGGAGGACAGCTGGGAGCAATAACAATATTCTGTAATGTTTTGTGAGTTTTTTGGGTAACTCTGACCACTGTCACTAGAGAAGTAGATAACATGATGCAAGCTGGAGACAAGAAGAAGACATGCAGATTCACTAGTAGAAAGCTCAGTAGACTTCAAGATCAATTTTGGAGGAATTAGAAGATTTGGGCTTTTATGAGAAATGGTAGTTAAGCTAGAGAAATAGTTTTGTAAGGTTGCGAGAGTGATCCAGTTTTACCTTAAGCTGGTGTTTACAAGGAATCTTTACTATATTTCTTTCTTTGCATGCATCTCCTCTCCTGCTCTCAGCTGGACCAGGAGCTCTGTCCAGTGCTCAGCCATGGACTTATGCCTCCACCTCTATTCTTTGTTGGATGGAGGCTCTGTGATGACACTTAGGGTGGTTACTCATTTGATTACAGGGGAAGTCCTGTTTAGGCACCTCCTCCATTATTGGTTGGAGACCTAGCCAGGCACATCCTTTGAGTTCTTGGAGGTTTCCCTAGCACCCAGTCTCTCTTTTATTAATTCTGAGAGCTCATCCTTACCTCAGGCTTGTCTCTAACTAGTTCTTATAACTTAAATTAACCCATTCTACAAGGCTCTATTGCTCATCCTGCTTCCTCCATGTCTGGCTAGAGACTCTGAACCTAATTTTTTTTTCCCTATTCTTTTCTCTCCTCAGAAATCCTTCTCATCTCTTCCTGCCTAGCTATTGGCACCAATCACAGCAACACATCTTTATACAGTATACAAATATTCCACAACAGGAGCCTTTTATATACTAGACAAGCTATCTACCACTGAGGCATATCCTCAGCACATGACTTTATTCTGCTTGTATAATGTTTAGATCAGTAATAGGTACAACTGAAGGTTTAGATTTTAAATTATGATTTTTTAAATTTTTCTATGTTCTTAAGAATTTCATGCTTGTACACAGTGAAATATGATCATATCTATGTTATTTTCTTCTTCAAACTGCCCTCTTTCATTCACTGTTTCTTCCTTTTTCTTTTCCTCCTCCTTCTGTTTTATAACTCACGAAGTAAAATATGTGAACGAGTGTGAAGCCAACTACTGGGGCCTGGGAAACAAACCAGAAGAATTATTTTCCCTTTCCAAGTAGGTATGAATTGTCAAGAGCCCCTCAAAAAGGGGTGGAGTCTGTTGAGTACCTTCCCCCTCTCTGATGGAATTTTGGTTGGCTTGATCTTGTGTAGGTCTTATTATAGTAATCATGGTTTATGAATGCCATGGCCATGCCATGTCCAGAAGATAGCATCTCATATCTCTTATCCCAATTCTATGGCTCTTATAATTTTTGTTTCTACTTCTGCAGTGTTTTCTGAGTCTTGGATGATGAGTTTTGACAAATTCGTCTCACTTAGGACTGAGCAGCCATTGTCTAATTCTCAGCACTTTGTAGTTATGCGGTTCTGTTTCAAAGAGGCTGAAAGTGAGCTTTAGAGCTTAAAAAGCCAATTACGTATCTCATTACAAACAGCAAAAATTCAGCTGAAGGAAAAAAGTTAAAACAATATTTTTCATAACTTCACCTCTTCTCTCCTCCCCTGTTTCTTTTTAATTGATAGTCTGTGTATTTCACATAATACAATACCAGGCATTTGAGAATAGATGATTACATACAGGGATTTCACTTACGCAGATGGACTGATATGATAACGTTTATATTTTCATCACTGATTTAGATCGTTTTTGAACTTAAAATATTTCAGCTCAAAATGAAGACATTTTTCACACACTGTAAAGCAATTTTAATGAACATAAATTAAATGATTGTAGAATTATATTGCGTTTAGATAGTTTCATCAAATGATAAACTCATTTCTTAGTAGTAATGTCTTGAGATCTAGAATTCTCATCAAGTCTGAGAAGCAATCGTACTGTAAACATCATCAAGAGGGGATGATCTTGATCATTCCAGGAAGTTCAATGATATCTGCCTATCTTTTTCTGTTACAGTTAATGCTTTAAATGGGTCAGCACGACAGAAAAGGAAATCTGAACTTGTGGTTTTGATGTTCCATTTTGAAGAATACACTTTGTTCAGCAGAACTATGGAAAGTTAGCTTGTTAAATCTTAATATTATTAATTAATGCTCCAATTAGTGTTAATTCTCTTCTTTGAGGCAAGGAGTTGGAAACAATTTGTGTTGGGTAAAAGCATATTGAGAAAGCAAAATTAAAATGAACTTTTCTTTTTCATCATTGAGTGTTTTTAAGGAAACTGTAAACCACAGAAAAACTATTGATTCTGAACTCTCTGAAAGGAAAATCACATGGAGGCATGGAAGGAATTATTTGTTGGAAGAAAATTAGGCAATTTTTCTACAATATGCAGAGATCATCAAAGAACTGTTCTTAGATGATAAAATTTCTTGGTGTCTGCAAAAGTTATATGGTATTCTATTGACATGTAACATTTATTATTATCAACAGTGCAAGAGGTGTGGGCAAAAGCTTTACCTTGGGAACTTAAATTAAAATTAAACCATTGCAAACCTCTGAGGAGAAGATGACTTTCAGGAATGTCAGAATGATTCAGGATTAGATGTCTACTAAGAGCTTCTAGGGAATCATTTCAAAGTTGCCTTTGAGATGCAATTTTGCAAAGGGTAAGTAAGATATTCTAGATAAAAAGTTCATCTTTTGAGCAGTTGACATCTGGTATGTGAATAATTTGTGTGTATGGAATGTGATATGTAGAATTGAGGCCCTGCTCTATACAAGATAATTTAACATACCAATGCTTTCAACTCCAGACATTTTTATTATTATATATCACATGCCTCACTAGGATTTTAAACATAAAACATTTGAGAAATAATTGAATTATTTTTGATCACCTGAGTCACAAACATAAATAGAAACTGTTAATCTAATATAAAAATTATAATGCTCCCAGAAACTGCTGAAGGAAGTAATTTTCTCTTTTAATTCTTTCAGACATCACAATCTCCTTTCTCTACTGTTCTTCTGTTGACACAGTATCTTTTTGTAGCCATAGTATAACAGTAACACGAAATGACAATCTTTGTGAATACAGTTTCTCTTTTTCAGATGACCTGAGAATAAATTTTCTTTTCTCAAATAACAAAATGTATGGGTTTTATTGGTTTTATTTTTGTTTTAAAGTTTTTGTTTGATGCTGTCTAAACTCCTAAGTATGTTCTGGTTAAGTCAAGATTTGTAGCTATGACATAAAATTAACAAATGTTATATTGTTTATCTTTTCTTTTTGATGGATTGGACAGTCATAAAAACATTCACTATCTACCATTAATCTGTTAAAAAAAATTCGGTCATTATTTGCTAAGTTCACAGAGTAGTAATGTTGCTATTTGATTTAATAAATAAAAGTTTATGTCCAGTTTGTTGACACTGACAACTAGAAAGATTGCTTGGAATTTTGCTGAATTAGTGATATAAACAAACACAACAAAACAAAATACTCTAACATTTTAACTTTATGTTTAATCTGAAAATCATTGTAACCTATTGTCACGGTACTGTTAGATATCCGAGTGTGTGCTTTATCTGTGGTATCTGAGTTGTACTGGGGTAACATGTCAAGGCCATCTGCTCTTTCTCTTACATACTTGGCAGAAAGTTGAAAGGGCTTGAATGCTGAGACTTTGTTCCTGGTCCACTCTTCACTCAGTAAGCGTCTACACTGATGAATTTGTTCTGGGTCCTGTGCAGATGGTGATGTCTAGAGACTGACATTTGATGGTCTTGTCACAGATCTGTTCTGCTGACATTCACTCAAAGATTCTTCTTTAAGTTTAGTTGTCCTTCGTAGCTCTCTTTTTTTTTTTTTTTTTGTCTCTGCATTATACTTACTGTATCTTGGAGGGTTGGCACCTCATAGCTCTGGAGAATAAAGCACTAAAGAAATGAGTAGGATGAGATCCATATTACAACAGAGACTTAGGACAGGAGCAATTTGAACTTAGGAAGCTGTGTGGAATTGTTGCTCAAAAGGACATTTTTACATTCAACTGTGACTTATTTGTGCCCCTTTATGACCTAAATCCTATTTATTCTCAAAGTAATTGTTATCATAGAATTTGAATTTCTTATTTCCATAAGAATTATATTGACTATTTAAGTTTGCAGGTTTTTGCACGTGTAGAAAAGGAATTATGTTTTATAACTTGCTTTTTTGGTCTTTCAACACTATGCTCCTGAGATTCATTCATGCTATATGTAACTGTATCTCATTAGTTTTTCATACTGTATGAAATCATATGAATATTCTGAGATTTATATATAAGATGAAGTTGTATTCTGCTTCTTGCCTTCGTAAACAATGCTGACCTGAATAAAGACTCCTGTACATCATCTTTTGATGCATGTGAAGTAACATTTCACTTAGGAAATATTTATTACACTAGATTATGACCTACCACTGGATTATGAAGCCAATTTAGAGACTCATGATCAACATTTAAAGATATTGTTATAGGGCCTGTGAGATGGCTTAGTAGGTCAATGTTCAGGGCCTTATGACCTGAGTTTGACCTCTGGGATGTACATGGTGGAAAGAAAGTACTGACTCCTGCATCTTGTTCCTTGGCCTCTGCTTATGTACTGTGATCATGTTTCTCCCAAATAAATTAATAAATGCAATTCAATTAAAACTTAGAGTTTTGAAATACAACATGGTTCCTGCAAAAAAAAGAAAATATTTCCTTGTAATGCAGTGGTTCTCAACTTGGACAAATGATCCTTTCAGAGGGATCACCCAAGACCATTAGAAAACAGGTATTTACATTATGATCAATAACAGTAGCAAAATTACATTTATGACAAACAAAATAATGTTATGGCTGGAGTCACCACAATATGAGGAACCGTATTAAAGGGTCAAAGCATTAGAAATAGTAGAAAGGGTGCCTACACAGGGCTTCTATAATCAAATGAATGACCACCCTAATTATCATTATAGAATCATCATCCAGCAGTGAATGGAGGCATAAGCAGAGATCCATAGCTAAGCACCAGGTCAAGTTCCTGGTCAAGTTGAACAGGGAGAGAGAGAGAGAGAAGAGAGTAGATGAGCAATGGGATCAGGATCATGAGGAAGAGACCCACAGAGATGGCTGACTCGAGCTATTGGGAGCTCACTGACTCTGAAATAATTGCTGAGGAACCGTTATAGAAAGGAACTAAACCCTCCAAAGGTAGATGACTGTCAAACAGTGTGCGCAGTTTGTAGAGCCTCTTGCAGAAGGATCAGACTATTTTCCTGGTGCATGAACTGACATCTCAGAGCCCATTCCCTACAGAGGAACACCTAACTCAGCCTTTATACTGGAGTGAGGACAGAATGTGCCAGACTGAACTGGTTCACCCTGGGACTCCTTGTCTTCCTTGGGGAATGGATGGGGAGATGGGGTGAGGGGAGCTGAAGGAGAATTGGAAGGGCCTGGGAGAGGAGACAAAAGGGGGAACAGTGGTAAATATGAAAAAAACTTTTCTAAATAAAAATATCAAAAAAGGAGAAAATTTGAAAGCCACTGGTGCAATGGAATAGGAAGTGCCAAAATTCCACCCACAAATAATGATATATATATATATATCATATATAATCATATATATATGCTTAGCTTGCATACATTGTGTTGTAATTCAAACTACATAGTTTTGAATGTTGGCCCCCAAAAGTGTTGAATGCTACTGCTCTAGTCTAAATTGTTAGTAATAGGATTGTTGAAGCATACTCTAGGTTTTCAAATTAAGTCTTTGAAAATTTCATATAACTATACAATGTTTCTTGATCATATTCCCCACCACCATTTTCTCCCTCATACTCTTTCTGCTTCTCCATTTCCAACAGATCTCTTTCCAAATTTCATGACCATTTTTTGTAATTAATACACTGAGTCCATTAGTGCTGCTACACAAGGACATGAGTGTAGGGGGATGGGCTACTTACCAGTTACAACCCCACAAGGTAAGGGGACCCTCTATTACCCAGCAGCCATCAACTACCATTAGCTCCCCTAGTAAGAAAAGGGAACTAATGTCCAGAAGCAAGACTATTTGACTTTAATAAAGAGCATCCGATAGGTTTTCAAAATGGTCCCACCGACTTCCACACTCATCAGAGCTTTGTGATTAGCCAAGCCTTGACATTTTAGATAGTTTGATGGATAAAAACACCATTCATGGTTGTTTAACTGTTTAGTTTAGTTCTCTAGTGGCAGAGTTATACTTCTTTCCATGGTCTTGTCTGATTGTAATTTTCCTCCATGTCCTTCATAAAGAACAGCTTTGCTTCCTTTGAAAAGAAATAGTTCTTCAAAACAAGACTGTTCACAAAGGCTTCTTATTATTTTATAAACTTATACTTTTTACAAAGAATTTTCTTTAAGAAATATGATAGAAGCATTCTAGCTTGAAGATACTGTCATTGTGGTGAATGGAGGGTTTTGTAAGTATTCTTAGTGACCTGGGCACTGAAATTAAATTTAATTCTTAAGGATGTATTACTAAAATTAAAAAAAGAAAAGAATAAGTTTAAATCATTCTTAAGAGTTTCTTATGATGGTGAAATACATTGACTTCGTGGGATCTGTTTTGATGTGGGAGGTGGGCCTTTGTGTTTATACGCACTCTGTGTGTGTTCACGTGTGTGTTAGCACCATGTGCAGAGAGAGTATGCGAGTGCATTGATTGTAGATGTTTATCTTGGTTCCTCTCTATGTTATTTACTGAAACAGGGTTTCTCACTTGAACCTTGGACACCCTGACTCATCTAGTCCCCGAGTCATTCCAGTCTGTCCAGCTCTCCTGTTTTGGCTGAGATTAAAGTCAGTCTGCCAGTCTGTCTTCCTCACCTGGCATTTGCATGATAGAATCAGAAGTCTTATCCCAGCAAGTGCTTTGCATACTGAGTCATCTGTGTGTGTGTGTGTGTGTGTGTGTGTGTGTGTGTGTGTGTGTGTGTGTGTGTGTGTGTGTGTGTGATTTAATCAAACCAGTAACTGATCCTGATAGACATTTTTTTTTCTCTTCTGTAGCATGCCCAGGGAAACAGGCACTGTTTCGGTGTTTTAATAACATGGCCTTTAAGATTATCCATTGCTTTCCCATTTCAAAATGTGTCAGGTTGAAGTGAGACTCTTCACAGAGAGTTGAGTTATGTCTTCAGGAAATCCTAACACACACGGATTACATCATTTTCCTGTTAGAGTGGAGGCCCTCTTATGATGCATTCTACTGGACCACTCTTTACTTTATCCCGTAAGAACTTCACCAGGTCTATGTTAAAAAAAAATGCTTCACTTTAAATTATCTGAAAATTAGAGCCATTTATACATAGTATTCCTAGTTTGGGGTAATGATTTAGTCCTGAATATCTTGACTTCATCTATGCTGCATCTTTTGGAAGGACAGAGAAAAAGAGAATGGATAAGAATCTTGTATAAAAATGACTTATAAGTCTGATACTTAGTTTTGGCCACTAATTCATATGCATATACAATTCATATAATACACATGCATATATATGTGTGAAATGTATTCATAGTCTTTATATATATGCCTTAAACATCCATATGCTTTCACTGCTTCCTTTAATGTATTAAAATCAGTCCTGTCATTTAAAAACTACCTTCTAAATGTCTATGAAGTTTTTTAAGCATATATATATATATTTTCTTTTACAAAATATCACATTTCAATGTAAATTCCTCATGTAGAATGAGGGTGTGTAATTTCAAATGATCTGAGAATCACCAGTCTATGTTATAGGTACAGGATTATTAAGTGAAGGAACTAAATCTTGTACGTTGTATCTAGATAATCTGAATCATGAAAATTTTCAGATTCATAAACGTTTTAGTTAGATCAAGCTATGTGAGTAGATTTTAAAAATCAGAAAACATTTACTGTAAACACGGAGATGAGGGAATAGGAAAACTCCAGGCACTTTGGTTGTCCCTCACCTGACCCCTCTTAGGAAACACCGGAAAAAGAAACAAGAACAGAGCTTGCGCAGGCCCCTGGGCTAGGATTTGCTATGTAGCAAACAGCTTCTGACCTGAACTTGAAATGCCAGCATCTGAGAGGGACGTTTCCATTGGAGTCCAGAGCACTTTCTTCAGATAGGTGGGTTCTTCTCCACCTCCTCTAATAGAAGCTCGGGTCTCACTCAGTTCTGATACTATTTCCTATTGGCTATGGAAGTGTTAGGCACCCTTCTCAGCTCCCTGTGCATGGTTTACATACATCTAATGATCAAGGTGATTGAATTGCTTGCAGAACTCCATTTCCTGGAATTTCTCTTAAAAACAAAAGATTTTTTTCTTTTTGGGAAGAAACAAACAACCAGGAATCCTGTTTTGTGGTCAATAATTTGGGGTAGTTTTGATTTTTCTCACACTTTTATTATACATATTATACATATTAAAAGTCTTTAGAAGTAATTCAGGGGGAAAAACTTCCCTGTGTTTACCCAATGTTTCCAGAATTAATTGACTGTGAAATATATCCTTTGAGAAACATCTGCCTGCAAAGTTCTCTGAAACAAAGTTGGGAAATGCCATCTTATTGTATTCTAATTTGTTTTCTTTGCACAGTGTCTCTGTTCAACTTATAATTATCTGTGTCACCAGTTCTTGGTACAGTACCTGGCACATAGTAGGCCCATAATGAAATTTTAGTTGAATAAAAACATGAGAGGGAGAAAGGTAATGATTTTCATGTTTGAAGTTGGGAAGCTAATATGCCTAATAATATCTCCCATCTTAGCAGCATTTAACAACTTAAAAAAATTCTCGTGGCTGTTCTCATATAATTAACTAACAACACATTCAAGGCAAGTTCTTTTTGTTTGATAACATCTGGGGCCTTTTCTGAGATCATACAAATATCAGGAGTACTAGGAATGGTGTACTTTGTCCCAACACAAGGTCTTCACTTATATGAGTGGCCAAAACACCACATGATCTCTGAGAGCCTGAATGTTGGGGACTATGTTTCATTATGAGTCAATGTTTGCACCAAGAGCATGTGTTCTTCAAACCAGGGCCAAAGTTATCTATTTTAAAAAATGACAACCTCAGAAATATCAGATATGGTTCATACAACTCCAGAATGAGGATTGTGCCACCAGCTAGTCGAGTTAGGAAGAATGTACTCTTACTGAGTGAAGGAATAACAACTGGAGAGAATAGCAGCCAGGAGGGTGGAAGGGAAGAGGCAGAAAAATACAGTAAGAGGTCGGGGTGTCATGCAGAAAAGTGAGCTCTAAGGGAAGACTTTGAGAGAACAAGAGAAAAGATTTGGATTATACCAGTCTTTAAAGGGTGCCTGGAGGAAAACGAGAAAGCAATTGGGAAGCTGCAGCCACTGGCAGGGAGAGGTAGGCCTACGTGGTCCTGAGAAGCCCAGATAAGAGTTTCAAGGGCAGGAAGAGCCACTGTGTCACTGCCTTGGAGAGGTCAAGTAAAGGGACCTGCAAGGTGACAGTGGCGTCCGGCAATTACAGAATCTTGAAATAAGCATGATTTCACTGAGGAAAGACGGGGCCTGCAGAAGGCACAGGGGACTTGTTAGGAAGGAAATTGCATATGGTGCCCGGGGAAGCAACTGGTGAATGATGAAGAGGTATGAGAAGAGGTTCTTTGCTTTACCCACACCGACCTTTACTGTGCTGGCACTGACCTGACGAGTCACAAGGCACCTCATTCACAACTGTTAGAAATGTGTAAAAGTCATTGAATGGAAAAGCTTTTAGAAGCGCAAGGCAGCCAGGATGGATCACATAACAGCCCAAACATGTGACACATCACTAGATAAGTCTAAAACCACAGCCAGGAACAACTCTGGAATCTGCTAGGGAGCGGGGAGTAGCTGCTGTGAGGGACAGATCTGCTTCCCCTTTTGGCATTTGCTGGCTGCTGAAAAGGACAGTTAAAAAGTCAGGGCTCCTGAGGGTGAAGAGTCGTGTTGCTGTGGATACTGGAGAGATATGGCGTAGACACAGGGAAGGAGTAAAAACTGATGTGGTGTGATGTCCTCTTATATGTTTTAGTAGCAGTCATTGACTGTTGGTCCAGACAAAGGCAAGTGCAGTTCTACAGGAGGAAATCTTTGTTATTCCATGCGTTCTGGTTAAATGGGATTTGAATATATCCTTCGGAGAACACAACACTTGTGGGACTTGATGTGCTGTGATGACTTGATGAAATAAATCAATATTTACACAGTGCTTTTGTGGAGGGCAAAGGTCACAAACGCGTAAAGCATTATCAGTGCAATTTTGTTATTAGGTATTGGCTTTAAATACAAGATTAGGACTTTGAAGGGGATCCTTCCTTCCTTCCTTCCTTCCTTCCTTCCTTCCTTCCTTCCTTCCTTCCTTCCTTCCTTCCTTCCTTCCTTATTTCCTTTCTGCATTTTTATATAGAAGATTATGTTTCATTTTTTGGATGCATCCAGAAGCATTTTAAAAAATAAAATTTGTTTAGCCCCAAGTAAGAGCTATTATCAGAGAACGCAGAGATAAGAATCCACGTATATCAAAGAAAGGGCAGTTTGACAGCCAGATGGATACTTTTTAATCCAGTGGAGTCTTTGGTGTTTGGTGGCTTTCAACTCTTTTTTTCTGCCTCTGAATGTCCAGCTTGAGAGAACATTCCTTTAGGAAGGGCAGTGTTCTCAAATAACAACAACAGTGTGGGTGGCTGTGATGCCACCTGATGATCCAGTGTGAATTAGAATCTCCTTGGTACGGCCTGGTTTATTTTTTTTTTTAAGACAGGAGATGGGGAGGGGAAGGGAGGGAGGGAGGGAGAGGAGAGAGAGAGAGAGAGAGAGAGAGAGAGAGAGAGAGAGAGAGAGAGAGAGAGAGAGAGAGAGAGAGAGAGAGAGAGAGAGAGAAAGAATGAATATGCTACCAAGTTCAGGTCAGGGATGTTTACTGAATATCAAATCCTAGCCCAAGGCTGTGCCCATCTCTCCTGATCTCTCATTTTTCTCTTTCCTGTGTTTTTTAAGAGCAGCCAGGTGAGGAGCCTTGGCCATTGCCCAAGGAGGTTAAGAGCAAGATCCAAGGGGATTAGTAGATGCTGTATTCCAGCTCTGACAGCAGCTTCTGGTCTACCAACATCTCTTCCTGAGATTGCACTGTGAAAATAGGAGCCTTATTTGACGGAATGCTTAAAAAAGTCTGATGCAAATCCATGCCACATGACAGATTAAATAGTAAGAAAAAAAGTACACGTTGTTTTTGTTATTATTATTATTAGTTTTTAACCTTAGGAAGTTCACAATGTATCTCATATGTAAGCGAAAAACTAGACTGTTTAGGTTTATATGAACTGTGCTTTTTCATATGGAAGCTTTACTTTGAAAAACAAAGTTTTCTGATGAGGAAGTTGTAGGAAGGACATTTTGAAAGATGGAATACGGCTTGCCATACACAGAGAGTAATAGAGATAAATAAAGATAATAAAGAAAAAGACTAATTTGAAGAAATGTTGCACTAGACAATAATGGCCTTTTCAAAGTATTTTAGTATAAGTCATTTTGGACAAACTACAGAGGAGACTAGGTGTACTTAGAGCCCTGAACAAGATTTTTTTATTTTTTATTTTTCTAAACAATTGAGGCTCAAGTTGAAAATCTCATCTACTGTACTGAGAAGGGATATAGCCTGGTCAATTATGGATTTACAGATCAGGTAAGCATAGCAAATAGGGTGGTCTCTGACTCCTAGGTACAGGAGATTTAATTTAACCTCTGAGAGAAGTGGAGGGCTTTACACACAGTAGGGTTCTAGTAAATGCTTCTTATCCATATAACACATCCAAATTTGTGAACACCTCATTGATCCTAAGTTCACGAGACGCTGTTTATGCTCTATGTGACTTTTGGCTGGGTTTTATATCTTCTTCAGATTTATTACACATGTTTGTTTGAAACTTCCTAGAAGTGCTATTCTTATTGGAGAAAGGTCTCACTACCTCAGTTTCCTTTAGCTGTGGCATGATGTATCTTTATTCCTTGTCAATCAATTAAGGTTATATGTTTATGAATTTGGTTCTTAGTATTTTTCTAGACTAGTATCTTTTACTTTCTATAGATATATATGAAGCCAACTGTAGCTAAATTCAAGTTTGTGGGTCTTTGAGTTAAGTACTGCAGAATCTTATGTTTCTGAAATTCATAGTACTGTTGATCTGGATACCAGAGTTTGGAGTTTTTAGAATATGAGCAAGATCTGATGGAGGTCAATTAGTTAACGTTACTGCTACACCCAGTTGCTGAGATGAACCGGTTTATGACTGATGTAGAGTACAAGATTGAAGGAAACATTTATTTACTTTAAATTTTTTAATTACACACACGCTCCTGTGTGTGTGTTTGTATACTGTTGCATGCTGAGTGCATGTGTGGAGGTCAGAGGACAACTTGGTGAAGTTGTTTTTCTCTATTTTATTATGATAAAATTCATATTATTAGGGTTGGGGACAAGCACTTTTTTATTCACTGAAAATTGTTTTGTGATCAATAAGATAATTTCTGTTCTCATAGCGAACCACAATATAAAATAGCTGATATCAGATACTATATTTTTTAATGGTATAAAGACATAAATATTTTCTCTCCTATATTATTGATAGTGAATCCTAAAATTTGTATTTTACTTATCTTCACATATTTAAAACTTAATAATGAATAGCTTAATTACTAGAAAACTTTTATATGTGTTTGAAACAATTTGAATATATTGTTCTATTATCTGACTAATTTGATGACCTCTAAATACATAACATTTTCTATGAAAATTTAGTGTCTAAATTAAAATGTGCTATAATGTGTAAAATATGTTGGCTTTAGAAGACTATCCAAAATTAAAGTGTTTTTATTGATAATTTTTTCCCCATTCATTAGGATGGAATAAGGAAAACTTATTATGGTCACTTATCTTTTGTTTTTTGAAGTTTTATGATATAACTATTGGTAAAATCAAAATGCTGAAAATGGAGAGACAGCTCAGTTGGTGATGAACTTGCTTCACATGCATGTGAGCCAGAGTTCAAGCTCCAGAATCCAAGTAAAAATGCCAAATGTGGCCTATGATGATAATCCCAGAGTTGAGGTAGAAGAAACAATAGAATATATGGGCCTTGGTTGCTGGCTAGCCTAACTTCATTGGTGTGTTCTCAAAGGAGGTGAACAGGGTTCCTGAGGATGACACCTGGGAATATCTTTTAGTTTCTACATTCATACACATATGTGCATATGCATACCCAAAACATGCACCTGTGTGCACGTGCATCTTTTATGCAATGCATGTATTATTTTAATGGATATTACATATTCATCATTAAGGAGAGAATAATGCATACAAAACATTTAGGTAGAAGTGTGATGTAGCTACAGTAGTGGCACAATTGTTATGGAAGCAACCAACCACTTTTTGATTGGATTTAAGTCTCACTCTAGGACATGGAACCTATACCTGGAACTGCTAAAGGGTCCAAGAACTAGATAGGTCACAGGCCTATGGGAAAATCCAATACTATTATTCTTTTAAAGGAATTGTGGTGGTTGAATAAGAATGGCCCTCATAGACTCATATATTTAAATGCTTAGTCACTAGGAGGTGGAACTCTTTGATGGCATTAGACCTATTACAGGATGTGGACTTGTTAGAGGAAGTGTGTCACTGGGGTAGGTGGGGTGGACTTCAAGGAGCCAAAAGCCCATGCCAGGTCTAAGCTCTTTTTCTCTTCCTGTGATCAGGGTGTAGCTTTCAGCTACTGCCCAGTGCTTGCCTTAATGTCACCATGCTTCTGGCCAAGATGATAATAGACTAAACTACGACACTGTAAGCCCCCAATTAAATGCTTTCTCTTCTAATAGTTTCCATGGTCATGGAGATTCTTCACAGCAATAGAACAGTGTCTAAGACAGAAACATAGTAATAAAATGAATACTAATGACATATTACTATACCCACAGACTGGTGCCTCACTCAACCCACATCAGAGAAGCTTCTTCCAGTATATGAGAACTAACACAGAGACATACAATGAAGCAACTTATAGGGAGTCATTTCTCTGTAAAGAGAGACTTAGAGCACTCAGTCCTAATTAGGAGACATTTTACACACACACACACACACACACACACACACACACACACACACACGCACGCGCACGCGCACGCGCACGCGTGGATGTCAAAGCCCTTGCCTCAAGGTTTAGAATCTATGTGGAAGAGGGGAAGGGGGAAGATTGTAAGTGCAAAAGATGTGGATGAGTCTGAAAAAAAAAAACCAAACAAACCAGGGTCTTTTTTGGTACAACAGGTCTGATGCACATATCAGTTCACGAAGTCTGTGCATCATACAGGACCTGCGCAGGTTCAAGCCAAGTAAGGTTCCATAATGAGAGGGGAGAAATGAACATAGGGGCCCCACACCCAAGCAAGAAGCTGCTCATAACTGCTTTATGCTGGCAAAAGGAAAGGCAGGTTCCTATGCTGATGGAGTGCCACTGGGCACATCAACCACACTGCAGGGCAGGTCTCATGCCCAGGAGTAGCTGGCCAACCCGAAAATCAGCTCAGTGATATCTTTGTGGATACTTTTGTTTCAGTTTGCTTTGTTTTAGCATTTTTTCTCTTATTGATGTTTTGTTTCGTATCTTTTTTTTTTTTTTTTTTGAGAGAGAGAGATATTCTCTTACACCAAGGAAAAAATTTAGAATATTTTAATAAGTTGGAAAATGTATATTTTATCTATGCCAATAAACACAAACTTAATTCAACCTGGTATTTTCTTATTACTGGTGTTCCTACCAAAAGACTCAGCCCTCTCCTTATACACAAGACTCTACCCTCTCTTACATGATCACGTTGCTGAGATTCCCCCTCATTCCTCACAGCACCTTATTGTCATCCATGTATTAAGGACCTCACACCACATCTTGGCATTGCAGATAGCTTGCCATTCTGTTTGCCATGCATTGCCTTCAAGACTTCATTTCTATTTCTGTACTTTCATTATTATAAACTGTGCAAAGAAGTATCTGCACTGACTAACACACTTTTCTTTCTCAAAATTCCATCATGAACTTTGTGTTTTCAGTCTATATTCCTCAATACCCCAGACAAATAGCTCTTTCCAAAGTCTGTAGTGACTTCCCATGTTCCTAAATCCAGTGGTTTGTGTCAAGTTTACAAAAACCAACCATGTAAGGTTTTTATTTCAGTGTTGTTTATTTCAGGACTGTTGGTCATAGGGAGAAAGTTTACAGACAGCTTAATCATTCATCATTGTTTATGTTGTTGTGCATCCTTATGACAGATTTTGATATAGTTCAGAAACAGATATTGTGAGGCCCCTCTGTCTACTAATGAGAAGAGACCTTGGAGAAATCTTACTAAGTAACAGAGCTAGGTCTAGAACCAGGTGAACAGGTGGTGCCATTTGAGAAAAAAATCATGGAAAGGTTATTTACATATACATATATAATCTTTAGCACGCCTAAGTGTATCTGCAAACAATGCAGGAGATGTTGCACTGTATGATATACATGGAAATTTGCTAGTTTACTTTTCCATATTTTGACTTTGTTTTGGTAATATAAGACTATTATATTTTTTAAAAGGAACATGTATGATAACTACATAAAGTTAAAGGTTTGTGATTTCATCACTATCAACCACAGCTGAATAGTGAGCGTGCATGCATGTGCGTATGTGTATGAGTATATGATATGTATGTATGTGCATCTGTGTATGGTGTAAGTGTGTGTACTTGTGTGTGTAGCGGGGGCTGGCAAGCCTCTGAGTATGTTCCCAGCTCCTTCTATCTCTTTCCATCTCTTCCTGTCTCATCTTCCCACAAGAGTGCGACACTGGGGTTACAGATGTACACTACCCTAGCTTTGAATATTTTCATTCTAGATAACTACAATTTTAAACCTAAAATTCAGGTAAAACATTTTATATTCAAATGGAATATTTAAAAATTATTTGTAAGCTTATCTAAAATAAAATATTGTGATTCAGTAACTTTTCATAGTATTTAAGTTATGTTTTAAATATTATGAATTGTAGATTAATAAAAATTGATGGTCTCAAAATAATTTTAGAAAGTATAATCAAATATATAATTTTAATTATAATATGAATAACATATATATTGGTAAACTTGCCATAATTAACAATTTTCATTCTCATAGATTTTTCTTGGATTTTCTTTGTCTTCTTATCAATTATCTATCTATTTAGATGCCCAGATAAATACATATCATTCTATAGAATTATATGGAAAACAGGCTCTGCACTTGCTAGAAGAAAGTGGATAGATAGCCTCCCAATTAATTTTTTATCCAATTTCATTTCTTTCAGAATCTAATTAATTGTATCTTATTCTTCATGTTTTGCCTTCATCAGTACGTGGAAGTCATGCCTACTTTGTTTGCCTCCAATTACAGAAATTTGCCTGTGGTTTCGCCCTTTTACCCTACGAGTAGAGTTTGTATAATGAATGTGCCATAACAAACAAAATTTGAAATCAAACCTGAGAAAAATCATTGTAGATGTCATAAGCCAGTATCAAATTAATTCATGCTAAATGTTTACATATTTCAGAAGATACTGTTTTTAATGTTATCGAGTACACCTTCCAAAGCTCTTCTTGTCAAATAAACATGTCTAGGAGTAGAAAAATGGTGTTAATTTCAAATTTTCTAACATACACTCTTGAAATTCTATACGGGTATCCTTTTTCAGAACAAAGTACTAGTTGACAATTCAAAGACATACCTTTTTCTGAATGGTGCATTGTCAAGATGAAATACTTGAGAACAAAAGGTAGGGATACCTGAAGTGGGAATCAGATATCCTGGGTTGACAACAAGAATAGCAAATAGAAATACAGAGACATCTAAGAGCTTTACTGATGCCTCAAAGACAAGATGGGATTTCAGCTATTTTCAAAACATAGCTGGAACAATCTACTTTAAGCACCTGGCTGTCTCTCTTCTGTAATTGAAATATAGTAAATAGTCTATAGAAATAATTATGTTTACCAGACTTTATTGAATAACTTGATCATCAAATTCATGTTTTAAGATATAGTTTATATATTATTATATGTATATGATAAAATATAACTTTATTTTTTGCATGACCATACAAAGACATAAAATAGATAACATTCTAATCATATCTAGTATAATCAAATTATTAATATACTCCAAATGGTTAAGATAAGAAATGTCAATTCCTGTTAAAGCAAAATAACTCTAGATAATTAATTTTGAAAATATTCATAAGAAATGTTTTAAACAGCATTCTTTTTAGAATCCCATCTGTGGTCATCCACATCATGATAATTGATAATCATGCTAATTCTAGAGATCTTGACCATATCAATATCAGAAAAAAAAACATTACTGGGCAGTCAGATAGCTTTTTTTTGATGAATATGTCTGTGAATGAGAAATACATTTCATAATACCAGAAAACCCTCAGAGAGATAAAAAGTAAGTTATTTTAAAATGAAAAGATGACTTAGGACATTATGTGCCTATTTTTGTGTGTGTGTGCCTGCACATGTTTATGTACATGTGTGTACTTCTGTGAAAGTGACAGTCGATCTAAGACACTGTTGGGATAACTAAAATAAAATTTTATGAATTTAGATGAAAGCTAAAAAAAGATTTGGAGCTCCAGATCATTGTTATAATAGAAATTTAATGTTGTAATAATCAATAATTCAATATATTTAGACTATGACGCGTTTTAAATTAATTTTTTTGTTTAAATCAGGTCAATTTGATTAAAGATATTTTGAAGAAGAGTAATCAATTGCATTGCTTTGGCATTTCAGCAGGTTATTAGCAAGGCTGACACTGGGTGCTACAACATATTTTTTCATCATAAAATCATTTGATTTGGATGAACTCATACATAAAACATAGTACTTGTAAGTAGAGTTGAGTCAAGGAGACCAGACACTTGCCCAGCATGCACTCCAGCACTAATAAGTGAATTCACCCTTCAGTGAATTCCGGCACAGTGGGAACTCTTGTTTATGTGCATTCTGAGACAATGGAGGTATTAGTAACAAGAGGATCTCACAGATGATCAGTTGCTCAGTTTACAATTGGCCCTTTCAGCTGGCTTCCCATTTCTCTAGTTTAAACTTCATGGTTAGAACAATCCATTTGCAATCTGCACCTGCCTCAACACCCTCACTGAAATCCTCACTGGATATGGGATCACTCCAGGAATTGCTTAATCTCAAGAACAAATGGATGACCAGCCTCTGCCACATCACTTGTGTTCCTAGAGGCACCTGGGAAGTGATGTCAGGCTTTGTGAGCTCAGCATTACTATGTCCACAGAAGCCCCCAGTGATGGTGAGACCTATTATGTGTTCCAAAGCAGAGCCCACTACTACAATGGCTGCAGTGGTTATTATCTGGACCACCACATAGTTGGTGCAGCTGTCATCTGAGAGGCTATGCTGGCCTGTGAGGGTCAGTTCGGAAGAACATCTTTGGCTTCCTCCTGGCATCCTAAGTCTTTGTATGCTTCTCATCTAGACAACAAAATGTGTACTCTGTGAAGTAGTTTGTTGATTCCACACTTTGCCACCTTATTTCACAGTACAAATGGAAAATTAATAGAGTCATGAGTAAGTCTTCAAAGTAACACAAAGAACCCTTTGGTTTTTTAAAAAAATGTTAGTCTGTTTCTATCACTGTGTCAAGTACTTGACAGGATCAGCTTTCTAAGAGAAAAGCTTGATTCAGATGAATAGTTCAAAGTTTCAGCCCATGGTTGGTTGGCTTCATTGCTTTTGAGCGCAAAGTGAGACAGCACATGGGGGGGAGCACACGCTAGGGGAGGTGCCGGTGAAAACTAACTTCCCATTGTGGTGAATAAGTGGAGAAAAGCAAAAGGGATGTTTCAGGTCCAAATACTCCACTCAAAGGCATTCCCATAGTAACCCAACTTCTGCTATGCCCCTCCTACTAACCCCTACCACTTCTCTATAATGCCATGGGCCCAGGACTAAGCAGGTAGCTGTGTGAATATTTTGGTTCCAAATTTTAAGTGGGCTTTCTGTAAGGCAGAGTAAGATGCAACAGACACATAACAAAAAGTTTTGATGAATTAAAAACTGTTGTTATTACTTTTAAGAATGTATTTCCATTGCAGTATCTGGACATTTTTGAATGGAGCTATAGTGTAACTTACATATGGTATTGATTTGGAATGAGAGAATCATATTCAACCTATAGAATATTATTATGTGGGATCATGGAAGACATGATTTTTGACACATATATTTGTAAATTTGGTAACTTTGGGGATTTTAGAGCCATTGCCCTTGAGAAACAATCCTATGAACATCTACTATGCCCAGTTTTAATTAAGAGAAATCAATAAATTCCAGAGGGGTTTATTAGTTTGGTTAAATTCAAGCATCTATTTAATTTAGTTCTGGGTTGTAACCCAGGTCTCTGAAGTGGGTTCTTCAGGGCATCCCACTCATTCATCTTCATCCTTGAGTTTGTGTGATCATCACTATGTCTGTGTCTCTATTACCTGCAGTGTACTATGGCATGATATTGCTTTTCCCAGGTTGTAATAAGATCACTTTGCATTTTATTGCTGCTAGATGCTCATCTTCTTTCCAATTGAAATAGTATACTTTTGGTGGCTTATAGTGCCCCAACTATTTAAGAAAGCGCACTGCCCCCAGTTCACAAGCCTTCTTTGGGGAACACAAGTCACAGATTGTACTCTGTTTAGATTGAAAATGCAATTATTTTATTATATTGGAAATTTAATTATTGAGGAAAGCTATACCATCTCAGCTGTGTATCCTATACAAACTCCAATTTCCAGTTGGATTTATGCGCACTCTATAAATTATTAAATTTTGTCAATTCACGGACCAGGCATTTCATATGTTCATTGATGGTTCAGTGTTTTTGTACATTTTCATTTTGATTTAAAATCAGTGTGCATTAACTGAGTTTTCTGATAGTACAATTTTCATGAGTTTTTGGACATACACACACATATAGTGCTTTTACGGTCAGAATAGTTGATTATTCTACAAATACTGTCTTATAGTCCACCTTGCTATAATCACTGCCTCTCATTTCCCAATCTCTGACAAACACTGGTCATTATAGTCTTGTATTTTTGATAATAAATACTACATGAAAATTTAAAAAATAAGTAACCTATTTGGGGATTACTCAAAAGTTTCGCTTTAACTTTCTGTAGAGTTATCAAATAAATGTCTGTGTTCCATTTATGCTATTTTTTCTAAGTCCAATGATGTTTTTAATTTAAGAAAAGGCAATTTAGCAACAATTTAGAAGTCTATCTCTTTGGAATGAAAGTTATGACATGTTTGAATACTGGATCTATAAGGGTCAGATGGTTACCAAATATAGTTCAATTCATTTTGAGAAACCATTATGTTTCGTTTCTTTTTCAAAATGCCATTTATAGAGCTATAAAAGTTAAGACATTCAAGCATACATTTTTAGAAATAAAATTATCACTTTATGTTGACTTCTGTTCAGCATCAATAATGACAGCTAAGGAGGAGGGTCTCTGGCTAGTTAGATTAGCAGGAGGAGCTTGGCAAGTTAGTGTGATCAATAATCAAACTTTCACTTTGCTACGTGAATTCCAAATTGCTCATTGTTTTAAGTCAATTTGTTTGAAATAAAAATCATTATAGACATGAACAATTGGATATTAGCTCATCAGTAATTATAACCCCTTGTTGATAATAGCTTAATAAAATATGATACAGGATAGATAAACTTGGAAGAGAAAGGAAGGCAGAATGAGGACCTTGTGTTAGAGGAAACATCATTTAGTTTATTTTATTTCAATGAGATGAAGAGAGGATGGGTGAATTCAATGTGAAATACCAGAGTGGATTTGAAGAAAAGGAGAAATAGAGAAATGAATAAAAAGGAACAAGTTGGATTTACTGAGTGTTTATATAGGTCATATTCTGTACTAGGCTTTATTTTCAATAGATTATACAATCATCAGGGGAGTCATGAAGAATATGAAACTGCCTAATTTAATATTTTACCCAATAATTCCATGAATAAATCTATCTCTTCTAGCTCTTTGCTCACTTAATGAGAATTTATTGGTTCCTTCCTGCTGTATATCACTTTTTCTAGTGACTTTAAATTTTCTTACCACTGGGTACCATGTTGTCTGACAGTGCCTTCTTTCACTGACTGTGACCTTGGCTGTGGGCTTCCTTTGCATCACGAACAACAGTACATATGACACAAGCAAAGGTCCCCAAAGCACTCATGAAATTGAACTTGGTATGACACTGTACTTGGTTTTGTATCTTTGTCTGGTCATGGGTCAGTGCTGGAACCAATCTGCTGAAGGGATACAGGAAGTTTACGAAGGAAAGTTATGACCATTTGACCTTGAAACTGTGCCAGAACAGTCAAGAGCACCAATGACCGATAAGCTTCCTACTTCCGGGATGTTTGAAATAAGCCAGCTTTGACACCTAGAAAATTGCTCAGTTGACCTGTAAACTCTGAGCAATAATAAATAAGTGTTACTTAAAATACCCCATTTTGGGGGATTTATAGTACAGCTTTGTTCTGGAAGTAGGCAAGTGGCAACACACCAACTATTGTGGTATATACTGGGAATTTAAAAAAAACCCAGTAAACCAAGTAAATGGCTCTGTTCTTATGATATCCATTTTCTGGTAAGATAGCTAGCAGCATTAGCTAGTGGTTTAAATCACAATGATAACAATAATGACAGAGGCATCAAGGGGAGGATGGTGCACAAAGCTACTTGAGACACTGTGGAAAAAGGAAGGGTATCTTAACAAGTTCTTGAAGCATGAAGAATTCTTTCATTGTAAGAAAAGAAACATTTATGATATAAGGAAAAATATTGTCTGAGGGTTTCTATTGCTGAAAAGAGACACCATGACCACAGCAACTCTTATAAAGGAAAACATTTAATTAGGGTGGCTTGCATACAGTTTAGAGGTTTAGTCCATGATATTCATGTTAGGACAGGGCAGAGTGTAGGCAGACATGGTGCTATAGCTATAACTGAGAATTGTTTAACAGGAAATGGTCTGAGTGTCACATTGACAGAAGTTTTAACAAAAGAGATCTCTTAGTCCATCTCCACAGTGACACACTTCCTCCAACAAGACCACACCTACTTCAACCAGGCTACCCCTCCTAATAGTGCCACTTCCTTAGGGACAATTGAACTACCACAGATAGGTTCAAAGAGAGATTATGTTAATGGAAAAGCCAAGGAAAAATACAGGTGAAGCTAAACTATCTATATTCTTTCATAAACTATGTCTAATTCGCCACTTTTATGAAACCACCAGTATTACTGATATTAGTAAAAACTCAATATTAGGGGTACAGACCTATCGATGAAGAAGATATCTTCTGTGATTATTAGTTGTCATGTGACACTATTCCTGGGGAATTAACATATTTCTACTCACTCCAGATTAAGAACTGATAACAGACTCAAGTATAGATACTACCAAAGTCCAAATTGGGAAACCAGTGAGTCTACTGATGTTACTGACAGGGGTGTAGTTGAGTTAGTTACATACAGAAGCAGAAATGACTTGAAGACAGCTTCATATCAAAAGCCCAGCATGAGTGATAGTTCAAGAAAGCTGGAAACCGGAGTTCATTTTACAACTAACAGGCAGGTTGGCAAGCTGGATGGTTCCTATTCTAGGCAGCTCAGTTGAACTAAACCTCTTCTAGACAATTGAGCTGGTCTGAGAGTATCTCTTTGCAGTACTTACTACTTTGCAGTGCTTACCATCTATTGTAGTGGGATTATGTTGTTCCATTGTAAATAATTGTCCTTCCCACTGTTTTAATAAAAAGGCTGATTGGCCAAAGGCAGACAGGAAATATGGGTGGGACTATCAGACTAAGAAAACTCTGGGAATAGGAAGAACAGAGCAGAGATGTCACAGAGATGCCAGAGAAGCCAGAAGATGCAGAGGATAACTATGCTGCTCTGAGAAAAGTCACCGAGCCACATGGCTCAACAGGATAAAAATCATGGGTTAGTTTAAGGCTAAAGAGGTAGCAAGTTATATGCCAGGGGCCCAGGTTAATCAGGGTCCAATTATTATAAGCATCTGTGTGTTTCAGTGGGACTATGGGTCTGAAAGTCGGGGCCACGAGGCTAGGCCGGAAATTCCAGGCCAGAAACCTCATACTACAATCTATGTAGTCCTACCTGCTTATATGTGCTTGGAGAATGAATGAGGAAACTAGTGAATTGATTTAGTTTTAGGGACTTCCTGACTTTAGTGAGTTTCCTCTTGGAATAGACTGTTTCCCCTCTCTTTGGAGCATCCTCAGTCTTAAGGGGGTTCCCTTGGAAATGGAAGGTTTTATCTGGGAGGAAATCGCTATGCAACATTAGTGAAGCTTTATTCCACTGTGACTACTTAGAAAAAATATTTTTAGAAATATTTTGTATTTCTGTGTAGAACAATGATTTACCATTCATATTAGCCATGCTTTTTTCCCACATGGAACAACTACTTTCTTGGAGAAATAATTTTATCTTAGTTATTCCCTTTTTGCCACCCACTAGGCCATTCTGTCTTACTTTAATATACCAAGTATGTTATAGCAAATACAGCAGGTGATATATGCTTAGTTTTTATTTCCAATTGACATAAACTATAGTAATCGGAAATAGAGAACCTCATTGAGATAATTTATTTATAACATCAGCCTGTAGGCAAGTCTGTGATGCATTTTCTTGATTGATAACTGATGAAGGGCCAGTCCACTTTAGGCAGTACCACCCCTGGGCATGTGGTACCGAGCTGTATAAAAATCCAGACTGAGCAAGGCATGAGGAACAAGTCAATAATTAGTACTCCTCTATGGCCTCTGTATCACTTTATACCTCTAGATTCACACCATGAATTCATGTCCTTATTTCCCTGGATGATTTACTACAAACTATAAGATGAAATAAACTATTCTAATTTCTTTATACCTACAGATAAGTGTAGTCCTCACCCCTTATCGAGAAGGCTTCTCATTGAAACAAATAAAAAAAATTATATAAAAATCCAAAGGAAGAAAGAAGGCAAAAAAAGATAGAAAGGAAGAAAAAATGAAAGAAAATTATAGAGAGTCACAACCAACCAAAACGCAGAGTTGTGGAGCCGAGTCCCAGAGGAAACATCTACAGTACAACTCCCTCCTGGAAGGCTCAGAGATTATGGCAGAAGAGGGGGAAGAAAGGTTGTAAGAGTCAGAGGTTCAGAAAGTTTGCTGTGAGATTACGTGTCCTAGGAATGTCAGAAGCTACACACATAAAGCCCCACCAACACATATTAGTTAGCAAGAGATGAATAAGGACAATAACAGTCATGCTAGCATGGGTGGGGAGGAACTCCCAAGACCCAAACACTACTCAAAAAACTATTTGCAGCTAAGAAATAGTGAGAGTGGGAGAAGTAGTCTTCCCCATGGCAGAGTACACTAATCGATCACTTAATACTAGATGACCAGCCCTGAAAATATACATACAATTAATATTATATAGACTAAGTAGTGTATTTATGTATATACACATATATGTATAACAAAATGAATAAGAGACCATGAATTTGAAGTAACCAAGGAGAGGTATATAGGAGGGTTTGGAGGAGGTGAATCAGAAGAATAAAATTATATAATTATGTTATAATATCAAAAAATAAAATAAATAATTTAAAAATGCATCCTAACCATACTACATATTTCTTGGGTAAAGGAAAAGATGAAATAAAGCCTCTGTTCCTCAAGTTGATTTTGGTTTTTTATCACAGTAATAGATCTTACCTAATAACTAAGATTACAGGTCATCGTATAGCCAGTGCAATCCATTAGAGTGCACATGATCCTGGCCTTTTGTGTGTGTGTGTCTCTGTGTCTGTTTTTTTTCTTATTCGGCTGCTTCCCTTAGTCAGGGTTCTGGGACCCAAGCTATTCAGAATGTAGCAGCCTAGACCCACTAAAGTGAAGCTTTGCTTTGCTGGGACAATTGCTAGTCAGCTGGAGCTAAAAAAAATATCAACTGTAGAAAGAGAGAAGCATTATTGAGGCAATGCCAACTGGGCAGTGCTTAAGGCCAAGACACAGAGACTATGGTCCAGAGAACTGAGGTTGTACCTCATGTTGGCAACTGAACTTGATAATGTATAGAGTTTTCTAGATGATCCTGGCATAAAAGGTCATGGAAAGTAGCTGCTGCATGCAGCCAAGAGAGAGGTGAGCAAAATCTATTCTTGGTCAGTGTGTAGCCTCAGCGGTAGGAAAGCCCCCAAATTGGAGGCATCATGAAGAGAAGATGAGGCTTGCAACAATGCAGCCGGGTCAGATTTCCAGAAGAAAGCCTTGGAGAGGCTCCAGTCGCAGTGGAGACTCCAGTCTCCTGGAACTGTCAATACCACGACATAACTATTGAAGACAACAGTGGCTGAGCCTATGAGACAAGCTGTGGATGGTTTAGATGGCAGAGATGGAGTAATAGATCCTTTCATTTTTCTTTATTATAATTTAAAAAATTTAATTAAAAAGTGTCTTTTTATCCATGTATCCCCCTGTCCCCCTCTTCCCTCCTCCCAATCCCTCCCAGTCAGCCTTCAGCCAAAATAGAGCCTTTTAGAGCCTAGAAGATTGTGAATGGGTCTCAGACTTTCAGAACTGAACATTTTACACTGTTGAATTTTGGTTTTGCTTTAATTTGATTGTGACCATGCCTTGAATCTTCTATCTTGGAGTAAGATAATATTTAACTTCTTATTTATTTTTTTTTTTTACAGGACAACTTTGAATTCTTTATATTTTAGGTATTTTAACAAGACTGAACTGCAGTGTTTGGATTTTTAAGACCTTTATAAGTTGGAATGTTTTATATTGTGATAATGCTATGATCATGAGATCTTAACCATAAATAAGGAAAGGAAAAAATTATAGTCAGAGTGATGTCTTTGTGTGTCATATTGAAAAGGGGTTATTTGTGCTAGCTAGCTTTTATTTCAACTTGACAATGGCTAAGGTCAACTGAGAAATGAGAACCTCAACTCAGAATATGCCTTAATTAGACTGGTCTGTAAGCAAGCCTGTGGTGCTTTTTCTTAATTGGTTATTGAAGTGGAAGGGCCCAGCTCACTGTGGGAAGGTGCTGCCCTTAAAGGTGGTCATGAGTTATACGAGAAAGCAGGGTGAGAAAGGCATAAAGATCAAGCCAGTAAGCAGCACCTTTGCATCCTGACCTGACTTCCCTAAATAATGGGCTATAACCTGTAAGCTAAAACAAATCCTTTCTTTCCCAAGTTACTTCTGTTGTTGGTTGCCTTAGTCTGTTTTCAGGGATTGGAGCTGAATACCACAGAAATAATTTATAAATAGCAGAAGTTCATTGTTTGCAATTCTAGGGTCTAATGTCAAGATGCTGACATCCACTAAAGGTTTCCTGACTGGTTGGCAGAGAAAGAACATCAATCACGTAGTGAGACTTAACAAACATGCTAATTGATGTATCCATTTCTCATCTATAAAGCCATCACAGTGCTATGATGGGTATTCATCTTCATGGTCTTCTCTAGTGCTCCATCCCAAAGGCCTCATTTTCAAATCCCATTCTCATTTGACTTAGAGGATTGATTTTTCCAACATATAATCTCCATGAGACATACCAAAGTATTCAAATACTTTGAATTCAAATTATTTCAGTCCTTTTATGTCTTATGAGAGAAATAAGATGAGCATTTACTTACATGTTAATAAAATAGAAGGCAATAATAACAAACCTAACAAGAATGTCAGTGTTTAAAAATTTGTTGGTTTTGATGACATGTGTGTTTCTCTCTTCAAATTATTGGAATGGCGACCCAGTGCTTTTCCTAGTGACCTTAGCACCCATAAGTTCCTAGAAACTCCTAGTGTGGTACTTATTCAGGGACATATGATATAAGTGGAAGAAATAAGTGGAAAGCCATGTGGTCATATAGCAGAAAAAGACACATGTCTTTGAGATACCTTCTCTATTAGTTTGGATTTAGAAGGTTCCTCTCCTTCCTCCCAAACCAAGAGATTTAAGATTGTGTTTCATAGAGTGCTAATAATATTTTTCAGTGGTAAAATGCACGAAAGTCCTTCAGGGAAGCTGGTTTTTACAGCAGATGTCAGAATAATAATTTCTACATTGTCTTATCAATAGGACATCTCTCATCAATTTTTTCCTAAACATCCACAATGAAACAATTCCAAGACATCTTGATAAATGGAAAGAAGTAAAATGTAAGGACATTAGGCTGCTCACCTCTCAACCAAGTGGACTTGCTGGTCTTTAACACAAACAAAATTAAATGAGTCAGTTCTAAAGGAGTTGAAAATTCAAAGTGGCATTAAAGTAAACATTGTCTTGTCTGCTCATTTCATATTTCTTCTTCATGAACTACAAATACACAAGTTTCTTGAATGTATTAGTTGATTTCTAGAACCTCAGTTGAATTTTAACCCTTCTAAAAATCTATATACATTTTAAATCTTATATTTTTTACTGCTATGGATTTCTTCATCTGTGTCTTTTATTTTACATGTTTCTCTCTTGAACTTGGCATAATTTTTTTCTTCATGTACTTTTATTTTCCTTGGGCTTGTATTTTGAAAGACAGACCTTTTTGTTAGTTGCCTTGATGCTGTGGCAGTGTTTTAAGTCCATGAGATTTATTTATTAGTTTTATCTGTCTCTGGCTTTTTCAATGAACTCAAGACACAAAGAATTTAAACACACAGCACTCCCTTAACACAACAAACAGTAGCATAGAATCTGCATGATCCAGAAAAGGAAAGAAAAAGGGCATTTTCTCTTTCTTCATGATTTTCATTGTATGTAACATGGTAGCCATGTAGTTTTGTGGGGTTGAAAAATATGATATACCTGGGGAACACTTAGCAGTTCAAGTTGCATGATATTATTTGTCTATTTAAAAAGCAGGGTGGCTGTGATGAGGTTGCTGAGTGGTTAAGGTGGTAGAGTGCTGACAACAGGACAGCTACCGTGGACTTTGGGATTAAATGCTGACTGTGCTCTATGGAATACATTTTGTAAACTTTTTAATCTTCTTTCCCCCCTAAGGAAACCTTTGGAACAACATATCAATGATAGGCCCTAATAAAATCTTACCTTCGGGCAGGCTTCTTGTATATAAACCCAGAGCCTGTAGTGCCAGGTCTTTCTATTAGTATCATCCATTTTGTTAGCGTTTTCCCAATTTGTCTTGTGTTACTAACTCTCAGTGTACTATGCCTATTGTAAATATTTAAGCATTACTGTTGACATAAAGATAATACTGACAAATTGAGTTAACATTTCTGCTGAGGATTACCAACCATGTGTAGCCCAGAGCAACTTTGACACCCATACCAAGCCCTATACTCAGGCCAAATTGTGTTTAGTCTACAAGACAACACTGTTTCTCAAATTAATTTTTAGCTTTGATTTACACAAAACATGAGACAATCTTTCTTGCATCAATTAATTGTTTGACTTTCCTAATACATTTCCATTTTAACTAGATTATGTCTATATCAAAGGAAAAGGAATGCATGCAAGATGCTGGTCTCCTGGGTGTGCGCAGTCACCCATCCCAAGCCTCGTAACTGTGGTTTGGTGAGTAAAACAGTCCTGCTCCTTTGAAGTCTCACCTGAGGCTGGTCTCACATCTCTGTATCCAGTGTTGTATACATGTTTCCTGTTATGATTGATTCCAGCATTGTTTAAGTGTACATAAGAAAAATAACTTGAATTTTATTTCATAGGCCAGTCACACATTCAACAACAAAATATTAGCAAGGGAAGTGAAAAAATTATCAAAAAGTGGCATTTCCACATTTAAGTAAATATATTTCTGATAACTCCTATAGGATTCACCTCTCAGACTAGCTGAAAGTAGACAATGAACACTTTTACTTCCAAATCAATCCTTTATATTTATATTACTCTTTCTTCAGGTTTATAATACAGCCACCACAGAAATGCATTTAGAGAGGTTTGGTTGCCAATGCGATGAGACTCCCCATATCTCTTAACTATGTAGGCATTTAGGAATCTCAATTCTTTCAGACTCCAATGTGTTAATGAATCAGTACGAACAATTCTCCTTGCTGTTTTGATTAAATTCTGCTTCCATAGAAAAGCAGATGGATGGAGTTCAAAACACACATTAATTTGAGCTATTTCCTTTTTTCTAAGTTCATGGATTCGTTTGGGAAAGCAGTAACAAAAGCCTGGGTTACATCAGGAAGGCAAAATTATATTTTGGTGAATTGTGTCTTTCTGAATTAATTTGCTGTTTAATTTCCCTCATTGCTTCAGTTAAGAGCCCTAGGACTCTATTTAAAATGTAGCTCACTCCAAGAAGAAGAAAGTTATTGTTCCTAACTTATTCTAATAAATGATTTCTTCATCTACTAGTTTGTTTCTTAGGAACCCCCTCCTGTGACAAAGAAGTTTCTAAAATAGTCAAGAAAAGGAAGTCTTGAACTACTGTTTACCCTCAATATTTTGCTATATATTTCTTTTTAAACCTGTTATATGAGATTACTATTTTTAATTTGAATGTTGTAGAAAATTAAGGAATTAAAATAGAAAATTTTATTATTGAAAGTGCTTCATTTCCTAAAGCAGACTCTTGCTCATTTGCATCAGAGTGAGGAAAATTAAGGCACTCTGGAAAGATAAACACAAACTAAGTATTACATTTAGAAGTATTTGGTTAATGAGCCTGTCAGGGAGTGAGGTGGATGTGTTAATTATCAATTGGGCAGAACCTAGAATCACCTGGAAAACATCCTCTGGGATGTCAGTGGGGAATTATATCAATTAAATTAACCAAGGTAGGGGGATCCACTCACTGTGGGTGGGACAATTCTCAGAGCAGAGATCTACAATAGGCAGAGTGAGCTGGACACTAGCATTTTCTGCTTTTCTTCAGACTGTGGACACCTGCTTCCAGCTCCGCTGTCTTTACTGTACCCTGAGCAGCGAGCCAGATGAAGCTTTCTCTTTTATTCCTCCTCAGTTGCTTTGGTGAGGATTTTTTTTAAATCACAAAATCAAGACAATAGACTAAGATAGACAGCAACTTTTCATTTTGCTATTTTTCAAAAGAGGAAACATAACATTATGGAGATCCCCCCAAAAAGTAGAAAGGAACTTTCATATAATCCAGCTATCCTGCTTCTAGGTATATGCCCCAAAGCATCCTATGCTTACTTACTGTAGATTTATCTGCACACACAAGTTTATCAAAGCATTTGGCATGATAGTTCAGCCTTATAATCTGTCTAGGTTTCTGTCCATATATAGATGTTGAAAAATAGTAGATATACAAAATATAGTTTATTTTACTTTTAAATTGTATGTATCTGATTGGTCTGTGTGATTATGTGCACATGAGCACTGGTGTCTGTGGAGGCCAGTGACATTGGATCCCCTGTAGCTGAAGTTCCACGTGGTTGTAAGCTGTATGACATCGGTGCTGAGAATGAAATTTGGATCCTCTGCAAAAGTAATATGTGCTCTTAACCACCGGACTATCTCTTCAGACCTCCAAATAGAGTGTTAGTTTTAAGAAGAATAAAATTATGTCATTTTCAGGGAATTGATAGGTTGAACTAAAGATCATCCTGCTAAGTAAGATAAGCCAAACTCAGAGAGACTCTATCACATTTTATTTCATATCTATAATTAAGAGAAAGAAGGTGAGAAAGTAAGGGGGCATATCTGAGATACTAAGGGGAAAATAGAATCAGAGAGTAAGAAAGGACAATTATGGGAGTGACTACATCAAAACCACATTGTACGCATGTATAGGAATGCCTACACAATTAAGGAACATATAGAGAAACAAAGACACTCAAGTTGGTAGTCAATTGTGAGATATAATATGAGGTCTCAGATGCCTGAAATTCCAGCCTCATTTCTCCAGAGCAAAATCTGTGAGGTCTCAGATGCCTGAGGTTCCAGCTCCATTAATCCTCAGAGACATCTATAGCCTTCTACGGAGACTCAAATGGCTTTGCTGAGACTCATCAGGCTTTGGAACATCAAATAGCTCTTACAAAACAGCAATGTTTTGAAGAACCAGAAACAGATGGATTGAATTTCCCTTGAAATACAATAGAGTTTAAAAATGATTGGGCAAAGGAATACTGCCAAATCCACAACCTTTGGAAAATGATTTGAAATATTGTTTTCCAGCCTATGATTGTTGCTGGGCTCACTGATCATGGACCATTGACAGAAGATGATATAAAATTTCACCTGTCCTGGAAAGTACCACAATTGAGTTGGAGACTCAGATTCTGTGAGCAGGCATTTAATGCCTGTCTGGGTCACAGACATCACATTCCAAAAGAGATAGTGCCCTCACCTGATACAGAACTCGAAGTTTTCACAGTAAAATATGAACAGTATGAGTAGTATTTTCAAGTATTTCAAGAATAAAATATGGTAATAACTGCTGTCTCACATTTTTGGGTATTGTGTTAGAAGACAGACCAAAAAAGGACAAGTTCCAGGACTCTGGGTAGTTGACGTCCTTAGTGACGAAGTAGAGTCATTTTGTCTGTTATCTTTAGTTCCATTACCAGTAGGGATTGCGTCTTTGCAAACAGTATAAGTTATAGGAAGGAAGAAGAAAGAATAAATAAATGCTTAGGACTTATGTGGCTGATTAATGGAACTGGAACAGGAAAATGCCATGATCTAAGCTCAATTATACTGGCTATACTGTGTGATCTAGGTGACATAAATGACACTAATAGCTAATCCCACTGAATTGTTATTAGTTATTGGGTACAGCACATGCACACTTGTGTGCACCATGTTATCATGACTCCTGGCAACCTGACAAAACCGTTATAACAGGCTGACTTTTCCTTATTTGAAAGGCTTGGTGATGTGGGAATGTCTTTCTGTATGTGGTGAATATCATTCTTTAATAAAGGAGCTGTTTTGGCCATTTGCTGGCACCGCAGCAGTAGGCAGGAATTAGAGCATAGGTAGGAGGAGGGCGGAGTCAGAGACAGATCGACCCAGCTGCCCAAGGAATCAACATGTAAGGAACACAGGTGAGCCATGGGCCATATGGCAGATAGATGAATGAAAATGGGTTTAATTAAGATGTAAGAGCTAGCTAGCAATGTGCCTAAGCCATAGGCCAAACAGCATGAAATTAATATAAGCGTCTGAGTCATTTTTGGGGGAAAAAAAAATACAGCATCTGTGTGTTTCATTGGGACTTTGGGATTGCTGGTGCACATAAGCAGTGGTTGAGCAGATCCAGACTGTGGAACTAGTTAGGGCTAGAAACCTCCTATTACAGCTTGGAGCCAAGACTTTTTCAAATTTAGAAATATTTGCATATATATAATATAACACCTTGGGGACAGTACACAATTCTAAATAACAAACTCATTTCATGTGTAAATTATATACATAATCTGAAGGCAATTTTAGATAACATTTTATATATGCTTTGACATTAAAACCAGTGTTTTCACATGTGGTGTCACATTGGGATTTCATGTAAATTTTATATCACTTCAGATTTTGCATTTTTGGAGTAGGAATACTCAATCTTTACTATCATACCTATTTTTCTTCCAGAAGAAGATAGTGTTAAACTTACGTAAAGCTATCTATTTTGCTAGTCTTATAATTTAAAGCAATGTTATTTTTCTACATTTTCTACAGCTATGGTGCTGCATATAAATAGTATATAGAACTCTAAAGTGTAATTGCCATTAATCCAAGTGTAAATATATATATATACGGAAGAAAACATTTATGGAACGAATGATACGTAAAGGTGGAGGCAGATGCCAAGATTTCAGGACTGGGGGACTGGTGGGAAATTATGATGTTTGAATGTAGTTATGGATGTAGCTAAAATGAGAGGATGTGCTAACTCAGGGTTGGGAAGGAAGGACGTGACGGCTTCTGTTTGAGATAAACTGAGTGTGGAAAATCAACAAAATATCTATGTGGAAATGACGAGCAGATAGAAAGAAGACAGAAACTGCAGTTTAGGGTGGATGGGAAGCTAGAAGGAAGAGATGATAATAAAACTATGGGAGTAGATGAGTTCATTACAAGCAGTGAACATGAAAAGTGGTAGTCCAGGACTAAAATAATGAGCCTTAAAGAGATGCTAAAGGTGTAATTGCATTAATGTTTGTCTCCATGGAGAGAAATAAGTTAGAGAAGAAAAATGTTAAGACCTGCTTCATTGCATGTGGATAACATTTGTATGAGTAGAAAAATGTTTGACGTTGAGAGAATATTGGTACCTTTGATTTGAAAATAGTGTGCCCTATTGTAATGATGTCTGTGTGTGATACTGATTCATCTCACACTTGATTGTTACTTTGTGTTCTTCCCTTGTAAAAGCTGAAAGAACATTTCCTGCTTTGACTCATTCATTCCCAAAGAAAGTTTAATCAGAAAGTGAAACGTGATGGAATCATGTTTGAGACATAATTATAGTTTTGGTTCTTCATTATAAAGCTTCCACAATTTCCTTATTGTCTGATACAATACAGAAAAACCACATCACATTCTTACCAACAGAATGGTGCCCATCATGCCATTTTATTAGAACAGATACATTTCAGAAACTCTCTTAAAATGTGGGCAAATAGATATTTTGCTGATTATAACTAAGTAGGAGTATGCTTTAGGAGAAAAATCAGTACATCTTGATCTGAAAACAAAGACATAGGGGTTTGCAATTATGTAACACAACAATTTGCCTGACGTTTGTTCCTCAATATTACTACTTGAATTAATCAGATGTTACCATTTGTTTTTCCAATTTTTAAGTCCTTTGGATTTATTTCTTCCTCTTTGTGGCCATTATTTCAGCCTCTTTTTGAAACTATTGCAGTTAGTGTGTATCTAGACGTCTCTTATCTCATCTTTTATTATTCTTTAATTTATTGATAAAATTTGACTTGTTCACTTCATTATTTTGCTTAGGCCTACTATTTCTTATCACACTTTACTCAAGCAAATTAGTTGTTATAGTATTCAATGTTCTTTATTATCTGGTTTCAACTAAATCTCCAGCCCTTTGCTCCTTTATCATGTGTATCCAAATTCCTCCTGCAGGCTCTTCCAATACCATCATCTGTCATCTCTATAATTATAGCAGTGTCTTGACTCTGTAATTACTTTCTTCAATAGTTTCATGTGGGACAAACAACTATGAATAGAATTCATGGAAATGCTTAGCTTTGAGAAGGTAGAGTTGCCCAATAGAATGATACTCCTGCAGATAGGACTAATGTCTTCTACAATTCCTAAAACAACTCTTGACACCTGTAGGTTGGGGTCCATTTCAGTAGTAGAAATTTGGCTTGCATATATGGGACCCTGGGTTCAAGTTTCAGTATGGCAAGCAAATATTACACTGCTTGTTATAAACTACACTCCTACTATTTTTGGATTCTAGGAATTAATGTGCACCGCGTAACAGCAAGGGCAGTGAGAAACAACAAATAAATGGTCTAGAAAGAGCCTAAGACGGTAGCTTTTAATAAAATTCTAAAATGTCTGATTTGGGGTCAAATAAGTAAATCAGGATCTCAGCATATCACAGATGACAGAAATCAGGCACAGTGGCACAGGCCTGTAAATCAAACAGGAAAAGAGGCGAGTGGATCATGGATTCCAGGCTGGCATGGGCTACATAGTGAAATCCTGTTCTTAAACACCAAGCCAAACCAAGCATCCAAACTAAAAAGCAAACAAGAAACAAAACAGGCAAAATAAATAGATGCCAGAGTAGAATGGATTAATTAGAAAAAAATTTTAATGACATGTTCATGAATAGGATGTCCTTTTCGGTAAGGAGACCAATAGTATATGGTGATGTACACAAAAAGTTGTGGTTGCCTCCTCAATTTATCAGGAGAATGTCTTCAGTGAGACTTGTCACCAAGCGATCCTTGAACAGGATAGGAACTCTCCCTTTAAGACTTTCTTGCTCTTCACAAATTCAGGCAAACATTCAAAAATCTCTTCAAAAACATTTTTGTCCTTTTATTGAACCAATATATCTTTTGGGTAATGACTGAGTCAATTTGTTGGAAAAGATATTATTAAAAGGCTATCTACAACAAAGTCTTGCTAAAAGACTAAGGGAAAGCATTCACTGCCCTGCAAATGTTTCTATGATCTTTTAGGTTTCATTAAATCTACAGATCAACTTAAACATCCCCCGGGACAAACTACGTCTTCCAAACTCTTCTTGAGATTCCAAGGTTTAAGGAGATGTATCTGTCCAGGAGTTTCTATCAAAGTCTGACATAAGATAGTGGAGAGGCAGAGGTTAATGGGTTGGCTTTCAAGATTGACTTCTTTTAAGTTTCAGATCTTTGGACAGAAAAAAGTGCTTGATGGTGTTTATTTGACTTGTCTGTACTGTGAGGTCAGTGAAGCACCCTGAATACCATCTTATTTTTATTTATGAGTTATGTTTCCTAAAAGCAGTAAGACACTCATTCCCTACATTGCATTGTTAGGAAGTGACTGCATGCTCCAAGTGACTAAAGCAATTTGGAGCTTAGTGACTCATAACACGAATGCCATTCATCAATTAAAGCAAGACGGCCTGTCTGCTTGTAATTTGGCAAGCAGCATTTTGTCTTCCAGAAGCAGTCTGAGAAATTCTTTCCACTAGAAGATGCGGAGGATGATGAAAAGTGTTCAGTGAAGTCGGCAAGACAAGATACTTGTTTAATTAGACAGCAGCCACAAAGTGGCTAGTTGGATGTATTTTCTACAGTGATGGTCCTTATTACATGAAAAAGAATAGAAAACAAATTAATTGTATTGTGTCTCAGTCCCTAACTATAAAATGAATAATGGTGTTTTATGTTAGGAAAATAAACAGATGATGATTTCCAAAGAAAATCTATGGGAGAAAGCTACTCTAGAAATCCAAGCCAGGGATTTCATTTATTGTAATTCTATTTTTGTACCCAAGAAACACTTAACATTCATTATGTTAATATTTTCACACTGGCTTGCCTCTGTAATGTAAATAAGTCATTCAGCTGCTTATATACTTGCTTCCTATGGCAACCCTTATGGGTCATCATGAGGTCAACAATGTAAAAGCTAGCTCTTCCCTGTGTCTGATGCCCTAAGTCTTCTCTCTCCCTCTGCTTACACGAGTCACACTTGTCTTCTCTTCCCTTAAACTGGTAAATCTTTCTCATTTCCCAAGCATTGCCCCCCACACCGGAGGTCCTGTTCCCTATGATTTCATAAGTTTTATTTTTTATTTGCAATCATCTATTAGTTCAGAAGCCATCATCTTATCTTTCCCTTCCTTCCTTCCTTCCTTCCTTCCTTCCTTCCTTCCTTCCTTCCTTCCTTCCTTCCTTCCTTCCTTCCTTCCTTCTTTCTTTCTTTCTTTCTTTCTTTCTTTCTTTCTTTCTTTCTTTCTTTCTTTCTTTCTTTCTTTCCTGATTCTTTGGGAATTTTGCATCTTGCACCTCAATCCTCACCTTCCAGTCCTTCCTTTACCCCTTGCCCTGGTAGTGTGCCCCTCCCAGAAAACTAAAAAAACAAACAATAAACTTAAGATTAAGATGAATAAAAATATCAATATCAATTAAAACAAATGAACACAATATCAAGCAAACAGAACAAAATGAATTTCACTCTTCTTGCTTGCTACCTTTCCATTCTCTTCATTCATTTTATCAGCACTGGGGGCTGTTGTGTGTCATATCATCAGTAAACCCTTTGGTTCAAACAGCTTTATTTACAAATGCTTATTGTGCAATGTTGGTCAGGTTCAAGGCTTCTGACTTCTAGCACATCACCAATGCTGGACCCTCACAAAAACTCCTCAGACCTCCTGCTGTTGCCCTATCATGAAGATCATGTGGTTCTAGAGGACCAATCCTTTCACATATTCCAGTAGGTCATATATGGGGTAGATGTTGGGGTGTGCCAGCTCAAAGCTACCCCCTCCCCCAATGAGTGTGACTACTGAGTTGGCCAGGCAGGGCTGCTGGGGCCACTCCCCTCAGGCGAGAAAAATAAGGCAGGAGAAGGCAGAAGTTCTTCCCCTCTGGTTTATCTTTCTTCCCCTGCCCAGCTGTCTCAATGATTAAAGGGTGAGCTGCCACAGCCTGGATCTGTTTGGTCTTGAACTCACAGAGATCCAGAGGGGCTCTGCCTCCTGAGTGATGGAATTAAAAGTGTGGGTCATCACTCCCTGACCTTCATAGCTGGGCTCTGTGGGTAGTTCTGTCCTCTGATATTCTAGACTATTTTTATTAAATATATAACATATCACCACACCTGGGTTGGTGTTCAGTGGATAGTTTAGTTATTGAATGGATGATTAAATGGACAGATATCATCTAAGTATATAAGAAGCAAGCATATAAAATATTTTGTCCATTGGATTTGACATACACGATAAGACAGATCAAGAAGTTAGCCAAAAAAATTCTTTATGAACAAAGAGGGTCTTTCTTGTTCTTTCAGCCTCCTTCCTTCCCTCCCTCCCTCCCTTTCCTCTATCTCTCTTCTTTCTTTATCACATAATTCTTTATTGATTCTTTGGGAATTTCATAGCACCCCAGTCTCACTCATGTCTCATTCCCTCCATGACTGCCCCCACCCTTTCAGCATTCCCCCAAAGGACTCCCCCTAATTTATTAAAAACAAACAAAAGTACCACTTAGCTCCCCTGTCTTTCCAACACCTCTTCATTTGTTTTAGTGATACAGGGAGCTGTGATCTGTCACACACCTTTTGTCTATCAGGGTACACAGACATGTTCATTGCAATGAGTTATTGGTCTGGTTCAAGGCTTCTGGCACACCATCATCACTAGACCCTCACCAAAACTTCTTTGAGATTTATTATTGCCATTGCCCTGAGTCATAGAGATTCTTCAGCTAGTGTTATGAGGACCAGTCCCCTCACACACTACAGCAGGTCATTGATGTGGTAGATGTTAGGGTGGGCCAACCCAAGACCCGGTGGTAGCTGAGCTGGTCAGTCTAGGTCACTGGGACCATCTTCCTCAGGCAATGGGTGTATCCAGTTCTCTTAGGCCCATGCCAACAGGGCAGCTCTCCCAGGCCTGTGATGAGGGGTGGGGCCATCTCTCCTGAGTACTTAAGGCCAGCTTTCCTATAAAGGGCAGATCCAGTCCTCCTGCTGCAATGTCCAGCAAAGGGTAGAGCCAGCCATCCTAGAGTCACTGAAGGGTGCTTGCTCAGCACAGTCCTTGGATTTCAACATACAGGGTTCCTATGATCCTCTGTGGTAACATGGGCCATTGACATCAACACAAAACCCAGCTGTATCAGGAACATAAACCCAGACATGGTCCTCAGCAGCATCTTGGGTAGGGATGTCACCATGGCTCCTGTGGCAGCACAGGCCACCCAGATCGGTATGGCCCTGGTGGTAGCATGGATCCTTGACATCAACATGGTCCTAAGTGGCTGACCAAACTTCAAGTACACACACAATCATGATAGCAGGAGCCATGGACATCATCTCAGACCCTGGCTGCTGTAGGACCATAGACCCAGATGTGGCAGATGACACTATGGCTGCACAGGCTAGTTAGATCAGCTCGATCCCAGTGGTGGCAAGACCTTGGCCACCAACAAGGCCATAGGTTTCAGCCTAGATCCCAGGCATCCATGTGACCTTTGGTGGCAACATGGGTCATGAACATCAACTTAGACCATAGGTACTGTAGAACCATGAACCTAAACATGGTACTCAGGATGTCACCATGGCCCCAGGGAAGCACAGGAATTATTCTTTCTTAGTAGCCTCTGCCTTGGTAGGCTTAGAGCTTTGTCTTCTATTTGTTTTAATACAGAATCTGAAACAGTATACAACATACAGCATAGGCCTGCAATGAAACTCACAATCTTTCTACCTCAGCCTCCCTAAGGCTGAGATTTCTGGTGTGTCCAGCTACATCTGGCTTCAGAGTCACATCACACAATCCCCATCTGAGAGATTAGATAGTGTTAATTAATTCAGAAATCTCCAGTTTTTTTTTTTTTTTTTTTTTTTTTAAGGAATCATACTTACTCTCTATTTCTACCTTATCAAATACATTGATTTTCTTACTGTGGTTGTTTTTGCTCCATGTAATTGTTGGTTACATGTAGCCTGTACATGAATGTATCTATCATTTTGTAACATTTGTTCTTTTTTCGGAGAATCTGAAATTGACAATAGTACATTTCTCAAAATTAGTTATTTAGGGAAGATATTTTTGTCTGTTTTTTCTTAATTAACCCAAACCCCAAATTAAAATTTTTGTGCTTAGATTTCTGAATCTGAAGCAATCTATGTTTAGTTCACAGCGAACTAAGAAATGGGAGTTGAGACAAAAACTGTAACTTTCCATGTGGTTTTTGTTCACTGAAAAAGAATCTCTTGGCTAATCTTGGAGAAAAGAATGTTTAAAGCAGGAAGTTAGAAGCGAATCAGAAACAACACTTGAACATTAGAAGCCAGAAATGCCCACTTCCTTTAATTATGAAATGACTTCTGTTGTCTGCAAAGAATTATAAACACGCATCATCCCAGGTTGCATTGTGGTCTGTGCTGTTGGTTCACTGGTCTCCATATCTGACCCAGCTTCTACAGTGGTCTGCAGAGATGATGGAGGAACAGAAACCATCATCCGTTATCCTCACATGCACTTTCCTCTCTCCTCCAGTGCCTACTAGATCAGACTGGGAAATGCTCTTCATACTACTCTCAACAAACCATTTACATGAAAGTATATCAGAACTGAGAAAATTATCATTTTCTTTTTGTGATGAGTTTTGTGTGGGGTTTCATTTGGGGAGACTGAACTTATTCTAAATTTAGATTACAGTAATGTACACTAGTCTAACATTGGTACAACTGATGATATGCAGATTTCTAGATAAATGTTTAAAAAATGTTGGTGGCTCTCAGCATTTTATTGCAAATCTCCTTCATGCTCTTATTACATATCATATAGAGTGGAAGTTTCAGATATATGTGAATGCTTTGGCTTCTATAATCTTGAAAGGCAAGTTGAGACATCTCCTTCACCATGAGACTCTATCCAATAACACTGGTCCATATTGTACTCTTTATTATTTAAGAATTTAGGAAACCACCTCTGTTTCACAGTGATTTATGCTATATTCAATTGCTCTTTGAGCAATATCTTTGGCCTAGATATTCTAGAATGCTCCCCTTCTATGTAATATGTTTTATGATGTTCATGCCCTTGCATCCATTCTTTCCCTTGTGTGTGGTGACAGCCATGTTTGGTACTAGCATAGATAAAGCAATGGCAATGCCCAGACTTCCTTGACATCTCATGGGAAACCCCAGGTATAGACTCATATTCTTATAGCCAGATGGAAATAAATTTTGCCAACAGTATAAGTGAGATTAGGAACAGTCTTCCTCAGTTTAGAGTCCATGACAAATCAGCCTTGTTTACTCTTGATTACAGTTTGTGTGAATAGAAGTAAAGTAGCCAGTTAAGTCATGATGAGACTCCATACCTTCAGGGACAGTGAAAGATTAAAGAATGTCATTTTATCTTGTTTAGTTTGTAGCCCTTTGTTACCCAGAAAGAGATAACTAATGTAAGAACACAGAATTCCACAAACCAAGTTATAAAGGCCTATGTGAAGTTGGTTGGTTTCTCAGGTGATAACACCCTGTGAACACTTGCTAAATTTTTATTACAGAAACTATTGATTTTCTACTGATCTTGTCAGCAGAGAACCTGGACCACACGTTTATGTACCTCTTTTTCTTTAAAGGAGTCTGACACATAGTTGGCAATGAGCACATGCCCACAACCATTATGAGGTATGGCATAAATCAGTGCATGGTGATCCGCTGTTTGAACTTGACCAATGGCTTATTTTTGTCTAGCACTCCTTTGGGGTGCTGAACCACTGAGCTTGATCTTCAGTTGGCAACACTTTTGTGAGAGAGGTTTTTACATGATCAGAGAGAGAAAGAGCAAACTTGCCATATTTCATAATATTAGAATTGAACTAAATTTACATTTAGGAATTTATAAGTACAGTGCTATTGGAACACAGCCACATTCATGCATGTGCACATTTTAGATGATTGGATTCATGCATAAAAAGCAGAGCTGTGCTATTTGAGGAAGATGGTATGTGGTCCTGTATTTTCTTTGCCTTGCCACCTAATACATTACCAAACAGCAGTGATGCAGTTATAACACCTCACTGTTTCCATTTTCCTGAGCGTTTCTGATTCATAGTTGGTTGAACCCATAGATGAAGAACCCATAAAAACAGTGGCTCATTGTGTTTTCAGCTTGTAAGAATACAACAGAAATTAGACATCTGAAAATAGAAGACATTAGTGTAGAAAAACACTCACGAAAATCACATGACTAAAACTTAAATAAGTTTCTGAATGCTTTATTTGTCAGTATAAAAAATGTTTAACAATGACAAGGTAATTAAATTGTGCTTGACTGAAGCAAACATATGTATTGGAAAAAGGTAGCTTGTTTAACAATAGTGACCTATTGGCCATAAAGTTCCTGGAAGAATCAAGGACGTTGAGATCTATGTCAATAGTCAATTGAAAAAGCAACTGATTCTAGGGATCTTGATGAATCTAGGGGTATTAATGATGTTGCTCAGTACTTTATTAAGAATAAATACATTTAATTATCCCTACATCTCTGGGATGAAGTCAACTTGATTATGGTGGATAATATTTTTACATGAGTTATTGAATTTGGTTTTTAAATATTTTATTGATCTTTTAATCTATGTTCACAAGCAATATTACCTATAATTTTCTTTTTTGTTGTTGAATAATTTGTGATTTGGGTATCAGGGTAATAATGACTTTGTAAATAAAATTTGGAAATGTTCCTTTAGTTTCTCTTTTGCAGAATAATTTGGAAAGTATTGGTGTTTGTTCTTCTTTGAGGGTTTAGCAAAATTCTGTTGTGTAATAATCTCTATAGATACAGAAAAGGCTTGTGAAAAAATACAATATTACTTCAAGATAGAAATTATTGGGAGACTAGAGATGTGATGGCTGTTGGGAGCACAGCATGAGGGTTCGTGCACCTATAAATCTCCAGAGAAGCCAGGAATATTAAGCATGCAGGATTGCCTTTCTAATGAGAAACAACAAAAAAACCAAACCTGTTCTTCCATCCAGAAAGATGGGAACTGGAACTGATGAATAGTCTGGTGATCTTTGCTATCTGTTGGCTCAGGCCATACTGAGCTCCTGAACCAGGACCTGAAATACTAAATAGTCTAAATAACCCTAACATTTTCTACATAGCTAGAGTCTTTTCCAAGATCCAACAAACAGGACAGATGTGGCTAATAGTCCAAATGACCTCTGTGTTTTCTCTGTGACCAACACCAGACTAGTCCCTTCCTTTGGCTTGTAAGCTAGTTCAGGTAGCCTATCTCCTGAATTCATCATTTTGGAAGAAATGACACATACCCTGAGATAAGTTTTGATATAATTATGCTTCCTTGTGCACCGGTGATTGTATTATATGAGGAAACTTTTTTTTTCCCAAATTAATATAATGTATTTAAGTTTATAGGGAACTACCTTCCTGGCATCAAGGAGGGATTCAGACTGAGGAAGTGAGTTTTCGTTCTCTGGCTGACACCTGCAGAGACTGCTTTAGGGGACATATCTTTACATAATAAAGATAATTCTAGCAATCCCATAGCCAATACCATTCTAAATGAAGAGATCAAAGCCCTCCAGTAAAATCAAAACACGACAGGATGTCTATTCACAGTAATCATAACAGAAAACACAAAACCATACAAACCCAAGGCAGACTAAACCCCAGTATAGAGAATGAAGTTGGAAAATTCCACCCCTAGCTGTGAAGTGATTGGTAACTGTTAGTAGTTAAGAGGAAAGGAACAGTCAGTTTTTTCTGAGGCTATAGCCTCTAGTATGTTGACTATGTGTCAATGGAAGGCCACAAACCCAGAATTCAGGAATATTTGGGCAACACAAATTGGTCTTGCTAAAAAACAATATTTGGTGACTAGGAAAGGGTGGGTAGATATGAGAAGAGTTGTAATGAAGGTGAAAACAAAAACCACATTGTACTAAATTCTTAAGGGAAAAGTATGATTCTTTTAAAGATCCGTTTGCTGGTCACAGCAATCTTGGTTGGAAGTTTACTTTCTGAACTTGCACTTCCATCATTTTATGCTTTGTTGGCTTTTAGGGTTTCAGATAAGAGATAATGTTAATTTTTGTAAAGTTTGCTTTCCAAGTGAATTCTTTCTTCACAGCTTTTTAATATTGTTTGTTTGCTTTGTATTTTTAATTGCTGTGTAAAGTGTGCTGACAAGTCATTCTTCTTTGTTAACACCCATTTAGAATTGTATATCCTTGTCTTTGGGTACCATCTCTAGAGATCTGGCAAATTTTTCTGTGATAATTTCATCGAATATATACCCTGCACTGTGTTTTCATTTTATTTCCTCTATTAACTGCATCTCTTCAGTCTATTAATTTAGTGTTTTTTTTAAAAAAATGTTTCTAGAAATGCAATTAAAATAACAACAAGATACATCTTAGACATATTTCACCAGCATTTCATTTACCTTTACTTTTTTTTTAACCATTACCACAATTCTACGATGGTTATAATAACTATGTTCAGCTATGCTTTAAGTGAATCACTTAATCTGTACAGTGATGAGGGAATGTCTTTCTGTGTGCTGTGAATATAAATCTTTAAATAAAGGAGCTGTTTTGGCCCATGACAGGCACCATAGAAAAAGTAGGAGGGGAATCACAACATAGGTAGGAGAAGCAGGACGGGGTCAGGGACAGATCGACCCAGCTGCCAAAGAAGAAGCATGTAAAGAACACAGGTGAGCCATGGGCCACGTGGCAGACAGACTAATGAGAATGGGTTGAGTTAAGATGTAAGAACAAGCTAGCAATGTGCCTGAGCCATAGGCCAAACAGCATGAAGTTAATATAAGTATCTGAATCATTTTGGGGGGCCTGAGTAGTGGTGGGCGGCTAAGGGGTCTGGGGCTGCAGGTCTGTGGGTCCGGACCTTTGGCCTCCCGGGGCCAAAAAACCCTCACTGTAACAGTCCAGCTCCTCTTTTCTTTCATTACTTGTCTCTGCGCATGTATTCTGTACACATATTCGTGTCTTGTTTTAGGTATCTTTATTTTCTAGAAGGGCTCACCATCATTCCTATTGGCTTTATTTAATCTCATCCTAAAGTTCTGCAGATGTTAACTTGACTATCTTCTTTAGGAAGTTTAATTGGAAGACTAGGGGCCAAGACTATAAAGCCAAGATGTTCGTGAGGACAATCTCCAGCCAACCTGAGCTTACTTTTTTCCTGAGAAAGAGGCCAGTCACTTATTTTTATTTTCCTTTATTCATCTATTCATTTGATTTTCAGCAAGATAATCACTTTGTTAATGGTAAAAGATCCTTGTGGAGTCAACTGTTTTATGAATACACCCCTGAGAAAACTTGCTGAGGTGTTTTGGACAACTCTGATATCTGCAGTTGTTTATTTATTTTTCAATCATATTTTGCTGTAGAGAGACTCTTAACTGATGTGGCCTTCAAAACAAATGCTATCATTGGCTTCCATTCTAGTAAGATAGTTAGGGCCTCTTTCCGTCTTAGCGTTAATATTATTTGTTGTTATTTGAGATGAAGTTGGTTCTGTCTTGACAGTGGGAATAGTTTTTCCTATAGACACAGCCTTTGAAGTTTTGTGTTTTACACATTCATTCCCTCATATGATAGATAAATCTACTGCATTGTTTTATTGTATTTAAATTTTAGTACACCATCTAGGTAACTTTGTGATATATTTTAAATGACTTTCATTTTGGTTGTGTTATCTCTACACCATAGTGATGGCAGTAACTTCCCTATCAAGTTGCTTTAGTGACTTTAGTTATTAAATACGATATGCTTAGAAGAATGCTTGCCTGCTCGTTAATGGTCACCATTCTCATGAGCTGTGATCCTCCTGCCTGATCCGCCGCACCCGAGGCTGTTCTATGTGTATGCTTCATGTAGTATCTTACAATAATTACTATCAAGTGTGGTAAAAAAAAAAAAAAAACAAAATAAGACAAAATGGTTAATCTGCCTGGGTCAAGGGAATAAAAAGCATCAATAAAATAATTTGGTGATGCATTTACCAGAGAGGACAGAAAATAAAACTGCAAGATTTTTATGCTTAACAGAGAAGTCTGTCTCACTGATTTTCAACAATGACAATGATAACAACAATAACAACATCAACAAAAACAGCAGCAGCAGCAGTGCAGCCACAGCCACAGTGCAGCCACAGCCACAGTGCAGCCACAGCCACAGTGCAGCCACAGCCACAGTGCAGCCACAGCCACAGCCACAGTGCAGCCACAGCCACAGCCACAGTGCAGCCACAGCAGCCACAGTGCAGCCACAGCCACAGTGCAGCCACAGCAGCCGCAGTGCAGCCACAGCAGCCACAGTGCAGCCACAGCCACAGTGTAGCCACAGCCACAGTGCAGCCACAGCAGCCGCAGTGCAGCCACAGCCACAGTGCAGCCACAGTGCAGCCACAGCCACAGCCACAGTGCAGCCACAGCCACAGTGCAGCCACAGCCACAGTGCAGCCACAGAAGCCACAGTGCAGCCACAGAAGCCACAGTGCAGCCACAGCAGCCACAGTGCAGCCACAGCCACAGCCACAGTGCAGCCACAGCAGCCGCAGTGCAGCCACAGCAGCCACCGCCTAAAGCCAAACCATCCCTCTGGGATGCTCAAGTTATTAATAGTTAAAAGTCAGTTTGGATTTTCTTTTTGAATCAGTCTCTTTCCAAATATTTGATGACCACTTATTTTCATTACTATTACACAACCTGAAATTTATTTACTTTTTGTAAATAATAGGAAAATAAGGACTATTCAGTTTGTTCTTATCTCTGCTCTACATCAGTTCTTTTCTATTTTCTTTTATTTTGAGTTTATAGTAAATGCATCAAGTACCATCTTTCTTGGGTTGCCACTGCTTGTATTGTTACATTTGTTTTTATTTTTCATACAATGAGAGTTGTGGGTTGCCCATTAATTTATTATAGCAAATTTCCTCTTGTCTGAAGGGAGTCTTTGTAGGCTTAACAAAGTTAATCTTTGATGATGAAGATGATGTAAGCTATTACTGTTGTCTTTGCCAAGTAAAAAAATAGTCTCAATCTGAGACAATCCACTATAAAGATCAGGTAGTTGTTAGACTCTGGGTTTAATGTTTGAGTTCAATGTGTTAGGAATATTTATGTGGTTGTATGATAGGTAGATTTTTGCATAAGTATAATTAGCAATGCCATATGATTATAAAGTACACTGAAATCTAAATAAATCCATAGGTATATACTTGTCATATGATTTGGAAACTACATTTGATCATCAGTCTATTCTCACTACTCAAATGTATTTTTTCACTTAGTCTAGCTTCAGAAGTTTTTTTTTTTTTTCAGAATCTAGCTGCTTAAATAAATACAAATATGGAACATTCATTCACAAAAGGGGTAATCGGCAAAATAAATATTGAGATGGGGAATTAGAAATTCTAGATAAAATTTTAAGAACAGCTACTGTGTTGAAATGCTGACATCAGCTCTGAGTTTTGTAATAAATGAAGCATAGAGGTATTTTGGAGAGGCAAATATTTTTCTTATGACATGCTCTGAGATGAATTTATAATATGGACTTATTCAGAGGTATTCATAGCCACAGTAATTTTTCAGAAGCCAGAGAAACAATCGTCACAATAGCCCTCTTTATTAAGGAAAAATGTTGAAGAAATTTCATAAACATACAGGAAAAGATGTCCTTGCATATATAATAGGTATGAAGCTTAGTGATTTATCATAATGTGAAGACCCTGATGCAACCAGCTCCTGGAGCATCAGGGCACAGAAAGCCAGCAGATCACAGAAGTCTCTGTTGTATTTCTTTGAAATCATAGTTCTCCTTTCCAAAATAACCATAATCCTACATGTGAAGGGGATATATTAGTTTTGCATATGCTTGACCTTTATATAAAATGATGTAGGATTTAGATAATACTTCAGCATGAAGAAATAATTTGAGACCAACTCTGTGTGAGGTAATTCATTCCTACTGTAGAGGTCAGTCTTCAACCCCCAGAGCTTAGCACTATTTAGTAGCCTATGGTGTTTACAGGAACCAATTGATCCATTTCAATTATCACCAAGCAGGTGATTTAGGAATGTGGAAGTTAACAGAGACAAAGAAGCTGGCTAAGGTCAGGCATTGCCTGAGAGCTTCAGAGGTTACTCTAGGTCAAAAGGCAACCCTGGTATATAAGGTTTTTCCTGAGCTTCAATAAATGGCATTCTTGGTTCAAGAGTGATCTGTCAGTGTTGATGTTCCAAACTGTAGGTCTTTGTTCGGAGAAACCTACTCTGTGGCACGAGATTTAGATGTTACACCTAGTGCTATAAACCTAGTCAAACAGATGTAGTTGGGAGGTCAAAGGCCCCAGGAAAAAGCTTACTACTGTTGTTAGGTACACTGACATAACCTCAAACTCTATAGGTATTTATGTTTATACCCACAGACAAAGCTGCTTTCAGTCTTAATCAGATAAGTCTCTTTTTAGTGAACTGCAGTGAATGCAGAAATTCTTGGCTGTTCAAGGTGTTAAGAATAAGTGATGAGTGTTTAGCCTGAAACAGGACATTCATACTATGTGCTCTGAGGATCAGGGAACATTCTAGAAGAACAAGAGATAAGAATATCTATAAGTCAGAATGCAGGGAGAGGGATATTTGATACCATCTTCCGTTCATGGCACCATGAACTTACAGCTGCTGAAGCAGCCCGTACTGGGTTTGACAGGAATGGGCTTGTCAACAATTGGACACTAATAGAGGCAGGACCGATAGGGTCCTTCCTCATTATTGAGCTATTGGTTACTGATAGAATATTGGTTAGTCAGGGTTTTGCTTTCAGTTGTGTACCCACTTGTGAGTCCATCAGACCCTCAAGCCATAGTCACACAGAAGGCCTTGGTTAAACTCAATAGATCACAGAACAGACCAAAAGACATGTATCAGAGAAAGGACTCATAGGTAGGAGAAAAGGCTGATAGATTTGGGAGGGATATAGAGAAGAAGAGGGATGTGAATAATCAGAATGCATTATACATTTGTGTGAACTTGTCCAGGAGCAAATTTAATGAATACAACAGAATTTAGGTAGTGTGCATTCAATATTTAGCTTCTTTTTCACATTATTATGTTTATGATACCCATTTATTACTTTTTTAAGTATATCTGTAAGATCAATACATTTTTCAGAATGTAGTTTTACATATGTGACTAATACAGAACGCATGTAGGCATTCTGCTGATGAACATTTGTGCAGTTTTTAGATTGGAGTTACTAGTGTAAAAACATTTTTTAGGCATCCTTTCTTTCCTCAGTGACATGTACAGCTTGGTGAGTATATTTCCAAGAGTGGAATTTTTTGCACCCAAAGATGCACACATTCAATTTTTTAAATTAATTTTTAATTTTCAAATATTTTCACTAAAATGTAATTATATCACTTTCCACCTTTCTTTTCCTCCCTTCGACCTTTCTGAAGTCTACTTCCTCCAACTCCATGTCCGTCTCACTCTAAAGCTGATAGCCTCTTCTCCTTTGATTATTATTGTCGCACATATATTTACGCATATGTATAAGTTTGCGAAAAGAATACATACGACTTGCTGAATCAGGTTTTGTTAGTTGTGTATATAGGGATTCAGGAATGACCACGTTGTATTGGATAACTGTCAGAACATTTTTCAGGAATAGAGTCACGTGAGGAGAATTCTGAGTGCTTAGGAGAACACTCCAAGAAAACAAGATAGGAGTCCTGTGACCTCAGTTTCTTTAACATATGAAATCGTTCTTGGATTTTCAGTTTCCTCCTATGTGTAGCAAATAGATGTTAAGTTTATATTACTCACTATTGCTTGCTATTGGCATTTAATTAAACGTTTAAACTATCTTTTATATGCTTTAATTATATGACATCAATGAAACCAAAAGCCAAAACTCAATTTTGAATATTACAGGGGCTAATATAAATTGCTATGTATCAGATGGCAGTCATCACTCCAGCATGGGATTAGCTTGGCTAAATTATTGAACTGACAGAAGTTCTAACATGAGATGAACAAAAAAGAGAATGAGGTTTGAAACAGATACCCCCCCAAAGGGCCAACAGGACACAGTGGCTAAAAGGTATGATAATGATTGTCTCTGGAGTGGGCTACTCTTGTTTTTACTTTTACTGATTGTTTTAATATTGGAAATACTTTTTCAAAACAACAATTTTGATACAGATGGTATGGAGATATTGAGACAGACTGAGATGAGGCCTATAGTTTATTAAGATTTGAGGTTTGAAGAGATATTTGATAATACATATCTTTCTGTTCTTAACCTGTAGGTGGCTCTTATGCTTTTTATATGAAGTACGTTAGCACAGGTGTGTAAGAGATTGCTTAGAACCTAAGAAGCAGTCAGTGAAGTTTGATTTTTGTCATGATCATCATTAAAGTTTATTATTTTTTCTTTTGTACCTTTTTATTGCTAGGACTTGATATTGAATATAGTTTGTAAACTTACTTTTTATTTGACCTTTTCCAGAAAACCAAGTTGAAGAAGAGATAGTTATAGTTTTCTAGGGACAATTTTACAAAAGAAACTCACTTAGAGTTTAAAGTGTATAAGTTTGAGAGACCTCAAAAGATAGTTTTTAGTTAGTAATACAAGTTACAAAGAAAGTGAATTAGGTATAATCCTTTGGACTCACCAAAATAGAATAAATAATGGAATAATTGATAAATCCTTTGAATTTGTCAATTGTTAACAGACTGGACATTAATCATTTAATTATTGTCTATATATATTGTATACAATTGTTGTAATTATTGTATACAGTTTTTCTTATGTTAATTATACCCTTTTTTATTTTTGACACAAAAGTGGATATGTGATGTTATATTTTATACTTAATAAAGTCGGCCAGGAATATCAGAGAACAGAATCACCCACAGTCAAGTCATGAAGGTCAGAGAGTGGTGATTCACATCTTTAATCCTAACTCTAGGATTATGATGCAGAGTTGAACCTGGAAGTGAAACAACTGGGCGGAGAAGATATTTACGATCAGCGTAGGCAGACATTCAGGTATTCTGTAGGAGCAACCAGCCAAGTGGAGAACTCTTGAAGACAGCTTTTACCCTGTTTAGCCTGAGAAGTTGGCTGGGTGAGAAATGACTGTGATCTGTTTCCTCTCTCTGATATTCTAGGCTTGTTTTATTAAATGTAAAATATCTCACCACAAACCAAGTGTCTGGTATGTATGTGAAATTATTGAATCCTTCTCGCCTCCCACTTTGCCCATCAGGTCTCTCCAGCATGGCCAGTGTTTACTAACTACTTCAGTCTTGCCTGTCTAGGGAATGCCTAGTCCTAATAGGGCCAGGCAAAGCTTACTGCTGTGTCCTGGTCACAAGACACTCCTGTAGAGACCACCAGAGACTCAAACCCTATGAAATGCAAAAGCAAGGTTTGCTGGAGAAATGGCTCAGTAGCTAAGAGCATTGACTGCTTTTCAGAGGTCCTGAGTTCAGTTCCCAGTAACCACATGGTGGTTCACAACCACCCGTAATGAGATCTGGTGCCCTCTTCCGGCATGTAGGGACACATTCAGGTGGAACACTGTATACACAATAAATAAATAAATCTTAAAGAAAGAAAGAAAGGAAGGAAGGAAGAAAGAAAGAAAAAAGAAAATACAAGCTGTGGCAGGGACATGTGCACTGTCACAGTGGAGGCCGGAGGAGGTACCTGCCCCTCTGCAAGCTGAGTTTTTAAAGGCAAAAACCATAAAGTTACACATCAGCTGAGGGTCTTAGTATGAATACAATTCTGACTAGCTTGCCTTTAAGGACTTTCCAGAATTCCTCTGTTATCTTAGCCTTCAGTTTGTCTGGTTGTTTGTCAAACCCATTTTATATAGACTGTCTCCTGTGCTGGGACATTCTGTAGTTAATTGGTTGCTATCAGATGGCTCTAGGCTGTCTCCACTCTCTCCCGTGCTGGAGACTTTGTACTTTTAAGTCTTTGGAACCTATGCCTGTGAAACTCAGGCCTGTTTCAAGTTGTGTTTAGGGACTTGCTCAAAATGGAATTGCTTCTCTGTAGTAGGAGGTTTCCAGCCCGGACTTTCGGGCCTATCCTCAAGGTTTAGGCCCACAGACCCACAGAGACACACAGATGCTTTCATTAATTTGAGGCTGATCGGCCTAAGGCTCAGGCATATAACTTGCTAACTCTTTACCCTTCATCTAACACCATGTCTCTTGTTCTGTTCAGCCATGGGGCTCAGTACCTTTTCTTAGAGCAGCATAGTTGTCCTCTGCTTCTTTTGGCTTCTCTCTGGCATTCTGCTCTGTGCTTCCTGTTCTCAGAGTTCTCCTAGTCTGGTAGCCCCTCCCACACTTCCTGTCTGCCTTTGGCCAATCAGCACTTTTTATTAAACCAGTGGGTGGGACAATTATTTACCATGAAATAACACAATACTCCTACACTTCTCTGGTTCTTCATTACCAAGAACCCTGAGGTATTCACTTACTGTGCCTTCTACTGTACTCAAGATAGGTGTGTGCACTCCATGGGGTTAAAACCCACATGGAGCAAGTTCAGGCCAAGTGAAATTAGGTGATTCTGATTTGAGTTCCAGGTAATCTACTTGCTCTGGCTGTGAGACTCTGGATAAAACACCGAATTTTTAGAGTGTTGGTTTTCTCAATAGTTGAGGTAAATGAAGAATTGTTCATTTGATGAAGGTAGTTTATTGCAACAATTCAGTGGCGATCTGTCTACAGCACCCAGGGGGTATGTTCCCCAACAAATGGGACTTGTTATTTCCTAGTAACTTTCAGGTTTGAGTTACTCATCTAATCGTTGCCTTTTGCCTGTTCAGATTTATTTCTATTTCATATTTTCAAGTTGTTTTCCCCTCTTTCATAATCTCACTAAGAATTTGAAGCTTAAATGTTTGCAATATACTGTGATACTAATATGCCTTTTGTTACTCCTTCCTATGCAAATACCCTTTAGGAAAAGGACACTCATTTTTAACGTGTTTCATCTGACTCTACATGTGGTAGGACCCCTATCTACCTAAGAAAGTATATTCCATTGTATTGCTCAACCATGCCCAGAAACAATTTTATGCACTATGAAGGCAGTTACTAGTGAGAAATAGAAATATGGCAGCAGATAAAAAAATGTTCACCCCAAACACTGTTTATCATCTTCACGAATCATAGCTTTGCTGTGTTTTCAGTTCATTTCCAAGATAAAAATTGTATGCCCTAACAAATCTGTCACATGAACATGAGCCATGTGAACATAATGTTTACTCATTTTAAAAAACCATACCCTTAACCTGGAATGGCAGTGGATTTGTAGTAAGCACCAACAAGTAATGGTCAGCTTTAAACATTAAAACATATTTACTGAAGATACTAGTGTTAGCATGGTAAGATTGTTGCTTCTTGTGTAAGGAGAATAGTTTCATTCTTGTAGAACTCACTAGAAACTACATTTAAAATGTCTAAAAGATTCTTGTTTATTGTTAAAGATTCAACTAGATCTAAGCAAGAATAAATGTTCATTCTTTCAACTTTCATTCCTACTCTCTTACCTCTCCTGGGTTTTTTTTTTTGGTTTTTATTTTTATTTTTTTTGAAAACTCAAACCTCTAAACATGGGGGAATGTGTTTTCAACTAGCAAAATGGTAGAAAAAAATTTGTAGCATTTTTTTTTTAGATGTTTTGCCCATAGAAACCTTAATGAGACAGAGACGTCATTTGCTTGTGACAAATGTTTGCAAGACCTTTTTTATCCTTCCTTTTTAGTATGAGTAAAACTTGAAGTCTTCTATTTTAAGTTGAACTAAAGAGTCATTTGGAGTTGTTCACCTAATGGCTACACAAAAAAGAGTTCAATAAGTTTGGAGTCTGGTCCTGCCTGAGGCACTCCCTGAATTGGGCTCTGTGACAGCCCCGTGTGGCCATGGTCCTCTTTTTGCAGAAGCGGTCATCCTTTACTGAAGAGAAGAATGGCATTCCAGCCCAGAGTGGGGAAATGTTAAGCAGACTGCTTAACACCTAAATTCTATTGTAAACTATATGGCCACGTATTTTAGGCTCAAAATATTTTTACAGGACTTGGAAGAAATCCAGGTGGCCCCCAAATGGCAGCTGTGATGGACTTCTCAGTTTGTCCCTATGAAATGCCTGATCAGAGTCCACCACAGTTGCGTAGCTTGAAAATTGCAGGGATTCTGTGGAGAGCGAATTCCTTGCACGGTGGTCCTAAGGTACTATTTCCTGGATTCAGAGTCAAGATGGGCTGATTCATTAATAGGGATCAAAACGCTAACATTTTAGATTCAGTCACAAAGTGTATTTATTTTACAAGTTCTTGAAGTTGATGTTAGAGGAAGTCTAACATCACTTCCATTGTGCCAACTCTTTGATAAAAACTATTTTAAGTAAAGGTGCAAGAAAAAAATGTTCATCACATAGTCTTTCATCATCCAACAAAAGAAATTACTCCATGTCACCAAAAGACAGTGTTGTTCTGAAATTTGCATTCGACATGCTGTATCAGTATGATACTGTGATTACATTAAAGATGAGGTACAGCCCATCTAGCTAGCTGTATGTAATAGAAGAAACATTTCAAATTCATTTTAAAAATTATTTTAAAATTACTCAGAGACTTCTATGGTTAATTAAAAAGGAGCTTCCATTAGAAGAGAAGAGACTGACTGGATTCCTAGCCTAGGGGAAAGAACTGACTGGTTTGCAGTGATGTAGAAACAAGGAATAAAAAATTTTAAAATAGGCTTCACGTGCCTATTGTGTGACCACCCCTCCAGGCCTGAGGATATTATGAAGCAATGCACTAGAGATAAACAAGTTATCCAAGAGGATGTGCTAGTCTCTCTTTAAAATGAACTTTAAAATGAGACAGCATCATACTGGAAGACCTATTCATTCAGGTGATAGCACTCACGCAGAAGTGTTTCATCCATTTTTTTTTTTTTTTTGTCTGCAGTAGTATTTCTTTCTTTGTTTTGTTCTTTAATTTTTCTGTATGTTCATTTTATTATTTTTTAATAAAAAATGTCTTTTTATCCATGTATCCCCAAGATCCCTCTCCCCTCCCCCCTTTCCAATACCTCCCAGGCAGCCTTCAGCCTCCACCTCCCCATCATCCCATCCCCTGCCAGAAAAGGATAAGAAGTCCCAAGGTGGGACAGCTCAGCATGGAACATCCACTACAGGCAAGTTCAATTTCCTCATCCCAAAGTCAAGACTGGGTTAGGTGTTCCTCTGCAGGGAATGGGCTCCAAGGTGCCAGCCCATGCACAGGAACACAGTCTGATTCCACCTTTCCAGGCTCCACATAATACCTATGCCAATGGACAGTTGCCTACCCTTGGAGGGCCTAGCTCCTTTTCAGGTTCTTCAGTGGCTGTTCTTGATTCAGTGAGCTCCCCAGAGATCCAGCCAGCTATCACTGTGGAAATTTTCTTCAAAATCTGTATCCCCTTGCTCATACAGACTCTCCTCCCCTGATCTCAGCTGGACCAGGAGCTTGGCCCAGTGCTTAGCCACGGATCTCTGCTTCCACCTCTATTCATTGTTGGATGTAGGATACTTAGGGTGGTTATTCATTTGATTATAGGGGAAGTCCTGTTTAGGCACCTCCTCCTTTATTTGTTGGAGACCTAGCCATGGACGTCCTGTGAGTTCTTGGAGGTTTCCCTTGCACCCGGACTCTTTTCAGCCCCACACTGGCTTCACCTATTGAGATATCCATCTCTTTTTTTTCTTCCTCTTTATTGCTCCTTTCACTCAACCATCTCCTTCTCTCCTGATTTGTTCCCACCTCTTCTCGGTTATGACCCCAATTTGCTAAGGTGATCTTCTCTATTTTCTCTTCCTAGGGGAATCTCTGGATGTCACTCTTAAGTTCCTTCTGATCCTAAGCTGTTGAGGGCTTGTGGTTTGAAGCTTGGGAATTATTTGCTTTTTGTCTAAAATCTACTTAGGAGTGAGTACATTCCATGCCTATCTTTCTGAGCTTGTGATAACTCACTTAGGAGGATATTCTCCAAATCCATCTATGCTGGAAAATTTTAGGATGTTATTTTTTTTTAGTGCTGAGTAGTACTCCATTGTGTAGATGTACCACAGTTTGTTAATCTATTCTTCATTTGAGGGGCATCTAGGTTGATTACAGATCCTTGCTATTATAAACAATGCTGCTAAGAACATACAATGCCTTTGGGGTATGAATGTGCATCTTTTGGGTATATACCCAATAATGGTATTGCTAGATACTTGAGGAGATGAGTCCCAATTTTCTGAGGAACCATTATAATTCATTCCAGAGTGGCTGTACAAGTTTACACTCCCACCAACAATGGAGGAGTGTTCCCCTTGTTCCTCATCCTCTCCAGCATAGGCTGTCATCTGTGTTTTTGATCTTAGCCATTCTGTGAGGTGTAAGGTGGTATCTAAAAATTGTTTTGATTTGCATTTCTCTGATAGTTAAAGATGTTGAGCAAAATTTTAAGTGCCTTTCAGCCATTTGTAATTCTTCTTTTGAGAATTCCTCTTTTTAGCTCTGAATCCCATTTTTAAATTGGGTTATTCAGGTTTTTGGGATCTAGTTTCTTGAGTTCTCTATATGCCTGAGAGATCAGTCCTCTGTCAGATGTAGGGCTGGTGAAGATCTTTTCCCATTCTGTAGGCTGTCATTTTGTCTTATTGACTGTGTCCTTTGCCTTACAGAAGCCTCTCAGTTTCAGGAGGTCTCACTTATTGATTGTTGTTCTTAGTGTCTGTGCTACTGGTATTATATTTAGAAAGTGGTCATCTGTGCCAATGCATTGGAGGGTATTTCCTATTTTCTTTTCTATCAAGTTCATTGTAGCTGGGTTTATGTTGATGTCTTTGATTCATTTGGGTTGAGTTTTGTGCAGGGTGATACATATGGATCTATTTGTGTTCTTCTACAACCCCACCATCCAGTTATGCCAACACCATTTGTTACAGATACTATCTATTTTCCATTGTATATTTTTGGCCTCTCTGTCAAAAATTAGGTGTTCATAGGTGTGTTGGTTATTGTCAAGGTCTTTGATTCAATTCCATTGATCCACAAGTTTGTTTTTATGCCAGTACCAGGCTGTTTTTTATTACTGTAGCTCTATAGTTTAGCTTGAATTCAGGGATGGTGATTCCTCCTAAAGTTCTTATATTGAGTAGGATTGTTCTAGCATTTCTGGACTTTCTGTTATTCCATATGAAGTTAAGTGCTGTTTTTTCAAGGTCTGTAATAAATTGTTTTGGGACTTTGATGGGGATTACATTGAATCTGTAGATTGCTTTTGGTAAAATTGCCATTTTTACTTTGCTGATCCTATCTACACAGGAGCATGGGAGATCTTTCCATTTTTTGATATTCTCTTCGATTTCTTTCTTCAGTGACTTAAAGTTTTTGTCAAACAGGTCTGCTATTTCTATGGTTAGAGTTCCCCAAGATATTTAATGCTATTTGCAGCTATTATAAAGGGTGATTTTCCCCTGATTTCAGCCCTTTTATCCTTAGTGTATAGAAGGGCTATTGATTTTTTTGAGTTGCTCTTGTAGCCTGCTACATTGCTGAAGGTGATTATCAGCTGTAGAAGTTTCCTGGTAGAATTTTGGGGGTCACTTATGTATACGATCATATCACCTGCAAATAGAAATAGTTTGACTCCTTCCTTTCCAATTTGTACCCCCTTAAGCTCCTTTTGTTCTCTTATTGCTTTAGCTAAAATTTTGAGAACTATATTGAATAGATAAGGAGAGAGAGGACAGCCTTGCCTTGTTCCTTATTTTAGTGGGATTGCTTTGAGTGTTTCTCCATTTAGTTTGAAGTTGGTTGTCGGCTTGCTGTACATCATCTTTATTATATTTAGATATTTTCCCTGTATTCCTCCAGGACTTTTTATCATGAAGCAGTGTTGAATTTTATCAAAGGCTTTTTCAGCATCCAAGGAGATGATCATGTGGTTTTCTTCTTTCAGTTTGTTTATATGATGGATGACATTCGTAGTTTTTTGTATGTTGAACTATCACTGCATCTCTGGAATGAAGCCTATTTGATCGTAGTAGATGATTTTTTTGATATGTTGTTGGATTTGGTTGGCCAGAACATTTTTTTAGTATTTTTGCAGCAATGTTCATGAGGGAGATTGGTCTGTAATTCTCTTTCTTTGTGGAATCTTTGAGTGGCTTGGGAATCGGTGATTTTGGCCTCATAAAAAGTGTTCGGCATTGTTTCTTCAGTTTCTACTGTATGGAACAGTTTGAGGGTAATGGTATTAGTTCTTCTCTGAATGTCTGATAGAATTCTGCACTGAAACCATCTGGTCCTGGGCTTTTTTTTTTTTTTTTTAACTTGGGAGACTTTTAATAATAGCTTCAATTTCCTTTTCATTTATAGGTCTGTTTAGGTCTTTAATCTGATATTGATTTAATTTTGGTAAGTGGTACCTTTCCAGAAAGCTGTCCATTTCTTTTAGGTTTTCCATTTTAGTGGAGTATAGATTTTCAAAATACAACCTGATAATTCTCTGGACTTCCTGGGTGTCTGTTGTTATGTCTCTCTTTTCATTTCTGATTCTCTGCTTTTTGGTTATTTTGGATAAGGGTTTATCTATCTTGCTGACTTTCTCAAAGAACCAACTCTTTGATTGTTCTCTATTTCTATTTTATTGATTTCAGCCCTAAGTTTGATTATTTCTTGCCTTGTACTCCTTCTAGGTGAGTCTCCTTCTAATTGTTCTAAAGCCTTCAGCTGTGCTGTTAGGTCTCTTGTGTGAGATTTCTCTAGGTTTTTCATATAGGCATCTAGTGCTATGAGATTTCCTCTTAACACTGCTTTCATTGTGTTCCATAAGTTTGGGCATATTGTGGATTCATTTTCATTAAATTCTAGGAAGTCTGACTTCTTTCTTAATTTCTTCCTTGCCCTAGAGATGGCTCAACTGAGACATGGTCAGTTTTCATTAATTTGTAGGCTGTCAGTGATTTTTGTTTGTGTCTAACTTTAGACTGTTGTGGTCTGATATGATACAAGAAGTTATTCTCATTTTTGTATCTGTTGATATTTACTTTATGACTGAGTATGTGGTCAATTTTATAGAAAGTTGCATGGGATGCCAAGAAATATATATATATACACCTTTGTGTTTGTATGGAAGGTTCTGTATATATCTATTAAGATCATAATAACATCTATTAGATACCTTATTTTTAAGTTTCTGTCTGGTTGACATATCCAAGGGTGAGAGTGGGGTATTGAAGTTTCCCACTATTAGTATGTGGTGTTTGATGTGAAGTTTAAGCTTTAGTAGTGTTTCTTTTATATATGTAGGTGCCTTTGTGTTGGGGCATAAATATTCAGGATTGAGACTTCATCTTGATGGATTTTTCCTGAGATGAATAACTAGTGTCTGTCCTGGTCTCTTTTATTGATTTTAGTTTGAAGTCTATTTTGTTAGATATTAGGATGACTATACCAGCTTGTTTTTTAGGACCATTTGATTGGAAAGTCTTCCAACCCTTTACTCTGAGCCTGTGCCTGTCTTTGAAGTTGATGTGTATTTCTATGCAGCAGAAGGATGGCTTCTGTTTTTTAATCCCTCGTGTTAGGATGTGTATTTTTATAGGTGAATTGAGTCCATTGATATTAAGGGATACTAATGATCAATGACTTTTATTTCCTATAATTATTGGTGGTAGCTTGTGTGTATTTCCCTTCTTTGGGTTTTTCTTCTGAGGGATTATCGACTGTTTGTGGTTTCTCTGGTTTTCTGAGGTTGAAGTTTTCCCTCTAGTACTTTCTGTAGGGCTGGAATTGTGAATAGGTATTAAGTCTGGTTTTGTCTTGAAATATCTTGTTTACATCATCTATAGTGATTAATAGTTTTTCTGGGTATAGTAGTCTTGGTTGGCAGCCATGCTCTTTTAATGTCTGTATAAGTTCTTACCAGGACCTTCTTACTTTCATTATTTCCATTGAATAGTCAGGTGTTATTCTCATGGGTCTGCCTTTTTAGGTGATTTTGCCTTTTCTCTTTGCAGCTCTTAGTATTTTTTTCTTTGTTCTGTAGGTTTAGTGGCTTGATTATTATGTGGTGAGCAGACTTTTTTTGGGGGGGGTCTTGTCTATTTGGTGTTCTGAATCTTCTTCTATCTTTATAAGCATTTCCTTCTTTAGATTGGGAAAGTTTTCTTCTATGATTTTGTTGAATATATTTTCTGTGCCTTTGAGCTGGTATTCTTTTCCTTCTTCAATTCCAATTATTCTCAGGTTTGGTCTTTTCATGGTGTTCCAGATTTCCTGGATGTTTTGTGTTATGACTTTTTTTGTTTTAGTGTATTCTCTAACTGATGTATCTATTTCCACTATTGAATCCTCCACTCCAGAGATTGACTTTTCCATCTCTTGCATTCTGTTGATTATGCTTACATCTGTAGTTCTGGTTTCTTCAGGTTTTCTATTTTCAGCTTTGCCTCAGTTTGTGCCTTCTTTATTGCTTTTATTTCAGTTTTTAATTCCTGGAATGTTTCTTTCACCTGCTTTTTTAATGTTTTTTTTTTTTTAATTTTCTTTCAGGGACTTGTTCATCTTTTCCAATTTTTTGTTTGCATTTTCTCCTATTTCTTTAGGGAGTTTTTAGTTTTTTAAAGCTTCTATTACCTTCATAGAGTTGTTTTAAATGTCATTTCCTTCTGTTTTGTCTTCATTGTTATGCTCAGGTCTTGATGTTACAGAACCACCAGGTTCTTTTGGTGGTGTCTTATTGTTCTTTATGTTGATATGTATATTCTTGCACTGGCATCTGCCCATTGCTTCCTGGGTTTACTTAATCAGCTCTTGGTCGGCTCTTAGTTAGTTGTGAGCCTGGGGGCTGAGTGTTTCCAGTAGTTTCAGGGACTGCTCTTAGTCTGCTCTTAGTTGGCTGTAGGCCAATGAGCTGTGTGTCTTTAGTTGTTGCAGGGATCATTCTTAGTGGGGTCTTAGTTACCTCTTAGTTGGTGTTAGTCCACTGTGGACCAGAAGGCTTTGGGATCTCCAGTTGTGGAAGTGTGATGATGCAGATTGTGGTTTGGGTGGGTTTGGCCTTTGGGATGTGCCTCCAGCTGTGTTTTGCTGGGGTTTGGGCTGGGGGCGGGGACTCTCCCAGCTTTCTTTGGTCTAGGGCAGAGTTCAGTGTGCTTGGGGTACTGGGGGCTGTGTCCCTGAGCTGGAGTTCAGAGACCACAGTTTCTGCTTTGCCTGAGGGTCAGGGTGCCACTCACCTCTTAGTCAGCTGTGGACAGGGAGGGAGGCTTCGGTATCTCCAGTTGTTGAAGTGTGATCCTACAGTAGTATTTCAATACATCTGATGCTTCACTTCTAAAGAATGATAGTTCAGAAATAACGCCTCATGAAGAGTAGAAGAATATATTATGAACCACTCCTTTTCTTGGAATTTTAGCCATGTGTATTCCATAAATCTTATTCATATGATATATAACATCTTGAAGACCTAATAAAAACAGACATGTAGTGGCAACTGACTTTTCTCAACCATGTGATTTGAAATGTCTGGGTCAAGATGTAACTTTGTGACTTGACCATCCCAAGAAAGAAAAATTTAATATGGTGTCTGAAAGATTCTCTGTGAATTACAATGCAAAAAGGCATAGGAATAAATATTCTGGTGTTATATAAAGGCTATAGACTGATGGGAACTCCTTGTTCAGTATTCCTTAGTTTGGAAATACTCACTTCAGTTAAAGGTTACGTACTTAATCACAGTTGCGTTTGAATTTTTTTCCTCTTGATGTAATAAGCCATTAGTCTTAATGAAGTTTATTCCTAATTTAAGCAGACAGAGACTTCAAAGAGAAGAGGGTGGGGTTCCAAGTGAGTGAGACATGATGGCCCAAGTTGATATAAAAACCAGCAAAACAGGGCAAGAAAATATCAACATGTGTTGTGCAATCAATCACTGTAATGCATCAATACGAGTGAATCCATCTTGAATATACCCAAGTATAGCTGAAGTAAGCACAGAATGTTGTAAAATCCTAAATGTAAGTTATATCCGAAAATAAAGCAAATGGTAATATGTCTAGTGATTGAAAATTTGCACAAATCACAATAAGGCAAAAACTATTTTGTATTGTGGGATAGATCCAGTCTTAAAAATTTAGGCATCTGGAATTATTTTTAAAGGACCATACTATTAAATCTTTGGAAATAGAGAATTTTCCTTTTAATGGGAAATCTGTATTTGATTGTAAAGATGGAACATTATGTCCTTGGCCTGGCTGCTTTTAAATTGTAGGTTTAACATATAGTATAGGCTAAGATTCCCATAAATTTATTTCAGGCGTGAAAGCCTGGAGGAATAAATGCATACATGTGAATAGATGAGCATAATAATGTTATATCTACTTCTATCATAATTAATTCCATATAAGTGACACCATCAGACTCCCCCCTCCCACATGCCAGTCTTTTTGGTTGGACAATGTGAGCATAACACAAATCAGTGATGACTGTAATCACTGGCAGAGCAAGCTGTATAAAGAGATGCAGAATAGCTCTGTGGCAAGTTTATATATCAAAACAGCCTGTCCAGCTACAGTGTTTTCCTTTTTTCTTAGAAAAGGAAATTACATAGTGCTCAGACCAAGTGAATGTGTAGTCTATGCAGCAACTTTAAAAAAGAGAGCAGGAAGTTCAGCTACAATTCCATTTTTTAAAAAGGTGACTTTCTTCTTTTTAATTTTAGAAACTTATTTGAGAGGGTAACATATGATGCTCAATGCTGGCCAGTCTTCAATAATGACGGACAAAGATAAACCAAAAAGGTAGCAATAAATGCATGAGAATGGAGAATAAGATGGTTCTGCCTCTGGTCAATGAATGTATGAACCCTTCCAACTTTTCCCAAAAGTAGTGCATTTCTTTATAGTTTAGGTCATGGTTTTAAAGACAATGCAGGATTGGACTGGGGAGATACACATGTTTTAAAACTAATGTGGGACTATTATTTTTGTTTCTGTTAGAAATTTCCAATCTTATTTAACTGAGTGTATCTTAAATTCAATTAGGTGTTGGTTACTATAATGATATGAGTCATTGTGCTGTGCTGGTCACTGTTTTGGTCCGTAGGCATCATAGCTGGCTAGGACTGCTGGTGGCTTCTCTCCTGTGGAAGCTTACCTGGCATCTTCTGGTATCAGAAAGCTAGTTCTCAGGGAAGAGATTTCAAGGTATGATCCAGGTTGGATCCTTTGGGTCCTATGCCTGAAGTGCATACCTTTAACCTCTGGTAGGCAGCCAAGGGCAGCAGGAATAGCTTATGATGTTTTGGGAGTCTCAGTATTGGGGGTTTTGTCAGATTATCCATGACTCTTGGGGAAAGCACTGACAACCCAGGTGGGAAAATTTTATTTCATTTAAACTATATAATATGTGCGCACACACACACACACACACACACACACACACACACACACACACACACACACACACACACATTACTTTTTGACTCTTTTGGGGTCAAATAAATCATAGTGGAAACTTATTCTTAGTTATAAATGCCTGGCCTTTGCTTGGCTTGTTTCCAGCCAGCTTTTCTTAACTTTTCTTATTCCTTCTACCCTATGCCTATACCTTTCTCTATTTTGTATACCCCTTTTTCCTTCTTCCTCCATGGCTGGCTATGAAGCTGAGTGGTCGGTCCCTGAAGTCCTCTTCTCCTTGTTCCCTTTCTCTTTTTTTCCTCCTAGATTTCTCCTTCAGTTTATTCTCTCTGCCTGCCAGTCCTGCCTATCCTTTCTCCGGATTTGCTATTAGCTGTTCAGCTCTTTGTTAGACCATCAGGTGTGTTAGACAGGCAAAGAGTCACAGCTTCAGAAAGTTAAACAAATGCAACATAAAAGAATGCACCACATCTTTACATCATTAAACAAATGTTCCACAGCATGAAGAAACGTAACATGCTTTAAAATAATATTCTACAACAGATGTAGATGTATTGTATGCAAACTTAGGCAAATAGCTTATGACTTTTTTAGACATCCTTATGTTATTTTATACTCCTTCCTCCTTCTCTATGTGTACGCCTTCCTTTTTTTCTCCACTCTCCCGTTTTCCCGGGTCTCTTTTCATGTTATGTTTACCCTGTCATTGTTGCACCATCCCCTTTTTACTTTTCTAGCTTCTGCAGTTACGTCTCATGTTGTAGTATTAGGAACCACAGATGAGCTGGAAAGATGACATTTGCCTTTCTGGGCTTGAGTTAACTTACACAATAGGATCTTTTTTTCTAGTTCCTTCTGTCTATTTACCAGAAGATTTTCCTTTACAGCTGAATAATATTTTGTCAGTTGAAGGACCCTTAGATTGCTTTCCTTTCCAATTTATTTTGAATATATTTGCTATAAACATGCCTGAGCAAGTACCTGTTGAGTAGGATGCAGAGTCCTTTGGACGTATGTCAAGGAGTGGTATAGTTGGATCATGTGATAGATTTATTTTTAGCTTATTTATTTCCATAGTGACCAGATAAGCTTGCAATCTCACAGTGAATGAGGGCTACCTTTCCCCAGCATCCTCTCCAGTGATTCTGTCCACTGTTTTGTTGATCTTTTCCATTCTGACTATAGCAAAATAAATCTCAAAATTGTTGATTTTCATTTCCCTGATTGATAGGGAGGATGAACATTTTTTGAGATACTTACTAGGCGTTCTTCTCCCACTTTGCTCCTCCTCCCCAGGTCTTCCTCCTTCTGTTTCTCTTCCTGTTCCTGCTCTTGCTCCCCTTGCTTCTCCTCTTTTTCCTCCTCCTCCTTCCTCTTGTTTCATTTTATTTCTTCTCTCTGTTCAGTTCTGTAGGCCTCTTTCTGAATGGGTCATTGATTTATTGACTGATTTTTTTTTTTTAGCTTTTATACATTATGAATATTATTCCTCTGTCAGATGAATAGCTGGCAAATATTCTTTCCTATTCTGTGAGTTTTTTTCTCATTTAACTGTTTCTTTATCTAGACAGAAAAATTTTAGTTTTATTAGGCCCTAGTTGTCAATTACTGGCTTTAATTTTTGAGCAAACGAAGCCCCAGAAATCAATATTTTTTTCTAGACCCAAGTTCTGTAGAGTACAGCTATATTTTCTTCTCCAGCTTTAGTGTTTTTGATTTATATAAATCCACTTCAAGCTAGTTATTGTGCAAGGTGATAGACATGGATCCAACTTCATTCTTCTACATGTGGACATCTAATTTTCTGAGAACTATTTGTTCAGGGTGCCTTCATTCCTCCAGTGAATGTTTTGACATCCTTTACAAATATTAAATAGACTTAATTACATAATCCATGTTTGAGCCTTGTATTTTGTTCTATTGGTTTACATGTCTGTTTTTGTGACAGTACTATATTATTTTATTACAATGCTATGCAACATAGCTTGAAAACTGTCATGATAATTCTTTCAGCATTGTTTTTCTTTAGGATTATTTTAGTTATTGGGGTCTTTCTAAGTATCATGTGAAATTTAGGATGGAGTTTCTATTTCTGGCAAGAATGAGATGGGAATTTAGATTAGTATTGCATCAAATCTATTAATGGCTTCTGGTAGAATAGTAATTTTTCACAATTTAATTTTACCAATCCATGAGCATAGTATGTCTTTGATTTTATTACGTCTTTGTCCATAGATTTTTTTTTCATAGTAGAGGCCTTTTTTTGCTTAAGCTTATGGATATTTTATTTAATTTTTGAGGATGTTGATGCTTTTCTCAAAACTGTTGGTTTTGTAAGTTAATTTTGTATTCTGACACCTTGTCTACATTTTTGACCATAAAAACATTTAGAAGTGTTTTCTGGTAGATCTTTTGGGGATCTCATGTTCTGTGGTTGTTTGAAAGAAAATGGCTACCAAAGGGAGTGACACTATTAGAAGCCGTGTTTGTCAACGTGAGGGCAGATTTGAGGTGTTTTCTCAAGCTTCTCTCAGTGTGACAGTCAGTTGACTTCTTGTTGCCTCTGAGTCAAGATGTAGGGCTCTCAGCTCCAGCCTGACAGCCTCGGATACTGTGGATGAGACATGCCAATTAAGTGTTTTCTTTATAAGGGTTGTCATGGTCTGGATGAACTGACATCTCGGGGAATACCTAACTCAGCTTTGATACTCAGAGGAGAGACTCAGACCTATATCAACTGGCTATGACAGACCGAACTGACTAAACTTTAGATTCATTGCCCTCCTTGGGGAATGGATGGGAAAATGGGGTAGAGGGAGGCTGAGGGAGGATTAGGAGGAGGGGAGAGAGGGTATAGTGGTAGATAGGAGAAAAAACATTTTAAATAATAAAAAAAAAGAGTTGCCATGGCCCTAGTGTCTTTTCACAGCAATAGAAAATCCTAACTAAAACATCAAATAGGAATAGTTTGACCTCTCTCTTTAAATTTGTATACCTTTAATTTCTTTCTTTTGCCTTATTGCTTTAGATAGTTTTTTGAGTGTAATACTGCAAAGAAGTAGAGATAGGGAATCTATCTTGTTCTTGATTTCAGAGAGATTGCTTCTAGTGTTTTTTCATTTAGAAAGATATTGGCTGTGAGTTTCTCAAATATCTCTTTTATTATGTTGAGATGTTCTCTTCAGTTCTACATTCTCTAGTACTTCTAATTATAAAGTCATGCTGTTCTTTGTCGAAGGTGTTTTCTGAATCTGTTGAGATGGTCATGGAAATTTTGTCTTTAAGTATATTTATGTGATTTATTACTTGCATTGACTTGTGTATGCTGAACCTTCCCTTCATCTCTGAAGTGAAGCCAACTTGGTCATGGTAAGTGATCTTTTTGATGTAAGTCTGCACTTAAATTAAAAATATTTTATTTAGAAATTTTGAATCTATGTTCATCATGGATAGTGTCATTGAGTAACACTGTCGGGAAGGACTTTGTGGGCCAAAAGTATGTGGATGTTACTTATTTTCTCCAAGAACTAGCTCTTAGCTTCATTGATACTTGGTTGTTATTTACCTAATTTCTGCATTGATTTGATTTGATTTTTTGTTGTCTATTGGTTTTGGCAAACATTAGCTGTTCCAAAGTTTTGGATGCCATCATGAAGTCATTTGTCCTCTTTCTAATTTTTTAGTGTTGTCATTGCAGAGCTACAAAATTTCCTCATAGCACTTCTTTTAATGTGTCTCAGAGTTTTTGAAATGTTGTGTTTTCATTTTCATTTAGTTCCAGGATTCTTTCATTTCTGTTTTTGACTCATTCATTGTTAAGTAATGAGTTGTTCAATATCCATGATTTGTGTGGTTACTAGGGACTTGTTTGCTGTCATTTTTAAGTTTTAATTGTGTTAAGGTCAGATAGGAGGTATATATCTCTTTCAAATCTTTATGACTTTGCTATGATTCTTTTGTGTCCCAGAGTATGCTCTACGTTTGAGGAGCTTTATGGGTTCATGTCTAGAATGTATATATTTTGAGATTTGGGTGGATTCATTTGATGTATAAAGTCACTTACTTCTGATGTCTCTCTATTTATTTGTACAAGTGACCTGTCTATTAGAGAAAGTGAAGAATTGAAACCTTCTATTAAATTGTTGACATTTTTAACCTTTGACTTTAATTCTGGTAGTACAGTTTTTATGAAGTTGTATGTGCCAGAGTTTAGGGCATACATGTTTAGGATAGTAATGCTATCTTGGTTGGTTGTTACCTTGATTAGGATACACTATCCTTTATCTCTTCTGACTAGTTTTGTTTAAAGTCTGTTTTGTCAGATATTAGAATAGTAAGTCTTGGTTGTTTCCTGGTCCCATTTGATTGGAATCATTTCATCTATTCCTTCGCTCTAACGTGCTATCTATATTTAAGGCTGAATTTCTTGTATACAACAGATACATGAATTTTGTTTCTTGGTTCATTCAGACAACCTGCATTTCTTTTATTTGAAATTTGGAGCTGTTGATATGGAAAGTCATTGGAAGGCATGTATTTACTGAACTGTGCTGTGTTTATGTTGTTGATTGTGTGTTCTCACTGGCATTTTGTGTTTTAGTAATTGCAGCTTTATTTACTTCCACAGTCTCTTGGTTATGATTATTCCTTTCTTCAGTATAAAATACTTGCTTTCCATATTCTGTTTATGCTTGGTTTGATGAACAATTTTTAAAGATGTCCATATCACAGAAAAGATTATTTCCCCCTTAAATTGTGGGAGATAATCTAGCAAGTTACAGGAGTCTAGGTTGACAGACATGGTCTTTAGAACTTTGCGTTGCTACAGACTCTCTGACTTTCAAAGTTTCTATTAAGAAATCTGCTATTGTTTTCATGGATTCCCTTTATATGTGACTAATTTTTTTTTCTCTTAGCCTTCAACATTATCTTTGTTGTTGTTCTGTATACTTAGTTTGTTAACTATGAAATGTTTTGGGTTTTTTTCTGGTCTTGCTTTGGGGAGATTCTCTTCTCTGATCTTGTCGAGCTGGGCTGTGCCATTGACCTAACAGTCTTTCTCCTCATTTATTTCTGTAATTAAAGTTTTAGCTGTTTCATCACCTTCCTCATTTCTCCTCCTCCCTCCTCTCCCCTCCTTTTTTTTCACTTTTATTGATTTTTGTGTGGATTTCACATCATGAATTCCAATCCCACTCTTCGCCCCGTCCACTCACATCTACTCTCTGCCCTTGCAACTTCCCCCAAAACCAAATTTAAAAGAAAACCAAAATTAAACAAAGTAGAAACAAAACCAAAATGAAATCAAAAATGAGGAGAGAATAAAAGAAGAAAAAGAAGAAAGAGAGAAAGAAAGAAAGAATGAACCAACCATCTTGTGGAAGCTGTGCTGTGGCTCACTGAGACACACAGTTTACTCTTTAGTCTGTTCATCTTTACTGGCAAGTGTTCATTTCTTGGAGTTACTAGTCTGACTCACAGCTTCTGGCTTCAGCTACACCACAGATAATGAGCTCTCACTGGGGCTCCTCTTGGGTATCCTGCTGTCTCATGTCCTGGAGCTCCTGTTGTTTTGGATCTGTATATTTGTCTCCTTCATATGCTTCAACAGTTCATAGACTCCATTGGTGTTGGAGTGGGCCAATTCATAGCCCTGGTTCTGAGCCTGGGTGGCAGCTGGGTTAGTCAGATTGCTAGGTTTCTCTCATAGTCACTACTCAGGTGGACTCTCCAGCACTGCCTCACCTGGCTCACCCAATGCAGCCTACAGGGAAGAGCTGGGCCAGTTCTGCTCTCAGGCCCTCAGATCCTTATATTGCCAAGCCCATTTCTACTGTTTTGCCCAAACAAGGTACAGGGTTCTCTCTCCTGATTGCTATTGGGAGAAGGAGAATCCATGGTGGGGTCTCTGTTCTTCTGCCCTCCTGCTCTTACCTCCTCAGGACTGGCTTACTCGAGACAAGGGTAAGCTTTAGTGTGCAGCCTAGGCCGGGTGCAGGGCCCACTCTTCTGTGTGCTGTAGCTGATGCAAAAAGAAGGGCTGGTTATCTAGCTCTTGTAAGGTAGCAAAGGGAAGGATGGACAGAGCATCTTTCTCACACTCTTGCCACTACATGGCAGAGGGTGGGGATGGGGGAGGGAGGGCAGGGTCAGCTCTGCTGCTTTAAACCCTCAGGGCTGGCTCACTTGCATCTCAACAACAGAGTCAACTTTAGTGTGCTGCCCAGAGAGGAGGCAGAGGCTGCTTTCTCATGCACTGCAGCTAAAGAGGATCAGGGTTAGCTCTCCTACTTTTGTGAGCCCAAGATAATCTCTCTTGCCTGTCACAGATGGTAATAGGTGATGAAGGGGAGGCATCTTTCCCTCACCCATCCCACACGGCAGAGGAGGCGGGCAGGATCAGGTCTCCTGCTTCTGGGTCATCAGTGTCAGCTTGCCTGCATTCCAACCAGAGTCAGCTCTAATGGTTTCCTAGGTGTGGTGCATACCTATAGTGAATAGTGGGGCCATCTTTCCTAAATATGGGAACAAGCTGTCCCCTTAAGGATAGGGCTAGTTCATCTAATGCAATATCCAGTGAGGGGTGTAGGGAAATTGTGTTGTTCCATTGTAAATAATTGTCCCCGCCTATGAGTTTAATAAAAAAGCGCTGATTGGCCAAAGGCAGACAGGAAGTGCGGGCAGGGCTACCAGACTAAGAAGACTCTAGGAACAGGGGGAACAGAGCAGAATGCCAGAGAGAAGCCGGAAAAAGCAGAGGACAACTATGCTGCTCTGAGAAAACATACCGAGCCACATGGCTGAACAGGATAAGAATCATGGGTTAGATTAAGGGTAAAGATTTAGCAAGTTATATGCCTGGGCCTTAGGTTGATCAGCCTAAAACTATTGTAAACATCTGTGTGTCTCTGCCGGTCTGTGGGTCTGTGGGTCTATGGGTCCCAACCTTGAGGGTATAGGCCCAAAAGTCCAGGCCAGAAACCTCCTACTACAGAGGGGCAGGATCATTCATCCCAGGGACAGTGAAGGGTTAAGTCAGCTGAGCACAGCAGTTCCATGGTCCTCTCTGCAAACACAGGCTATGGACATCACCACAGACCCCCAGCTGCTACAGGCTCATGGACCAAGACATGGCTTTTGGCAGCAGCTCAGGCTCAGATGCGACCAGGGCTCTGGTGGCAGCCCAGGTCCCTCAGATCAGCATGGCTCCAGAACAGCATCATGACCCCAGGTCTCAGCTGTCTAGCCAGATCCTGGGTTATCAGTAGAGCTTTCAGATGCAACTGGAGCCATGGATACCACCCCAGTTTCCAGAATCCATAGGGCCATGGGCCCAGACACAGTCCTAGGCAGCAGCCTTTGCCTTGATGTCTCCATGGCTCCAGGTAGTAGCACCAGCCAGCCAGAACAACATGGCTCTGAGATGTCAGTTCATGCATTGCGAATAAACTCTGCTCCTACTGCAAGAGGCTCCACAAACTGCCCACACCATTTGACCATCATCTACCTTTGGAGGGTTTAGCTCTTTCCATGAAGGTTCCTCAGCATTATCCACTTTTAAATACTGCAATTTCTTAATTTAAATCAGAAGCCAAATCATTTAAGTATTTATTCCTTTAAGTTCATTAAACTGTTTCTTTGTATCATTTTGCAACTCCTTGCATTCTTTGAACAAATTTATGATTGTTCTTTTAAATTCTTTGTGCTTCTAGGGGTTCATCTAGGTAATTCTCATTGGTGAGCACTTCTACAGGTCTAGTAGATTTGAAGATTTTTTTTAAACGTTTCCTGTTGTTCATATTTTCATGATGAACTCTGGGCATGTGGACTTCTTTTGTTGGTTTTGCCTCTCATAAAGACACAGCAGGCTGAGACAGCACACAAGGTATGGACTGGGCTGGACTTGATGATTGGATATGGTTTAGGTGGAGTCAGGTAGACACTGGTCACTGGGCTGATGAGCAGAACATGTATCCTAGTGTTAGCCTAGAATATGGGGGAGCAAATCTGGGGAGTGTAGACTGGATATGGAAGGTAGGGTTGGGTGGACTCAGTGGGCCAGATCCTTGCTCAAGAGGTGTAAGATCTGGCTGAGCTGAGAGGGTGGATGAGGCATATATGGGGCCTGTAGGTTTTGAATGGAAGGGGCAGGGTTCTCTGATGAGGATGGGCACTGGATATGGGTCCTGGTACATTAATCAGTTTTGAAAGTTGTCACTTAAAGTTTATTCATGGACAAGAACTATTTGTCTTTCAAATACAAATGCACATTTTAGAGTCAGATATCAGGCAAACTTAATCTTATCTGGAAAAGTGGGAGACAGAGTGATAAGTAACTTGTCAACAGTCATACTGATGGATAATGGAAATGTTTTGCAAATAGAGGAAAGAGTTAAGTTCTAAAAGTGTCTGAAATTCAGATAGTTTCATTAGAGACTTTTTTTTCTTTTTATTTATTTTTATTTTCTATACCAACTGTAGTTTGCCCTCTCTCCTCTCCTCTCATTTACTTCTCAGCTTCTCCCTTCCCTACCTCCCCCAGCCACTCCTTAGAGAAGGTGAGGCCTCCCATGGGGAGTTGACAAAGTCTGGTATACCAAGTTGAGGCAGGACCAAGCCCCTCCCCTCTGTATCAAGGCTGAGAGTAATGTATTCCTCTATAGGGAATGGGCTCCAAAAACTAGTTCATGTACCAGGGATAAATCCTGGTCCCCCTGCCCTTTAACCCTCTGCCCCTCAACCTCCTGCCTCTCAAACTGCCCAAGCCACTCAACTGTCACTCACATTCAGAGGGCCTAGTTCAGCCCCATGTAGGTTCCCCAGCAGTTAGTTCAGAGTCTGTGAACTCTTACTGGATCGGGTCAGCCGTCTCTAAGGGTTTTCCCATCATGATCTTGATCCCCCCCTTCATATAACCCCTCCTCCCTCTCGTTGACCGGACTCAAAAAGCTTGACCCAATGCTTAGCTGTGGATCTCTGCATCTGCTTCCACCAGTCGCTAGATGAAGGTTCTCTGTTGACAATTAGGGTATTCACCAATCTGATTACAAGGGAAAACCAGTTCAGGCACCCTCTTTCCTATTGCTAGGAGTCTTAGCTGGAGTCACCCTGTGGATTTCTGGGAATTTTCCTAGCACCATGTTTCTCCCTATCCCTAATGGTTCCCTTTATCAAGATTCTCTTTCCTTGTAGAGAGACAGAGGTGTAAGGATCATGAGTTTGAAGCCAACCCAAAAACTTTTCTTAACTAGATTTTCAAACTCTAGCTGTATACCTCCTGATAATAGAGACTTAATTTTAATAGCTTTGTTGCATGGAACTTAGTCTGAAATTCAGATACTAAAATATCTTGTTCAGGACTAAAAAGAGTCCCATTCAAAAGAATTAGACATAGAATTAGTAAGGAGAATTTGGGAGCCATTCTAAAGTTTAAATGAAATCCAAATCTTGTCATAATTATGTAGAAAATTTAATGTGTGAAAACATTTCCTTATATGATGAAGTTATTTAGATGTCACTTTAGAAAATATTCAAAATGCTTTTCATTCTAAAGTTTTTTTTTTTTTTTTTTTTAGATTACTTTCTGTTGTAAGCAACGCTGACATCAGAACTTAGAAACAGACTTGCCAAAGATTATCTCTCCACTTTAAAGTCAGCTGAAGAGAAAACTTACTTTCCATTGTCATATAAGAAAAGGCATTCACACGTATATTCCTCTCCCAGGATGGCATTATTATGGTTACCATAGTTACCAACTTAACTTCTTTTGTTTATGAGATACTTTTATTTTCACCACAAGTGGAGATGGACTCTGAACACAATAAAAATATACGTATAATTGAGTATATCTATATATGAGATTGGAGAAATGCTAAAAAAAAAAACTTTGATAAAGTAGAAGAGATGAGTTAGTTGGTTCAAAATTGGATTCTAGACTAATCATTTAAATCTACATATTAAGAGATTTATACTAAAGAGAATAATAATAGCTCCCACAGTTGAGATATAGCTAAAGTTTAACTGCTCATAGCATTGCAGGCAAAATTTACATCATATAAGTTTCTTTGCAAACACAGTTCTGATTATAAACAAAATAGTTGAAATTTAAGTTATCATTCATATAATCCCATGTAATTAAAGTCAACCTCTATGGATGAGTTAACTTAAACATCTTCCTTCCTTCTCATCAAGATAAAAGTCAGAAACCTCTGTCCTTCATGAGTTTCCTGTAAATTCTATGAATAGGTAAGGCCTATTATTTCCTGGAACAACTTATCATGCAAAATACAATTTAAGAGTTGTTTGAGTTGAACGACTGTCTTTTTGATACGTTATAATGTGAGAGTATGAAGCTATAGCATTTATTAGTAGGTTTGTAGTATTTACCTTGCTGATAAAGACATTGCCGCAGGGTTTAGTAGCTCAAACTAACACAGATGTGTTCTTTAGTTCTAGAGATCTGAAACCTGAAGATATATATATTTCATCCTTACCAGCAATAGATGAGTGTTTTCCTTACTCTGCATCCTTGACATTTCATTTGTTTTATTGATCTTAGCCATTCTGACATATATAACATGAAATCTCAAAATAATTTTGATTTACATTTCCCTGATGGCAAAGGATATTGAGGATTTCTTTAACTCAGCCATTTGAATTTTCTATTGAGAACTATACTCCATTTTTAATTTTTTTAAACTTATTTATTCTTCTCTCATATATTACACCCTGACCATAGTTTTTCCTCCCATCTTTTCTCCCAGTCCCTTTCTGCCACTTCCTTCTCTCTAGATCTACTTCTTTTTTCCCTTCACAAAAGAGCAGGCCTCCCAGGTATATCAGTCAAGTGTGGCATAACAAATTTTAGTGAGAGTAGGCACATGCCTCATAGCAAGGCTGGGTGAGGCAACCCAGTATGAGGAAAAAGTCTCCAAAAGCAGACAAAAGAATCAGAGGCAGCTCCTGCCCCCACTGTTAGGAGTCCCATAAGAAGACCAAGCTACACAACCATAACATATATGCAGAGGATCTATGTCAGACCCATACAGGATCTTGGTGAGCCCCTGTGAGCCCTGGTTAGTTGATGTCTATGGGCCATGTTCTTGTCATGTCCTTGACCCCCATGGCTCCAATAATCCTTCTTCCTCCTCTTCTGTGGGATTACTGGCACTGCACCTAATGATACTGTAAACAGGATGAACTGGGTTGCTTCTAAGAGTTGACCCATTAAGTTACAACTGGTGTTGCCTAATATATTTTAGATCTGAATACCACACCAAATAAAATACATTTTTTTCTGAATCAATTGCTATACAGTGTCACAAAAACATCCTATAATATTTTAAAACAGTGGAGGTAAATTTTCTTTTGTCCCAAGTTATTTATTCCAATTTGTGTTAAGACTATTTTTTCATTGTGAGTTCAGAAAATGTAAATGCAGATACACAGTGGCAAATCCATGGCTTCTCGCTTCTGGAGCTCAGCTCATGACATCAGACCCTAGGCTTCAGTCTGCTCCTCCTGGAAAGTCACAAAATTCTTTAACAAACTGATGTAAAAACTGATGCTTGGTCCCATTGTGGAAGAGTAGTAAGGTTACAGTTACATTAAAAAAAGATGTCAGAAGGCGTGGCATGTTTTCTAAGGAAGGAAAGAATATGGTTAACTAAAAGTAATGAGAACAAAAACTAAGTCAAAATAAAGAAAATTTTTTAAAAAGACATGAGTGTATTTTTTCAAAGTAAAAAATGTAAAGATGTGGCATGGTGATTTTATCATGATAAACAATGAAGCAGCAGAAAAAGTTATAGGGAGAAAATAATAGTTATATAGAAAGTACAGAAATTTAAGAGAGTTTGAAGAAAACCAGATGTAGGAGAATACCCAACATTGGACAATGCAAGGGAAAGTCTAGTAAAATGGTGGAGTGAACGTGAGCCAGAAATACAACAAATGTTAAAATAATGTTTTGATTAGCTTAATAACAGAAAAAGGTCTTACAGCCTTCTTATAGTTTTTCATCCAAAGCCACAACAAAATTTACAGCTGATTCTACACTGCTAAGATAGCCAGTCACTCCTAAAACTTCCTTCTTTTTCATGTGGAATTGGAAGAGAACTTTGAGATTTTATTACTCTATGTTTTCTTGAATGAGCAGAGATGAGATGTTCTCAGATATATAAAATTAGCAAGCGATGTACTCTTGGCCCTAAGAAATGGACAACTGCAGGTTGGTATAACATTTACCTTATCACAGTGATGGAGATGGGCTGAAAACAATGAGGTTCCCCTGTCTAGAATAGTAGATGCGTTTTCTGCCTTCAGGCAGATGGATTAAATGACATTTTAGGGGTCCTTTCTAGTCTTAAAATTACCATTAAGATTGCAATCTGGAAATGCTTTATTTCCCAGCTTGTGGATCAACTGGCTATTCTCTGATTTGAAAAAGATAGTTTCCAATTATTTGCATTGATTAGGGAAATATTGGTGGGAGTTGGGAGGAAAGGAAGCAGCATGCTGGGAACATCCAAATAGAATTTTATTTTTCTTTGACGCTTTAGTTAAATGATACTTAAGAATTTCTGAGCAGAGATGTCTTCTAAGTTTTAACCAGCTCTTTGGTATCACTGGCTTTATTTAAATGTCTATTTAAAAGCCAGGGTAGAGACTTGCATATATTTAAAAAGAATTTATTGAAATGAGATTTGGGATGCAGTGCTAACTCCAAATATAGTGCTTCCCAAACTTTTATCGTCTCATGCCAAGAAATTACCTGACTCCTGGACAGAGTCATGGTATCTGAAAAACAGCATGCTCATCACCAGTTACAACGTTTCCCAAAATTAATTGGTAAAAACTTGTTTCAACAGGGCTGTTTGTACAGCTTCTATAAAGTAGTAAAAACAGATTTTTTAAAAAAATAAAATCAAATTATTGCAATTATCCTTTAAAAATTTAAAGGGAAGAATTTTAGTGATGGTTACTCGAGATATATTTCAATGTAATACACTTATGTCATAAAAACTTGTCAATTAAACTTAAAAAAAAAATTACCGGGAATTAACATGGTGTATTACAGTATGAGTGACAGACTACTTTGAAAACTAAAATTACTTGCAGGAGTATGTTAGCATACTGAAAATCTTGGTGACCACTGGTTCATGGAGCCCACTGATTGATGTACTATACAGTAAGCCTAGTGATGTAATTGTTGCATTAATAACTAGAATTCTTCATGTTTCTCTGGTCCCCGGCTACAATGCTTGGTCTGTGTTCAGCAACTACCACTTTGTACCTAATTCAAAGCGAAGCCAGTATTCTACCATGGGAGATTATTGTTAATGACCCTTCTGTGTGCTCACTATATTACTGTTGTACCAGGTATTTTGCCTTTTCTCAAGCATATCAAACATTCCCTCCCATGTGCACATGACATGCTCCTCACACTTTCTTTGAAAATCCATTCAAACATCACATTCCTATTAGATGTACCTTACCCTTATTCTCTCATTCTGATTGAACTTTGTGACATTTACTGATACTCTGAGAGTAGAAATTTTATTTGGATACCTGGACATCTACAACACACAGAGAAATGTGTTTTTAGATGTGTAGTAAATGCTGTATACATATTTATTGAACAAATGAATTCAAGGCATTTATATGTGAAGCTCAAGTGAGCATTTACCATTCATTAAATATGTTGGCTGGTTCTGCTTATTAGAGCCAGTAACACATGGAGAAGATGCCTCACATTGTTTCTATGTTGTAAAGATGCAGATAACATAGCTGATGTTGAAACTCGAAGCCACAGCTGTGTGGTTCCTGGGTGTTACATATCCTATGACATATTACTTTTAGTAAGGTTGTGGAGGGTCTGAAAGTTACAGTAAAGAGTCTGAGCAGTAGACACAGATAATGGTTTCAGGGCTACCCAAGGCAGAGTTTTAGTGGGGCAGAGAAGCAAAAACAAACAAACAGCAAAGCCTAAGACAAACTAGTGTGTGCAGTTCTGCAGGCTGAAGACAGATCCAAGGCATTGAAGACTTACTGTCCGGTATAAGAATAGAAGGGATGAGGAGGCACCATGGCACCCCAGGTTACAGTAGGGGAACAAAAGGCTACTTTACTGTGCTGATGTGTGACTTAGGGGTGACTCTGAAGCTTGCTGGGTGGTGTGATTCAGACATGCAACGGTCAAGATGGACTTCTGGAAGATTCTATGACAAGTCATGTCCATCCTTAAGGAAACATGCCTCTTTTCATTTTGCTCCCCCTGGCAGAGAGGGATCACTCAGCCTGTTTCCTCGCATTAGAGTGGTCCTCCACCCCCTACACCAGCGTCTTCATTCCTTGTGGTCATGCCACATATTCAGACTTTTATGTTTATGGGTCTTGCTTTCTGGTTCTTTTTTCCCCATTATGTATTAAAGTTATATTTTATGACCTGGTTTTCACATTTTAGCATAGAAAATGTGTAAATGCAACCATTTTATTTAAAAGTTCATTTTTTAGTTTTGATCTTAAAAGTAATTAAAACTTTCTCACAGGCTCATAATATTCTGGAATGTAGATACTGCATCTACTGTAACTAGTCTAGAAGTTATTCCACATTTATCAACTATCTCATGGCTTTGAAAGTTCCCATAATCATCTGTTGAGTCTAGCATCTCTCAGGCTGTGGATTCTCTGGGAAAGACTGAAGCACATTCTATATGCATGATGGTCTCTAGCCACAGTGCAACTTTGAACATATAGTGCATCTAAAAATATTTGGAGGTAGTGCTGTAGATTTCTTGACAAAAAACATCAGATGTCCATGCTTTGCCCTGAAGTTTGTGATCCTGTGAAGCTCACAGTTCTCCTTATATCTGTAGACCTTTTGTGACAACATCTTGGTTAATAATTTCTCCCAGGATAAGTGAGAAACAACAATTGAAAGAGAGTTTCACTTCTGGAAAAATGTGTGAACTGGCAAAGTGAAGGTTTCCAAAGAAAAATGTTTAATTTCCTAGAATTGCTGAAGTTGTGTGTAGTTGGAGCCACAACAATGGTGATAATTAATTGCTAGCATCATCCAGCCACCATATACTAAATTCCCACTATGCTTCAATCATTAAGTTGTTTAGCTCAGTCTTTTAACAAATTGGTCCTAGTAAGTAATTGCTCTTGCTGATCACAGCTGATGAATGGAGAAATTAAGATTATTACAGTGAACTTTTTCATAATCATATGGCAAGACCGGGACTCAGATGATTTTGTTTAGTGCCATAATGTATGCTTTGTAACCTCATTTATTTGCCTTCTGTTCTCCCCATGTTTCTTCAGAGCTATGAGAAATTTTAATAGATATTTGAAAATTTTTGGTCACATCTATGATGACATAAGTGGGGAAAAACCTCACTGAGAAATGCTATGTGTGTCAGACCTTTGAGAGTATGGTGGGGACCTGTCAGAATGGATGATTTAATTTTCTTTTTCTTGACCGGTTGTGGATTTGCTGAACAAAAGGAGAAAAAAAAATCCCAGTTTCTTTTATTGCCTGGTCTTGCCTTGCTCTGAAGTCTTTTTTTTTCCCTCCTAAATATGAACTTGTTTTATTTTGGGGGAAATATTGTTAGAAATATTTTTTTCCTAATACCTATCAGTTTTATTTAGCTAGCATCTATACAGTGAGAGACTATGATGTGTATGATGGTCTGCTGAATCCCAGAAGGGATGGCTGGATCATGCTAATGTTGCTGTGCTCTGGGATCCATCTCATTCAATAGACACATAACATGACTTGGATGTTGCATAAACATTTCTAGTAGTCACATAAGAAAATTAAAATAAAACACACACAAACGATTTTAGTTAAGTATGTGTGGATGCAAGCATGCAATTTCCATGGCACAAGTATGTTTGTTAACATCCCTTACTTCTGCTGTACTATATACTTAGATTAGCTGGTCTATGAACTTCTGGGAGATTCCTCTGTCTCTCTCTCCCATCTTGCTATAGAAGTATTGAGATTGGTGATGTGCAACACTATTTATAGCTATTTAAAAATGAGGATTCTGCAGATCAAATTCAAGTCATCGGGTTTGTATGAAACGAGTGTTTTTAGATTGAGCCATCTCTCCAGCCCTTGCAAATTAATTTTCATAATGTATTTAGGTTAAACACTCATGTTACCATGTAACTAGCACAAAGCTATTAGTGAGCTAACTTGAAATTTCTATTAATTTTTCTACAAACTTTTCAAACACTTGTACATACTTTAGACACATAGGATATTACATAAAGGATGCCAAGCTCTCACTAAACTACTTGTTATAAATTACTGTGTCACAATAATAATAGTTGAAAGAGCAGAAGACTAAGCCTGTTTCATACCCACTTTTGAAAACTTTCTGATTAAATTAAGCACCAGTTTAAAAATTAAATTTTTATTTCATTTACTAAAACTTTTTTAAAATTACATTTATTTACTTAGCTCATGTACATGTATGTATGTGTGTGTATGTAGACCTCACATAGGTCAGAGAATGGATCACATGTGTGTAAGAGTATAACTCGTGGAAATTCATTATCTCGTTCTTATGTAGGGCTCAAGGATCAAACTAGGGTCATCAAGCAAGAATATCTGCTCTGTCATCTCACCTGCCCCTTTAATTCAATTTATATTCATTAAAATTGCATAAAATTTAAAACCTTGCTTCTTTAAATGAACTGATCATATTTCAAGTGCTCAGTAGTCCTTTATGGCTAGTGAGTATTTTATCATATGCCACTCATAAGTTCAACATGACTTATATCTTTTTAAAACAAATCTGAACCAAGAAGGCCTATTTCATGTATTAATTTACATTTTTTATACAAAAGACATTTTCTGGATTCAGTATGATGATATTCCACCCAATTGGTTTAAGTCAGGTAATTTTATTCTTTTGTGTGTATACTGTGACAGCAAAACATAGTTCAAATTAAAGTATTTATGCTTTTGAAACATTATTTTAACATTGTTAAAGTATTCTACATTCTTCTCTCTTATTTACCCCCATCCTTTCTATTTCTACATTTAGAAATAAGAAAAAACAATTATAAAGGGCTATAAATCAAAATAAATTCGGAATGTTTCCCCATTACTCTCAAAATCTTTTAAATGCCATTGGTAATCTCGAGCCATTAGTAACATAAATATTATCCATTACTAGAAAATGACAGATGTGAAAAAATATTTTCTTAGCTGTTATTCTTTGGGGTTTTGCCAAATGCTACTTTGGAGTTTTTAGGGGTGATGTTATGAATATATGCGCTCCGTGATTCATGCTTTTAGTGATAAATCTCCCTGGATGACCTTCAAGAAGGGAGTCAAGGTTACAGGACACATGACACAGGAAAAGCTATATATGATGTGGGAAGCTAGATTCTGGAATGAAAGCCAAAGAGTAGTCCATGTTAGTGTGTTTCTAGAGCTATTTTATATTTTACAATTTCATAAAAGTTAAATGGACTCTGAGCAAAAATTTAATCCTTCTTGCGTGTATAAAGAGCCTAGAATAGGGTATGGGGTAATTTTTTTTTCTAACTTCATTTAGTGATTGACTGACCTTAGTATCAGATAAGCTTATAATTTTTTTTTTTTTTGAGAAAATCAATTTCGTATTTGAACTATCTAAGTAAGATAAAACAGCCTGAACTCTTTCTAATTTACTAAGGGTCCATTAGGGAGACTACAGAATCACCTCTATCTTTTAAAGAATAAGGTCAAACACAAATTAGGTTCCAGTCTAGTGACATGGACCTTTTGGTCTGAGGTTTGGACCTTTCTGGTGTGAAACTTTATAAATTGAGATGTAAGGTTTTGACAAAAACATTGATTTACCTTGCTCCTTTTTATATCTGTTGTTTTTAAGAATGTTAGCTTTCAGACTGAAGAGCTAGAGGTAGTGGAGGACTCCTGCAAAACAATGTATTCTAGACTTGACAGGGATCCACAGCACACAACAGCCCATCTCTGCGCATTACCTTCTAGGGATATCAAAAGTAGAGGCAGGAGCCAGAAATGGTTGAAGTGAATTACTTCTTTCTGTGTCTCAGTCCTAGCTGCAGAAATTACTATACTTTTAATTGACTGAAACTTAAAACACATCTTCTTTGACACAGATGGAGGAGGGGACCCTATTCTCTATCAACACTTATTTTGATTCTTCAGTCACCCAGAAGTATATGTTCTAATTCTCCCAGGCTTTGGGTTTATTTCCTACATTGTAACCTACTATTCATGTAAAAACCATTCAGATATATAGGTATAGTATGAGGTATGCCTATTGGGATTTTAGGATTTATTGTATCAGCCTACCACATATTTACAGTAAGCCTTGGCATAGAGATGGGAGCCTTCTTTATATTATTTACAATAATTATTGTGATTCCAACTGGAGCAAAAGGTATTGGTTGACTTACTACACTATGTAGTAATAGTTTATGGCCCAGCCTGTCCCTGAGATCTGGACCTGCTCGCAGTTCCTTAGCTCTGCTTAGCCCTGAGGTCCAGGCTACTAGTCCCAAAGTCCCAAAGAAACACACAGACACTTATATTAATTACATGCTGTTCAGCCTATGGCTTAGGCATATTGCAAGCTAGCTCTTACTCTTAAACTAACCCATTATTCTTATCTTTTTTAGCCACAGGCCTTGGTACCTTTTCTCAGAGCAGCATTATTATCTTCTTACCTCTGCGTCTGATGGTGTCTCTGTTTCTCTCAGCCCTCCTTCTTTATCTATACTTGGATTTCCCACCTGCTTCTCAGAAGCATTGCCATAGGCCAAAACAGTTCCTTTATTATCCAATGATAATTCACAGTGTACAGAAAGACATCTCACATCAACACTACATGGAGAAAATGTTAAATGATCCCCTGTTATACTATAAGCACTGTTACTGCACACATAAAATCAAGCCATTTAAAATCTAAGAGTGGATAGGGGAGGGGCTTACAAAGTCACATCATTAGCTGAAAAGCTATTGGCAGTTGATTCCTGACATCTTGCTTCTGTGATGCAATGTCTGATAGGCTGCTCAAGCTCCAGTGGAACCCTATGCACAAAATGGATTTAATAGGTTCAAAAAGGGTGCATATGGTTGAGAAAGGAAAGTGAAGTGGGTATATGGGAAGACTTGGAGCAGAGGGAGCTTGGTATGGATTTGATCAAAACACATTATGTTCATGTATGAAGTTCCTAAAAAAATAAATTTCTTATAAGGGACAAACCTAAGAGGGGATGTCAACTTTCAGGCTGTGTAGACAGGAGTGCTTTGTTTTGTTTTCCTACTCAGAATTGCTGGGTGCAGTAAAACAGATTCCATTCCTCATTATACCCAAACCATAGATGTCACAGTGATACCACTATGAAATGTCTGAAAGTCCTTTCTGGAATCTTTACCCATTTGCAGTGTAAGTCTGGCCTGAACTTCCTGGTTTTCTTGGGTGAAGATATTTGTTGTCTATGACAAAGCTGCTCTTTTCCAAGCACTTTGTGGATAACATCCAGCTTCCTTGAGGGTCTTTGGTGGTCGGGTGCCTTTGCGCCCTTGTCTTCATCACTCACTCCTCCTTAGAAAATTTTCATCTATTGCAATTATTTTGTACTCTATGATTTCAATGGAATCTTTGTCCTAAAACTCATGAAAATAGGTTAAATGACTTTGTTTTCTGTTTTAATGGAGCTGAACAAATGAAACCAAAAAGCATGGTAAGAGGGTTTCACTGCTTTTAGAATATCTTATATTTCCAGATCTAGAAATTGCAACATTAGTTTTCAGGAATCACATTCTGATTTTTATTACTTTTGTTAGAGATACTGTTTCTTGACAACCTCTTATTACTGAATGCCTTAACTTTGCCCCCCAATTTAAGATAATATGCAAAAAGTAATAACCACCAATGCATAAAGTGATAAGATATTAATATGCAAGTAGCTAACTCACTAAAAAAGTTTGCTTTCTAAAGTGATTCTTTGAAACAGCTTTCAAATAATGCAGCTGTGAAGAGTTGAGATGAATTGTTGATGGGAATGACTCATTGGCAGCTAAATCAATGAGCTTTTTAAAAACATGTCAAAAATCAGTGGGAACAGGATCTGTCTTTGACTATTTTGTCTGCTTTGGGGACCCTTTTCCTCTGATGGGCTGGTTGCCTAGTCTAGCCTTATTATGAGGGGAGGTGCCTAGTCTTATTGAAACTTGATAAGCAATACTTGGTTGATACCCCTAGGAGGCTTACCCTTCTCTGAATGAAAATGGAGGAGGAGTGGATGACCCAGTGGGGTGGAGGTGAGAGAGTAGGGGGAGCTGGAGAAGAAAAAACTGTGTTTGGGATGTAAAAGAAACTTGTCATGTCCTCATAGAGAGGATGGTCAAATAGTCACTAATAAAATTAAGAAGAATATCAAGAGGAGAAGTGAAACATTAAACTAAAGGCTTAATAAGGCTAAATTATGCTAGAGGATTGAGAATTCATAACTTTCTACTATATTAAGAGAAAACATTTACTACTGATTTGCTCATTATGTCAATTGTTAGTAATTTATTAGTAAGAAATTTTGATTAGCTTTTGACATACTGAGTTCTAAGAATTTGTCAAAAATATTTCAACAATAAAATGGAGAATGTTTGTCTGTTCATAAAGCTATTATGATGAAAATGCAAGAAATATATTAAATACATTAATATATTAACTCTATCGTGTATAGTTAAACAATATAATGCCCATTTTGGTATTGGTAATTATAAGCCCAATATTGTATGGTGACTCTTTAGATAAGTAATCTGTGTGACCGACACTCCACAGTCACTGAATGGCAGTTCTCATTCCTCTGTACTTCCTGTTGTATTAGGTTTCTGGCCTAGACTTTCCGGTCTAGCCTGGTGGCCCAGACCCACAGACTCACAGTCTCATGGTCCCACTGAAACACACAGACACTTACATTAATTTAATGCTGATTGACCTGGGGTCCAGGAATATAATTTGCTAGCTCTTGCTCTTATACTAACCCTGTTCGGCCATGTGCAATGGTTCCCACTTCCCATTTTTCTTCAACATTAATTATCTGTTCTTTTAAATAATATTCATCCTAAGAGAAATTAAGTGATATCCTATTGTGATGCTGATTTCTGAGTCTAGGCATATTTTCTTAGACCCATTGGCTACTTGTGTTTATTTTTTTATAGAAATATTTACTCAACATCTTTGTTCATTTTTAAATTAAACAACTTTTAAGCTGCGTACATTTCTATGTGTTTTGATTATGTGCCTCTAATAAAATATATAGTTGTCTAATATTTTTTCCCATTCCTGCTTCTTCTGCTCTTTTATCTATAGAGGCTTTTTAGTCTGTGGTATCAGTGCTTGTCTGTTTCTGCTTTTGTTGTTTGTAATTTCAGTCACATCTGAAAAATTATTGGCTAGACATGAGTGTAATTTTCCCATGCTTTCTTTTAGTTTTATAGTTTTCAGTTTTATACTTAATCTCTAGTAGTATTCTGAATCATGAATATATTTCTTCCTTTGTGAAAACATCATCTCACTGTTTTCCCTCCTACACCATTTCTGCTGAAAAAAAAAATCTGTTAACAGTACTGATAGGTACTGCTTTGTACCTCTTGAGTGCCATTTTTTTTCTTGTGCTTTTAAAACCTGTTGTTTTGTTACAGTTAGATTATAATACACAATAGTATGGATTACTTTAGATTCTTATTTTGGTTAGTTACATTTCCATATGCGAATGTTCACTTTCGTTCTTGGTTTGGGAAATCTTAAGTATGTTTTTGTGGTTAGCCATTTTTTCTTTTCATTTTTAAATCAGCACAAACATAGTTTGCTTTCATTATGACTTTGATCATTTCAAACATTTAAAAAAACTTTTCTATCACTCTCTTCTCTACCTCCTGCTTCTATGTACCTTTACATCTCCATAACTCTCTTTTTCATTTTTATGGTCATATGTGTTCTATTGCCTCCTTCGTCAAAAACATTTTACTTCTTTGTGGGTCCTCTTTCAAGTTTCGTGATTTATATCTACACTTACCCTTTCCCCCTTCCCTTTCTAGGACCTCATAGATAAGATTTTAAAACTCAAATTGGGCTTTTCTTTCTTTTTCTCATCATACTGTATTATGTGTTCAGGTCATAATGATGCTCTCTGATAAGACTTTCAAGTTTCTTCCCTTACTCTCCATTATTTTTTTAATTAAAAATATCTGCAAATTTTCAAATGAGATCTTTTTTCTGCTTGATCAAAATTGTACAGCTCCTGTAGTAAATATTTTTTTAGTTCAGTTATTATGTTTGTAAACTTCCAAATTTTCTATTTGTTATTATTATTATTATCTCTTTATATTCTGTCTTTATGCTGAAATTACTTTTTTGGTTTGTGAATAATTTTCTTGAGTATACTTACTGGTCTACTTAATGGCTACTTTAGATGCATATAAAATATACACTTTTATTTCTTTAATTTATTTGTTTATTTTATTTCATTGTTTGGGCAGACTTATTTAGTTCACTTGTTTGGGTCATTTATTATTTTTCTGTTGATTTTCATTGTAACTTTTTTTGCTGATCCCCCTGTACTTAGGAAACAATCACCAGTCCTGATCTTTTTAAATAGGCTTCATGCAGAAAGGCTTTTACCAATAAGCTCAGATACAGGCTTTGGAAATACCTCAGAGTTTTTCTGTGGGTGTGTTATGACTGCAGTTATGTGTATAGGTTTCCTATTTAGAAAGATTTGGAATATTTTTTATATTTCTTTTTTTCAAGTTAATATTTTTATTTCTATTTCAAGTTTATTTTTAACACCAGAATCTCTGCTTTTATAGCTAGCAGAAGAATAAGTGGAGATTTACCTTCCAAATTAAAAAAAAAAAAATTGAAAACCAGACAAAACATAAAACAGTAGTTCTTCTACAGATTGAAAACTTAACAATGATTTTTAAGAGAAGGAAAGCAAATGAATTAATATTTATGAGAATAAAAAAGACTGGGCATTTGAAGTAGAAATAAAATCTATTAAAGTTCAATCTAAAAAGAAAACTAAGACCAGATAGATGGTTCAGATCTTAAAGGCTAGGCTCACAACCAAAAATATAAGAGAGAAAACTAAACCAAAATTATAGCCTCAGTGATGTGTGGATCAGTAACACACAGCCTAGCTGTGGTGTTTTGAAGGAAAATGGCCCCCAAAGGGAGTGAAACTATTAGGAGGTGTGGCCTTGTTGGAGTGGGTGTGGCCTTGTTGGAGTGGGTGTGATCTTGTTGGAGGAAATAAGTTACTGTGGAGGCAAACTGGGAGGTAGCATATAAGTTTTAGCCATCCATGCACAGTGTCTCAGACCACTTTCTGTTGTCTTCAAGTCAAGATTTAGGACCCTTAGCTCCCTCTCTAGCACCATGCCTGGTCACATACCATCATGTTGTACCATGATGGTAATGGACTAAACCTCTGTTTAAATTAAATGTTTTTCTTTTATAAGAGTGGTGATAGTTATGGTGTTTCTTCACAGCAATAGAATCCCTAACTAAGATATTAGTGTGTTTTTTTCAACTGGCACACTAATATCTTACAAATAAATACGGAGTGACAGATATTTCTTGCTTACTCAGCTAAACTAGAATAATGCTTTCAGCATAAACTGGCCATCATAATAACTTCTGAAAGGTAAAGACAATCAATTTTCCCATGAATTCATGACACAGGGCTGAAACTACATCTGGTACAGCAGCTGCAGCTGGAGTCACAGCTTGGTTAAACTTATCATAATCTATCATTTCACAATAAGCAACTGACTTCCGTATAGGCTAAAGGGATGAGTTGATTACAGATGTACTGGGAACTACTGCTCTTGATTCCTTTGTGTTCTTAGAGGTGGCATTAATCTCTGCAGTTCTTCCCGGAATGCAGTACTGTGTTTGACGTACTGTTTCCTCCTCCTCTTCCTCCTCCTTCTTCTTCACCTTCTCCTTCTGCTTCTCTCTCTTTTCCTCCCTCTATCCCTTACTCCCCCCTCTCTCCTGATTACTTAGGAATTACACATCATGAAACTCAGTCTCACTCATTTCTCAGTCCTTCTGTATTTACCCTACATCCTTATAGCCTCTCCTTGAAAAGAAAAACCTAACCAATCAACAACAAAATAGCAACAGAAAGGTCTTCTCATCAACCCTATGGGCAGTAACTTGCTTCTCTATCAATTACTGCCCTCTTATACCAGTCGGAGTTGCTCATGTACGTGTACCAGTACTGCTGTATATGCACCACTTCACTCCTCCATCTTTCCCACTTCTTCATCACATGCTCATTCATCATAGCGGCCTTGACAGCTGCAGTGTGTCATGCAATATACCCTTCTGTCCAAACAGTTTTACTTGCAAATCTTCATTGCAATGAGTCATTGGTCTGATTTAAGGCCTCTGGCTTCTGTTATGCCATTAATACTGGGCTATCTCCAAGACTTCTCTCAGATTCTTACTGTTATCCAGAGTCACAGAGATCCTGTGGCCATCGTCCTGCATGATTGGCTCCTGTACTTGCTCCAGCATCTCATAGATGGGGTAACTGTTGAGCTGAGCCAACAGAAGACCCTGGCTCTAGGCCTAGGTGGTAACTGAGTCAGCCTTTTTTTTCTTGTCAGTGAGGGGCAAGGCCAGCTCTCCAGTAGCCATGCCCTGAGGGGCAGAACCAGCTCTCTTGGGGCTGGCAAGAAGCGGGGCCAGCTCTCATACCCAAGTCACAACCAGTGCTGCCAACTGGGGAGGTGGGATGCCAGCTCTCACACCATGCCAGGAGGGAGCAGGGCCAGCTCTCCTGCAGCTGGCGAGAGGTGAGGCCAGTTAAGCTTTTGCTCAGACATTGACAAAGCAGCAGCCCAGACAACAGACATCCATTTGGCCTTTGGTGGTAGATGGGCAATAAAATCAACACAAACCCTGGCTGTAGTAGGACCAGAGTGCCAGACATGCCTACCCCACCCCTCCAGTGGTAGCACATCACCATGGCTTCAGGTTGCAACACAAGTCACACAGATCAGTTTTCCCTACCTGCCCTCAGACATCTGTATGGCTTCAAGTGGCAACCTAGACCATAAACGTATGAGTGGCCCTCATTAACAACATGGACCATGGATATCAACATAGACCCTGGCTGTGTTGGCGTCAGGACTCCAGACATAGCTCTGAGGCATCAACATGGCTTCAGGTGGCAGCAAGGACTCCTCATATCTGCCTGTTTCTCACTGCCATCTTGTCTGCAATCCCTCCTCACTCCACAGCACATGAACAGTCCAGTTTCTCTCTTTTCCATCTCTCCCACACACTATATCTCTCATGTCTCTCTCCATTATATATTTGTTCATTATAGTGGCACTCACTGTCCTGGCCTGTAGGGACACAGGAGGACACTTGGATGCCCTCTTTTATTTTATTTTTTTTCATGGTATTAGCCTTTCCACATTAGTGGATGGATAAATGTTGAGATTCTACCAGCTGCTAAGTGTATATTCATTATTCAGTCTGGAAGGCAAGGAATGAAAATAGGGTGATTTGAAAAGTATTTGGGATATATCTGATTTTAAATTCTATTGACAATACATTCCTTGTAATCTCCTGATCTGGTACTTTGAGTCTCCTGGATTTAATATACATCTAAAGTCAATTTCCAGTAGACACCTAACACTTCTGATCATTTAATTTTTCTCAGCATATAGATATCTCTATAAAAGTTTCATAGACTACTGTGGAGAAAGCAGGAAGACTAGTTAATAGCATAAATATTCTGCAGGATATTGGAATCTTTTTCTTAAGTGTCAAAGTTTCCTGTTCACTTATAAGACTCTTACAACATAAACTGGTTCTGGCCTAGGAGGTCTTTAAAAGGCTATGGCTCTGTGATTTTTGACTCAGGTGCACATTTCTTCCTTTGACTCAGAACACTTTTGCTTGAACATATTGAGAGTTTAGTAAGTCTTCTACAAAGACCTAAGTTGATGCTCAATTCACCAGTACCAAATAATTTCTTGAGTCAGACTGCTCTGCTTTGCCTCTATCATGGTTACCATAACTACTGAACCTTTTTACCTAAGCATACCTATTTGCTCAGGTAGAAGCAAGATGGATCAGGAAAATAACAGTGGGTTATCACGAGTTTAGCCAGGTGGTGACTATAACTGCACTTTTCAAATCACTCTATTTTCATTCCTTGCCTTCCAGACTGAATAATAAATACACACTTAGCAGCTGGTAGAATCTCAACATTTATCCACCCACTAATGTAGAAAGGCTAATACCATGAAAAAAAAAAAAAAAGTAAAAGAGGGCATCCAAGTGTCCTCCTGTGTCCCCATAGGCCAGGACAGTGAGTTTTTGACCCAATTGCTGGAGAAATCGCTGAGGGCTGTGGCCTTGTGCTGGGTCTAGGACAAATAAGAAAGCAGACCCTGTTCAGAAGGATCACATGCATGCCTCTGAGCTGAGACTTCCATTGTCGTCTCTTGTGCTTCTTGGGATTTCTGTAGCTGAAGCTGTGCTGAGCTTCCCAGTACACCACCTACCCAGGTCTCCCCATTTCTCAGTTATTCCACGACCATCTGTGCAAATTCCCAAAGCTGTTCCTCTTTCTATCATGTTTATTTTTCTTACTCTAACTCTCCCTTTACCAGGCCACAAGCAGCCTGCTTGTAGTTTGTCATCCTACCTTGTTTATAATTTTCAACTAAATTATAAAAATAAGAAGACAGATAAATATTAAAAAGGAAATACTTGTCATTGAATTGTTGGTGTAAAGTGAATGCACAGAAAGTTTTGCTACATTTTATTTTTATCTTCTAAATTTTATACTACCTATATGTTTTGATTGAACTTTCTCACATCCCTTAGGCTTTTTAATGAAATATTTAAGTGTTCTCCTTGGATGTTATAATATTTTCACAAGATTTTTAAATATTACAACTAAAATTTTCATTGTTTTGGCATTCTAAATAAACTCAGGCTCGTAAATACATTGAGGCGTATAATCAGAGCAACCTGAGGCATCTGGACTCACTTTCAAACTGTTGTAAGAGACTATCCCAGAAAGCAGTTTCTTTGTGGGTCAAATAGAGAGTTTTAGGATCCATATAAATAACCAGTGACTGTCAAAAATTGAAATGGAAAAAATCAAGCCAACATATTTTATGGAGATTGCCAGTGTGAAAATGTCCACAGTTAAGTTTTTCTCAACCACAAAAGCACTCTCCTGGCCAAAGATACAGAACCTCAACAAGGAGGAAGAATAAGATAAAGGGAAAGGAGGGGGAGAAGGAAGAAGATGACAATGGAGGAGGTAAAAGAAGATAAGGATGAGGACAAATGCCTTCAGCCAACATCTGTACTTAGGGTGGACCTGTTTGTTTAGACAGTCACTGTGGCATTCCAGGACTCTACTCTAGAAATGTAGAGAAAAGTGTAAACACAGACTTTTAGTAGCCATAGTTAGCATCCCTTGATCCCCTAAGTTATTTCAATAAACTAATGATCCTTGTCACATTGTTGGAAGAACAGGCTATAGCAGAGTCTCATGACATAATTGAAAGAACCTTCAACTATGATCTGTGTCTATACTGAGTGGGCTCTTGTGGTTGTCAGATTAAACTTATTATTACCTCTTTCCAATTTCCCTAGAATTAATCAACTTAGCTTGTCAACAATGTTTTTGTTTTGTTTGTTTGTTTGTTTTGAGGGCAACTTTTGTGAGCATTAAATAACCCAAGATTATGGGATACAAAACATGACTTTTAAACTAATGTCATAAGTTTTCTTTCCCCCAATAGCTAAGATTAGACCCAGACCTTCTGGAAAAGATAGAAACAAGTGGAAAACGTTAAGATTCCATTCTTGAGAATCTTGTCAGTTCAGTTATATTTGGATATTGATTTCAGGTTTTGTGAAATATCTAAAGTAAAATTGTTAATTTTATCATATACTTTAGTGATAATTAATTACAAAATATGTGGATTTTCACTTCATCAGTTAAAAAAGTCTTTTAAGAAATCATTTCAGGTGATATTCATTAAATAGCAAGTGGTTTATACTCATGACCATGTCTTATCAAACACTGCCTCCCAAACAGAGACTCTGAGGTTAATACTCTTATTTAGATTACTTACTAATGAATTAAATTTCATGTCATTTTAAGTAGTTAATTTTATATTTTAGTTTGATTAACAACAAAATGAAGATAAAACATTAGTTATGGACATATCCATAAGATGAGTGCTTGAGTCAGGATATACAGTAGATTGCTGACGCCAATGAATGGACATCATCCAATCCACCAAAGATCTGAATAGAATTTACAAAAGAAAATAAGAAAGGATGACTCATCCACTTCCTACCTACTTGCTTTGGGCCAATTGTAGGAGCCCTCAATGACTCTAGCTTGTGGCTTGTTTCCATCTTGTCTCAAAGTCAAAGAGCCTGAGCTTGTATTGCTCTACAAGGCTGTATAACAGGATGTTTGGCCAAAGATGTGGTTACCAGATGTCTTATTCCCCAAGACTGTATAACAAGAGCTTTGCTGTAAGGCATGGTTACTGGATGTTTTTGAGAACTAAGGAGGCGTTTATGCTAGTTTGTACCTTGAACCATGGTATCCTTGACCGGGAGAAGGCTAAGTCTTTTTACCTTCTTGCTTCTGTATACAAAAGCCCTGCAAAATAAACTCAAGGCTTCTACCATATTGATTGAGAGCCCTCTCAACTCTATTTTTCTATCTTGGTCTATATTTTTCTATCTCTGATTTTTCTCAATCCTTACTCCACTATATATGGATGAGTCAATAGGTTGGGTGGGACTCAATGGCCAATTTCTCATAATTAGTTGATAACAAACTTTTCTCATAAGAGTGCCCCCCTGTTAAATACATTAGAAATGCTAGACATGATATATTTCATATGGAGAAGCCAAGGTTTCAGTGACTTAGAGAGATTGAAGTTTTGGTCTAGTGTTCATTTAGGATCATCCCACTATGAACAAGTCAAGAAAATATATCTTTCATAACACTGAGGAATAAGTTTGTGTTAGGAGCCCTGAAATCTTTAAGGAGTTCTGTGATTACTTTTCTCTGTGAATCAGTACTCATAATAAAAAATAAAAAAATCGTAGTTAATGGGAAAAATATACTATAAGAAGAGTAACTAGATGATGTAGAGGAAGAGGCCAATTTCTGAAGAAATGAAACTGTATCTGGCTGTGTTGGGGTCAGGACTCCAGACATAGCTCTGAGGCATCAACATGGCTTCAGGTGGCAGCAAAGGCTCCTCATATCTGCCTGTTTCTCACTGCCATCTTGTCTGCAATCCCTCCTCACTCCACAGCACATGAACAGTCCAGTTTCTTTCTCTTCCATCTCTCCCACACACACTATATCTCATTTCACTACTCTATACGGCTTGGAGAATAGTGATCCAGCACCAACTTGAGAACCTACTGTTCAATACTGAGCTACCAACAGGGCACAGAGGGAACAAGCCCAAGTCTGGGACCCTGAATTTATCCTGCCACAGTTCCAGGATGTGAAATAACCCAAGGAAGCAGTTGTGGACAGAAAGAAGGCTTGCCATTGTCACGATGAACAGTCCCAAGGTCAGGAGGCTGAGTTAAGTCAGTAAGGTACAGAGATAGATCACATCAATGAACAATAAGCATAGGTTTTGATAGCCCTGAGCTCACTGCCATATGGAGCCACTTATATCTATCATATACTGCTGGAGAGCCCAGAAACTCTGAACATCCATGGCTGTATCCCTCATGCTTGGTAATTACTGTGAGGAAGATCTTGAGAGAACAAAGACATATCATATCCTCTACCTGTCTAGATCTCAGAGCTATTGTTACAACCCATCCTCCAGAAAATCTGGGAAGACAACCTCCAACCAGAATATTCAACCTAGGAGGTATGATTTAAGGAGTACCAAGTGAATGAAACAACTTACTCAGCTCAAAAATGACAAGTATGAGACCTGAACAGGCCCCTGTTACTTAGAGAAGGAAGGACAAGTCTGGTGGACATTAGAGTCAACCACAGGAAAAGATAAATTGTAGGTTAGATAAGAGTCAACAGTTGAACTGATGCCCTCACTCTGTGCATATAATTGGTTCTGGCAGTTTCCAACTTTTGAGGACCCAGATAGAAACTTCCAACACTTAATCTTTCTTTTTCTTTTTTTGTTGTGATTTTACGCTTCTTTTTTTCTCTTTTCCCTATACTTTTAGCAGTATTTTTTAATCTATTGCATTGAAAATTTATGCTAAATAAATTTCACTTTATACCTTCCTCCAATTTTATTAATACGTTAAAAAAATCAGGAAAGTAGTTTTATTTACTTTTTTATCTTTTGCTTATTTTTTCTTTCTTTTTGTCCCTATGCCTTACTCTCTTTTCTTCCTTTTATACTTTCATTTCTGTACTTTGTATGGTCTGATGTGGTTCCTGTTGTAGAGGCTTTATTTCTTCCTCTCTAAGTGGTCCTGAGGATTGAGCACATAAGAGTAAGTTGTTCAATTAAAAGCCCTCATATAAAACTAGAAGAGATATCCAAAATGAAGATGCTCAACTTACCACACAGAAACCTAAGAATCACAAAGCAAACTAGACATCATGACTTCTTCAAAGAACTAGAACTACTGAACTAGAAGATTCTAGAATAGTTATCACATGAGATTAGGATTTTAAAAACATACTAGTAAAAATAACTAGCAAACTCTAAGAGATTATGAGCAAGTATACAAATTCAATTCAGAGTCTGGAGAAGAAAACCAGATTTAAAAAGTCAGCAAAATGAACAGCCTCTGGAAAACCCCAGAAGAAAAGATGAGTTACCCTCTTCCCATCTGGCTAGCCAGGCCAGCTAGGACAGCAACACCCAGGTCTGGGCAACAGGGTTCAAAATGTGCCCCCCCAAACCCATCACAACCCCAGCTTCAGGGAAGCAAGCAGGACCCCTGCATGCAGGCCTGACTATCAGCGTCCCTCATCAGACCCTTTATCCATAAACCTCAATCCATTCTCCAAACTCTACTCATCTCCCAAACCCTAGCTGCTCCTTGGAGAGCCCTATGCCAAAAGTGGCTTCCTGAGACACAGCCTTTGGAGAGCCCCATCACAAGAGTGGCTTCCTGAGACACAGCCTCTGGAGAGCCCCATCACAAAAGTGGCTTCTTGAGACACAGACTCTTGGAGAACTCAGGGGCTCCAATGGAACCAAGTGCACCTGGTAAACCCACAACAGCTAGCTGGAACACAGACAATGATTGCTCCGAGTAGAGGAAGAGATGGGTAGAATGACAATGCAAAAATTCATTCAACAACATAAAGAACAATATGGCACCACTGGAACCTAGTAATTCTATAGTAGCAAGATCTGAACATTCCAATATGGAAGAAGCAGAAAAAAAATAACCTTTAAAATATCTTTATAAAGTTGTTGGAAGCCTTTAAAGAGGAAATTAAAGAAGAAATGAAAAACTCCCTTAAGGAAATAATGGAAAAGACAAGACCAAAATTGAAAGAAAACAATAAATCTCTTAAAGAAAGACTAGAGAACCAAGAAAAACACAATCGAACAAGTGATAGAAACGGTGCAAGAGTAAAAAAGTAAAATAGAAGCAATAAAGATGATACAAGCTGAGGAAATACTGGAAATGGAAAATCTTAGTAAACAAATATGAACTACAAATACAAACATAACTAAGAGAACGCAAGAGATGGAAGAGAGAATCTCTGTTATAAGAAGTTTTTTATTTGTCCATTCTGGCCTAGCCCCAAGGTTTTGACCTGCCTGCAGCCCTGCTGCTGCTTAGCCTTAAACAATTACACAAAGGCTTATGCTAATTACATGGTATCTGGCCCATGTCTCAGGCTTATTGCAGGTTAGCTCTCATATCTTAAACAATTTTTATTAATTTGTCTTACCATGGTGGCCTGTGTATATCTTTACATCTTGTTTTGTGGGCAGCTGAGTCATATCTCTTATGACTCTGCCCTCCTTCCTCTGTATCTATGCTTGGATTTCCTGCTGGCTTCTAAGCTGCTTGCCATAAACCAAAGCATTCCATTATTATTTAGTGGTATTCACAGCATACATAAAGACATCCCACATCAAATCTCTGCTGTGGAAAATACAATAAAGGAAATAGATTCGTCAGTCAAAGAAAACTCTAAAGTTTAAAAAAAAAATCATAACACAAAATGTCCAGGAAATCTGGGACACCATGAAAAGACCAAAGTTAAGAATAATAGAAATAGAAGGGGGGAAAGAATACCAGCCCAAAGGCACAGAAAATATATTCAACAAAATCATAGAAAACTTTCCCAACCTAAAATAGGAAATGCCTATCAAGATTCAAGAAGCTTACAGAACACCAAATAGACTTGATTTTCAAAAAAGTCTACTCACCACATAATAATCAAAACACTGAATATACAGAATAAAAAAGGATTTTAAGAACTGCAAAGGAAAATGCCAAGTAACTTATAAAGACAGACGTATCAGAATAATATCCGACTTCTCTATGGAGACTACGAAAGCTAGAAGGTCCTGGACAGATGTTATAAGGAAACTAAGAGACCATGGATGTTAGCCCAGACTACTATGCCTAGAAAAACTCTCAATCACCATAGACAGAGTAAACAGATATTCCAAAGCAAAACCAGATTTAAACAATACCTATCCAAGAATCCAGCCCTACAGAAAGTGCTAGAAGGAAAGCTCCAACCTAAAGAATCTAGATACACCCACAAAGCCACAAGTAATAGATAATCCCAAAGAAGGGAAACACACACACACAACCACAAAAAATAACAGGAATTAAAAATCACTGGTCATTAATATCAATGGACTCAGTTCTCCTATAAAAAGATGCAGGCTAACAAAATGGATACAAAAAAGGATCCATTCTTCTGCTGCCTACAAGAAACATGCTCCAGCTTCAAAGACAGAAACTGCCTCAAAGTAAATGGTTGGGAGAAGACTTTTCAATCAAATGGACTCAAACAAGCTGTTATAGCCATTATAATCAAAATAGACTTCAAACTAAATTCAGTCAAAAGAGATCAAGAAGGACATTACTTATTTACCTTAGGAAACATCCATCAAGAGGAAATCTCAGTCCTGAACATTTATGTCCCCAGTACAAGGGCACCCACATATGTGAATGAAGCATTGCGAAAACTTAAACCTCACATCAAGCCTCACACACTAATAGAGGGAGATTTCAGTACCCCACTCTCATCAATGGATATGCCTATCAGACAGAAACTTAACAGAGAAATAAGAGTTAACAGCTATTATGACTTAAATGGACTTAATAGGTACACACAAAACAACACCAAAGAATATATGTTCTTCTCAGCACCCCTAGGAACTCCCTGTAAAATTGATCACATATTCAGTTATAGAACAAATATGAATGGCTAAAAAATAGGAATAATCTCTTGGATCCTATCATATCACCAAGGACTAACGTTAGATTTTAACAACTACAGAAACCACAGAAAGCCTACAAACTCATGGAAACTGAACGTCTCTCAATTGAACCACCTCTGGATCAAGGAAGAAGTAAAGAAATTGAAGACTTCCTGGAATTCAATGAAAATGAATCTACACCGTACTCAAACATACGGAACACAGTGAAAGCAGTGCTAAGAGGAAAGGTCATAGCACTAGGTGCCTATATGAAAAACCTAGAGAAATCTCACACAAGAGACTTCACAGCCCAGGTGAAAGCTCTAGAAGAAATAGAAGAAAACTCAGCCAGAAGGAGTAGAAGCTGGGAAATAATCAAACTCAGGGCTGAAATCAATAAAATCAAAACAAAGAGACCAATACAAAGAATCAAACAAAGAGTTGGTTCTTTGAGAAAGTCAACAAGATAGGTAAACCCTTATCCAAACTAACCAAAAGGCAGAGAAGGACCATCCTAATTAACAAAATCAGAATAAAAAAGGAGGACATAACAATAGACACCCAGGAAATCCAGAGAATCATTAGGTCATACTTCAAAGAAATGTACTCCACATAATTGGAAGACCTAAAGGAAATGGACAGATTTATGGACAGGTACCACTTACCAAATTAAATAAAAGCCAGATAAAAGACCTAAGTAGACCTAAAGCCCTAAGGAAATAAATGCAGTTATTAAAAGTCTCCTAAGTAAAGAAATCTCAAGGTCAGATGTCTTCAGTATAGAATTCTACCAGAATTTCAAATAACTAATACCAATACTCTTCAAATTGTTTCACTCAATAGACACAGAAAGAACATTGCTAACCTCCTTTTATTAGCCTACAGTCACCCTAATTCCAAAACCACACAAATATATGAGAAAGAAAGAGAATTATAGACCAGTCTCCCTCATGAATACTGATGCAAAAATACTCAATAAAATACTGGCAAACTGAATTCAAGGACTTATCAAAAAAATCATTAACCATGATCAAGTAGGCTTTATCCCACAGATGTGGGGATGGTTCAGCATACAAAAAATTATCAATGTTATCCATCAATAAATAACCTAAAAGGAACACACACACACACACACACACACACACACACACACACACACACACACACACACGATCATCTTACTAGAAAAAAGCCTTTGACAAAATCCAACACTCCTTCATGATAAAGGCCCTGGGGAGATCAGGAATACAGGGAAAATACCTAAACGTAATAAAGGCAATATACAGCAAGCCAACAGCCAACATCAAACTAAACGGAGAGATATTCAAAGCAATCCCACTAAAATCAGGAACAAGACAAGGCTGTCCTCTCTCTCCTTATCTATTCAATATAGTTCTAAAAATTCTAGCTAGAGCAATAAGACAAAAGGAAATGAAGGGGACACAATTTGGAAAGGAAGAAGTCAAACTAACTCTATTTGCAGATGATATGATCATGTACATAACTGACCCCAAAAATTCTATCAGGGAACTTTTACAGCTGATAAACACCTTCAACAATGTAGCAGAATACAAGATTAACTTAAAAAATAAATCAATGGCCCTCCTACACACTAAGGATAAAAGGGCTGAAAAAGAAATAAGGGAAATATCACCCTTTATAATAGGTGCAAATAGCATCAAATATCTTGGGGTAATTCTAACTAAAGAAGTGAAAAACCTGCATGACAGGACCTTTAAAACATTGAAGAAAGAAATTAAAGATATAAGGAAATGGAATGATCTCCCATGCTCTTGGATACGTAGGATCAACATAATAAAAATGGCAATCTTACTAAAAGCAATCTATAGATTTAATGCAATGGACATCAAAATCCCAACAGAATTCTTCACAAACATTGAAAGAACAATACTCAACTTTATATGAAAAAAAAAAACACCCCTCAGGATTGCCAAAAAAAAAAAAAAAAAAAAATCCTGTTCAATATTAGAACTTCAGGAGGCAACACCATCCCTGGCTTTCAAGCTATACTATAGAGCTACAGTAATAAAAACAGCCTCGTACTGGCATAAAAACTGACTTGTGGATCAATGGAATTGAACTGAATACCCTGACATTAATCCACGTACCTATAAACACCTGATTTTTTGACAAAGAGGCCAAAAATATACAATGAAAAAAAATAGCATCTTCAACAAATGGTGTTGGAGTAACTGGATGGTAGTATGCATAAGAATGCAAATAGATCTAAACCTATCACCCTGCACAAAATTCAAATCCAAGTGGATCAAAGACCTCAACATAAACTCAGTTACACCGAACCTGATAAAAAAGAAAGTGCAAAATACCCTGTAACACATTGTCACAGGAAACCACTTCCTAAATATAATACCACTTGTATAGACACTAAGAACAACAATCAATAAATGGGATCTCCTGAAACTGAGAAGCTTCTGTAAAGGAAAGGACACAGCTAATAAGAATGAACAACAGCCTACAGAGTGGAAAAAGATCTTCACCAACCCTATATTGGACAGAGGACTGATCTCTAAAATATATAGAGAACTCAAAAAGCTAGAGGCCAAAACCCCAAATAATTCAATTTAAAAATGGGGTTTAGAGCTAAAATGGGAATTTTCAACAGAAGAATTATCAATGGCTAAAAGACATTTAAAGAATTGCTCAACAACCTTAGCCATCAGAGAAATGCAAATCAAAATTATTTTGACATACCATATTACACCTGTCGGAACGGCTAAGATCGAAAACACAGATGACAGCCTATGTAGGAGGGGGGTGTGGAGTAAGAGAAACACTCTTTCATTGCTGTTAGAAATGTAAATTTGCACAGCCACTTTAGAAATCAGTAGACCAGTTCCTTAGAGAACTGGGAATCAATCTACCCAATAATCCAGCAATACCACTAGTGGGCATATACCCAAAGGATGCACATTCTTACCCCAAGGGCATTACCTCAACTATGTTCATAGCAACATTATTCATAATAGCAAGAACCTAGAAACAACCTAGATTACCCTCAACTGAAGAATGGATTAACAAATTGTGGTACATTTACAGAATGGAGTACTACTCAGCAGTTAAAAAAATGACATCCTAAAATTTATAGGCAAGTGGATGAATCTGAATAGTATCATTCTGAGTGAGGTAACACAGACTCAGAAAAATAGACTCATAGGTAGATTTTAGATGTAATGCAAAGGGTAATCAGGCTACAAGCCATAACCCCCAAGCAGCCAGGTAACAGGACAATCTTAAGAGAGACATCAATGGATCCCCCTGGGAAGAGGAAATAGAGAAGATCTCCTAGGTAAATTGTGATCATATGTGGGAAGAAGCAAGGGAAGGTGGGAAGAGATCATGACAGAATAAGATGGTTGAGTTGGGGGAGCAACAAAGAGGGAGAAAAAAGAAATAGATATCATGATAGAGGGAGCCATTACAGAGTCAGAGAGAAACCTGGTACTAGGGAAACACCTAAGAACCCACAGATAACCTTGGCTAGGACTCCAAGCAATAGTGGAGAGGGTTCCTAAACAGGCCTTCTTTTATAATCAAATGAATGACTACCCTAATTATCATTATAGAACCTTCATCCAGTAATGGATAGAGGTAGAAGCAGAGATCTATAGCAATGCATCAGGTCGAGCTCCTAGTCCAGCTGAAGAGAGAGAAAGGAGAGAGTATATGAGCAAAGGGATCAGGCTCATGAGGAGGAGACCCATAGAGAAGGCTGATCTGAGCTATTGGGAGCTCACTGACTCTGAAGTGACAGCTGAGGAACCTTCATGGAAAAGAACTAAACCCTCCTAATATAGATAACAGTCGAACAGCATGGACAGTTTGTGGAGCCTCTTGCAGTAGGGCACAGTATATTCTTGGTGTATGAATTGACTCCTCAGAGTCCATTCCCTACAGGGGAACACTTTACTTAGCCTTGATACTGTGGGGGAGTCCTACCTCAGCTGGACATGCCAGGTGGAGGATGGGAGTCCTTGCCCTCCCTGGGGAATGGGTGGGGCAATGGGTAAGGAGGTTAAGGGAGGACTGGGAGGAGGGGAGCAGTGTTGGGTGTGGGAAAAAAAGATTAAACTGAAAAAAAGTAATCAAAATAAACAAAAATTTTAACCAGCTATAAATCTTGCAAGTTATAGTGACTGGCCTGTCTATATATGCCAGATGAATCAATACTGGCACTGATATCTTGGAAGTAACCAACACCTGTCTGACTGGACTCAAGTGCTGTTCAATATGAAGGAACTTAAGTCTGGTACTGCAAATCTAGCCAAGAATTTGTGGCTCAAGCGGACATCTACTCTACAGAATAAATTTGACAATGTATGCACAAACATAAGGATGAAAATAAGAATATCTCATATTCCCTTAGTCCTGAGATATAGCCCATTAGGTGAGCCATTCCACATGGAGTTGCTAAGAACATGGAATGTAACTAGTGTGAAATGAGGATGACTGCTTGTATAAAATACTCACCAAATACTATAGGCTTAGTTTGAGAAAAAATGCAAAATATTCTACCAATTTTTACAAATTGATTACAGAGTAAAATATGTTGGGTTGAGTATATTAACCTTATTCATTACAACAAATTTTACTTGTCTCTCAGTTATTATTGACATTAGATATTTAAAAATTAGAAATTAGAACATTAGATATTACATATATAGCTTGTAACAAGTTTCTGCTGGATCAGAGAATGCTGGTTTATAATGGAACAGCACTATATATATTATATATAATGCATATTTTCCTACGCAGAAGAAACTGCAACTACAACTTTATTAAACCAATAATTTCTAACTACATCTGAAATGCTTACCTACAAAGCAGCCTCTCTTTTCTGCAAGCAGAGATCATTACAGAAAACCACAATTAGTCAAAATGAAGAGAACAGCTGATGGATCACTGGTTGCCTAGCCCCAAAGATAATACATTGCAATTCCTGCAACTAAACCTCAGGGAAATTCGTGGAAGAGAAGGTGGAAAGATAAGATTGTCAGAATTAGAGCACTAGGCAACCTGCCGTGAGATTGTGGCTTCTAGAAAAGCCATAACAATATGGCTGCCTAAAAACAAAACTGAACAAAGGCACCAATATGCTAATGTGAAAGGAGGAGATTTCAAAGTCTGGCGTGGGTAAGGTGAAGGAGAATCCCTAAAAAGAGAGCTACAGCTAAGGAATGCTGAGTCCTGAGAATTAGAGTTGTCCAGGGATGAGCCTTGAAATTTGTTATCCAATAACACATAGTCAGCTATGAAATCATACACATACAATAACACTAAATGGACTCAGCAGGCCATATCTATACACTGGTGCAAACACATACACACGTGTGTTTATATATATGAATATATATATATATATAGCATATATATATATGTAGCAATTAAAGCAAAGAGGCCATGAATTTGAAAGGGACTGAGGAGGGGGGATGGGAGGGATTGAGGGAGGAAAAGAAAAGGGGGAGTTGTAATTATATTTTAATTGAAAAACAATTAAAGACTTGAAAACTGTTATAGGCTGGGAAGAAGGCTCAGTGGGTATCAGAATGTGCTGTGAAACCACAAGGCCTGAATTTAAATCCTCCCAGAACCTACATAAAAGCTGACCCTGACAGTTTGTGCCTGAAACCTCAACAATGAAGGCTGAGACAGGTGGATGCATATACAGCTTGCTGGCTAGCCAGTCTGCTTAAAATAAGAGTGTATGCACAGTTCAGTAAAGACACTTGTCTCAAGGCAAAAGGATGGGGGAGGACATCAGGGGTTCTGCTCTGACCTCCACATGTATTTATCACTTATTCACCAACAAACTGATGCATATTAACCCCCCCCCACACACAGGCACACTAATGTACATTAACCCCCCCCCCCACAGGCACACTGATGTACATTACCCCTACACACACACAGGCACACTGATGTACATTAACCCCCCCCCCCCAGGCACACTGATGTACATTAATCCCCCCCCAGGCACACTGATGTACATTAATCCCCCCACAGGCACACTGATGTACATTAACCCCCCCCCACAGCCCCCACAGGCACACTGATGTACATTACCCCCCAACACCCCCACAGGCACACTAATGTACATTAACCCCCCCCACAGGCACACTGATGTACATTAATCCCCCCATAGCCCCCACAAGCACACTGATGTACATTACCCCCCAACACCCCCACAGGCACACTGATGTACATTAACTCCCCAAACTCCCTCCCCCACAGACACACTGATGTACATTAATCCCCCCCACACCCCCTACAGGCACACTGATGTACATTAACCTCCCCAGATACACTGATGTACATTAACCTCCCCAGATACACTGATGTACATTAACCACATACCCCACACACTTGTGATTAAACTGTTTTAACAAGCTTTTTATTTATTTACTTTTTTAATCTATAAGATCACCAAGAACATTTCCTAGTGCTGCTAAATTATTTTCTTAGACATCATTTTAAAGCATGAGAAAGCATTCTATCTATTCCACTGGAAGTAGTGTGTTTAGTCAAGAAATTCCTTATTTGGGTTATTGAGGCTGTTCCTAGTATTAACTTCTCGATGGATATGACTCTTTCTCTGTATCATCTTATTTATTAGAAAAACATGCCTAGATGTAGAATTCCTGTGAGGGTTTTGAGCATTTTAAGGTCTTTCATTAATTAGGGCCAAATTTTTCCTGGACAAAGCCGTCTTGGTTGTTATTCTCCCAACAAGAATGACTAAGGTGTTCTTTGTCTCCACTGTCTCATTTCTTTATCTTCAATTTTTCTAAGGGATTTAGCTTGGTTTCAGAGAATAAGAATTTCATAGTTTCATCTGAAATAGTTAAGTGCTTTTTTTTAAAAAAAATGATTTGTTTTCTGGAAAACCATATAGTCTGAAAAATGCTTGGTTATTCTGATATTCTGATATATTCCCCTAAGAGTGGAAGGGAAACCAGTTGACTTCATGGTGGACACCAGGGCAAAGAATTCAGTCCTGCTCTCCCCAGATGATCCCATGTCCACAAACATTTCGTGGGCGCAAGGGGCGATGGGAACAAGGCCATACTCATGGGCTGCCCAAAGAACATAGGGCTTAGGGATGGGATGGGTAACCCATTCATTTTTGGTGATTCCGAGTGTCCATATCCCCTTCTAGGGCGTGACCTTCTATCTAAATGAGAGCACAGATCCATTTCTCAGGAAGTGGAGCAAAGTTAGTCCACAGAGAAGGGAAGCCAATTCAAGTCCTAGTCACCAGTGACCTCACTGAGGAATATAGACCAACCCCAGACATGAGCCAATGGTTTCAAAAATTTCTTAAAGCACGGGCAGAAACAGGGTATGGGTCTGGCCCGGCATCAACCGCCCATGTTCATAGAGCTCAAGGCAGGAGCTGACCGGCTTATGGTCCGCCAGTCCCCAATGCCCCTAGAAGCAAAGAGAGGCATAAACCTCATTAGGACACTTTCAGAGTTGGGAGTTTTGAGGCTCATCCAGTCGTCATGGAACAACCTCTCTGTTGCCTGCAAGGAAACCACACACGGATGATTATTGGCGGGTGGAGGATTTGAGGAAAGTCAAAAATACAGTGACAGACATACACCCCACAGTCCCGAACCCATACACTTTGCTGAGTTCTTTGCCCCCTGAACGGCAATGGTGTACTGTATTAGACTTAAAGGATGCCTTCTTCAGCCTTCTACTAGCCTAGAGTCAAACCTATTTCACCTTCGAGTAGTACAACCGCTAGATGAGAATCTGGACAGGGCTACTCCAGGGGTTTAAGAACTCTCCTACCATCTTTGATGAAGCACTCCATGAAGACGTGGGAGACTTCAGACTCCAGAACCCTGAGGTAAGCCTGCTGCAATATGTAGATGACTTGTTATTAGCCGCAGGGGATCAACGAAGCTGTCTGAGAGGGACCAAGAGGCTCCTCTGAGTACTCTCGGAGACCTGCACTACAGAGCACCAGCAAAGATACGCCAACAAGGGGTAATATATCTGAGGTACGTCCTGAACAATGGGCAGCAATGACTCAGATGCACAAAAAGAGGCTGGGTTAAAATTTCCTAGCCTCAAGACAGCTGGGCAGATGCGAGAATTCCTGGGGACCTTGGGGTTCTATCACCTCTGGATCCCAGGGTTCTGTTGCTGCGAACCCCTGTATGAGGTTTGTGTGGACTGAGGCATTTGAGACCTTGAAATGTAAGCTCTTAGAAGCCCCAGCCCTGGGGTTGCCAAACCCAGTGAAACCCTTCACTCTATTTGTGGATGAAAAACGAGGTATAGCTAACCTGTGCCATACTTATCAAAGAAACTGGACCCTGGAGCAACCAGATAGCCTCTGTACCACTGCATCATATCAACTGTGGCCTTGTTGGCCAAGGATGATGATAAACTAACCGCTGGCCAAAATCTGGCAGTGGCTACCCCACATGCGTTGGAAGGGGTGCTGAAGCAGACATCAGACACATTATCAGGCATTACTACTAAAGCCTGCATGTATAACATTCCTTGTGCCAACTACTCTTAATCCAGCAACCCTGGGCCCAGAAATATGCCTGAGATCCCAGAGTACACCACTGAGGACTTAGAGTGGATACAGACATTGTCTAAAGCCTGACAGACCGGAGAATGGTGGAAAACACCTGTTGGGCGAGTCATATTGCCTCAAAAGTTGGGAAAGTACATCTTCACGAAGATTTACCAGTCCTCACACTTAGGAGTCCAAAGAATGAAGGACTTGTTGAGGCATGCGAGTATAAAAATTCAGGGAGGTAACCAAATTATTGGGGACATAATATCAAATTGCAAAAGTTGCCAACTGACTAATGCCAAGCACACAACCTCTAATCCAGGAGCCAGACAATGAGGCACCTGACCAGGTATGTACTGGGAGGTTGATTTTACTGAAATTAAATCTGGAAAATATGACTACAAGTATTTGCTAGTATTTGTAGATACCTTCTCTGGATGGACGGAAGCTTTCCCCACTAAGCATGAGACAGCCAATATGATGGCCAAGAAACTGATTGAAGAAATACACCACGATTATTGGGTCAGACAATGGCCTGGTGTTTGTATTCCAAATAAGTCAGGGACTAGCTGCTACACTGGGGGCCAGTTGGAAGCTTCATTGTGCATACAGACCCCAGAGCTCAGGGCAGGTAGAGAAGGATGAATAGAATTATAAAAGAGGCTTTAACCAAATTAGCATTGGAGACTGGTGCAGGCTGGGTGGCTCCCCTTCCCTTTGCCTTGTTCCGCATTCGGAACTCAGTGTATCAATTGGACCTCACCCCCTTTGAAATAATGTATGGGCACCCACTCCCCACGATACCCAAACTGCAAATTGACTTGCCTGCTGAGATGTATGATCAAGACCTATTGGATGCCCTTTAGAAACTAGGTAGTCCAAAGAACTGTCTGTCCCAAAATAAATCTGCCTCTGCCCCTACCCCCCATAGGTTTAGGCCAGGAGACTGGGTTCTCATCTGAAAACACCACCCAAGAACCTTGGAGTCAAGATGGAAAGGGCCCTACACGACCATCCTGACAATGCCAACAACACTCAAAGTTGATGGCATTGCCACCTGGGTCCATCGTTCGAATGCCCAGCCCATAGACTCCTTCTATCTTCCCTGGACCAGGCATGGGAAGCCTCCAAACACCTTATGAATCCCTCGAAGATCAGGCTTTAGCAACGAGACCTAAGGCCACCCGAGGCCTCATCCTAGTAATCTTGTTAATCATAGTTAATCTCTTTCTAAGAAGAAAAAGGGGATATGGTATATGAGTGATTTTTAAAAACTAGATTATAGAATTTACTTTAATCCAAAATTCAGCTGTTAATCTCAAAATGTTTTATATTGGTATGGATTTAGGTTTATTGATACAAATTTAAGGTCAATTCTCCTATGCTGTACATATTTTTCTACTCTTGTTTAAGATATGATGTTTATGTAGCTGATTTAAAATTGTAATGTATAATTAAGAAATGCATGTCAGTTAGATTTTTAGATATACAAAGATATATTTCAATTAGGTAGATAATCTTCAAATACTTCTAAGACCAACAGAATATGGCATTTAAAATGTTTTAAGAGCTTAGACTTTTCTGGACAGTGAGACAGATCTGTTCCTGGCATCACCAATTTACTTCAAGAGAAAAATGGGCATCAAAGAAACTCCCTCCTGCCTGTGGCATCCTTAGATGGGAATCCCTACATCCCCTTGAAATAGACATTGATGATCACCTCTGAGAAGGGTGACCAAGCCTTAGCCTCAACAGAGGCTCCCCAGGGCACTTCATGGCCAGACCTCAGAATAGACTTATGTAACTTAGCCATTGGTACATGGGATGTTCCAGACAGAAACTTGGACAAGGGTCTCCCTGAATGTGAAGGTCAGGAACGCTGTGACTCACTATCCTGTTGCTCTGCTGGGATAGGGAAGGCAGGAGGAGTTGGTGGGTGTTGGATTGTCTCTGTAGCCACCAATTCCTTTAGTGACACTTAAGAAATGTTCCTATCTGTGTGTGCCCTGGGAGTGGAAGGGATCGATCAGAGTCTAACAGGTATGGGGGAGCAGCTGACGTCTTTTGTAATGGGGTTGCGAGATGTCTGGTAATACCTATTGGAGACCTAGCTCATCATGGGATCTCATAACAGTCACCAGAAACCACTCGGGCCCAGGACTGGTATGAGTCTCTCGTAAAGGACACTCAGGAGCTTATATGGGTGTCGGCTCCAATCCTGTGGTGCTGTGTACAGGTCAGGGAGAATGCACAAAGTACAAGTGCAACCCTCTTACCCTAAAGGTTCATATAATAAGGGCACAAGTTCTCCGATTGGTTAAGAGGGAGAATGTAGCAGATGAAGCTCTATAAGGATGGTTATGATCAGGGCCTGACGTTCCACCTCAGACTAAAAATTGAGTCCATTTAACAGTAACCTCTGGGCCCTAATGTACTACTGGCCCCGCCTCCTAGCCCTGGTCTGTCCCTGGGCTCTCAGGTGCTTACTAAAACTGAGCCACCTCAGATAATCCCTCCCAAAGGCAAGCCTCCCAGTTACCCTGGTGGCTCATCAATTAGGAGACCTACTCCTGGGCCTCGTAGCTAAATCCTTTTTACTCCTAAATGTCTTTAGACCAGGAATGCCTATTGCTTGCTGGTTGTGCTATGATACCCAGTCCCCTTCCTATGAAGGAGTCACTGTACTGGGAACATTCAATATCAGTACAGACCGTAGCCAATGCAGATGGAGGTCTAGACATTCACTGACCTGCAAGGTCAGAGGACAAGGATAATGTGTAGGGTCTATCCCCAGCTGGTACTGGCCACATTGTAGTAAAACAACTCCCTTATCCAACCTAACTGGCTATCTCCTGCCCCCTGCTGACATGTGGCGGGCATGTTCTACAGGCCCCCAGGGCTCACAGGCAGATACTCAACCCAATGGGACTCTGCATCCTCGTAAGACCGATTCCCCGCCTCATTCACAGTTTAGAAGAGTTTAGTGGGCTAACAGAGAGAGGCCTTAGAGCCAAAAGAGAGCCCTAACCTTAAGCATCCTGTTAAGGGCAAGCCTCGCAGGCGTAGACACAGGTATTGCCTCACTTGTGACTCAGGCCCAGCACTACAGTAGTCTCCGTCAATGTATAGATGAAGACACAGAAGAATTAGAAAGCTCCATTTCCCACCTACAGAAATCTCTTTCTAATCTAGCAGAAGTGGTGTTGCAGAATCAACGGGGGTTAGATCTCATTTTATTAAGAGACAAAGGTGTAGTATGAGGTTTTTGGCCTGGATTTTCGGGCCTAACCTTAAGGTTTAGGACCCAGACCCGCAGACCCACAGAGACACACAGATGTTTACAATAGTTTAGGGCTGATCAGCCTCAGGCCCAGGCATATAGCTTGCTAACTCTCTACCCTTCATCTAACCCATGACTCATCCTGTTCAGCCATGTGGCTCGGTACCTTTTCTTAGAGAAGCATATTTGTCCTCTGCTTCTTCCGGCTTCTCTCTGGCATTCTGCTCTGTGCTTCCTGTTCTCAGAGTTTTTCTAGTCTGGTAGCCCCACCCACACTTCCTGTCTGCCTTTGGCCAATCAGCGCTTTTTATTAAACCAGTGGGTGGGATAATTATTTACCATGAAACAACACAATCTCCCACACAAAGGGCTATGTGCAACCCTGGGAGAAGAATGTTGCTTTTATGTAGATCACTTACGTATTATTAAAGACACCATGGCCAAAGTCTGAGAGGGTATAGCTAAAAGAAAGAGAGAATGTGAGGAGAGCCAGGGATGGTTCCAAAGCTGGTACTCCCGATCACCGTGGCTCACAACTCTCCTTTTCAGCATGATAAGTTATTCTAATTCATCTATTCACCCTTGGGCCGTGCATCCTGAACAGACTAGTACAATTTATGAAGGCCAGGTTAGGGACAATTCAGCTCATGGTGCAAAGAGCCCACTATACCCCAGTGGCTATGATGAATGAGTTTCTGAACAGTGGTCTATGATTGAACCAGTCACATAAATTCAGGGGAGAATGTGAAAACTAAAGTCTCTCCACCTTGAGCTCTGGAGTTATTGTGGTAGCTGAGAAGTTTCTAGTTCCCCCATGCTGAGAAGTTTCTAAACCCCCAAGGCCAGGCACCCAAGGCCAAGTACCCAAGGTATGTCAGAGGACATTCCCACCCAGCTGCAAAGTGTCTTTTCCCTATCCTAAGACAACCAATCAGCCAGCAGCTGCCCACCAGTCTGAGACAGCGAGTAGAGAAACTTCCTCTGGGCCTGGCCAATAGAAAGTAGCCCTGAACTTCCTAGCCTGATAACAGCACTTCTATGGTCTTTGATCTTTGTTTTAAAAGGCCTTGCTTTGAGTAGGGGGGCTTTTTTTCTCCATTGGCCCTGCTGTGTGACAGTCAGGAGCTGAGCTGAGCTGCAGTTGTAATAAACCTTGCTTTGTGATTGCATTCTGAGAGTTGGTTTGATTCTGGGCCTCTTTCTGGGGGAGACTGGGCAGAAGAATATATCTTGTAGTGGCTTGAAACTATTTTGGGTACAAGTTCTGGGTGGTTAATGAGTTAATGGTATACTGTGTGGAAGAATTAAGCCAAATCCAATCCTCTACAGAAGATTCTATTTCATATTTCTTAAAAACGTGTTTAAAATAATTGGTCTTTCAAGTTAGTTTAGATCTTTCTTTCTTTCCCTCTCTCCCTCCCTTCCTCCCCTCTCTGCAGGTTTTCCCTGTGTTGCCCTACCTGTCCTGGAATTCATGCTGTAGACCAGATCAGGCTGGCCTCCAACTCACAGAGATCTACCTGCTTCTGCCTCCCAATTGGTGGGATCAAGGGCATGTGCTTCCACCATCCAGCTGGTAGTTATTGCACAAATTCTACTTGGTATTATTAATAAAACCATGGAGCCAGATATTAGGGGGAAAGTTGATATCAGAGAGACAGAGGAGTAAGCCACAATCAGTTTGTACCTAGCCAATTAATTCCTCAGGCGGAAAAGGGTAGATCCTGTCTCCAGGAACTCTCAGACTCAATGTCCCTGAATTCTCAGGAATCCTCACACTCAATGCCCTTGAATTCTCAGCTGAGAAGGTGCACAGGTGAGGTGAAGAACTCCCACCTCTTCTTTTCTGGCTCAGCTATCTTACTTTCTGGTTCAACTTAGTGCTAGGATTAAAGGTGTTCTTTAATTACCAACGCCTGACTCTGTTGCCTTTAACTCACAAATATCATGAGGATCTCTGGGATTAAAGGCATGGGTTAACACTCTCTAACCTTCCTGGTGAGCCTCTGTGAGTGCCTCTGTTCCCTGATATTTAAGGCTACTTTTTAAATTAAATATCAATATACCACTGCAGGTAGTTTGTATTTTAAGCAACTACTTGTCTTTCTCACTTTTTCTGTCATAACCGTTCCCTCCTCTGCAAAATCCTCTTCTTTGTGTTAACATGCAAAATAACCAGCACTCAGCTGGAACTCAGGGGCTGCTGGAGGGATATTTATGCCAATGCATTTACTGAATAGCAGAACATGCTGTTTCTGTCATCTCAGACAGGCCGATCTGATAAAGGTACCTAACTGCTCTGCTCTTTCGGTGATTTTGAGTTATTTTGGTGGACATTTCTCCTAGCTGGGAGCAGAAGCAGTATCACAGTGGGGTTTGGCTGTCCTTGCTGCTTCTCACTTCTTACGGGTTTGCCTGAGGTCCTTGAGCACCGTGTGTCTCCCTCACCCCAGCTGACCATAGCAGGTGCTGGCTGTGGTCCAGGCTGAAGTCTTTCATTAAAGTATGCAAGTGCCGATAGGTTTCATGTATTTATACACACTGGCTTTGATTTCTCTTTGTCTGCCTTCATGAACGTCCTTACTTGATTGGAGAACTTGAAGTTGAAAATTGTCATTTGAGGTAGGGATGTGGGAAGAGGAACAATTATTCTAAAACAATAGTGACCAAGCAATTTCCAAAAGTAGCACTGCTGCTTCTTTGTGCATAAATAACTTTAATTGACTTGTAATGAACTCAACTGGTTATGGGGATTCCTAATGATTTTGTTGTAACTATATGAGATGAGCAGGTATCTTAAAAATCCGTTTTTGGATATAATAAAGCTTGCTATAGTGACTTTTAACAGGGAATTGAAATGTACATGTGTAGGATACATTCATCTTTTCAAATGGCAAACCCTGGCAGAATATCTGGCACACACACCAAAGTTGTCATGCCAGTTCCTTATCATCCTGTGTTTCTTCACTGTTTTGTGACACCCCCTTTTTTTAGGGATAAATTATGTACATGTAGTTAGGATGTTTTCTTCATTATGTATTCCATCTCAAATACAAACTGATAATAATCAAAGAGAGAAAAAATGTCTCGTGTTCTCTGATATCAGCAAATGAAAAATAGGAAAATTATATTTGATTAAAATTTTTGTAGTAAAAAGAAGAAAATGGTAAATCTAATTATCAAGGAAGGAAACCTTCTGTGCATCAGTAAGGGAATACTCATGTTGCTGGTTGGGTTGCACAACTTTTAATAATGTCAGAATCACTGATTTTCTTCTTTTGCCCATACTTGTTAACTAATTACGTTTTCAGTCAGCTAAGCATTTTCCCCCCTGGAATGATAAACACTGAATATGGCTTGTGACAAAAGTCAGTAATACTGGTAAAAATCAACAAATTCATCAGTTTTTATATTGAGTGCATTAAAGATTTTCTGTAGCATTGGAACTGAGTCAAGACAGTAGAAGACTCATTTAAAAAAAGTTTTATTTTTGTACATGAGTGTTTTACTGGCATACACTTCCCTAACACACACACACACACACACACACACACACACACACACACACACACACACACACACACACACACACAAAGTGATGGGTATGCCTGGGAGGCCAAAAGATATCAGATATCTTAGACTTGGAAAATGGAAAGTACAGATGACTGTGAATCACCATGTGAGTGTTGGGACTCAAACCCAGATCCTCTAGAACAGACAGTGCTCTTAATTATTGAGCCATCTTTTCAACCTCAATAAAAACCAAAAGTGTTATGTTAGCTGTGACTGAGATAAATTTGTAGTCTGAACAGATAAACTATGGCCATTCAGATCATTGCAATGATGCTACATTTACTAGTTAAGTATTTCCATTCGTGATACTGCAAAGGTCCAAGAAACATTAGAAATTACATAAAGAAGGACTAAAAAAGATGAAGGTCCTTTTACTGTGTTATAAAAATAAATAATCGAACAATGGATACTAATTGTTTCCATTTAATTCCTTATCCCATTAATGCCTCTTGAGAGCTTGTTTGGAGATTCTAGCTGAGGAAGGTGACTGTATATCTTTGAATGATGGCCAGTTCTCTGTCAGGTAGGAACACACAGGAAATGGTGAGGAGGAAGGGAACACCTTCCAAGCTATCTCAGATCACTGAATAAGCCCTGGCAGTCAATGAAGATGTTTCAACAGGATTGCTCTCATATGCTCTGTAATATCTCTTTTCGGGTGAGATAGATATTCTTAGTGATTTTTCTTTTAATCATGGGAATTTTAAAGTAGGATTCTTTATAATATTTGTGAAGAAATACTGTGACCAAGGCAACTTATAACAGAAGTGTTACTTTTGGTTTTTAGAAGGTTAGTTGGCGACCAACATGGTAGGGAACATGGTGATAGGTAGGCATGATCCTTGAGCAGTAGATAAGCTTACATCTTATCTACAAGCAGTTGGTGGGAAAAGGGGGGGGAGAGGAAGGGAGAGGGGGGAGGGAGGGAGGACTTTAATAAAATCTTCAGTTTCAGATTCTCCCCCACTCTAATACATTTTACTATTGAGAAAACAGAGAAACAAAACCAAGAAATTTTGTGCTGTCGTAGTCAGATGTGGCTGATATTTGGATTGAACCCAGCTTCCAGGCCACTGACCCACAGTGGCTTCCACGGGACAATTTCAGAGATGGGCTGGGGGGTTGGCATAGATCTTTATTGCTGGCCTGTCTTTTGCAAGTGTTTCTCTTTGAGTTTCAATGCTTTACGTTTATAATTGTGATTTATTGTTCAAAACTGCTTCACGGTTTACTGAGCGAAGGCATGAACAGTTAGGTGGCGTCTTTCCTGTACTGTGAAAACGCTTTTCAAGACGAGATGGAAAGGTTTTGTAACTTAGAAATGAGTAAAAGACAATATATTGTGTTTGCACTGCTACCCCTTCAACTCTGCCCCTGCCCTTTAACTCTGTCTTAGCCTTCTATGGCTCCTGCTGCCCTTCAGGGTTTTGGTTGGTCCTGTTTTGTTGCTGTTTTCTCCCCCTTAAAGAATTCTTTTCAGCAGCTCTCACACTTGCCTGTGTTGTCTTGACAAAGACTCCTAGGAAAGCAGCATTTGAAAACTTTGGTGTGGCCTCCAATCTCCTGCCTTATCTTTGATACTTTGCACACTGAGTTAAAATATTGCTACATTTGTGGCTCAGGATCGGCTCTGTTAATCCCATCTGAAGTCAGATTGCCAAAGAACTCTTCGAACTCCCCTAGTGAATTTGCTTGGTGAGCGGTTCTGGATTTGGCGTTTTAATCTCTCCATCAGGATCAATGTGATCCCGTGCGAAAGCCAAGCTCAAATGGGATAAGCCCTTGAACTTTCTCCCTGGTTTTGCATGGCTTGTTGAAACATGTAACCTTTCTAGGCTTGTTCTCTGCTTTGGAGAGGAATCTGAAGTCCATCCAGATGTTTCTTTCTTTCCTTTTTTTTTTTTTTTTTTTTTTTTTTGAAAAACTTTTCATTTCACTAGGCAGAGTGTCAAAGAAGCAACTGGGGGTAGATGGGGCTGCCGGGGGAAGGTCACTGTTTCCCTCGCTAACATTGCAAAATGAGAACTTGTGTGCTTGTTTGTTTTATTCTTATTTCCTGCCAATCTGGCCACTGATATGAAGCAGTTGATTCTAAAGACTTTCTTTACATGTCAGCACTGGCTATAGAATAAAGATATTTGAAGAAAAGCCAGCACAGCAGCCACCTAGATCATTTTAGATTGGGGGAGAATAAAACCTTTCAGCAATCAGCTACCACATTTTAGGGCTTTTCTATCGGATACCGTCAACGTGAATGAGTCCCTTCCCCAAATCCTCGGTTCTGTTTTTTGTCACCACAGCTTATGAGTAAACAGTAGCCAAGAGGCTGCTCTTCTGTTTCTTTTGTCCTTAGATGAAGGAACATGCTCACATTATCTTTAACTATAGGTGACACTTCTAGAAAACTTGAAGGTTCTGTCTCTTCACATGTCCCTCTAACAAGCCCCTTAAAACACTTGTCCTTCAGTAACCTCAAGTGTTTCGCCTTCTGCTTTAGAACGGCATGTGGATAATCAATCAGGCTGGCTGAGAAGTTTGAAGAGAGAATGCTTTGGGTTCGTTTGAATATGCCTTTCTCTGTTTAAAGACAAACCTTGAAAACAAAGTACTTGTTCATGTTCTCTGTAAGTCGATGGATAATGGTAAATAATTCTCTCTCAAATTGTGTGGGCATAAGCATAACCATGAAAGCAAAATGTCAAGGGCACATTCATACACATTTCATGGTTGGAAGGGGATCCTTGCTATGAAATTGCCAAGAGTTGTTGGTTATTACGGTCAAGAATTACCACCAAATTCGAGGGAAGAGTAAGCTTAAATCCTACTAATCACCCCTGTTTTGTCCTTTGCTATCATCCAACATTAGTTTTTCATCATTTAGCCATTAGGTGGGGAACGTTTTCTGAATTTTTGACATATCAGATGCCATGACACGTATTGGATGTCACAGGAGTTCTGCCTTTCTTTCTGTATTAGCGTCACACAGTTGGTATTGAAGCTGTCCTGTTGGCAAGACTGTCAACTCCCAGGCTTCTGGTGAAAGACAACTTGAGGAAATGACGCTGGTTCCTGTTAAAAACAGCTCCAGGTGATTGTGAGGGAACAAGGTTGAGAGCCATGGCAGCTGGAAGTTTTACAGGTTGTTACCCATGTTAGACGTTTTGATGAGAATAGATAGAACCTTCAGTTGTCCGAAGAACAGCAAAATGAAAACTTATCCTAAGTGTGCTTTAAATTGTATAGTTTATAAGATGGGGATTGTAAATGAGACTAAGATTAAAAACCTATGCTTTATTTTTTCGTAAATAAGGATGAATAGATATAGATCACCATTTGTATTAAGTTTGCTTTCTGACCAAGATTGCAATTTAGAGTAAATATAATAATTTTTGGTAAATTTGATCTGATGATTTCCTCCCTTTAGCTGAGCTAGTTGTAAATTCTTCTGCTATTTGAAATGAATATATTTCTGCTTAAGTGTGAAATAAATACCATGACTTTTAGACATGGGGAATTGAGATCGGTGACCAGAAATGCCAAAAGACTTCATCCAAAGGCTGACTTGAGTGGAAGAATTTAGATTGAAGAGAGAAGAAAACTTTGCTTTAGAAAGTAATTCACTAGCGAAGCAAAGTTTTAAATTATGAAAACCCACAGATTCTTCATCTAAATTCCATGGCAGGTAAAGTTATAATAAATAGTAACTATCACAATCTTATTGTTTCTTAACAAGGATTTTAGAGACTGGTGCTATGGAGTCTGCCCTATCACCATATCATATTTTGGTCCTTTTTATATTTTTGACTATTTTTACATTGGCAATATTAGTAATTTTTGGTGATGGTTTGTAATTGTGTATTACTGGTTTGAGTTATGAGCTCCTTGATGGCGGTTTCACGTCTTGATCTTGCTTTTACTTTACAATGTATTGGGATCATGGGACATGGTCTCAAACGACTTTTAAATGAGAGAAGAGAATACAATTAGTGGCTTTTTGCAAGTTGGAAAGCTAGCTAAGTAGATATTAGTTGAACATGATTTTCACAGGCTGAGGGTGGAATGCTGACTCGGTACCTTGTCACTCCAAGTTCAGAAAGTCAAGAATAAGACCATGAGGAGAACAAGAGATTCTGGTATTTCCCGGGCTAACTTTTCACAGTGTTTATCTGACTGTGTGTTAGAATCTGGTACCTAAAGCTTAAGGGCTCAAACATTCTCAGTTTAACTCTACCTCAGCTTTTCATTGTCTGATTATCTTGAATATGATACCGGATTTTCTTCCAGAATCTATTTTGTATGTGTAAATAGTGAATTTCACCAAACGGATCTAGACCTATGTAGAGATTTTGAGAAGGTACCATACAGTACATGTGTTAGGAAACTGATTTTATTTTTACTTAGCCATTATTAGCATAGATTCCTGAAACAAATCAAAACAGAAAACAAAACACAGCTTTCTGTGAAGTATTTAATGGAACAGTTGTTCACTCATGTGTTAGGTATACCCAGTCTACTTCTTGATCCACAATAAACTATCAGGAGACTATAGAAACAAGATGCAAAATGAGGATTATTTAAGGCTTCTTGATTTTGTTAGAGATAATATGATGTGGTCAAATGAGTGAAGGATTAGCATCAGTGTTAAAGGTTTACATTTTAGCCCAGACATGGATGGTCTCCTATTTTCACAGATGCCAAATCGGGGTTCTAATTCTCTATTGGCTCACCTCTCCCAAACTTGCTGAAAAGTAACAGTGATAGAAACCACAAGAAAAGCACTTTCTAAATTGTAAAAGGCTGTGGCGTTGCATGCAACTATGAAAGAGAGAGAGAATTATTTTATTCATCTGCTAGAAAATTTGAAAATCAGAGTAGCAAGGGCCTACTCAATCAGATCCAGGCCAGGAGAAGTAAGTGTACCAGGTGATACATGACAAAAATGGCACCTCTCAATTTGTTGCATCTTTTCTAAGGCCTTAGCAATAAACAGTCAGTCTTGAGAAAAACATGATGCTCCAGAGCATTTTTAGACGGATAAAATAAAATGATGAAGACTAAGAAGAAATATCATGACTTTATAAATGACATCAGAATTCTCATTTGAGAATTAGGGATTGAGGAAATTATTGCTTTATTTAAAGACAATTACCTACCTCGGGGCTGGTGTGTTTATAAAGCAAACCCAGAGCATCTCGTTTCTGTTTGCTTTTGTTTAGATTTGTTTTTTCTGTTGTCTCGCCCTGGGTCTAAAGAGAGTCTGCACATAATAGAAATGGCATGGAGCTATTTAAAAAAAAAAAAATGTGACCAGAGGAGGAGCTAGCATTGAAGAGCAGTCAGCACAGAAATAAACAGTATCTACTTTCATGACTAGAGTTTAGTAACAGTCAGATGCGCAGAAAGCTTCCCACCCAACACAGGCAGGAAATGGCTGCCCCGGTTCACCCCCTGACTCTATACATGTGCACCTATTGACACATGTGTGTTCAGTGCCAGCAACGTTCACTCTTCTCCTAGCATGTAGGTTTGGATCCACTTTCTTTCTGGAAATATATCAAAGTCAGTCTCCAGCCTGTGGTCTAAAGCGTAGGAGAATTTAGTCATAGCTTGATTCAACTTCTGAATGATGGTATTAAGCTTATGATTTCTGAAATGTTTATGTTAGCTCTGGCCACGCTGTTTATGGCCGATTGTTGACGCTAACACTGCTCCTTCCAGAAGAGAGAACACGATCAGCAACCAAGATTGTTTTGTGTTTAAGTTTCCCTTTGCAGATGTCCGTAAGTTAATGAAAGCCAGAGTGTATTTCTTTCTCTAATCACATGATCAGGGAGCCAAGGTTGTTAGGGACTTGCAGCAAAGCTTTGTTTCTATTTTCCAAGGTTAGTAAGTTATGGGGAGAAAATAATGGGAGGCTTTCGTAGACACTGCCTTGGTGAATTAAGTGGTAGCTTGCTTTCTTGAGCCTATTCCTAAGGGGGCCTCAAAGCTTGTATGTAAAAAAAACACTGCAATTTTAGTGGTGTCTGATTTGCTATTTCTTTTTAAACTCCAAGGATAACAATTGCTTTTGGTATGTGAAGCAAGTACTGGATTCAAGTAGTTTTCAATCAGAAGGGAAAAAAAAATGCTTTATTTTCATACTTTTGGCTCTGGTAGACATGGTTTGGAGCATACCCTGCTGGTCTTAGAAACATGCATAGAAAGAACCTTGCTTCATTTCCTCTTTTGGCTTTCATTTTTTTAATATTATACTAATGGACGAGTTGGGCCAACTAAAGAGACAGAAAAAGAGGCAAGTTAAGACAAGGGTGATTTTAATTAACTCTTTTTAAAGCTGCTGAAATCGGCCCCTTGCATTGGCTACACTTTGCCATTAGAACCAGACAGAGCTTCAAAAATCATGAACTTTCTAATCACACAAGAATTTCCCAAAGTGAGTTTTTAAAAGAAGAAACGATGTGTTTACAAGGAAGGCTATTGTTACTGCCCTTGAGAGATAGGTAGAGTGTTTCATCGTTACTTGAAACATTAAACCAGGGTGCTAGAGGACCACATGGGCCTTATTCCCCGATGGAAGACCAGATTACAATGGGATCTTGCTACAGAAAACAAAAACAAATTTTCAATCTTCATTCCATGGAAATTATTGCTTCATACCAGGATGATAACAACACACAGGAAGTTGGATTGCAGATTGAGCCCCAATATACGGGGACCGAAACATCAAAGACTATTTTGTATGTAGTACACAACTGATTCTTCTTTACTTATTATTGTAAAAATATTAAATCTTCTGTGTTGAACATGCTTGTAACATGTTACATGACTGGAAGGATGTAAGACATTTTTCACATTTGTGGCAAAGGATGGGTATTTTTCTCCCATTCTATTTATCATTTTTCTAAAGGCTCAACAAGTTAATTTTCTTCCTTCCCTCCCTCCTTCCCTCCCTCCTTCCCTCCCTGCCTACCTTCCCTCCCTACCTTCCCTCCCTCCCTCCCTCCCTCCCTCCTTCCCTCCCTCAAGCATTGGAGATTAAATCTAGGGGCTTCCTACACGCTAGATAAGTGCTCTATCACTAGGTTATAGCCCCAATCTTTCATTGTGGTAGGTATAATGTTTCACTGTATCTATAGACACAGATACTGGCTTAAAGATTTGTGTGTGTGTGTGTGTTTTATGTAAAGTGGAACTTAATTGCTAAATAACAGAGCTGGGTCTTAATCCAAGTTCTATTTATGGATGTCTCTTTGCCTTGTTATAATTAGAAAATAGTGATAAGACAGTTCTCATGTAAATGCCAAAGGTTGTAGTTTGAACTGTGCAGATCAACTTTTTGGATTGAAAGTCGTGTTTCCATTCTAGATGCTGCCTATAAATGCCCGTATTTGCAAACTTTTGCTTTCAATTTGATGTTTTCAGTCAGCACAATTACTTATGCAGACAATTTGGAAGGGTTTTCAAACAAAAATGAGCCTTAAGTCATAACCTCAAATATTTTCTATATATGTATACATTTGGTTGATGAAATTTATCACTAGATATACATATTTGGTATGAATATGTGAAATGTGTAAGTGTTCACAATAAATGTTATTATATATGCTGCTTTTTAGCTTTAATTAATTAAAAACTCATTAAGAGTGACCACTTCTGTTACTGCTTAATATTTTATTAGGTTATTTTCCCTGAGATATTTATGGTTTTAATCATGGGAAATCTTCGCAGTCTTTTTGAATCTGATGAGTTCTGTATTTTTAGATTCCTGTGTCTCATTGTCATTCAAGAGGCTGTGGCTTCTTGCATCTATCAAGGGATAGCACTGTAACTGCATCATGATGTTTGCATCATTGAAAGAGGACTGAACTATTGCCATAATATATGCACAATCAAGTTAATAGGCACAGTAAATGCATCACAGGACAACATGGTTTTAAATGTAGAGTCTTATACCCTTTCTTTCCTTCTTACAAAAAAAAATGCAGAAGAATTACTACCTGAACTCTTGGAAGTTAAGCAAGCAAATGCCCAAAGAGAGAAAACGTACTGGTAACAGGAGAAACTCAAACATCAGTTAGATGAAAATAAATAAATAAATAGCATTCTTGACATCCAAAACAAGTAGCAAAAGTGTACTAAGGCATCACAGAAGCTCCAACTCTGTATAACAAAATGCTTCAGATTCCAAAGGAAATCCACGTTGGTTATTGTATTATAAAATCACATATTTATCCACCGTTAATAACGAAGTCTAACATTCCATGGTAAGGACCAAAGCCCTTCATTTTCTTGTTGAAATGTTGGAATGATTTTTTTTTTTGGAGGGGGGGGGAGGAAGAACTACTAAAAATGAAAACAAAAAGTGCTTCTCAATAACAGGATGATGCTATGCTTGCACTCCCTGCAGGCTCCCTGTTAATGCTCAGTATTACCTGTTACTCTTGACCTCATCATTCTGGGAGGAGAGTCTAGCTCATGGGCCAAACTTCCTAGAGGAACACTAGGTCCTACTCTTTGCAAATAGAGTTCCATTTAGTCCTGGCAGCACAAAGCTTTCTGGTTCAAAGACTCTTCTAAGGCTTCTTGGACACTGAGTAGCTCTTACAAAACAACATTTTGATGAATTAAGTGTAAATGAATCAGAAACATATGGATTAAATTTCCTTTGAAATATGCATGCCTTTTCCGAATTAGGGTAAAATGTTTGGCAAAATGTATTTTGCTAAACCCAAAATACTATAAGAATGCTCAATATTTTCCTGGGCTCTCAAATTATACTGGAGTCTATTTTCTTTAACAATTCATTTGTGTTTAGGCTTAATATCATTAAAAGTAATAAGAAAAGAAAATAGCTTTAGTGTGATCTCTAGTTACTTCCCTGGATATATGCTTTCTTGACTAATTGATAAACCCCTCAGAAGTCTGTGCCTAACTTTTTATTCGTATTTTCTTTCAGTGGAAGAAATACATTCTGTGTCTCTGTCACTAATTGTGCAATCTCAATTTTACATCTTACTCAAAGTTAAAAGTACTATGTGAACTGTCTAGAAATTTCCCCCATGCTGTAGACTTTGGAAGTTCATAGATCAGAGAGACTTTTAAATACATGGAAGAGAGAGACATCAACTCCCCAGGTGATAGAGATGACTTAGTGAGGATTATTCAGAAAGTGATCTGTATAGCTCTGCACCAGTTCTGGTTCAATCAATATATCCACTCTTGTCCACCCTTCTCACTGCCACATGATGGAAGAGGAAGTCAGCACAGCTGATATTGCTACATTTCAAGACCCTTTTTCCAACTTTGACTTAATCTTTCTCTTTGTAGGAGTTTATGCTGGGAGAGAGCAAAAACCACAGGTATTCATTGCATTACTAGGTTTAATCCTAGATTTAAACTACAAAATTCTAGATTAAGGGCACAAGACTCTCCAGCTTGCTTTGGATATGCTTTTATTTTTTCTTCTCTAAGCCATAAGCAAACAAGTCTTCATTTTCTCTTTTGAACCAGCCCTTCATCTCCAGGGTCTCTGTATATACTGTCCTCTTAGCTTGGAACATTTGGTACCTACCACATCCCAGCCATCCCTGGCTAATAAAATTTTGCCTGTATGTTCTGGTGCAAACGTTATCACTCCAGAGAGGTCTTTCTTAAGCAGATTGGTCCTTCTTTTTTATGGTTGTTCATCTTGATACTCAACAAAAAAACCTGGAACACAGAAGGCACTGAATATTTATTGAATAAATGAGCAAAAGCGAGACATTGGGTGGTCTTGTTCTTCTTTAGGGTGTAGCAGAAGTAAATTCAAGTAAAAAGTATGGTGTAATATATAATATTTAGCTTCTTTGTTTTCTAAAATTCTGGTTTACTTTAAGAAATAATAGTTTTATCTTAGTATTTTCCCCAAATATTCCATGGTGCAGTAAGTCAGAATTTAGTTACTTATGTGTGTTTCTAATTCAGTTTCACAAAGTGTTTTTATTATGTAGATCTGTATTTGCAAGTTTGGGACCATATCATCTTGAATGCACATGTTCTCACCTGAGAAAGCCAAGCAAAATCAGTCCTGATGAGTACTTAGGTGGGAAATTTGAATTTGTAGGAGAAGTGTTTGGAAGTTGTCCATTTTTATAAATGGCTATACTTGAAGTTGGAAAGGTGGTACTTGGTTGAATTTTTCAAAATATGTTCCTTAGGAACTTACTCCTGTGGAATGCTATGGGTGTTAGGAAGGCAAAAGATTCTCAATTCATTTTTTTTCAGAAAGCTCTATCATAAACAATGATGAACAGATTATTTTTTCTCCACAAAACTCTCAGCAGATAATTTTATATTAATTTCCTTTGTAAATTTAAAAATAGCATAGAGGATGCAGTTTTTAGCATTTTGTTGCTTAAATATAGAAGTTTGTGTGTGTGCATATTTATCTCTGTGTGTGCTATTGTGCATATGTATTCAAGTTTGTGTTTGTATGTGTGTGTGTGTGTGTGTGTGTGTGTGTGTGTGTGTGTGTGTGTGTGTGTGTGTGTGTATAATTGGGGGAACAAGATACTTCATAAAACCTGGAGCATACCAATCCAGCTAGATTGGCTGGCCTGTAAGGGCAAATCCCTCCCTAGTGCTGAAGTTACAGGTTTAGGTTGCCATATCTGGCTTCTATTCGGGCAATCTTTGCTCAGATTTTTCTGTTTCTACACTAAGCACTTTATTGACTGAACTGTATCTGTAGCCCCCTAGGACTTTCTTTTAATAGATTAAAATAATAGAACATCAAAATGGAGTCAGAATTGAAAAGAATACTTGGTTAATAGCATGTAGAAAAGACAGAAGAAACAGATGTGGTTACTGGTCACTTTCAGAATGTGAAGCCTATCTAGTAAAATCTCTGCCAGCTCCAATGAGAAATCTAGGCCAAAGCCTGCTCATCAGAGGTATCTTTAATTAGGCTGACATACTGGACCTTTGTGACCAATTATCACATGCTAGTTGGCTGTTATTACCCTGAGAAGACTGTGACTTCAGTTCAAAACAGGAGGCAGATCCAAAGGCATTAACAGATATCACTTTCTGGCTAGCCACATCCTTAGAGCCAGTATACAAATCCTTTCTTGAACTGTGGCTTTAGAGTATACCCATTTTGGTAACAGCTATTACAAGTTGGCATTTCACCTTTTTTCTTATTGATGAGCTTGGAAGAGGAGGCACAGAAAGATAAGCTGATATTACCAGTGTTTCTGGAGCTCTAACTGCTATTATGCCTCTGTCCATTCTATCTTCCCTTTGCCTGAATGGCTCACCACTGGTTATGCAGGTTTGTTGATGGTTCATTCCATCTCTTTCTGCCCATTGCTGCAGTTGTCCTCAGAGACCATGACAGAACAAGGAATCTTAAATGCTCAACCAGGCCTCTTCTCTGCTTCTACTGTATAAGAGAAGATTTCCTCCCTGGTTGATCAAAATTGACAAATGCAATTGTTTTCCAATTAGATTTGTGGACACAGTTGTGGTTTTTGTTTTCTGCCATGCTTAGTTGTGACTTGTAGGAGAAAAACCTTTTTGAGGACCAAGAATTATAAGGCTGTAGAATCCAGAGATATATGGAACAGAAAATAGCCCCATTGAATAACTGTGAAGTGTCATTTCTACTTCTAACCCTTGGTATGCATACTCATGAATTCTTTCTAATGAAACACAGTATCTCTGATGCAACATATTTGCTTTTTAGTAACTTATCTAATATGCTTACAGAAGATGTTTAGCTGTGGTTTCAGTGGGTCTCTGTAGTGTTCTATGAGGTGTGTTGCCATAGGGTGGCTTGGCATATAAACAGAAGAATTCATCAGTATGGTCCCATTTCTGAACTCTTTCACTGTGAAGTAGGTTTCTGAGTCAGGTGTCATGTTTCATACTTGTTGTACATCTATGAAACAGATAATCCAAAAGTCCTAGATAGTAGTATTGGCTGAGGTATGTCTTCAGGAAAGGCCCACAACGGAGATATTCCCCCAGCTCAAAAGGGAATCTGGCGATCCTCCTCTTGGTCGGTTTCTCCAGTATTTGCCTGCTGGCATGGAGTAGCCCAGCCATCCTCATGTATCTTCAGTATACTTTATAACAAAGAATAGTAAGATTGACAAAGTCAGGAGTGTACATTCTTGTTTACTAGCCACGAATACAATTTGTCCTGATATTCTTTCTTGGTTGGTCTACAAAAGGATGCATTTACAAAGTCAACAGATAAATAAAATGTATCTGGCATTGTGCTTTAATAATATCACACAGAATAACATAGCTTTGTTGTACTCTAACAGTGTTATCCAGGAGCCAATGGGTTTCTGCAGGAGAGAAGTCAAACACATAAACGTCATGAATTTCTAATCTTTCATTTTGGCACTTAATCTTCTTTCCACTTCCAGGTTATTATTTTTTTTGCTGTTTTTTTTAAAAAGAAAATTGGACAAGTAGAATTTTTGTTTGGCTTTCTCGGTGAAGACAGATTTTACCAAAATGCCAAAACCCTGTGTGAGAACTATTCCAAGTAGTAAATAAGTTACTTTCAATAGTTTATTCGGGAGCCAGAGAAATGTCCAACAATTGTTTCCACTCAATGATAAACTCAGTGGATTCACTATTAGGATTCTATTTATTATTAGGCTTGACTAAAGTCCAATACTCTCACAGTGGGCCAGCAATGGTGCTTCTGGTCTTAAAAAATATAATGTTATCTCCAATCTCTTACTTAATATTAAATACTTAAATATTGTATCTGTCCATACTGTATACCTTATCCATAGGCTGTAGGACTGGGACAGTCACAATAGCATATACTTTCTGCGGTAGTACATTGTCTTTTCTCCAAGAGACCCAACCACATAGTAACTAGCATTTTTTATTCGTAGAAACTGATTCAAAGGAATTGATCAAAGAACCATCACATTTGAATGGACAATGACTCTTAGACTTCCATTTATCTATTCTTATGAACTTCCTTTGAATGACTGTTCCTTTAAGAGAAAATTTACATGAACTACGCTTCTGTTTCAATTCGGAAATTGGATACATTTTGACAGTATAATCAACATAATTGTAAGGAACAATATTTCTGAAATATTTTGAGGTATCTGCATAGTTGTAGGGGACTGAAGACCCTCACCACCCTCTGTAAAGCACTGAAAGGTATTCAGAGTAACGTAAGTCACAAGGGAGTGACATTGTGGTTGCTATTGAAGCATTCTGTACTGTTTTCTCCAGTACAGGGTGCTGCATAGCAGGATGTGAGATAAGGAAGTAGAGGCAGCAAAACAACTAACCACAGGCTGAAGGTTAGGATAGATCAGCCTAATAATGAGGTATAAAAACCCTTGCAAACTTTAGTAAATTGGTATTCATCCTTCAAGAGTGACCCACAGCTCTTGTGTCTTTCTTAATCTCCAGACCCTTGCCCTGGTTCGTTCAGGTGGCGCAGGTGTCAGACATAATCATTCTTCATCCTCATCTTCTATATTTGGCAGTCATTACTTTCCATTGTGTTAGAAGAGTTTTTCTCCAAACAGGTGTATAAATGGAATTTTGTAGTCCATAATCTGTTTAAATGTGCTTATTTGACTTAGCACAATACTTTCCATACTTATATATGTTGTAACATGTGTCAGTTATTCCTTTGTTCCTTCTGTAAAGTTATTTCACTGGATGAGTATTACACAGTAATAATCACTAATAAAAATACTACAGATTTTCAGTAAATTCCTTGTGCTAAAAATACTTTTATGTGTATAGTGTTTGTGAACCACAGATAAGAGTGCCCACGGAAGTGGGAAGAAGGCATCCGATCTTGTAGAACTGGACTTATAGAAGCTTGTGAGACATCATATTGATGCTGGAAGTTAACAAATTGGAACTCTTTTGTTTGTTTGTTTGATTTTGAGACAGGGTTTTGCTGTGTAGCCCTGGCTGGATGGTGGTGATGCATGCACACTTTTAATCTTAGTACTCGGGAGGCAAAGGCAAGTGGTTTTCTATGAATTTGAGGCCAATTTGGTCTACAGAGTGAGTTTCAGGACAACCAAGGCTTCGCGGAAAAATCCTGTCACAAAAAACCACCACCACCACCACACCCATTTTTCATCTCTCCTGAATAAATACTTCAAGATAGAACTCTTGTATTTTATAGCAAGTCATGCTCAACTTTATACAAAATTATAAAACTTGTTTTATCCCCTTCAACAATAAATATGGATTCTAATTGGGCTGCATGCATTTTAAAACTTAGTGTTGATATGATTTTGCATTCTGCTTTTCTGGTTGTCATGCTGTGGTATCTCATGGTTCTTTTAATTTTGAGGTTTTTTTTTTTTTTTTTTTTTTTTTTTTTTTTTTTTTTTTTTTTTTTTTTTTAAAGCTAAGGCTTTCTCTATGGGCTTCTAAGTCATTTGTGTATCTTTTTCTGACCATATTTGAATAAAGAATTTTCTGTTTTCATTATTGAATTGTAAAAACTATACATTTTGAAACATGACACTTAAGAAATCATACATGGTTTTGGAGTATCCTGCTATTAGTGTCTTAGTTCCTTTTTTGTGATTGCAATTAAAATATTCTGGAAAGAGCAAGTTAAGGAAGAAAATTTATTCTGGCTCATAGTTTCAGGGTGCAACACATTGTAGTGAGGAAGTCAATGTGTTGTGATGGGGGCATCATAGCAACAGGAGCTTGAGGCAGCTGGCATACTGTGATTCCAGTTTCTCTCCCCCTCTCCCTCCCTCTCTTATGAAGCCTAGGGCTAGTTCTACTCACAGTGGGTGTGTGGCCTCCCTCGATTAACCTAATTGAGATAATTCTCCCAGGTCCAGAGACCTATCTTCTGGCTGATGTTAGGATCACATCAAGTTTACAATGGAGATTAAATGTTACAGGGTAATTTTGGAAAAACACAAGATACTACTCCTTGTAATGGCCAGTTTATTAATCCATTCTTTTATATTTCATACTTGCCTTATAGGAGCTACTTGCCAGGAGGTCATTACATTTTTTATACTCTCTTAATGTATTATGATTTTAGCATTTGCACTTATTATGACCCATTTTGCAATTAGCTTTTGTTTATAGTGTGAGCTAAAAGTGGATACTCTTATTTTTATTTTGCCAATATATACTGAAAATGCCAACACAATCTGTTGTGGAATATTCCTTTACACTGTGTAAATATATGTCACTATGACTTTTTTATAAAAAGCTAACCAGCCAATAGGTAGGCAATATTTTGGGGGCAGAGAGAAGGCTGGGAAGAAGAAAGCAGAGTCACCATCCAAATGAAGAAGAATGACATGTAGGACATGGGATAACAAAGTCTGAGCCTGTGACAACACATAAATTAATAGAAATGGATTAATTTAAGTTATAAGAGCTAGTTAGAAACAAGCCTAAGCTAGCAATTGAGCTTTCATAATAAGAAGTCTTTGTGTGGTTATTTGGGACCTGGCTGTGGGACAGAAAACAAACTGTAGAAAATTTATATTGATATTTTTACATCTATCTTACATAGTTAGATCCTGGCCCTCAATTTGATGAATACACTCATTGAGAGCTAAGCACCTTCAACTGGCATTTCTTGCTTATAAAGGATTCCGTCATCTTAATTAGTAACAAAGAGCTGAATTCTGTAATAGAATCTTTTATCATCAATCTGATTTGCAAAGGAGAGCTAGTATGAACTTCTCAATGTTAATGACCTTTCCACCAGTTTATGCAAATGGGTTTTGTGTATACCCCAAAACTTTTTATAGCACAGAACCCTTATGTGGATTCTTAGGTCTTTAGAATATAGATATTCTAATATACCTGTTTCTTGTAAGCATTTAAACCATTTTCTGTTCCATCAGCTATGGAAGCCTACACGATTCAACTTTGCTTAACATGATCATCTCTTTCTCTGATCTTCCAGGAGCCACCATAGCTACAAATTGACCCTACCTACTAGGGCTCTTCCATAGTGCTAAGACCATATCCAAAGGCATGTCCCAAAGCCAATTAACACTCAATACATTCAGGTATATAATCCAGACTCTTGGATCAAACATCCTCAGATCCACTCAATAGGTTCTTGACTTCTTATTACTTCTATTTTATAACAGCCCCACTTCTATACCTTTATAAGGCCAAGTTTGCCATACTGATCCTACTTAATACTATGTACTCATGACCTAGCATAGAGAAGATGGGAGGTGTAGTTGTTTCTCCAGACAGTCTCTTCTGTAAACTGGCCTTATATTTGTGAAGTCTCAATAGGGAAGGAGAGGGAATCCTTGCATGTTCTAAAAGTTTAACATTAATATGACTGAAAACACAATCTTTAGGGACATCTATCCAGATGGTCCCATTTATGCACCCAGGTCCAAGGTATCACCAAGTCAGATGGGCTAATTTTGGCACAGCAAACTTGTCTCAGTTGAACACATAGTTTTCTTCAAAATAAAACACTTCATCACTGAGTTCTGAGTCTGGGTGTTTTCTTGCTCTTTCACTACAAGGGAAAAAGGAATAAGCATCATTTTACAAGTTGATGAGACCCTATAGATCCCATATTTAATTTTGTTTTTTTAAACTACTTTCCAATTTTTAATAACTCCTCATAGAGTCAATGTGAGCTGATTACTGACAATCGGTTCCACTAATTTTGTGCATAATTTTGTACACTGCAATACCATTCTACACAGGAAGAGTTCCTGGAGTTTTGGACATTGACATCTTCAGCTAGGAGATTCTATATCATGTATATGACTAGGGATGGGCCAGGGCATTAGTAATTTAGTCCCCACACTCCATTTTGCTGTTTGCTTTCTTGAACTACTGATTTTTTTTCCCTCTTAGTTGAATTCTCTAGGAGCAGATGGTAATCTGGAATTAAGTAGAAAAAGTGAATTGGAGACTATCACCTGTAAAAGAAATAGTAAGAAATGAAATTGGGTAGTAGGAAGTAGGATTATGACACTAATCTGGAAAACTCCTTTAGATCACTAAGGACTCTGAAACTAAAATTGCTTTATTGTAGGACCATCCATATTAAGTCAGTCCTTTATGACAGTTTTGTTCATCATGAGAACAACCTTGGAGAAAATGCTCAGGCACAGAGATGTTGACAATGGTAGGTGGTTTTTTTTTTTTTTTTGTTGTTGTTGTTGTGAAGGTTTCTATTGCTGTGAAGAGACATCAACTGTGACCATGACAACTCTTATTTTTTTTTTAAAAAAAAAATTTAATTGTGGTGGCTCCTTACAGTTTGGAGGTTTAGCTCATTATTATCATGGCAGGAAGCAAGGTATCATGCAGGCAGACCAGGTTACTAGAGAAGGAACTCAGAGTTCTTGCATCTTGACTCACAAGCAGCACAAGGAAGTGGTTTGAGGCTCTAGGTGTGGCTTGAACATTTATGAGACCTCAAAGCCTGCCTCCATGTTGACATACTTCATCCAACAAGACCACATCTACTCCAATAAGGCCACACCTAATAAAGCCACTCCCTTTGGTGACCATTTTCTATCAAACAACCACAGTAGGTTTATAACTAACTGCATTTCTTGAATCTCAGTAAAGCATTTTTTTTTTTCTTGAAATGGTATGTAGTTTCACATCTCTGGACCTTCCATCCCTTGTGGTTTGGTGTGATTGAATATACTTATATCTGGGGCTTAGGAAATTCCAATTCCATTAGTTATACTCTTTGGAGCAATAGTAATACAATTTAGCATGTCCAGCTCTAATCATGATTACTATTAACACAGTCTAGAGCAATTTACATAGTGGCACAGCTTTTGGCATAGTTAGATGCTTTATGTTTACAGCAAAACTCTATTTTCTATTTAAAATGTAACTAAGACAATTTCTTTTCCCTAGCTGATAAGATAATGCTGAGGGTCCCTTAGATGTAGTTATGACATTGTCCTTTAAGTCAGTTCTTCCCAGTGGATTTTTAAAATTGTTTTTGTTTTGCTTTATTGTATTCTCAGTGCTGTACCAACTGTTCACTTCTTGTCCAATATTTTCTTCCTCTCCGTTCCTACTTTGCAAAGAGAAGTAACTACTGACAGGTTGAGATCTGGGGGGAGATATGATGATATTCCACTTGGAAAACTGTTGAGACAAAGGACATGGAACTTCCTTCTTGATATCTGGGCAAACATTCCTGAATACTTTGCCTCTCCTTACTATTCTTGTGCTCATGAAGAACTTATTTACTTTGTAATATTTTATATATATATATATATATACACATATATATATATATAATTTGGATTTTGAGCTTTGAAATTTATTCTTATATCATTGCTTTTGAGGTAACTATGATTCTTTTCTGGAAAAAAAGTCAAAAAAATTTAACTATCAATTTAAGTCTTAAATTTCTTTTACTAAAACTTATGATTTTGAACTTTACATCAATGGCATTTTTGTGAGCAAAAAAGTGCTACATAGGGGAATTGGGCATAATTCTGAATCTGGACAGTAGAGTAAGTGTGTATTATGATATTTTATTTTTCTCCTTGTATATGAATGTTTTCCATGGCAATAAAAACAATGACTTCATAGCCAGGGGCAGAGTTTGACACCAAAACAAGAATCATAAATACAGGCAGGAATTTTGAAATGGGAACTGAAATTATCAATGGAACAGATGTAGAAGATGCAGTGTGCACGTGTGTGTGCACATGTGTCATCAAGTTCTAGTTCTAAGCCTACACTTTAGAACTTCTCATCAGATAATATGCATTCTAACTGTTTTAGGTCATTGGGACCACTACATCCTTTTGTTTATTTTCAGTTAATGTTCATGTCAAAATAATTATTGTCTTGCTTTCAATTGCTTCTAAAATAATTAGGAACTTGAGTCATTATTTTTCATTCAACCCTGAAAGAAAAGACTGATATATTTTAGTCTCAAGCTGAATAGTACAATGAAAACTTCAGGTCCATGCCAGAGGATTTGTAGGCAAATTAGATCAATAATACTAAGTGCTATCTATTTTTTCCTCTTCCTTTCAAATAATTACAATGCCTTTTAGTGCTCTGATTATGTTTTCATGAGTTTTTTCTAGTTTTTGTTTAGCAGATGTGCTTTCAAGTTATTCAATATAATTTTAGACACAAGATGGGAGTTATTAACTAAGTAGCTTTGGCTAGCTAGAGAAATGTGCATTTAACTCTTGTTTTAAAAGTCTTTATTTAGATCTTGTGCAAAAATGTCACACACATACACACAACACACACACACACACTAATTCAGACTCTAAAATTATTCTTAATATGATGCTTTTGAGTAATATTTTCTTTTTCTCTATCTTTTTTTGATTTTTGTTTGTATTTCAAGACAGGGTTTCTCCATGTAACAGCCCTGGCTGCCCTGGAACTAACTCCCTTTGTAGATCAGACTGGACAGGTGTTCACAGAGATCAGCCTGTATCTGCCTCCTGAGTACCGGGATTAAAGGTGTAAGCCATCACCAGCTAGCTTTTGAATATTTCAGTTGTCTGCCAGATCCCTTAAGTATTGACCTTTAGTTATATGGCATGTTATCCTCCCCATAAATAAAGAGAATTACTTAAAACATAGAATTTTCATCTGTAGATTAGATTTTCAAGACAAGAAGTGTGGTAGGATTAAGGTGTCAGCCAATAAAGTCAGAAGACGCTTCCGGGACCCTGGAGGGGGTGTGGCCAACCTGGAGGGGGTGTGGCCAATCCCATTGATAAGTGGCTGCTGGGACACAAGGACTCTCTCTTCCTGGTTCCTGGCTGCTGGTTGCTGGAGAGATAGAATCAGAATCCATTGTCCTTCCATCCGAGACCATCGCTTGGATATGCCAGTCCTTGTTCAGGTGCCACTATAAGCTGTTACTAATATTGTGGGTGTTAATTTATATTCTAATAAATATTAATTTTGGACTGGTGCCTTGAAAGTAAAACTCTGTCAACAAAGAAGCACTTTTAGAGATTTTGTTGCTACTAAATCTTCAAATTGGGAAAATTACCATGCTTATCTTAGTTTTACATTGGTCTCACAGCAACTATGAGAATTGCTCTTCTCTGAAAAAACATGGAAGAGTGTTTCTTGGGGTGAAGGAAGAATGTTGGGGATGCTGGGAAGAGAAACTGTGGTCTGGATGTAATACATTAGAGAAGAGTAAATAATAGTTAAAAAAAAAAAAGTAAAGAAAGGCAAAATGAGCACTTCCATCTCAAATACCAAAACAAAAACCCAAACAAAAAACCACCCCCTGAAAACAAATATCCCCCCAAAACAAAACAAAGCAACAAAACATACAAAAGCCCCCAAACCATTACCTCTGAGGCTGTGAAGTTATCTAAGTAAACATTTTTATCACTGAATCATTTTCTTTTTCATGAAGAGAAATATGCTTTGGTAAGTTCTGAGTTTTCTTCTGAGAATCTTCAGTTAGTACTTGATGAGTTAATAACTTATTCATAACTAACCTGAGTCTCCATACTTTTAAAGAATTCATGAGTAAAACTGACTTTCCAAATACCTCTGGTCTTATGGTAAAATATGTGCTAATTGGTTTTTCTTTTTTTAAAAAATAAAATGTAAATTTGGGAGCAAGCTAATACAGCTTCCTTTTTTGGAACTTTCTCATCCATTTTTTCCTACACTTCTTTATTTAGTATAGGGCTAGGGAGCAGCAGACTGGGCAGTGACTATAATATTGCCTGAAAATTTGAAAAAGTATTCTGTTTTTCTAGGATCTAAGGTATTTTATGAGTTATTTTTTATCATTGAACAGAAGACCGGAGGAAGATGTATATTTATAATTTTACATGGTCAGAGGTTCAGTTTCCTCTCCTCTTGATGAGTTAGACAATGTATAGCTTTTATCTTTCTGTGTGTGAGGCTTATTAACTTCATATAAGTTGTAAACAAGTAGATTTTTTTAAACAAAAGTTATTATAATAATTAAAAGAATGAAACTATTCATTTAATTTCTATTGATTTAGATTTTTAAAAAAATTGAATCTAACATTTAATAATACCACTTAATTTACTTACTCTTAGGTGCCAATACGCTTATTAAATTGAACTTGAATCATAAAAAAAAAAAAAAACTTTGGATTGTCTTTATTTCCCTTATCATTTCAAAGATTTCCTCATGAAGTAGATTATCTTTTGTGATTTGTATGTTATTTCTTCTTAGTGTTAAAATTGATTGTACAATTTAATTTACACGAAACATATTGTATTCATTCGAAAATATTTTCTAATCTCCTTTTCTGCTTAGTAAGATGTCTCTGTAAATATTTATGAGTTTGCCCTTTAAAACTAAACACAAAGGAACTTTTAAAATTCAAAGCAAAACACAACAAAAGAAACAAATTAGGAAAGTATTTTTTTTCTCTTGGCAAGAGATTTCTTTGTGAATTTTTGGCTTAGAGTGTTATTGAAAATTGCAACATATTATTCTGCTGGAGCAAGGGCTTCCCTCTTCCTTCCTCCAACGTACTTCTGGGTACGAGTTCTGATCTGTTTATTTTTGTGCAATGATGACAGGATGTGTTTATGTTGATCAACTAATAAACCCAAAGAGCAACAATGAAAAACTATTCCTACGCAAGCAGTGGCAGTTTTGTGAACAGTTCATTTTCAAGGCTATAAATCTAATTGACATTTTTGCTATTATATTAAAATATCTCATATATTTACTTTGTCTCACCCCCATTACTCCTGACAATACTGACTATTAACCTGTTAGAAGAAATGCCTAGTGCATTAATGCTGGAAGCAAGATAAAGCCTACTTCACTTATCATGTGTTTACATTTCTAATTCTCTCTGAACTTGCTATTCACAAATGATCTTATACATGCTTCTATGGTATCCTGGCAGCTTTTTGCAAAGAAAATATCTAGTGACTATTTCTACTGAAGCTATGCATTGCCTTTATATAGCCATCACATTTAGAATTGGAGTTTTGTTGATGTGTCTTGCTTAGTTGCTATGGTTCAAATGTGTTCTATCAAAGGCCTCATGTTGTTATCTTAACACCCAGGGTGGCTTTTGATAGGTCGGGGAAGTGATTGTGTCATGAGGGGTCCACCCTAGGAAATAGATAAATCTTGCTCTTGGTAGGGTAGGGTGTGAGCTCTCCGTGGAGTGGGCTAGTAATCTTAAGAGCAATCTGACCCTCTTTGTCCCTCTTTTGTCCACGTTTCCACTTCTACTTTTCTGGTCTTCCCCAGGAGCTAAATGGGCATTGCCCTGTTGAGCTCCTTAGATTCCAGAACGATGAACCCAAATAAACTCCTTTTCTTTATAAATCATCCAGTCTGCGTGTTTCATTAGGTAGCAGTTATTTGGTCGTTTGAAGGTGAAGGTAGAAAGGGCATGATCTGGGAAATGAGTAAGGAAGCCATCTTTGATATGTTGCTGTGTTTATATAGGTCAGCACGAAGGACCACAGGGATGCTGCTGCTATAATACCTGAGCTTTCAGAAGGAGAACAGATGTTTTTATGATGTCTAAGGATCAATATACAGGTCTCTAAAGTTTGGGAGATGTTTTTAACTCCATAGAGAAAATACTATGCAAATAGAATTACTGAGTATAAGACAATGTCTTAATTAGGGTTTCTATTGCTGTGAAGAAATACCACGACCATGGCAACTCTTATAAAGGAAAACATTTCACTGGGGTGGCTCATTATATTTTCAGAGGTTTAGTACATTATCATCATGGTACAATATGGTGCTGGAGCTGAGAGCACTGCATCTTGAAAGGTAGGCAACAGGAAGTCATCTGAGACACTGATTCTTGAGCATATATGAGACCTCAAAGGCTGCCTCCACAGTGACACACTTCCTCCAACAAGACTAAACCTACTTTACCAAGGTCATACCTCTTAGCAGTGCTACTCCCTGGGGGGGGGGATTTCTTTCAAATCACCACCAACACCATCAGGAAGAAGACTTATTTTTAAGTGGCATTTTGGAGTCTTCTTAACTGAAATTCTTTGATAATGTGTAAATGGAAAGGCAAAAAAATTTTTCTTAAGAGTTGCAATATATTTTACTTGCTGATAATATGTAGAAATTAAGTAACATAATACTTAGTATGATACTTAGTATATTTAAAGTTATTCTAAATAGTGTAATAATTTGACACAGGTTTGTTCTGCTGGGATATAAACATAATATATAGATACATACATTGTACATACATGCATACACTTATACACACACATACACACACATACACAAATGAAAATTAGGACATGAGAGCTCCTAGGTATGGCTATGGAGAAGGTTTTCGTTGTGGATACGAGAGAGTTCAGCCAGAGGCATCTGGGAGGGTCCAGACTTAAACAGCAGAGTAGACTAGGTCATGAGAGGTGCAGAGGAGCAAGAGGGGAAGAGAGGGAAGAAAGTGGAGAGAGAGCAAGTGAACAAAGAGAGGAACCCAGGACCAAGACAGTAAGAGAGCATGGCTGAAAGGGATGGATTATATAGGCATCAGAGTCTGGGGGAGGGGAAGCACAGCCAGGGCCAAAGAGGTTTAGGGTAGGGAGTGGAGTGAGAAGGGCTGGGAGGAGTCACAGGTACTGAGTCTTGTATATAGTATAACACATACACATACACTCATGCACATCACACACACACACAAACACACACACACACAACACAAATACACACATACACACACAAACACACACACATACACAGACATACGTATCACACACACATACACACAAACACACACATGTACACACACTCAAACACATAATATACATAAATACACACACATGCACACACACACTTTTTTTTTCTACTCTCACTGTGTCTTTTGACTCCCCACTTCCTGCCATGCTTTGGGCTCTTTAATAACACTCCTGCTTGATTTAGTAAAATTTCCCTTACGTTTATGGATTGAGGACTGTAGGTTTGTTATCACTGCCTTACTTGTTTCAAAGCTTTTGTCTCTTCCCCCCCTTTCCTCCTACGCACACTCTGCACAATGGTTTAGGTACACTTCATCACAAAAGCCCCTGCCTCCTCCGCTTCCTGCCATTTCTTCCTTGATTCATCCATATGTGTTAACGAACTGGTTAGAGAGGGACCGTTTCTTCTTACAGGATGTGCTTGTCAATATTGTTTTTCCTTCCTCGGTAGTTTGTGATTGTTTTTGACTCTTCTATCATATGAATGTGACTTAGTGCCAAGGGGTAGTGGTAACCCCAGCCCCTCTGAGAAGAGACTCAATCACGTGGACACTTTCTAACTCAGTCATTCCTTTTTGCCTGGTGGTTTCAGGCTGCCCTCATAACTCAGATACTTCTTTCCTCACCTGTAGAAGAAGCTGACAAGCTTCAAGACAATCTGACCATCCCTCTGGGGCTTACAGATGTGAACATACACCAGCCACCTATACCTAGTAGCACTGGGGAGACTGCTGCTTTCCCCTAATGATTATTGTACCTACTGCAATGTCTGCATTATTTGATGTGAGAGCAGAGGTCAATTGACATTTTACCCTGATAGAACCCTAGGATATGTAAGTACCAGGGAAAGAAAGGATATGTAAGTGCCAGGGGAAGAAAGGATATGTAAGTACCAGGGAAAGAAAGTGCCTTTCTATTAGGGATTAATCACTTTAAGCAAAGCACAGGAATATAGCTAAGCACTTACACCGCAGTATTCCACTGCTGTCCCCTTCTCTAACTCTCCCCTGCTTTGGAGATGATTGTTTTATTTCAAACCAAACATCCCAGAACTCTCCAATTTTTGTCTCCATTCCCTGATGAGTTCTGTTTCTGCCAGATTTCTGTAAGGTAGACAAGAATCAGTTCTAAATGAATAAGGTCTATAAAATTGGTCTCAGATTTTTTTTATTGCCTCTTTTAAGCCAAATTACTCCAAGAAGAGCTATCTAAACTTAGAGTTGCAAAGACTTGCTAAGATATGGAAAATATTACTATATTTGTGTGTCAGAGGCATCACTGATGATGTAAGATTTATGAATGACACAAGTGTCTTCAATCATTTTTATGTTCTTTTCTTGCCCTGAGTAAAATCTTCAGAGCTGAGCGAATGGGAGAAATACACGGAGTCCTATGTGGAGAGAATTTGTTCTCACAGACTAGAAATAAATGGGATTTCCTGTACGGAGTTTTCAATTTTTTTCTTTATTGTTTATCATAGCAGAAGGACAAAGAAACAGAAAGGTGGGTGACCTGAGGGTAGGATTGCAAACCCAGCTGCAAATAAAGTTGTCGTATAGAAGAATCAAACAGCCCAGAACACATTCAAGCAGTTTGCTGAGCAAGTCTATGGGTGCTGATACTCAAGAGCATCAGCCATTTTGGCATTAAAAGCCTGGACCAGTGGGTGGGACATAAAGAATTAAGGTAGGTCTTAACCCAGAGCAAGATGTAGGAAGGCCAGCTCAAGATTCCTAATTTGGCAGGAAGCCAACTAAAATGGTTTATTCCTGGGAAAGGGTGCTTAAACAATAAAAATATCTTTATTTTATATGGGTCCAAGAGTGGCAAACACCATAATCAAAGACTGTCAACCTGTAGATCATGGTCCCTTTGGGAGTCACATATCAGATATCTTGCATACCAGATATTTATAACAGTAACAAAATTACAGTTAGGAAGTAGCAATAAAATAATTTTATGGTTGGGGGTCACTACTACCTGAACAATGGTGTTAAAGGATTGCAGCACTGGGAAGGTTGAAAGCCACAGGCTGATTGATAGCCAAAGATCTAGGATGAGATATATGGTGTCATTTCCAGCCAACTGGCATCCTAACTCTAAAGGTAAAGTCTGAGTCTGAGCTATGCTGTAAGAGGTCATAACAAGAGAGCCAACATGGCAAGAGCAGGCGAGGAAGGCTTGTAGAAGAAGACAACTCTTCTTTTCTTCTTTCCTTCCAGTTTCACAGAATTTGATTTCCATGTGAAAGAGGTCACCTACACTGAATTGACCTCTATGTAAGACTTCATTTGACTATATAGGTTATTAGCTTGTTTTCACTTCCTCAGGAATAAACAACCCTAGGGTGACTTCCAGAAAGTGCTATAGGACAATGGAGAAACACAACTATGAAATGACCAGTTTGACACAAGGTCCTCTTCAATAATTCAGTTAGAAAACCAGCTTTGTATATTCTTACCTGCTAGTTAATGGATTGCTTTGTGATGCGCCAGCTGTGCATGTGGACCTGCTCAAGAAGAAGGTCTTCAGGGAATACTTGGGCTTATTTCAAATTGCTTTTTTGTCTTTAGTTGGTAAATTGTCATCTTTTTGTATGTTAAAACATTTGCCACAACTTAGCGATGTCATTGTTTCCGTGTATCAGCAGCTCCACAACCGCCATGAAACTTTCTACCCTTTCTCCGTTGTTAAGTAATTGCTCAGAAAATTTCCCCTTAGTATGTCATTTCAGTATTAGTTTTTAGTCATATAAATAAAATGATCAGAAAACTGAGTAGTAAAAGCTGCTATTATATGTACAGGTTTTTCTGTTTTTTGTTTGTTTGTTAGAAGAGTATAGTTTTGATTTGAGTGTGAGCTTAGAACAATTTTTATGATTTTTTTTTTCTGGTTGAAGAGGTAAAAGACTTGGATTTAGAACTAATAAATTATCGAAGAAATTAGATCCTATCAAAGTAAAATCTGCCGGCTAAAAAGTTCAAAATGCCTTGAAGACTGCTGGAAAGGAAGCTCCTTCGCATGCATTCTCACCCAGTAAAGCTCATGCTGGCTTCAACTCTATCCTGCTGTGCCCACTGGTTTCATAGTGGCATGGCTATAATTGGTGCAACCAGTTGCTTTCTTAGTGGATTGGAAGCACCTCCTCCCATATGGGAGGGAATACACATCTGGTATCATTAATCAAGTCAAAAACCTACAGCTGGGGAATCGTATTACCATTATGTAAATAAATCAATGTGCTGTTTCTTTCTTTCTAAATATGTTTATGCCCATAGACTAGTGCTTCCCTAACCTAGTAGGCATTGAGAGTTAAAGGATTACTTCCATTTTCAGTTTGCTCTCTTTCCTTTGTGCTTCCATTTGAAGATGTGATTGCTCATCTTCTGTTCCTGATGCCATTCCTAACTCTTGTTGTCTCATCCCTCGGGAACTGTAAGCCCAAATAAACTCTGCTCTCTGCAATGCCTTGGTCATGGTATTTTATCACAGCAACAGAAAATTAACTAACTCATGTTTTATATTAGTATACTTCAAATGATCCCAACTTGATTTCCCCACTATTGAAGTTGGTTTGGGAATGAAGTTATGAAGAGAATTTGACAAATATTTCCTTTCCAATGCTGTCCCTGCAAACAGCATGGTGAAGTTAGAGTTAGATTTTATTTTTTAAATTGGAAAATGTACCCCATGGATTCCATGGAATGTTAGTCATTCAAAGTCCTGGATTCAACAACATTCTCAATCCAGTAGTTTACAATCTGCCTGATTTCATTTGCAAAAATGCCCCCCCCCCAGTTGGGTCAATGATGTATATATATATATATATATATATACATACTTAGGTTGTAGTTTCCATCTCGTGTTGTTCTACCTGATTTGTTTCTGGGACACTCACTAAGGAATGTGTGCCATGTGAAATAGTAAACAATTCTGTACCTCACTATTTGTTTATTAGTTCAATAAATCAAATCTTTTGACTTAATCATTGTAATATTAATTTCGACATTGAGTCAAAATAACTTGATATAGAATCTCCCTAGAACAGAAGCATTTTCTAAAATATTCCCTACTGAAAATAATGTAGCCACCATAGTCTGTAGAATGCATACCACATGGCATGATTAAATTGTTTTGCAAATAGTTACTTTATTTGATTCTTTTGATATTCCTATGAGTTAGTTACTATTAACACCACATTTTGTTGTTTTGTTTTTTTGCGTAGCTTTCTTCTTTTGTTTTTCTTTTAATTGAAAATTCATGTAATATATTCTGATCATTCCGTCCCCTCCCCACATCTTCCCAGATCCTCTGTACCTCCCCACCCATTCAACTCCAGGCCTCTCTCTTTAGAAAACAAAAGGCAAATAAAAATGCAAACAAACCAGGATTAAAAACAAACAAACAAAAAAAACTACACACACACATCCTAAAATGCATAAAAACACAAAATTGAAAACCATAATATACAAGCCAATTGCCAGTAAGATGAAAAATGCCCCAACAAAAGCAACAGAAAACAAAAAATTCCACAAAAACACCAGTGAGTTTCTTTTGTGTTGGCCATCTACTGCCAGGCAGGGTGCTTACCAGTAAGTATAGTTTATATATCCACTAAGACAGTATTGGAGAAAACTGATTTTTCCTTAGCAAGCAGTCTTCAGTTGGACATAGCTTTGGTTAGGGATGCAAAATCATAAAACTTCATTTTACAGAAGAAACTGGGGCTTCATGTAAGTGTCCTGAGCTGCAAAGTGGCAGAACTGGAAATCCAAACTTTTCTAATTTCAGGAACCTAAACTCTTAGGAAAGCAGCCTTATTCTTCTTTCTCTTATTACTTTTAAAAGCCTTTCCTTCCTATCATTCGATTACTAGAACATGCATATTATTTTTCCATTGCTACTTTAGCAAATAATTACCAATTAGCGTCTTAAGAAGCATTCATTTACCATTCACAGAGTCTGATTTGGTCTTGCGGGGCTAACTTCATGGGATCAACACATTTTATTTCCCTTCTGAAAGTTGTAGGATGAGACTCTGTTGCTTTTTCTGGCTAACTTCTGTAGGCCAGTCACACCGAAGCACATGGCTCCATCTTCAAAGTCATTGTGTCAAGTTTTTCTAGCCAACCTTCTAGAACTTTCTCTTCCCCTGACCTCAGCTTGCAGAGGTTAAAGGACATTTGCACTTAGACTGTGGATAAAGGAATAATCCCCAAATCTCCCTAGTTTAAGTAACATCTATAATATCCATTTTGATATATAGGAAAAGAAAATAATTAGTAATTTCTGGGACTGATTTAGGGTATTGATCTCTGTGCATTTTGGTACTTTCTATTTTCCAGGAACCTATTTCTGTAAATAAAATTTCAACAAGTGTTAAATAATACTGCAGCGGTAGGAAAGGGGCAAATAAAGACTAGTGAACCCTTATTAACTGCAATGCCCTCTTCAGGATTAATTACTGACCATTTCCTTAGCACTAGACAGTGGGCTTGTGTACATAGCTCACTGCTGGTTCAGACCAGCAGTCCTAAAGTCCCAAAGAAACACACAGTAGCTTATATTAATTACATGTTGCTTGGCCTATGGCTCAGGCATATTGCTAGCTAGCTCTTGCTTTTTAACTCAACCCATCATTTCCATTAATCTGTCTTGTCATGTGGCCTGCGGCTTACCTGTGCTCCTTACATCCTCTTCTCTCATGGATGCCTCACAGCGTGTCTATCTGACTCCACTCTCCTTCCCCTTTATCTATACTGGGATTTCCCGCCTGCCTATAAGCTGGCTTGCCATAGGTCAAAAGAGTTCCTTTACTACCCAATGATATTTCACAGCATACAGAAAGACATCCCATATCACTTGGCAGCACTCAGTATTATCAGTCCATTTTTGGAGCTTTCTCAGCAGCACCTTAACTGTAGCGTAGATTTTTTTAAATGTTAATAAGCAATTATAACAGTTATTATTTCATGTGATTATATATCTCTGATTAATATTTAATATTTATCTTTAATATTGTATTTTCATTTTTATTCCTCCCTTTGTTGAAAGAATTCTCCAGATAATCTAGATATGTCACTTAACAGGTATACACATTGAAAATAGTGTTCCCTACTGTGCAGCTTTCTTTTCATATTTGAACTATATTTGAAAATCAGTTTTTAAGGTTTTGCTGTTAAGTTTACCCACTTTATTTTTATCATCTTTATTATATCTTAGTTAAGCATGTTTTTTTGGCCTAAACCAAGGTCATTAGGATTTATTGCTATGTAGTCTAAAAAAATTCAGACAATGAAAACTTTATATAGACGTATAATACATTTTAAGTTTTCTTTAAAAAATATTTTAAAAATTGCATACAGGTGTGTGCCTGTGTATATGATGTGTGTGTGCATGTGTGGTTTTGTGTGTGTGTCTGTGTGTGTGTGGTGTGTATGTATAGTTGTGTGGTTGTGTATATGTGTATGTAAATGCAGGTGCTTGCCAAAGCTGACTCAGGTCTTCTGTAAGACCAATATGCACTATTAACTGCTGAGGCATTTCTCCAGCTACATTTGTGAGTTATTCATATGTCCCTGAGACAGGAATCTTCCTTGGTTTCTCTGTCCTTCTGTATCCAAATATGCACATCGTTCTCTCTTTCTTATGGTTATGCAATTGTTTGAGATAATTCTTTGAATCATCTTCTATATTTTACATTGCTTTGATGATTTTGTTAAAAATCTGTTAGTCATATCTGTGATTACTTTTCTCAGTGTAGGTTCTTAGTGGGTTCTGTGGTCATGTGACCAGTGTGGATATGGCTCAGCTGGAATATATTTTCTTGCCCTTTGCTTCAGCACCACCAGTATGAGAGGAGAGAAAGGACATGGTTTCATTTCCCTTTGCTTGTATAATTCTGTACAATTATATTTGTTTATTTATTTATTTTAGCCTCATGAATAGCTAATTTGCTTTGAGAACTTGCTCAAAGATGTACAAAATTCACCTGAAAGTATAGCCTGTCTTCAATAATATTTCATGCAGGATATGAGAACCTAAATACTCTATATATCCTATGAAATTTGCATTGTTGATGCTGGTGGCTTTGCATTTCTCTCTGTTTTGTGGTTTGTTTTGGGATATCACTGGGTTACTAAGAATCATTTTTATTCTTTCAAGACATGTTTCAACAACATTTGCCAGAGTGTTTCTAAAATGCCTTTTAGTTTGGAGTTAATTTGTCTCCATCAGAAAATATTAATTTTTGAAACATTTGATTTTCTTTATATACTCCTTTGGAGGGTTTTTATTTGTTTTGTTTTGTTTTTTTGACTTTTCTTCAGATTTACAAATCTCATTCTTAGGTTCAGATAAACAGATTTTGTCTTTCTGAAATCTCCAGTTACTACTTTAAAATTATATATTGCACAAACTATGTCAAATCTGTTTTTTGAATCATTTGTCCATCTCCTCTTCATTTTCTTACACTTATTCATCATAGTTATTCTGGAACACCACGCATTAGCTATTATTTCTTCAGATATTTCTGTTTTTGGTTTTCTGTATTATTCTGTCACACGATTGCTAGGTTATTAGTTTATATTCTTACTGATTCTCAGTATGTTTTATAATTTTTGTTTGTTATTTTGAAACAAAGTCTCAGTAATATAGGCTGGTCTTGAACTTCCTATGTAGTGAGCAACTCCTGATACTCATGCCTCTATTTTGCAAATACCAGCCTTACCAGCATGTACCTTCATGTCTGCTTTTAGTTGTGTAACTAATATTGTATGTATGTTTTAGGTGGTCTACTTATGTTACCTCCTGAAGAAGGTTAAATTGTGTTTGGGTAGGTAGAAACTTTTTTTTTTTTTTAAAGATTGCCATTGACTTGCTAAGGTATTTTAAAATTTTGTTAGGACAATCCACTGTATTTCAGAGTATATTACTTATATCAAGGCAGTTTGTTGCCAGTGTGTACCTGTGTGTGTGTGTGGGGGGAGGAGCTGTCGTTAAATTGTTGACCATTGTGTCCTGCCTTTGGCTTCTCTGTGGTAGTATTGCATGTATGTTCCACCTGCCCTAGCTTGATAAAAGTATTTCTAAATACCATAGATTATATACAAACTATATGGCTCTATAGATTTCTATTCTGTTCTTCAATGTGTGAGTAACAGTTATACACCACCCAGCTTGCTTCTTCATACTTTCATACATGAGTCTTCCAAGTTAATTAACATCCTCAAGAGAAAATTTCACGCAGACTTATAGGGTTCTCTTGTAACTTTTCCTTACTGAGAGCTAACTATTCTAATTTGAATTAGTTTCAGCTACTCTATAATCTGATCTCTGTTTCTACTGTCCAGTGAAATTCATTGTCTCTACTTAGACTCTACTTTCCTTAGCTGTGGTCTGGAAAATGCTCCCAGGGAGAAATCTGGGGTTTATGTGATGTTTATCTTGTTTGTCTGTTTCTTTCTGAGGACCACAGCCTTGCATTGGCTGCTTCCCAATGCCGACAAACAGTTGTTATGTATGTTTTGTCTAGATTTTATATTTGTTTATAGTGAGAAGCTAAGTCCAATAATTGCCACTCTGTGCTGGTTGAAGCTGGAACAAGCTCACACTATTTCCTTGAATTTTCTGCACCATCACTGACTTTCAGAACACCTTTGTTTTATCATTTCCATAATCAGGACCTCATGAGATTTTTTTTTTCCTCAGAATGCCCTTTAACTAGTGGCAACTGTTAAAGGCTGAGTTCTCCAGGCTTTACTATTTGGATGTAGGCAGTCGAAAGCAGACCACCCAACAAAGAGCTTCTATTACCTTAGGATAGCATTTATGTCGTGCTAAACTTTTGACCAATGCCAGCTTTGATTTCTTCTGTTTCCCACTCTTTCTTATTCCTTGCTAGTCAAGTGCTTCTACCTGTTTTGGTTTAGTCACTGACTTCTGAGTCCTGCTTGATTTTTTAACTGCTGTACTTTTTTTTCCCATTAAATACTATGATGGTGTGAATGAGAAATGTCCCACATTAGCTCATGTATTTGAATATGTGCTCCCCCATTGGAGATGCTATTTGAGAAGGTTATAGAACATTTAAGAGTCAGAGCCTTGATGGAGAAAGTATGTCACTGCAAGTGGGCCTTGAAGGTTTATCTGTCTCTCCCCTTTCCTCTTGTTCTTCCCTTCTCCCATCTGCTTCCTACAAATGGATGAAAAAAATGTTAGCAGCCAGCTTTCTGCTCCTACCACCATGCTATGCTTTTCCTGACATGATGTACACTATCCCTAATCATAAACCAAAATACTATTCCGTGTGCTCATGGTATGTCATGGCAACAAGAAACTTGATAATATTGACTTTTTTCTAACCATGTCTAAATTTATATGAATGTTTCTACTGTCATGTGCATTCTCACCATTACTACGCCTGGGATAAATGAATAAGGATTAGATAGGAATTTATGCTACAAATTACACCCTTATTTAGACTATCTGATGATGTGTAACCACACTAATATTCAGGAAGATCTATAAGGGTGTAAATATTGGGAAAAATTAAAATGCTTTATGCTTTCATGTAAACAGTAAGATAGGCAAAGGATGAATAGGCTCATTCATAATGTCACAGGAAAGACAAAACAAATAGAAGAAGAGGACAGATCATTACCAAGATTAAGTCATAGGCCTGGGCTCATTAAACTTCCCCATAACATGAAATCACCATTATTTCATAACATATAGAAAACTGGGGTTAGAGATCAATTTTGGTTGGTGGAGTGCTTTTTTGTCATATAAATCTCTGGGCTAATTCCTCAGAACATAGTAAAACTGGGTATTTGAGCACACAATCGCAATGCTGACACCAAGGATGATGAGGAGGGAAGAAGATTAGAAATTCAAGGTCATCTTCACCTGTATAGATAATCTGAGTCCAGAGGCCTCAACATAAACAAAATGGATTTGTAGGAAAATTTCCCAATAAAAAGGATGACCAGGTTCTGGTGACATGGCTGCTGTTTGTTAATGGCAGGACAAAAGTATTAAACTTGAAATATTTCTGATTCAAAGCAATGACCAGTCTAACATTTACCATTCTAGCCATTTCTCTACCCGTGACAGAGTTATTGGTGAAGATTAATTCAAAATGAATTTGGTTATGTATTTTGGTTGGAGTTATTTTGTCATTTTATTGGATAATTCAATTGGGTTGCTGCTGCAAATAATTCTTTGGGAAAAAGTAGGCTTTATTTTGAATTAAACTTTCCTCACTTATTTGATTTTGAGATGCACACACTTGAACAAGTTCACTCAAAAAGCACTTTCTCACCAGAGCAGAGGTCATTTCTTTATATAATTATTTTATTGTTCACTAAAATTTGTTCCAAATGTTCTGCTCTTGTATTTTATGAGTTTACCTTACATTATAAATAAAAATGAAGTCCTTTAAGACACTTTCATTACTTATGTTTTTAGCATATTTTAGGTTAAGTTCAACCAAACATATTTATTTGTATTGTCAAGAAAATTTAAAGACTTTAAAAATTAAAGTGTGTCTCATTTATAACTATACCATCACATCTCTTTATTCGTTGTCTAATTGATAATACTTTCAACAAAGAATGAAAATAGTAATTTTCTAGTGCTTTCAGAAACAGGAATGTGTAAATATAGACCTGTCTTAGTTCTGGAGGTGACAAGACCAAGCAGAAGACATTGCTCAGGTTGATTCTTTCCCAGGACAACCAGAGAGAGCTCATTCACCACCTCTTTTCTAGTTTCTAGTTGTTCATGGACATTAGCATTCCTTGGTTTTGAGAAGAATCACTCAATATGGTGATATCCTTGTAAAAAATAACTTGAATGGGCCCTTTTAATGCAATATGTTGTACTGACCCTATTTCTGAACCAGGTAAGATTTTGCTGTATAAAGAGTTCCGACTTGATCATATTCAGCCTGTAAGAGACAGAAATCTAGCATATCCTTCATAACGGTATGGGCATGTTGCTATGTTGCTTTTATTTGGCGATGAGGAAACCCATTTGAAAGTGGAAATAACTGATGATGCTTTGCTTTAGTTCTGTTCTGCCTTCTAAAAGCTGCATGTACCATAGAGGAGGTGACAGTTTTTTCTTTTCTGTTCTCATTCCAGGACCCAGCATTATCCTCATAAGTGCATAAAGACTTGTTCAGTAACTAAATGAGTAATGTTTTTATGATATAGGGAAGTTTTGCAAAATATGAACTACCTTAGAATGATTTCAACATCAGAATCTACAGCCTGATTAAAATGATTCTACTTTAAAGGTCTTCCTACCAAGTAACTAATATTTAACAAATTTTAATGTTTTAATTTTAATTTTGCTATTTTTTTCATGTGTGCTGGTGATTTTCATGAATATTTGTCTCCTAGAAGAGTAGTCAGTGTTCTTTAGGTATTGAGCCAATTTTCTGGTCCTAATATTTTTGTTTTAAAGAGTAAAACTTTATTTTGTGAGCCCCTAAATTCAGCAGAAATCTAATTTATATACATTTCTATGGAGAATAAAGAAAAAAGCAACAATTGAGCTAGGCTATGACTCAGTAGTAGAGATCATGTTGAGGGAGACACTCAGACATGTACACATGCATGAACAGAAGTGCACACACTTTCAGGTTGCACTCAAGCTACTTAGACAGATGGAGCCACTTACAACTTTATACTGCTCTAACTAGAGCATCCCTTTCAGAGGGCCATTCAGAAACATGTCCAACCTCACGTGCTTTATCGGCTTTTTCTTTTGATGTGTGTGTGTGTGTGTGTGTGTGTGTGTGTGTGTGTGTGTGTGTGTGTGTGTGAAGGAGAGGGGGTCTATAATTCTAGATTAAGGAAGAGGATAATTTGTAAGAGATATCCTATCAAGATCCAGATCATTGTAGAACCCACGGATGAAGCAGTGGCAGTGCCCAGAGGAGTTATTGGTACGTAAGAGATTTGACCACAACTGATGCTTCGTTTGTGTGTGTGTGTGTGTGTGTGTGTAGGCCTCATTGTGATACATAGCAGCTGTTGTCTTTGTTTGTACATATGTATATACAATAGTCTCTGTATATAAGGCTTAGAATGTGCTTATAGATTGAATTTTAAAAATCATTATTAGTCTCACATGCATCTCCTAGAGAAATGAGACTTTACATTTGGTAAAAGAAACCCATAAGAAGGAAAATAATAAAACACACAATGAAAAGAGGATGGTCCCTGGGTTAGAGGGCTGTTATGCACTAGACTGTGTTGTGTCTTTTCAGCATATCTTGGCTGTGGCTTTTCTGTGGTTCATGGAAAATCCTAGTGCAAAGTGATTTGTGATGATAATGGTGACAGTAGCTGGGCTCTAGTCTCTAAAAGGTGTCTGTAAAATCTAGGCAATGTGGAGGATGCAGAAAGATCGGTACAGCCACTCAGAATTTCTGCTCTCAAATAATGTTTACTGGTTTATGTTATGTAAAATAATGTATAAGAGCAACTTTTTTCATTTAAGACCAATGCCTGCATACAAAGCTATGCGTAGACACTTCTTTACAGTACTTAAGAGTTTGGCTTTATGCTTTCCAGAAGATTGGTTGGAAGGTCTGTATTCCCAGTATTCTTTATTTTTCATTATTCATATATATTTCATATCATTGTCATGTAGAAGTTGCCTCTTGTTAGATGCAAACACTTTGGTAAGAGATTTATCATGAAATCTGCCACATTTCCAAAAAAAAAAAAAAAAAAAAAAAAAAAAGTGACAGAGTAATTCTGACCAGCACATCCTATTTTGTTGGTTTGGCTGTTCAGATTAAAACCTTCTGTGAAGCAAAGTCCTTGTGTGATAGGCCCAGGTATAAACCAAGACTACTACAGTATGTTGACTCACTGAACAAAAACCCAGCACTTGATAACTATTATCAGATACAGTTACTTCACTGCTGCTTCAAACTGCAACTTCCACCCCCGCCACCAAGGAAAACAATAGACTTGCTTTAGCAGTGACTTCTTTGGGGCACACATAAGTCCCTCTATGGAAAGTTACAAAATCCCAGGAAATCCCACCTGTGAATGATTGTAATGTTTAACCCTGGGGTTAGTTTCTCTAATGCTCACTCCATGGAAAGCTGCCTTCCTCCCCTCTTTTTAGTGGCTAGTTGTATAAGACAAGCTCAAAACCATAAGCATAAAAGAAACCCACAATTTTCCCCAAAAGGCAGGATTGCCAGTGACATAGTATGAAGGCAGCCAGGTTAGCAGGTTAGCCTCATAACTCAGAGAAACTGAAAGTGGGCTATAAATATGATGTTATAGGCTATGATAACCTTGGGCCTCTTTGAATGAGTTTTGCATGTGACATATGCAACCAAATATATGACCAAAGTCGTTCTTACTCTATTTCTGAAAGAGGTATTATATTCGTATTTATACTGTAAAAGTCCAAATACTGATTTTGTCTACACATGAAGCAGGTTAAGTGAACTGTTCATAGGGCAGTGTGGTAATCTATGGGTCATGTGCTTGGTAAGTTTGCTTAAGAAAAGTCAGATACAATGTTTTTTTCATTAACATTAATTTTTTGAAACCATAGCACTAACAACACTGTTTAATCCAACTTTTGGCTGTATAGTATTTATAACAGAAAGGTTGTATGTTGAATGGATGTCCTCCTAGGCAATTCAAACACCTGGGTAGCATAAATCTCGTAATAGAATTTTTTCTCTATTAACTCCTTCATTTCCAAAATTAAAAAAAATTCTTTGCAAAAAAGCTGGTGAGTGGCCATCAAAATTTCAAATATTATGTAGCCATGAAAATTTAAAAAATGTATTCAACATTAGCATAAGGAATGGTACCAGAGCAAAATTAAGTTGTTTCTGGACTTCAGGTTATTAATTGCATTGTAAAATCATATATTTAGCTTATGACTTCGTTTTCTCATTTCTGAATTCCATATTCAAATCCACTAATGATTTTGAATATTGAAAATAATTTATTGGATGAAAAAACTAGCTTTTCCATTATAAAACATCCATAAAAATAAAAATGCACACAGGAAGAGATATACCTAGGAAAACAATTACTCACATTTTTATTCTGTATAAGATAACTCTAAATGTAGTTAGATTCAATTGACTGTATAGTCTATCATATGCTTAAAATGCTTTATAAGATGTTAGTTAAACATTGTTAATGATTTGGCCTTGTAATGATGAATATGTACTCTGTTTCATATACATTCACTTTTGATCATTAATATTGACATGCAAGTTGATGCATTCTGGCAAAGAACTTTAGCAGTAAAGGAGTGGGAGCTTAGGAGTAATTTTAAGCAATTTTATTATTTGTTGTTTATAAAGAATGCACACACACACATAACATATACAGACTATGCTATGTATGATCTTTAGTTCTACATATCCATTAATTAATTATCTGAACTCAACATTTTTAGACAGGTTCTTTTATAATCCCAATGTAGTTTCACTGTGTAGAAGAAATAACTCTGCACTTCTAATTCTCTACCTCTTGAGTTCTAGGGTTACTGGCCTGTAACACACTAAGTGCTGGCAACTGAATCCAGAGCTTCTTCAATCATACTAGGTATGCACTGTACAAGCTGAGCAGTACCTAAACCCAAATTTTAAAAACTTTGAACTTCTGTATATATTTTCAAAGAGTTTTAAATTAATTTGAAAGTGGGACTTCAAGAGCTTCTTGATTCCCAGTATCACCATAAGAGTAGCAACTATTAACCAGAAAGGAATGCTAAATTATTTTGTTGGAATTAACATTGTTGGTCAAAGGATGTATTTTGTACTTAAGTAGATGTTTATAGTTTATAAAATAAAGGGCACTCTCATGTTCTAAGTCAATAGAGCATTTGCAAAAGCATTTTTCTTTAATATTAGTTTTTCTTTTTATTGTTCAATTAGGGGCCTTATGATATTAAATTATAAAATATTAAAAACAATTTATATCAAGTATCATTCTGATGCATATCTCTTAGCTGGAGATATAATCTAGACTCAATTTAACCCCTGCAGAATGAATATATGAGTTATTTGTATGTGAGAAAAATATATCAATTATTTTCAGAAAAATAGTATGTTCCCATGGGCTTGTATTATACTTATGTGGGCCAATTAATAAAAAAGTAGTTATGTACATGCACAGTATCACTTGATTTTTACTGTGAATCACACTGTTGTTAGAACCACCATTATAGGAATACCATAGTTGTGTTTCAGATGTATGGTAAGTGTACAGAGGGTGTTACAAACAGAGAGGCTTGTGAAAATATTATAAACTTAGAGTAAATATGTATTCTAGTGAGATGGAAATGCTACCGTACCACAAAAGCAGGATCCATCCATTCATTTGCTTTCAGGTATTTTCTCTACCATCTACTCTATGGAAAAATGTTGGGACTGAGAGTTGGTCTTTGTTACTGGAATATAGAATATTTGGCAATAGCAAGAAAATCTCATTAAGCTTACTCATTACACATTGTCACCAAATTTTCGTTAAGCTATTGAATTGTACACTGAATAGACTTTGGAAAGAGGCAAGCTGAAATCAATAAGCTGGTCATTTTGTCTACTCAATTACTAAGAACTTACTCTTCAAGGGTCTCTGTCAGAGGCAAATCTGCTACAAAACATTTTTTGTGTGTTTATTTCAAACACTCTTCCCCATAAAATTGTTTTGTGATAGAAAGTATCTACATATTTACTCACTTAGGTAGGGATTTCACTGTAAACTAAAGTACGGATATTACCAAAGTCCAACTTGGTGAACCAGTGAATTTTATTGGGGTTACTTGCAGGAATGTGAATAACAAGTTACTTACAGGACAAGAAACGATTCAAAAACAGCATATCATCAAAGCCTACCCCTTTATGTATGAAAGCTCACAACAGCTGGGAACCTGGGGCAGACTGCACAGCCTAAAGGGTGTGAAGCATAAACCTCAACAGGTTGGAGAGTGTTCTTTCCATGTGACTCTGCTCTAAAGCTCTTCCAGGCATCTTGGCCGGTTTGTGCTTCTTCCAGGCAGCTGGTCTGATCTCAGAATCTTCTCTGCAGTTTGTCTTGTCTGAGAGTGACTGTGAGCACTATGGCTTCTTTACTCTGGGATGGAGAAGACCTATTGAATCTAGTCATTTTCGGGGATTTCCTGAAGATATTTTGTATTGCTCACCTTCCTGTTTAAGGAGTTTTCATGCAGGATGAAATGTTTTGATCTGGGAGGAAATTGTTATAAAACAATGTTACTTTGAAAAATCCCATCAATAGTCCTCTAATATTGTTCTTTCATGTGATTGACTAGTTAATGTTGGACATTGTGCAATTTCAGCACTTATGAGACTAAGATCATGAAATAGAGGCCAGAGTTGGCTATATAACAAGATTTTATCTCACAAACAAACAAATAAAAGAAGCATACAAAAAAGTAGCAGCAGCCAAAACAGCCTTTATTTTTGAACCAGGATTTTGCGCATACATTGCTTTTTAAAAATGGTACTCTTAGGTTCTTCCATTTTCAAAGCCAGTTATAGGTAGCTTTGTATTTCCACATCAAGACACTTTCATGTACCATCAAAGAGTGGAGAGTATCCCGATAATGAGTTTGGGAGATAATCTCATAAAGCTTTGAGAGTAGGCTGAATAATGTGGCATTTTCTCATAAGTAGGTATATACAACCTATAAATGATCTGTCCCTAGACTTTCTTGTGTTTGATGGTGGAATGTTGCTTTATGTGCCTGATTTGATAGCATGTTCAGAAAACACTATGTATCAGGGTCTGGTAGTTCTATTCCAAATTCTATTCTGTATTAATATGGTAGCATTTATTAGTCACATGGTGCTTTTAGCTATAAAATACATTTTTACCCTTTTTTGCAGCTAATGTGGTCATTTATCTGTTCATGTTGTGTGGGTGGAAGTACTGGCGTATACTACTTTCTCAAAAGTAAATCTTATGTCCTAGACTAGGTTTTCTGGTTTCTTCTTTCTATGTGCTAGCCTGTGCATATAGAGGGAAACCAGTTTGGGCTATGCTCATGAGCACTGTATTTTGGAGGGTGTTAGAGAAACAAGTCAGTAAGAGCCTTCTAGATTAGAGATATGTCTTGGACACAAGACGTTTCTAAATGTCTTTAGGTAAGGCTGGATAGTTTTGAGACGAAATGAGCCACTAACTTGTGTTTCTCTGTTATCATAATTGCTTGATATTTACTATATAGAAGATAATCCAACTTACTCTTAGGAACTTTATCACTTGACCATGTAGTGCCTCATAATTTCACATCTATATTTACCAGAGTGCAGTAGCTAGTCAGGAGATATTTACAAAAGCATACTTATTTGCTGAAATAGCATCGTCTGAAGACAGTCATTGCTTCATAGGGGCTTAGATTTTGCCATGGACGTCTTTCAGTGTCATATCATTATTTGTGCTGAACTTCTCTGGGAAGTTCACAATCATTATTGTAAGTTAGAGAAAGTATCAATGACTAAGCAGAAATTTGGTGCATCTGAAGAAATTACATGACGCACAGAATCAGGGAGAGGTAGGCCAATCAGGCTTGGAAAATAGGGAAGTGAGGCAACAGATATTAACTGAGTTATAATTTGAGGGAACTGATTGATTCCTGTATCACCATTGTTTTTTTCCTCTTACTGGACTTTCTCATCTGTGTTCATTAATAGCACCTCTGCCCTGAGGTCCCTACTGCAAGCCAAGTCAAAAAAAAAAAATACTGCCCATGGTGGGTATGCTTATCATTTGAGCCTTATTGCCTCAGCTTACCCAAACTGACACTATCTCTTTGTCTGGAAACTTTGTCTGAAGCCCAAACTTTGTTTTGTGGTACCCAAAGGCTCCAAAATGTTAGAACAGACCCAGCATATTTTTTACAGTAATCCACTGGTCTTTCTTTCTACTCCATAAATTTTATTGCACCTTTAAAATTTATTTGACTCAAGACTCTATCAGCATGGTGTGAATGGTTTGCAACTGTACTGTGTTCCTGCCAATAAGGATGGCATCTTCTATGCCTGCAGTTTCCCCATGGAATCTGAAGCCATGCTCTGTTTTCAATTCACCTCTTCCTCTTTGGAAAAACAGAGAAGGCCACTCTGTCTAACTCCTTAAACTAACATTAGATTAAGATGGGTGACTGGATGGTATTCCAGGGAGCAGATTTCACTAAATCTTGTTATTTGGATGCTGCCCCAAGAAAGTTGCTTGTAGAAGCTCCTCCAATGTGTGGAGCTTCTAGCACCTCAAAAAATCACTTCCAGAACTTTATTAAGGCACCAGATTTCACCTGGTATTTATCTACAATTGTTCTCTTTAGAAGAAGCAAGTAATTAAGGAGAGGATGGGATTGGGAGGAGTATACAGGGAAACATATGTGGAATGCATGTGCTTGGCAGTTGTTTAAATCAAGAGAAGCCAGAAACTCTTAGCCTTTTATGTGTATGATAGTTTTTTTCTGTCTAGTCTGTCCATACATTCATTCATCCATATATATATATGGATATATATATATATATCCATTCACCCATTGTGTATTTGTGTGTGCATGTGTGTGTGTTCATGTTGGCGTGCACATGTTTATGTGTGCATGTGTAGGTCACATGTTGAGCCTGGATGCCTCCATCAATTGCTCTCCTCCTTATTGTTTTAGATAGATTCTCACTGAATCTTGAGCTCATTGATACTGCCAGGCTGGTTGTCCTATTATAGTCTAGGAAACTGCCTGTTTCTGCCTCTCCATAACCAGGACTGTAGAAGCATTTCATTATAGTTGACACTTTCATCAGTGCCATGGGTCTTTATCCTTTACAGTAGGCATTTTGCCAACTGTACCATGTCTTTAGGCCCTTCATTTACTTTGTCTTTTGTTGTGGAATATCTACTACAGATTAGCCATTTTCTATGTGGCCTCAAAAAGGGAAAACATATCATCAGGTCTTAATTACATAATACAATTTTGGTAAGAACATTTATATTATTTTGATAAGAACTTATCCATTCATGAATGTTTCATAATCAGTTTTTCTTTTTAATAGGTCTTCCAAAATAATGAACTTAGGAACTGTGCCAGAGTCAGTGCATGGATACAGTTGGGGAATAAGGCTAAGGGATACATATAAACCTCCTGTTCTTGGCTGAGAATAGCGTAGGGCTCCCATGATGTTGTCCATGCTCTGTTTAGTTAATAGTGAGTTTCTTAATCTATCTAAGGTTATTTATCACTTTAAGATAGTCGACTTCAGTTTGACCTTTTAGAACTTACAGAAAACAGACCCCATGAAATAGTTACTCCTGTGCTATTGGTGCTGCTTCATGGTTCATGAGATTTGGGCAAGGGGGGTTTGTCAAGGATTTAGGATTACTTCTCTTCCATTGACTTCTAGGTACTCTGCTGCATGCTAAGACAGTCAATGAGCAGACAGGAAGAGCTTTATGGATCTTGGTTTCTGTAGAAAATTAAAAGAAACAAAACACAACTTATCTTGGTGTAGAGAACAGTAAAAATATTGTATTTCAAAATAAATTTGTTTGGAAACAAAGCTCCCTCTGGTGCAAAATATTTGACTTTGTGGTACTACATTTTTCTGTTTGGCATATTATTCTGCTGCTATGTTTGGTTTCTTAGATACACAATAACACAAGATAAAAATAATCTCTTTCAATGTGATTTTAATGAATAAAAGGGCACCTGCTTTGCATGTGTCAGACAGTGGGAAGAGATGGGCTCAGATTCTTGACTATGACTGCAGTCTCTAGTTACATCACAGTTAATAAATAAGAGCAATGTGCATCATTGGGCCCTCCTATTGCATCTTAGAGCAGACTCATTGATGTCATACATTCAAGTTTTACTGGCCACTTAAGTAGTTATGTATTTTAAAGTGGAATGATGGTGAGGAGTTGTGAAAGCGATTTGAACTTGGATAAACTAAGGCTTGGTTATTCCTTTCAGTTTTTATTTTTTTAATCCAGACAGTTGAGTATTTTGATAAACTTTGAAAACTGCTGTGACTTCTTTGGGCCAAAAATATAAATGCAGTTTTCCCAAATATAATTTTATGATCACCATTTTAGATTTTGTGATTATTCCATGCCTTTCCATTTATGCAATCCATTGCCAGTTTTATAAATTGTTAAAAATTTTCATCTATAGTTGAAAGGTATGTGAGCAACATTAACCCAATTATTGTAAGAAACACAAACTTCTTGTGATTATTTTCTTTGACAGTATAGTTTCTTAATTTCTTTCTAAATATTTTTCTTATACCCACAGATAACTGTAGCTCCCCTCTCATCAAATGTCTCTTTACAACATATGGAGACCATTACAGAAACCACCACAGGACAAGATGGGGATCCCAGCCCCAGTGGATACAACTGTAGTGCAGCTCCTGCATCCACAGCTCAGGGGCCATTGTGGAAAAGGGGGCAGAAAAATCCTAAGAACCAGAATGCCAGCAGTCCTGTACTGACTATGACTACAGTCTCCAGTTAACACTGCAGTTAATAAATAAGAGCAAGGTGCATCATTGGGCCCTCCTATTACATCTTAGAGCAGACTCATTGATGTTATACATTCAATTTTTACTGGCCACTTAAATAGTTACGTATTTTAAAGTGGAATGATGGTGAGGCATTGTGGCTGCCTACCCAGGACCTGAACAGTGACAGTATTGCCAGACATGTTAACACAGAAGGAGGAAAAAATCTCACAGAGCTCTGCTCTTTGACAAGTAACTACAGGCAGCTAATGACCGGAGAGAAGAAAAATTAGCCCCTCCCAGGGACGAAGCCTCTGAGTGCTGAGTGGTTATCCAATACAAAGAGGTTAGCCTTTGAATCCACACGTGCATGTGTGTATGTGTGTGTGTGTGTGTGTGTGTGTGTGTGTAAAACAATAATGAATGACAAAGAGGCCATGGATTTGAAAAAGAACAAGGAGGGATATATGGGAGGGAAGAGGAGAATGATGTAATTATATTATAACCTCAAAAATAAATGGCATAATACTAAAATAATATATTTTAAAGCAAAAGTATAAATGATCTATTTATAAAATATTGTAAAGTATGTTGTCTGACTATATTATCTTTTAAATCTTGGACTTTTATTACTTTTTGAAATTATATTATGGTTTCAGTAGGATTTGGATTTATAATTTGCTAAAACATGCAAGTTTACCTTTTCTGAGGTACTCAACTCATCTCTTCTGGGAGATGGATATACAATTAGAAATTTACTTTTGTAAATACGAATAAACATTTAAACATGTGAGCTTAGAGAAAAATAAAAAGAATATTTCTTATAAATTCTATAGTATTTATAGATTGCAATTTAAAAGAGAAATAATTTAGTAATTTATGCTCAATTCTGCTTCCCAGGCTCCTTAGTCTTTACAAATAAATGTTATATTAAATTCCATCGAGATATATATATATATATATATATATATATATATATATATATGGAGCAGTTTTGTGACTAACCAAACATAAATTTATATTTTTGATGCTAGAGAACAATATACTGGGGTAGAACTGAATCAGAATGATTATTTTATGTCTACTTTTAGTCATTTGAAAATAAAAGTTATAGTATAAATTGAAAAGTGATATACGGGATGCGGATATAAAAATGGCTTACTTTTCCAAACACATAGCATGAGTAATGTATTTAAGATAATTATGAATGTTTCCCCTTTTGATTTTTCCTCCATTTAACTTTGTGATTTGAAAGAAATTATTCATTGAGAGAGAGAGAGAGGGCAGTGACTGAAGATTTGGTTGGATACATTGGAAAAGCTTTACACATAACTAATTTCTCAATAGGAAAGTGCAACAAATGATCACAAATGACGAAACTGAGCTATGTTGAGGGCACCTTTCTTAGAACACATGCCTTGCACTAGCACCTATGTAATAATGACTGGGCCTTGCCTTCCTAGCTGTCCTGAAGACTGCTAAGCTTTTTTTTTTTTTTGGAAGTTCCTTTTTCTCCCCCTCCAAATCTAAGGAAGCTAAAATCAATTTAAAATCAATTTCCTTATTGGTGTTGCTGGTAAAGAATATACTTTAAGTAGTTATTTCTTGGCACATTTCTGAGACGATCTACACTACAGAAAGCATTCCTTTTCATATTGCCACACAAGGAGAAGTGCCTAATTTCTTTTTTTTGCCAGAGGGAATAAAATCTTTACAATGGACTGGAAGGAAATCATGGAAATAGCTTAAGGACAAACACCAATACTGTGAGCATCTGACTGAGTGCTCAGCATTACATATTATTCACTGAAGCACACAGCAAAGCAATGATTCTTTCTGGCTTTTATTATTGGTTTCACTAAGCAAGACAGAAGATATGAACTTACTAGAAAAAACTTGGACAGAATTCCTGCCAATGCAGCATGTATATTTTTTATTACATTTATATGGTTTCTCAGTATAATCTGAATTGCATCATCTCTGAGGAGTAAAGCCCTCTCTATCAGAAAAGTTCAATGATTATACTAGGAAATGGAAGAAAAAATTTCACTCATTCTATTGATCCAATGAAGCCTTCCAGAATCTTTGGCCATAGTTCTTGAGGCCATCATCATGCTAGGCTTTGAAACGGAATTCACAGAAAGCATGATGGATAATGAACCCTACTAGCACACTATTGTGTGCTCTAAAAGTGTTTAGTGTGGATTACTAAGAAGCAATGATTTCATTTATGTGTAGAGATATGGATTCTCCGAACTACACATTAATTTTAAAGGATGAAAGACTGAGTGGCTTTTGTTTGAACTTACTACGAATGGCCTTTACTTTTATTTGGCTGGGAAAACTCTTCTTCCTGGAGGAGGAGTGGGTGTGGAGCTCTACATATTAACACTCTGGTAATTCTTACACTTTAGAGGACACTAGATTTTCAGGGAGAGAAAATGCTTATTTAAAAACAGAGGTTTCTGATCTCATTCTTGGAAGTCTTGGATAGAGCACACACACACACACGAGTATGTAAATACAGCTTGCAAAGTCTATTCAGTGCTGCTTACATGTACATGATTTCAGTTTAGAGCTGACCACTTGGCACTGGATAATAATTTAGGAGGCTTTACCCTGGGGAAAGATTACTTATTCTGTCCTAGCATCCGTTCCGTGTCTCTAGTTCTTTGTCTAAGAGTGGGTCCCTGTTTTCCCCAACAATATTAGCATGTCTTTTGGCGTTGTCTTTGTTAGGTATTATTTATGAAGACCTATTGGTGAGATATTTTTTCTTACCTTCTCATAAAGAATAGGCAGAAACAGGAATATTTAAGATTTCATTAATCATTTACTATATTGGTCTCAAATGGAAGACATACTGGTCTTTCCATGGAAGATAAAAGGCCCAGAGATGCACAAACTGAACAATACCAATCTCTCTGCTTATAAAACATTCATTTTCTCTCACTCAACCATCTCCTTCTTTCAAGATTTGTTCCCAACTCTTCCAGGAACTCACAGGATGTCCCTGCCAAGTCTCCAAACAACTGTGGAGGGGGTGCCTAAATGGGACTCCCCCTATAATCAAATGAATAACCACCCTAAGTGTCATCACAGAACCTACATCCAAAGAGGAATGGAGGTGGAGGCAGAGATCCGTGGCTGAGCACTGAGCAGAGGTCCTGGTCGAACTGAGAGCAGGAGAGAAGAGTCTTTAAGAGCAGGGGTGGGTGTTATGAGGAATTCCCATGGTAATGACTACCTAGAGCTCTGGGGAGCTCACTGAATTTGGAATTACCCATGAGGAGGAGAGCTGGGCTCTTGGGGGTGGGGCGTGGGCCCCTTTTGACTACCAGAGTGTGTGGAGCCACCAGGGGTGGAATCAAACTTTATTCCTGTTCCTGGGCTGGCACCTTGGAGCCCATTCCCTATAGAGGATCACCCAGCCCAGCACTGACTTTGGGATGAGTGAATCGGACTTGCCTGGAGTGGATGTGCCGTGCTGGGTTGACCCACCTTGGGACTTCTCGCCCTTTTTGGGGAGGGGATGGGAGGTGGTGAGGGGCGAGGCTGAGGGATGGCTGGGAGGAATTGGGAAGGGGGAGGAGAGGAAGGGGAATAAGGGGATATATTGTGGAGAAGACTTTTTTTAATGAAAAAAATATTTTTTTAAAAAAGAAAATACTTGAAAAAAGTTCATTTTCATTTATTTTACATTCATTTATACATACTATAAACTTAAAATTTGTTCATCTATGTTCTCATTAAATTAATCTATGAGGCCCTTATTAAATTATTATTAATAAAATATTAACAATATATCAATATATTATTTGTAATATATAATAATAGTGTTGATAGAATTTGCCATGTTTTCTTGTTTCTCCAAAGAAATAGCTAGTTATAGTAGGAATATTTTAGTTTAAAATTTGAAGCAAGAGTATGTCTTTGGTCCAAGAAAATCTCATTTAGTTCACACAGATGAGAACAGAAAAGAGAAAAAAAAAATACTTCTTCACATTGTAGAGGAGAACTGTGTTTTCTTGTACCTGGCATTTAATCCAACCATCAAACTCAATGGGCATGAGTTTCTTCAACTTGAGTGAAGTGATAACTAAACATTTCAACCCCAGGCTTGAGTGTTTTGGTATAACATATAAAGTGCATTCAGCCGAGACTCTAATCTACAGCATTCTCCTCCCCACCCCCTTGATTTCTGTTTAGTTCTCTGTCAGAGGGCTCCTTTTCGTCCAATTCCACATGGATGCAATGATTCCTGTCCCACAGCCAAAGTCAACCTTTTAAGGCTTATGGGAGTGTTGCAGGCATATAAACTAACAATGAGAAGAGAATTTTGGAATTCAAGGCCATGTGCATTGATAACAGTAGCTGAGGAACCACATAGGTTGGTCAGTGTCCAGGAGGTGACCAGGAGAGGTGCTGAGGAGAAATTTTGGGAAACACGGGAATTGCTAAGTGTATGGAAACAGCTTTCCTTGCAATAGAAGGAAAAGAGACATCAGTGTAATCAGTGTAGGTTAAACAGACCTGGGATGTATTAGTCATGCATCCTTAACAACAACAACAAAGGTGCTTACACAGTGTGTAAAAGAGTTTTCTTTAACTGTGTTTCTAAAGCTTGGCAAGTGGAAGTAAGAGAGTAAACTCAGAAGATCAGAATCTTATACAAGGTTTTTCAAAAAAGAAAAAAAAAAAGTCTTACCCATGTAACAGAGCTTGGGATATTGAATCAGTGGTCTGGGAGAGAACTATGTGTGAATTAGGTTCAATCAAGTGACATTTTTAGTTTTATGTAATTATTTCTTTCTTATGGTTATGAAGGTTATTGATAAAAATCCTAATTTCTAAAAACCATTCTGGCTTTTTGATTATATTCTTATTAGATTTTTCCAACATGTCCAAAATTTCCACAGTGTGCTGTGTGCAATCGTTTATAAACAAGGTCTGTTGTTGTAGATTCAGAATAGGAGGCAGCAGATGCATTCGATAAACAATTTTAACACTTTTGAGAAAAGAAAAAAAAAACTTTCTGCCACACAATAAAAAAAGTCACAACAACCAAAGAAAAATATTCATGAGTTTAATGAGTTATGTATAATCCATAAATAATCCTTTTGAATTACCCTCTAAAGACTCATTTAATTTAAAAAGAGAGGAAACGCCTTTTCTTAATGTGTACCATTCTCTCTTCCCCACCCTTATCAAGAATGTTGGGATCAAAAAGCAGAAAAAGGAAAATTGGAATGTTTACTATAATATATCCAAGTGTTTGCAAGGTCTTACCAAGAGCAATGAAGCTGTCAGCATGGTTCCTTATAAGTTCATTATGTGTCTATGAACTGGCACGTGTTGAGCATTTGGTGGGTGCTTTCATGTGTTCACTTCTGGAGTTCCTTTGCCGTAAACAACTAGAAGAAGTCAAAGCTCCACGAACTGAAACTAGGCCTTTTACTGTTTACGATGTGTCTGCTACTTAATCAAGATTGAATCTATCTGTGTCTTCAACTAGTCAATGTTAGTGTTTCAAATTTTCCAGAACATTACTCTTCAGATTTCTCTATTTCCTTGAAAAATCTCCGACATTCCTTCTAAGGCATCACCATGTGGATCTTAAAAATCAGTATTGGAACACATGTGATTTTATTCTCTAAGTGTCTCTGCAGTTCCCCACATACTCTGCCTCATATATTTGTTTCTCCACATTAATAATCACTACTCAGGACCTTGGTCTCTTCCACAGATAAAGTGGGAATGGTTTACTAAAGACTAAACATTTCTTAGTTTAAAGATATTTTATGCTGGGGGAAGAAACCTATGAAGTAGCGGATTCCCCTCATATCCAATCCTCTTTTTCTCCACTTAGGAACAAACATACCATGTCACTCTTCTGTTCATTAGTCTTGTTCTGCTCCTGCCCAAACCCTTTCTGCTCTCATGCAGATTTCTAGAGAATTACTTCCTCTTGTACTGATGTCCTAAAGGTAGAAGTCTGAATAATAGATAAAGTAAGGAAATAGGACCTAGAGTCTTGCAAAAAAAAAAAAAAAAAAAAAAAGGTGTGTGTGTGTATGTGTGTGTGTGTGTGTGTGTGTGTGTATAAAAGTAGTATATATACATTGCACTTAAAGAAATACTTGTTTAAATTTTTCTCCTTATTTTTTTTCAGATGAGATCTCGATTACAGCCCTGGCTATTGTGGAATACTTGCTATGAAGACCAAACTGATTTTAAACTCAAGAGTTTTACCTACCTATGTCTTCTGAGTGCTGGATTAAAGGTGTGAGCCAACATGTCTTACTTTTGTATTTAACAAAAGTGGCAATTTTGATATATTCTGACAGGTTTCGAAATGCCATGATGGTGTGTTTCAGATGGCCTAGCATCTTCCATCATACTGATCAATATCTTTAATATATCTTAGCTATCTCAGCTGTTTCTATTATTAATGTTACAGTTGTTTTACTTTGTCTTATACAGTAACAAGGGAGGTTATCATTTTGGTCCTACTTACTCAAACATTTATTAAACATGTGTGTGCTTTAGAGACTGAAGAGCCAATCGGGGTAGGAACAGGTGACAATGACCAGGATGAGTAGGTCACAGAAAGCCTTCTCTCTTCAGCTGATCTGTGTAGAGAAGCTATGTGTCATTTTCACCTCTCCAATTTGTCTTTACCCAGGTGACCTCAGATCACTTTAGATGACATTTGGATCAAAAGGTAACAACTATAGAAAGTTTACTTTGAGCACATGTAAAGCGCTGAAAAGCATGTGCTGTTTGCTTGTTAATGTATAGAAACAATTATGTTGGGACCACTTTTCCACATTAGCAGCCACCTTTGCTCATGTAGAATCCCAGAGGCCACCTGATCACTTGGCCAGATGATTCCAAGTGAACTCATGTGGGGTTAGACTAGATTAAGCTGGAGGTTCTTGTGCAACACTCAGGCTGTGTCGGTTGATGATTCCTATTCAGCTGCCTTAAATAAGGTACTAAGAGACCTATGATTTTCACCCACAGACTTTAAAAATAAAGACACCCAGAGCTTCTCTAGATGTTCACCAATACAAAACAAAATGTTGGAAGAAAAGATCTCATGAAACTACCTTGAGAAATATTGTATTCACTATATAAAGATAATCCCTTGAGATGCATTTGTACAGTAAAATCATAATTTTGTAGACAGTGGTCCTCATTAATTATCATGAACAGCTTGCTTTTTGTCTAATGAAACTAGCTCATTCCTGCAGTTATGTTTCTTATAGTGTGCCTGACATGACCATAAAATGAGCCCAAATATCTTAAGACACTTCCTACTACAAATCCATCTGTTCCCTTTACTTAATTGCCAGTGTTCTCCAGTGGCTTTCAGCTGTAGTCTTGACTTCAAACTCAGTCTTGTTTTGGTTTCAACCCTGTTGCTGTGACCGATACCCTGGCAATAAAGCAAGGAAAGGAAGGAAGGAATTGTTTGACTTACAATTTCAGGTTACAGTCCGTTATTGTGGTGTAGTCAAGGCAGAGACTTAAAGATTCACGACCATAGTCAAAGACACAGAGCGAGAATAAGTGCTCCAATTTTAAGCTAGCATCCTCACTACTAGCTTGCTCTCCGTCTTAGATTGTTCGGAATTAGCCTAGTGAATGGTACTGCTCATAGTGGGTTGGACCTTTCTACATCAATTAATATAAAAACAACCCTTCACAGGTCAACCTGGTCTGGATAATTTTGCAATAATTCTCTCTCCCAAATTATTGTGCCAAGTTGACAGTTAATCACTAACTACTAGCACAACTCCTAAAAATATTTGGCTGGCTGAAATGTGTTAATATCTTTTTTGATAAGCTACATGTTGAGTTTTAAAATTATACACCTTTTCTCTGATTTTTTTTCTGGTAGCCTTTTTAGCTAATCACACAAACCAACCATACTTTAACTAAAATTTAATTTCCAGACAAATACATTCTTTTTTGCCTTTTAAAAATAAATGATTATTTGCTTTTATGCAATTGGTATCTCTCTTCATTCCTTATGAAACAAGTCCAATCCTCTTTGTAGTGACCCATTGGAAAAATTAAAGCCAAATATTTAGGTAATTGAAACACTCAGCACACTTTAGTTTAGTTATTATGTTAAGTATTTAAAATATTTACATTTAACAATAAACATTTATCTGAAACAAAATTTTGAAAGTCTTATAATAATTTAATTTCCCACCCTTGCAAAGGCAGTACAGCACATATCTGTAATCTCAGACCTACTGAGGCAGAAGTAGGAAATCTGTAAATTTTAGGTCAACCTGGTATATGTAAGTGAGCTCTGGAATGATCCATATATATACACTAATATACACTGGCAGCATTCTGGGCGGTGGATCTATGATATATCTGTCACCATAAAACATTTGCTATTATATATAAATATGTAAGGTATTGATTTTATGGTACTTTTAAACTATTCTGTGCTATGACTCATATTCTTCCTTCCTCTGTCTCCAAGTGTTAAGATTAAAGGCTGGCATCATCAAACACTGCTTTTCAAAGCTCTTATTGATCATGACAAAAGAAAGTCCACAATGATGTTATTTGATTTAGTTATTCTTTTTTTTCTTCCTTCCTTTTCTGTCTATTACCTTTCTTAGGAATTCTTAGTAAATAAATGATGACTAGACTTAGGAATGGCGAGACTTCGGCATCATTATTTCTTTGATGATCAATTAGTTGAAAATACACATGTGTAATGAATACACATATGTGCATTAGTTCTTAGAAAGCAGAATAGGTGAAGCCTCTGCATTGGTGTTACCAGTGATTTGCTCAGGAATTATGAAGAGTAAGATAAGGTGGTCTTTCAAATTTCATTTGCTATTCTGTTTTATTTGGAATTTGAACAGTAATACTATATTTATGGCTTATAAGAAAAATAAAAAATTTAAATAATAAAGATATGAAAAGCTAGGAAAAAGACCATAAGGTAAGTAAAAAATTAAATATAAATATTTATGTATATTTTAAGCAGTGCCTATTGATTTTTCTTGGAAATAATCTGTGGGCTTACTTAACTTGACTCTGTTTCTCTATCTTCCTGTCTCTATGTCTGGCTTCTAGTTCTATCCATATATTTGTAAATTATATACATATGTTATATGTAAATTGTGTATATTACATATATATATTTTAGCATGTCCATGAAAAATGTTTTAATATCTAACAACATATTTCTAAAGTGTTTGTTATACATAGTTCACTAATATTTTGTTATATAGATGCTCATAACACAATTTGCTAGTGACTTATGGATTCATTTCCCAGAATGTTGACAGTGTATATTATTCAATATATTCTCATTGAATAAATAGATAAGTTAAATGTCCTCAAAAGACTAATTTCTAAATCTTAGAATACAATGATTTTCATTTGTTTATTTTTGTTTTCTTAGATTTTTTTGTGTCTTTTCTCTATTTTGAGACATGTCTAGAAGATTTTGTTTTAAAGAAAAATATCATCTAGGCACTTGGAAGAGTATAGTTGTTCCTGTTCTCTAGTCCTGTTTATAAACTCTATCGCCTTAAATCTTAACGGGTTAATCCTCCAGATAGTTTTTACTCTCATGGGTCTTAGCATGACTTCACTCATAACATTCATTTTCCCAGATGCCTTGAATTTCCCACCAGTATAATATAGTCAGTTTTGTATCTCTCAGAAAGTTCTCAGTTCTCTTATCCGCTGTTAGCCTTGATGTTGGGAACTATCATCAAATCACTCAGAGCCTTCTCATTTGTTCATTTATGTTTCCTTGTGGGTAGGTGATATTTTCTTGTATTTAGGTCTTTAAATATCTTATTTGTTTTTTCATTCAGGAACAAAAATGGACTACATATGTCAACATATTTTCCATATAAGTCACTTATTATTTATTCTCTGTCACTGTTCTCTTAATTTTATTGTCAATTTTTCTATTTTAGGAAACATTTAAAAAACTTCTTTCGTGTTATTTAATTTATAAAAAATTAGTTTATAATCTTGTGTTATTTATCATCTTCTATGTGTCTTAATAGTAAATTAAGTCTTGATCTGACATTTTATATTCATTTGTTATGGATAGATATGCTTCAAATATGACATTTTTAATGTTCTCAATTATTCTTTGTTGATTGTAGTTTTGTGTAAGAGTGAATATAATATAATACATAAAGTAATACAATTTCACATATAATATAAATCTTTTCATATCCATTTTTATCTTTGAAGAAACTCTTCTGTGCTTGCAGTTTTTCTTTATATCATATATACCTTCAGGGCTGGGTAACTAAGTGGTAGAGTGCTTGTGTTGCATATACAAAGCCCCATGTTTATCAGTACCACACACACACACACACACACACACACACACACACACACACACACACACACACTCATAATGATACATCACCTTTTCATTAATTTCCTAAATACCCATGGGTAGGATGACCTAGCTCCATGTTCAGTAGAACACAGGATCTAATACTATCTGGTTGCCAGGATAAAATTATTCATAAATATACCTTTGCCTTTTTATTTTGAAAGTATAGCCAAATGAGATAATGGAGCACATTAAACAGCAGCTCATATTCTTTTCTGCCTGTTTTACCCTCACTTTCTAGTGCTCATGCATATCCTCCCATATTCTTCTTCACTGTTGCTCGGTGACTACTGTTCCCTCCCTTCCTCCTTACCTCCCTCTCTCCTTAGCTTCCCCTTCTCTCCTTCTTTTCCTCCCTTCTCCCTCCCTCATCCCTCCTTTCTCTTTATATTTCTTTCCTGATTGGCTGGACATGAACATGAGGAATGCCATGGGTAGCACGGGGTCCAGAAGTGTGTGGTTTGTGGTATCTAGTGCTAAACCCTTTCCAAAGCTAGAAGAACCATGATGGAGATGGTGGGTGTGTGAGGAGAGAGAACATAGGACGTTGCTGGAACAGTTCACAGATGGGAACAAATTCAACAGTAAAAGGATTATGTATGAGGAATCATGGGTTCTAACACCCCAAAGAAACTTGAGGCTCTGAACTCACTGAAGTTCTATCCTTTTCTCAAATGGAATATAATATAAAAACAAACAAACAAAAGACAGAAGAGAAGTCACCACACAACACAACCACCACACAACACAACCACCACAGTGCAGTTTGCAGAAGCTCCATTGAAAAATGAAAACTCTATCTACTTGATAACTTTAAAAGTACCTTTCCCACATTTTTTTTCAAGAAGCTATGTGCTTGATTTTGCTTATGGATATCCTTGGGAAACTTGCACACAGGTACCCAAAACCCAGATAAGAGGCTGAGCACTGTATATTTTCATTTATGTAAATTATTCTTCCTCAATTATGTGGATGAAAGAAATAATCCCAAGGATCTCTGTTTTTATACAACAGAAGTTTTGCTGTTGAAGTCACTAGCATAATCACACTCCTGCCCATTGAATGTAATTTAGTAAGCGAAGAAAACACTGACTTATATCTTAATCACTGAGATCTCTCCCCTTCTCTAGGATGAGTTGCCATGGTGATGAAGATCTAGGGAGGGCAAGCCCATGCCATCCTGCCTTTAGTGGTGAGAGAGGTGATGCTTTTTGTTTCTGAAGCTAGGTCAGATATTGTTGGCAAGTGTGGGGGTAGTTTTCAGCAGAATGGCTAATGCCTCTTGCACCCCCTCCCTGAAAGCCCATTTTAAGATTAGGGACCCAGTTTCTTTCTTATAAGAGATACTTCATGAGTATTCATCAGAAAAGTTTGATGTCCCCTTTCCAAATCTAGCATGTGGTTTCTGACATTATTCCTTTACAATTTAATCTTTCACCTCTCTAAGTTAGGAGTGTGTTAATGAAATACAATAGATCATCCTCATTTTCTGCAATAGCACACTGAACACCCAAGGAAGCTGATTTGGTTAAAATTATACTAGATAAAAAGGGAGAATTTCAAATATACAGTTGTTTAGCTTCCCATTATAAAAGCCATTTTCTTCTTTTCTAGTTTCCTTGTTAAGGGATGTTATTAACTACTTAGTTGTTGCTGTCTTTCTCCAAAATCCTGTCCATTTTTCTCAAGTTATATAAAAATTTATACATATTACATTAAATAGCCAAATAATGTTCTAATTCCCACAATATTCTTGATGTCAGGACAAGGTTGAGTTCTCCACGTTCTTTTACCAAAGTGTATTATGTCTTCAGTAATAAGGCTTTATCATCAAGTTGTGGAGAGAAATCTAGTCAGAAGCCTGTACTGTTGGGGGTGGTCTCTTGTAGCTCTTTGATTGACAATTTAAAGGGAGGTATAGCAGACCTGGAGCTGAGACTTTTGCTTACTAATTTATGGCTTCTGGAAAGAGCATTATCTTTCTAGGAAGGTTTCCTCCACACAAACTACTTTTTGATATAGTTTTTAATAAGCTTATAAAATATGTGGGAGAATTATGTTGCTACATTGTAAATAATTGTCCCATACACTGGTTTAATAAAAAGTGCTGATTGGTCAAAGGCAGGCAGGAAGTGTGAGTGGGGCTACCAGACTAAGAAAACTCTGAGAACAGGAAGCACAGAGCAGAATGCCAGAAAGAAGCCGGAAGAAGCAGAGGACAACTATGCTGCTCTAAAAAAAAGTACCCAGCCACAAGATTGAACAAGATAAGAGACATGGGTTAGTTTAAGGGTAAAGCAAGTTATATGCCTGGGCCTTAAGCCGATCAGCCTAAAACTATCATATGCATCTGCCTGTCTCTGCGGATCTGCTGGTCTGCTGGTCTGTGGGTCTGTGGGCCTAAACCTTGAGGTTAGGCCTGAAAGTCTGGGCCAGAAACCTCCTACTACAAAAACAGATGCCTTTGTTTTTTTCTTTTTTCCATAATGGTCTGTATTAATTTTTCCTCATTATATTTTTGATCCAGAATAATTTCTGAGGTGTAAATTTAGTTTGATAGGCATTTGTGATGAGATATATAAATGACAGAGGAATATGTACAATGACATATGTAATAGTTAATCAAAGTAAGTAAAATTGTATTTATTTTTCCAAGACTTGTTTTTATGTTTTAGTTATGTGTGTATGTGTCTGTGTGTAGGTCTGTGTACAGGTGACAACAGAGCCCAGAAGAGGACACCGATCCTCTAGAGCTGAGTTGCAGGTGATGATGAGCTGTCTGCCTCCGGCCCGGAGAAGCACAGAAACAGTACATCTCTTCACTACTGAGCTGTTTTCCCAAACCCAGAAAGTCCACCTTTGCATCATGCTGATTATTTGCCCTGATAGCTGTTACTCTTGTAAAATTTGGTCTGAAATCCTTTCTGAAAGTTGTTACTTATGATACGATTATTGTGGAGACAGGGTGTAGGAAAAGGGTTAAGTTATTTGGTATTAAAGAAAAGGCAAGGAAACATGATTTTATGAACTGACTAATCAAGACTGCCTGAGAATCATGTTGTATTAAATACAATCTCTTGGCAGAATCAATGTAGTCATCTTCTGACATCTTTTTATAAAGAACCTGACTACATATATGATGCAGAGTAACAATTCTTCAAGAATTGCAACTATATTTAAAATATAAGAATTTTCAAGTTAAGTTGTATTGTTAGTAATTGAGATGTTTAAGCAGTTACAGGTGAAATAAAATTTAGGCTATTTATGAAAAAATAGCTCTTGTAATTTTTTTGTCACATTGAAGAAGAAATTTTAAGTTTGCTCCATTTCCACAATTTACTGGAGCAGTCTAGTCTGAACTCCAGTCGACCTCATCTTACACGGAATGGACTGTATAGGAAAGCAGCGAAATAATTTCAAATAAACATCTCCTAAAATGCATTTTAACCTTGGATCTGGAGATCTATAAAAGAATACTTTTTTCAGTACTTTGATAACATGGAGAGAATTCCTTACAGCTGAAAATTATGGTATTTAAAGGTTTCAAGATGTCTTTCCAGGTCTTGAGCTGGCAGCAAGCCAGCGTCTGAATGACTGAACTTTAACAGTCCATCTTGCTTCCACATCCTTAGGGGTTTTTTCCCCCCATTTTTTATATCAGTGCTTGCTCCCAGAAAATGTTTAATATATTCTTTAAAGCTTATTCACTTTTCTATGTCTGTAGATACACATTTTGCCTCTTAAAAACATTTTAAAGCCAAAGTCAGTGGCATAACAAGTCTCTAGGAACCTGACTATCTTTTAAAGTAGAAGCATAAATATGTTGGCTTGGTTCCTTATAAAACTTAAACAAATGTTTACGTAAGAATCTTAGTATAGATCACTATTTTCAGATCAACTTCTAAGTTGGTTTGTAACAATCACAGCTTTGTGTGTGCATGCATGTGTGTGGCTTGCTAAATGATCTCAGTGGTTGAAAGCATTTGAGCTAAGTGTAATCTAAATACTTTTGAATTGTATCCTCAAAACCATCGATTGACCACATAATGGGGAAACATATAAACCCCATTCTTCGGGACAGTGCTCATTGACCAATGGTGTGAACAGAAATGTGGCTATGTCCTATTCAGCATAGATTCTACTGGGTAACCAACCACAGGATGGATTCAATGGGAAAGGCTGTGAGAGCTATAGAGTGGAATGGAAAAAGAGGTATTTTTTATAGTTAAGAAAAATGGAAGCATAGGTGATTTTTATTTTACCGTCAGACTATGTGGTGATGAATCCAACCACTTTTGATTCTTTGACAGCCCCCAAATTTTATGGACTGTGAATGAACTTGCTTTCTGTGTTCATGTGCTGATGAAACCTAATGCAAAGGGGATGCCTATGAACCTGCCTCTGAACTGTTTATATAAGCTTATCAGTAATAATAATAGTAGTAGTAGTAATAAACAATCATGATAGTGGTAGTAGTGTATGTATTGCAACCTTATATGAGTAACCATGAAGAATGAGAGGCAAATGAAGGTTCCTCATTTAAAAGCAAAGAAAGATGGAATGATAAGAATAGATGTTATATCTGGTGCTTGGGAAAGAAAGATTGCCTTTTTTTGATTGGAAGCTGAGGGTGAGGATTAGGGATGCCCTTTTCAAAAACTCCAGTAGCCTTTTGCTGTGTTGGCTTTCACTTGTATCTACAGATGACTACCTCACTCCAGCTAGAGTAGAGCCAGACTTACTTTGCATTTGTTAGGTTTTACACTCCTTTCCCTTTGTATAAAAATATATTTTCTTAACCATAACATCAGGCTTAATGTCCCTCTTAAATTTTCCTTTAGCGACCTACTTCTGTGCAAGCACGTTTTATTAATGTGGCACACCTTTGCCATTGTTGGCTGTCTCCTTTCCTAGGTATTGTATACTTTTATATTTTATCCTATAGCCCAGACTTTCCAGGGAGCAAAAGTCTCTCTTATTTTTTCCTAGTTCCTTATTATTACCTCATACATCAATTTCCCCATAGTTAGGAATATTTAAACGTGTCATTGATTATATTAAATAATTCAAGCAGGAATATTATTTCTCTGATGACATTTGGACAAGGCGGATTTTTGTTGCATGAGACTCCTCTTGTTGCTGCTCCTGACCCACATTGCATTATTTTTAGCTTCTTTTTTTTCAATACTGAGAATGCCATTGCCTTGCTAAGTCACTCAATAGCTTAGTATGCGACATAAGAAAATATCCTCATTCACAGTAGAGACTCTGTTCCTTCCATAAAATGTAACATAGCTTGGTTTTATTACATTTCTTGCTTGCTTTGTTTGTACTTTCTGAACACAGAATGAAAGGCTCAGGAGCACAGATACTAGTTCTTTTGTTGTAATTCATTGTACATTGAAAAACTCATACCAACACATAATAGGCACTCAGTAAGTTAGAATAAAAATATACCAAAGCCATTTAAAGGGATATTTGTAAACTATTTAGGGAAGCAAATAATTTAAGCAACAACTTGCCAGCTAGCCAGTGGATGGTGTGAGTTTAAAAAAGATCTAGTTCAATGCACAGCTTAGTTTAGAAAACGGCTTACATTAAATTTTATTCCTAGCTATGAAAGCCTAGGCAAGTTATCTATTTAGTGTATGCTGGTTTCTCTACTTATATAATGAAATAATTTATATCACTTGCATTTTACCTGTGGCAATAACTGTTAGGCTAAAAGTAATGGTATCTATCAAGGTACCAGAAAGAGATTCATTATTTACATAACAAAGTCTTGAGGGTAATTGCCACCTAACACAGTTCAGTATGGCCCTTCCTTGTGTTTGAAACACAAGGTAAATCCACATGGTCTGAGAACTTACAGAAGAGAGCCTGTGAACAGGGTGCCCATCGTCCTCTAGGTCCTAAGCTAAAGTTATCGATGCCGCACAACTGTAACATTTGGCCCTCGGTTATTTTCTTTTTAACCAGCTCGCTTCTCAAATCTCTAGAACATCAGTCCAGGGGTAAATCAACATCGTCCTTTGTCTTTATCACTTTGAAGCATAAGGAATTCTGCTCTTTGGGTACTTTTCAAAGATTTATCCAAGTGTTAATCTTCCTGCTGGTTTTTCTGAAGCAGGTCCCAAAGCTAATCCAAGGCCAGAATTCATTCAAGATGCATTAGGCTCTTTCTGAGCATTAGTTTAATTCTCCCCAGTTGCACAGATTCTGGGACCAGTAGCTGTTCAAGTTTGCTGGTAGCTTGGCAGTGTTATTTTCAGCGTTTTATTAGGCTTACTATTTTGCTGAAGGCTTAACAGGCTCATTTTCAGATTTTTAATCAAGAACAAGTTTAATGATTGAAGGTAATTATCTCCAGATTAGAAAGGCTTTTAAAATTTTATCAGCATTCCAAAATTTAACAAATAGCCCTCTGATAATCTAATTAAAATCTGAGTTTTTCTGCCAGACTAGCTCAAGCCAGACACACATTCAACCTCTTGTAGGAAATCATTATCCATTTAAGCCATTTCTGACATGTCAGACATAAAAGTTGACTGGCTTTATTATTCTGATAGTTCTCTAGAGGTGGGTGAGGTGCAGTGACCAGGGACACCTTCCTATTTTAAAGAAGGAAACAGCCCATCGGCTGTGGAATACTTGTGTGTGCAGAATACATAGAATTATGTCCAGTAGCAAATCAGAATCAGCTGCTCTGTATCATAACGAAATGCCGTTCACTTCCCATTGGATTTGCACCTTGAAGGTAATTAAGCTTAGGGACTATATTGTAAATAATTCAGTCTAATTTGAACTATGGAGCGTCAATGGATAATAAAACACAAGCAGAAAATAAAACACTATTTCCAGGAACTGTTTATATAAGCTAGGGGCAAAAATATTTTTTATAGTTCTGAAAATAATTTGGACTTTTGAGCTAAGCCTTATTTACCCAAGGATGCACCTTAACCTATTAGTAGCCTGCTGATGCTTTAGAAAAAGCTTGAAAATTGGATTCCAGCAATGGGAGTTGACCAATATCAAATAGTCACATTGGTCTCAGTCAAGGTCAAGAGAAGATCCTGAGAGCATAGTTGGTGAGATAACCGGTGACATTGTTTTTATTTCTGTTGTTATCCAGAAGGTTTTTGTTACTATTTTATTTTTGCCCTTCCTTCTTTTCCAAGGGGATTTATTGTCAGAACTGAAAGTGGGCGAGGCTGAGAGACAAGCATCTTAAAGAGAGGCAGCAGTTTGAAGCCTTGTTTGCATACTGATTTATGTGCTTCCAATTATCAATGTGTGGGAGTTTTGTCTAAAAAGCTGGGCCTGAGTTTCCTTTTGTTCTTCAGTGTCTATTGTGGTTTATGCTTTAAATGGGATGCAAATGTGATTTATAGTGCATGGCTTGATGCAGTTAGAGAAAATTGGGCTTTACAAGGAAATGCAAACGAGTAGGGAAGGGCCACGCGTGAGCAACATGTTCCTGTGGGTGACAAAGGCCTACCCCAGTGTGGCTGATGGGAAGACTGGGGAGTAAACAACATGTGAAAAGTTGTTTCACTCAGAGAACGTGGCTCTCTTCCCTGTGGTCTGGGAGAGTGGAACTAAGTCTCTTAAAACTGTTTAGAGAGTTGTTAAGGAGCATTTCCATGCGGTTGAGAAAAGAACATACACAATAGCATTGTGTTTCTACTGGGCAATACTGACCCTAGGAGACACCTAACATGCTCATTTACTACAGATCCACATGTGGTGTTTCTGCATCAGCATGTTGGATGTCATGCTCCTGAGGACTTTTGACTGATCAAATGACCATAACACAGAAGAAACCATTGTGAAGGATGAGTAGCCTGGGAAGCTCAGAGTTCTCAGGTAATTAACTTGGCCAAACCAAAATTCCTACAGATATGAAATGAGAACTAACAAAAGCAGTTGCATAATACATTCAGTCACTCAACAAATCTTTTCTAAGCACTTTTCCATGCCAATTTTCAACTTAAAAAGCAGCATGGTTATGAGGAAAATAATTAAATTTTAGTTTTGTCTATATTTGTGTGAGTTTTATCGCGACATCACAAACACATTATAGTTTCTAGCATGTAAAACCTGTCATGAACAACCCTAAAAATAACATCTGAGCCTGACTTCTGGTTTTCATACACATTTTCACACATATGCACTTGCACCCTCTCCACACAAAAATGCACACACACACACACACACACACACACACACACACAGAGAGAGAGAGAGAGAGAGAGAGAGAGAGAGAGAGAGAGAGAGAGAGAGAAATAAATAATTAACTAAGACCCACTTAAACTCATTTAAATGGCCTGATTATTTGAACACATTTCTATGTACTTAGAGTATCTATTTTATCTGTAAAATAAAGTAATTGAGTTAGTATTATCTATGAGGTAAATAGTTGTATTTCAGGTGCCACCGCTGTTATTTAACTTTATGGAAACACAACAAAAATATTTAGCATCTCTAACTTTTCATCTTTTCACTCCTAAAATCATGCATACAGAGTCATTATACGGGTGTCAATGTATCTAGGCCTCTTAAAAGAAGTGACTGTCATAAACCACACTGGATGGAATGTAGTTTTTGTAAATGTTTCTCATGGAGTAGCTTTTCTTGTTAAAAAGGTACAATGTACATGGTTGTATATATGTCTACTGATGATCTTCCTGCTGGGGGTGCAGATCAGGTTCCTATAGAGGCTCAGGCCCCTCTCTTTTTTTCCCCATAGATGTTATGGATGTTACTAGAAATTCAGTGACTTACAGTTGCAATTCTCAATATTTAAATTATGAATGTAAAAATATTCAAACTGTGACTGACTCTCAATCATTGTTTAACAAATAAAGAAATAATGCAATTTTGAGCTCATTCTTATCCAGGGGCACTGGTATTTTGGGCTTAGTGTGCCCCAGAAATTCCTACCCAGAAACTCCATGTCATCAGGACAAGGGAGATGTAATTTTAGGATAGCACAGAGTCCAACATAAAAAATAGTTTTATAGACACCGATGTTCTAGGTGAAGTCATCTGATTGTTGGGAAGGGGAAACTGGGGGAAAGATGGAAACAGTATCACTTTGACAAGGACACAGGCTTTAGGTGGAAGGAAGCATGGCTGAGTTGTCACTGAGGAAGGTACAAGATGAGGGATGTATGAAGAGGAGAACTTTATCTTGTTCCAAAGTTTACTCCACGTTTCTCCTGGGAGACTTTTCTTAACATGTTTATATTTTCCCCCTTTCTTTACTCTGTGAAATAAGGAAAAGGAAGGGGGGACCTGGTCTTTATATTACCAAGTCAAAGAGGGCCTAGGGTGAGTGATAAGCTTTCTTCTGTTTGTACAGTGGCTGCTTTGCTGCATACAACACAGGAAGACCATCATGTCATGGGTCGGGTGTGCTATATGCTTAGGGTAGATCATGCTTTGCTTCTAATATTGGTACAAAAACAAACCATTTCATCCAAGTCCACTGCAAAGTTTCTTTTTCCTAGCAAATATTTTGCCATTGTGTGTGAGATGAGAAGAAAGGGTGTAGGGCCATGAAGGAAGGAAGCAGTTCCTGAGCCTATGATTGGTTACAGTAAAGGTTCACACCACCTACATTGCTTCTGTTCTCAGGGATTTTCTTTCCTTTTTCCACTATTAGACTATGCATCAGTCTGTCGGCATCCAATGGAACAGTTTACCAACTATATTTTGACGTATTACTTACTACTAAATTATTTCATTTGTTAATGAATAATTTGTTTCTCCTCTTTATTCTAGCTTCTCTTTCCTTCTTCCTTTCTTTCCTCCTCCTTCCCCTCTTCTTCCTTCTTCTGACAGACTCTTCATATAGAGCTATAGCGAGCCTGGAATCCCCTATCCAAATCAGTCTGGCCTCAAACTCAGATCTCCCCTGTCTCTGAATCTTATATAGTGGGATTAAAGTCATGTACCACTATACTTAGAAATTGAATTATTTTTTATCAGATAATTATTTAACCCTCAGAAAGGTAAACGTTTATTTAAGTAAAATAAAAAAAAATGTCACCAAGTTACTCTAAATCTAAGACAGCATGCCTAGGGAGGTTGCTACAAAGCACTTGACCTTGACATGCTATCATAAGGACCTGAATTTGGACCTCCAGAATCCATATAAGTAACTGTTGGGCGTGTCAAGCTGCCTGTAATCCTAGCCTTGGAACGTGGAGATGGGGTCAAGTAAAAGACTCTGCCTTAGAAGGTGGAGAGCAATAGAGAAAGACACCCACCAAACTTCTTGCTTCCACATGTACGGTCACACATGCATATGCACCACTCACATATATGTGACAGTATATTATATATTCATACAAAGTGAGAGACAACAGCTTTTATTTATACATACATACCACACAGGTGAAATTCCTTATTAATGACTATTTGCTTCAATTTTAGAAAAATCTATAGTGAACATTCAGTGAATAGGGAAAAAATGTCGCAAAACACTGATCTCAGATTATAGCATATTTAAAATATTTTTAAAATAAATTCTTATATAAAGAAATATGTTTGTGAAAAGAAAGATAATAATAAGTTAGTTTTTTTTTTTTTTGCCTAATGGTCATTGTAATGATACTTTTAAGTTTAAAAGTTTGTTGAGGTAGGTTTGGAAACTAGAAGGAAAAAGCAAAAACTTGTAGGTGATGATACCAAAGTCATAGGGACATCACTAACAAAAAAAATGTATTACTGTAGACCACAGCATTGAAATGTTTCTAGAGTGGAAGCTGACGACTATGGGGCAACTCATAAGAACACGACTCAGCTCTCTTTGTTTTTGTTCAACTGGTTTTATTTTTCCTGTTTTGTATCTTTTCTTCTTATAAAATAAAATCAGCTTCTGGTCATCAAAGGCCACTCTAATTACATTACTTTTAGAGAACTTAGAAGATTTAAAGAGAAAGATCAAAGCTGAAAATCATATTTTTGTTGACATCACTAGTTTTACAAACCAAACAGCAAAATCAGTGTCAAAAACAAACAAACACACCAAAACACTAGATCTAGCTGAAATTCTTCCTGTCAGTTGGCAGTTTGCATTGAAGATCTGACTTGGGTGGCTTAGGAGACAGCATGGAGATAGTTGGTCCCTGTTTTATATGACTTCTTGCTTTCCTGAAGACTCTGAGCTTCTCTATGTGACGGTCTCAGGTCTCTCATATCTCAGACAGCAGTATAAGGGTAGACTTTCCCATATGAGCATTTACTAAGCCATTGCCTGCTTCACATTGGCCAAGCTTATTCTCAAGTTTAGGTTGAAAGCCAAAGGAGAGGATACAGTTCAAGGAAAACTGAAGGAAAGGCATCTATTACGGTAAATTTTTGCAAATACTATGTAAAAATAAATTTTGTGTTTTAAAGACCTTAATGTAATTAAATATGACTCTGAAACAATTAAAGAAAAATATGGAATAACCAATCAAAATCCTGGCATGAACAATAGCTTTCTGACTAGGTATCTAGCAGCTGAGTAATAACGGCAATTAGATCACATGAAGAAACGATTATTCACAGCAGAAGAAAAGCCAACACAGTAAAGAGACAGGCTGTAGAGTGGGAATAACTTTTAGAGATATTTACTTGACAGGAAGTTTGCATCTGTTGTGAGGTAATCACCAGAGAAGGCTGCTTGGACATTAATTTAAGCCAATAGAAAGTTTTTACTATCTCACAACTACACTGGGTGCTCAGAATCCTAGCGTAGCACTGAGCCTTTCTCAGGGTGAGCTTTTTAAGCACAAAACCCATGATTGGCATTGACATATGCCAGAAGTGGAACTATAGGAGCCAAAATGCAAAAATAGAACATTTAGAGACTTTCTCAGAACTACGGGCTTTGATGGATTTGTTCTTTGTTTTAAATTTTGGCAAGTGTTATTGTCTACTTGCTAAGTTTAACAGGCTAAATGGCGCTACCATTATGGAGTCAGTTGTGACAAGATTTGGAGGCCTACTAAGGTCTGAGGACCTGTTCCAATATCTAGTAGGTATAATTAATACACACATACAACATTGTGGGATATTTGTACACTGTGTGAAGGTGTATTGTTGTGACTGGTATAAAAAGCCTTAACCAAGAGCTAAGCAGGAGATACAGGAGGAACTTCCAGGAAGAACAAGGAAAACTGGGAAGAGGAATCTAGGTGAGTGGTTTTTTTTTCAGCAGACTCAGAGCAAACTCAGATATGCCTCTAAGAAGAGGTGACTGAGCTACATACCAGAATGCTGATTTAAAAAATCTGGGTTACTTAAGTTACAAGAGCTATTTGGGAAAAGGCATAAACCAAGGCCAATTTTTATAATTATTAATAATAAATCTCTGGGACTTTATTTGTGGACTGGCAGTCCGAAGATAAGTCCACCAAGAAAGCTTGATACATTTTGTGCCCAATACACAATGTACAAATCCACAAAGGACATGAGAAAGCTTTTTTAAAAAAAGTTGGAGTCCACTGGAGTAGGACCAGTGCTTATAGCTCTTTTAGGAGGCCTTGCTACTGAGCACTTCAATGGGGTTTATGAGTGGGTAGAGCATTATTCAGTAGAAGTACATATCAGAGTCACAGAAGATAGAACAGCTTCAGGCCAGGTTCTGCAGGCATGGGGCTCCACTCTCACTGACCTGAAGCAGGCCCAGCCAGCTGCTAGGCAATGTGCTAAGCAGAGCCATATGGCAGAGGTCCTAGCCTCTATTTCACAGTTTGCTCACATGGTCAGAATGCTGCAGATGTCCAGATCTAGAATACCTCTAAGCAGATATAGTATGCTCAAAAATGTACTTAGATGCTGAAGAAAGAAAAGAAAATGGGTATAGTCAGTCATGAAAAAATAAAAATAATAGAGACAGTAAAGTAAAATAAAAGGAAATAGCCACATAAAGTTAAGAAATACACAGGGTGTCTGGAATTTGTATGGTGCTTTGCTGACTTTGAACTTTTTAAAATGCTTATAAACAAAAAACAATAGCTGATGAGAGGCATTGAATAATGAAAACTGCTAAATTAGACTAACCTATATATTTAGAGAATGTTTTAACTTCAAAATGAAAGTCAGAAAATATGTTGCATAGGGGAAAAAGTCTTGCTTTTGTCTTCATAGGAAATGAAAAGTTATTAATTCCTTCAAAATTAATAAAGAACAGATTTGACTGGGGAGACCTCCTGAGGACCTTGGCTACAGACATGAGGGAGGAAGCCAGAAAAGACTGCAAAACAGGTGACATATATGCTGATTCTACTGCATGGAAATAACTCTGAGACTTGTGAAACATGGTAAATCTTGTTGGATACAGAATCCTCATGACTTATTATTACATGCCACCCCTTCAGATGGCAAAGATAGAATTTTGGTGATACCATCCAAACAAGCTTATAAAGTTGACAGATGCTTTTTACCTGCACACACATAAAGCAAAAAATCTTTAGCTGACTCGTACACACTGCACATTTCATACTTGTGTCAATGAAGATCTATATTTTAATCTTTAAAATTTTGCATTTTTAGAACAAAAGGACCAGACATCAACAAAGACAAGTAGCCTAGGTGATCCAGCCTCTCAAAACGCTTCTGTTGAAGTTTCTTCAAAATTGTACATATAGAACAACTTCAAAGTTGCTAACTAATATGGCCCCACCTTATGCAATACTCTAAGCAGGACTTCATATAGGCTCTGTGTGGGGATTCAATAAAAATTTCAGAAGTTTTGGAGATATCAGAGGGAATCTACCCACAGTCTATGTGGAGAGTTAATAAAAGCTCCAGAAGTTCCAGAGCTCTAACCACAGTCAGTCTAGGAGAATCAGAGAGTGGTGATTCAAACCTTTAATCCCAGCACAGGGAGTATCCTGGGAGTGGTGACCTATGCCCTTAATCCCAACTGAGTGAGGTCACTTTAGATTATAGAAAGAATTCCATGCTCCCAAGCAGGCAGTGGTGGGGCCACGCCTTAATTTACAAAAGGGTACTTAAGACAGGATAGAAATACAGAGAGAAGCCAAGCCAAGGGAAGTGAGGCTGAGGAAGCTGGAAGACAGCTGGGTAAGATCTGACTGTGGTGTTGATTCTCTCTAATACCTCCAACTTCTTCAGAGATCTATCCCTGAGTCTCATTTGTGTGACAGCTCTGCACTTTCCCATCATACAAAAACTAAACAAAAAAATTACAGCTGGCTCTCTCAGGATTTGACAATTATCCTAATCTCAGGTCCTCTAGAGATGCCATCACCTCCAGACAACAGGAAGCAATCTAGAGAACACAACACCTGCATTCCCAACAGGTAGGGTGAGTGGGTTTTGGTCATACAGTGAATTATGAATATTTATCAACATTTAGGGGGGTTGGTTACAAGTTGCTGTTGGTCAAGGTCAGGAGAAAGCTAAGCAAATGAGGTTAGATTCAGGGATCTCTTTCTGAAGGGAAGAATGGGGGATATCAGTGAGCTCCCAATAGCTCCAGCCAACCATCTTTGTGGGTCTCCTCCTGATCCCTTTGCTCATATACACCCTTCTTGCTCTCTCTTCAACTGGACCAGGAGCTTGACCTGGTGCTTAGTTATGGATCTATGTTTCTTCCTCTATTCATTGTTGGATAAAGATTCTATAATGACATTTAGGGTGGTCATTCATTTGATTATAGGTGAAGTCCTGTTTAGGCACCCCTTCTACTATTGGTTGGAGTCCTAGCCAGGGGGTTCTTGGAAATTTCCCTGGCATCTGGCCTCTTTCAAACCCCATAGTGGCTCCCTATATCAAGATATCCATCTCTTTTTTTTCCTTCTTTGTTGCTTCTCTCACTCAACCATTTCCTTCTCTCATGATTTTTTTCCTACCTCTCTTTGGTTGCTACCTGTTAGGATCTCAATTTACTCAGGAGATCTTCTCTATTTTCTTTTCCAAGGAGGATCCCTGGATGTCTCTCTTAAGTTCCTTCTTATCCCAAGCTGTTCAGGAGTTGTGGTTTTCAGCCTGAATATTCTTTGGTTTTTGTCTAAAAATCTACTTATGGGTGAGTACATACGATGTCTATCTTTCTGGGCCTGAATTACCGCACTTAGGATAATATTCTCCAGGTCCAACCATTTGCCTGCTGAGTAGTACTCTATTGTGTAGATATACAACAATTTGTCAATACATTCTTCAGTTGAGGGGCATCTAAATTGTTTCCAGGTTCTGGTCATTATGAATACTGCTGCTATGAACATAGTTGAGCTAATGCCCTTGGGGTAATAATGTGCATCCTTTGGGTATATGCCCAATAGTGGTATTGCTAGATCCTTGGGGAGATTGCCAGTTCTCTGATAAAACACCATACTGGTTTTCAAAGTGGCTGTACAAGTTTACACTCCCACCAGCAATGGGGATGGATTACCTAACATCCCTGAATTCCTGGTTCCTTTGGTGGTCTATTCCAAGAACAGAGTCCCCAGTGTAAAAGAGGTATCTCAGACTCTAAAAAGCAAAGGACGTGAGTCAAGGCCAGTTGGTACAGCAGCTGAGGCACAGGCCTCCAAAGATGGCTACTCCACCTCTGAAGTGTTTCCTAACAAGGTGGACAGTATCACTGAGGAAGGTAAGCCGTGGGAAGCCATGGACTACCATCCTCTCATCTTCCGAAATGCCAATATTACCTTTGAAAATGAGGAAACTGGCCTCTCAGATGAGGAGACCTCCAAGTCTTCTCTGGCAGACAACTTGGTCTCAAAGGAGCAGTCTCAACAGGAGGTTATGGATGGGCACCCTCGAGCACCCTGGATTCCCTTGCTCCATATCCCTTCCAGCATGGGCTGGTTGTCACCTGTGTTTTTGTAGCCATTCTGACAGGTGTAAAGGAGTATCTCAGAGTTGTTTTGATTTGCATTTCTCTGGTGGCTAAAGGTGTTGAGCAGTTCTTTTAGTGTTTTTCAGCCATTTGTAATTCGGTTGAGAATTCCCTGTTTAGCTCTGAACCCTGTCTTAAAATTTGATTATTTGGGTTTTTGGTCTCTGGTTTCTTGAGTTCTCTATATATTTTAGAGATCAGTCCTCTGTCAGATGTAGGGTTGCTAAAGGTCCTTTCTCATTCTGTAGGCTGTTGTTTTGTCTTATTGACTGTGTCTTTTGTCTTACAGAAGCTTCTCAGTTTCATGAGGTCCAATTTATTGATTGCTCTTAATGTCTATGATACTGATACTATATTTAGGAAATGGTCACCTGTGCCAATGCATTGGAAGGGTATTTATCACCTTTTTATATCAAGTTTGGTGTATCTGAGTTTATGTTGATGTCTTTGATCCACTTGGATTTGAGTTTTGTGAAGAGTGATATAGGTTTGGATCTATTTGCATTCTTCTGCACACTACTATCCAGTTATGCCAGCACCATTTCTTGAAGATGCTATCTTTTTTCCCATTGTATATTTTGTCCTCCTTATCAAAAATCAGGTGGTCATAGGTGTGTGGGTTAATGTTGGGGTCTTTGATTCGATTCCATTGATTCACAAGTCTGTTTTTGTGTTAGTACCAGGCTGTTTTTATTACTATGGCTCTATATTATAGCTTGAAGACAGGGATGGTGATTCTTTCTGAAATTTTTTTATTGGACAGAATTGTTTTGGCAAACCTGGGTTTCCTGTTATTTCATATGAAGTTGTGTACTGTTCTTACAAGGTCAGAAAACAATTGTGTTGGGATTTTGATAGGGATTGAATTGAATCTGTAGATTGTTTTTGGTAAGACTGCCATTTTTACTATGTTGATCCTACCTGTCCAAGAACATGGGAGATCTTTGCATTTCTTGATATCTTCTTTAATTTCTTTCTTCAATGTTTTAAAGTTCTTGTCATATAGGTCTTTCACTTTTTTAGTTAGAATTATCCCAAGATATTTGATGTCATTTGCAGCTATTGTAATGGGTGATATTTTCCTGATTTCTTTTTCAGCTCTTTTATCATTTGTGTAGAAGAGCTATTGATTTTTAAAAATTAATCTTGTACCCTGCTACATTCCTGAAGGTGTTTATCAGCTGTAGGAGTTCCCTGGTAGGATTTTGTGGGTCACTCATGTATATAATCATATCATCTGCAAATAGAGATAGTTTGACTTCTTCCTTTCCAATTTCTATCCCCTTAATCTCCTTTTGTTCTCTTATTGCTTTAGCTAAAACTTTGAGAACTATATTGAATAGTTAAGGAGAAAGAGGACAGCCTTGTCTTGTTCCTGATTTTAGTGGGATTGCTTTGGGTTTCTCTCAATTTAGTTTGATGTTGGCTGTCGGCTTGCTGTATATCACCTTTATTATATTTAAGTATTTCTTTCCCTGTATTCCTGATCTCTCCAGGACTATTATCAAAAAAAAAGTATTGGATTTTGTCAAAGGCTTTTCCAAAATCTAAGGAGATGATCATGTGGTTTTTTTTTCTTTCAGTTTGTTTATCTGAGAGATGACATTCACAGTATGTCATATGTTGTGCCATCCCTGTATATCTGTGATGAAGCATACTTGATCACGGTGGATGATTTTTTGATATGTTGTTGAATTCAGCTTGCCAGTATTTTATTATTTTTGCATCAATGTTCATGAGGGAGATTGGTCTGTAATTCTCTTTCTTTGTTGCATATTTGAGTGGCTTTGGTATCAGGGTGATTATAGCCTAATAAATTAGTTCAGCATTTCTTCAGTTTCTATTGTATGAAACAGTTTGAGGATGATTGATATTACTTCTTTGAATATCTGGTAGAATTTTGGACTGAAACCATTAGGCTCTGAGCTTTTTTAACTTGGGATACTTTCAATAACAGCTTAAATTTCCTTAAGAGTTATAGGTCTATTTAGGTCATTTATTTGTTCTTGATTTAATTTTGGTAAGTGGTACCTGTCCAGAAAGCTTTTCATTTCTTTTAGGTTTTCCAATTTAGGTGGAGTATAGATTTTCGATATATGACCTAATGATTTTTTTGTATTTCCTGGGTATTATGTCCTTTTCATTTCTGATACTGTTAATTTGGATACTCTGTCTGTGCCTTTTGTTTACTTTGAATAAGAGTTTTTCTGTATATTTTGTTAGATATTAGGATGGCTACACCAGCTTGTTTCTTAGGACCATTTGATTGAAAAGTCTTTCCCAAACCCTTTGCTCTGAGCCTGTGTACGTCTTTGAAGTTGAAGTGTGTCTCTTATATGTAGAAGCATGGATTCTGTTTTTATATCCATTGTATTAAAGCGTGTCTTTTTATAGGTGAATTGAGTTCATTAATATTAAGGAATATTAATGACCAGTGATTGTTACTTCCTGTTATTTTTAGTGGTAGTGTGTATGTGCATTGTGTGTTTGTGTGTATGTATGTGTGTGTGTGTGTTTTCGTCCTTGGGTTTTTCTTCTGTGGGATTATCTATTGCTTGTGGTTTCATGGATATATCTGATTACCTTAAATTGAAGTTTTCTATCTAGTGCTTTCTTTAAGGTCAGATTTATGGATAGGTATTGTTTAAATCTGGTTTTGTCATAAAATATTTTGTTTACTACATCTATGGTGACTGATAATTTTTCTGGGTATAGTAGTCTGGGCTGGCAGCCATGATATTTTAGTGTCTGTATAATATCTGACTAGGACCTTCTTTCTTTCATTGTTTCCATTGAGTAATCTGGTGTTATTCATATGGGTCTGTCTTTATAGGTGATTTGGCCTGTTTCCTTTGCAGCTCTTAGTATATTTTCTTTGTTCTGTAGGTTTAGTGGTTTGAGTATTATGTGGTGAGCAGACTTTTTTGGTATCTAGTCTATTTAGTGTTTTGTAAGTTTTTTTTTTTTTTTTAACCTTAATGGGCATTTCTTTCTTTAGGTTGGGAAAGTTTTCTTCTATGATTTTGTTGAATATATTTTCTGTGTGTTTGAGTTGATATTCTTCTTCTTCAATTCCAATTATTCTCAAGTTTGGTCTTTCATGGTGTCCCAGATTTTTTGGATGTTTTGTGTTATGACTTTTTTGGTTTTAGTGCTTTCTTTGACTGATATATCTATTTCCATTATTGAGTATTCCACTCCAGAGATCCTCTTTTCCATCTCTTGCATTCTGTTGGTAATGCTTGCATTTGTACTTCTGGTTCATTTCTTCAGATTTTCTAGTTCTAGCTTTGCCTCGGTTTGTGTCTTCCTTCTTGCTTCTATTTCAGTTTTTAAGTCTTGATATGTTTCCTTCACCTATTTGTTTTATTTGTCTTAGTTTTCTTTATTTTATTTCAGGGATTTGTTAATCTCTTCATTTTTTTTGTCTTTTCTTCTTTTCCTTTAAGGGAATTTTTTTTATATCCTCTTTTAAGGCTTCTATTAGCTTCATAAAGATTTTTAAAGGTCATCTTCTGCTTCTTCTACATTGCTAAGCTCAATTCTTGATGTTGTAGAAGCACCAGATTTTTTTGGTGTTACCATGTTGTTCTTTATGTTGTAATATGTACTGTTACACTGGTGTCTGCCCATTGCTTCCTTGATACACTGCAGGGTTTGTCTGAATCTCAGAGAGCTGATTTTGGTGCAAACTGTTCTGGGCATGTCTGTGTCTCAGGAAGCCTCTCTTGGTCTAATCTGAGTTCCTGATCCACTTGGAGGTAGTGTATTTTTTTCAGTCTCTTAGTCTGCTGTGGGCCAGGGGCCTGTGGCTTTCTGGCTGTCACAGAGGTCTCTGAGGTCATGTTTGATGGTGTGGGTTGGGAATGGGGTGGGTTTTGGTGCTGTGGTGTCCATCAGACTGGGTTTTGCTGGGGATTTGGGCTTACAGGGGGTTTCCCTGCTGGCTTGGATTTAGGTGAAGATCCGGGTGGTGGTGGGGTTCCTAGGGCTGTGTTTTCAGGCCTGGTTTCAGAGATTGTGGTCTCCACTTGGCCTGGGCTGGGTGTCACTCACCTTTTAGTCTGTTGTGGGCCAGGGGTCTATTGGTTTCTGGTTGTTGTGGAGATCTCTGAGGTGGCCATGTCAAATGTAATAGAAATTTCTAGCCCTTGAAAGTTATTATTATAAAATATTCAGGGAATTAAAAGTGCAGACTAGTAGTCATCTACAACAATCAAACTTGTAGTCATGTTTGGTTCTTTTCAATGTGAAACAGATATATTTTATACATATGGTCTTAAACACTTTAGAAACCTACAGAATATGACACTTAAGAAGTTTAGTAATTCAAGGCTTTTCATGATAGTGGGACAATTTACTTTAAAAAAGGATTATGGGCATCAGAGAATCTCCATATGGAGTTTGTTTTCAAAGTGACGAAGCTAAGCAAGAAAATATCCTCACCTTGACTGTTGACAAAATGATGTCCAAACTGGACAAACAATAAGCAAAAGAAAGGGACACCAGACATTGCCAAGACAAGGTGGACAGTTCTTCAACATGCCTGCTTCACGGCCACGAGACTAAATGAAAAAATCAGTCATCCTCCTATACACCAATGACAAAAGATCTGGGAAAGAAATTGGGAAAATATCACCTCTTACAACAGTTGCAAATAACATTAAGTATCTTGAGGTAACTCTACCCAAACAAGTGAAAGACCCATATGATAAGAACTTTAAAACACTAAAAAAAGAAATTGAAGAAGATATCAGGAAATGGAAAGGTCTCCCATGCTCCTGGATAGGTGTTGCACCAATGAAAGAAACTCAGAGCCGGATCTCAGGGAAAGGCTGAGACATCAAGGAGAGAAAACACCACAGTCAGATCTCACCCAGCTGTCCTCCAGCTTCCTCAGCCTTGCTCCTCCTGGCTTCTTCTGCCTGTTCTGTCTTTCTATGCCTGACATAATACTCTCTTTGCCCAGTTGTTTCACATCCAGGTTAAGATTAAAGGCCTGACACCATCACTGCCTGCCTGGGAGTCTGGAACTCCCTCTGTAAACTAAGATGGCCCCAAACTCAGATCTGCTGGGATTAAGGGTGAAGGTCACCACTCCCAGACTTTCCCTGTGCTGGGATTAAAGGTGTGAGTTACCATCTCTGATCCTTCTAGACTGACTGTGAGTAGACCCCTCTGATATGTCAGACTGGTTTTTATTAAATTTGAAACATATCCCCACAGATAGGTAGGGTAAACATAGTAAAAAAAAATGGCACTAGAGCCACTACTTGGGCTCTGAACACCAATGGCATTATAAAGGTAGGAAGTGCTCCACAAATATATTTTATTAACGAATGATAACCACAGCACGCACACGTGCACACACACACACACACACACACACACACACACACACACACACACACACATACACATACACATCTATATCTATCTATCTATCTCTCTCTGTCTCTGTCTCTCTCTCTCTCTCTCTCTCTCTCTCTCTCATTTACGGCCCAGGATTGGTATAAAAAATTATGAGCTAGTTAATTTGTTCAAGACTTTGGACGGTGACAAAGATTTAAATAGTCCAAGAGAATTATCTGATGAGGCTGAGAAAGAATTAGAGTTGGTGGAAAAGAAACTTCAAGAAGCACATGTGGATCGTGTGGATCCAGACCAGGATTGCATACTTGTTATTTTACCCTTTAGACAATCTCCAACAGGAATCTTAATGCAAAGAGAAAGCATTATATTAGAATGGATATTTCTGCCACATAGGCCAAGCAAGAAGATGAAAACATATATTGAAAAAATTTCTGATCTGATTTTTAAAGGTAAATTAAGACTTCACCAATTGACTAGAAAGGACCCTGCAGAAATTGTGCCTTTGACTAATGAAGAAATATAACGATTATGGGCAGACAGTGAACCTTGGCAAAAGGCTTGTAGTGACTTTTTAGGAGAGATTAATAATAAATATCCTCCAAACAAGAGAATTCAATTCATAAAGGAAACTAATTGGATCTTTCCTCATGTGGTACAGGATAAACCCATTTCTGGAGCCCCCACCTTTTATACTGATGTGAACAATTTAGGAAGGGCTGGCTACAAGACTTAATTAAGGCGGCTCAGAGCCCTTATAATAACTCTGTTCAGAAGTCAGAACTATATGCAATTATTATGGTGTTGTTGGATTTCACAGAGCCTCTCAATGTAATTACTGACTCTCAATATGCAGAAAGAGTTGTTTTACATATTGAAACTGCTGACTTCATTCCTGATGATACAGACCTGACCTTACTGTTCATACAACTACAAGATATCATCAGAAATAGGTTACATCCTATGTACATAACACATATCAGGGCGCACATGGGTCTCCCAGGCCGTCTAGCACAGGGTAATGATGAAATAGATTGGTTGCTTATAGGAAATGTGCTAGAGGCCACAGAATTTCATGAGAAACATCATGTTAACAGCAAAGGGCTAAAGAAGAGTTTTTCCATCACTTGGAATGAAGCAAAGGAAATAGTAGTGCATTGTAACACTTGCTCTTTCTATAACCAACCGTCTTTACCTGCTGGAAGTAATCCTAAAGGTACACAGAGAAATTAGATCTGGCAAATGGATGTGTTTCACTTCCCAGAATTCGGAAAGATGAAATATGTACATCATACTATCGATACTTACTCTGGAATGCAATGGGTGACTGCTCTGAGTTCTGAAAATGCTGATGCTGTACTTAATCACCTTTTGGAAGCCATGGCCATAATGGGAATTCCCACTCAGATTAAGACTGACAATGCTCCAGCTTACGTTTCCTGAAAAATGAAGCTGATTTTTGGATACTATAATATAAAGCATATTACGGGGATACCACACAATCCTACAGGACAGGCAGTTGTAGAGAGATCTCACTGCATGTTGAAAGAGATGCTTTATAAACAGAAGAAAGAAATGAGAAAACCCAGGGAGAGGCTGCACAGTGCCTTATTGACTTTAAATTTTCTTAACGCTGATGAAAAGGGAACATCAGCTGCTGAGAGACATTGGGTAATAGAGAAATCCTCCGAGATAAATCAACCCATCTACTTCAAAGATGTGTTGACTTCAGAGTGGAAGCCGGGATATGTGCTTTGATGGGGTAGGGGTTTCGCTTTTGTTTCAACAGGAACAGAAAAGATATGGGTACTGACAAAACTAATAAAAGTCCACTTCAAAAAGGAATCCCTTCCTGAGGAGGAGAAGTGATTGCTCATCCATGATATGACAAATGGATTCATGGTAAGGAAAACACATTAACAAACCTGGGGCAGGGTCTCAATTTTGTCTTTACAGGAAAACGAATACAACTACTTTTTTTTTTTAAGACATTAACTAGACATTGGATAATTACTCATTTGCAATTGAGGAGAGATCGATGATGAAGGAATGTAAATGACAGACTATGAGACCAACTGATATACATATGCACTACTGGGTAATCTCTCAATTCTTACTGCTTTGCATCTTGCATCTACACCTCAAAAAAAAAAAGTGGTCCTGATTTTACAATTAATGAAGCTGGATTTGTATTGGGAGCAAGTGGTTTTCTCCCTCTCTAAACCCAAGCATATTGGTAAAGAAAATGTGAAAAATTCTGTCTCATATCAGAAAGGCCACCTGGTGTGAGACAGAAGACAGAATATTTAGGGACCAATATTATTGTGACTTCATCTTAAACCTTGTTTCTCTCTGTTTCTGTACCTTTCAAACATCCTGTATGCATACAATCTTCTGAAGTCATAGAAGATATGAATATCTTCTTTGAGTATCAACAATGCTTAAGTTTTCCATTGTAAATAACATTTCCTCCTATCAGCTATCTACAAAGAATCTAGAACTGTGACGGGGCTCCCACCGCAACAACTCCTACTAGTGAAACAAGAAGAAAATGGAGAGTATGAGAAAGAGAGTAAGAGACAGGTAGACAGACAGACAGGCAAAAATAGAAAAATCAAGAACCTGGTGCGCACCAATCAATGATTGTTTTCAGAAAATAGACTATTCAAAAATGGCTGCAAGATAGCTCTCTATGATTATCCTCCAGATCACACTTCTAATTGGAATTCCAGATGGAGTTAACCACTATTCTGAGAATGGTTATAAATGTATATAGTCAGTCCATTAAGATCTAACCATTGTTTTAGCTTTTACAGGATCCTAAAGAGATCACCCTTAAGTCAGCAGGAAGCAACCTTATGAAAGACTATGCCCCCTTTCCCAATAAGTTTTGTGTTCTGAGGGTTGTGGGTAATTATTATTCTGTTAGAATAGTTATAAGTTAAAATTGGGTGGAGGACAGAACTATAATATAGCATCAAAGATCTCTTTTGAAGAAGAGAAGGGGGATAGATATGATAGATAAAGGTAGATTTCTACCTACCTATACACCATTCTAGCTGAATGTATGGGCTAAGTTAAAGACAATTTGCATTGGCATAGGTATTTGTATATTGATATAAATGTAAAATCATTTTATATGTTTAATTGTGATAATTTGTACATTGGTATAAAGTTTAATCTAAAATTGCTTTATATAACCAAAGCAACTTGTACTTCAATATAAATCTGAATCTGTAACTATTATGTAAAATTGAATCTGTAATTGCTATATTTTATATATGCTTCTATCTCTATTTAAAATATTTGCACATCATTGTCATGTACACTATGCAATTACTACCTTCATTTAACTATACTAGATATAATATATGATTGCACTAGTTATGATATATGCACAAGATGTTTTATATACCTCTGTTTAGATGATATGTAGATACATGTCTAAAATGCTGTGACCACTTTACATGGTAATATACCCCTGGCTAATGTTTGATAGTCATACTAAAAGTCATTGTTCAGGGATTGTACACCCCTTATATAGGTATTCTAATTTTTAGTACAGGGTTTATTCCTTAAGACGATAAAAACTGCAGTCAACATTACTTAAGGTATCATATCTCAGTCATCTCAGATACAGGTTAGAATATCATAGATAGGCAAAAATCTTCAACCATTTTATAGACCCAGAGAATATGGCATTTAACATTTGAAATTCGGCCACTAGAGGCACGACGACTTCTGGTGTCACTGCTCCTTTCCCGAGATGGTGTTGTGCATCGAGGATACTCCTCTGGAGTTTGTCCTTTTGGCAAAGAATGACCTGTTGGGTAAGGAACCTCCCTTACCTTGATTGCTGACAGTACACGCATGGTGTCCAAGCTGGATGAACAAGTTGATGGATGGAGATTGACGAAACCTGCCTGGACAGGATAAGATAGTCCCTCCAAAATTGCCCTGCTTGTGAAAAGATCTGTCAGATACCATAGGCCTGTAGCCAATATGATAGATGCTCCAACGGCGCACAAAACCAGAGGTGATTGTCCAGGTAGCTGTGTTGCTGTCTTCTCCAAAATTTGGAAGCCACTACTTCCATGTACTTCTGACTTTCAAGTGATATATCTTCCTTCTCAGGTCTTGAAGGGGTTGAAGAATAGGTATTTAATAGGTATTTAACTCATAATAATTCCTATTGTACATAGTCTTAGTTTAGAACCTTCTTAGTTAGACAAAAGGGGGAGATGTAGTGGGATTCAGGTGTCAGCTGATAAGGTCCTAGGACGCTTATCCAGGGTCCCGAGCTCCTGGAGGGGGTGTGGCCAACCTGGAGGGGATGTGGCCAACCCCATTGATAAGGGGCTGCTGGAACATGGGGAGGTCTCTTCTCTGGCTGCTGGAGAAACCGGATCGGAATCCATTGTCCGTCCATCGCTGGTCCATTGCTCAGATACTCCAGTCCCTGTTCAGGTGCCACTATAAGCTGTTACTAGTATCGTGAGTGTTGATTTATATTCTAATAAATATTAATCTTAGACTGGTGCCTTGTAAGTAAAACTCTGCCTACACTTTGTTATCTCAGAGTTATAAATCAAAAGTTGTATTTAATACCTTGATGTTTGTAGCTACCAAGCCCAATAGCTTCAATAAACCAAAACCTATTAAGATTTCTCATTGTTTGCTGGATATCTATTCCTAATTTTAAACTGTCATACCAAATATCTTCCCTTGTTACTTTAGAAAATAAACTTGACTGCTATTAAGACTGTTTTAGAGCAGATATGGTTGCTTCCATCATGGCTGTATTTTATATCTGAAATCCCTACCCACAGGACTTCCTGTAGAACCTTCTCTTTGTCATCACACATTTCAGACACATACTTTCAGATCTTGATACAAAACAAAACAAAACAAAACAAAACAAACAACAACAACAACAACAAAAACAATTTGTTCCAGAAAGGCTTTGAAGGACAAATTAAATTTGTTATTCTTCTAGTCTGTGTTTGACATCCAATTAATATTAAATTGTACTTATGTGCATAAATACTCCATGGCTCTCTATCAGAAACTATTCCATTGATTTTGAGGCAAACAAGCTTACATGATTCTCTTAAACATCATTTTTTCCTATTACTTCCTGCCATGTAATGTAATTCAACATTTGTTTTGACCATGTTTCAGGAATAGAGAGATTTAATAGTTCTTTAGGGCTCAGAAGGGTCTCGGGGGTCACAGAACTTATATAAACCCTTTTATCTGCAACTTAAGACCCTTATTATCTATCATATTCTTTGCCAGATGCTTTAGCTATTCTCAAAACCCATGCCAGATCCTCCTTGAAGATGGAAACAGCTAGATCATATGCTAATCCTCTTTTGATCACTATGGATTTATTTGCATGCAAATGTCTGTATGCATTTGCTATTATGAGAAGAAATACAGTAATATAGGCAACTAGGAATTGTGTGTACATCTTTATCTTTATTGCATGGGCTGTAAACTGAGTCTTTGGTTCAAGTCACTGTTGTTCTATAGGAAGTTCTGTCCTGTTTAATGTCCTTGGAGCTCTCTATCTGCTTTTTGTACACTGTCTGGCCATTCTCTATCGGTTTCTTGGAATTCTTTGACTGAACTATATTCTGCATCAAATTAACCAGCTCTGGTCATTTTTTCCCTCTCTGTTCATGGTCTCCCAGTCAGATTCCACCCTGCTGTTGCTCGACTTATCTCTGCAATTTGATTCCAAATCTTAGCTTATGAGCATTGACTTTTTAAAATATCAGTTAAAATAAATCAATGTCTGGAATTATTCCCCCCCTTTCATTCATGATGGCTAAGAAATGGAGACAACTAGGATGTGAGGATGTAGGCCATCTGCCTGTTGAGAACCGTTCACTTTTGTATTGTTATATGAGAGAATTGTATTTAGACATTAAGCTCCTATTTTTATTTAGGGAGGAAGAATGAATAAAGAATGGAAGTTGCTAAGGATGATGAGATATCTTAGTAGGTAAACTTCTGCCACTGAACCTGGCAACCTGACTTCCATCCCCAGGATTCGCATATTGGAAGGAGAGAACTGATCCCTACAAGTTGTCCCCTCCCCTACACACCCACACCATGGACATAACCCTCCATCCATCACATATAAAATAAACAAATTTAATAAAAAGGGGAGTCTCTGTGTTTCTCTTATCATTGCCTTTATCATAATGAATACATTATCATACTATAAGGTCTATTAGTTAGAGCTGAGTTTTTTTGAGCAACTTACTTAATCTTGAATTTCTTTCTTTTTAAGTGAACATACCACAGAGATACTTGTATATCCATCTTTACTGTATCATTCACAATAGTTGAAGGTATGAAAGCAGACTAGATACTTATCAATAGAAGGATAGATAAAGATATGAAATATATATGTGTACATGCATGCATGTGTGTGCCCATGCTTGTGCACACACATCACGTTGGAGTTCTATTCATCCTTAAAGAGTAATTAAATTATGTAATTTACTTAATAATCACTAATAAGCCAGACTAATAAAGACAAATACATGGTTTTTCTTTGTGTGGAATCTATACTTAAAAGAATATTTTACTTGAATTGTAAAATTATAAATATATACATACAGATACACATATATACATATGTGTACAACATGAATGAAGAAATTTGAGTATAAAAAGGGACAAGGAAGTAATGGATATAAAATAAAGAGGGATCAGTAAATATTAGGGGAGATAAAGGGAGACAGATACCTCATTTTATTTTATATATAGCATCATGATTTAATTACATATATGTCTTACATATGTCATGAAAGCATAAGGCCAAGGGGAGATAGAAACAATGAGTTGTTAAGGGGACAAGGAAGTTGGCAGGGCTAAATATGAACAAAGTATATTGATATAGATGCATGAAAATTTAATAATGGAAAATATTACAAAATAGAAGCAAAAAGTAATAATTTCTATGTTAAAAGGCAACTGTGAAAATCAAGTAAATAGCATATGTGAAAATAACTATTTTAAAAAATGGAATATGGAATAAATATAGTGTGAGCTGGGCTTAACTAAGAAACATGAATGTTTTAATGTTTTTAGAATAAATAAATAGTCTCATTAGCATATAAAACTCTCTGTAGTCCTGTGTTAATAAGTCTTAAAATGCATGCTTAACCTACAATTCTTGAAAACATGATTGAAAGTAATGTCTCGATGGCCTTAATCTTAAAATAACAAACTTAAACACAAGGCTCTATATTGGCATTTAAGAGATCTGATCCTGTATTTGATTGGGGGATTAATTTATTTTTTCCTTTATTGTTGTTCTCATCGCACATGAGAAATCTCACATTTTTTGTGTAATGAATAACAAACATGATTATAGAGCTTCAGCTATATAGAATTATCTGTAAGCTAAAATAAAAACATATGTAAAGCATTTTAGAATATTGTTTGTTCTCAAGATATGTTATGGTTCCATTGTATAAGGCATATTTATTGGACCAATCATCATGCTTTTGTGTGAGTTCAAAGGCTTAGCACCACCTCATTGACGATTAGAAGGCACATTCTTTTAAAGTGACTTTTTCACTTGTGTGGTCTCTTTCTCTGATGTTCTTTGTTCCCATGTATTTTATTACTACTACCAAGCAAGCATAAAAGATTTTTTTAATTGTTTGAGTTTGCATAGCTATGTTCATTATGTATAGATTCTCTTCATGAAAATAAGCTAATGGCTTGTTTGGTATCATTAAAAACAAAAATTTTCTGTTAAATTGAGAAATATTTTCTTAATCTTTATCTCAACTAATAATCAGTTCTTTGTACTCAAGATAAGAGTATGTTTTAAAACATGCTTTTGAAAATCTACTGCCAAGGAACTTCAAGAACGTTATTAAGAAACAATATTTCAGTCAATTATTAATATAATCAATATAGTCCAACTCTAAAATTTAGAAACACATTATAGGCATAAAAATCATACATAAATTTTAATGATAGTGAGCATATGAGCATATGTTATAATGTAGATACTAAAGATCATGGAGTAAGCTTATGTAGCCATTTCTGTGCATATATTTTAAGATTACATGTGTGCAAATAATTAAAAGGCTGTAACACTGATACATTTTTTTCATATCTACCTGTTATTGTGGGTTGAATTATGTATTATACACCTAACTGTTGGACGAATAAATGAGACTCAGGGATAGATCTCTGAGGAAGTCGGAGATATTAGAGAGAATAAACACCACACAGTCAGATCTTACCCAGCTGTCTTCCAGCTTCCTCAGCCTCACTTCCCTTGGCTTCCTCGGCTTTCTATCTCCACCTTAAATACCCTTTCGGTAAATTAGGGCGTGGCCCCACCACTGCCTGTTTGGGAGCATGGAATTCCTTCTATAATCTAAAATTACCTCACTCAGTTGGGATTAACTGCGTAGGTCACCACTCCCAGAATACTCCCTGTGCTGGGATTAAATGTGTGAATCACCACTCTCTGATTCTCCTAGACTGACTGTGGTTAGAGCTCTGGAACTTCTGGAACTTTTATTAAATCCCCACATAGACTGTGGGTAGATTCCCTCTGATATCTCTGAAACTTCTGAAGCTTTTATTGAATCCCCACATAAATTCTCAAAATATGACTTTTTGGAAACAGTGTCTTTAGAAATAATTGAGTCAGAATGAGGTCATTAAAGTTAGCTCTAATATAGTATGATTTTGGTATCCTTATAAAAAGAATTCAGACACAGAAATGCATACACACATATGACAATGTGCAGAATCATAGAGAGAAATGATCACACACCAGAAGTCTGAAACAGAAGCTCCTTTATAGCATCCAGAGGAATCCACCATGCCAATACCTTCACTTTCCGCTATATCTCCAGAACTGTGAAAATATATTTTTGTCATAACCACGCCATCTCTGGTACTTTGTAATTGTAGCCCTATCACAAAAATGTAAGTATGAGCATGAAATACAATTCTTATTTCATAAAGAAATATGAACACAAGAATCTAAGTATCTCAGTGGTTGGTATCATTTTCATTATATTTGCTTTAAAAACCTGGAGGCCTTTCTTTCTAACATTCTCTTCTTTGCATCCTATCTCTAAATTATTATCAAATATTTCTTGACTATCATCTCTTCATTTTATTGTCATGAATCTTAGAATGTCTAGACCACCATAAAATCTTGTCTGGCATGCTCACTGAGTCTATTCTTTCTCTTCTATAGGCCATTTCTGAAGCAGACAGATAGAAAACCTAGATCATATTTTTTTGTCTTGGATATTAACATGGATCTTCTTTGGTCATTGAACAAAGATCAGACACCAGATCTGCAGGATCTGAAACTTCCATGTCTTTTAAAACACAGTGTAAGGGACTGAAAGAGCAAGGGGGCAGCAAGCTCCCAACTTGGTCCTTGCCATAACCAGGAAGCTAAAGAAAAGATGATGTCTCTGTTTTCTGCTGTTTGACACCAGACTGCATGGACCTCAGATCTCTGTCAGGAGGAAAATAAATAGGCTGCATTCCATTGTTGTTTGGCTTTTTATAGACTGGTACTTGTTGAGAAAGGAGATTAATCAGGACCTAACAGTCTTACTAAAATTAAAGGTGATCATAGGTCCAAGTTACAGAGGTATGAATGCTGATGAGGTGGAGGAACTTTTTAAAGAAGCTGTAGAGTATGCCCAGGGGAGTCACTGAAGTCTTTTGCTAAATATCACACTGGGCATGGTGTTGGTGAGAAAGGATGAGGCTGGGGAAAGATAAAATCTGTTGAATACAGAGAAGCTACTGAGAAGTGGTGAGAACAATGTGTAGATCTTGAGAAATGCTAGATAATGTTCAAGTTCATATCAATGATAATAAAGTATCATTATTTAAAATCTGAGCTTCTAGTAGAGCTCAAGACAAATCAAGTTTAAAGAGTAGAATAGCCACAAAGTAAAATCTATTCAAGAGTGATGCAAACAAACTTTGAAAAGATCAAATTGATGTGCTGGCACATTTATAATTGCAGAATCAAAATAAACTATTTACAGCATATTATGTCAAACACCCAACAACTACAGAAACACCACTAGATAGGGAAGTAATTTCTGACTCCTAATGAGAATTAATATCAACCAATGAAGATTAGAAATAATGAATGGCCATACCCCTCATCTGGTCTCCTTGCCCAGCCTTAATATATGGGGAGGTGTTTAGTCTTACTGCAACCTGATATGTCATGTCTTATTGATATTCATAGGAGACCTCCCGTTTCCTGGATTGAGATGGAAGAGGGTGTAGCTGAGGGATGAGAGGGTGGAATGGGTAAGAGGGACTGGGAGAAGAGAATGGGGGAAGCTGTGCTGGGAAATAAAATAATAGATGAAGGAAAACATAAGTAATGGATGGTATAGGGTAAAAAGAAAAATAAGAATTTTTAAAATATTTCAGAGAAACTAGAAAATAACGAGGCAGTATATATGAACTCTCAGCAGGGAATTAGGTACAGATATAGGAAAAGGAATCAGTTTGAATTTTAGAGCTGAAGACATTATGTCAGAATTCAAGTGTTCAGTCTACTAAACATTGAAGAACACCAAATATGCAAAAGGTCATTAGAAACTACTCAGACAGGATGACCAAGAGCTAAAAGACAAATAAACAAAATCTCTCAATACAAAAACAAATGAACAAAAGGCACAACAAAACCTCAATGTCTCCTAAAATGTCCCCAATCAATGTACAATTACAAAAACAGAAAATCTGAAGAATGTTTTCAAGAAATAAGGAATTACAAATCACATGCTGATCAAATTATTGAAAGTCTGCACAAACAAACAAAAGCAAACACATTGCGTACAATAAAACAGGAAGGGCAGTTGCTATTTCACCACAATTATGTGAAATCAGTTATATATTGCAGCTCAGAGTCCTGGCCTGGCCTACTGGTTCTGAAATCTCGGATTTCCAAGTACTACTATTAGACCCCTGAGTACCAATGCCAGTAACCATTTATTTCCTGTATGGCTGCACTAAAAAAGAATATTAAAAAAACTACACCTAGAAGATTATGATAAGGTATGTTTCTGAGTTACTAACTTAAGAGATGATTGACAAAAATAATAAATCATAAGATGCTTAGAAAAATTTAATAAAAATTTTATCACAAAACATGACAACATGATAAATGGAAATAATCAGAAAATTGTTGCCTTATGCATGAAATGAAATGTTGGAAGGTAAGTTATGAGTTTAAGATGCATACTACAAAAGTCAACAGAATTGCTAAAGCAAACAGAAAAAAAGTGCAACAATTTGAAAGTCAACAAAGGATAGAAAAATCACATGTTAGTATTCAGTTAACTTCGGGAAGAAAAGAAGTACAAAAGTAAAAGAGAATAAATAGGAAAATTAAAGTCGAAATAGAAGAGACTATTATCAGATGGATACTAACAGATGCTCTAAATGTGAATGATGTGGCCGTTCTTATGAAAAGAAAGATACTTTCAGTATAAAAACACCTTATTGTTTTATTTGTAAGTAAAACTTTCTGTGCAAACTGTTACATTAACAGTAAAGGTAGGCAGGGCTGAAGGGATGACTCGGCGGCTAAGAGGACTGGCTGCTCTTCTGAAGAACCTGGGTTTGAGTCCCAGCGCCCACACAGTGGCTCACAAAGGTCTGTAATGTTATTCCCAGGGGATCTGATGCCCTCTTCTGGTCCTTGTAAGCACCAGGTGTACGTGCAGATAAAACACTTTAATCACATAAAAAGAAGAAGATAGACAAATAAATGCTATGAGTGTACTGAAGCTGAAGGAGAAAAAGAATATGATTCAAATACACTTCATAGTTGCATAAAATTTTTCCAAAATAGAAATAGCTTTTACAGTGGCCCTAATTCATCCTGAACATACAATAACACCACCACCAAGAAAACACACTGAAAGCAACCAGCGATTAATCAGTAAACACTTGTTTAAAAAAACCAAAATAGTATGTGGGATTCAAAAATAAAACATACAGTGGTAGATCAATTTCATTTGATATGTGTAGTCATTGTTGTTAATAGTCACAAAACATTCAATTCATTAGAGCTTTTTTATGATAATTTATATTTGTTTTAAATATAAATTTATACATGCATATGATAAGCTTTTAAAATCAAATCCACTCCTTACTTCCAATTCCTTCCCTACACCTCCGCCATGTTAGCCTCTTAACTTTACATGCTCCTTTTAGACGCACAGTGATCCCATTTAGTACTACCTGAATGGGCATAGGCATAGCCTCTGAGAGTCTGCATCCCTGGAGGAAATTGACTCTGGCTTTTCTAGGAGCCATCAGTTGCCAATAGCTTCTCAGATTGGGGTGGATTTCATGAGCCACTCATTTATCTATCTGGGTTTCTGATCTTTGCAGGTCTTGTTCATGCCAGATATTGTATGTCCATGTTTATGAATATCCCTGTCCTGTTTTGGAAATACTGTTTTGCTGTGAAATTACACTACCTATGGTTCTTCAGTTATGATCCCTAAATCTTGGGGACAGTGGTGTGATATAGATATCCCCTCTAGAGCTGCATATGTCACAGTCTTTTATTTTCTGTATGTTGATCAGATGTCCGATGTGGGTCTCTGTATTAATTAACATCTACTGGAAAATAGAAGAATCTCTGAATTGAGAAATGTACTACTTCACGAGTACAAGGAAATAAAGTAGGGTACAGATTGCTACTCTACCTACTCATTAAACAATAGAACTAGGTCCTTCCTTGGGATTTAAGATTAACCAGGCACAGGCTTTTGACCCAGTTAAGGTAGCAAGCATGAACACTGTATTGTGGAGCAAAGCAGACTTTAAATTCAGCCAGAAAGTGGTTAGTTACTAGTTACTTTCAACACACACACACACACACACACACACACACACACACACACACACACACACACACCACAACCACCACCACCACCACCACCACCACCACCACCACCACCACCACCACCACCACCACCACCACCATCACCATTGTAACAGTTGGTTACCTAGTAACATTCACTGATATTTCTAGCACTATTCTTGGTAGTAATGAAGATCTATGAGAATAGTCTGTAATATCTGGAAGATATCTATGCACACCACTATCAACAAATGGAAAGAGGTAACCCATAGTGACATTGAGCCACTATGGAGATAAGTATGAATGTTCATTAAAAAATGATAGAAATAAATATACTGTATGATCCCAGTTTTCTACTCTGGGCATTTCTCTAGGAGATATTTTAATATAGAGATACTATTATTCATATTCATTGTTACTGTATAAATAATAGCCAGCAAATGAAATGAATGAATAATTAAAATGTGGTATATGTAAAGAAAAGTGAAGTTGTGAAATTAGCAGGTTAATCTATGAAGTTGAATATAATTTTTAATGTGGTGACATAGCCCCACAAAGACAATGTTACAGGTTCTCTCTAGTATGTGGATGCTAGTCTGTATCTTTAGATATGTGTGTTTAAATTGAAGTACCCATAGGAGTTGGGAAATTAGTAAGGGTCCATGTGGGGGATTTCAAACGAAGGGGGATTTCAAATGAAGGGGATATACCAACACATTCAGTATGTCAACAGAAAGGGAAATAATGGAATAAAAAGGGTTAGTAAGGTAGAGCATGGGAGGACAGAAGAGGGAGTGTAGAGAGGACAACTTACACTAACGATCTCTGGAAGCATTACACGAAAACGTATCGGAGAAGCTTCCTAAAATATAAACATATATACATGTAAAAAGAATTGAAATTAAATTACCCTACAATGGAAGGACAATGCCTCTACCAGACACCATAGATTATCAAATAAAAGGCCCATAAGTGTGTTTCATTCAGTGAAGTCTTTTTGAAATAATTGAAGGTCATAATCTCCAAGAGTGACCTTCAAATAGCAATCTAAAGACAACATAAAATATGACTTTAGGATTCTTTCTCTGAAGCTGAAAACTTACTATTTTTAAGACTTTCCTAGAAAAAGTGGACATTTTAGTGAAACAGGTGTTTTTGATTCTTCTTCCTAATAATTCAAAGTAAACTATATGTTTAACAAGAATATACAGTTAAACCCTAATTGGAGAACTTGCCTAATAGTTCAAATGTGTCAGTTACTACAAAAGGATAAACCGCACAATTATATAGTTCATAGGCTTACACAATCCTGAAGAGAATCCAAAGTACAAACCCATGAATTTCATGTATTGAAGAAAATGGCTATTTATTAGTATCTGAGAGATGTAAGTATAGTAACTGAATTTGCTTGTTATATAATTTACTGGGAGAACACTAGAGATAAAATAACTTTAATATATAATATTTTAATGATTTTAATTACTTAATAAAATCATATATGCATGTAACAGTTTTTGATCCCATTCACTCCTCACTCCACCCCCAACTCTTCCCAATTTACTCCTCTCTCCACTCCCTAATCCTTCCTGATTAACCGTCTACTCTCCTTCCCCCCTCTAACTCAGTGTTCTCTGGTTTTTAACTCATGGAGTATAAATTTTTGCTACCTAGAAAACTGTAAGTAAAGGTTCATCCACTGGAGTATGATAGACATACCAGGGGCCATATCCTTAAAAAAAGTCTTCCTCCCGAAGAAGACATCAACTCTCAGTAACTCCTCAACAAAGGTTGGGGACTCATGAGCCTCTCTGTTCATCCATGTCATAGTTTTTGAAGTATTGCTCTTATATAGGTTTTATGCAAACAGCCCTAGCTGTATGAGTTAATTAGTTTAATTATCCTGTCATGTATTTTAAAAAATGTTTTTATTTCTTTGATTTTTTCCCACCTTTGTCTCTTACAGTCTTTCTGACTCATCTTCCATGATGGTTTTGAGACTTAGGAGGGGGGTATGATGTAGACGTACCATTTGTGACTGATCATCCCATGGATACTTTTTCTCTGGCTTTGAACAGTTGTGAGCTTGTTTGTTAACTACTCTCTCTTCACACAAATGTAACAATCTGTGAGATCTGTATTAACTTATGAGTATAGATATAGATGAAATATAGATAGCATATAGAGAGTAGTTCGATGCTATGTCCATCTAGCAAAATAACAGCTTTATCACTGGGGCCATGAGCTCCACACTTCACCTACAGGATCTTGGCCAAATTTATGATATTGGGCATGTATTTTTCCCATGTAGTAGGCCTTAACTCTAGCCACAAAATATGTGCTTATGCCATAACATTTGTGCCATGATTATTGTAACCACAGTAAATCTTACTTAACACTCTGATTGCTGTTGTAGGTCACAGATCTCTCTCTCTCTCTCTCTCTCTCTCTCTCTCTCTCTCTCTCTCTCTCTCTCTCTCTCTCTCTCTCTCTCTCTCTCTCTCTCTCTCTCTCTTTCTCTCTCTCTCAGCTGAAAATCAACCCCAAGGAGATCAAAGATCTCATTAGCCCTGAAAAATCTGTATATTCTAAAAGGCTATGCAAGGAGCATTCTTTAGGATATAGGCTCAGATAAAAACAGTTTAGGATTCACCCAGGAAATAAGACCATCAATCAATAAGTGGGATTTCATGAAATTGGAAAACTTCTGTACTGCAAAGGAAACTGTTATTTACTAAAGAGGTAGCACACAGAATGGAAAAAAGACAACTATGTATCTGACTGAGGATTAGTATCTAGATTATATAATCAACTCAAATTAAACACCACTGAAACAAATTAAACCCAATTAAAATGTGAGCTATAGAAGTGAGGAGAATTCTCAGAAGAAATATGAATGGATAAGAAATATTTTTAAAAGTATTCATTGCTATAGCCACCATGAAAATGTGAATTAGAACTCTTTTGAGGTTTTATTTTACCCTAGTCAGAATGGTTAAGATTAAGAAAATAAAATACAATAAACATAGTAAGGATGTGAGGAAAAAACACAATGCATGAGTAGTTGGTATGATCAAAAACCAATGCAGCCATTGTGAAAATCAGTGAAACAAGAGCTGAGGAACCACGTAACCTAACCACATCACTGCTGGGTAAATATCCAAAGAACTCTATTTCCTACTGTTGAGGTACATGCTTATCTGTGCTCATCCCTGTTCTATTTATAACATCTAGAACATGAAAACAGTCTAGCTGCCCATCAATTGATGAATGGATGATGAAAACATTGTGCCTTTACACAATGGAAATGATTCAATCTGCAAGCAGATAGATGGAGCTGGAAAACAGTATATTGAGTGAGGTAACACAGACACAATATAACAAATGTTTCATGTTCTCATTCATATGTAGATCCCAGTGCTGAACCTTCAAAGTTGTATGTTTAACATTTACTTATAGGATCTAGGAAGTTAAATAGGGGCCACATATGAGAATGGTAGAGTCATGTCCACTAATAGCTTACGTACACTCAAATGAAGACTGAAATTCTCAGTGTGTAAACATTTTATTATGATTCTTCAATAACGTAGCAAAGGAAACCACAAATATTATAAGCAAGAAAGGTTGACTGCAAGATTCACTTCTATACAGGAAAATGTGAGAAGCTTACAAACTCACTTCCCAATGACAGTGTTGGAAATCATTTTGAAAACATCCAGTGATTTCAGGTCTATGAAATCACCCTTAAGGTATATAGCAAATGAAGCATGAACATCAGGATAGAGATGGCTTCAGTCTGCCCAAGAGGGGGCATAATTTCTCTTTGAGCCTTGGAAATCACAATTGTCAGGCCAAAATTTGCCTTACAAATACCAGATAACCAAGTTTTAACTTCCTGATAAAGAATGTTGTTTAGAAAAATATGCTGTGTCAAGATGCCAGATGGTGACAGTTTCCAGCCCTTGAGCTTTTGCTGACTTGCTCTTTTAGAGGCTTGTTATTTACTGATAACCTTCCCATGATAGCTCTTTAATGACCAGTCACTTACAGCTTAATGTTTGAACAGACACCAGCGTGGATCCAAATTCATTTAAAACAATTGGTGTAGCTAGCAGAATCAGAAGAAAAAATGCTAAAAGCAAGCTATTTCACTTCGCCCCATTTGTTACCTTATACCTCTCAAAAACTCAAAAGTTCTTGCAAGTGTAGAACATGAGTTTAGTTTCCTACTGAGTTCCATGTCTTCCTAATTGCAAATAACGTTTATCCTTGCATAAAACTGCCTTTGTCTTTATTTTAGCTTTGTTTTATCATTTCATAGTTTATAGAAATAACCCTCAGACTACTGTTTCAGTTATGTGTTTTCTGTAGGAGGCTCTTTAGAGTCAAGGACACAAATAGACTGTAAAGAAAGAGAAGGACAAGAAAGTGCTAAGAATTGTGCAATGCACGTGACAGCACATGCTGCTGAGGATGTGGAGAAAGGGGAACACTCCTTCAATGCTGACAGGAGTGCAAACTTATGGACCCACTTTGGAAATCAATATGATGGTTTATCAGAAAATTGGTAAGTGATCTACCTTAAGACCCAGCGATACCACTCTTGGACATATATGGTCAATAATATCACAAGGATACTTACTCAGCAATGTCCATAGCAGCTTTATTTGTGACCTGGAAACAACCTAGAAGAAAACTAAGAAAAAAGTGTTGCATTTACCCAATGGAGTTTATTCAGCTGTTAAAATTGATATTAGAGAGTTTGCTGGCAAATGGATGGAACTGTAAAACAAAATCATCCTGAGTCAGGTAATCCAGACTTAGAATGACAAATATGGTATATACTCACTTAAGTAGATATCAATTGTAAGTAAAAGATAATCATGCTACAGTTCACAAATCCAAAAAGCCTAAGAAATAAGAAAGGCTCAAGGGGGAGCACAAGAATCTCCATAGGAAGGGGAAATAGAATGGATTTTTGTGAATTGCCTTGGACAGGTGGCGGGGGGGGGTAGTAGGGCTGGGGGTAGAGAGTACTAGGAGAGACAATTTAAATTTGAGGCCATTTCAGGCATTAAGGATGAAACCCAGTGCTATGAAAGCTTCCACGCATCTATGAGGGTGTCCGTAGAGAAGACTCCTAGTAATGGAGGATAGTAAGCCTGAACCAACCATTTTCTGTAGCCAGCAAGACTTCCAGTGGAGGATTTGGGATACCAACCCAGCCACAAAAGCTTCAATCTACAATTTGTTCTGCCTGCAAGATACACTGAAGTAATGGGCACAGTGATAGTGGGAATAGACGGGCAGCCTGAGGTCCATGCTCTGAGAGGGAACCCAGCCCTGACACTGCCTGGAGGGCTAGGAACCTGAGGTTCAGTAGCTCAGAGACCTAAGATAGAACCAAACATGACAGGCCGAACAATTTAAAAAGTTAATGGAACGATTCTGCTATACTCATAGACTAGAGACTAGCATAATTGTCATTGGAGAGGGGCTTCGTCCAGCCACTTATGAAAACAGATGCAGCCAAACAGCGAAACATTAAATGGAGCTCAGGGAATTCTGTGGAAGGGGGTGAAGAAGGATTACAGGGGCCGAGGGGTCAAGAACACCACTGGAAAGTCTTTAGAATCAAATGTGCTCATAGGGCCCACCAGAGACTGAACTAACAACCAGGGATCTTGAATGGAACTGACCTAGGCCCTCTGCATACATGTTAGAGTAGTAGTTTGATGTTATTGTGGGACTTTTAAGAGTGCGAAGAAGAAGGTCTCTGATTCTTTTGCTTGCTCTTGGGACCGGTTTCTTCCTACTGTGTTGCTTTGTCCAGCCTTAATATATGAGGAGAAGTGCCTACTTTTATTACAACTTAATATGACGTGTTTTGTTGATATCCCTGAGTAGCCTGCCCTTTTCTAAATAGAAAACGAGGAGCAATGTATTGGAGGAGGCCAGAGGGGAGGAACTGGGAGGAGAGAATGGAGGGGAAACTGAAGTCATGGAGTAATAATGTATTAGGGAAAAATAAATAACAAAATTAAATAGAAAAGAATCATAGAATGGCTAGCTTCACAATTAATACAGAAGTTGGACTGATTGAGAAAAGTGTTGTACATATGTAGTGATAAGGACAACAGTCTGAGAATGTTCTGCATTTATGAATGAATTATATAGTATGGTCATCATATCATGAAAGGACTATTTTAAATGTTGATTACATTGTCTTCAAATCATTCAAGTGTGTGCAATCAATACCACCATATTAAGATACTTTTAAAGTCTCAGCACCCTGGAGTTACCCAAGAGAGACACATAGTCCATTCTCCATCCACCTTCTCTTTGGTGAGTATACAGTACAAAGAATGGTGGCTTTGACTATACAAAGGCAGATTCATGTTAAAAATCCCTGGTCTCTTTTCCCATCCAGCTCTTCTCTCCGTATCCCTACATATAAGTGCTCTCGTTTAGTCTTTAAAATATTTTTGCTTAATAAATTGCCACTTTTACCAAGACATTATTTTCAAATTGGAAACTTTTCCTTTATTGTTTTCTATATTATAGTCAGTGAGAGATGCAATTTCCTTTTGAAGTTGAAGTTGCTTAGCTATCTTGAGGCAAGATGCTGATATGAACATATCATATAAGACTAACAAATCGCCTTTTTTCCTCATAAGAAAAATATATGTAAAATGTAATATGAATACTGACAACAAGCTTTCTGATATTTTAAGTGCATGAGTTTAGATTAGCAACATACAGCCACCAGTTCCTGGGGTTTGACTTCCAACATGACCAACTTTCAGAAACGAGAAAATATAAATAAATGCCCAACACAGTGAATATAAGATTGGTGTGGGAAGTTGATGCCATTATTGGTCCTGCTATAGTAATATGTGATAACTTTCTGGCTAATTCCACTGATTAAATATGACAGCAGGCCTATTCAGTCAACCACACTTGAACATAACGATGGTCAGTAGATTCACTGTAGTCATAGAAAATTCCTAGAACTCATCTGTCAAGTGAATTAGTCTAGTAGAGGAATATTTTAATATTTTATAATTGCTGACAATTTTTTTTTTACTAATTGCAAGTGATGAGCTTTCTATTATATTGCGATAATTAACCAGAAAAAAATAAAAGTAGAATTATAGGCTGAAGAATAAAAAATAGCAACCACTGCCTACCTTTAATATTATCTTTTGTTCATCCAAATGCCCCTACTGGTTTTTAAATTATCTTTATTTTCTGTACATGAATGTTATATGCACCAGCTGTGTGCCTGGCCAGAAAAGCACATTGAATCTCCTGGATCTGCAATTATAGATGGTTGTGAGCCACCATATAGATGCTGGGAACTGACGCTCCTCTGCAAGATGGTTGAATACTTCTAAGCACTCAGCCATCTCTCCAGTCTTAACACTGCTGTTTTACTCCTTGCTTTAAAATGCAGACTTCAAGATCCTTGACTTCAAGAGCCTTGACAATGTCACTTAGTAGAGAAGGATTTAGGACACAGAATCTGGCTTCTGTTATTTAACAACTATGCATTGGAACACCTACCATATGTAAAGAATCCCACTTGGAATAGATGATGGGAAACAAAATCACCAGTAGCTCTGGAGGCATCACAGCATAATAGGACTACACACATGATTGTGTTGAGCGTATCTTCAAAGAGGGTGGTATAAAGGGGACAGGCAATGGGCAGGCAGCATATCAAAGAAGGTTTTCCTGTGACAGACACAGCTGAACTGAGAATTAAAGGAAGAACATGAGAAGATTAGGAGTGTAATGGCCACTCTGGAGCTGGAAGGCATAGTATTTCTGGAGGTGGGGGAATCCCATTTGGCAGGATCCCCTAGTTATACAACAAAAGTCAAAAGTTCCTCTTGTAAAACAAAACAAAACCAAACCATTGCTCTCCTTGTTACAAGTTTTTCAGCTAAGACAGCATGTATCTGAAATTCTTTATTTCCCACGTTATTCTACATCTTTGCTATTGATTTGCAGACATCACCTTTGACTTTAAAGTTTTCAAATTAAAATAAATAATAATTGAGAATGAGAAAGTAATTTCTTTTAAACCCTTTAAATCAAAAGTCTAAAAATATTTTTGGATGATTTTTGTTGTGTACTATGGGAGATTATTGTGTAATATCATCAATAAACAATTCAAATTGAGAGAAAGTTCTAAAGTTAGACATTTTTACACTACGAATGGAGCAGCCCACAGTTTCATTCAATCTTTGATGTTTTCACCAGCATCTTATTTTAATATACTTTTAAAAAGTTTGGCTAGCAATGCAGAACAGCTAAAACACAACGTTAAGGCTCAGCAGTGCATATCTGATTGAACAACCAATAAACAAGATACAGTATTTCATTTGCCTTGAGACTTGAGCCTCATTTCTGCAAAGATAGATTGTGGAAGTAAAAATTTATCATCCCAAGAATACTAGTGTTTACTTTCTGTTCCTGACTTTCTCTAGTGCCCTGTAGGCTTTTGCCAATGCTCTCTCAAAAACGTGGGTGATTCTAGGGAACAAATCATGAAATACTCACTTTGTGTTTTCCACAAACTAGGAACTTATTTTCCATAAGGAAAAGTCACGATTGTGTAAGTGGATTACTTTATATATAAATCTGTAAGCAGGAGAAAACCCTATGCCTTTTGCCATTTAATATATAGATCATCTTACTATCCATGACAACACCGATTCATAGACATGTGTGTAGAACTCACAGCATGATTTAAATTTTTTGTTAGTCAGATTTCAAAATTTAGGCTTTAGTAATATAAAAGTTTGAATTAATAAACAAAGGAAACTATATATTGAAGCAAGTCTGACAGCTCTGAACCTGTAGTAACCAATTGCAGTGACAATTATCAGCCTTTGAAACAGGCATGAAACCCCCAGTTTGTGACCATGTCCACCTGGTCTTTTGCATTCAAGCATATTGCTACATTGCTCATTTATTTGTTAGTTTGTCTGTGAGAAAGTGATTAGACACTTCAAGAGTTGTGAAGGGCTTAAGGTATTTTTCCCTACTTGCAAGCTAGAAAGGTAGATAACCCACACTTTCACGGATGCTGACAGAAGACATGTAAATCCTGGATCAACAACAAAGGGCAGGTTTAGCAGCTATAGCTCTAAGTCACCAGTATGTGCTAATATCAACTCCAGGAGTGCGAATTTCTGTAGAGGATGTGTGGTTAAGGTCCATGACAGCTAAACACAAAGGCTTATGTTACACGAGTAATACTTGGAATTTATAGTAGCAGAGTCTTCTGTGTTAGACAGTAAACACTCTCACCTACTGCTCCCAAATAGCCCCTTGTCTTACTTGCCATACCGTAAGTGTCTTTTGGCTTTGGGAAGGACACTCTTTTTAGTCTTACAGGCTGCTCACTGTACAACGTTTGTTAACGGCAGTAGTTGGAAGATGTGCATGAAAATGGGATGCAGGATAATTGTCTCCTTGGGAAAAGGCTGTTCAACAAGGCTCTTGGACATTTTTCTCCCAAGAGAAAACTCTAAGATAATCATCTTACTCATAAACAATGCCTTATGCATACTGAAATCTTTGAGCTTGTTTTTGGGTAAATTTTTGACTCTGCCAAATGGTATTTAGGACAGTTATTGAACTCTCCTGTCCTATCCACTGCTTCCTTGCGCTGATTCTCCCACTTTTCTCTTATTTTATTATATTTCGGGAAGTAAAAGTAGCTGTATCGTAAGACTAAAATATTAGTATTGTTAAAATACTTCTGCCATCTGACTTATTTCTGTAACACCTTTGGTCTGTGTTGCCTAGTTGAAGGTATAAAGGAATGTTATTTTGTTCCTATGTGCAACACAAAAACCTTACATGACTTTAAAATTGTCTATGATTAAATTTTATCAAAATTATAATATTGTGTTCTTTTCCAAAGTAACCACAGGAGTCTTAATAATATATACAAATTTTACAGAAAACCCCTAAATAGTTATAACTATGGTAACTTTAATTTTTTTTAACTTACTGGTATTCATCTCTCAACTTTTTTCTTAAAATACTTTTAAATTCTATTTGTTTTACTTTATGTTTTGGGGCTCTGTCTGCATGTATCCACACCACATACATGCCTTGTGTCTTTGAGGTCATGTGAAGGCAATGGATCCCATGGAATTGAAGATGGATGGTTGCAAACCACCATTGATGCTGGAAACCAAATCCAGATCCTTTGCAAAGTTAGTAAATGTTCTGAACCATTGAGCAGTCTGCCTGGTTCTTCATCATCTTAACTCCCTCTGAAAGTGGTTAGTGTTCTTGAGACAGACAGAGATAGATACATAGAAAGAGACAAATACATGGAACGACAGACAGGAATCCATAGCATATATTTTAGGAAAAACAATAAAAGTTAGAAAGAACTTTAAAAACATAATTTTATTAAAAAATTGATGATCTCTTAATTTTTAAATTTCAGTTTTGAAATGTGATAAAATCTAAATTCAAAGGTTGCTATCAGTGAGCTTCATTAACTAAAAAGAACTCCTGTATTGTAACAGTCTTTATTGTATCAACTAAAACACTCACGTTGCTTTTTAACTGTGAGGTCACCATGACAAGACATAATAGACCTACTAGGAAGAGAAATGTGAACATTGATACTTTCTGGTAACTTTTAAGTAAGGTTTCTAATAAAATCTAACCTGTAGGCACATTCTGTCCTTAGATCCCAGAGTAAAGAAAAGTTAAATTATAACCAAAAGAAACTGAGGATTTTGACGTAGAATGTTAAGAATACAGTGAATGAAAACATTAATTCTAGGTATTTTATTAAGTATAACCCAGAGAAATGTATTTTCTGATTTACATTTGTTTTAGGCTTTAGAAATAGGCTTTAAAGATAATTTTTAAAGTTTTTATTTTGAGATACTTTTGATTTTAAAGAAGAATTGAAAAATAATATGGAATTTCTGAATACTCATTTCATCTGACTTACACTTAGTTTTAGACAACCCAGAACTCTTAAAAACAAGGCAATTAATCTTGGCACAAGGTTATAATCAAACTTTTAAATTTACTCATCTCTTACCAGTTTTTCTAAATTCTCTATTTTTGCTCCAGGGTCCATTCTGTGATTCTGCTTTGTCCTAATTTCTAACCTTCCAGTTTCCCAGTCTTTCCTGTGTAGAAAATTGGGCAACACAAATTAAAAATTTTTGAGCTTGTGTTTATCTGACATCCCCTGAAGTTTGGATTCAGTTTTCGTTATTAAGGATTCCTGTTGATCTGTCACATGAGGGGATGGCTAGCTGGAGCTGCTCCTTATTTTGGATGACATTGACTTTAGGCAGAGCTAAAAAGTTTGCTTTTGATGAATATGTCTTCAGGCAGTATTGCATCAAAGTAAAATTTTCTTAAAATGAAAATAACAAACTAAATATTTTTCTCATATGTGACTGGCCATTATTCTTTCCTTATTTCTAAGTGTATGATCTTACAGATGTTTTTAGAGTGTAATATTTTATTTTGTTGATATTGTTACTTATTTTGTTACTCTATTTGTTCCAAGGTTGGCTATGGAGGATATTTTTAGGTTCACTTATATGTGATATATATATAGATAGATAGATAGATAGATAGAGAGAGAGAGAGATAGAGAGAGATAGAGAGAGAGAGAGAGAGAGAGAGAGAGAGAGAGAGAGAGAGAGAGAGAGAGAGAGAGAGAGAGAGATGTGTGTGTGTGTGCGCTGTGGTTATCATTCGTTAATAAAATATATTTGTGGAGCACTTCCTATCTTTATAATGCCATTGGTGTCCAGAGCCCAGGTAGTGACTCTAGTGCTTGCTATTCACGACATTTCATAGGAGAAAAGATTTGAAATATTTCCGTGCTCTGTAATCACTTTACTCTTTAGCCTTCTTCGCATTAACATTACTTCCTGTCTCTGCCCGTACTTTTCCGTATTTACCACTTACCCTCAATTTCGCTTCAGAAAGGAGCAGGCCTCCAAGAGATGACAACAGAAGCCACAACTAAACAAGATAAAAAAAAAAAAAAAAAACCCAACAACAACAAATCAAGACAAGGAACAAGCTCTCATATCGCAGCTGGACAAGGCGACCCAATAGGAGGAAGAGTCCCAAGAGCAGGCCAAAGAGTCAGGGACACCTAGGCTGTCATTGTTAGGAGTCCCACAGGAGCACCAAGCTAACAGCCATAACATGACTGGTGCAAATCCACGCAGGCCCCATGTGCTCGCCTCTTCAGTCTCTGTGAACCCATATGCACCCTGCTTAGTTGAGTCAGTGGTCCATGCTCTTCCGGTGTCCCTTATCCTGACTCCTACAATCCTTCATCCTCCTCCTCTGCGGGGCTCCCTAAGCCATGAGTGGAGCCATCGTTTTCCTTTTCTTATTCACATTAGTTTACATCTAGAAAAATTAGGGAGAGAGACTAATATAATTAATGAAGATATCTGACTGCTACGACGATGGACTGAGAATAGTAAAATGAATAATTTAATGATTTGTGTGCGAACATATATTGGTTTTATTGAATTTCATTAAAAGATGAATTTTTTTAAAGGAACACCAAGAATCATGGAAATAAAGAATGTATAATAAAATAAAAGACAATTTTTCTAGGATTGGTTGCAGCATCAAAAGAATATTTTAAAAATTCCTTTGTACACAAGACTTTAAAAAGAAAGGCTAATAAAATAATAAAATAAAAAGTTAAACAGGGGATAAAAATTTTTAGAGTTAATATTGAAAACATAATTAAAATTGAAAAATACCCTCAATAATTTCTTCTTTTATTAGAATTACACATCTATTGAAAATAAAGGGGAAAACCCAGAAGTACAGGTGTATTAAAAATAATAATAACAGCATAATAAATATATTGAAATGGTAAAAATGTATCATAGGGAAATTTAATTAATAAAGTTTATTTGTAAAGAAAATCTGGGTAAGACTGTTCAGTAAGTATAGTTAGAATAGAAAATGTGAAAAAATTGGTTTTCTTTGCATGAAGATATAATGAAGGATTTTGGTTTTTAATTTGTGGTTGCCTATCTGCATTTAATTGCTTTAATTAATACATATTAACAGTTGATTAAATATTCCAGACAGGCTAGCTCTTAGGTGTCTACCAGATTCTGACCACATGATTTTCTTCAACTGATCACAATAAAGATTTGATTTATGTATGATTTTTGTGTAAAGAACCCTACTTAATAATATTTATTAACATTGAACATAAAGGGCAATACTCTTATATTTGAAGTAAGCTTTTCTAGCATCCTTATTTGGGGTTGTAGAGATAGCTCAGTGGTTAAGAGCATCTGCTGATCTTGCAGGGGATCATGGTGTAGTCTCCAGCACCCACATTAAATGACTTACAACCAGTGTACCTCCATTTCTAGGACATCCAACTCCTTGCCTTCTGTCCTCTGAGGGCACTTTAGTTCACATGTTCACATACACACATGCACACACACACATACAGAAACACACATGTACAAAAATAAAATCTTTAAAAACATGTACTCATAATTCCTCATTAAAGCACGTAATATTTTATATTTATGAACTCTGTGAAGTGCTTAATGAGTTGTTTGGAGTCATTTTAAACATCAAAATCAACAACAAAAGCAAAATCACACCTCACCCATGAAACAGACACCCTTAATCTAAAAGCTTACTTTCCAAATATTATTTACTTTAAAAAATTATTTCATTTTTAGATATTAAATATAATTACATTTCCCATTCTTTTCTTTCCCCTTTAAAACCGCTCACCAATAAATGTAGTTCTTACCTCTTATGAAAGAAACTTCTCCCTGCATCAGACAGAAACCATTATAGAAAAACATAAATAGTCCAAGTGCAGAGTGTAGAACCCGGTCTCAACTGATACCTCTACAACACAACTCCTGTCCTTGTTTACTTTTGAATAGTTGAAATAAAGCAGACTGTCACCTTGTCTGACATCATCTGGAAATGTGAGCATGAAACATTTCAAATGTTTTGCTGATATGAATATGTCCACAAATTCTAACTATTGATGTTGAGGTTGTAAGTACATAATTGCAATTGTGAAATCTATAAACTATTAGGGTAGATTTGTACTATGACAATTCCATGACACATGTTGGTCTTCCGATTCTTCTGGGCCTCATCAATTAGCAAATTATATTTGATGGAATTTCCCAATTCATCTTACTTGGAATCCCAGTGAACGACGCTGTCTGTATTGTTCTAATGCCTTTGTTTTCAAGCATTCATTATTTAAGTCCTGTTATTGTCCCTGACTCCAAAAGAATCTTAAAGCTTTACAGAAACAAACAAGCAAACAAAGCAAGACGTGCTTCAAAGTTGGAAGGTTTACATGTCCTTCAGAGTGTGCAAAAGATTGGGAAACAGAGTGTTAACAGTGCTTTGAATGTCACCTGAGTCAGTGGTTCTCAACCTGTGTGTCAGGACTCCCTTGACAAAACTCTATCTCAAAAAATATTTATGTATCATAATTCATAGCAAAATTACAGTTATGAAGTAGCAATGAAAACAATTTTATGTTTGGGGGTCACCACAAAATGATAAACTGTATTAAAGGGTCAGATTAGAAGTTTGAAGTAAATTCACCTTCCCATCCAGAACAGAATAACGAAGTAGAATTAAAAGAATTTGGAATGAATTCTTGCTAAGCTTTATTCGGTGAGTAAAGCAGCACATATTCAAAAGGGTCTTTAAGGTTGTGCAAAAACACACAAGGATCATGCAGCACAAAAGGACAAAGCTAGATGATGTTCCAGAAGTTCATTTTACTGAGATTAAGCCAAGTTATAGGGCCCATCCTATAAAGTATGAAACTGCAATACTGTATTTAATAAAAATTTCACCCATTTTTAAAATTATAAATAGACCCAAATAGACTTTTTCATAAAAAATTTCTAGTGCTGGTCACTACACTTGAGTGCAAATTATTTGTAGTGCACAATGCGTCAGGATTTGCTTAGCATTCTTTGATCTAATTTTGTTTATCTCCGTCACTTCCTGTACCACAGGATTGAAATAAGACCAAATGTTTCTCTTAAGTTTTTCTACCCTCTAATTCTTTCTCATATATCCAGAATTGCTTTTATTAGTAAGCAGTTAGGCTATACTACAGAAAATGAAAATCATTTCCCCTCAGAAAATAAACAGTCTACATTTTTTTTTTCAGAAAATGCTATATGTGTTTATTTATTACGCTAAGGATGCCTCCAGGATAAATTTTAGTGTTTAGTGGAAAAATGTGAAATCCATTTATTTGCCCTTTATGAAATCACTTTTGGATTCGTTTCTAAAGTATTCTTTAATTACTAGTCATGAACCGTGAATACTTTAGAAAGGAAAAGGTCTGATTATTTTTTGGGGCTAAAATAAAATCCCTGGGGGATGAAGAATAAATCAAGCAGGCTACTCCAGGACAGTCAATTCCTATTGAAAAGTGCTAAATAAAACCTTCAAGGAAAGCATAAATTAGTGTCTTTGCCACAGAACCTCGTGTTCTTTTGTATTGGTTTTATATAACTCTGGGAGGTGAGAAAGCTATCCCTTCCCCTCAAAAATATGTAGAGAGAACATACTAGTATCTAGTAGATGAAAAAAAAACAGTTAACATCTTTACATAGTTATTTAATGTACTCAAATTCATTTAATATTTTGCAAACTAAACACTGTTGGCCTTTAAAGGGAGTTTATTTAATGTATTGCAATTCTTGCTGCTCTCGGGAATGCTTTTTATGTAGAACACTGGCTGTTTGTTCCCTCTCAAGTGCTTGTCTGATGAGTTGAAAAGGTTTTCCAGAGGACTGGGAACAGATCTTCATAGCAGCTTCCAAGTCTCTCTTGACTCTCTTGAGTGTTGCATACAAAGAATTAGGTATCCCTGGATCCCATTCACAGTCTTGCTTTACTTCACCACCAATTGGGAGGGGTCATATGAGATGCTGTCAGCACTAGCATGACCAATATATCATTGTGGGATAGGCAATGACCTTGGTAAACTTTTCTTGGCAGTCCAGCATTCTCAAATATCTGCCAGATTGCAGGTCTGTGGACAGTGCCAAATAGTTTCATTATGTCACGCAGAACACTGGGTGATGTTCTTTGTATTGGGCTACAGAACTTCCATTTGGAGTCACACACAGAGTGTGAGAACTAGAAGAGGCCTAAGAAATGGTTTGATCTGAGTATCACACTTCTATGAGAAAGTGGAGGTCTCTTTGGGGAGAGGCAGTTGCCCAAACTAACAGAACAAGTCAGTCTTTGGGGCTTTAGTTCCTTCTGTGATGAGTTTTCCACTCTGTAAAAGTCATTCAACATTGTCAAGTGGACAGAGACAAAAGAAATAATGAACAAGTTCAAGAGAAAAGCAGCGAGACATGATCTATTATTTTTCTTCCTTGGAGCTTATCTATTTTTGAACAGTCATTGTTCTTTAGCACTTTTATAACACTGGTTAAGATTCATTCGTCAATGCTTTGCTCTGATTAATAGTAATTCAGCAAAGTGGAGAGACATTGAGCATAAAGTCTGGAATTTGTTCAAATACATATATTCATGCTTTGATGAGGGAAATAAAGAGAGGCACTGAATGTTTATATTAGCACAGAAAGCTAACTTGTGCCTTTTGCTGTCAGTTAATATCCTGCTTCGGTTGCTGTCACTGTGCCTTGCTTTTGCTGTTTCAGGACTGCGTGTAAATGAAGTTACATTATTTAGTCCTTTATGCTTGGCTTCTGCTTAACAAAATGTACTTGGAGTTACCTGAGTTGATGCTGTTTCTATTTAGTTCACTACATAATATTCCACCACTGTTTGTTTATACATTTTCAAATGATACTATTTGTATTACAATATTTTTGTTCAGAGCTTTAAAATGCATATATTGTTTTAAAGAATATGTGTAGGGATAGAAATGATGCCGCAATGCATATGCTCTTTGACCTTCTTAGATATTGCCATTTATTCTTCCACAATGAGAATTTTGATGACTCTATTTTTGTTCAAATTTGATATTAATCTTAGTTTTAAATATTCTCATTGGTATGTGGCAAGAACTCATTAAAGTTTTGGGTTGCATTTCCTTTACATGTAATGATCTCGAAATCTTTTTATAGTTTTGTATATTCATATGATACATATATTCTTGCCTCTCTGTGTGCATATGTACAACTGTTACTATTTTTCACTTGTTTGTGTTTTAGGGATGCATATTTGTGTGGGGGGGTGCATGAATACTGCATATGTACTTATTCACATGTGTGGATGTCAGAATTCAACATCAAGAGTTATTCCTCAGTAGCTGTAGAGACAGAGAGTCTCACTGGCATTTTCAACTGGAGGAGTAGACTAGGATGGGTGCCCAAGGTGGTCGCACATGTCTACTGTGTCTGCTTCTCCATCAATGAGGTTTCAACACACTTGCAAGCTTAGATTTTTACATGGTTGCTGAGCATCACACCGGGACCTCTTGTTTGTGTGGCTAGCCCTTTATTGACTGACTTAATATTTGTTTTATTTTAATTTTATGTCTCTTACTTTATATTTAAGGCAGGCTCTCAGTCAGTTGTTGAGAAAAGCCTTGAAATTTATCTGTGGTCAAGGCAGACCTTAAATTTCTGATCCTTCTGAGTAGCTGGGATTACCAGTTTATGACTACCATGCTGATGCTGGTGTTATTTTAATAGCTCGACTTGGTGTTTCCCATTTGAGTTTTGTAATTGTGTACTTAACCTATTAACAATACGACAAAATGACTTGCTTTTCATAGCTATGGGAGAAACCTTGTATTATTTTACATGTTTCTCTCCATCGTTTTTCTTTTTAAAAGTAAATTATCTTTATTTACGATGCCAAATATTTTCTCTTTTCTGTGTAAGTTCTTTTTTTTAAATTAATTTTTTTTTAACATACCCACGACTGTTCTCCCTCCCTCCCCTCTTCCCAGGCCTCCTCCAGCTTCTCTCCACACCATCCCCCCATCCATTTCTCAGAGAGGGCAAGTACTCCCAGGATAAGTCAATGAAGTCTGGCATATCCAGTTGAGGTAAGACCAAGCCCCTTCCCCTGGTATCAAGGCTGAGCAAGGTGTTCCTCTGTAGGAAATGGACTCCAAGAAGCTAGTTCATGCACCAGGAATAAATTTGGGTTTCACTCCAGAGGTCCCACAAACTACCCATGCTATTGTCTGTCATTCACATTCAGAGGGCTAAGTTCAGTTCCAGCTGTCATTTCAGTTAATAAGTTCCCAAATCTTGGGTCAGCTGTCTCTGTAGGTTTCCTCATCATGATTTTGACCCCTTTGCTAATATAATCTCTCTTCCCTCTCCAGGACTGGACTCAGAGCTAGACCCAGTGTTTAGTTAAAGATTTCTGCACCTACTTCCAGCAGTTGCTGGATGAAGGTTTTATAATGTCAATGAGGGTCGTCAGCAGCTTGATTATTGAGGAGAGCCAGTTTAGGCACCCTCTCCACTCTTGCTTGGGGTCTTACCCAGGGTCATCTTTAAGAGTTCTTATATATTTTCCTAGCAGAAGGTTTCTCTCTAACTTCACAATGGCTCCCTCTATCAAGATACCTATTTCACAATTCTCCCTTTTTGCTACTTTCCCAACCCAACCATCCTATTCCCTCATGTTCTATTCCCACATACCCTTGTCCCCCCTCCTTTGTATTCCCAGTTTACTCAGAAGATCTCTAAGGTTTCTTCTTGTTACCTAGCTGCTCAAGGCTTGCGAAATGTAGCCTAATTAATACTTGCTTTATGTCTAAAATCCACTTATGAGTGAGTACATACCATGTTTATCTTTCTGGGGTCTGTGCTCACTCAGGATGATATTTTTCATTCATTTGCCTGCAAATTTTAGGATGTCTTTTTTTTCTGATTATGGGAGGAATCTTTCTCTTGCTCCACATCCCCTCCATCATAGGCTGTCATCAGTGTTTTTGATCTTAGCCATTCTGACAGGTGTAAGATGGTATCTCAACTTGTTTGATTTGCATATCTCTGATGGCTAAAGATGTTCAGCATTTTTTTAAGTGTCTTTCAGCCACTTGTAATTCTTCCATTGAGAATTCCCTTTTTAGCTCTGAACCCCATTTTTAATTGGGTTATTTGGGTTTTTTGACCTCTGTTAAGTCCATTTGAGTCATACGATATGTTAGATCCTTATTTCTCTGTTGAGTTTCTGCCTGATGATTTATCCATTGGTGAGAGTAGGGTGTTGAAATCTCCCACTATTAGTGTGTGGGATTTGATGTATAATTTAAGTTTTATTAATTTTTTTACATATGTAGGTGTCACTGTATTTGGAGCATAAGTGTTCAGAGCTGAGACTTTACCTTGATGGATTTTTCCTGAGATGAATATGTAATGTCCTTCCTGATCTATTTTGATTGATTTTAGTTTGAAGTCTATTTTGTTAGATATTAGGATGGCTACAGCAGTTTGTTTTTTAAGTTCATTCAATTAGAAACTTTTTGCCAACCCTTTACTCCGAGCCTGTGTCTGTCTTTGAAGTTGAGGTTGGTTAGCTGTATGCAGCAGAAGGATTTTGTCCTATTTTTGTATCCATTTTGTTACCTTGTATCTTTTATTGGTGAATCGAGTCTATTGATATTAAGGAATATTAATGACCAGCAATTGTTAATTTTTATTATTTTTGGTGATAGTGTGTGTGTGTTTCCCTTCTTTGGGATTATTGATTGTGGTTTCAATGGTGTATCTGGTTTCGTTAGGTTGAAGTTTCCTCTCTATTGTCAGTATAACAGCTGATCAGGACCTTCTTGCTTTCATTGTTTCCACTGAATAGTTGGGTGTTATTCTGATGGGTCTGCCTTTATAGGTAATTTGGCCCATAAAGATACAAGAGGCTTACAGAACACCAAATAGACTAGACCCCCCCCCCCCGCAAAAAAATCTGCTTGTCACATAGTAATCAAGGCACTAAACCTACAGAACAAAGAAAAAAATACTAAGAGCTGCAAAGGAAAAAGACCAAATTACCTATAAAGTCAGACCCATTGGAATAACATCAGACTATTCAATGGAAACAATGAAAACTAGAAGGTCTGGGTTAGATGTTATATAGACACTAAAGAGCATGGCTGCCAATCCAGACTTCTATACACCCAGCAAAACTACTGGTCACCATAGATGGAGTAACAAGATATTTCATTACAAAACCAGATTTAAACTATACATACCCACAAAACTGGCCTACAGAAATTACTAGAGGGAAAACTCCAACCTAAGGAAACCAGATACACCATTGAAAGCACAAACAGTCAAGTATCCCACAGAAGAAAAGCCCAAAGAAGGGAAATGTACACAAGCTACTATCAAAAATACCATTACATAACAATCATTGGTCATTAATATCCCTTAATATCAATAGACTCAGTTCACCTATAAAAAGACACACCCTAGCACGATGGATACAAAAACAGAAGTCATCTTTCTGCTGCATACAAGAAACACACCTCAACTTCAAAGACAGACACAGGCTCAGTGTAAGGAGTTGGGAAAAAAAACTTTCCAATCAAATGGTCTGAAGAAACAAGCTGGTGTAGCCATCCTAATATCTAACAAAACAGACTTCAAATTAAAATCTTTCAAAAGAGATCAGGATGGACATTAAAAAGTCATGTCAGGAAAAATCCCCCAAGATGAAGTCTCAATCCTGAATAGTTATGCCTCAAACACAAGGGCACCTACATATATAAAAGAAACACTACTAAAGCTTAAACCTCACATCAAACCCCACACACCAATAGTGGGAGACTTCACTACCCCACTTTCACCCTTGGATAGATCAACTGGACAGAAAATCAATAGACAAATAAGGGATCTAACAGATGTTATTCACCCAAATGGAATTAATAGATATATACAGAACCTCCCACACAAAGAACAAGGAATATACATATTTCTCAGCACCTCGTGGACCTTTCTCTAAAACTGACCACTTATTCAGTCATAAAGCAAATATCAATAAATCAAAAAGATGGCAATAAATCCTTCTATCATATCAGACCACCATGGTCTAAAGCTAGAGTTCAACAACAACAACAACAAAACATAGAAAGCCTAAAAATTCACAAACTGAACATCTCTCAATTGAACCACCTCTGGGTCAAGGAAGAAATTAAGGAAGAAATCAAAGACTTCCTAGAATTTAATGAAAATGAATCTACAACATCCCCAAACTTATGGGGCACAATGAAAGCAGTGTTAAGAGGAAAAATCATAGGACTAGATGCCTGTATGAAAAACCTAGAGAAATCTCACACAAGAGACTTAACAGCACAGCTGAAGGCTTTAGAACAATTAGAAGCAAACTCACCTAGAAGGAGTAGAAGGCAGGAAATAATCAAACTTAGGGCTGAAATCAATACAATAGAAACAAAGAGAACAATACAAAGAATCAATGAATCGAAGAGCTGGTTCTTTGAAAAAGTTAACAATATAAATAAACCCTTATCCAAAATAGCCAAGAAGCAGAGAGAGAGTATTCAAATTAACAGAATTAGAAATGAAAAGCGGGACATAACAACAGACACCCAGGAAATACAGATAATTATAAAATCACACTTTGAAAATCTAAACTCCATTAAAACGGAAAACTTAAAAAAAAATAGACAGCTTTCTGAACAGTTACCATCTACAAAAATTAAATCAAGATCAGATTAAAGACCTAAACAGACCTATAAATGAAAAGGAAATTGAAGCTGTTATTAAAAGTCTCCCAAGTTAAAAAAAAAAAACAAAACCCAGGACTAGATGGTTTCAGTGCATATATTCTACCAGATATTCAAAGAAGAACTAATACCAATACTCCTCAAACTGTTCCATCAAGTAGAAACTGAAGGAACATTGCTGAATTCTTTTTATGAGGCCACAATCACCCTGATTCCCAAGCCACTCAAAGATCCCACAAAGAAAGAGAATTACAGACAAATCTTTCTCATTAACATTGATGCAAAAATACTCAATAAAATTCTGGCAAATAGAATCCAACAACATATATAAAAAAAAATCATTAACTACTATCAAATAGGCTTCATCCCAGAGATGCAGGGAGGGTTCAACATATGAAAAACTGTTAATGTCATCTACCATATAAACAAACATTAACATCTCATTGGATGCTGAAAAAGCCTTTGAAAAAATCCAGCACTCCTTTTTGATAAAAGTCCTGGAGAGATCAGGAATACAGGGAAAATATCAAAACATAATAAAGACAATATCAGCAAGCCCACAGCCAACATCTCCAACAAATGGAGAGACACTCAAAGCAATCCCACTAAAATCAGGAACAAGACAAGTTTGTCCTCCTCTCTCTGTCTATTCAATATAGTTCTCAAAATTTTAGCTCAAGCAATAAGACAACAAAAGGAGATTACAAACTGGAAAGAAAGAAGTCAAACTTTATTTTCAGATGATGTGATCATGTACATAAGTGAACCCAAAATTCTACCAGAGAACTCCTATAGTTGATAAACACCTTCACCAACATAGCAGGCTACAAGATTAATTTTAAAAAATCAATAGTCTTCCTAATCAATAGCCCTCCTATACACTAATTATAAAAGGGATGAAAAAGAAATAAGGGAAACATCACTCTTTATAATAGCTGCAAATAGCATTAAATATCTTGGCATAATTCTAACCAAAGAAGTAGCAGACCTGTTTGACAAAAAACTTTTTCACTGAAGAAAGAAATTGAAGAGGATATCAGAAAATGGAAAGATCTCCCATGCTATTCCATAGGTAGAATTAACATAGTAAAAATGGCAATTTTACCAAAAGCAATCTACAGATTCAATGCAATCCCTATCAAATTACCAACACAATTTTTTACAGACCTTGAAAGAACAATACTCACCTTCATATGGAATAACAGGAAACACAGGATTTCCCAAACAATCCTCTTAATAAAAGAACTTCATCCCTGACTTCAAGCTATACTATAGAGCTGCAGTAATAAAAACAGCCTGGTACTGGCACAAAAACAGACTTGTGGATCAATGGAATTGAATCAAGACCCTGACATTAACTCCCACATCTATGAACACCTGGTTTTTGACAAAGAGGCCAAAAATATTCAATGGAAAAATGATAGTATCTTCAACAAATAGTGTTGGCATAACTGGATGGTGGTATGTAGAAGAATGCAAATAGATCGAAACCTATCACCCTGCACAAACTCAAATCCAAGTGGATCGAAGACTTCAACATAAACCCAGCTACAATGAACTTGATAGAAAAGAAAATAGGAAATACCCTCCAATGCACTGGCACAGATGATCACTTCCTAAATATAACACCAGTAGCACAGACACTAAGAACAACAATCAATGAGTGGAACCTCCTGAAACTGAGAAGCTTCTGTAAGACAAAGGACACAGTCAATAAGACAAAATGACAGCCTATAGAATGGGAAAAGATCTTCACCAACCCTACATCTGACAGAGGACTGATCTCTAAAATATATAGAGAACTTAAGAAACTAGAGCCCAAAAACCTAAATAACCCATTTTTAAAAATGAGTTAAAAAGGGAATTCTCAACAGAATAATTACTAAATAAAGTGCTGAAAGACACTTTAAAAATTGTTCAACATCTTTAACCATCAGAGAAATGCAAATCAAAACAACTTTAAGATATCACCTTAAAACTCTCAGAATGGCTAAGATCAAAAACTACAGATGACAGCCTATGCTGGAGAGGATAAGGAACAAGGGGAACATTCCTCCATTGTTGGTGGAAGTGTAAACTTGTACAGCCACTCTGGAATGCAGTATGGTGGTTCCTCAGAAACCTGAGAATCAATCTCCCTAAGGATCCAGCAATACCATTATTGGGTCTATAACGAAAGGATGCACATTCATGCCCCAAAGGCATTAGCTCACCTATGTTCATAGGAGCATTACTCGTAATAGCCAGAACTGAAAACAACCTAGGTGCTCCTCAACTGAAGAATGGATTAATAAACTGTGGTACACAATGGGGTACTACTCAGCAGTAAAAAGAAATGACATCCTAAAATTTTCAGGCAAATGGATGGATTGGATAATATCCTCTTGAACGAAGTAACATGAGCCCAGAAAGAGAGGCATGGGATGTACTCACTCCTAAGTGGATTTTAGACAAAAAAGCAAAGAATACCCAAGCTGCAAACCACAACCCCTGAACAGCTTGGGATCAGAAGGAACTTAAGAGAGACATCCAGAGATTCTCCCAAGAAGAGAAAATAGAGAAGATCACCTTAGCAAATTGGGGTCATAATGAGTTGCCACCAAGAAGAATTGGGAACAAATCTTGAAAGAAGGAGATGGTTGAGTGAGAGGAGCAAAGAGGGAGATAGAAAGAGATGGATATCTCAATAGAGGAAGCCAATGTGGAGTTGGAAAGAGGCCAGGTGCTGGGGAAATGTCCAAGAACTCACAGGATGTCCCTGGCCAAGTCTCTAAACAATAGTGGACGGGGTGCCTAAACAGGACTTCTCCTATATTCAGATGAATAATCACCCTAAGTGTTATCACAGAACCTACATCCAACAACGAATTGAGGTGGAGGCAGAGATCCATGGCTGAGAACCAGGGGTGGGGAGAGTCTGTATGAGCAAGGGGATAGGGATTATGAAGAAAACTGCCAACGTGCTGGCTAGCTGGATCTCACTGTATCAAGAATAGCCGCTGGAGATCCATAGGGAAAAGAAGTTAGGCCCTCCAAGGGTAGGCAACTATCCATTGGCATGGGCAGTATAAACAGCCTCGAGGGATGGGATCAGACTGTGTTCCTTTGTATGGGCTGGCACCTTGGAACTCATTCTCTGTGGAGGAACACCTAACCCATTTTTTACTTTGGGATGAGGAAATCGGACTTGCCTGGAGTGGATGTTCCGTGCTGAGCTGACCCACCTTGGGACTTCTTGCCCTTTTGGGGCAGAGGATAGGGGGATGGGGAGGCAGGAGGCTAAAGTGTGACTGGAAGGGATTGGGAGGAGGCAAGTGGGGGGAGCAGGGGATACACTGATAAAAATGACATTTTTTAATAAAGAAATAATAAAATGAAAAAAATTAAGAAAGAATCAATCACCAAGGAACCTTTATGGAAAGTAACTAAATCCTCGAAAGGTAGAAAAAAAAAAAAAAAACAAAAAAAAAACCAGTGTGGGAAGTTTGTGAAGCCTCTTGCAATAGGATTGGATTATGTTCCTGGTGCATGAACTAGCATCTTGGAGTCTATTTCCTACAGAGGAACATCTAACTCAATCTTAATATTGTGGGGAGAGACCTGGACCCAACTCAACTGGACATGCCAGACAGAACTGACCCACCTTGGGACTCCTTGCCATTTTGGGGAATAGATGGGGTTACTGAGAGGGACTGGGAGGAGGGAATGGAGGGGGAGCAGTGGTATATATGGAAAAAAAAACTTTTTAAATAATGATGGAAAAAAGAAAAATAATACACATATTAGTTCCTTAATATACTTTGGAATATTCATGTCTTGCTACTTTAGAACCACTAGATTCTGGTGGTGTCATATTATTGTTTTTTATGTTATTATTTGTGTTCCTGCATTGGCACCTGCTCATTACTTCTTAAGATTGGTGGAGGATTTGTCTGTGTCTCAGGGAGCTGATATTGGTCCAATCTGCTCTGGCTGTGTCTGTGTCTCAGGAAGCCTTTCTTGGTACAATCCGAGCTCTTCGTCCTATTGAGATGGTATATTCTGTCACAGAGAATTGTTCTTGGTCCAATAGGAGCTGGCTGCTTCTGTGTTTCTGGTAGCTGTTCTTAGGATAATAGGGGCTGGCTGATTCTGTCTCAAGGATCTGTTCTTGCTTCAATAGGAGCTCTTGATCCAATAGACGATGGCAAAATCTGTGTCTCAGGGAGCTGCTGAGATCTCAGGATGATGGGTAGGTTTGGAGGATGAAGTAGGTCTTGTTGATTGCAGGACCCAATAAACTGGGTTATTAATGAGGGATAACAGCCCAAAGGAGTCTTCCCTGCTGGCCTGGAATTGGAGCAGCAATGAGTAGGAACAGGGATCCATGGACTGTGCCCCATGGCCTAGGTACCAGAGACTGGCCTATCTCTTTTCTCATACTGTTTAATATATTTCTATTGAGCCTATAATATGAAAATCAAATTGGATTATTATTCTCTGTACATATTGTTGAAACCAAAATCTATTGTACTTGGAATATCTTATGACTTTGTAGAAACCTGTAATACCTCAAATAAATTAGTTTCTCCTCTAAACTAATGAGCACATCTACATTCACTTTCTGCTATATGTATTCAAATTGAATCAAATAAAATGTTCTGTAACCTTTGCATACAAGTAATAACTTTTCTCTACCTGAAGTTTCTAAAAGAATACCGTCTTATAATGATAAAAAAATTCTCATGTTCTGTGACTTGAAATATTTTAAAAAAGAAAAGTTTATAGTGAATGTACTCATTCATCATTTAGATATACACTGTGGTTTTTTTAAATCGTTAAATATTTGTTATGCAAAATATTTATATTTACTTGGGAAAATGGCACTGAGTATTGTGAGGAGGAATTCTTGAGTAAGGAAACTGCAAAACACAGAAGAATAAAAGAAGCAACATGTTGCCTTTCAAATTTACTTGAATATTACAAATTCTAAATGAAAGCAACAGATGCTAAATTGTGCTAAATGAATTGTGTATAAAACAGAGATTTGTCAGCCAGCAGGATTTCTAACCTTTGCTTGACTTAGAAAATCCAGTTAATGGATATGCTTGACTGGAAGATGGTGAGACAGTCTTAGCATTGAATACATAAGGAGAATGTGGTCAATGAGAAAAAAGCAAAACAAAACAGTATTACAATTCTCTAGTCAAGACTAGACTTCATAAAGTCTAGTCAATGACGAAGTTGGACATAGTGGCGCAGTACTGTAATAGTCTTGGCACTTGGGAGGCAGAGGCCAGAGGGTCATCAGTTTGAGATAGTCTTAGGTTTCAACACAGAAACAGCTGTTGATGTTGGACAACAGAGAAGACAGAGAGATATCCATAAGTATTTCAGATGACTTAGGGGAATAAAGTTAGCATTAATATATGACTTCAGAAGAAGGAAAAGAAATATAGGAAAGTGTGGGAGATTATATTGTTCTATTGTAAATAATTGTCCCACCCACTGGTTTAGTTAAAAGCACTGATTGGCCGGCCAAAGGCAGACAGGAAGTGTGGATGGGGCTACCAGACTAAACAAGTGGAACAGAGCAGAATGCCAGAAGAAGCAGAGGACAACTATGCTGCTCTGAGAAAAGGTACCGAGCCCCATGGCTGAACAGGGTAGGAGTCATAGGTTATATTAAGGGTACAGAGTTAGCAAGTTATGCCTGAGTCTTAGGCCGATCAGCCTAAAATGATTGAAAGCATCTGTGTGTCACTGTAGGACTGCAGGACTGCGAGTCTGTGGGTCTTAAACCTTGAGGTTAGGCCTAAAAGTCTGGGCCAGAAACCTCTTACTACAGTCCAAGGCAGTCAATGCAAGACTTATAGTGTTCAAAGTATGGAGACTAGGTGATGGTGAAGTGCTTGTGTTAAAAGGAGACATTTGTATCAACTCCCCTCCAAGGGCCAGAAAGAATATAAGAATCAGAGAATGAGAGTTATAGATTAACAGACGTGGTCCAGACGTGATACACATCACACTCAAACTCACTGTAGCTGTGGTTACTTGCACATAATCAGCAAAAGCTTTGGAGTGTGACCATTTCCCAAGGGATGGGGAGGGGGTATCTAACCTACTTTCGAGTGTCTATTGGCAGCCATGGATACTGGGGTGGTGGTAACACTTTGTTCAGTGGTGTAGCTCCTGATAAGTTACCTAATGACTGCTGGGGGGATGGTGGTGTCACTTTCTTTAGTGTTGAGGCAATTAATATATTGCCTATGGTCTAGTGAGAAACTTCCACTCATGCTCAGGCAAGCAACTGCACTTAAACTCAGTGGTTCATATAGTGAACAGACAGAAAAGTAGAAGAGAGATAATTTGGGAAAGAAAGTTTTCATATGAGAGGCAGAGGGAATGAGGGGGGAACTAAACTGAGAGTGAATATATGTATGAAACTGTCTAAGAGTATAATTAACTAAAATATTTCATTTGGGGTCAAGATAAGCTTATGGACTGGTGGTTCTCAATGCACTGATCCTTTAATATGGTTTCTCATGTTGTGGTGACCTCTTAATCATAAAATTATTTTGTTGCTACTTCATAACTTTAATTTGAAAAAGTTATGAACTGTAAGTGTTTTCCAGTGGTCTTAGGTAAACCCTCACTGTGAAAAGGCTATTCAACCTCCAAAGAGATCACAGCCCACAGGTTGAGAACCATTAATATGGAATTATATTTTAAAATAAATGGAAAATATGACCTGGGACTAGAATTTGCACTTGGCAGAGGTATCATGAATTCCAGTTTCAGTACTTCCCAGCTGCATGATATTTATCAAATTGTACACCACCAAGCCTTTCTGAATTCACTGTCCTCATATGCTAAAATGGAGCTGATTCCTGTCCCAAAGAATTGTTCTGAGGACTATGATTTAGCATATATAAATATACTCAAGACTTTGGGGCTTGAGGCTCTGAACTATTACATGAGCCAACAGAGAATCTTCTACTTGATTTTGGTTGTGACTGTCCTGCAGTTTTGTTGTTGAATTTTCCCTGACTTTAAGCACTGTAGATAAAGCTAAAACGAGTATTGTTTGTGCCTAATATTGTAATTTTATTAATACTGCTCTTTACTTTCCACAAATACATATTAGAGAAAGAAAGACAAATAGGCTGAATTACTGGTCAAATTCTGGGAGATTTATTCCTGGAATAAACAATGCTTTCTTTCCTTGCACATTCCAAAATGGTGCGTAGGCTCCAACTGTATTAAAAAGATGAGAAGCTGAAACTCTAAATTGTTCATCTTCCAACATTTTCCGGCCTGTGATCTATCTTTGGATCAGCAATAATTGCCTGGACAGCTATAATAGCTTCATTAATTTTTGTTTGTATTCTGGGCTCTTTATGCAGAGATGGAATAAATGCATCTTTTGTGTCAAAATCTAAATGCATTTGTCTAAATCTAACTGCCTCTGATATAAACACCCTGATCTGAAATCCAAATCACAGTAGAGGTTTCTGTACAGTTGTTGGGGCAACAACACTGAAATTTAGTCTAAACCATTACGTCATTATCAGGACTTTTTATTTATGTTGACATGGATTTTTAAGCTGCAATGTCAACTTTTTTTTGTAGAAACAGGTGACCATAAGTATGTATTTTCAACACTATTTCTTAAAGAGAGCTGATAGATCTCATTAAGAAAGTAATCTATCCTTTATTGATCTGTCATCTCAAAGCACAGTAAACTTCTTGGAAATGGCCTGTCTACTCCAGCACTGGAAAGTTATTGCTGCACATATTTTTTAAATTTCCCTCTCCTTTCCACAAAGGGCCTTTGCTATTTTGGTTTTTAAGACAATAGAATATCTAGTTTGGGTGTTATTGCTGTTGTGGAATCCTAGCAAAATTTTGACACGTGAAATGTATCATGATGTATTTATGCTAAGTTACACTCATTTGCTTTCTATGTATTCACCTCAGAGGTGTATGCATATGTGTGTTGGGGGGGGGCGGTGGGGGCATTCTGGTGAAGGAGGTGGTTTTATTAAAGTCTGGACCTCAGAAAAGGAAGTAGAGAGTATCTGCCTTGAAGACATGCACCCTCTTCCTTTCAAAAGGAGTTAGCAGTGATTAATCAATGGCAGTGCTTGGAGAAGTTCTCTGTCCTTCCATATGTTCTCTGGGACCTCTGTTTCCGAGCCACTTGTGTCTTCTAACTTTCTATGTCATGTTGTACTCTCACACATTGCACCTATTTACTGGAGACAAGGAAAATAACACAAGCCTTGGCAACTTAGTTTTATTTATAATGTTTCTCAGGTATTTACTAACATTGTCTTCTTTGGAAGTTTATGCCATAAGAACCATTCTTATCAGTAAAGTAAAAAACAAAGGTATGGTCAAGCTAAAAAGCTTGCTCCAGATCACTTATTTAGTAAGTTGTAAAGCCCAGGCTGAACTCAGGCTGGAGCCTTGGAATAATATCTTACTATGTTGCTTATATATTCTATATTAACAGAATATTGTATTGTCTATCTGTAACCTGTAAAAGCTTAAAATTTCCCATAGAGACCCATGAACACTTTTAAATAGTTTCATATTTATTAATCTAAGTAATGATATAATTTTGAGAGCCAGTTCTAATTTCATTTTGTTGCTATAATAATGGAACTTGGGGGGAAAGCTGCTTTAGGAAAAAAAGGTGTTTATTTTAGCTTACACTTCTAAGTTATACTTCATCGTGGGAAAGTCAAGGTAGGAACTTCAGAAGCTAGTCACATCACATGCACATTCAAGAGCAGAGAGAATTGAATGTACACATTTTCAGTTTCTTGCTGTACTTAGGTCAATATCTCCACGAATTCAGTTCAGGAGCCCATGGCTAGGAAACGGTACTGTATTTAGCTGGAGTAGGTCTTCTTGTATCAGTTAATAACAACACCCTTCCATATACATGCCCGTAAGCCAAGTCAATGTAGCCGAACATTCACTCATTTGCATAGAACCCAGCTAATTCTAGGTTGTGGAAAGTTGGTGGTACAAACACAGAGTCTTAATCTCTTCACTTTTGATATCATGGAGCTCTATAAAACTCAAGTTTGGAGAGTGTATTTGTTACAATTTGGATTTCAGATATGCTTCAAAGGCTTTTGTGTTTACTCATAGCTTAATCAGTCTGTGGGGTCATAGTGAAAGTAATTTAGGTCATCGGGTGCACCCCCCACACTAGAAGGGATTATTAAAAACTGGACTCGGTCTCTGTTTTCTCTTTTGCTTTCTGACTACTATGAGATGAGTGGTTTCTTCTTCCCATGCTCCTCACTAGAACTTGCCTCATCATGGGACCAAACAACTAAGGACCAAAATCCTTGAAACCTGAATAAAGACAAATCTTTCCTCCTACAAGCTTTATATGAGGAATTTTGTCACAGTGATAAAATCCTAACACAGAGTTTAAATTATATGTATAGATATATATGTATAGACTCATCTTGCAGTATCTTTTAAATCTGGCTTAGCAGGACTGAGTACATGTTAATTTTCAAAAATACAAGTGTAGTAAGAGGTTTCTGCTCCAGACTTTCGGGCCTAGCCTCCAGGTTTAAACCTGCAGACCCACAGACCCTCAGAGACACACAGATGCTTACAATAGTTTTAGGCTGATCGACCTAAGGCCCAGGCATATAACTTGCTAACTCTTTACCCTTAATCTAACCCATGACTCTTATCCTGTTCAGCCATGCAGCTCGGAACCTCTTCTCAGAGCAGCATAGTTATCCTCAACTTTTTCTGGCTTCTCTCTGGCATTCTGCTCTGTTCCCCCTGTTCCCAGAGTTTTCTTAGTCTGGTAGCCCTACCCACACTTCCTGTCTGCCTTTGGCCAATCAGCACTTTTTATTAAACTCATAGGCGGGGACAATTATTTACAATGGAACAACATAATCCCCCTACATACAAGGATTCATATTTTACAGGAAACTAGCTCCTAATTTGTGATTTTTTTTAAAAAAATTCAAATATTTGGTATTCCACTAACATGTTTATTAACCACCTATTTTTAGAATTATAATAAAGCTATAAAAATCTACTCCTTGAGAACACTAATTTTGGTTCATTATGTGTTACTTACACTTAAGGCTTTCCATACAGTTATTTATATTTTCATTGCTCACAGCAACATAAATTTGAACTGGGGAATAACTGCTTTGCAGATGGTCTTAGAATTATAGCATTCTTTTTATAGATGACTGTAATTTAGAATGTGTCAGGAATTTATTGAATAAATCCTCTTATTTACAACATTTATAATCCTCAGGTTAATTGTGTCCTTTTTTGAGGTACAGAAAAAGATTATGTGAATTTATTTTGTCATAAACCTATGATAGTTCACAGATGTGCTTATGATATTTCTTTCTAAGTTATTAGAAATTATGCTTGGTTATTTTAAAATACCAGTGTCAAGATTATCATTTAGGTATCAAAACTATTCTAGACATTTTAAAAACATACTTGAATTTTTCTACTAGAATTGACTATTTTTTTTTCTATAAAAAAAAATACAGTATATTCTGATCATGGATTTTTTTCCTCATCTCTTCCCAATGTTTCCCATTTTCCACTCATTCAACTCAATGCTTTCTTTCTCTCTCTTTGCAAAACAATCAGGAAAATGTAAAAACAAAACAAAAATAAATGGAAAAACTGTGAAAATGCACAAGAAGCATCACAGACACACAGAAAACAAAACCCATAAAAACATAAAATATGAAGCTGTAATATAAAAGCAAAAGATAAAATGATACCTAAACAAAGCAGTATGAGACAAAATGTCTACAATACCACCATTGGGGTTTTTGTGTGTGTGTGTGTGTGTGTGTGTGTGTGTGTGTGTGTGTGTGTGTGTGTGTTGGCATCTACTACTGGGCACAGGCCCATGTTTAAGTATGGGTTATATACCCAGTGAGACTATATTGGAGTTGAAATAAAATTTCCTTTGCAAATGGTTGTAAAATGGGTGTATCTTCTTGAGTATAGATAATAACTCTTGTTCAGTTTCCCTGTTAGACTGAGATCCTATCTGTCTTGAACCTGTGCAGGGCCTGTGGATGCTGCCTAGTTTCTGTGAGTTCATATGTGCATCATTTCCTCTTGTGTCATAAAGATACTGTTTCCTTGGTGTCATTCACCCCCTCTGGCTCTTAAAACTTTACCTTTTTTTCTGCATAACTCCCAGAGTCCCGAGGGAGGGGCTTGATGAAGACATATATCACTTAGGTCTGTATACTCACTTTTAATATCAGCACACACTACAACAGTAGACTAACCTAATTACTTAAAAAAACTATGCATTTACTCTTGGCAAATTTCTCTAAAATTAGCTCTGTGCATAAATCATATGGCTATTTGGATTTCAACAGGTTTTTATTTAAACCATTTAATATTCTCCAAATAAAAAGAGCAAAACCCCAATCAAATTAAAGATTCTTCAATGTAATTTAGGGGTCTTTTATGTAGTCTCTTTGTTGTATTATGAAAATCAAATGTGTCAAGGATTTCTTCACTTTCCAGTGCCACCAAATTTATGTGAGTGTAATAGATGTTAAAAGACATAGAACACATTGCTGATCTTTGCATATTTTTTAACTTTCTGGGAAGAAATACAATTATTAGGAGATTGGAAGTGGATGAAGCTCAGCTAGTTCCCTACCATTATCCTCTACAGAAAATGAAAGAAAGTTTTAGATAAAAATGCATTATTTACACAATTCTTAAACTAATAGTTACTAGTAAGGAGGTATAAATAGTTTAACACATTCACAGCTGACCGATTTCTTACTTCCTGTTCTTTCTTGAGTTCTATCATTCTCTACCATCTTTTTGATCATCTACATCTGGTATATTTCTTGAGATATGTCTAACATTTTAGAAGGGTTCTTCATGGAGATTAATCATTTGTTTCTATAAATAATGGTAAACTAATGAATGAATATGGGGCTATTTAGGCATTAACACAAAACACCATTTCAAGGGTGGAAACTTTTTTTCTGATCACAAAAGCATAGTGTAAGCCAATTTACTTTACCTGGATAAAGATTAAAAAAAAATTGATAAAACCAATACCTAACAGTTGTATTTATAATATTGTTACTAATTTTACCAATAGAAAGGAATAATGAATAACTAGTATACCTTTTTTAATTCATCTTTTTTATTACATTCTGTACAATGAATGGTCTTTCTTCACCTTGTGTTCCCATCATAAATTACTATGCTCTTTTCTACTCAGAAGAACGTATAAAATCAGTTATGAACTGAAATCTCCCAATCTGGAACAAAGCAAGCATTTTCTCTTTATAAGTTGATTATTTAGGTATTTGTTACAGTGACAGAGAAGGCATCACTGAAGGGTGTAATTTACTCACAGTCCTTACAGCTGTGAAGCAAGTCATCTCTTGTTTGAGGTCCTGAGTGCCTTGTCCTATGTTTGCTGCAATGTCTGCTTTCTGCTGCATTAAACAATATCTTTTATTATTTAGAAAGCAACTTTTCTGGGGCTCCACTTTTTCCCCCTTTCCTCCATTTCTCATTTCTTCCCTTTCTCAGCATTAAGAATCCAACTTATGACCTGATAAATTCTAGGTCAGTTCTCGACCACTGAGAAATAGCCTTAGTTCTTCAATGCCTTTTCACTTAGAGTAAACTTATGGAAGCTTAGTGTTTCTAATAGAATGAACCAGTAGTCCTTTTGAGTCAGTAGAGAGGAAATGAGGACACTCTGTCTTTAAGTGACTTGCAAAACTCCTTAGGAATACTGGCCTACTGAGGACAGCTGTTGATGTCCACAGCTAGAAAGTTGAACTTCAAAGGTATCAAGAACTAGGACATCCTTTATAAATGGAAGTCATAATTATTTGGCATATGCATAGGCTAGCCTATAACTTTCTACATAGCCCTTACTGGCACTAAATTTATGGCAACCATCTGCCTTGATTTTTGAGTATTAGGATTTCAGGAATGTACACAGAACTCCCATTTACCTATCATTGTGCACCTAAATGGAACTACTGTGCAATTCTCAAAGACGTTATGAGAGATCTCATAGATCTTATAGGTGGCTTATGCACTTATGAGCTTCTTCTGCTGATCCCTGGATATGTGATTTTCATATTAATTTTGATTATGCTAAGCCTGCCTGACTTTATGACTTGATAGGTCCAATAGGAAAGTTCCCAGATGTGTGGTCACTTGGTGTCCATATGTTCTGGAATTTCATCATTACCAGAGCCCAGTAGTATGCTAGAGGCTGTTTTCCTAATAGTGTGTAACTCTCTCCTCCAGATGTCATGGCCTTACTCCAAAACTCCAGGAGCTTGGTGTTTGATTCTTTTGCTGGGGCTTGCCATAAAATCCACACCACATCTTTTTAACTGCTACTGATGCTTCTAGCATCAGGATTCCCAATCCTTTGCAGACAACTTTCTTGATACAGGCTCTACTCAAAGTTAGAGGTTCTTTGAGTGAGGTACATGTGTGTACTAGATTAGTATTTTAAAATGTGGGGTATATTGCCTATAGTACTTCAAGAAGACTTTCTGGCTTTGCACTGCTTTCTTCATGGCAGGTGAGATGAAGCCATATTGTATTTTTCTTTATAAAGTATTACTAACCCATGACCACTTAAAATTTTAGTAAAACAAAAGGCAATAGATCCTTATAATATTTGTTCCTGTCATTTGAAATACGTCACCAAAGGCCTTTAGTATGCTTATGTCTTTTTACTTGCAGTGACTGGTTCACATGTTTCGTCAACATGATAGATCAATTAGTGGTATTTGATATTCTTATATTCTTAGGAGGTACAGCTCTTTGGATAGAATTATGACAAAGGAAAAAATAGATCAAGTTGTCGATAAAATTTTTATTATATGTACATGCAAAATATTCCAGTTATTCTTATTTTGAAAGGAAGAATCCATTCATTATATCAAGCAGAAACTACATTGTCTCTGAAGTCATGTTAATTTGTGAAAAAAATTGTATCAAGTCAGCTTTGCTACTAAGATCAAGACTAACATCTACTTGACTGAGCTTGTGCACATGGTCATCTCATTATTCTGTATTTTTCTGGTTTCTGTAGTGTCCAGACTGCTCAGTTAATTTATTACCATGCACTCGTTAAACTTTTAAAGGTGGGCGAAGATTCCTACTCATTAGGCTGAAGTTCCTAAGTACAAGGTTTTAAAAGACGTTACTTGGATTCTATACGATAAAGATAGGAAATGATGTATCTGTTACATCATTAGCAACTCTGCACTTTGGATTCGTCTTGGTGCTAATAGTCACGTTTTGTGACTTGTGGGAAGCGGGCTGTGAGACAGTGTCAGAAGTGGAAATATAATACACAGGAGAAACACCTATGAAGCAAAAAGGCAGAAATCAACACTAGCCAAGGATATCTGACGAAAGGCTCATCAGTGTCTGAAGTTTAAAGTTTAAAAGCCTTACTGAGTCTAATTTTCCTAATTTTCAAAACATGTGTGTGTATCAGTGTTTGCAGTTTTTCTCCTACAAGTTATTGACTCTCAAAAGACTATAAAGATTTGCATCAATGTTTTGTTCTTATAATTTTATGTCAAACTTATAAACTTTAAAGGAGTTATTTTTGATGATGTGTCTGTATGTATGTGCACATGAGTGCAGGTGTCTACAGTGGCCAGAAGAGGGCAGTGATGCCCCAAAGCTGGTCAAATATAGGTTATGGGGACCGAACTCAGGTCCTCTGTAAGACAGGAATAATCTTAACTGCCTAAACAAGTTTGATGCTGTTGCTGCTTCTCTTCTTCATTTGTTTTGCTCTTTTGAGTCAAGATTTTACTTGACACAGGATGGCCTCTGAACTTGTAACTCTCCTGCTTCTGCCTTCTGACTGCTGATATTATAGGTATGAACCACCACACACATCACTGAACACATAATGTATTTTACAATAATTTTTCTACAAACAATTGGAAGTAGGAATATAAATTCATATTTGTGTGTGTGGATATTTAGCCTTCCCTGTACCATTTGATTAAAAGATTGTTCTACAAAATGAATAACTTTAATTATAATAAAATTTAAAAATCAAGTGCCTGTGAATGTTTTTAATGTAAAACTGAGGATTAAGCCCAGGATCTTGCACCTGCTAGGTTTATGACTGAGTGGCATTATCAGCTCTGTGAGAGATTATATTATATACTAAAATATCAATTCTATTCCATTGAGTAAAATGTTCATCCTTATTGTTAGCATCTTACTGTATTATTAATTGTAGCTTATGAGTCATTGTTGAAATAAAGCATAAGTCCTCAAACTTTGTTATCATTTTGAAGTCTTTTCTTTTATGATTTAGCTTTACTCATTTGCTTTTAGCTATTCCAGATTATTTCAATTTACTTTTAAATTTTTGGGTCACATTTATAGTTTCTTTGATGAAATCACCTGAGATTACAGTGAATCTGTCTGTAGACCAGTCTTAGAATTGTAATCATAACCATCAGAAGTCTTCTGACTTCTGACATGGGATGCATTTCTGTTTGCATAGGTGTGAAGCATGTTTGTTACTAACCAATCCCAAAGGCAGACTTCCTATAGTGCATGGGATAACAAAGTTCAGACTAATGCTCCATACTAGGAAGAGGGTTCTGAAACTTTTCATCCTCTCAATTGAGACTTAGTGCTACTAAGGCCTGAGTCTGATGATTCAGAACATACACCTATTTATAGATAGGAGACATGGACACAAAGGGTTATAATTCATTGTATGCTTCTCCCCCAACCCCTTATCAACAACTCTACCCAGCATGGATAGAATTTCTAGTGCATAATAAGGACCCTGATAGACCTATCCTGAATTTTGCATCTCATGGTAATTATGACATGACACACTTAAAAAGCTTTGAAGACACCATGAGTTTAGGGAACAGAATAAAAGAGCTTATGCTGTCTTAGTGGTCACTGCTGACTGACACAAGATGCTATCTTTTGAGAAAGGACAGCTACATGGTCCAAGCTGTTTCAAGCAGCCCCACCAATCCCCAACCCCCTGCTATTCAGCATGCAGCATTTCCAGTACATACTATGGTTACACTTGAGAGATAGATGCAAGGCAGTAGCTCCAAGGTCAGTAGAATTGTCCTGCAGTAAGCCTACTTTACTTTTCTTAATTATTATTTTTTTCTCTTTTGTAATTATTTAAACATTTTGAATTTAATTGAAGAAACATAAAACTTATACTCTGAAAATATGTGTTCTATTAGCCTAATGTTAATTTTTATTACTCAGACACTTTTTTCCCTCAACAATATTTTGTACGTTTGGAGAGTTCAAATTTTTTCACTTCTTTTGTTAAGTTCGTTAGTTAAATACTTTTGATGTTATTATGGTGTCGATTTCCAGTCTTCCCCTGTTTTTGATGGTTCAGTTTTATTGTGTTTTTCTACAACAATGTACACCATTTGATTGGAATGTTACCATTTAATATCATTTTCTGTTGCAAAGAAGTCTTGCTCCTATGGCCCCCTTTGTTTTAATTTATATTTTCTTTTATGTCTTATCCTTTTTAAAAATACAACATCCTTTACAACTATTTAATGACATAACCATGAATACTTTTTATAAGTAATTATATTCCCTACATTGTCTTACCCTAAACTATATGGTCATATTTTCACATCTCATTATTTTTCTCAAAAGGTAAGTATTTTATATAATATAGCAGTTATGTAGCTCTTCTTCTTCCCCCCAACGCTGCTTACTGATTGTTTCTCTGTGTGAATGCTTGCTTAAACTCTGTTATAGTAAATCCATTTTACCACAATATAAAATCTCTTCAGTAATTAGTGTAAGTTATATCTGATAGGAACATATTTTCTGTTTGCATTTTGGAATGCCTTTACTTTTATTTATTATTTTTAGATTATAATATAATTATATCATCTCTTTTTCTTTTTTTTCTGCAAATTCTCTCAGGTACACCCCTCATTACCTTCCAAATTTATGGCTTCTATTTTCTTTAATTGTTGTTACATATATATATATATATATGTGTGTGTATATATAGGGACACACACATATATGCATATGTGTGCATAAAAACATTTTATGTGTTTGTGTATTCCTAATGCATACATATAGCCTACCCTGTCTGTATAGTGTTTCTTGTATGTGTATGTTTTCAGGGCTGACTGTTTCCTAATAGGTAACTTTCATTCCTTGGCTTGCCTGTCCTGATGTGGAAACTCTGTCAAGGCTGATTTTTCACATTTATTATGGCTAAGGCTGTGCCTCTATCCTACTGTAGGACCTGAGTGGAAGAAAGGACTCTACAACCTTGTGTCTTCATTTGTTTGGTCTATGGCTTCTCCTGCCTAGAGTTTGAGGAACAGACAGTTGAGAAGTTCTGGTGCTTAGTTCCTACTGAGGTCTCATTCTCTACTTTCAGAAAGAGATGAGGAGAGAAGGAGCTATACAGTTTTGGCAATACTTTAGTTGAATAGACTTGTATCTGACTGAAGTGAGGAAAGAGAAATAGAAAAATGTATGTAGGTTTTCCCTGTTCTCACAGGAGATCATTTGTGCTGCTTCCTTTTTACTGAGTACTCTGCAGACAGTTTCCACTAAAACTCAGCTCTGGATGTCTGTTTGTTTTTCTATTGAGGCCACTGAGTAACTCAGACTTCTCTTAATTGAAGTATGCCTTCCAGACTCTTGTATGTAATATCTCTGCTACTGTTCAGATGCAAATGTCCTCAAGGACAAACAACAGAGGACTAGATCCCAGGGCTGTGATATTATTGGTGTGAGCTATAGCCTGAGGAGGTAGTTGGGATTTTAAGTCCTGGGGGGCATATTCTGGAAAGCTTCTGTTTCTTCAGTTCCCTTTTGTTTTCATCTCTCTGGGGTAAGTTGGCTTTCTCTGTCATTGCCTTCCTTAATGATGGACTGATCCATCTGTAAGGGTTGAGAAATCTGCCGTGAAAAGGAGGACTCCAAGAGACGTTCTCTCATGCAACACGCAAGGGGTTTAATTTTCCAAGTAAACCTGGGGCTCAGCTCACTGGATGTACAGGAACAGAGAGAGAGCCCTGAGCTGAAATTGAACAAAGCTTTTATAGGTCATGGGGGTTGCTACGGAGCAGGAATGCAGGAGGCAGATCCTGGAACTTTTAGCACATTCTTTGTTTATCAGGAGGGGGTGGTGAACAACCATAAAGAGTTAAACAGATTTTCCTTTACACATCCTAACTCCACAACCACAGAGTCTACCAACTATATGCTAGAACGTCAAAACCATAAGCCTAAGTACAACCTTTCTCTTTTTAAGCTTAGTATTTCTGATGTTCTGTTACACTAATAGGAAGCTAACATTTACACTTTCCATGGTTCATAGGTTCAAAACATAGTTTGCATTTTCTTAGAGTCTGGGGAAAATATTTAGAATTTAGGGAATAAAAAGCTAACGTTCTTGTTATTGTTGTTGATTAAAAATCATGAATGTGAGCTAAAAATTGTGGCAAATGATTATAATTAAAGTACCTGAGAGGTCAAGACTGGATAGTCAGTTCAAGGTCTTCTTTTGATATTTAGTGAGTTTGAGGCCAGGCTGCTTTAAATGAGATCCCATCTCAAGGAAAAATGTTGAAGGGTAATGCTGTTTTTCTGTAATGATGGTTATGATTTGATATTAAAAGTCAGGTATTTTGAGTCATTCTGTGTAAGGCTCAGTCACGTTTTTTAAGAAACTAACTGGAGTAAAATTTCTAATTTTCAATACAACTTTGTTTTTTTGATATATTATACAATTCATTTTTACTTTTTATCAAGACCAGAAAGTTATGAGAAGTAATAGTAAGGAAATACTCCTTTTTCTAAAACATGCCTGAGCACATACATACATTAAAATGCTGTGGTTTAATGCAAAAAGAAAATTTAGTCAATTTGCTTCTGTTGGATCTCAACAAAACACTTTCTTCCAATCAATGCATAGGCACAGTGTTTCATTTAAAATGTATTTAAATGTACTTTTGCTACAACTCACTGAAAAGGCAAAATTTAAACCATATGTTAATGGATAGAAATAAAGATCACAGGGAGGTCACTGTTCACAAATGTGGCCATATTTACTTCTCTTTATTTGTTTGCTAAGCAGGTCATATGACTCCAAATTTGTTCTAATTGCTTTAAATGTTTTGGTAGAAAAGACAACTCAAGGGAAGAATAATTGTACACTTCATGATGACAACAGACTATAACTTTTTTTGAGTTGTTTTTGTCTTGTGGGGAACTTGAATTACTCCTTATTAGTGTTAAAATTACATAATAATAATTATAAATTTAAATGAATCAGTTACTGACTATGTGACTTGGAACTATCTGTATTCGAGCCTCAGTTTTCTTATCTACAACATTAACCTACATGGGCACATGTAGGTTATGTTAATGTGTGAAAATACGTGAAACATCACACAGTTTGGCTTTTAAGATGAACAAAATAATATCATCTTTCTTTCCATTTAACTGAACCAACAATATACTTTTGATAATTAAGTCTTGTTTGTTTGATAAATTGTAGGAACCTTTTTTCCATATCAAAATGTCCATGGTACATTTTAGCTACTTGGAAGGATCAGGGTCATTACACTCACCAAGTCACATACCAGACTGGGAAACATAGTGAAACATCCAAAAAGCTAAAAATGTAAACATAAAACAGCTTTCATAACTTAGTAGTTAAATCTCAGGTTTGACAAATATAGCTATTATATACATAATTCTGATTTAATATTAGTATAGAGTATTGTCTTCTAGGTAGTTTGGGTAGATAAAATATCACCAGATGTGTGTCAAGATAAAAAAATTTCCATTTCTTGCATAAATACTACTTAAATACTTTGCACATGGAATGTTAAATACACAGTTGTGGAAAACAAAATATGGCCTGTCTTAGATTCTCTACTATTGCTACGATAAAGCACCATATCTAAGACAACTTGTAAAAGAAATAATTTAATTTGGCTTATAGTTTCAGTTTGTCAGTCTTTGATGGTGGAGAAAAGATGTGCTAGCAAGAACAGCTAGGGTCTTTCATATCTTTCTGCAAATAGAAAGCAGAGAAAGCTGGTTCTACAAGGCACAAGCCTTTTGAAATCTCATATTTCACCCCCAGTGACATACTTCCACCAGCAAGGCCAAACCTCCTAATGCCCCCCAAATAGTCACTGTCTGGGTACTAAGTATTCAAATGCCCAAGACTTATGGGAGATATGCTGTAGTAGGAGGTTTCTGGCCTTGACTTTTGGGCCTTGCCTCAAGGTTTAGGTCCACAAACCTGCAGACCTGCAGACCCGCAGACCCGCAGTCCCACAGTCCCACAGAGACACACAGATGCTTTCAATAGTTTTAGGCTGATCGACCTAAGGCCCAGGCATATTACTTACTAGCTCTCCACCCTTCATCTAACCCATGTCTCTTGTTCAGCCATGTGGCTGAGTACCTTTTTTTAGAGCAGCATAGTTGTCCTCTGTTTTTTTTCGGCTTCTCTCTGGTGTTCTGCTCTGTGCTTCCTGTTCTCAGAGTTTTCTTAGTCTGGTAGCCCCACCCACACTTCCTGCCTGCCTTTGGCCCATCAGCGCTTTTTATTAAACCAGTGGGTGGGACAATTATTTACCATTAAACAACACAATACCCCTACAATATGCCCTTTCTTTATTAAATTTAACAGCAAGAGACACTAAACAAGTAAATATTCAACTAAATACAATTACACTTCTGAAGAAAGCCATAATCAGACATATGATGAGCTGGGTGCATATAATAGAAGGTTCTGACCTTGTCAGAAAGATGTGACAAGTTAGAAGTTAACAAGTGACCTTAAAAATTATAACCTAGCAGCAGTTATCAGATAGATATAAATATAAGTGGAATTCCACTAGGAGCAACAGCATAGTCCTTAATGTGAGAGTCTGCACAACACACAAAGGGAACCTAAATCACACTAGTGACACTGGAATAGAAAAGGAAAAGACAAGATGATGAAGCTCAGAAGCCACTGTGAAAAAAATAACATCCTAAAATTTGCAGGCAAATGGATGGATTTGGAGAGTATCATCCTGAGTGGGGTAACACAGACCCAGAAAGAGAGGCATGATATGTACTCAGTCATAAGTGGATTTTAGACTTTATAAATCAAAGAATATCCAGGCTGCAAACCAAAACCCCTGAACAGCTTGGGATCAGAAGGAACGTAAGAGAGACATCCAGGGATTCTCACTGGGAAGAGAAAATAGAGAAGATCACCTTAGCAAATTGGGATCATAATGGGTTTCAACCAAGAAGAGGTGGGAACAAATCATGAGAGAAGGAGATGGTTGAGTGAGAGGAGCAACAAAGAGGGAGATAGAAAGAGATGATATCTCAATAGAGGAAGCCAATGTGGGGTTGGAAAGAGAATGAGTGCTTGGGAAACCTCCAAGAACTCATAGGATGTCCCCGGTTAGGATTCCAACCAATAGTGGAGGGGGTGCCTAAACAGGACTTATCCTATAATCAAATGAATAACCATAAATGTCATCACAGAACCTACATCCAACAATGAAGCAGAGATCCATGGCTAAGCACTGGGCTGAGCTCCTGGTCCAGTTGAAGAGAGAGAGAGAGAGAGAGAGAGAGAGAGAGAGAGAGAGAGAGAGAGAGAGAGAGAGAGAGAGAGAGAGAGCAAAGGGATCAGGATCATGAGGAGGAAACCCATAGAGACAGCTGACTCAAGCTATTGGGAGCTCACAGAATCAGAAACAACCACTGGGGAATCTTCTGGGAAAGGAGCTAGGCCCTCCAAAAGTAGATAACTGTCTAATGGCGAATGGCATGGACAGTTTGTAGAGCCTCTTACAGTAGGATCAGAGTATGCTCCTGGTGCTTGAACTGGCATCTTGGAGCCCATTCCCTAAAGAGAAACACCAAACCCAGCCCTATTATTGGGATGAGGTAATCAGATCTACCTCAAATGGGTACACCAGACTGGCCTACCTTGGGACTCCTTGCCCTCCTTGGGGAATGGATGAGGAAGTCTGAGGGAGGACTGGGAGGGACTACGAGGAGGGAAGGGAGGTTGATCAGGGGTATACATGAAAAAAATGTTTTTAAGCTAAAACAAACAAACAAAAGAATTCACTGTCCTTCTGAACTGTGCTAAGAAAATTTATGCTTATTGTAAAAACATCAGACAGTCATTGCATTAACTGAAACAAAGCATGGGAGAATCCTGCCAGGATTAGATGACTATCAAATTAGGATTAAAAAACAGATCTCTCTGAAAGGGTAAGAATATGTATATATATTTTTAAAAATCCACAAGAGGATTATTTTAGTAGAATGAAGTACACGTATCAGAAATGGTGAATTTGGTCAGTAATAATGGAGATAAGGAGAAATAGATAAAGATAGTTGGGGATATTATGTCTAGGGGATCTTTGTGATCTGTGGAGTGAGAAATTAAAGAGATCATTTTAAAGTTTTTAAAAATGAATATAATTCATTTCACTAACCATTCTTAAAGTAATCTGTCTTCTTGTATCACAATTATACATTGATAAATTTGTGTATTACTGTTAAATCAGGGGATTGTTATGTTAATGATTAATTAGAAATTTATTTTTTATATTTATTTATTAGTGTATGTTGGAGTGGTCCATGTGTAGAGGCCAGAAAACAATCTACTTCCACACAGCAAGTGCTTCTATCCACATACCCATCCTGTGAGCTCTGAAACTTATCTTTAGATAATTGATTAGAATACTTTTCATCCTAAATTACTTTTTGGCAAGTTCTGATACTAGGAGTATATTTGTATTTGGTAGAACTACATGATTACTAAATTTAATCTTATTTTTTATATTCTGTGCTTAGAAATGTACTTTCCAAAACTAAGTGTATTTATCTTTAAAGTTTTTTTTAAAAACAAATCAAACATAATCACAAAACAACAAACATATTCATTGTTGACATCTCCTTTACCCTCACCTCTAAGGCATCACCCTTTTAGATAAAGGAAAAAAATCCCTTCCATAAATGTTCAGGTTATTATGTCTTGTATATATTTGATAAAGTAATGTTTTATAATGCAGGTCAGGAACATTTACTATGGTCTCTGTTGATTTGGTATGGTTGGCAAATTTTGCATTATTATAATTTTTAGAAAGAAGTACTTTTATTATACTCTTTGAAATTTTCATAGATGTCTACAGTAAAGTACAATCACAGCCCTCACCCAAAACCCCAGTCCAGTTCAGTCTGGTCTTCCCCCGGATATATTTTCCTTTCGATTTCAGTGTCCATAAAGTACACTGAATTCAATTAGTACTGCCCACATGTTAATTGCTGTAATGGTACATGAAGAACCTGCCACTGGCCACCCTTCTGAGAGAAGTGACTCTCCTTTTTGTAACATCCATCAACTGGTAACATCTTCAGCTCAGAATGAGGGCTCCCAAAGCACCTTTCTATGCCATGCTTGAGTTTTTAATGGGCTTCATTCCATGCAGGTCTTGTGAAGACCATAGTTTCTGAGTTTATGGGTGGAGCAATCATACTACACATGTACAGAAGATAGCATTTTACAACATTCGGCCCATCTTCCTGCTCTCTCATTCTTTCCAGAGCCTCTTGGCTGATGCTTCCCGAGTCTTGATGGGTGGGACAAAATAGATGCCCTATCTCACAGTCTCTTATTCTCAGCATGTTGAAAAATTATGACTCTCTGGAGATTCACTATTTCAATAAGAAGCTCGCTGCCCAAGGTTGGGAACAGCAAAAATCTCAGGAGAAAAAAAACCATAGATCTTTAGAAGACAGTTTGCCAACATGATCACTTAGCAACGGTTTCCCCACCTGGCCTATGACTTCTATTGTCATGAGGTTTGACCAGTACCAAGTATGAATTTATTCTTGTGGTACAGGCTTAAAATACAACAAAGAAAGTGGTTATTAACCCCATAAATACTTTTACCACTATTGCACCAAAATGCATAATTTACCTGCCAAGTCAGTAATGTAGTATTAGTTTTCAGCTCTAGATAAAATTAAGGCTTCACAATAGCTCCAGCAACATGAAAGTTAGCCACTTGGAAGAGAGTTTCCTGATCAGTCCAGGTTCGTGTCTCTGCATCCCAAATGTTAATAGAGGGAACAGTGCCTTCAGCAATAGGGTCTTAGAGTCATGTTGGGCCAAGGACAATAGTAGCCTGTGTGATTTGGGTGCTCTGACCAATAAGTCCCAGGAAGGTATCTACTGAGATTTCATTTAATAACCCATGTCCTTTGAAAGAAACATTGTATATCCATCCATGTGGGGTTCTTTCTTACAGTCTCTTCTTTTTATTATCAACTCAATTTATAACTCGTTTACAAACTAACCCTTTATAGTCTTTAGTTTCAGTAATGCTTACCCCCTTCCTTTTCTTTCCATCACCCCTTGTTTACTTTTTCTGTTAAACTTATTTCCTATATTCCTGGATCCTCCTATCCCTTTTCAGAATTTTTAAATAATTTGGGTTGTAAAATCATTTACTTCCAAGTGGCTTCCTCATGCACACTCACTCCATTTTGTCTCGCTCTCTCCCTCATCTTCATTCCCTCCTTTCCGTGATTCCACTACCTACTTGTACCCTTCTGCCTCCAGTATTGGTCCTCCATTTTCATCTCACCTATATTCTATTATCCCATCTCCATAGATGTACCAGTCATGGTCCATTTCCGATGGTCTGGTTCTGCATGATGTCTAGACTAGACATGGAAAACAAAAGCTGTGAAGCCAGAAAAAATGTATCGGACAAAATACATGTCATTTGTCTCTGTCAGCCCGAGGTTATGTCACTCAATATAATTTTTCCAGTTCCATCCATTTATCTAAAAATTTTGTAGTTTCGTTTTTTATAGTTGAGTAATATCTCATTATATATTTGTACATACTTTTTAATATCCATTTACCAGTTTATGGACATTTTGATTGTTCCCATTTTCTAGCTATTGAGAATAGAGTAGCAATGAGCACAAATGTGCAAATGAACAAAAAATCATTTTGGCATTTGTCCAGTGGTGTAATAGCTGAATCTTATGGTAATGCTATCTTTTGTTTTATTTTTTATCCACACTAAAGTTTTATTAAGCAAGTAAGGACAGTAATGGAACAGCTTTATTTTTGGTTTTTGATGAAACCTTCTGACTGGTTTCCAAAGATGCTCCACTAGTTTATACTCCTACCAATAGGTAGTAAGGGTTTCCCTTTTCCCACATCATTCCAAAATTTACTGTAATTTTGCTCTTGTCTTTTTCTTTGTTAGACTCTTGGGGAAAACATTATCTCCCAGTGTGAATCAAACTTGTGTGTGTGTCCTATCTAACCTCCCAGAACATCTATTCTTTTCTATTGAAAGTCAATGATAGACATGACTCACATAATTATTTTGATTTTTAATTTTGAGACATTTATATTTATTTAGTAAAATACTTGTCCAATTAATTCACATAATAGAGTTTTATGAGTAGCAGTTAACATTTGTAGGTGGAGTTTTACTGTCCCAACAGCCTGCTTCCAAATTATCACACATAGTCTTAGCATTAATCACAAATGCTCTGCTGACAGCTCAGGTGTGTTACTACCTAGCTCTTACAACTTAAATTAACCCATACTATTTTAATCTATGCTTTGTCACATGGCTCGTGGCTTATTAACTCATTTTCAACATTTCTTGTTTCCTCTGTGTCTGCTGCCATCTCCTCTGACTCCGCCCTTATTCTTCCCAGAATTCTTCTAGTTTGGTTGGCCCATTTATACTTCATGCCTGACTGCTGGTAAATCAGCTTTTTATTAAACCAATCTGGGTGACAAAATCACAGTGTACTAAAGAATTATTCCATAGTAACTATTATCATCATTTAATTTCTATTGTTAGTTATAGAGACTGTATTGCTTAGATAGAAGTTAGCTCACCTTTTCTACATAGAAAACTTAACTCATATTTTCCTATACAGAAAATGAAGACCAAATACCTTCAATTTTCCACTTTAAGATAAATTATTCACCCTTTAAGCACTTTACTTAGTAATACAGACAATAGGGTTTTCTTACATAAAAGTCAAGAGTGTTCTAAACCCTTATAGACAGTGTTGTGACTTGAATGTAAAAGTTTCACAATAAGCATATATGTCTTAAAATTCTGTTCCCAGAACATGGGAGATATGTGTTGGGAAGGCTGTAGAAACTGAACCTGGGAGAGGCGGAGACTAGATGAGAATGTCTCATTAAAGGTGGGTCTTAAGGTCTTATAACCATGACCTACTTCCTGTTTGTTCTCTGATTCCTAATTGACTGTAACCAGCCATTTCAGGTTCCTGCCATCATATCTCTGCCACGATAGACTGTAGCATCCTCAAACTGTGGGTCAGGTAAATCTTTCCTTCCTTAAGTTTTCTTTTTTTTTTCTTTTCTTTTTTTGTCAGATATTCTGTCCTTATAAGTTTGGAAACTAATACACGTTTTGTCTTTAAGTTGTCTGAAAGTCATGGAGAAGACTTGTAAAAATGGGTCTGTCAAGTACATGATATCTTTTGGGGTCTTGACTGGAAGATCATCAGTAAGTAAGCAATCAAGCTATGAAAACAGAAGTTTCATTTTGTGGAGCAAGAAGACAAAATCATTAATTCATTCATTCAATCAATCAATCAATCAGTCAATCAGTTGATTATCAAGTCAACATGGTAAGTGTGGCTGGTAAGTGAGGCTATGTATACCTTGGGAGGAATAAAAACATTTCCTGTATTTTAATTTTACTGACTTCTTGGATCTAATGTCAGTTAGTATGAAAATGGGAATCTGTAGATTTTTGAAAGAAAATAGCTCCAAAGGGAACGGAATGACACTATTCAGAGGTGTGGCCTTGTTTGGAAGAGTGTGACACTGTGGAAGTGGGTTTTGAGTCTCATATATGCTTCAAGTTACACCCAGAGAGAGAGATCACTTCCTGTTGCCAGAAAGCCAAGAGTTAGGGCACCCAACTTCTCCAGCACTATGTCTGCCTGCACACTACCACCTCATGCTATGATAATAATAGAATGGACTAAACCTCTCAGTGTAAGCCACCCAAATTAAATGCTTCCCTTATAAGAGTTGCCATGGTCATGGTGTCTCTTCACAATAGGAGCCCTAAGATAGCATCTATATAAGGAAGTCTGTCAAAGTCAATGAATATTCAATATTTGATCTTTGAAACCAGACTGAAAATATAGCACAAGTTTTATACTTCAGAAGTTCTCATTAGCTCTTATATGGGAGCACCTATTTTATACATTTAGCCTTTGCTGAACCATTCCCGTCATTCTGAACAATGAGTCATTCTTCTGAACATACTGTCAATTTGTCTTTCTTTGGAGTTCCATCACATAGTCTAGGTGTGATATGCAGTACATATAAATTGTATACTGGATCACAAAAATGAATAAATAAAATTAGTTAATTAATTAATTTTTACTTTTTTCTTGCAGAACCAGAAAAATCCACACCACATATTGGTTAGGGAGACTTAAGGATAGTAGTGTATGTCTATTTGTAAATGACTGGTAATTACATATGCTTATCTTCAAAGTAAATGACATTCCTGTAGATAGAATGCTATAGTCATGAAGTCTTTCATACTATCTTTCGTTCTAATGGCAATTTCCCATGAGACAATATGTAGCATGTTTCTATTCCATGTTTTGCAAAAGTGGAGAATTATGAACTGCACTAAAGTCAGAGCAAAAATTTGGTTAAGTGAATTATATAATTAAGCTCTGCATCCTAACACTCCATGAATTTATAGGGGCTATTGTGTAATTAGTTTACAAAAGAAAGAGCATTGGAGTTATTTATGACAGATGTTCACCTAACTTAAAACAGGAAGAGTATATTTACTTCTATGTAGTTATTACAATGTAATTAAAACCATAAAACCACCTTATCTGAATTTCAAAGCTGGCATGTTTTTTCCTTTCCTTAGCCTTATTGAGTGCAGTTCTCCTCACTAATTATGCAAGGATCATAGAAGAGGGCCGCAGGTTGAACACTGTGGGTGCCAGATATTTTAGTAAGATTTTATTTATTTATTTTGCCCCAGTGTTAAGTAAAATAATGCAGGCAATTCTCTGAACAACTATTTTCACACACACACACACACACACACACACACACACACACACACACACACACAGAGAGAGAGAGAGAGAGAGAGAGAGAGAGAGAGAGAGAGAGAGAGAGAGAGAGAATCCCAAGATACAGCAGATTACTAAAGTTGCTTTAGTGACTAAGTTCTGGGAGTGCTTGGGAAGCATAGAGAAGTTAGTTAGTCAGCAGGTGCTTCAAAATGTCAAGGTTTGGGGCCCACTACTGTCTTCCAGACATGACGAAAGACAAGTGGGCTTGTACATTCATCTTCAGTTTTCTTTCGTACATAACTCAGCATTATGGAGTTACAGTGTGACATCTATTGTATGCCATTTCCATTTGGGATGGCTTTGGGCTGCTTACTTTCAGCAGCAAATCTGTTATAAGAAAAAGTTCTTGCAGGAAATAATAGTTGGATTTTCAGAAAACATGAACCATCTCTTTATTCAAGGCATGGGGAAATACACCCAGATGTCAAATGTCAGCTCCAATCAATTCAGCTCATTCCACTCATAATCATTTGCTTGTTATGGGAGATTTCCGACTTCTCATAACGGCTCACTTGGATCAGGAAAACATTGTTCAGGGATTTGACAACATGTGCAAACTCTTTTTGAATTAATTTTCAAAGCCTTTTGTGACTGGTGTCAATTTGGCAACAGTGTTCTTTCATATCTTCAGGCTCAAGGTCTAGAGTTTGAGGTTGTTAATGGCAAGAATTTCCTCTCTGACAATTCCCTTTCACCTTTCAGAGGGATAGGGGCTGCTCTGAGCATTGAGAATATTGGAGTCAGAATAGGGAGAGGGATTTGAATTTGTGGTCATGAGGTTGACTTTTTGACTCTGAGAAGATCTTTTAACAGCAACACAATTTAAGAGTAAGACCCTAGCTTAGAGAAGACTTCATCCAAGGCCTCTGAAGACTCATGTAAAGAGCAGGAAACTTTTTTCATGTGAACAGGACACTATTAAAAATCTTATCAGCTGAACACATCACATAGCTCCATTATACTCAAAAAGTAAATGAGCGAAAATGGAGACAAAATGTTAGCTAATACTTTAAAAAAATTTTTCAAAAAATTCTTTGTGTATCAAAGTTGAATAAACAAAGACAAAAAGCTTTCACAACTAATATTGCATGTCACCCTGAAGAACTCAAGAAACATTCTCACTTCAACAGTCTTGGATGGAACACTGTACAATGATAAGTAAAGATATTCTTTCTTTTCTTGTGTTTTTTGTTGTAGCTAGTGGTCTTTCACTGCTTTGTTACATGAATCTTCGAGAAGTCTCCTAATTGATGCGGTAACTAACATTAGAACTTGGTAGAGCAGAGGGAGAGGTCAGCAGGATAGGGCTTTGTATAGTCCACATTCATTTTATGTGGTGACAAGTGAATGACCTTTGCTAAATTCTCTATTCTCCCCCCCCCCACCCAAAGCAATGAAAACAAATGTTGGCTGGACATGGTGGTGCAGCTTAAATCCCAGCTCTCAGGAGGCAGAGGTAGGCAGATATCTGTACGTTCAAGAGGAAGTTCCAGGACAGCTAAGGCTACACAGAGAAACCTTGTCTAGAAAAACAAAAAACAAAATAAAAATATTAAAAAAATCACAAGCGTTTTGTATATAATGTACCAAACTGGCATCTAGATGTGTTTGCCTATGCAGTCTGTTATAGAATTTTGGGCTCTAACATTACCTTTCTTTTTATGCATATTTTTAATGTATTTTTTCATTTTCTATGTTAATCATAATTACCTTCAGTTTTATATCTGTAAGAAATTATCATCATATGCTACTCTTATCATAAACAAAATAATCATTATCAATGACAATTAATCTTATTTGTAGTGTTATTAAACATTCCCATACATTTTCCAGCACAGGTTCTTCATACAAATTCCAGCCAAGAGCTTCATTTATGCACACAAGAGCAAACAAATTTGAGCAGGGGGCTTCCACAAGTGCAAAAGCATTCTTCTATATTTTAAAGCAGATTTGAGAGCATTTGATTAGTTGTGGTGGCCATTGAAATACTATTTTGTTATTATGTTGTTTATATAAAGCAAACTGTCCACAATGGGTTTTTGCTAAAATGTCTGTCTACAATTATGCAGATTTTATTACAATGTTCTAATAGTTTTTCATTTTCTTTGACAAAGATGCAAGGCCAAACATGGCTCTATAAAATTAAATTTTATTATCACCATGTTTGTTGAGTCAAAATTCCGTTCTTTAATATTGCTCAAAAATAATTAGGTTTTGAGGTTTAAATTCCTTTCTTTAAGAGAATGGTTTATAGGACTTCTATTTTTCCAAATAAAAAATATAGCAATGGTGATGATCCTCACTAAAAACATCAAAATTAGTTATAGATTTTGGTAATTATGTCTAACATCTTTAATGGCAAACCGGCAATTTATTTATAAATCTGGTATTTGCTACATGAAATAACACGGGGAAGGTCCTCATTTTTATAGAACTTACTAGACTAAGAGTAAGCTTTTTGGAGGTATAAAATCCAGTTGGTAACAGCAACATGAAAAGGAATATGCAGAATGAGATAAGAAAAAAAACCCCAAAAAGATAATAAGAATTGATGTTTTAATAAATAAGTAGATGGGTATAGTCACACCACTCACTAAGCACTATTTGCGATTGATAGCATATGGGAGAATGATACTCACTTTTCTCTAATGGGGTGACACTGGGCATATCATCCACACTGCAAGACAGGTGCCATGCTCAGGAGTAGTTGGCTACCACAAATAAGACTTTATAAGTTTTATGTGTGTGTGTGTGTGTGTGTGTGTGTGTGTGTGTGTGTGTGTGTGTGTGTGTGTGTGCACATGTGGTGTGTGTGTGTGTGTGTTTGTCTTTAAGAGAAAGAAAGAACACATAGTTGGTTGGGTAGGTAGGTAAATAGAGGAGTATCTAGGAGTGAGGGAAAATAACACAATAAAAGTGAACCATTCTCAAAACATGTGTTTTTTTTAACACAAATCAGAATATAGGAGAATATATAACAGTCAACTTATTTTTCTAGTTGTTTTTATGTAATTACTGGTCATCTTGTTTCTAGTAGGTGCTTTATCTAAAAACAAAATAAAAAGATATTTCATCTATCGTGACTATACATAAGACAGATTTAAGTGAGTATAAACTTTTCATTTTTGAGATGCGTACATATATAAAAGTTTACTCAGGTCTGGAGAGACAGCTCAGTGGCTATGGGAACCCACGATTCTTCCAAAGGACCTGCACTTGGCTATATGAGTAGCCATGTTAGGTGGCTGACAACCAACTGTAACTACAGCTCCTAGAGACATGGGCCCCTTCTAGCCTTCATGAATAGCAACACACATGTGACATTTGTTCCCACATACACACATAAACATGAATTAAAAAGTCTTAAAATAGTTTGCAAAACTACATAATTTGTTTTTTAACACTTTAAAATAAAAATGAAAAGTTATAACAGGTGCGTCAAAAAATTAGAAAGAAATTGGCAAAAGAGGCTCAGAGTAAATACAGGAGTAGTGAGTCCAACAAAAGAGATATTTGGTTTAATGCAGTATTCTGGTTTCAAAAAATGTGAGCAAAGTGGGAGAAAACGCTAGAATTAAGTTTCATCACAAGGTAAAGATCTTCATCTCAAAGCATAGTGGGCAAATTTCACAATCAAGGAAATACTTCAGTTCTTGTAAATCAAGAACAAAGAGAGATGCCTCCTGTGTTGAATGTCCTGATAGCCACATGGCAGCTATTACCTTTCAGAGTTCAGCAAGCTACAGTGGTATTCTATTACCTACAGAGTACAGACTGACACACCTTACTGGTAATAAAATAAATTAGTAAAACCAGATAAACTACTAAAATAAATTTAGAAGAAAATCTTTAAAAAAAAAATGGTGTTCTGTATGTGAATATTGGGATAATCTCTTTTGGCATTATTTGTGTTTGGAAGACAATGGGACATGTGCTCTATGGCTAAAACTACAAACCAAGAATACTCCATAAAAGACATTTGGTTTTATTTTCCTACAGTTTTCAAAGTGGGTATTCTCATACACTCATGTGCTACACAGTGATATTTCAGAGAATTCTAGACTGCATATATGATGGTGGTCTCATAAAACTCTAATGCACCAAAATATTTATATTATCTGGCAATAGTATGTCTACCATAACTTTGTAGCACAGCACCATCCATGTTTGTGGTGACGCAGTGTAAACACACCCACAACACCAAGAGCTGAAAAAAAGTACTACATATACAATTATGAACTCCTCACAATTCTCCATAGTGATAATAAACTTTTGGTTTTATACTATTGCTTTGTTCTTTTAGAGAACACACTTTATTAAAAAAAAAATACCATAAAACGATGTGTACTGTTAGGCCAATAAACAACCTCATATATCTCTGGTTATTCTGGCTCTTGGTTACATTAAATGTCATGTTGAGTGATTGACCTTCAGCATCCACATTTGTGTATGTGTGCTTTGCGGCATTAACATAGTAATGACATCACCTGATGATGGTGACCATCTTATGGTTAAGGGATAAACAAATTTTTATTCAGAATTAATGGAAATTATACATAAGAATAGTTTTAAAATACAATCCAGGTATAGACTGCAAAGAAATTAGCAAAGAGTGGTCAAATACTATGGAGATTTTAAAATTCATGGTTTGGAATGGGATCCTGTCCTGCTTCTTTATGTCTGCTTGACACAGACCTTAACATATCTGGGACATGAGAATCTTACCTGAGAAAATTCCTCCATCAAATGGCCTTTGAGTCAAGTTTGTAGACCATTTTCTTGGACGTTGTCTAATGTGGGAGGCCCTAATGCAGGTAATGCCCATGAGTTGCATAAGAAAGCAGGTTGAGCAAGCAGTGGTGATAGTGAGCAGCTTTTCACCATGGTCTCAGCTTCAATTCCTACCTCCATGTTTCTGCCTTGAGTTCCTGTCCTGATTTACCTCAGTGATGGAGTATCACCTGAGAGTTGTAAGCTGAAATAAACGTTTTGGTCTCCAAGTTGCTTTGGGTCTGTAGTAAGAGGTTTCTGGCCTGGGACTTTTGGGCCTAGCCTCAAAGTTTAGGACCCACAGACCTGCAGTCCCGCAGTGCCACAGAGACACACAGAGGCTTACTATAGTTTTAGGCTGATCGGTCTATGGCCCAGGCATATAACTTGTTAGCTCTCTACCCTTCATCTAACCCATGACTCTTTCTGTTTAGCCGTGGGGCTCGGTACCTTTTCTTAGAGCAGCATAGTTGTCCTCTGCTTCTTCCGGCTTCTCTCTGGCATTCTGCTCTGTGCTTCCTGTTCTCAGAGTTTTTCTTAGTCTGGTAGCCCCGCCCACACTTCCTGTCTGCCTTTGGCCAATCAGCGCTTTTTATTAAACTAGTGGATGGGACAATTATTTACAATGAAGAACACAATCCCCCTATATGGGTCATTATGTCTTATTACAGCAATAGAAACCCCAATAAAAAATATATAGGATACAAACCAATTCTTGTATGAATTAGGCAGTAAATACTTGTGAGTAGAAAATTTTAAATATCAGAAATGAGATGTTTGATATATGAGTTGTGGGGACCATGGTTAACTAGAACATACATGTTATATCTAAGAAACAAACTAATCTGTTCTGGAAAGTTTTTGTTTCCCAAGGATGCAGGCTTATTATTACCTGATCAAAATACAGCAATTAATTTGATTTCAAATGTAAAAGTCCCTGAAACCCAGTTCTTAGCTACTTAAAATTGTAATATAAAGTCAGAATGATAAATCTTTCAAATTGACTCAGTTCAGAATTTCCATTTTAGGAAAATAATTCTGTAGTTATATGGTAACTGTATTTACTATGACCTTGAAAGTTTGAAACGTGGGTTCAAAGTTTCCATAAGCAATATCTCCTAATATTAGGAATAAGACAAGCATGTGTAGCTTACTTCATGAGTATTCTGAAGAGTCTAGATAAAAGTATATCGAGAAAAGAAGCAACATTTGTATACAAACAAACAAAAGAGCATTAGATATAGGAAAGTAAGTGTTAGTACTCTATTTATAGAGGTTCTCATAACAGAAAATTGTGTTAGGTTTTCATAGCAAGTTCATACTACAAAATATATATTCAAAGATATTAATCAGATTATTTTAAAATAGAAATATGGAGATAGTCAATCAAGTGATATTTACATTTGCTAAATCTTATGGGCTATTTATGCTATATTTATAATATTGTATTGATATGTCTGCATATAATTTAGCAAGAATAAATATAGTATTTTTTAAAGAAAGAAAGGTTTTCTAAAAATATTTTTACATAAACCATTTTTGTTTTTTTAAAATGCACGTTTATATGAGAACTATCTAAAACTTTTTACTACTTCTGTGATAAGATTTATTTTTCTTCTCTTATTTCCTTATTTATTCTTCACATAATTCTGAAAAGGATAGATAAATTATTTGTATAATGAATTTTAAACTTGCTTATTGAGCTTTGCATTTTATTTTTAAGCTGAAATTTCTTATCACTTTGAAAGTAACAGCTAGGTTTGCCAAAATGGATTCAATTTCATGAAAGACCCAGTCTCCCACCTCTTTCTAAGCCAATCACGTAATCAGTAAATCAAATCCCTGGGCAATTTTTCTAAAGGAAGGAGTGTGCAAGAGTGTCAGATAACCTGGAGAAGTAGGGAAGATAAGTAGTGAGGAGTGTTTGTGGAGTTTGGTAATTAGGAGGTCACTCCCTGTGACCCTCCAACTCCACAGTTAGAAAGAGGGAAGGTTGTTTTGTTTCTAAAATCAAAGGAGATCAGTTTCCTCTGTCTAAAGCAATTTGTTCAATTTTTACATTGCTTGATAATCTGAAGAAAGGTGGTAGAAACTGTTTTAATCTCTCTACCTAAAGAAAATACAATAAGCAACTAAACAAACCTGGAGAAAAAGTTATTTGAACAAGTCATGACTAAGCATCAAGCAACTAAAAATCAAAATAAGATTAAGTAGCTCAGATAGTTCAGCAGTGCATTCTCTTGTTTGTTTAAGGAATCTTACACATCTTGCACACGCTGGGTATCATTCTGGGCTTTCTGAGATTTCATCTGAGAACGAAACAGCCGGCATGTACTTCTGTAATTTTTATTCTAGTTGTAAAAGAGAGACAGTAAATATAAAAGTAAAGTTTAGCTACTAATGAAGATGAGATGAAGAAAGTCATAAAGTCAGGTTATGGTGTTGTGGAGAGCGGCTGGAGCATTAAAGCGACATGCTATGTGGCACTGAAAGGGAAGCTTTGAGAAGTAGGGCAGCTGACCTTTGATGAATGAATGCTACCAGGGGGACGGAGCAAGGGCAAGGTCAATCAGGAGCTTGGCACTCGAAACAAGGTAACCAGTAACTAACCCCGGGAGTGGAACTAGAGAAGTTAGAGAAGAAAGTGAGGTGTACTCTGTGGGGCTTTGCAGACCTCTGAGAAGGTGCACAGTTTGTGCCTTGATGTGATGGGAAGTCATTGGCAACCTTGTGCAGAAGAGTGGTTGACTGCCCGCCCCCTTACTGTGGCACTGAGGGTGGACTTTTAAAAGAGAGTGGGATGCATTTTCCCTCTGTCTGCCAAGATGATGTCTTCCTTGCTCTGCCCTGTGCATTTCATACCTGGGACTGCATAGCCTTGTCCCTTGCCTCCAGATGGATTTTTGAAGTGGCTGGCGATTGTAGTGTGAAGCAGATAGAAGAAAACGTTAGGGTTATTTCTCTTCTCCTTTCTGCCAAAGGCTGGTTTGGCAATATCTGTACTCTTAACCGTATCCCATGCCATTTAAAATTTTAAGCAACTAACACAGATTTCTAAAGACTTAATGATGTTTGCTTTTATTTAGGTTCAGTTCCCATGGCTATCATTTAATCAAAATACCCCGTTAAAAAGCTATCCCTCAACTAATTTCCATTTTTTTCCCTTTTGTATGACAATAGCTTTGTGACAGATCCTGTTTCCTCTGCAGTTCCCCGGGGGATTGACAGCCCTCTCTTTATCCCATACCCAACAGTGGCTGAAGAAAGCCAATGCGTTTGCTATGGTCATTTTGGGAGGTCTGTACAGCAGTGCACCATGGCACTTCGCCCATGTTTTTTACCCATAATAAAAATCTATGCAAATAATAAGGACCAGCTGGTACTTTCCAATAATGCTCCAGTGCAGTACTTAGCTTGTGAACTTTTTGTTCCAACACTGAAGTTTGGGGGAAACCCCTGCTGGAGGGTCTCTTTTCTTTTTTTACTATGCTGGGGATGTGGGGGGACACAGTATTTTCCCCATTTGGGTGAGTTTCTCTGTGGCTTAAATTTACTGCTGGCCTTAGTTAAATAAGACGGGTTCCACAGTTAACCTTTCTTTTCCCCATCTGGGCTCAGTTATCATTCAAGTTCATTTTTCTCCCCCTCATGCTGGTTTTCCCATTCTTAGTCTGTGGCTGACTTCCCTCTGGGAGGTTGGCAATACCGCCCAGTAACTGGAGTGAGTGCTTGATTAAAGATTGCAGCTAATGACATTTGGGATGGACACAATGCTCTTGTGCTTTCATGTTTCTCTCTTTTTCTTCTAATACTTTCTTATTAGTTAAAACCTTAAGTAATGCATGTGAAGTTCTTGGAAATGTTAAAACATTTCTTTTTATCTACTATACTTTAATGCCAGATTGTGTGGAGACTAGTGACCCAGAAAAGTCATTTACCGATATATGGTGTGTAATTTAGCCAAACTGGTTTGATTACATTACTGGGTATGATTTAGGCCCGTACAAGAGTCAACTAGCAATTTGATTGAAGCCACACTCTGCCTTGTCATCCAAAGACCAGAACAGAAGCCTTAATTAGCCTGGTTGATTAAGCAAAAAGCCAGTTTTAGTCAGTTACCAGGAAGACCGTAACAAAAGAGTTAAGGTGAACATGAGCATGATATTTTTAAAGGCAGAACAGGTAAATATCCATGTTTCCTCTAGGTTTAAAACGATTTTTTTTTAAAGATAAAAGAAGTCATCTTTGACCAAATCATGGTGACAGCCACTGCATCAGCTTTAGGATTCGAATGGTTTGGTCCTTTAAACCATGTCACACTGAAGAAAAGAGAGTGGAATTTCTGTCCTTGGATTTTGGGCATTAAGTATAAGAGATAGCTCTCAGACCATCTAACATCTTTGGAAGAATAATATTTTCTTATAATGTTTATTTTCAAAAGGCTTAACATGATGGTATAGATCACTAATATACATCTTATTGAAGTAAAATAATTTGAGCAAAAATATGCAACTGACAACAAGAAGATATGGAATAGACAACTGCTTAGCATAGTTACCCCCATGCGTGGGACTAGTTTTTGTGCTCCTGCTAGTCTTTCTCTAGGCCCGATATTATTATTGAGGTTTCTTTAGAAATATTCTTTACCAGCTTGATAATGGCAAACTTAAAATTTATCTCTTATTTTTTTTTTTGAGAGACATGGTGAAATATAGTCTTTTGCTGATGCTTCCTAAGAAAATGGTCAGTTTGATAAAGTTGCATATGGTATGGCCCAAACAAAACAGCATCAACTGTTCCCTTCCACAAAAGGTTTTTTCTGGAGGCTTAAATCTGTTCATTATTTGAATTTTGTTTATTTATTCAGGGGCTGGTGTATGTATCTCAGTGTAAAAATCTTAAGTTGATGGTAGCAAAGGACAGTAGCTCTGGCGTCCGGAAGCAGCAGTGAGAGATTTGCAAGTTCAGAGTCAGCTTGGGCTATATGGTAAGATCCCATTCTTTAAAAGTCTCATTATGTAGCACAGTCTAGCTTTGAACTTAATGTATCACTGGTCTTTTATGTCTTAATTCTTCTGTCTCTACCTGAGCTCTGCTGTTATATATGACGCCCATAACCAAACTCACATTTAAACTAGTCACTCAGGGCAACTGTCTATCTACTTACTGTGTGTAATTTAGCAAAACTTGAGGGAAGTAGAGGGTGATGATTACTGTGTTAGTTTTATCCTGAAACTATCAATATATGCATTGGTAATATATATTTGAGATAGGGTTTCTCAGAGTAGTCCTGGTTGTCCTGAACTTCATTATGTACACTAAGATGCCTTCTAAGTCAGAGATCCATCTGACTGCCTCTCACGTTCTGGGATTGAAGGTGTGTACTGCACTACTGTTACCCAGCTTGAGACTACCAATTTTTGTTATATAATAAGAATACTATAAATATATGGAAGTATGATTTTTATCTTATAAAAGTAAAAGGAAATATTAGATATCTTAGCAGTTTATATCCCATAAACTCTTATGGAAATGCCCACATTATATATTTATTGTCCTTAATACAATAACATTTAATAAATGGGATACTCTAGAGTTTAGTATAAATAAGTTGCCATCAGAGGACTTACATTGTGACAATGTTTTTGTCAATTATTAGTGACAAAACCCATATTTTAGGCTAAGTTTTAAAAATATAATGTCAATATGAGATTTTCAAACTCAGTTTTTGTTTGTTCTGCTCTTGGGATTGATTGACCTGAGCCTTCAGCCAAGGCGCCATGCCCAACACCATCTTACAGTACAAGAGTTCTCCATGGAGAGATGTAAGAGATGCTGGCCGACATATCTGCTCCTGCTCCAACTTTGCTTTTACATTTCTCATCTCATGTTTACACAGAAGTTAGCAGACAATTTATTGTGTCTCTGTTTAGTAACTTTTGCTGGTTGTAGAAATACAGTGAATGAATGTAAGGAAAGAATTTTCTGAGGACTTTGGTTAGCACACATGAGAAAAGTCAAGATCCTTCCACTTCTCTAGCTCTGTTTTCTGAGCAACACAAAAATCCATTGATGTTACTCCAAATGACAGAAGGACATTAGAACCATGGAGCACTTGGAACTTAAATTCGTCAGGTCTCAAAGCTAGAAGAAATTATACAGAGTTTTAATTTGTCTTGGAATATTGTGGGAGGTGATTTTTTACAGTTTCAATCACATTACCAGTTTTTTACAAGGGCCCCGGAATTTGCTTTCTTAACTACTCTAGGAGCATGGGTATTAATGTGACCATTAAGAAACTCATAATAGAGCTTAGTATGACTGGTTGCTTAAAGGTGAGTGGGTGAAGAAAGGGGCTAAGAACTACTGACCATATTCCAGTTAGATTTTCAGTCAAGATTAAACAGAAATCAAAAAAGGAAGAAAGGGGATTTCATCTTTACCAAAAGAAAATATTTCAAACAACAAAGGGAACATTAAAGCTGACTATGCTGTGGAGAAAGGGAGAAGGATTATATGAGTGGAAACAGATTAAAGGGAAGAATCTTAGAAAGTCCACACCTGCTCTTTCGTGGAGGGCTGTATATGCTCTCTAATATTAGGTAAAGCATAAAATAGGAGAATCTTGAGTCCTAACGCATAGAGGAATACCCACACTGTGTAGTAAAAGTTGAAAATTAAAAAGAGTACAGATTAGAGTTTGGTAATGCTACCTTTCTCTTAGCCTCAAGGCTTGAATGTTGAACAATTTGAAGTCCAGTTTGTAAAAGTTTATCCAGTTTGCTTTAATGAATAATATGATACCTTGGTAATCAGCTGTATTTATCTGAGTATGACTTTACTATTATTTATGACTATGTACGGCAGACTTTCTAAGGGTTTAAAAAAAATACTTCCTATACTCAGTCACTTAGCATTTTATCATTTCTCCAGATAGAAACATTAAGATAATTTTATATTAAACACATATTCTTACCTCATTAAAATACAAGCCTCTTTGCTTTGTCATTACACTATCTTAGCTGTATATTTAACCATCTCCCTAATTCTCTGTGCCTATTCATCATAATTTTCATATATTTGGAGACAAAATTATATATATATATGTATGTATTTCCCCATAAATATTTTAGGCTTTGTAAGTATATTTCAATTACTTTTAATTATATAAATAGTATTTTCTAATTTCCTTCTGTGTTATCAAAGTTCATATTTAGCGTATATCTGACAAAAGCACATACCTATTTTATCTAAAGTCCTCTCCAGATTTAATAATTCTCAGTGGCCAGAAAGTTACCCTGTGACTGTTTAGCTTATCTTCACTCATATTCTATTAGAAGTGATCATGCCTTTTCATTATGGTATTAGTTTTCCATTCTAAAATTTCTTGAAAATGAAACCACTCAAAATGCTTTCTCTTAGTGTGTATGATATATGTGACACAATGTAGAAATAAAAAGCAGAAAATTATTAATTATTCACAATATCTTGACTCTGACAAACACCAAGTTTATTATAAGAAGGTGAGCAGTATTAATTGGGAGACCATATTACAGGGATAACATATTTTAGAATTTAGTAGAAGTTTGTGAATATGTTCATATTTACACATCTTTGCTGTAGGAACTTTGTCATTGTACTCCTTTCCACGTGTTATGTATGAATAAAGAGTTTTAAAAATGAAAGAGGAGCAGCTAAAGGTAGATCTGCATGAATTCAAATCCTATCCTATTCTTGAATAGAACAACTCTCTAAAGATGTCGAATATTCTTCACTGCTTTGGTCCATTAATGCTGTTATAACAAAATGCCTTAAATTGAATCATTTATTAACTATAAAAATTATTTGTCCCGATTTTAAAGCTGGGATGTCTAAGATTTCCAAAATCAGGGTGCTAACAGGTTTTATGTCTAGCAAGGGCTTGCCTCAGCTTCAAAATGGCACTTTTTCCTGTTCTTCACTACTACTTAGAGTTCTTTTTATAAGAAACTCATTTGTTTAACAAAAGTGGAGCCCTTGTGGCAACCATCTCTCACAGGACCTGATTCTTAACATGACCTTGAGCATTATTATGCCTTAGATATGAAATGTGTTTCTGAGGAGTTCATTTTCTGGGAATGTGATCCTCTGATGGTGAAGCTATTTTGGGAGGGTCTCAAAATCCTAATGGAACCTGAATGAAAGAACTAGGTCATCAGGGGATTGCCTTTCAGCAGAAGTGTCTTGCTCCTCTCTCTCTCTCTCTCTCTCTCTCTCTCTCTCTCTCTCTCTCTCTCTCTCTCTCTCTCTCTCCTTTTGATCTGCAATAAAGTGAACATTTTTTTTTCTGCTGCATATCCTATAACCATGATGTTCTACATAGACACCCGAGGTTCAGCTACCACAGACCAAACTCTCTACAGTTATGCTTCTAGATAAATCCTTTTCCCTGTGTTTCTGTTGGATTTTTTTCACCGGTTTTCTATGTCATGATTACATTTTAACTTCTTTAATAATTCAATGTTGACCTTTAACATCTATTATATCCTTTAAGTTTGTAACTTTTAAGCACCTGTGACCTGTGGCTAGATACTCAGCATTAAGACTGTGGTTGTGTGTGTGTGGTTTTGTGTGTGTGTGTGTGTGTGTGTGTGTGTGTGTGTGTGTGTGTGTGTGTGTGTGTTTGAAGCCTGTTCTGACTGGGTTGACAATATTTATCAAAAGTAATATTGAGTAACAAAATCTCCAATAGCAGGCATAAGAAACCTTCTATACAATTTTATACATAGAGGCAGGACATTCTGATAAGGCATGCATCCTTCATTCTTCTCCGTCTCTGATGCTCATGTCTTTTGATTTTGATTTAGTATTTTCTTTGTGATTTGGTATTTACCCAGGAGTACTCATATGAGGAGAGATGTGCAGCTATCTACTGGGCCAAGAGTAAGTCACTTCCTCCATCCATCAGTGGCTCTTCAGTGTTGTTACTGTCCTAGAGGCCTCCTCATATCTAAGGCTGACGATCTTACTGGCTCAATCATGTGCATGCCTTGTGCTGAGAATTGAAACTATCCTGAATTTATGAAACTGGTGACCATGTCATGCTTTTAAAGCAGTATTCATGGCTTTCCTTCCCATCATCCAGATCTCTGAGCCTAGGAAGGAGTGATATGGATGTCCTGTTGAGTACTCATCAGTCACCGGTTCTCAGTACTTTGACCATCTGTGAGTCTCTACATTAGGTGCTGAGATCCATAATGAAAAGATTTTGATCACTCTAAGGACATCACTGGTCTATAGACATAAACATAAACATTTATGAAGCAGTTTGATAACATGTCCATTAAAAATGTCTGTAGTATATTCACAAAGATTTGACTTTGAGGCAAAGAACTAAATACTTAGGACTTGGCATAGTTATTATAATTTTTATTTAAAGATGTAAGTGACTCTAACATTTACACTGAAGAGAAACATTTATGGTGATACAGGCACATAACAAAAGTGCTAATGTATAGAGAAGGTACACATGGAGCAAAAAAAAATTAGACGGTTAAAGTTCAGGATGTATTTAAGAACTAAAAATAATTTACTTTGACTAGGACTATGTACAAAATGAGACTAGGCCTTAGGGATGTGAAGACATGGTGGGTACAACAGATGGAAGGCATCTGAGTTTATTAGGTATGACAGGAACCATCCTCAGTGTCCTAAGGTGTATTTAGAAGGACATATCTATACAAAAAATCTACATTTACAGAGTGATAGGAACCAGGTAAAAAGAGAGGCTATGAACAGTATTCTGGCTATTTCAAGGAGCTAGCATCCAAATGAACCAGTCAAGAATCTGGAAATTTTTGATGCCACTGAGAAGCTGAGAAAATGGAAAAACAAAACAATGTTACACTTGGCAGTTTGTCTTTGCTTTAATGACTGTTGAAAGAAGGTTTTCTGTTGAGTGATGAAGACTGAAGTCATATTTTAAGGGATTAACAATGGCTTTGCAGTGGAGACTGAACACCACAAATATCATTTACTTGGAAAAAGCTGGCTGGCAAAATAACAGTGAGAAGGAACATATAATAGTTGCTGAAAAGGCTAGGTGAATTGAAGTTAGAATCGAAAACATCAGGTATGACAGTGTTTGTGAGTTGAGGAGACAGAGAATGGGAGGCAGTATTTGAAACGAAGGAGTGGGATTTGCCAGGGAGAAGGCTTTAGTGGAGATAGAAAAAGATAGAACAAAGAGTTTGCCATAAGATTTACGCACTGGGAAGATATTTTACTCTCTATGACATAGAAAGGAAATGAAAACAAATAATTTAGAAGTTCATGAAGGGAAAGCAATTTAAATAAATTCATAGAGTAGATAGTTTTTAAGTCAAAGACAGACTATTAGGAAGGAGAAAACACACAGACAGAATTTGGTGTTGGAGAAGTGAAAATTATTTTAAAATTAATTCTGAACTAAATGTGTTAGGAAAGTTTATTAGATTTCCATTGATGTGTGGAAATTTATACATATTTTATGGATCAAACTGACGACATTTACTCTCCTGCAATCTAAAAGAGCTCATATGGGTTTTCTTCTCTGGGGCTCATCAGGCTTTATTTTCAACTGGAGTCTATTCTGTCTTCATAAGAGTAAGAGAGAACATGATCAATTCTTATTTAGAAAGAGAAGGCTCAGTTTGAAACCACTGACATAGAAGACTGGTCCCTAGTGCCTGAATACCAGGCTAAAAAATTTTCAAGGACAGATTGCTTACCCCAACCATCTGGCCTCAGGTGTCATCATCCCCAGCTGCTGAATTTATGCACCAGCCACTGGGAGCAGCTTTAAAAGCTCACATAATGATCTCTCCCATTTGCCTGTTTATCCTGCCTTTCTAAATTTTTATCTGCCAAGAGTAAGTCAATTGTTACAGTTTCCTTATTTTAAGCATTTGGTTCCTATATTTGAAAAAAAAAAGAAAATGTGCTATGATAAAGTAATAGAGACATGTTTATGCACTCTAGTGCCATACAGTTTGTGATCTGTCCCTTTCCAGAGTAGTGGCCTTTTTCATAGCTTTTCCTTCAGCTTAAACTGTAGCCCAGTGGTAGCCTTAGAGGACTCACAACTAGTCAACACATAGAGAATAAGAGACTGTGGAGTGCCCTTCTCTAAATTGGGTATCTATATCATATTCCCTCTCCAATAAAACTCTGGGGTCATCCTGGAAGAGAGGGCAGATAAACTGGGAGAGGGGGGGGGCAGTGTACATCCACAGTGTAGCATTACTTGCTGAATAGACAAGGCTGTTGCACACACAAACTCACAGTGACTTCATACACTAAACACACAGAAAATCAGCTAAAATCCTAGTATGGATGGGGAAGGGACTCAGAAAGTTCCACTTTGAGCTGAGGAGTTATTGCTAATTGACAGTAGCTGGGGTATGAAGAGTCCGTTTATTTTCAGGGATGAGGTCTTGAGAGGCTACCCATGCTCCATGGTCCTGTATCCATACACATTCAGGCAGCACCAACTCTACCCATGTCTTTAAAAAATGAACATGTGAAGATGGAGGGAAAACTGATGGTGAGAAAAGACGACAAATTGAAGGGTAAGGGATGATTTGACCAACACACGATATGTGTGTATATGAAATTCTCCAACAATAAAAAAAATCAAAAAATATTTTCTTGTGATGTCTTCAGGAAGCTTCCATAAAACAATAAAAGGCTGTGTGCAGTCAGTTAAAGTACATTTAGTAATTTTCATTGTATGGGTAGGGGACTTACTAGTAAATAAAAACAGATGGAGGGAACAGAAAGATGTTTAAGTACTTAAGAGGGTTTCCTGCTCTTTCAGAAGAGCTGGGTTTGGTTCCATCAACCATGTTGGTGGCTTGAAACTGCCTGTAACTCCAGCTCCAGGGAATGGGAGAACATCTTTTGTCCTCCACGGCCAGAGTGTTCACCTGTGGTATATGCCCACACAGAAATGTACAGAAATAATAAGATGTAGGAGAAATTGCATTATGTAAAATAGGCTTTATGGGAAATTTTTATTAGATGAGGCATGTCATAATATAATAGTTAAAAAAATATTCACAAGCAATTTACTGAAATTTTGCATGACTAAATAAAACCAACATCTATAAAACAACAGTATTTTATTTATCGTTTATTCTTGGAGTAATGGGAATCAAATTCACAGTCCTATACATGGTTAAAAGGTTTGTTCAACTCTGAATGATACTCACAGTCTCAAGGGAATAGAATCATAAGAAGAAGTTTATAGTTCTCTAGCTATACTGACATATTTTCAAAGAGATTTTTCAGTAACTGGTAGATAAAAATGACAAAGATACATAATTATAGGGTTATTTGAACTAAGCCGTAGTTAGAGTTAAACAATAACCATTTATGGACACTGGAGTTTCCAATTTTACACATTTAACATTTCCAGTGCATATAGAAACATTATGGAATTTGACCTTTTCTAAGCTGCAAAACAGACCGGGTAAACACAATTGAGCATTGTGAAAATCAGGCTTCTGGTTAATTCTGTGCAAAATGAACTAATAACACAAATCTGCACCCCCCTCCCACCCAATATAGAGATAAAAGCAGTATTAAACAATAGGTCATAATAGATATATAGAATCAAATAGCATGATCAAATCATATAGGATTCAAATGATTGCTGAGAAAGTAAGTTAGGACCTTAAAAAGGTGTATGCCAAGAAGAAAATCTTTAAGAGAAAATAGGTGCCAACTCAACACTTAAGAAAAGTCCAAGTAATGTAATTATAAATAAAGCAGAAGATAGAAATTATATTCTTAGTGAAGTGAGAAAAGTCAACTATTTAAAATCAGTCACAAGAGAAGAGAGCTCTAGATCCACTGAAGACAGACAGACAGACAGACAGACAAGCACACTTGCTAAAGAAAAAACAATGAAGAAAGATAACCACCACGTGTGATTTCTCACACTCACAATCCCATTACTTTGGAGGCTGCAGCAGGAGCATTGCTGTGAGTTTGAGACCAGCAGGGCCTGCATAGTGAATTCTAGTCTAGCTTGGGTTACAGAATGCAACCCTGTCTCAAATACATAAAATAAACAAACTTTGATAGATAACATTCCCCAGATCCAAAAGAGCTCGAAAAATAAATTCCATTAAAGATTTAACCAATGGTGTACTGTAAAGAAAACTTTTCTTGACAAATGTTACCTACAGCCTCACTGAGGTAATAAAATCAATAGTTTAAAAGCACATTATAACAAGGCCTTAATGAATTAAAATGTAAAATCTTAGCAGTGAGACAGAGAAGTGGGCACAAAGTCCTATCCCTAACCAAAAGACTGCTTGGAATTGATGTTGGGTGAAGGAAAATCAAAATTCACCTATGGAGTGACCGTGTGTATATCAACCACACTGCAGAGTGGGCTTCATGCTCAGGAGTAATTGACCAGACACTAAAATGTTTCATGTAGTTTCATTTTGTGTGAGAGTCTAAGTTTTGTGCACTATGTTGTTGTTACAGTTTAGGCTTTTTGTTTTGTTTGTTTTCTTTTTAGAGAAAAAAAAAACATGAAGTGAGGTGTGTAGGTAGAGGAGAAAGACCTTGGAGAACTTGGTAGAGAGAAGGAATATGATCAAAACACATTGCACAATCTATGTAATAAAAATATTGTATTAAAAATTAATGTGTTTTTTATCATGAAATAGGTTTTATCATGAAAATTAAAAATAAAATGTGTCATTATCAGGAGATAGAGAGATGGCTCTGTGGTTAAGAGCATGTACTCTTCCAGAGGACTTGCATGCAGTTTCTAGCATCTGCATGGTGGCTAGCAACCATCTGTTAACTTCAGTTCCTCAGGATCCATGTCCTCTTCTGGGCTCCATGGGCATTGCAAGCATGTGGTACACAGACACACATGCAAGCAAAACAACCCCACACATAAAATACAAATACATAAAATCTTAAAAGTATCATTACCAGGAAACATTAAGGACACGTGTGGTCCAGACGGCTCCTACTTCCTTCAGATGTTCCAGAGACTTAGAACATGAGAAACGGAGCTCATTTTACATAAGGACATTGTAACTGGGGTCTGAATTCATGTTCTCTCAAGCTTCTCTCTGTCATTGCCACTCATATACCTATGGATTATATTTTTACTGGAAATAGATTGTTTTTTCCTCTCATAATATGTTATGATTACAGTTCACCTTTCCCTTACTCTCAGTTCCTACCAACCTACCTTTCCTGATTCACACTTCTTAGGATTCTCATTAGAAAGAAACAGGCTTCTAAAGGACAATAATAATAATAATAATAATAATAATAATAATAATAATAATAATAATAATAATAATGTAAAAAATACCCTAACACATCTGAAGAGGACAAAGAGAAAGAAAGGAGTTCAAGAGAAGTCACAAGAAGTATATATAGACCCAGAGACTTGTACATTAGCACACTCAGGAATCCCATAAAATTATCAAACTGGAAACCATAACATACACCATGCAGGTCCTGTGCATTCTGCCTCGGCCTCTGTCAGTTCATATGAACTTGGATCTGGTTGATTTAGAAGGTCCTGTTTTCTTGGTGTCCTTCACCTCCTTGGTTCATCCATTCTTTCTGCTTCATCTTTTGACGGGTCCCCTGAGCTCTGGGGGAATGGATTTGATGGAGACATCCCATGTAGAGCTGAGTGTTCCAATGCCTCTCACTCTCTGAGAAGTGCATTGAACTATGAGTATAGAATGTCATTAGAAATCATTTGTCACTATGCTCTTTTAGTATAACAGTAGCATTTGGTGTTACCATACATCCCTGGCTATCCAGTCTCAGATGTGTAGGCCCCCAAGCAGTGACAGCTATGACTTCCATCTTGTGGAGTGGATTGCCAGTCAAATCAGATATTGGGTCGCTACTTCTACAGGCTTTGCGCCACCATCGCATCAGTCAGGACACCATTGTAGCTCAAAGGTTTTATTTGGCAGGGTTGGTGTTTATGTTTCTCCTTTAGTAGTGTACAGAGTACCCTCATATACCAAAGATGCTATCATGTAGACAAGGAGGCTCTATGTAGACACCATCCCAATGTGTTCATGTTCAATGAGAAGCCTATTGCATAGTTGTCTTCTGCAATGGGCCCTCACCCTTAGTTTGTAGAGAGAAACACATAGAATTGGCAGCAGCCTGGGTTAATTAGGAGTTCTCATGGGACCTCTTCTCATGGAACCACTTTGACCAACATGTCAATTAGATGTAACCTAGTCCTGGTACTGGAACCTTCATTTGGTGACAGGAAGTGTCTAGTTGAAGCTCTGTCTCCCTGTTATTTGTCAGTTTCATTTAGATTGCCTTCACATCTATTAGGAAGCTTCTACTGTATCCAATTTCAATACTGCCCCTTGATGTGGGAATGTCTTTCTGTGTGCTATAAATGCCAATCTTTAAATAAAGGAGCTGTTTTGGCCCATGACAGACACCATAGAAAAAGTAGGAGGGGAAATCACAACATAGGTAGGAGAAGCAAGGTGGAGTGAGGCAGACCAAGCCCGAAGCCCAAAGGAATAACATATAAAAAACACAGGTGAGCCACGGGCCACGTGGCAGACAGATTAATGAAAATGGGTTGAGTTAAGATGTAAGAGCTAGCTAGCAATGTGCCTGAGCCATAGGCCAAACAGCATGAACTTAATATAAGTGTCTGAGTCATTTCTGGGGGCCTGAGCAACTGCAGGCGGCTAAGGAGTCTAGAGTGGCAGGTCTGTGGGTCTAGACCTCTGGCCGCCCCGAGACCAAGAAACCCCATTACAACAGCCCCTTTACAGCCCTTCACTTTAGCTGTCTCTACCTGTTTTTCCTCCACCATCCTCTTCTTTCGTCCAGTCTTCTTGATCTTCTTGTTAGAGCTCTTCTTAATTGTTTATTCTATTGCCCTTTTATAGGGAGATCTATCTGTCCACCTAGTCATAACCTCTGTGGTTCTATGGATTTTAGCTTGATCATCACTGACTTAACAGCTAAAAAATCTACATATAAGCAAATTTATGTCATATTTTTTTTCTGGGCCTGGGTTATCTCAGGATGATTTTTCCCCTTGTGTCTAATCTATTTTCCCATGAATCTCATGATTTTATTTTGTTAACAGCTGAATAATATTCCATTGTGTAAATGTACCATATTTTCTTTATCAATTTATCTGTTGAGGGACATCTAAGTTGTTTCTAATTTCTGCTCTTATGAATAGAGCAGCAATAAATATGTTTGATCAAGTATTTCTGTGGTAGGAACTATAGCTTCCTTTGGCTATAAGCCCAGGACTGATATAGCTGAATCTTGAGGTATTTAGATTCCCCTCTTTCTGAGGAACTACCATATTGATTTTCCGTAGTCATTGTACAAGTTTGCACTCCCACCAGCAATGGATTCGTGTTCCCCCAACTCCTTATCACTTCTAGATTGGGTTGTCATTCGTTTTATTGATCTCAGCCATTCTGACAGGTGTAAGATGAACTTCAAAGTAATTTTGATTTACATTTCCCTGATGGCATAAGGGCATTGAGGATTTCTTTAAGGGTCTCTCAGCTACTTTAGTTTCCTTCTTTGAGAACGTTCTGTTTAGATGTGTATTGTATTTTAATTAGGCTGTTCTTGATATCTAGTTTGTTGTTGTTCTTTATATGTTTTGGTTTTCAACCCTCTATCAAATGTGTAGTTGGTATAAGTATTTCCCCCATTCTCAGGGCTGTCGTTTGTTTTATTAATGGCGCTCTTTGCCATATAGAAGCTTTTTAATTTCATGACGTACTATTAAGTGTTGAACTTAGTGCCTATGCTAAAGGTGTTCTTTTCAGAAACTATTTTTCAGTGCCAATGAATTCAAGGCTGTTCTCCACTTTTTTTCCTATGAGGTTTATTGTATCTGGTTTTATGTTTTGGTCTTTGATCCATTTGGAGTTGAGTTTTAAGTATGCATCTATTTGGATTTTTATACATGCAGCCATCCAATTAGATCAGTACCATTTATCAAAGAGATTATCGTTTTCTAGTGTATATTTCTGACTTCTTTATAAAAAAATTAAGTGTTAATAATTGTGTGGATTTATAACTGAGTCTTTAATTTGAACCTATTTATTGACATGTCTGTGCTTGTGTCAATATCATGCTATTTTTATTAATAGAGATATAGCCCTGTCAGGAATGTTGATACCTCTAGCAATTCTTTTACTATTCAGAATTGGTTAGTTATACAGACCTTTTGTATTTTCATATGAATCTGAAATTTTTTTTTCAGTTTTCAAGATTATGAAGAACAGTGTTAGAATTTTAATGAGGACTGCACTGAATCTGTAGATTGATTTTGTTAGGTTATTTTTACTATATTAAGCCTGTCAGTTCATAAGCATGGGAAATCTTTCCACCTACTTAGACATTTTTCAATTTCTTAAGTTTTTATCATATAAGTCTTTTATTTTCTTTGTTAAATTCATTATAATATATTTTATATTTGAGGTTATTGTAAAAGTATTATTTCTCTGTTTTCTTTCTCAATCCAATTTGTCATTTTTATATAGTTTTTTTGTGTGTGTGAGTTAATTTTGTATGTAGTCACTTCACTGAGTATGTTTATCACCATAGGACTCCTTGGTGAAATTTTAGGAGTATCTTATGCGTACCATCATATCATCTGTTACAAATTGGTTTCTTGGCCCCAGGCAGCCAGAGGTCCATACCCATAGACCTGCAGTCCCAGACCACTTATTTGGCCACTGATGATTAGGACCCCAGAAATGACTTGGATTCTTATATTAACTTCATGTTGTTTGACCTATGGCTCAGGCACATTCCTGGCTCCTTCATCTTAACTCAACCCATTTCCATTAATCTGTGTGCCACATGGCCTGTGGCTCACCTGTGTTCCTTACCTGTTGCTCCTTTGGGCAGCTGCTCTGATCTGTCTGACTCTGTCCTTCTTTTCTTACCTCTTCTGATTCTCCGCCTACTTTTTCTATGGTACCTGTCATGGGCCAAAACAGCTCCTTTATTTAAAGATTGATATTAACAGCATACAGAAAGACATTCCCACATGAATCATCGGCAGACAAAAATATTTGACCTTTTCTTTCCAATTTGTATCTCTTTGATAGATAGTCTTCAGTTGTCATATTTATCTAGCTAGGACTTCAGTGTGTTTCTAGGCGTTGGGACCTAAAGTCATGGAATAGAGATGGTGTGAAGGTGGTGAAGGGGGAAAGCGGTGTGTTCCTCTGATATCTTCTTAGTCCTCCAGGAATGGGGTGGGAGGTACAGTGTGAGAGGTGACCACAACAGATGCTCTGCTACAGAGCTGGGAATGAGTCTGGAGACTGGATCTGGTTATGGGGTAGTGAAGATCTGAAGCTTGCCTTCCTACTTGCTGACTCACTTGTTTCGCTGTCAGGCTTGCCTGGAGGGTTCCCCAGGAATGCCTCCTGGAGTTGGGAACTGTGATACAGGAATGGGGGGGGGGGGTGTTGGAGGGGAGAATCTGTGGGATGCACTGGAGATAGGGAGGGAGGAAAGGGCAGACATACTGCAGTAGGTAGACTGCTACAGAGCCAGAGATGAGACTGGGGGCTGGGAGTCAGCAGAGAGGAGGGAGAGAGGAGAGCTTCAGTTGGCCTACTTGCTTTCCTGCCTGGAGTTGCCTGCTGCCTGTAGAGCCTATACTAAGGTGATTTAAAACTTTGCAATTTTTAGTTCACTTCAGTGCTGTTGATTAAATATTTAGTATAGTTAAGGTCATATGTCATCTGTGGAAAGAAAGAGACATCCGCAAAGCATTGAGGTGCACTTCATGCTTCAGTCACAGGTGAGGATAACAACTTCCAAATCTCCATGGCAGAAGCCCACATGTGTTTTCCTTCTTCTTGCCTTCTCACAAATATTTTTTACTCCTGTAAATAAAAAAAAATGGACAGAGACCCAGCTGAGAGATAATACCGGCAAATTAACCACTACTGTATAGTATAAAAAAGGCACAACCTTGAAGAAAGAGCATAATTAAAAGTTGATTTATGAGGTTAGTGTAAGAAGCTTTGCTGAGTTACTACTAATAGCATGGCAAGTAATCCCAACAGAAAGTTATTTATGAAAACCAACACAGATCTAATACATTTGTTCCAAAGTCAGTGGTTCCCCCTTATAATTCTGCTTTCTTCTTAATTCATGTATTATACCATGGCATCTTTTAGAAGGGATTCTGGGTTACTAGTTCTTATATCTCCAGGACTCAACATAATAAATGGCACATGAAAGAGAAAAACAATACATTAGATTTCATATTAAAATGCATGCTATAGTTTAGGAACAAATTTCTTCAGTATACTAAAGAAAGGTAATTGAGAAGTCAATTAACTTTCTAATTGTATGTGATGCATAAGGCCACATACTTATTTTCAAAGGTGAGTCTCTTATCCTGAGAACAATTTTGTTTAAAATTAGAAAGCTCATGATTATCTACTTAATGTTGAGACACCAATGAAACTATTACAAGAGTCAAAGGAAATATATATATTGGCTATTCGCTTCAGTCTCATATCTTTGGGAGCATAATGCAGCAGGAAAAGAAACCGAAGCCAAAGCTCCAAGGATGTGAACTTGTGTAGCTAAGCAAAATTTTCATGATGATTATTGAGTGAAAAATCATTCCTATCTGACTGTGCCAGCCTGTGGTAAGGCTGGCAATGGGAAGAACATTCTCAATAGATGATTTTATAAGCTATACAGTTCTAAAAAATACAAAATTGATACCCAAAACATAACCTTGTTCAGTAGCCTACCCAGTACTCATCAGGAATACAGCCTCACTCGAGTCATAGTCATCAGAATGTGTTGGCAACAGTAATATTCCTTTCCAAGCAGGGCTATCAGTACTCAACGCTTTGCACTCCCAGTGCTTAATATAATATATAGAATAAACACATTTCATTTGTGTAACTGACTGACTTATCAAGAGTGTTAGTCTAAAGTGCTTACTATATGTGGATGCCAAATCAAGCCAGATTTACAAAAATGTTTGGACATATTTTTCATAATTTTTATCAGACCTAGAAATTTCAACTTTAAATAATCATAATAATGAAGAAACTGTTAGTACTTGATGAGAGATATCTAAGGCTTAACAAAGTTAATAAAAATATATTAGTTTACTCTAAAGGATTATGTATCTCCTTTTAATTTTCTGATTTTATTTTAACTTTCATATCATCTTATTACTTCTAAAACATTGCATATTTTGTCTTAGCTTAGCTTCATACTTTGAATAAATAATTATAATTACCTAAAAGTTGTAAGAGTATGTATTAAATTTTCTATATATTCCTTAACCTACACTGTGCTTTCAATCGGTAAAATGTCAAATGATGCATTTATTTTTATTTAAAGTGAAATAAAAGGTAATTTGAGCAGCATTATGGGGAGGATGTCTGAAGGGATTATGTCTCATAATTGGAATAGAGAATATTTTAGTTATAATACCAAGATTAGAAAATGCTGAATCAATAGGAGGTAATTACAGTCACATGGGGCTGTCTGAACCTAGAAATAGCTTCATAGGGAAATGAATGCATATCCACAAGCAAACTCAGAATGCACAGTGTGGTCTTTGAGTAAAGTCACAAAAGAAAATATACTTTGTAAATGTAGAAAGCTGATAATTCTATTCATTTTGTATTAGCAAAGAGTTGAAACAGTCCTGTGTATAAGCAGACAAGTGATGGTTAAGATCAAACCTTTAAAAAGTATTCATGTTTCTTGATAATCAATTCCAAATTTTCAATTGCACACCTTTCTGATCTGAGCAGCATTTTGAAATCCTGTGCAGGCTCATTCAATCTTATCTGGAAAAAGAATAATTCTTTTGTCTTCTGTGTCTATGCTTTGTAATACCCAGATGTTGGTCACTTACAAGCTTCTTGCTGATTGAACCAACTGGCACAGTACTGTTCGGTAAACTGAACGTAAGAACAGTGCTTATGTTCAAGTATCACTAACTTTACTAAATCCTGAAAATTTATTATATTACTAGCTCTTTCTGCTAATCCCTTAATACACTATTTGATAAATTAAACTTCATTGTAAGTGGGTTATAAAAATGTATAGTAATATTAGGTTCAGTACTATCTGTAAGTTTAGACATTCACTGGAAGTTTTAGAATATATTCCAAAGATATACCTTCAGCTACTGAAATGAATACTTATACTTACACCAACACTAATTGTTGGTGTTTGTTGTAAACTTAGTGATTATTTTGAGTTGTTTGTAGCAAGTGCCATTTCATTTAGTAAAGTCTATAAATTAAAAAATAAGAATCAGTCATTAAAGTACTTATAGAAAGAATAGAATATGTTTGTGCAATAAATAATAGGATGGCATAAGTTTGTTAAGTTTTTCCATTTTGTGCATAGCTAGTCCTTTCTTTTATTATATTTATATCCTTGTGTAGCATTTTTAAACATATGTATTATATACAAACATACATACACACACATACATACACACACACACACACACACACACACACACACACACACACACACACACACCTTACCTATTGTTTTAATACTAGAATGTTTGAGTTAATTTTATAAACTATCCTGGAGTCAAATACAGATTTCTTTTATAAAGTAGCTGTATTAAGCATATTTAAATCTCATGGCAGTTTGCTGGAGGCCACTTTATGACATGCTGTAAAGTAGAAAGATACCAAGTCATTGAATGAACTCTGCTTTCCAAGTGGATATAAGCATTCAGTGTTCTCAGCACCGGGAGTTTTGTACTGAGATAGCCATCTCCTAGCTGAGTCAGAGTGGCTGCTTGCCCTGGATTCACTGTGTGCTCTTGAGCGAGTCACCTCACATTCTTGAACCTCAGTCAACCCATTTGGAGAATTAGGTGAAAGCTAAGCCTTAGTGAGAACCAGATGCTGCATCTGAGATGAGTTTCCTTGTGTAAACAAGTAATCCAGAGTTTAATTCCAAAGAAAGTTGCCGTGTACTTATGTGGCTGACATGAGGTGGACAACTGCATTAAGGCTTCAGGAGGAGTATTTTTCTCAGAAGAAATTAGAGCATGATGACATTACATCTGTGTTCTTCAAAACTATTTTATCTAATTTTAATTCCCACCTTTTCTCCTATTAGATATACACTATTGTGATTTTTATGAGCCATGTTATCAATGCTCTTGGAGGATGGTACAATTTCTCTATATTCATTTAAACTTTTAACAGGTCAATGAGGTTTTGCGGTAGAAGGAAATAAAAGTCCAAAGAATCTATTTATCCCCTAGTGGAAGTCAAAACTTCTTTTGGGGATAAATGTTAACAACTGGAGGACTTAAAGACATATGGTTTCTGAGGCAGCAGCTAGGTTTGCCTTTTGGTTTAAATCCCAGTGGATCACTTGTCACTTCTGTAAATTCTTATATTCCAAAACACTCTATACTAAAGAGATAGATAATTTAATAAATGGGAAGAATTCCTCAAAGGAAAGAAAACTCCTCTTGAGAAAAGTCTAAGTTGTTTGATTGCTTTCTCTGCTTTATAGTGGCTACTCTGCTGATTGAAACAGCTATGAACATCAAAGTCAGTCCCGTGGTTCCAAGAAACCCCGGAGCTTGCCGTAGCTCCAAACTTAGATTTCCTGTGTTGACTCTGTGACAGCTATATCATCAGTGCACATTTCAAAGTTTCAGGTTAAATGTGCTGGGGTTTTCCACCGCATAACGTGTGTGTGTGTGTGTGTGTTGTGTTGTGTTGTGTTGTGTTGTGTTTTAAAGTAGAAATAAGAAACATGCGAATCGGAAAGCTGATGGGTACCGTTGAGAATTCCCAACTACTTTGCTTTCCTCTAATTTGTATTTTGGCAGCTTTGATGTTCCTGCATCTGACGCTGGCAAAAGGAGCAGTAGCGTGGCCTTTGAGTGGAAAAAAAATCTAGGAATTTCAGAGAGAGGAACAAAATATTAGAAGTCCCGGAGCCATTCTTTTCGGAAGAGAGATGAAAGCCCTATCTTTCCTCCGCTGCCTACACAGAACTCTTGACTTCATGCGAGAGCATCTGTGTGAGGATTTGGCCCTGAGTGTCCTTAGAAATGAAGCGGCGTGCAGTGGTATAAGACGCAAAGTAACTTGTCCAGAAGAGGATTACCCTGGTAAGACCAAGAATGTGGTGGGAAGAAAGAAGAGATCTTGGGGTGGGGAGGATCAGGAAACTCTGAATTTAGACTAATAAGAAAATGATGGAAATAACCAACTCGTTGAACATTTTGGGAAGCAGGCTAGATGAATTATTGCAGAAAATGTATTAATTATAATATCTATTCCTTAATTAATTAATGTATGTATGTATGTATGTATGTATGTATGTATGTATGTATGTATGTATGTAATTTAAGACAAGGTTTTTGTATAGCCTTGGCTTCCCAGGAACTCATTCTGTAGACCAGGCTGGCCTTTAACTCAGAGATTCACCTGCCTCTGTCTCCTGAGTACTGGGATCAAAGGCATGAGCCCACCACGGACCTGGCTGAAGGTATATTATTTTAGATTCAAATTATTATAAGCGACTATAATTTCAAGATTCTTGCCCCCACCTCATATGGAGCAGTTGGATTATATTATTTCTCTCTAAAAGTTTCCTGTGAATGGAATAAACTCTCATCAAAAGTAATAATCTTTACAATTAGATTAATATATGTTATTCACATATTTTTCACATACATTGCTCACATGCATTACAATATCTATATTGAAAACCATCTAATGCATTTTCAGGGTCTTTAAAGTAATATTATTCTGGATGAAAAAAATCAATAATTCTTAACCTCAAGAGACCTTTTCCAGAGAGTTACTGCCACTGACCTTGAACACTGACCTTGCCATTCCTGTAGCTGGAAGTGAAGTTGCTGAATGCCAAGTAGGGTGTGGATGTATGAACTTCTGTCAGTTGGAACATTGTGCGATTGGTTTTATCTTCATCTGGCATAAAGTTTGGATTCTGCGTTACTTTGTGATATAAGGATATGTACAGGATGAGAGTGTGATGGGTTAGTGAGCTAACCTTGGTGCTGAAAGATGCCAAGAAATGAGTTGAAGTTATTTAAAGGGCTCTTTCCTTCTCTTCAAATTTTGGAAATAAGTAAACTTTATTACTGGCAAATGAAGTGTTTAACTTTTCTTATTTGTTTTTATTAAAAATTTTTCATGCAATATATTTTGATCAGGTTTCCCTGACCCCTGTTTCTTTCAGATTATCCTCACCTTCTTATGCGCGCAACTTTATGCTTGTTTGCTTTTTTCTCCTTTAAAAAAAAAAAAGTCATACTTATGTTCTCTCTCTCTCTCTCTCTCTCTCTCTCTCTCTCTCTCTCTCTCTCTCAAAACAGAAATAGAAACCATATAAACAAGCAAAAAAATGCAAAGCAAAATTAGAGAAATTATTTAACAAAAATACCATTTAATTTGATTTCTTTGCCAACTACTCTCAGGCATGGTGCCTGCTCTTAAAATATGGTCGTTATACCTAGTGACACTCCACTGAAGAAACTTGAAATTTTTTTCCCAGTGGGTATCAATTACAGATAGTTTCTTGCTTAGAGGTGGAAACGTTCTTTCCCTTCCCCTTCTAAGTGCTGAGACTCCATCTGGCAGGGACATATGCAGGACTTGAGTGTCCTGTCACAGTCTCTGTGAGTTCAGATGTACATCAGCTCTGTTGTGTTTGGGAGACGATGTTTCCTTGCATTCAAATATCACCTCTGGCTTCTATAATTTTTTCAAAAGACCTTATTTCAACTTTAATAAATAAGTTTACTTTTTAGAAACTACCTTCAGTGAGACTGACTTTTAACCCTACGTGACAGAAAAGCTGAGGAATCTAAAAATATTGACCCCTTGTGTTAGTCACAATATTGCTCATAAAATAATACAGAGGACAAACCTTTAGGAGCTATTTAGGCAATGACATGGACCTGGGTTTAAGCTAGACTATGACAAACAGAAGGAAACCGTGTACTTAAAATCATACTCAAGGCTTTGGTGGTATACAAAAGTAATTTTATATGTGACTTTGAAGCATGCCTCCATAGGTATCTATTTTTCAGAAAAGTATTTGTTCCATATATATCTTTGAAATTAATGTTTGGTATGTTTAAAATATATGCAATACTGAGTGTGTAAAACAGAATTGAGTTTAATGATATAAGATGTCTTTCACAAATAAGTTGGTGATACTTTTAGGAACTTGTTAAGTATGATTGCAGAATTTAATTTCCTTAGTGAATTCTTCCTAAACAGTTTAGTATTTTTACATATATCATTTTGAACATTACTTATTTTCACAGAAATTTCTCTGTTAAGAATTCAAAGTGATTTGATTAGCATCCAATCAAAAAATTAAAGTAGATAATTTCAAAAGAGATATAGGAAAGGAATTAAGCCAAACAATTTTTCCTATATGAAAAAAAAAATTGAAGACCAGAAACTTAGGTTCACTTTTATTTTTCCCCAGTAGTAAAAGTGACCATGCATTTGAGAGTTAGGAAATCACATTTCTTTCAATCAATAATTTCTCTCTCTCCACTGAATTGAGATAGTTTCTTCTGTTTTTATCTGGTGGTTCAGCAGTTTTCCAGTTTTAGTTTGTCACTCTTACTGAAGCTAGAGTCATTTTGGATTAGGGGACCTCTACTGAGAAAATGCCTCCACCATGTTGCCTATGGGTAATTTTGTAGAGTATTTTCTTAATTAGTGATTGATGTGGGAGGTCCTGTCACTGTGGGTGGTGTCACACTTGGGCAGATTGTCCTGAGATGTAGAAGAGAACACTCTGAGAAAGCTGGCAAGAGTAAGCTAGGAAGTAGAGTTCCTCCATGACTTCTCTGTCAATTTTTGCCTCTGAGTTCCTGTTCTAACTTCTCTTGGTAATGTAGTGTTACACAAGCCTTGTAGGCCGAAATAAACCCTTTCCTTCACAAGTTGCTTTTGGTCATGGTGTTTTTTCACAGCAATAGAAGCCCTAATTAAGCCCATGATACTTCCTGAACTTTAGAGAGGGGCTAAAATGTGGGGGTGATTGCTAGGCTAACTAGATAATTTCATGATTACTGTAGTCTGTCTTCTAGTGTTTAAGACAGACTTTGTGGCATGTTCATTATACATAGTGGTGGGTTCATAAAGACATTTATTACAAGTAAACCATGTACTTTGGTCATATTTGCTACTCTCTTCTTGCCCTTCTCACATCACTACCTCCTTTCATTCCCACAGACATCCTCCCTTCTACTTTTGTGTTATACGTATGTTTGATTTTATGAATCCATAGAGCCCACAAATCAGAGAAAATATGTGACGTTTACCTTTTGAGTGTGACTTATTTCACTTCATATTCTGGCATCCAGTTGCTTCTATTTTCCTATCAACAACACCATCTTACTCTTCTTTGTTGCTGAAAACACTATTTATCCACACATCTGTCGAGGGACACCAGGATTGTCTCTGTAATGTGTTGTTGTGAACAGCGTTGCAAAAATTATAGATGTGCATGTGTCTCTGTGGTTTTATTGACTTTGAGTCATTCGGCTATTTATCCAGGAGTGTGTTATCTGGGTCCTCCAGTAATTTTCTTTTCAGTTATATAAAAACAAAAATCCATGCTATTTTCATAGCATCTGAACACACAGGTGAAGACACTCCCCGTCAATTATTTATTTTTAAATCTTGAAAAAAAATGGTAATTACGATGCATCAGCGAATCTAACAGCTTCTCAGCTTTGGAGATATTTTATTGCTGTTTCAATCTTATTGCTTTTTACAGATATTTAAATTGTTTATATGCTCTTAGTTTAATTTGGAAAGCCATGTAAGTTCAGAGTGTTCTTCTTTTCTTTTAGATTTTACAGTTTATTGGAATACACTTTTTCAAAGATGCTTTACAAATCATCTGGAAGTCATTGGTATCATTTAATTTCTCATACCTAGTTTCATTAACTTTGATCTTCTCTATCTGTCTTTTTGCTTAGTTTAGGTTTGAGTTTGTGAAACTTCTTTCCAAAGAACTCATTCTTTGTTTCATTGATTATTTGTATTTATTTTCATTTCCACATTATTTTCTTCTTGATCTTTATTATTTATTAGCATCTATTGACTTTATGTTTAGCTTGCTCCTATTTGCTAAGATACTAAAGTTTATTATTACATTTCTTCTTTGAGATCTAAGGCTTTTTATTAACGTAGTCACTTGCAGATATAAACCATCCCTTAGAATAGCTTTCATTACGTTTCACGTGTTCTATTATATTGTGAGTTCATTTCTATTCATTGTTAATAATTAAAAAGTTTACCTCCTGACTTTGCTGAGAAGTCCATCATCGTTCAATAGTGTATTGTTAAGCTTCTGTAAATATGTTCATATTCTGTAGTTTGTCTTGCTGGTGATATATAATTTTCTCCCATTGTGACCTGATAAAATATAAAAAAATAATTATATTTTTGTATTTTTAAGTCAGGCCTTTTTTCCTAATATATGATTTATATTATATAATGTTTTAATAAGCTACTGAAAATATATTATTTTGCAATTTTTATTGCAATATTCTGTATGTATCTATTAAGTATATCTGATATTTAAAAAGCCACTTAACTCTTTCTTGATTGTATTTATCTGAATATTCTGCCAATTTTGGTAGTAGGATATTAAACTCACCTTCCATTGTGGTGCTGAGTTCAATTTATGCTCTTACATTTAGTAGTGTCTATTTTATAAAATTAAATATATTGATATTTGCTACATATACATTTAGAAATGTTTAATATCCTCTTTATGATTATTCCCTTTATCAGTTAAAAGTCCTTCTGTCTCTTCTTGTTAATTTTGGATTGAAATCTCATTTTTTTGTATATTATTACAACTACACATGTTATTTTACCCCTTCTGCTTCTGGGAATATCTGTTCTATTCCTTCACCCTAAGGTTGTGTTTAACTTTGTCAGTGGGAACATTTCTTGCAAGACATAAAGACATGACTTTTGTATCCATTCCATTAGTCTGCTCCAGTTTGAATAGAGAATTGAGGTCACTAAGATTTATGATTTTTACTGAAACACTTAATAATTTTTCTGGTTTAGTGTTTTTATAGTGTTTGAGAAGCTTCCGTAACCACTTAAATATCTTTTGTAGTGCTGGCTTACTGGTCATTAACTCCTCTATCTTGAGTTTCTCACAGGTTTTTATTCTCTTTTGTTCATGAGAAATAGCATCTCTTTCAAACACACACACACACACACACACACACACACACACACACACACACACACACACGCACACATGCCCAAATACCATCACCACCACCAACACCACCATTAACAACAACAACAACAACAAACTCCAAACCAACCAAGCCAAACCAAACCAAAACTTAAAGTCCGTTTTGTGTTAGCCAACTACCTCTAGGCACATGACTTGCAGTGGAGTATAGCTGCTGTGACCTCTACCTTACTTTCCATACTTGCCAGTCTAACAACCAAGTTTTAATTTTTTTATCCTTTTGTGTGGTTGCTATTACTGTTATTTTGTAGATGAGAACATTCTTCTCTTATAGTTCTATCCTATTCAGGTAAAGGTGCTCAAGCCTGGAACCATTAAGTTACAGCCATTGGTTTTAATATAGTTGTTTCCATGTTAAGCTCTCAATGAGTTTACCTGAAGATGAGTGTAAACTGGAGGAAAGATGCAATATGACAGATGGAGTAACAAGTGCTGATAACATTTGAGTCCTTTGATCCAACTGTATTCAACATAACTAGTCTTGACACTTTAAATTACAATCCTTCCATTTCGGTGTTCATTTACTTTAATTCACTTAGAATTAAATTTCTATCCCTTTAGTTAAAAAAAGTGCAGTACTTCACACCACTTTTTAAATTGTACTATATTAACAAAATCCAATATGTTGCTTATTATGCTTATTTATGACCTAGTTAAAAACTTTCTGCAATATATAACATATATATGTTGGAAATTACATTTTCACAGTCAATTTTCTCTTCCATCTTGTTTTTAATTTAAAGTGCAGACAATTGTCCACTCATAGAATTTCTAAGCTAGAAAGAACATTGGTGATGATTTCCTTCAATCTTTCTGATTAATCTGGCAGTAAGAACTATGTGAACAGCATTACGACACAATGAAACTGAAACTGTGTGGGATAACAAAGAAATACAAATGCAGGGTACAGTTATGTATGTTATAAGTCATTTAGGTAATGTAGAACAAGCTGTTTGTGCTGTTTGAAAGTCAGTTTCCTGAACTATTGCTCTAAGAATGTCTGACTCATAGTTTATCATGCTACTTTAAAAAATTATTATTGCCAAGAAACATAGCTAGATGATAACACTATTGAACTATGTCAACGTGAGCATCCTATTACTTTGTATTAGAGAGATTATCATGTGTATATCTGAAGCTATTTATTGTTATTTAAAATTTTTTCAGAATAGTAGTGGAAATGTATCTGTCTCAGTGGCAGAGAACTTTCAGGATAAGTCACATTTAAAATAATAGTAATCTATAAGTGTTATATATAAAACAACACAGAGAGATATAGATACATATGAATTACTTCTCTGAATATGTCTTGTTTTATAGAGTATCTTTGGGTTAGTTAAATTTCATAGTTATGAAATAAAATTTCATTCTTGAAAGCATAATATAATTGACTTTTTTATATCAAACGTCAATATAACTAATCAGATCAGAATGATTTCATTAAGCATGCAAACATAAATTTATTATATATCAAATTTAATATACTTTGAAAGCAAAAGATTGTAAAGTATTTAAATTATTTTAAGTAATGTTATAGATATTATTCTTAACAATGAAATGCTTAGTAACAAACCCAAAGTAATACATTTCCAAATTTATGAAGGTATAATTTACAAAGTCCTATATATTGAAATGTAAAATGTTATGAAGTGAAATACATAATATTATGAAGTGAAATTCACATTTATGTGAAATGATTACCACAATCAGGTCAGTAAACACTTGGATTATTTTGCATAATCGGTGTTTTATTTTACATCATTATTTATGTGTGGTGTTAAAGATTGGTCATTACATGCACACACACACACACACACACACACACACACACACACACACACACACACACACACACACAGTGTACTCTCAAAGGAAAAAAAAATCAATTCAATTAATTCAATTGAAAATTAACAAAGCTCTGTTTTGCCTCATACACACACTGCCCTGTGGACTTGGCTGTACTGTGTAAATTGTGACTGCTCTAAGCCTAAAGGAGAATCAGCATCTATGGCTGTTGCCCTTGCCCAGCATCTCTAAAAGGTCATTTCAGTCCTCAAAAATGTAGTTCAATATTTTATTAAATGGTGAAAATTCTAGGCTCTATCTCACTTGATTTAAGAACTGTAGATTGTAGATCATGGTGTTTATGAGGAGTTAAGCCGCAGAAAACTGCACATCAGCATTTGAAAATGTCCATAATCGCCTAATTATTGCCTTTGTGTAGTTTGACTAGGAACTCTTTGAGGATAGGGACCAGGCTCCGCTGTGTCCTTGGTACTCTGCTCTCTGGTGTGAGTTGAATGTGTATTCCTGATTGTTATTTATTTATTTATTTATTTTTTAAAAAAGCATTGTTTCTCAAGAAATCATACAGTGCTTGTGGAAGAAGAATTCCACACAGAACTTTGGGAAACCCGGCTCCTGCCAATCCTGTTGCTTCCTCCTTTTCTCTTTCAATTCTGATGAGAAAACACAGTTGTATTCACACTATGGACTCTGGTGAAGGGTTTCTGTTGCATTTACAAGGAAATTGAAAAGAAATTAACATACATCAAGGGACTATTTTCCCAGAAGTAATAAAGATAAAGTAAAAGAATTGTACTAAATATCACCCTGTCATTCTCATGATATGATTGTTCTTTTGCCCGAGGAATATTTTTTTAAATGAACAAACTACTGTGGTATGCCACACTGCTCTTTACCGACTTCTTAAACAAACATTTTACTCTGGATAATAGGTAGGGTTTTTCTTAAGAAATAAAATTTGAGACATTAACTGGGATCTTATTATTTATTTTCTGAGCTGCATTATGGTGGATGCTGTCTCATTATTTCCATTATAAATCCTTTCTACTCAAGAAGCTGTAACTGCCCTCAATAAAAGGAATGGCTTCAGGCAAACACTAGAAGCACTTGCTCTCAGCTTAAGAGGACTTTTGTTTTTCCAGGTCTTGGAAAAAAAAATCTATTAAATTCTTTCAAAATTATAGGAGTGCTGAAGTGAGGCATGAGCACAAGGGACCTGCATGAATTACTGCTTTCATGGGTTTTCTTACCTGAATTCTAAATTTTAAAGCAATTTGTAGACCTTTTTGGTTGTTTAGCGGCTATATTATCTGGATTAATTTAGCATTACTCATCAGATATATATATCAGAGAGCCTTTGGATATTTTGGAGAAGCTTTGAACTCTGAGGAAGACTGTATTAAAAGAGAATCAACTTTTTTTGTCAGTAAGCATAAATATATTTCATCCAGAAGACATCAATTTATTGTGAGTAGAATAAAATATTGATTTCCAGATAGAATATGGGAGATGCCCTGGGAGTTCCTTAGAATTATTGATGCCATCCCATGGTTGTTGGGACACTGTGAATGTGTGGATGCTGGACAACATCCAATTCAACTGAGACTATTTTTCTTCTTCTTTTTTTTTTTTTCTTTTAAAAATTCCCATACTCACTACTGCTCCCTCTCCTACCCCTCCTCCCAGCCCTTTCCCAGCCTCTCCTCTCCCTGATCACCTCCCAGAGAAAGCAAGTAATCCCAGGGTAAGGCAATTCAGCCTGGCATATCCAGTTGAGGTAGGATTGAGTCCCTCCCCCAAGTATCAAGGCTAAGAAAGATGTTTTCCTGCTAGGCGTGGGCTTCAAGAAGCCAGTTCATGAACAGCAGATAGACTCTGGACTGATTGCAAGAGGCTCCACAAACTTCCCATGCTTTTCGACTGTCATCTACACTCAGAGGGTCCAGATCAGTTCCATGAAAGTTTGTCAGCTGTTATTTCCGAGTCTGCGAGCTCCCAACAGCACAGTATTGCCTACTCCATGGTTCTCCCAATAATGATCCTGATCTTTCTGCTCATGCAATCCCTCTTCCCTCTCTTCAGCTGGACCAGTAGCTCAACCTGATGTTTAGCTGTGGATCTCTGTGTCTGTTGCCATCAGCTGCTGGATGAAGGTTCTAAAATGGCAATTAGGGTGGTCATTCATATGATAACAGGGAGAGGCCAGTTTCGGCACCCTTTCCACTATTGCTTAGAGTTCTGGCTGGAGTCAACTTGTGGCTTCTTGGGTGTTCCCTAGTATGAGGTTTCTCAAAGAGAATGAACTTTTTAAAGTGTTGAAAATTTCATACTGTGGAAAGAAAATTAAAGCTTGGAATATTCTATATTGTGGTATATTTTAGTATTAACATGAGATCTTAGGGATGAACAAGAAGGGAGAGATTATGGTTTAACAATGATGCATTTTTGTGTCAGGTTGACAAGGAGATGCTGGTCGGTTTCATGTCTACTTAATACAAGTCAGTCATTTTGGAAAAGGAAATGTTTACTGAGAAAATGTCCCAGTAGACTGATCTGTGGGTAAGATGTGGCATATTTTCTTGGTTTAAGATTGACATGGAAGGGCCCACCCAGATCACCGTAGGTGTTGCCACCCATAGGCTGTAGATATTAGGTGCTATAAGAAGGCAGGCTGAGCAAGCCAGTATGAGGTATTTCTCTGTGGCTTCTGATCAGTTCCTGATTTTATATTTCTTCTTGAAATTGTTTCCCCAACTTCCCTGGATAATAAATTATAATTGAGAATGTGAACAAGCCCCTCTCTCCCCATGCTGCTTTTGTTCATGGTGTTTGATCACAGAAGTAGAAATATTATGACAATTATATTATAACAGAATATTAATATCCAGAATGTCCAAAAAACTAAACAAAAACAAAACAAAAAACAAAGAGTCAAGGAAACAGCCAATTAAAAATTGAATTAGTGTGGATTTTAAAGGAAGGAATAAAATGACCAAGAAATATCTCAAAATGTGCCCACCTCCCCCCATTTTGCAAAGGATGTTTTTAAAATTCTTTTTTACTTATTCTTTGTCTTTCCCATCATTTATCTCTATCCCATTCATTTCCTTGTCCCTTCATATCTTCCTTCTGCCCTTGTAACCCTCTCCCAAATAAAATAAAATTTAAGAAAAAAGGAGAGAGAGAGAGAGAAATCTGTTAAGTATGCTGTAATGTGAGACACGAGTCACACAGTAAACCCAACCCACCTTTGGTCCATATATCTTTACTTCCCAGCGTTTAATGCAGTCATTAATCTGGTTTCAAGGTCTCCAGTTTCTGTTATACCATCAATACTGGTCCCTCACTGGGACTCCTCTTGGATATCCTGTTGTTTCCCTGTGTTGTGGAGATCCTACAACTTTTTTTTCTGAAGGACCTGTCCCTTTATATTATCCAGCAGATCATAGATGAGCTGGATGTTGGGCTAAGTCAATGCATAACCTTGGTTCAGGGCCTGGGTAGTTGTAGATTGGTCAGCCCTCCAGCTCTCATTCTCACCACTAGGGTGAGCTCTTCGGCACCGCCTAGCTACCTCACCCTATGCAATAAGGAGCAGGGTGTGGGTCCTGTTCTCCTGCTTTCAGGCCCTCAGAATCTGCTCACTTAACAACCATACTACCAGGGCCAACTCTACTATGATGCTCAGGTGGACTGTAGGGGCCGCTTTCCTGAATACTGCTGTTGGTGAGGGGCAGGATCAGCTCTCCTACTCTTAAGACCTCCGGCCTCTACCAACTGCCCCAGGTGGCATGGCAAGGGGTGGGGGAGAAGGCATCTTCCCGTGGCCCACACCACCATATGGCAGATGCAGGCAGTATCAGATCTCCCACGTTCCCATTCTGGGGACCAGCTCACTCATACTTCTTTTGATAGGGTCAGCTCTATGTGCTGCCCAGGTGAGGAGCAGAGCCCACTTTCTCAAGTGCTAAAGCTGGTAAGTGGGAGGATCAGCTGCTTTGCCCACCATAGGTGGCAGAGACAACGTAGGGAGGGCATCTTTCCCTAGCCTTCACCACCACGTAGGCGATGAAGGGGCGTGGCTATGGATGCCATTCACAGTCCCAGAGATGCTCCTCCTCTTGCCCCAAACCACCCGTGCCAAAGGAGGGAGATGATCCTTTCCTTACCATCTGCAGCTGGTCATCTGGGAGGAGAAAGCTGATTCTGCACCTGACTTTGCCTGCATAGCACAGTAGAGCTCCGCCCACAAAAGCAGATGGGGTGAGGGCCTGAGAGTAGTCATTATTTTTAACAAGCACAAGAATTCAAATTAAAGCAACTTTGAGATTTCATCATACTGTTATCAAAGGGACTAAGACAAGCAATTGACAGCAAATGCCTAAGAGGTTGTGGACAAAGATAGATTCATCATTTATTACTGGTGGGCATGCAAACTAGCACAGTCACTCTGGAAATCAGTAGGAAAAATCTTCAAAAAACTAAAGGAAAAAAAGTCTACCATATAAATCAACTATGCCATTCCTTATCACGTGCCAAAAGACTCCACAACATAGTCCACAGATACTTGCTCAGAAACGTTCATTGCCACTTTAGTCACAGCAGCTGGGATATGGAAGAAAAATTTAAATATCTTTCTACAGATGAATGTGTAATAAAAATGTGGTGCTTATACACAATGAAATACTACCCAGTTATTTAAAAAATGCATCATGTAATTTTATGAAAATAATGGATAGACATAGAAAAGATTATATTGAGTAGGGTCATTCAGATCTAGAAAAAAAAAAAAAACATATTCTCTCCCACACCCTGCTCCTTATTGCATAGGGTGAGGTAGCCAGCACAGGGTGGTTGCTAGCTCCAAATCTTCAGGTGTGAGTATACAACATGGAATAACCGAGAATCCAAGTAGAAAGGGACCGTGGTGATGGGCATGGGGTAGGGAATTGAAGAGGAAATAGGAAAATAATAGGATAAAGGTGATATAAAGCAGGAAATAATAAATCAAGGAAGTGAATGGAGGGTCAATACAAATGATGGAAGAAGGTAGGAGAGATAAACTATAAGTTTGTCTGATAAAGCCTTAAGGAATCATATTGCTTTATATTTACTTAAAATTATATATGATACAAACAACTGTGTGTGTGTATTGGTATCCCAAAGTTCTTGAGGAAGTTTGGCTGAGAGTACTCCTCACAAGAACAACAGGCTAACAGAAACCCCAGTATCAGGCACAATTATGGTCTTTGCAGTGGTTGATTAGTCCTAGTAATCCAAGGGACTCCCTAAACCACGTGGCTATTGCTGCTGCCTGTGGCTGCCTGTCAGAGACTGAGGTAAAAGAAGCCTCTACTGTTGAAGACAATGCACTTTTAGGACATAGGCCTTTGATTATTCTATTCAAGCCAGATCAAACCTGAAAAGCTCCTTCCTGGGGTCTAGCTTCTGTGATACCAAAAAGTACTGTGTAATCTTTTGAGAGGCAAGGAAGCACTTAATAGTGCTACCCAATTCCAACACCCATGAGTCACAACAATGGGCATCATGGTAAGATATCTTTAAAAGTGAAAGAAGTGCCACTCATAAGTTGATTGTGACCAATAGTTGTCCAACTGAGGTCCATTCAACATGAGGAAAAACATTCTTGGAACTAGGAATCTGCCTAACGTAGTATAACTAGTGAGGTCATGGATCTTAGGAGGTGATCTAGTACCATACCATCACTTTCCTAAAGCAGGGTAATTCCCAATTACATTATAAACTTTATCTTTATAGCCAGGAACAAGTGTAGCTACCACACCTCACTGAAGGAGTCTCTCTTGACAAAAGATGGAGGTCATCACAGAAAACCATAACTAGACAAATTACAAAAGCAATGTATCCCAGTCACAAAACAGACATCTATATCACAGTTTCTGTATCCAGGGCTTAGGAAACATCACTGAAGAGGGATAGAGTGATTGTAGCAGCAGAATACCTGGAAATCTGCTTCAAAATAGTCTCTTGTAGAAATAAAGCCTAAACAAGACCTGAACACTGACAGTATTAGTAGATATGATACTCTGGGAGGGGGCAATGCAAAAGGTCACACCTTTAGAAAAAGAATTACAGGTGACTAATGACTCCTGAAAGAGGGAGAGCTTGCTTCTTTTGTGGATGTGGATGATCTCCTTAATTATCTAATACACAGGTGGTCAGCTCTAAAATCATATACACATAAATGACAAAAACAGATCCTACAGATTGCTTACGTGTGTGCATTTGTGTCTGGTTATACATGCACACATATGTGTATGTGTTGTAGCAATCGTAATGACAGAATAAAAGCCTATCACTTGGAGAGTGTGGGAGTGGGAACAGACAGAATTAGAGAGGGCTGGAGGGATGAAAGAGAAGGGGGAAATGATGTAATTATATTTTAATCAAAGTGTATAAAAGTAAAAGATATAAAGTATTTTTAAGAGATATTAAGGAAAAATACCAAAAAAAGAAACACAAAGTCTGAAAGTGGTCCAGTAGGATCGCTGGGTTTGCTGGCCACCAGCTTAACTTGGGTACAGTAATAGACCCTGTCTCAAATGAGAAAGCTGGAGAGTTCTAAGATAAGGCAATAAGATGCATAAGCTTTTGCCTGGCCTTCCTGTACACTAATCAAAATAACACACACACACACACACACACACACACACACACACACACACACACACACACACACACAATTGGAGGTCTCAGAGGCACCATTGTTGGACTGTCCTGAGGACATCAGTTGTTCTGTATCCTGTCTAGCAGTTATTCACTAACTCATCTCATGTGTTTTGAAATTTCCCATATGCTAGGCACTGTGCCAGCACTGGGAATACATGATGAAAAGCTTTCAATCTTGCTCCTCTCCAAACATGCAATAGTCAATAGGTTCTTAGTCTTAAGAAGTAAAAAGGCAATCATGATGCAATGTATTGCATATTATGGTAATTTATTTAATTAATACTCTCCATCAGGAATCAAATTATATGCAGAAATGACATTGACTATTTTCTACTAGATAAAGTCAATTTTCAGCAGCTCAGAAAGTTAAACCTAAATGTTTTAATTTAGAATACCCAAATCTGACATATATATGTTGTGCAATATATACTTATAGTATATATATATAAACATACAAGATTTTGCTTTACTATTTGAAATAACAATTCTCAAACCATAATTGTCTAGTTCTCTCCTGTCATATATGTGCATCCTCCTTGCAACCAAAGATAATTATCCCTGAGTACATGAACCTAAAATTTGGATTATGATGGTCTAAAACCACCGTGGAAACCACAAAACAAGAAGAAATGAGTGGAGTACAATGTGGGCTGTTTAACATAAACATCCAGGTCCCAAAAGAAACAGAAAGAATCAGTAGCTATATCCAAGATCTGCTGTAACTTTCTTACAAATAGTCAAGCCTGTTAATTCTCATTTACTTTTATTACTTAAAAAAAAAATTGAAGTTTCTATCTTTAAAACTCGGCTTCAGCAATGGAGAATGAAAGAGACGGGTATGTTTAATCTCTGGGAAGTTTGTTACCTGAGCCTATAACTCAAAACACACAAAGACTTAAGATAAAAGGACAACTTTAAACTTTCTATTGTCCACGATGTTTTTCATGAACCATGAAAAACAAAGGAAAGGCCAGCACTTTGGGGGTAAAGAGAGGCAATCTGCGACTTGCTGAAGGCCACACAGCTATGTAGACACAAAGTAAGTGTGCTTTCCTGGGTTTGAGGTGTGCTTAATGATAGCCAGGTCAGAAAAATCTCGGGATCAAGGAAGGGTTGTAGGTTATTTACATCTTAGTATCAACCAGGGCCAAGGGATATAAGGAAAATCAATAAGAGAAATTCAATGTGGAAAATTTATTTTAGAAAAGCATCTATAGCAAAGAAGAGCTTAAAAGAACAATTTAGGATAGCTGCAGCACCTCTAAAAACCAAAGTTGAAACTTGTTTAGCTGAACCTTTTGCCCCCGAGATATGTTCGAAAGCCCAATTACATCATATATATCTTTGAAGAGTGGTCTTTATAGGAAAGACCAAAATTATTTAAAAACAGGAGTGAAGGTGTTAGAGTCTCATTCATTTACAATTTAGAGTAATGCTGTGCTCAACAGGCAGTAAATTGTGAGGCTGTAAGTACATATGAGTAGTTGGAAATAGACAATGAGTACAACTGTTAGGTAATTCTTTTTTGTCCAGGAGATATTAAAAGAAAAATTACGATGACTCTAAGAACATTGTAAACAGGAAACAGATCTCTGTTGCGAGGATATTGACTTGTTCATATAAAAGAGACTAACAAGAGTTAAGCAGATGTGGATGGAGTTGATAGAGAACTCAGAATCCCCTAGAATTAGTTCTATACCCTGCTAGCCACCATCTTTGCTTGCTTTTATTTGAAGGGTACACATGGGCTACCATAGAGATGAAATGATACCTAGTTTAGCAACCTGGAAGCCAGAGTCTTCCTTACAGAGCCAGAGAGAGAGGAATTTTGCGGAGTGGGATGCAGAGTGTGCCAAAGTTACTCTATTTATTCCAATGATGTTGATAATAGCCACATGATTTTCACCTATTAAAAGTGTAGCTAGTGCTAATTTTCTCTGGGGGAAAATAGTGTGGGCATCATTACTGCTCTTCACCTCCTGTTCAGATGAGGAAGCGAAAAATCTAGTAGATGATTTACTGGATTATCAAATTTCCGCAGGCCACTGCAAGATCAGCATGGCCCACCATCTCTAACACCTTCTGTCAGTGCCCTTATCTCGGCCCTCCTCATGTGCTCAACAGGAAACTCGTCTCCGTGATGGGGCTGCCATCTTCTTAACTGTCACTCTGGTGTTCTGAGTACTTTCCTTCTTTCAAAGTCTAGTTCTTGAAACAATTTTTATATCGTGAACACTTCCCCTTATCTCTGTATAGACGTTGAAAAGGTGTCTGTCAAGGAAAACTAACCTGACAATAAATTCTTTAAGTAACATAGATATCTAGAAAGATCAAAGACAATAGGAACTGAAATTTGTAAGTGGTGTTATTTTAAACAAATATGGGTGCTACTGAGATCCTGTGACATTATGGGGTGTTATGATATTTTATATTTTAGGAACAAGAGAAGAAAAAGTCTGAAGATCAAAAGATAAGGACAGAAGTCTGAGAAAATTTTCAGTATTGTTTAAACAGGTCTCATACTGTAAATTAGGGTGGAGTTAGAGTCAATGCAACTTCAGTGAAAAAAACTTTAACTTTTCAAAATTGTGCATTATAGGTGAGATAGCTTCTTAATGGGCAAACATGCATGGCCGTAACTTTAAAATTAAAACCTTAGGCTAAAATTATAATCCAATTCACTTTAACCTAAGTCACTCATAGAATTTAAAAATTAAAAATTTAGTTGTATAGGATTCTTTCTTCCAAGTCTCTTGGATCTATGTGTGGAAACAATCGGTGTATAGTTATTGACTTAGAATATTATAGAATTAAGGTCTGAAGAAATAGTTCCCCTGGAAGATCACTTGCTGTTATCATAAAAACCTGAGTTCTTTTCCAGAACACCCATGTATTTTTTTTAAAGGTTGGCATGGACATGAATGCATATACTTGTTGCGTTAACACTAAGTACATAACATGCACTTGTAACATTAGCACTAAGACAGGAGGATATGGGGGGATTTCTAGCCACCCTAATCCATCCATGAACTCTAGGTTTAGTGAGAGGTACTGCTTCAACAGAAATAAAGTGTTAAGTAACAGAGGATAACATCCTGAGACAACCTCTGACCTCCACATGTACATATAAGAACACTTGCACACATATATTACACATAAAAATGAAAACAAAAATAAAAATGTTATGTAATATGCTTAACAAGTCATAACGCAGGAACACTAAGGTTAGTGCAAAGGCAGAGCCTCATAGACCTTGATGTTTCACATCAGCCTGTATCTATGACTTATCAATATTCTGAGTGACTGGCACTCAAATTTCAAAAGCACACTGGTCTAGAAGATGTCTACCTGGAGACAAGCCATGTCTATGCTATCTGCTATTTTTCTGTTACTCTCACAAGTCTTATGTCTTCTTTGAGTCAGTTTCTCTAGAGAAATAGATGCTATGCTGGTCCAACTTATTCTGGCACAACTGCTTCAAGAGTTGGAGATGGGTTGTAGGAAATTTGTGGAAGTATTTTGAAAGATTAAAAGTTCCCTGTTTATGTAAGTTGCCCTTCTAATGTGGTCAGCACAACCACAGATTAGAAGAGCTTATTGGCTCTCAGCTTATTCCACCTCTACATGTGAACCACATCCTTGATTGCTGCCTTTTAACTCTCTTACACATTCACCATCATATGCTCAGAGGTAGCACAAAACTACTCTTTTTTTTTCTCATACCTTTCAAGTTTCAGGCAAGTAGAAATGCAAGTAAATTGGCAACTTGAAGTCTAATGAGTTCCTAGTACACATGCAAAGATAACTTTGTATTTGGATCTTTTAGGCTTTCAGCAGCCATGATGCATGGTTTCTAGATTGTCTGTTGTCTTGGCTTGTTAAAATGCAATTCATGTTTTCTCAGTTAGCCAGGGATCTGATGCTGAGCAAGTCTCTACTGCTAAGGTGAATTGTAGTAACAGAGCTTTACCATTAATATACAAAGCACAAGCAAGTTACAAGATTATGATCTTCATAGCTCATCTGCATTGTCTTCTTCTGCTGTCTTAACTCTATTGCAAAAACCTGGTGCTGTTTGTTACTTCCTTGTCTGTGTTACCTTTTATCTCCTGCTCTTTTTAGGACCTACCAATTTCTCCAGTGTCTGCCAAATGCCCTTCTTGAGAAAGCTTATCTCTCCTGATAAAAGTCTGGACTCACTTCTAGCTTCATTCCTTATTTCTGACTCCTAGGGCAGCTGCAATCTCAGGGGTCTTTCCCTGCTCCCTCTGCAATGTCCAGTGTGTAGAGAGGACTCTGTACCATGTACTTAATGCTCAGTCGCATGCTTCCCCGTAGTCTGCTACACTGAGTAAAATTTGAATGTAAATTTTCTGTTTGTTGTTTTCTTGTCTATACTTTTGATTTTCCTTTTGCTTTCCTCTCACCTATGATGTAATACATTCATTGCTTATTACATCCATGCTGTACTTTCTCTCTCTTTTCAGTCTGTTATTTGCTTTTCATTTTGTAAACTTGTCTTTTAAATTCATTGTGTCTCCTTAATATGAGTCTGTAATTTAAGACTCTGTACTCCTGGCTATCTGTCACTAAGGGCAGGCCTTGGACAAATAAATCATTCAACCTCACTGTTTCTTATATGCTTATCTTTTGTTCTATAGGCTGAAGAATATTGTTTAGTTCAATTAAATGTTATTTAATTCATTCTGGACTTCTGATAATTTTTTTCTAAAAAAGAAGTCTGAAAATATCAATCAATCAATCAATCGATCACTTATTTAGTAGGATAGAGAAAGTACAAAAGTACCATTTGCTTATAGTTCTTTATCACCTCTATTATATGTGATGTATATATTTCATTTCTATAGAAGTAAACTCACATTATAGAATATAGTTCCACCTTGCTACCAACCTATAGGTGAATAAAAACTAATGTTGGCTAAAAGCTCAAATGAAAGGGACTTATTTATATCACTTCTCCTCTTTGTGTATTTAATATGTACATTTGTGTATGCATGCTTACATATATGTGAGAGTGCACATATTTATGGACATATGTGAGTGTATGCATGTGTATGGAGGATCAGAGTTCATATCAAATATATATATATATACAGTACGCATGGGTGAGTGGGTGATTGACCATCTTCTATGCCTACTGTGTGCTGTGATTATAGCTTGCTAATTGTTCCTGTCCAGCTTCTTTGTCTGTTCTGGGGATTCAAACTCATATTCTCACAAGAGTGGTAAGCCTTTTATTCATGGATCCATTTTCTCTGCCCTGATTTCTTTCTTTATAATTTTTAGGTGACTCTGTGTGTGTGTGTGGGGGGGGTGTCAACCACTGTGGTGTTTTTTCCCAGGTGCTGTTCATCTTTCTCTTGAGAAATGGTGTCTCACTTCTCTGGATTTCATTGATTACTCTAGGCTGGCTGAAAAGAGAGTCAGAGAAGTCAACCCACCTCTACTCCCCAGAGCTGGGATTCTAAACATCTACCACTACACTCAGCTTCTTAATCTGAGTACTGAGACTCATGCTCAGGTTCTCATGCTTATGCAACAAGCACTTTGCTGACTGATCCATATCCACATCATTTATTTTCATTTCATTCTTGTTACAAAATTTCACAAGACTTATTTTATGGATGTTTTATTTGTCGTGTTTATGGGGAAGTTTAATCATTGATGATGGAGGATCTGTTTTAAATCATATTCAAGAAAAATTATAGTAAAATACATGGATCTCACATAAATATGGTCATTTGCATTTGGGATTCTTTTTAAAGTAAGAAGTGTGTATTATTTTTATTGGCCATGACTTACGGGAGGAAATATTTGTTCTGGTTCAGTTTTAGCAGTGTCAGTCCACCAGGGAGGAGGGACTAGAGAAGAGTTTATTCTGTGACAGTTAGGAGACCTGGACAAAGCAAGCTACAAGAATAAACCAGCATGGTACATTGTCCCCAGAGACCTTCCTTCAATGATTCACTTATTCCAACTGGGTCTTACCTTTTCATAATGCTGCTGTTCTCTCATACTATCAATGTAGTGGAATTATGTAACATTGTAAACAACTGTCCTGCCTACTGGTTTAATAAAAACTCTTATTGGCTGAAGGCAGACAGGAAGTGTGGGCGGGGCTAACAGACTAAGAAAACTCTGGGAACAGGAAGAACAGGGCAGAAATGCTACAGAGAAGCCAGAAGCAGAGGACAACTATGCTGCCTTAGGAAAAGCTACTGAGCTGTATGGCTGAACAAGATAAGAGTCATGGATTAGTTTAAGAGTAAACAGTTAGCAAGTTTTATGCCTGTGCACCAGGTCAATCAGCATACAATTAATGTAAGTGTCTATGTGTTTCAGTGGGACTATGGGACTGTGGGTCTGCAAGTCTGGGCCACGAGGCTAGGCCAGAAAGTCCTGTCCAGGAGTCTAGGCTGGAAAGTCTGGGTTAGAAACATACAACACTACCATTCTTACTGTAAATGACCATACAGTTTCTTTCATGGTCTCGTGAATTCTTTCTGTGCTCATGTGCTTTTCCTTTCATTCTTAGATTAGATTGCTGTAGACCATCTCCGTGGTCTCTGCACTAATACATAATTACCTTGACATAGTTCCCTCTCAAGAAGAGTGCTAACTTGTGCGATCTGCAGAATATTGTGGAAATAATGGAACTGGTTTCAGGAACTAGGTGATCAAAATCACTGAAGTTTTCTTTCACTTTCTTAGTTCACTGGACTTAGGGAAAGCCTATTGTCCCGTTGTAAAGACAATGAAAAAGCTGTGTGGAGAAATTTGTGTGGAAAGTTTTGTGATGGGTAGGGACTGAGGTCTGGAGGGGACTAATGAGAACTGGTAACCTGGACTAAAACAAACAAACAAAAGACAAAACAATGAATGACAAAAAAACAAAAAGCCTGTTTATTTGGCCGCCTTCTTGAAGACCATCCTTTGAGAAGGCCTCAGCAAGAACCATTTAGCAAGGCAGCCCTGGACCTACAGAAACTGAGACAATAACTCTTTTTCTTAAGCAGATAAGTAAGACTATGTATACCTAATGCACTGGTGATACTCTCGCACCCATGGGCAGCTCTTAGATCTGAATCCTATTAAATAAATAAAAGTCCTAAATCAAGCTATTAAGAAAATTAGGTTTACCCATGTTTAAGTTATTTTGTACTTGTCTTGGATAAAATCACTTTACCTTTATTTTGCATATGAAAACAACTTATGTGAAATATTTTAAAGATAATTATATGAACAGAAGAGAAGGGAGAGTTCACAATGGTACATAAATTATTATCTGAAGATCTTTAATACTTAGAGAAATTGCTGTTTTACCTCTCAACAACTATGCCAATAGTAATTCCTCATCAAGTTGTCAATTTCCAAGTTGTAGGAAAAAACTAGGATAAGACAATTTTAAATGCCACTTGTTGATATTTTCCAGTTCTGTGTAAACTTTAGCTAAATGCACAAAACATATTTTCTCCTGCTGTTGATTTTTATTGTTCTGAGCTGTAGTCAACATCAGGCTGCTGTGCTTAAGGCTATAATTTTGTGCAGGAAACCACAGTTTGGTCTGGGAATAATTGCCACAAGGACTGTGATTGAGAGATAATGTTAGCAAAAATCTTGAGACATTCCTATTAAAGTCTGTCCTGTGCAAGAAGAATTTCCAATTATTTCTTCAGCAATGAACCCAATATTGGAGGATATGTTGTAGATTTCATTTTTTTAGCCAAGCAGCTTTCTCACCATCATCTCTACATAAACTTTAGGTTGAAAAAATTAAAATAACCTTAGATATTTTGTTTGTGTTAAAATATTGGGCTTAGGAAGAATGTAGTTCTATCTACAATAGAGAAATTTTTAAAAACTCTACTTTGCTTTGGTTTCTACCATCTCTACCATGTTCCCCACCCCATCCACGATATCAATCACTTTAGAAACTGTCACTTTGTTTTTATTTATGATATAGTAAAAAAGCAAAATAAACTTGGGACAAAGCAATATTTCCTTATTCAGGAAGTAGCCTAGCAATTCTTTTAGACACCATATAGAGAAACCACATTTGGATTGTAAATTAGAATTCTTAAATTATTCTTGTGATTTAATAACTGTACTCAAAAATACTCTGTAGTCATCAGTTTTAATGTGTGTATCTTTTCTCCCATCTCTGTATCTTTACTCCAGAGCTAATCCTGAGTTAAAGCAGAGGGATGCCCTTGGCCTTCACTGTTTCTGAGAGCTTGCTTCTCATCACCTGTTAACCAGACTTTGCAGCTGTTCATAGCACCATAGGTACCTTTACCTGGAGATGTTAATGAAGTAGTTACTCACTGTCAGGTCTCCTGAATATACCATAACTTACTAATGGAGAAAAAACATAGACATTGACACTTTGATTTCTCCCAAATGTTTATTGCAACATAGAGATATAGCTCATCCATATTCGGTGAAGATACCACCAAGGTTTATTTCACTTTTTATTTTATAACGTTGGAATGGTGTCTTATGTAGTTTAGGATCATTGTCTTGAACCCTTAATGTAGCTGAGAAGAACTGGATTTCTGATCTTCTAAATTTCACCCCTGAGTGCTGAGGTCATAGGAAAACACCCCTCCACATTAGTTTGTATGTGGTGCTGTCAATCAAATATATACGTACATATAAAAATGGAACATGAAGGGATTTGTTTAGTTTTTCCCAAGGAGACTTTTGATTATATTGTCAAATTATTTCTAGAAGGATATTATGCAATTAATAGTCAAATTCAATGAGAAGTCTCAAAACTGCTAGAAGCTGTTAATTTATGCTTAATTTAACATATGACTTCTTAGTTATTTGCATGGATCTGCAACTAAATGCTGATCTGTCCAGGTTTTTGACAAGTGTACTTTTTTGTTCAGCATTTATGTATAAGACTATTGGTATTAAACAGAAAACTAGTGAACAGTAACTCCAACTTCTCCAAGTCCAAAGCTCTGTTTTCCACAGACACATAAAATTAGCTTCAAATAGCAATATTCTAGCCTGTAGTGAGGTCTGGGTTTGCTTCCTCAGCCTCCATTACTACATCCCGTCTGCAAACCAGGTGCACGCAAAGTTGCAAGGAAGTAAAGTCTAGTTACCAATAATTAATGGGGTTGTTTAGTGAATGAAAGCCAAAGCTGTGGCAATATATTCCCCTGGAGAGTGTTAGCCAAGGTTTCCTGAAGCTAAACCAAGACTTGAAAAGGAAAGCTTATAATTCCAGTGAATAAGGATATTTTTTACACTCATTAAACCTCAACGTCCAGCCATCAACCCCTACTTAAAGAAATGAGGAGGGAAACAATTTTTACAGAGTGGATAAAATGTTCCTTATAAAGAAAACAAGGCCAAGTTAGCCATGCTGATGAGCTGAGAAAATAATGGACCCACTAAACATCTTCCCATGCTTAAGTGCTACAACTAAGACCACATAACATCTTTACTCACTGAATTTGTCCTATAAACAAATTAAGCTTATGTATAATTGGTGGAACAATTTATATTTTCTCCTCTAAAGCATTTGAAATAATTTTATCTAATTATTTAATATAAATATGATTAAATTTTTATTAAATTAATAAAATTAAACATATGAGTTTGTATTTGGCAAAAAAATTGGACAGAAGCTCTTGACTGAGTGCTGATGGATTACTTGATGCATAAGTTGAATTATTATGCTAAAGTCATTTTACTGTCCTAAAATGCAAATATATTTAAAAACTCATATCTTTTAAAAGACTTGTTGACTATTTACTTGTATATTGTATTTCACATTATATTCTGATAGCCAACTCAAATTATTAAGTAATAAATTAGAAAAAAATTTCACCATGCTTTCCCAGATATAGACATGGCCCGCTACGATATTGACTTAGCAGATGAGATGCGTCTATGGGTAGCAGTGGTAAAGATGCTATGGGTTATGGTCGAATCTGAGGTGTACTTTACAGTAGGGAGTTCATGACTTTTTTTGTCTTTTAAGTTTTATAAATGAGTTGAATTTAGCTCCACTTTAAATTATCTCTTAAGTACTTTTTGTTCAGGCAATGTTTCTTTGCCATGGCTTTTCTGAAACTTACAGAGATCAACATGTGTCTGGGTTTAAAGGTGTGTGCCACTACACCCAGTTTAAATATATATTTTAATTAAAATAGAATGACGTCACTATTTCCTTTCCCTCTCCCCTATCCAGCTCTTCCCTTGTATCCTCTATCTATCCCTTCCCATTTCCCGGTACACTCAAATTGATAACATCTTTTCTTTGATTAGTATTTTTTATTTTAAAAGTTTTTCCCCATATCTACCACTTTTCTTCTCCCTTCCCTCTTCCCAGTCCCTCCAAGTCTTCCCTCAGGCACCCCCACCCTAACCCTCCATCCATTCCCCAAGAAGGGCAATGAGTCTCAAGGTGGGTCAGTTCAGTCTGGCATATCCAGTTGAGGTAGGTCTGAGTCCCTCATCCCAATATTAAAGCTGAGTTAGGTGTTCCTCTGTAGGGAGTGGGCTCAAGATGTCAGTTCATGCACCAGGAATAAACTGATCCTACTGCAAGAGGCTCCACAAACTGCCCGTGCTATTTGACAGTCGTCTACCTTTGGAGGTTTTAGTTCCTTTCCATGAAGGTTCCTTAGAAATTATTTCAGAGTCAGTGAGCTTCCAATAGGTGGGGCCAGCCTTCTCTGTGGGTCTCCTCCCCTTGATCCTAATACCTTTGGGCATATACTCTCTTCTCTCTCTTTCTCTTCAGCCAAACTGGGAGTTCAGGTGCTTAGCTATAGATCTCTGCTTCTGCCTCTATCCATTGCTGGGTGAAGGTTCTATAATGATAATTAGGGTGGTCATTCATTTGATTATAGGGGAACTCCTGTTTAGGCGCCTTCTCTATGTAGACTCATTAATTCAATTAATTTAGTTTTCCTGTATGGGATATGATTAAGAAACTTCCTTAGAGCCTCACTCAGATTTTCAATGATATTTAAAGAAAATAGTTCATTTATAGAGTTTCTACTGAATTAGTTCATCCTCTTTCAATTCCAATTCAAAACCCACAGTGCAGTCACTGTTCATAAGCTACTGCATGTTATGCCCACTATCAACAATGGCTGAAATAGCTTTGTTAGACTTAAAATAATGTATAGATGGATAATAGTCATGAGTTATACTTCTTAATAGATAATAATTTGCAAGCCAAGTGCAAGTTGGGTGTGATTGCAAGTCTGTGTGTTATTCAACATTTTTATTTTTAACTAAAACATATTGTAAATCTCAACATGCAACATAGTAGGGTATGTCTCTTTAATATATACATTAATATTATATGATATTTATAATTCTTTGAGTTGTATATACATATAATAACATACATATAAACAAACATATGTATATGTTTTGCAAGGGGTACTATACAATTTGGTATGGCCACACTCATAAACTACCAACATGTTTTCCACAAGATGCCTCAATGAAAAATGTATTTCTATATATCTCATATCTATCTATCTACCTATCTACCTATGTATCTGTCTATCTACTTATCTATCTATCTATCTATCTATCTATCTATCTATCTATCTATCATCTATATATTTTCATCATCATCATCTATCATCTTTGTTAGAGCTATGAGACATTAAAATTATTTCTATATACACACAAGTATTCCACTCTCAAACAAGTAAGTAATTATTTTCAAATCATTACAATGCATTAAGTAAAAACATCATTTATTTCTATATGCCTGCTATTATAGAAGAAAACCAGTCACATTATCTAGTTGTTACAATGGTCATTCTATAAGACGATTATATATTTTACAGTGATATATTTTGATTTTTTCTTATAAATTTCCCTATGTACATTATATTAGTAATATCAAATACATGATGATTTTGTATATCTCAAGAGGTGAATCAAGAAAAATAATTAGAAAAAAGTACTTGAAAGTTGCATAGACATCTCTTCTAAGTAGTTAATGTGGAAGAAACGAAAAAATCAAAGCCATAGGTAATGAAATGTTTAGAATTCTCAGATTCATTTCTTGAATCTCCAATGACGGTCACCTCCTCTTTCTGCTATCTGGTGGAGATAGAGTGGAAAGCCAGTTGCCACACAGACTAAGAGTATTGCAGTTCTAATCTATGGCTTTGGATCCCATGCCTGATTTTATTTCTTCTTAGTTTAAGAGAAAAATGTCAAATTAAATAATAAAACATACATTTATGAAAAATGAAATATAAAATAATGCTTAGTTGGTAAAAGTAATTGTACCTTCCTGTTGATGCTGTCAAAATAGTTTGAAAATGTAGCGGTGGTGGGAGAGTTTAAACTTGTACATTTTATGAGTCTATTGGTTTGTTGCCTAGAGAAGTCTCAGCTCAGAAACAAAGAGAAAGATAATTCAGTAGGCAAAAAGCTAAGGAGTTCTCAGCAATGGTTGGTGTCCATGTCCTGGAATTCTCTTTACTCAAAGAAAATACAAGGTTAAATAACCCAGAAACATTTCTTAGGGCAGCTTGTGTAGTTCAAAACCAGTTTATTTGCTCCGGTGGCTACTCTTTTTAAGTAAAATCTCATGTTTTTCCAGCCACAGTAGCCACACCATTGTTCAGGGTAGCATACTCTTGGTTTTATAATATTAATAAATAGGAATGAATAGTTACCACAAATGTGGAAAATAGAAAAAAAGAAACAAAACAAACACATTTCTTTTATATGAATGATGCCATTGGAAAAAGAATTTTACAAAATTAGGGGCAGGACAGCACACATAAATGGCATCTATTAGGTTTTACAAGGTTGTTTTGAACTCACAGTTTAAGTTTTGGGATCTAGTTAGCAGAGGACGTTGTTAAAGGCCTGCTATCCAATTCGGTAATCTCTTATTCACACAAAGCCAATAGAAATACATATGAATCATTAATAGAATTCTAGAGTTGAGTTTAGATATTTAGACTGTCCTGGTATATGTGAAGAATAAAAGATTTTTTTTTTGATATTGTTACTCAACAGTGAAGGCTGTTATGTGACCAGCAGAGATGTACTTAAACTTCAAGAAATCTTTCATATCCAGTAAAAAGCCTGAATTAGTTTGAGTTGTATCCAAAACCTTTCACAATGCAACAGGCATTCTTTATTTCTTAAAACACATGAGATCATGCTATTAAATCATAGATCTGGTTGACTATAAGAAGAAATTTCAAGGATATTAGAAAAATAAAAACATCCCCATTGAAGTTTAGGGGATTATGAATTTCTGATTCTGAGACCTTGGAGTCAGAAGGAAAGAAGATCTGGGGCTGAGAGTCTAGTTAGTACCTGATGGCAAGTAGGACTAATGGAATTTGAGTTGCAGAAATACATGTAATATGAGGTAATCAAATAATGAAATGTGGATTACATCAATACAAATTAATGCTTTAATAAGATATACTGACCCTGTAAATACAGAATGCTTAGGTTTAAAGTGCTTATAGAGTCAACCTTGAAAGATGTAGGGAGTAGTACTACATTGCTTTATCCTCACCTTGGGCTGCCGTAGGTCTCGGATATGAATTGTATAAGAAAGTATGGCCTCCAAACACTCATGCATTGGGAGGCTGGTTGGTTGGAGAAAAGTCAGTAACAGGGGAATGGGGGAGTTTGGTCTATCTCTGGAAATACAGCATCCTCGTTCTCTTGCCATCATCTTTGTCTCTGTCCTCTCTATCTCTGTCTCTCTTCCCATCGCCTTTCTGATATGAGTAGAATTTTCAGTGCTATAACCTTCCACAGCTATGGCGTTCTTCCCAAGTGCCTTTGCCCAAAACTATGGAATGAGCGCTCTGAAAATGTGAGCCAAGCCAGACTCCTCTTAAAATTTCTATGTCAACTGTGTTGTTCACAGTGATAAAAGTAAGCAGCAATTTACACAAAAGCATGGCCTCTACTGACTGTTTACCATGCAATTGTGTTTCAGGCACAGTGAACTTTGCAGACATTGAGAAGTAAACCACAAATAATTTATATTTATATTAGTAGCTCCTATCACATAACACATGTTAATGGAGCTCAAATTAGTAAATAGGAGTACCAATATTGTTGATGTATAAGATGATTATGATGAAAATATTTCATTTTAATATAGATGCTGAACACTATTTAAATAATGCAATATCTAAGTAGCATTTTTTTTTCAGAGACTAGGAGCATGGTTGCCTTACAGAATGTATTAGTGTGTCTCAAAGGAAAGAGTTATATTTCTATTGAATTTTATGGGGAGGAAGAGCTCATTTCCTAATATTTTCTGGCCTAAGAAGAGACAATTAATTTGTTTATGAAGACTGATGTGATCATACTTATACTAGTATAAATATTTAATTTGGTGTTGTATAATTGTATTGACTTTATTTTTAAGTTCTTTTCCGGGAGATACTGTTTGCTTATACTACCTGCATTTAAACAGCATGAGAAACCTATTCTCTTTGATATAAAACAAACATACTTAGTATTATATACAATTTCATGAAAGTGGGCTTCCTTTAAAATATAAAAGTTGCATGGTCAAGAATATAACTCCTCCCAAATGTTAAAGGTGTCAAGAAGAAATGAAAGATTTGGATGACTCCACTATTGACATGATTATAGTATGTCTTTGATTTCAAAACTGTCTATTGATGTTCTGGACTCTATGATAATGTTAAAAAAATAAAGATCATGTTTAAAAACTTAGTTATAAAATGTAGTTTTGCATGAGCGATAATCTACTCAAAGAATAGTTAGGAATATGTAACAAAATAAAATATGATTTGGGGAAAGAGGAAGGGGAAATAATTGCAATATTCTATCTCAGTTGTTTAACATTGACATTGAAGTTTTGGTGTGAAGTCCACAAAAATCACAAGTATGAACTATCAGGAAATTTGCATATTTAAAGAATTGCAGACAAAACAAAGGCATGTTCAGAAACCTGGAATGAATAAAATGTGATTGAAATGCACATTTGACTTAATAAAACATTCACCATACATCTAGAATGGATATAGAGTGGTTAATTATAACATATAAGCTGCCATTTGCGAGTATTCCTGTGAATGTATATGCATGTATCTTAATTCTCAGTCAATTTAATGTTAAATTGTTTATTGAATTGCTGTTAAAAATTTAAAAGCAAGTCAAATTAGTCTAATTGAGAGCAAGTATTTTTATAAATTAAATTCAATTGATAAGAGACAGAATAAAATATATAACATGCAAGTCATTTTTTGAAACTAAAATTAATTAGCATTAACATTTTTTTAAATCATTCTTTTACTCCTAATATGTCTGATTTCCATTTTTGTATTCTGTGGTGATTTTATGAGAAAAATGGTCACCATAGGCTCACGTGTTTGAACATTTAGGCTCCAGTTGGTGCTATGTGTAGAGGTCATGCAATCTTCATGAGACAGAACTTTGGTGGAGGAAGCATTTCAGTAGGGCCAGGACTCGAGGTCTTACAGATTAGCTTCTCTGCCGTCTCTACCTCTTGTATGAAGATGCAAATGTGATCAACTATTTACATGCCTCCCCACTATCACATATTTCATATTTCTGAACCATAAGACAAAAAGAACGCTAGGTTGTATTTTTTGTCAGGGTATTTTTATAAGAACAACAAAAAATAAATAAGAAGATAAATTTGTACCATGTGATAAAGTGACCATGTGTCTTTTATGTCCTTGGAGGTTTTCATGGAAGAAGTTGGAAGTGTAAGTGGAAAAGCCATCGCGTGTTGGAAACAGATGAATGGGCCTCTCTAATAGGAACTTGGAAGATTAGAAGGCTGAGAATTGTAACCAAAATTTTATATACAGTGTTTCAAATGTTTACAGAACTCTTTAAAACAAATAATAATTTCGATTGCAGAATTTTAGTATGTAAATTGAATTTCAGTTTAGTTATAAAATGACTAAGCCCAGATTTGAATAAAGAAATATGACTCCAATGTCCTATTTTCTTCACAAGGAGATGACTTCTAATAGACCTGTGAAATAAATTATGGAAATGTACTTTAACTAAGGTACAGGACAATTATTGTAAAATGTAAAAGATGCTTTTGATTTTCATGATTCCTCAGACTCCTGGCCAGGGTCACGTGACAGGTTTCCTGTCTTTGATTTTTTTGTTTTTCTAGGTGTTTATAACCTTTCTGTGTGAGTGTACCCCATCATGTATATTTACTCTCAAATATGTCATTCTATCTAGGTGGCAATAAACCTGTTACATATTTCATGCTCAATTAAAAAGAAATCTTACAAGATTCCCATGTATTATGGAAAGATCGCCATCTGTCCTCCTCCATAATTAGGACCATCCTGATTATGTTAAATGTGTCCTGGCTCCCGTTAAAATTCTCTAAATACGCACGAAAGAGAAATTGCTAAAAATGAGTTGTCAGCAAGAAACAAGAGAGATTTAAACAAGGAAAGAAATTCCCAAAGAAAATAAAACAAAGAGAAATACCTCAAACCTTGGGGCTTAGATTGAATTGAGTAATAACCCTCCCTTCGCCTCTCCTGACTAATCCATACCAAGATGCAAATGCAACTTGAAAGGAATCATTCTGGAAGGTTCGGGAGTTCGGTTAATTTTTTCTTCCTGTTCCTTTTTTTGCATGGAACACCTTTAGGCCTTGGGATCTGATTGGAGCCAGGAGGGGGGAAATGCCGAAATCCTATAGGGAAAGCTTGCTCTTGGGATAATTTAGACCTGATTTGGGGGAACAAAATGTTTCTGTATGTTTTATGTTACAAGATTTCTGCTTGTGAAATTCGGCTGGGCTGAAAAGATAGAAGAATCTCAGATAACAAAGCAAAATCGAGGTCACCGTGAAGAAGAAGGCGATTGTGGGGAGACGGAGTCAGCATAGGCTCTCACCTTTATTTTTCTCTCAGCTACGTGATTATTTTCAAATGTTCAGGCCTTTTCTATGTTAAAATGTATCGCAGGAAGGTCTGGCTGTGTCCAATCACTAAGGAAATGCAAACATCCTCCCCCCCGCCCCCATCCTATTACTCATTCCCTCAACAAATACTTGCTGGACAAGGGCTGTGCTAGGGTAAGGTCTGACCACATAACAGACAACAAAACCATGCCTTTGTGGATCTAACATTTCAGATATAAACAAGGACTGTGTTATATTGTAAGTGATGTGTGGAAAAATGAATCCACGTGAGAATTTTTAAAAACAGCAAATTTCTGACTGGCTTGCTTAAAATTAACATTAAGAATACCCAGGGAAAAGTATCCCAAGGTTGGATGAAGAGCTCCTGAAATGCCTTTCTTCTAGACGATGAGAAAAGCAATAGAAATTGTGTGGCTGCAGGGTAATCAGCGTGGAGATGGCTAAAAAAAACATGCACAGGAGATAAACAGGGAACAAACACACCCTCGGTACATGTTCACATGTGAATAAAATAGTAAGGGCATGCTCCCCCAAGCAGCTGCTTTCTGCCGTGATTGAAGAATATAACTGAAAAGATGCTACCTGAATTTATCCTTTACTTAATTTGTCAAGGCTATCGGTAGATACAGCTTTAGAAACATAAAACCTATGCATACAAGAAAAAGTTAAAAACTTATTTAAATGAAATGGGATCATTTGAGAAAATAACTCTTAATTAGTCTGTGCACTTCAAACAAATCAACTAAGATCTCAAAATGAGGATTCCTATGCCTTTTTTCCACTTTCCTCCTGTTACTTTGATGTCCCCTTCTTTTTTTCTTGTTCTCCCCTTTTATTTAACCCCCTTTTCTTCCTTTCTTTGCTTCTGTCCTCTTCTCCACATTGGTTATATGCTGTGCGATTTTATTTGTAAAATATTCTTGAAATGACAAGGCTATACAAGCAGATAAGAAATTAGCAGGTCTCAGGTATAACTGGATGAGTTGGGCAGGGGCTTAGTTAGCTAAGGTATCAACGTAAGAGATTCTTGTAACTATGGAGACAATTTAAATCATGGTGAAATTATTATGTTTTTGGATACCATACCATAGCTTATTAAGATAACATTAATGAGGGCAAATCAGTAGGGGAAACACAAGACCTATCTATATGGGTTCTTAAAATGGTGTATGAATTTTAAAGTACGTTAGAATAAAGGACTGTTTTAAAATATAAAGTTATCTTTGAGGACACAATTAAGGACAGGATCCTTTCCTTCACAACATACTTTAGCTGTTATCTTTCATTGATTAGACTATTTTTGACACCAAAAATTCTTTGGTATGTTTATTTCTGGTGTAATCAAGCAATATTAACAACAATGTAAATCTCTTAATCAAGCAAACTGTGATACTGTGGTGAATGACCTTTGCTTATTGAAACTGATGGGTGTAGCCATCTGACAGGGAAGACCTAGGTGAATGGAAACAGTTTTCAGAAAAGAGGTAAGTTAAGCTCCAAACAGATACATGGGAATGTGTGTGTGTGGGGGGGGGATTATATTATTCTATTTTAATTAGAATTTATTAAAAATAAAAACATATAAACGGGGTCATTTAGAATGTTTTTAGTGATAAAAAAGTGAAGTTGACAGTGATTATTTGTATTGATTGACAACTTGACTGGATTCTGTTATCAACAAAGGTTGCCTCTGAGCAGGGTGGGAAGGTATTTCTTGGAAGGATTAACTGGAGGAGACATACTCATTCCCACAGAGGTTGGAGGAGATGCAGAAAGAAAGAAATGCTGTTTGCCCTGGGCCTGCCTCGCTTTTGCTTCCAAGGGTATCTGCTTTCTTTCTGCCACCATCTTCTGCCAACATTGCAAAGCAGATTCTTTGGCTTTCTTCCATGGATCCATGGCTTTCCAGGTTCCCTTCTAGTCTATCATCATCAGATCATGACTATTGAGGCATCCAGCCTGATGCACTGAACAGGCACCATGTTCTCAGCATCTCTAGTGTAAGACGGCCACTGTGGGACTACACAGCCCAAATTGTATCAGCCAATCTGATTGGAAAAAACAAAAAAAACCAAACAAACAAAAACAAAAAAAAAAACTTTGTAAATTATATCTATTCTATTGGTTTTATTCCTCTAGAGAACCCTGACTAAGACACGGTTGCACAAATTCTATCTAGTGTTATAATAAAACCCAGAGCCAGATAGTGAGTAAAAGCTGAAATATCGAGAGCCCGGGAACAAATGACACCAAATTCTCATCCAGTGAACTCCTTGGGCAGAATGGTGTAGACTAATTGGGCAAGAAGGTAAAATGAAAGAATTTCCTCCCCCTGCACCCCAGCTATTTTAATTTCTGGATCAACTTTGCTAGTGCTAGGATTAAAGGTGGGTTCTACCACCACCTGGCTCCGTTTGGCCATGAGCTCACAGAGATCCAAAGGATTTTTGTCTCCTGAGTGATAGGATTTTCTTGGCTTGGCTCTATGTGTGGCCCTGACTTCTGATATTCCAGACTATTTTTTATTAAATATATTAATATCACCATAATACTCTGACTAATATTCTATTTGGTACGAGATTTTCCATTTACCAATTTTTCCAGTACTTGGTAATATAACTTCTAAGCTTTTCTCACCTGATAGGTATGTAATAGTTTGTCATAACTTTTCTTATTTCCTGACAGTTTATAGGCTTTCAGATGTTCTGTAAGTATTTGTTCTCAAGAATATGTACTCAGTGTAAGCATTTAATGATTTTCTCTTCTATTATGGTTTATCCCAACTAAAATGTGTGTAAATCTCTTGCATTTTCTAGCCTTTCACCAATAATCTTGTATGCACAGCAATAGAAGCACAGAGCAGAAGAGATAAGTGTAGTGAGATTCAGGTGTTAGCTGACAAAGCTTGGAGGTGTGTCTCTAAAGTACCAAGAGCCTGAATGGGGCACGGCCAGACCCCATTAAGATGCTGCTGGGACATTGAGCTCCTCCCTGCTATGTTCTGGTGTTCTTGGATAGCAGATCAACAGCCCTTCGTGGGACAGTTCCTATCTCCAAGAATTGTCTTAAGGTTCAATTTGTATAGTGAGTGTTCATATACCCCTCAATAGATATTAATCATTTATATGATATATTGCTAGTGAATTTTCCATAATAGCTGGCACTCAATGTGGGTTCATTCTCCGTGCTAGCATATAGGAGTAAATATAATCAATTTTATATATAAAACACATAGTAGATCTCACACAGGCCTTCCTGATCCTCTGGCCCAAGGTAATGATGAAATTGGCTGGTTATTAATAGGAAATGTACTGGAGGCCTCAGAACTTCATAAGAGGCATCATGTTAATAGCAAAGGACTGAAAAAGAGCTTTTCCATCAGTTGGTATCAGGAAATTATAAAGAACTGTACTACTTGTTCCTTCTATAATCAACCATCTTTACCCAATGGAAGTAATCCTAAAGGTATGCAGAAAAATAAGATCTGGCTGGTGGATTTGTTTCATTTCCCAGAATTTGGAAAGATGAAATAAATATATCATTCCATCGACTTTTATTCAGGAATGCAATGGGCAACTGCCCTGAGTTCTGAAAAAGCTGATGCTGTATTTACTCACCTTTTGGAAATCTTGACCATAATGGGAATTTCTGTTCAAATTAAGACTGACAATGCTCCAGCATGTTTCCCAGACAAATGAAGCAGATTTTTGGATATTATAATATAAAGCACATTACAGAGATATCACACAATCCTACAGGACGAACAGTTGTGGAGAGATCTTGCCATGCTTTAAAAGAGATGCTTCATAAACAGAAAGGAGAAATGAGAAAAACTTAGGGAGAGGTTGCATAATGCTTTATTGACCTTGAATTTTCTGATGAGAATGGAACAACAGCTGTAGAGAGACACTGGGTAATAGAGAAGACTTCTGAGATAAACCAACCCATCTACTTCAAGGATGTGTTGGTCTCAGAATGGAAGCTGGGATTTGTGCTTCAGTGGGGTGGGGCTTTTGCTTTTGTTCTCACAGGAGAAGAAAAGATATGGGTACTGATGAAATTGATAAAGATCCAAATCGAAAGGAGAACCCTCCTGAGGAGGAGAAGTAATGGCCCATCCACCAACATGACAATTGGATACATGGTAAGGAAAACTCATTTAACAAGGCTGGAGCAGGCTTTCATTTTTGCCTCTACAGAAGAATAGATACAACCATCTTTAAGACATTAAATGGATGCTGAAGACACCTAAAGCTGAAGGGAGCTCACTTATGAAAGGATTACAAACAAAGGAATCTAAGGACAATTGGCACCATTATGCAAGACTGGGTAATTTCTCAATTCTCACTGCCTTACATCTATATCATTAAAAAAAAAAAGTGGCCCTTGTTTGATTATAAATAAAGCTGGATTTGAAGTTGGAGTAAGTGGCTTTCTCCTTCTCTAAGCCCAAGCACATTGGTAAAGAAAACTTGAGAGATCTGTCTTGTATCAGAAAAGCAACCTAGTATGGGACAGAAAATAGCCAGAATATATAGGGACCAATATTATTGTAATTTTATCTTTAATCTTATTTCTCTGTGTATTTTTTTTCTAACCTTAAAATCTTCTCTGAATACAATTTTCTCCTGAAGATATAAAGGATGTAAAAATCTTCATTTGATATTAATAATGTTTAAGTTTTCCACTGTAAACAACAATTTCTCCTATCAGCAATTTCCAAAGCATCTGGAACGAAGATGGGGCTCCCATCACAATGATTCTATCTGGTGTCAAAAAGGAGGGGGGAGAGAGAGAGACAGACAGACAGAGAGACAGAGACAGAGAGACAGAGGCAGAAAGAACCTGATGCACCACTCAATGATTGCTTTTGAAATATAGACTATTGAGGATGGTTGCAAGATAGCTTTCTATGGTTAGTATACATGTCACATCTTTAACAAGAGTCCCAGATGGACTTACCCAGGACTCTGAGAATAGTTATAGATGGTTATAGTCAGTCCATTAGGACCTAACCACTGTCTTAGTTTTTACAGTATCCCACAGAGATGCCACTGCCCACAGGTGAGTAGGAAGCAACCTCATGAAAAATTATGCCCCTTTCCAGATAAGTTCTATCCTCTAAGGGTTATGGTTAATTATCATCCTGATAGGGTAATTATAGGTTAAAATTGGGTTGAAGGTAGAATAGTTATATAGACTTAGGGATCCTTTCTAAAGAAGAAATAGGGGGAATAGATAGGATAGACATAGGTAGGTTGCTGTATCTAACTGTAAACAATTATTAACCAAATATGAGCCAAAGATAATTTGCCCTGGTATAGATGCTTGTATAGTGATACAAATGTGAAATCATCTTATTTGTTTGATTGAGATAATTTGTACATTGATACAAATTTAAATCTGAAATTGTTTTATATATCTAAGGTAATTTGTATATTGATACAAAATTGAATTTGTAATTGCTATATTTTGTACATGCTTCTACCTCTATTCAAAATATTTTGCACATTGATACATATTAAGTATATTATTGTTTTTTCTATTATGCAATTTCTACCTCTGTTTAATTATATTAGTCATAATATATTATTATATTATACATAAGATGTTTTGTATACCTCTGTTTATATATTTTGTACATGATATATATTTAAAATACTGTTATCATTTTGCATGGTACATGTACCTCTGGCTAATGTTTATGTGATAGTTATACTGAAAGTCATCATTCAGAGACTGTACACCCATTTATAGATCGCCTAATTTTACAATGTAAACCTTCAGTCTTTAGGATGATAAGAACTGCTGTGGGGATTTAATAAAGTTTCAGAAGTTTTGGAGATATCAGAGGGAATCTACCCATAGTTTACGTGGGGGGTTAGTAAAAGCTCCAGAAGTCCCAGAGCTCTAACCACAGTCAGTCTAGGAAAATCAGAGTGGTGATTAAAACCTTTAATCCCAGCACAGGGAGTATCCTGGGAGTGGTGACCTACACCCTTAATCCCAACTGAGTCAAGGTCACTTCAGATTATAGAAAGAATTCCAGGCTCCCAAGCAGGTGTGGTGGGGCCACGCCTTAATTACAGAAAGAGTACTTAAGACGGGATGGAAACACAGAGGGAACCATTCCAAGGGAATCGAGGCTGAGGAAGCTGGAAGACAGTTGGGTAAGATTTGACTGTGGTGTTTATTCCCTCTAGTATCTCCAACTTCTTTGGAGATCTATCCCTGAGTCTCATTCTTTCGAGCGACAAACTGCAGGTTACCATTACTTAGGTTTACCATGTAATAGTCATGTTTTTAGGTTTCCCAGATACACGCTAGATAAACAGGAGTCTTCAACCACTCCAAAGACCTGGAGATTATGGCATTTAATGTTTTGTTATTCAGAAAATGAGAGATGAATGAAAATGTTATTCAGCCATGAGAGAGGCATCACTGAGATGCCTGAGATGGTGTTGAGGATCAAGTACACTCCACTAGGAGTTTGTCCTCCTTGGAAGACAATGCCCTTTTGGGCAAAGGATTGACCTTGCTTTGACTGCTTTCAGTATGCATGCTGTCCAATCCAGATGAGGAGAATGAAGGATAGAGACTGCTCAAACCTGCCTGGACAGGATAAGATAGTTTCTCCAAAAAATGCCACTTCTGAAAAAAAGATATCAGATATCATAGGCCTGTAGCCAAAACGCTGGATGCTCTTACTGCACAGAAAATCCGTGGGTGATTGTCCAGGTAGCTGACTGTTGATGTTCTCTCCTAAATTTTGGAAGCTACTCTCTCTTGTGCTTCCAACCTTCAGGTAATATATTTTCCTTTTCTAGTCTGATGGGGTTAAAGACTAGACAGTTAAGGTTACTATCATCTCACCTCTTAGGAAAGAACATTCAGGTACTGGATTTTTATTATTCAAGATAAACAGCTTTGAAGTAATTTCTGTATCTCACCACTTACAAATACTCTAGACATGTAGGACGTAACTATATTTGTTGGTTTTTAGTTGCAGTTTGACCTTGCATGTGTTTTGCCTTTTTCTCCCTCAAGACATTACCTAATAATGATTCCTATTGTACATAGTCTTAGTTTAGAACTTTCTTAGTAAGACAAAAGGGGGAGATGTTGTGGGATGCAGGTGTTAGCTAACAAAGCTTGGAGGTGTGTCTCTGGAGTACCAGAAGCCTGAATGGGGCGTGGCCAGACCCCATTAAGTTACCAGGACACAGAGCCCTCTCCTGTTTTGTTCTTGTGTTCTCAGAGAGCAGATCAACAGCCCTTTGTGGGACAGCTCCTATCTCCAAGAATTGTCTGAAGGTTCAGTTTGTATAGTAAGTGTTCATATACCCCTCAATAAATATTAATCATTTATATGATATATTGCTAGTGACTGTTCCACGATGCGCAAGAACATCAAAACACAATTTTGAATGCATATAGACCATGATTTAAGAAAAACAATGTGGTCTTCATTTCTCAGGACAGGTCTTATTAACAGTGTGCCCATTCAACATCAAAGGATCTGGGTTTGGTTGAAAAATATTCACATGGTATTTTATATATGAATGAAACTAAACGTAGAGATACATAGGAATACCATCTTCTATTTATACTCAGAGGAATAAAAGCCAGTCCTATACTCTACACCATGAAAAAGTAAGCAAATTCTTAATGAGTAGAAAATCTAAATGTGAAAACTATTTTTTAATATTCTTCATGAGTAATTTCAAAAGAAATATCTTGCAACATTGAGATGTAATTTTTTTAAACTTCTATTTGTTCTTTGAGGATTAAACATCATACATCCTGATCCCACTTAGGACATCAAATTTGTATGATGACATGAAAACAGAGAGCTTGTTAAAATTTAACAATTATAATTTGGATGTACTTTGAAAATAAGTTTGATAAAATATAGAAAATAATTTTAAAAAGGTAAAATTCTAAAATTTATATTTAGCTGAATATTAAGAGCTCTTGACTTTGCTCAACATGGTACTTGTATAAGCAATTACTTACCTTAGCATTCATAAAAACTTAGGAACAGCCTTTATATGTATCTGTTGGAGGGAAGAGAAGTAAATCTGTAATATTGTCATAAAGCATAATTTAATGTATTAATTAATTAAATTGACTTTAAATAAAGTTTACACGAATCATAGGGAGGCAGATCTTTGCTGTTTCCTCTCTGATGTGACTGGGTGGTTTGTTTCCTATGTTTTGTATATCAGAGGTGCTGAAGGCATCATCAAATTTAATAAAATGAGCTGAAGGGTATAAAGAAAAGAAGCAAGATATTTTTATATTTTAAGACATCTCACCAAATTCAGAAACAAAATATATTCTGTGCTATGGCTCAAATCTGAAATGCCCCAAGAAGGCTCGGGTGTTTAAACACTTGGTCCCCAGGTGGCTGAACTGTCTGAGAATATTATACAGTCTTGAAGAGACTGAGCCTAATGGATCCAGGAAGGTCATTGGAGGCTGGATTTGTCAGCTTGAATCCAGCCTTCTTTCTAGTTCCGTTCTTAGCTTCCCTGTGGCTGTCATGATGTGGCAGTTGCTTCATGCTCTCCCCTTGATGCCGTTATTGACTGAAATCTTCTAAAATTGTCATCCAAAATATGTGCTTCAGCATAATTTGCTTCTATTAGTTGTTTTATCACGAAAGAAAAGTATCTAATCCATGTCTCCAAGATGCTGTATATTGTCATATCTTGAACTGAGCATGGTCAAAGAAGAAAAAACAAGATACATTTATGAAGTAAAAACACTTAAAGATGTCATCTTGTTCTACATGAAACCCATACATGCTACTTCAAAAATTTACAAGCTCCCCAAAGCTTTAAAACTAACAGAAAAGAAAAATTACACCTATAATGAAAATTAAATATATTATTTGTAGTTTTCTTGGGTCAAACTATTATGTACATTCCACAACCAACAATCTCTAACTCTTGTTTTAACCTAAATTTGTTTTTATCTCCAAAGGATTTTTGCATCATTGCTTGTATTTATGTGTTTTGATTGCTGAAATACTTTCTCTAACTCATTAAAGTAATACCTACCTTTGTCTCAGTGAAGATAAGGCCCCTCAACTGAGCTTGATAAATATTTCTGCTTTTATTTAATTCCAGGCCATAACTTTTCCAAAGTATTAAAGTGGATATTAAATATGAAGAATGGATGCCTATCCTCTAGTTCATTATTGATTCTGTTCAATTGGTCACATGATTTTGACGCTGAGAAATCCATTCATAAATTAAGACTCAGATCCTTGCCATAAATAGACTCAGTAGTCTGTATATACATGTATGTATGTATTGTCATAAGTTATAATAATAAAAGAAACCATAGATTTGGGAGGAGAAATAGAAGAGTTTGGGGAGTAACCACTGTGTTCATGCATGTGTTCATATATGAGTTCTCCAAACTAAAATTAAATTTAAAAACCAACAAACGTAAGTTGATGTGGGATGTCTTTCTGCATGCTGTGAATATCATTGGTCATAAAAAGATTATTTTTGCCTATGGCAAGGCATCTTGGAAGCAGACGGGAAATCTGAGCATAGATAAAGGTGAGGGAGGGCAGAGTCAAGAGCGAAACAATCTAGCCACCGAGAGAGCTGCAAAAGCACAGGTAAGCTGCGGGCCACATAACAAGACAGGTTAATGAAAATAGGTTGAGATAAGATGAGAGAACTAGCTAGAAGTAAGCCCTAGCCAAAGGTAGAACAGCATGTAATTAATATAAGCGTCTGAGTCAATTCTGGGGGTGGGGGGCCAAGCAGCTGCAGGCAGGATCAGACCTTGGGGGCTAGATGGGCCAGACACTCTAATTACACTAAGTCTTCACTCTGTTTGGGCTTTGGCTCTCTGCCTTTGAGCTGAACCTCCCTCATATGTCTGAGTGTCCATTTGAACATTCAACCGCTGGGAAAGTGGTTACTATTGAAGGAAGGATAAAGCTGTAATGCAAGTGGACTAAGTGGTCCTCATTCTTCCCCACTCATGTTTTAGTGAAGAACTGGACTTCGTTGTTGATGTGAGTTGTCTTAGGGAGATCTTCATATAACTTATTTATTATGAATTTTGAGGTGTCTTGCTATATTTTAGTGACAGAATATTCTCTTAGCTTGTCTGAGGTTTTTGGGCTCAATACTCAAACTGTAAAACCTATTATCTCTGAAAGAAGTGATGGCTATTTCATAATTCTTTCCTGGTCTCTCCGGAGGCATTCAGGCTGTGTTCATTAGAAGCAAAACTGGCAAACATTAAAATACAAATAACAACATGGAGTGTCACTTGAGTTGAGATGTGTGACACTTCATTTGTTTGACTGGCTTTTGTTGTGTGGTGATTGTTAGGCAGGCATCTGGATAATGTCACATACTTCAGTCTCCGATCTCATTGCCTGACATTTTATTCTGTGACATTGTGTTCCCACTTGGGACTTGGAGTTGGAAGCCTAAAACTAAGTTCCATTCCCAGCTTAATAATAGGGGATTGTCTTCAATAATGATGTTTGGGGTTCCTGTAAGACATTTCAACATAGCACATTGGAAAACAATAATAGAAAATTGTTATCAGTGACTTTCTTTATAAAAATGTGAGTCTATGGACCAGGCTCAGCAACTATTTGAGGGGATAAAAGGAGGCTTTTGGCAACTTGGGTAGCGTTGCTTTTTGTGTTTTATTTTTCACATATTGAAGCTTGTGTATCTTATCCATACCTTTCATTTTCCTTTTAGGGGACGTACATGTTTTGTAAGGCTATACTATGAACGTGGTTTTTAGGAATGTCAGAACATACATTTGGAAACTTGAGGTTTCTGCAGTTCAATTGTGCATATGACAGGCCTTCTGATAGTTCCACAGTTCCTCAGTAAAGTCAAGAGGAAAGGACCCTGGAGGATCCTTGTGTTTTCCTTTCCTAATGTCAACACATAAGCTTAAATTCCTGAAGCTGGACTGGCAAATCTTTTTTTAATTTTTATTCTTATGTTCCTACCCATTTCCAAGTTAATCTTAAAAGCTATCACTTTTATCATTTGGCTCTAGAAAAGTGTTGAATAGCTCCAGTAGATTCATTAAACTCACAGGCTACATAAGTGAAAATGGAAAGTTATTCAGATGAGAAGATAAGTAGTTGCTTTCTCTAACAGTCTTTGATATAGTTTGAAATTGTGCTTCTAAAATTTATATGCAGAAGTTTAATCTCCATTGTACTGGTACCATGAGGTTACGCTGAATAGAAGACGTGTGTGCTACAAAAGGTCTGCTCTAATGAAAAACTTAATTCAAATTATAGCAAGTCTAGAGGTTGTGAGTTAAAACTCTTGCTATCTGATAGTCTCCCTTCTGCCTTCCATCATGGAATGACAGACTAAGAAGGCTCTCACCTGGCACACGCCCTTGACCTTGACTTTCCTACTCTCCCAACCAACACAAATTATTTTCTTTTTCTTTACAAATTACCTAGCTTTAGATATGTTCTTATAACTGCATGAAACAGACTCATTCTGCCTTAAAAACAAATAAACTTTTCTTATAGGATGTCTTAGGGTTATTTCTACAGGAAACCAATTATGATGAAAGGCAAATATAGGAGCTTTGGGGGAAGTGCCCTCAAGCATGTAGGTAACAGAAGAAATGTTGAGACGTAAGAAAAGTTGATATGATATGAAGTGTCAATAACTATTTCAGATGATCTCAAAGGTTGATCGCCCTGATGAACCAGACTCAATTTCGAATACTTCACCGGGAGCCTTCATTAGACATAGCTGCCCAAGGGGATTTACAAGGTGTCTTCAGCAAATTTGGATGAATGGTCAGCATTCTGGTAAGAGAACATGTGTCTTTTCTAGAAACCTCCATACTTGTTCTGTATATCCTTCTCTTCAGAAAAAAATTGAGGGAGCATTTCTCAATATTTTACCACATTAGGAAAATTTCCATAAATGTTCTTACCTCAAGTAAAGTGGTTTCATGGTTATCAGGAACTTTGAGTTAAGAAACTACAAATATGGGGATCTGCAGTTTGTGTTGACCATCCACTGTTGCCCAGCTTTACATAAACTCTTGGTAAATATATTATTTAATCCCACTACTGATCCATGTCTTAGTAACTATTACAACAGTTATAGCTATTAACATTTACCTAATGTCAACTTTTCTTACACTCCCAAATGTACTGCTGGATACAGTTGGATTTAAAATATTTGTTTCTCTAATTTAAAAGCACATTCATTTCCTAAAAACAGTGCCAAATACAGAGGTGTATTATTAAAACAGAATACTCTGATTGTCTCTAAAATTTTATTTCTGAAAGTTGAAAATCAGAACACAGTACTTACCTTTTAAATTATAGAACACATAGATAAGGAGCAGAGAGACGTTTTGGAGTCAGTGAGCTGTGAAACATGAATCAGATTTTAAACTTTTTTATTATACACATTTTGGCTGTCACAATTGCTGAGCATTACTATTATTCAAACACCATAAAGCTCAAACCAATCTAGCATAACATTTTGAAAGTAAAAAGACTAATAAACACCCATTCCTGAACAATGTAATCAGCAGAGAAAAGCTACTAATTTAAAAAAAAAAAGGCACCTTTGGAAAAAAATTTGAAAAAAGTAATACTTAGTCTGGCTATTTAGATTTTTAAGCAATATACTACATTTATTCTTTATATCCTACAGTACTAAACATGGTTTCAAAATTTGTGTTCATCAAAAAGAATGATGAACTAAAATAGAAGTCTGTGAAATACTGAATTATATTTTAAAAATTATGGTATATTCTTCATACTTAACTTTCTGCTAACTTTTCAGTAACATAAAAGAAAAACTTTCAGGATTGTCTCTGAACTTATGATTCTCCTGTTTCATCCTCTATAGAATATTCTGCTGGGATGGTGGCCAATGAGATCACATAGAGAGAGTCCAGGAATTACTGGCTATTACCGACATTCATAACTATCATTAAGAAGCAGATGTCAAAATTATTTGCTGAATATATAATATATTTGAGTCATAAACATGAAGAAATTTAGCTTTTATTACCTGGAAACTTTATCCCTATCACCTAGCTTTCATGGTATTGGAAGATGATATGCACATTGCTAAAGGAGAAAGGTAATTCTTAACATCATTGGTTGTGAGCTCTGCAACAACTAGCCTTAAAAGATACGGTACAATTGTGGCACAAATTTTATGGATGTAACTAACCACTTTCCAAGTGGATCTAAGGCCCACTCCATGCTATAGAATCCATACAAAGGACTGTTAAAGAGGCCAAGAACCTATGGCTGGATAGGTCATGACTTTTAAGAGATGGCCCAATACTATTATTCTGCTAAATGAACATAGTATTATGTGGGGATATTTTGTAATATAATAAAAACAGTCAGAGACATCAGAGGACAGATCCACCTCTTCCAGTCTTTGTTTGTTTGGTTTTCTTTGTTTTTTCTTTTGTTTGTTTGTTTGTTTGTTTGTTTGTTTGTTTTTTCCAGACAGAGTTTTCTGTGTAACAGTCCTGGCTATCCTGGAACTTGCTTTGAAGATCAGGCTGGCTTTGAACTCACAGAGATTCTCTTGCCTCTGCTTCCAAAGTACTGGGACTAATAGTGTAAGCCATAGCGTCTTCTGCCTACTCTGTCTTTCTATGACCACCTTAAATACTCTCTTTGTTCAGTTAAGGTGTGGCCCCACCACTGCCTGCCTGGGAGCCTGGAACTCCTTCTGTATATTAAGATTACCTGGAACTCAGATTGGATTAAGGGCGTAAGTCACCACTCCCAGCACATTCCCTGTGCTGGGATTAAAGGTGTGAGTTACCACTGTCTGATCTTCCTAGACTGACTGTGGGTAGATCCCTCTGATATCTCCAAATGTTTTTATTATATTAGGAAATATCCTCACAGTATTAAAAGGACTCCTAATGACTTATTGCTATATCTATAGATCATACCATCTTTCAGCTGTCACCAGAGAAACAACTTCTTGAAGTAGATGAAACTAACACAGATTTCCAACTTGGTAGTATGCATAGATTAAAAGACTGTGGAGTTCTCAGTCCTAAATGAGACATAGATAGCAATACTCTTTCATACAGGGCTCAGGAATCTACAAGGGAAACAAGATTGTAAGAACCAAAGGTGGCTGATAGCATCAAGGACACAATATTTTCCAGACACAACAGGGTATTTGTACATATGAACTTGCTTCAACTGTGATAACATGCAAATGACCTGTGCAGCATACAGTCAGCAAATACCCAACATAGGGGAAAACGTTGGGTTCAAAGTTCTACCAATAGCTGAGGAACAGTTCTCATTGGATGTCTGTGAGTGGAAGGATGGTTAATTTTCTTTAATGAGTAATCCCTAGTAGGCTAATTGCATACAAGGCTAGACCCAACTCCCAAGATAAACTGGCAATCTAAAAATGGACTCAATGGGAAAAAGGCAAAAAAAAATTTATAAAAGAATAAGTCTGAAAGTTTGTTGGAAAGGATGAGAGGGTATAGATAAATGTTATGGGAAGTGTCTAGGGAACAGATGAATATGTTCAATACATAAAAATCTCAAAGAATAATAAATTAGGAAAGATGCTAGGCAGATATGATGACTGTTTTCAAAAAAGATCCTCCTGTTTGGAGGATACTACTACAAGTATTTGTCTCATACATTGTTGTTTCAAGAAAGATTCACAAAATCTTAGAAAATGAAGGATTATTATTAATTCACAAGTCTAAAGAAATTAATTATAAAATGATGAACTATTTAAAACCAAGGTGCTTATTCCTATTTCAAATAGCTGTGCATAGGATGTAAAGTCATCTTTGAGGAAGGAAAAATTGGTAGCATGTGTTGTATAATTGCTTCCTTCAAATAGAAAAATTCACTCTCTATGGAAGTAGTGAGGTTCATGGGACCAACGAAAGTGATATGTACAAGGCTCAGGCAGCACCTGAAATTTACAGGTTTTACAAGGTCAGTCCTAATGTTACATAAGTAGCAAGTGGTTGCTGAGAGATTGGAGATTCTCTAGTGGAACTGCTTACAGGTTGGATAGGGTGCTCTTCCATGCTGAGGTAGGCTTTTCAGTGACACTGTAGCCTCTTAGACATCAAGTCTTTTATAAAGAACCCTAAAAAGCTGAATGGTTCACCAAAATAGCCTTGGATAGAATGGCTTATTCGGTTTGTTGCTAATTTCCTATCTGGGGTAAATGGATGTTCCCTCATATCTCCTCAAGCAGTTTCCTAACAACAACATCTAATTCCTTTGATGAAGTCTATTAATATAAACACAATCTTCTGACGTATTTGAAATGGGTAGTGTTCACTATAATATATAAATCATATGAGGCACCTCTATTTTAGCTGCATCCTTTTGAATTTGTACTTTCAAGTCTTTGTATGCAAAAATGATCATTGAAAGATGTCATCTACTCATTTGTCTAGAGAATTCACACAGGTTGTGATTACTGCTAGAGACCAAGGTGATTTTGGAGTGTGTATGTCTGTCTAAATTTCTCCCATTCCTAGCTACAAAATGACCTTATTTCTAAATAGGGACATATTCTAGGGAGTATGGATTTAGAATTTAACCAATAGTATAGTTCCTGTGTTTAAAATATGTTTAGTTTTCCAATTAGTACCGAATTAGAACTGAATTATATAAATAATTGAAAACCATTACTTTAATAAGGTAAATGGTTTAACAGTATAAAAACAGTATAAAAATAGAATAATAATTCAGGTTCCTTGGGCTAATTGCCATTAACTATCTCTACTACTAGCAGTATAGAGTTACTATCCATTGGAAGGAAGTGGAGTAGATTATTGGTTACAATAAAAACCATAATTTTCTTGTGTCTAATAAGGAAACATGTGGTGGAAAGCTATTTAATATCATGTTGCACTGTTCCTATAGAAATGGGCTGACTCAACTATTTCCTAGGGGAGGGAGGGGCAAAGCATTTCTGGATGACATGAGGAATAATGACTGCAGACATCAGTTTACACTACACTTTAGTCTTATGATGAGCATCAGCTTGAGATGTAAAATGCATTTTGCATCCAGAACTTAAATTATCTGGAAAAATCCGTAAGGTTGTAGCTTTACTCATATCCAGTGCCATCATCCTTCAGCGTTTCTTGCTGAAAAACTCCATAATAACACATATACTTCTCATACAAATTGTATAGATTTGGGCTTAAATACCATTAATGTTTGAATATATTGATTTGTGTTACAGGAAAAATAAATCCTTCAAGTATTCTGGCTTAAATACTATATGTTAAAATATTTTAATGTTGAATTGAATTAATATTTGGCCCCTAACCCTAAAGCTTCCCATAACCATAAAGCACAGTCCTTTCAAAATGTATGGTACCTCACAGAAAACTGGTTTTAATTTACTTCTCCTTGAAAGACCTCTTTGAGGGTATTTGCATTGTCAGCAGCTTAAATTGACCACAGAAATGATAACTAAATAATTTAGAAAATTGTAAGATGATTTAGGCATTTAAGATGTGTATAAGGTAATTAAAACCAAACCTTAGGAGGGTTAAGGCCACACTGCACTTGGTTATTCTGTAGCTGGGGTCACTGCCTATGTTGTACAAAGGCATATGTTCAATTTACAGTTGTAATGAGGAACATGGGGTGTTTTGATTCTTCGTTTGCTGTGCTCATCTCTAAAGGATGCAATTGCCTGCATTCAAAAGTTGCCTATAGTCTCTTTTGTGGAGGGTAATAAAATTGTGTCAAATAGTACATGTCACACGCATGTACAGTTGGCATATGGTTTTTTTCCTGAGTTTGGAACTGATGTTGTTAGCTGCTATCATGACGGAGACTCATGGAAATGTTCATTCTTATCCACTTAGAAATAGGACCAGCTCCTTTGATCCTGCAGTTTGATCATGATTATTCCATTTTAATTAATGCATGGTGGTGTTTATTATAAACGTGTTTCAGTAGATTGTTTACTTACAAGGGAAATTTCTGATGTTTTCCCTAATCTAAAGGGGAGGAGAAATGTAGATTGGGAAGTTTCCTTTTGTCCCTTGTTGTATGTGTACACAACACATAAAAAGATATAAGTTTTTCCCATTTTATTCTACAATTAAAATAATAAATGACACTGGGTATTCAACTTTTTGGTATGCTAATTTCTCAAAAAATATTAGTTCACATTCATAAGAGAAGTTTAAAGAAGTAGTTACAGTGTCGTTATAATATAAGTTGATATTTATTAGATGGGCCAGCTTCTTTTCATTGTGAATTTGTAATTCATTCCACTGATCATTTGCGAAGATGGGCAGAACTACAGAGAGCCTGGCTATATTCAGGGTCCTATTCTTGGCTTAAAACAAAACAAACATATTACTTTGCTTTGAAAACTGAACAAAAGATAAACATCTTTACATCTCTTTTGGAAAAATAAATGGCAGATGATTAGAATTGATAAAAATATTGGAATAAGATATGGCTTATTTTAAGCACATATAACTACAAAGTATTCAGTTTTTGTACCCACCTACCACTTGCTTACAGTGTTCTGTCTGGACACCCCTTCGGGAAGGGGGTGAGAAGGCCCAGAATCCATGGCACAGACTTTGGGAGTGAGGAGAAAAGCAGATACAGAGTCGTTTATAACAATCGGGAAGCCCGCACACTCATTTATTGCGGATATGGGACAAACCTATATACCCTCTCCCGATTTCCCAATGCAGCTGGAAACTTCCCAAGCTGTGCTGTCTCTCTCATTGGCCTCCAGCATCTGGCTCATGCGTCACCAATCACCAAATGCAGCAGGAAGCAGCTAGTGCAGATAACCTCGAACAAGGCAACCATGGTTTTATCACACTAGCTTGCTGCGTTACCCCGAAAAGCAGTGAACTTTATTTTTTTTTATTATTCTCCTTCTTCTCTTCCTCCTGAGTTCAGTCGTTAGTTTTTCACTGCTGTGTATGAACTTCTAAAAACTGCACCCTGCTTCTTTGTGGTTCCATGAAAAAACTGCACCCTGCTTCTTTGTGATTCCATGAGTAAAGACTGACCTGTCACAACGCCGAAATTGTAATCTGCTCCCAAGGTCAGTTGCTAACTTATCCAAAACAAAGCAGTAAGGATCATACCTAGGATGCTTTAATTTGTCATCATGAGAAGAGAAAATTTGGGTTGGGGTGTTGGAGTTGGAAAGAAGCAATAGCAAGCAGTCCCTAACTATCTACAGCCAGTCAGCCTAGAGAAGGTAAAAGGGGTTGGGGGGGGGGGGCAATACACGTGGTTAGAGCTTTATTTTCCAATTCTGGAAGTCTTATGATGCTTTCCTCCAGTACTCTTTCAAGATAAATCATTTCTATACCTTATTTAAATTGGAAAAATCTCATCTGTAAGGTAGACAAAACACTTATCACAGGACTTGTTTATATCCATATATGCTGTATGAAAGTGTAGGTCATTATCTCTTAAATACTTCTAGCTTCATATATATATATATATATATGAATCTTTATTTATTTATATATATCTTTATTTAAACAAAATTGGGGCTAGCAACTTTCTGATATATAAAAAAACATTGTTTACATTATTGAACACTCAAACTAAGTACTAAAGCATTCTAAGTATTAGAATTATGTCAAAATAAAACTAGGTCCCTGGAACTAGGTCCACAAACTTGCTTGGGCCCTGGAATCAACTTGCATTATTATGGGTTTTTTCCCTGCCCACTTTTCAAATCAAATTCATAGGTTTGTTCCATCCCCTGGAAGTCTGATTTTTCAGCTCCTGGCTTTCCTCCAAAAGCCTTTCACTGCTGCACAAGACATCCTTGTTTCCAATTCATTCTTCTTTATCCACTGTGTAAACTAGGTGGACCTGAAGAGTTCGGAAAACTGAAAGCATTTGGTTGTTATTAGGGTAAGGATAGCCGCCTCACACATGTAAAACATTAAAGAAACCTTACAAATGTTTGAGTAATTTTTTTTCTGTTGTTGTTGTTTGGGGCTGTGGGGCATTTAACCACATCCTGCCATGCACACAACCCCAGAGAGTCTCTCATTACCAGGTAGAGTTTTAGGGTAATAAAACAAAACAAAAAACAAATAAACAAAAACAAGCACAGCATTTTTATTTTCTTTTCCCAGAATTTTATTGTCTTTATTTAAATGTAACATAATATACACTGTTCAGCCTTTTGGGTGGTAAAGGAGGGAGTGATTCTGTATTTTTAGGAAGGTCTCAATGCCAGTGCTCATAAGGCCTTGTAACTGTGACTGACACACTTTAGCATGGTGGACCAGCTCCCACACTTCCCACAGAGGAAAAGCTCCCAAAATCTTGCTACATTTTCCCCCATGCATTTAGGACTGAACTACTTCTCTGTCAGTAGTTGTAAAAGGGATTATCATTATCCAACAATGATGCACATTTTTAATGTGGAAGAATCCTCACTCCTTATGGATTTGTTTCTATATTTATCTCTCTTAGGATGTATACAGGGAACGATGTAGGGTGGGGGAGGGGAAATATGTTTTCTATTTTTGGACTCTGCAAGCTTTGATACATTTTGCTAGAAGCTGTTTAATGTCTTGCGCTCTATTATGATGACTGTTTACACTAGTCTCTTTAGTAATCTAAATGGCAATGTGAAATAAGAATCCAATGTCTGCCCTATTTGCTGTTACTCTGATCACTGCATAATATAGTTTGTCCCCCAAACATTTCATTTTGGTTGTGGGTGGTCCATGTTCATGTGTCAGGTATAATTATTATTTTAAAATAAAAGAAAAAAGTGATACCTAGTTTTTCTAGAGATGCATTACATTAGAGCTCTTAGACTCAGTTACCAATTAAAATTTAAAATACAGAATCCAACCACAAAAGGTATACATTCTAAAAATCCCATTTGTCACAAAAGAAGTTGAAAGAAAAATACCATGAAATGCAACTATCCCCACAAACCAAAGCACTGTGCCTCCGTGCATGTCTCTTGAAATAACAGCCTTTCAAAGATATCATAAAATAAGACCCTTTGTTGGATTACTCTGTGGTAATGTTCTCAAAAAAGCTGATTTTTCAATAACTAATTAACTTTTAACTTAATATTTTAAGTAACTAATTTGCACTGGCTAAGCATCAGCACAAATAAGTTAGAAAAGGTCCACAAATCATCAGTCTTTGTAGAGGTTAAATTTTTAGTATAAAAGAACATTTGGTGAGCCTTTTGTTTGTAACAAAATACTGTATCCAAACAATAAAAATAAACAGACTTTTCCAAACAAGAAATAAGAAGATAAAACTGTAACATCAATATAGTCTTACTTAGAGTTATCCTTTAAAATATTTAGAACAAATAATGATTTTTTTTTTTTTTTACATTTTAAAATCACTACAGACACTGCAAATAAGGCTTATGTGTTTATTCAGTGAAATACAAAGTGACAGTGAGTGGTACACTTAAGTACTGCTTTCTAAACCTGCTCTAAAAAAAAATGAATTTTGATGTGGTTATATGATGGAACCTTCTAGAACACTTTAAATGTACAGAAAACAAGCTTTATTTGGTTTTGTAAAGGCTAGATCATACAGCTTGAACAAATTTCAGTATATGGTTACACATATACTAGGATATATTTGCTCAGTTTTAGCCCCTGGGAGAGAAGAAGCACTTCATATCAAAGTCCTTTTTGGTTCCTTTTGGGGAGAAGCATTCTGTGGGACTTACATAATGTTCTTGTATATGCAGAACCTTTCTATCATTTGCCACTGTGACCTATAGCAAGCCATCATCAGTAAAGAAAATAATAATTAAAAAAAACCAAGGTTAGGCTAAAATCTAACAATTAATTTTCCTTATTTTAGTATATTCATGGAGATGAAGTAAGGCAATGAGAATTTGGCTTTCTATGTTTTTACGTAAGGAAGTCCCGGGGCTGATACTTGTTGGCAAATGATGACAGCTATCTGTTCCTTAAGCTGTAGCAGAACTCAGCCATAGTCATCACTGATGGTTCTTATTGTAGAAGTGCAAATTAAGTCAACTGATAACACATGGGCCACTTGTACTGCTCTCTTGACCTGATATCCTATTTCTGAAGTATCTGCCAAGTTTTTAATACACTTTGTCATGGACATGCATAGGGTGTCAAAAAAAAAATCGAGAAAGCAAATCGTAGGGCAGTGCTGAGGATACTCTTTAAAACCCCAAAAGATATTTAACATCCTATTAAATAAATAACTTAGAAAGAAATAGTAACGATGAAGGCAGAATGCACAAGCATACCATACTATTTGTATTGTTAGAACAGTTTCACACTAATACGTTTATATTTGTAAATCTGATCCAATTTTTCCATGGTGACACACCCAAAGCTCCTTTGGTTGTGCATATGATATGACCCAAGTGCTTTCCAGTAAATGCTTGTGTGTCTTACTGCTCATTGACTCATCAGGCTTGAATGAGCAATGAAAGTCTTTGATATGTGTTCATATTTCATAAATAACTTTCCCAAAGATCATCCAACAGATTGTTCCATGTCCTTTAAGTTCTATCTCAGAAGTTCAGAAACAAAAATTTAAAAAAACAAACAAACAAACAAAAACCCAGCCACGATAGTGTTCACTTGGGGATAATTCGATGCCTCTATCTTGGGTGTAAGGCATTGACATGGAGCTAATGAAAAGAACTTCCTATGTCAGCAGTGAGTACAATAACAGTGTCCAAAGCCTTCCTTCCTTTAAGCAAGCTGGACTCTGTGATACTTCTTTGCCTTTTACAGTGCAGTCTTCTGGGAAGATATCATCTCCAGCTCTTCCTGGCCAAACAGTCTTGGTTGTGTGGCATCCACCATCAGTAGCTTCTATGAGTGGACCACCATCGGGAGGAAGTGAGCAGAGGTGTTTTTCCTTCGTGTTTTTTGTCCTCTCCTAGGAGCCCCTTTTCCATTCAAGGCCACATACATTTGCCTCCCATTATGCTGCCAATTGAAAGACGCATAGGTGTTGTACCCATTTTCCTCTATCCTCTCTTTCAGCTTACAGTCATTGTTAAATTCTTTCTGTGAAGGAAAAACATAATTAATAGTATGGTGATGATACTTGATTCCATATGATATGAACCATCTAATGAACTACAGTCTGTTGTCTTGTTTATAGCTGCGATTATTTTTGCATAAATTGCTCACTTCATATATAATCCCAACATGGAAGAGTCAAAATTCCTATCCACAAAACATGTTCTGTGTTTGAAAACGTATGACTCATCTTTGATTAATCACCATAGCTGAACTTCTGGCCCTTTAAAAAGTTGACATGCTTTGAATATAACTTGGTTTAAATGCCTAGAATGGTTGTCAGAATACAATATTTATGATATACCAGCTATAAAGGACACTGTTTTTTATAATGTTCAATAGAGGTCCTATAGAAAAAACAGAATCACCAGAAATGTGGGATCATCACATTTATAAACATTATCTACCTAAAGAACACCTCGAGGAATGTTTTAAAGATAAGATAAAGAAAATGCTTTATTTGGGGACTGGGAACGTGGCTCATTTGGTAGAGTTCTTACATAGAAGACATGTGGCCTTGGGTTCTATTGCTAGTACTCTATATACTAGGCATGGTGGCATATACCTATAATTCAAAAACTTGGACTATAGAGGTAAGTAGATCAGAAGTAAGATACACAGTGAGTTCCAGGCCAGCCTTTGCTATGTGAGACCCGGACTCAAGAAAATAATGCCTTGTTTTGTCTATCATTATGTCTAACTAATTATTAACATTGTAATTGAAGATGCATTCAGAAGGTCACTTCAGAAAGTGAGCCTAAGGTACCTTTGGCGATGATTTTAGACAGAGGGAATTAAGAGACTCATAGAGGATATAGCTTAAGAGAAGGTATCTGCACTACACATGATATACATCAGCACAGCAGGAACTGGGGGAAATGAGAGAGAAATCCACGTACTTTTAAGTCGCAGTTCAATTGAAAGTGGGCTGTTACTCTTTTAATGCCCCATTTTGAAATGAACATGTTTTGTCCTTGAAATTGTTTAATCTTTCCTCACAATCTGAATTGTATAAATTTTCTTTCTTAAGCTAAATTATATTAGCTGACTCTACCTTTGTTTTATACTGACTTTGGCTATATGTATATTTAAGTACCTTTTCAAAGAATATATAAATATAAATGATCCTCTTACATACTGACTCTGAAACATTGGATCTAGAAGAGACCTGGACAAGTTTAGTTGATATTTTTAAAAGACAAAGATATTCTGCTTTTTTGGTCAAAATATCTTTGAGCTCATGAGCTGTGGACTCCAGTTCTTCTCCCTCAGCCTTCAGTAGCTGGGAACGAACATGCAGGCCACTCACTGCCTGGCTTCCGGCATATTTTTTGATTGTTTTTGTTTTGTTTTTTACTTTAAAAAGATTTGTTTTATGTGTATAGATGTTTTTCCTTTGTGTTTTTCTATATACTTCTTGCATGTCTGGCACCTGAAGATGTTAATGGAGTAATATATCCCCTGGAACAGGAGTCACCGATGGTTATGAGCCATGATCTGGGTGCCAAGAATTGAATTTAGGTCCTCTGCAAGAATAAGAAGTTCTCTTAACCTCTGAGCCACCCTCTCTCCATGCCTAGGATATTTTTTAAAAGAAGGATTTTAAGCAGATTTATTTTGTTTGCTGTTGGTGGAGGTGCTGATGATTTTGTTTGCTTGTTTGTTTCTTGGGTTTATCTGTGTGTGTGAGAGAGAGTCATTTTTCTCATATCATGTGGTTTCAGCGACTGAACATAGGCTGACAGATTTGAGTGCGCGTGCATTTACTTGCTGAGCTACCTGGCAGATCCTCGAACATATTTAATAGAAACAAAAGCAAAAACAGTATTTAAAAAAAATGGTAAGAATTTAAAGCCCTAAATGGAACTATTTGAAAAAAAAATGTTCTATTGCTTTTTTAGGCTCCTTGGTGGAGTAGTGTGCAATGAAGAAATTGAATTAAAATTCCTGTAGACCTCACATTTCAACTATTTATCCTGGTATGACTGGCTTGTCACTTAACAGTAGACCTCTTTTGAATAAAAGACAAAGCTAGACCATTTTTATACTGCTGATTCTCAAATCTCAGTAATTGAATCAACAGCATGGGGCAGCCCTTGGCACCATATTAGATGTACAAAACCTTGGACCTTATTTTAGACTCTAAATAAGACAGTCTGGGCCTGCCTGGGTCCCATCATTACATCTTTTTAAAAAGCTCACATTGATTCTGAGGTTTACTTGGGTTTAAGAACTACCAACCATCCTTATGCTAATCAAGAAATAAGTTTATATTTAAAGGCGAATTATTTTTGATGCTCTAAAAAACTTGAAAGTTCACAATATCTGACTAGAAAAGAAATGAGATTATTTAAAGTAGCTGTGTCAAATGTTTTATGTCTGCCCATTGATATTACTATATATCTTTCAAAAATTTTATATAGCTCTATTCCACAGTCTCCTCTAGAGTGGAATTCAGATAAGTTTAAATTAATTTAGTATTCCTTTAATGTAGATTAAAACTATGCAATATATCCATATTCATCAATTGATCTGCTTGGTCATTGAAGCGTAGTTCTAACATTATTACAAGCCTAATATACTATTAACGGTCTTCTTTTATAATAATTATAACTATCTCATATTTGATGAGATTTTCTTATATATTATAAAATGTTTGACGTCTAAGCTCTTTATCTTTCTATCTATCTATTTACATATCATCTGCATGTTTGTTTATGTATACATGTTCATAAATTTAGGAGTGTATAGGTTTGTTTTTGGGGCCTGCGGACAGATTCTCCTACAGATCCCAGGCAAGTGTGGACATTGTGATCCTTCTACCTCAGCCTTCCAAGTGCTATGATCACAGTTGTATACCTCTGTGTGTGACTCTCTCTATACTTCTTGGTTATGCATCTTGAGGAGGAAGGCCAAAAAGTATCTGGCATGTAGCAGACAGCCATATGTTTAACTAACATTTCTTCTAAAAACCTAAATAATAATTGATATACTGTATATAATTCTATTTTAATTGTGATTGTGTTTTAAATTTAAGTAACTATTATTTTATATAAGACTTCAGTATAAAAGAAGTTCTAAATGAATTTGACTTGAGTTTGAATAGATGATATTCAAAGTACTTGATCTACTCAATGTCTCATGAGGACCATTACTGAGTGTCCAATATCATTAACTGTACTTTTATAGATTGTGTATTGTACTATGAATATACTCCTTTGTCTTTATATCATGTCAATAATGCCCATACTTAATTAGAATTAATGACTATTACCTAGGTAACTACAATTCTAGGCTCATTGAATAACCTGGAAAATCATGAATCTCCTGATATGTTTCTCCACTTATAGTTTTAATAAAAACATGCAACATCTTGGCTCTAGTTTTCTCTTCAGCTCTGACAGACAGTATATGAGGTTCCATTCAATCTAGGTTTTTTTATTTTAAATAATTCTTCTCCAAGTTGTCTCTAGTCCCCATCCCCATGCTACTTCATCCAAGTACTTCAGTAAAGTCTGATTGGCTTGCATTTCTAAACATTCACAAACACTAGTAACAGCCTGTGTAGGAGACTCATGGGCAAGCAGCTCAGTAGATTATAGAACTGAACAAGCTGCTTTGCCAGTTCCTAAGAATCCCCTCCCCCTGAGAATCCTGTCATTAATAGTGATGGAGCACCAACAAAGCCAGTAATTGTCTCCTCTAGGAAACCGTCCAGGTGTCTGGTACTAACTTAGTGCAATGTGTTTGGAGAACAAAAGTCAGTTACTTACTGAGCCATAGAGTTTCCCCTTCTTGTTCATGGCTAAGTAATAGTTGCTGTTAATGGCTTTGACAGCAACAACTCCAATTTCCACTGATGTTATCTCTAGGATACCTAAAACACACAATTACAAAGGCAAGCTTAACTGGGAGAAGGTAGAGATTCAAAGACATTATGAAGTACATTTTGTATTATCCTCAAAGCAAAAGGCAAAAAACGGGGTAGGCAAATTGAGCCCAAACTGTGTGAATATGTTGGAAATCCCAGTGAGTATAGAAAGCCAATAGCTAGGCTTCGGGAGGTCCCCCCCCCCCCCATTCTTACTCTGTGCATATACAGGCATATGTTGTTTTAATTAAAATGCTTCCTTTGCAACCTCTGCATTTTCAACCCCATAAATATTGAAAGTACTCTACACATCTCAGCCTAGATTTCACAAAACCTTATCAGAGCCACATCTGTGCGTGGTATTAAGCTAAATCTACAGCATATGTCAATGATACGTCAGATTTAGCTCAATCTGTACAAACAACGGGTAAACTATTTTTCCTCTGTAGCACATTTAGATAAACTAAATCCTCTGGCTGCATTTAACTGATAAATTCATTTTTTGGCCAATGTGTTGACATACTGAGACTTGGAAAGACTTGTCTTAGCTTCCACACTAATTCCAATAGCAGATACAATACTCCACGTTAAGGGATTTTCTCTTTTTCTAGAAAGAAAGCAAAGCGGAAGGAAATAGTGATGGACAAGACTGTCTCCTCCAGTAAAGGGTGCTTGGTTCAGTGTATATAAGGATAATACAATCTCAGAAGAGTTTGTAAGTAGCTGTGGGGGAGAAAGAGCCCACCCATTTCCACCTAAAACTATCTCAAACTAAAACTCATTGTATTATCTTTAATAGAGCTCCTTCAGGCTGGGTGAACAGCACGGTGAGGAGAATGTACCATCGCAAGCCAGGATATATATTTGACTCCTTGCTCTACATCTATTGTAAACTGACCACAGAAGTAATCAAAACTGCTCCATGCCTCAGTGTCATCTGAAAAGTGGGCCACATAACTATTTCTTTCAGGATTTTGCTGTGAAGATAAACAAGACTATATACAGCAAATGATTAGAATTTGCCTAGAGGTCAGGACTTCTGAAACTTCTTCAAGAGGCTATGGCAGTTTTTCTTTATATATCAGACAAAGTTCCATTGTCATTACCAGCTGATGTGCAAGGAAGTCGTAAGTTACCACACATTGTGTATCTCCTCAGATGACACACACCACCTTCAATGTAATATATAAAGTGTGTCCTCAGACTTTCTTGTTCCCTAAGGGGAAAAGGGACTTTATTCAGGACATGAATTATTTTTGTCCTTTTTCTTCCCAGAGTAGTCTACTGGAAGCTGGTAGAAATCCTAGAATTTTCTGACAGCAAAGTTGATATAAAAGGAGACTTCTGCTAGTTAACATGCAGCAAAACCCCCTTACATGTCTCCAGTGTTTGACTTCACACAGCATAATCCTCATTAACACAACATCTCACTGTGTCTGCAAACCTGAACCAGGACAGTTTGTGAGCTGTATTTGTGACAATGATTATGTCATCTGTATCTCTTACTCTGAGCTGGCTGTAGCCTGTGAGGTACTCACACACATATTCATTTGCATATTTAAAAAAGTACTCTCCTGAATTTCAATATTTTAAATTTTATAACTGTTCCTCAAGGAGGTATTGTCATTCTTGTCTGTTATAATTAAAAATGGAATATAAAAATACATAGGTCACATACATGGTGATTGTTACATCAGTCAGGATGGCTGTATATAACCATTCCCAGGGCTTCCACACTTCCTTTCCCCCACCTCTGAATATTTTCTTTTTTCCATCTTTGCCTTTTCTTCAGGGGCATTCTCTAGTAACCATTTAGTAAAATGGATCCATTAAAAACTCATAGAGATGACAACATGCTATTCTCCCAAAGATGCTGGTGTGCCATATGGGAAAACTTTTCCGAGGGGGAAAAACGAAAACAAAAAACAAAACAAAACAAAAAAAAACTAATAAACTTTGTGACAAGGAAAAAATACCAACTAGACAGAAAGTGGTGTTCTGATGCAATGTAAAAACATTTGAACTGCAGTGTCCATAGAGGAGGGTAGTGAAGTGTTGGTAAACTGAGGTAATCCACACGTGTTCTACCAGAAAGGAATAGAAAAGAGAGGCATGAAGAATAATTTTAACAAGTAATACAACAGGATTTCTCAAGGAAAGGCAGGAGAGTGGAGCTATAGATTAAGCTACAAAAGTAAGAACAGGAAATGAATATCACCAAATCCTTGACTGGTGATTTTGGCGACTTAGTGGCATACAACAGGTTCTTAAAATACACTTAAATTCTCAACTGAGAACTCAGTATTTAAAGAACTAATCGGACATCCTTTTCTTTTTCTTTACAGTTAGGTTAGGTAAGCATGCAAAAATATTTACTTTAATTGTTTTTAAACTGAGACATTAAAATGGACATATCTAAAGGTCATCATACGGTGCTCTACCATATGTCTGTATTGCTAGGCAATCATATCAGAATATGTTTGCCTATCTTTTCAAAAGAATAGAAAAAGAAAAAACAGGGGATTTAATACCCTTTTGAGTTCTAAAAATAAGTTTTGGTTGTACCACAGGTGACTAATTCTTAATATGAAAGCTTGGTAGGTCACAGGCAATGACTGCATTTATCGCATGCATCTGCGAATGTGGATGCTTCTTTGTGAAGAACAAAGCTTTCAGGGCGTTTCTGCTTTTTCATATTCAGTTTCTATAGTTTCCTGTATTTGGTGAAAATTATCAAGTTTGCTTTATTTCAGCTATTCTGAAAAGAAACTCCAGGATTTTTTGAGGTTCATTAGATCAACAGCTACTAAATTTGTATGTATCCAGTTTGACATAAAATTTAATGCCAACTGAAAGACCTCTCGCTAAAGAGTGAGTGAAGGGTATATAAGGCCTCTCTGTATTTTTTGCAACTTATATGACGTTACAATTATCTCAAAAATTAAAAGCTGCTAAAAGCTTTTGAGACCCAAAGAGATGGCTCAATAGTAAAGACATATACTATACTTCCAACTCTAAGGGCAATTATAATACAAGCTATTTGATAGTTTTAATCAATATGTTGGAATATATCATGCTCAGTATAATGATATTAGTATTTAAGTGTTTTAAGTTAAATCAAGGAACTCTTTTACATGGTCTATTCTATGCTAATATGGAAAAACAACTTGGGTAGCCATCACTTTAAACTATGTACATCAGAGCTTGGGTAGTTCCACTCAGTGTGAGACACTCTTCATGACTATGCATTTTGTCTCTTAAGAATTCCCCTTTGGATCTCATCTCTTTCATAATTCATCTTCATTAAAGAATCGTATAACCACAGTCATGCTCATTATATACATGTAATACATAATCATTGAATAACAAAGAAAATCAATAACCAGTTAAAGAAAAATGGGAAATTTATAAAATCTAAAATTTTGTTTGCTTTTGATAGGTTACACTGTGAAATAATGAATTGATAAATTTATATCTAAATGAAAATAAATGTAAAAGAAAACATGATTTATAAGACATTTTATATCAGTTATATGTAAATTAATGTAAAAGATTTTATAGCTTTTAAATAATATTCAACTATTTGTCAATATAATTATAAGTAGAGGAGCTTTGAAATGATAATGAAAAGTTATTTTTTGTGTAGGATCTTTTATTTAAGAAATATTGATTTTTGGTCAACATAAGATAACAAAATAATATATTTATATTTAATCATTAAACCATCTCTCCATCTCCCTTAAATTAATTAGAAAAATAATGTAACACAAATAAGGCTGTTATAAAGACCGCTTTTGTCATAAACTTTTATATATTACTATAATTCTCAATTAATTTAGTATAATATATCAAAGTTAAGAATTGTGCCTCTTAAATATAAAAATAGGTTTGGAGAAATTACTAATTATAAACTAGTGGGGTTTTATTGTATTGAATCTGGTTGATCTGATGTTTGGACCCAAAGTCTCTCCTCTTTCTACATGGGCTTTACTAAATAATAATTAGTAATTAAGTACTATACCAAAGCCTTAGATAGGGTTGTGAGGGTGATAGGTTTCTATGGTGACATTCAAGGCTAAATAAGCAGAAAGGGCCGAGCTAACTTGTTCTTCCTCATCACGTGATGCTGCTGTCTGTCCTATGGATGCAGGAGGTTTTACCATTTGTCTGTATCTTGATAATGAATTTTCTATCCTCTGGTCAGAGAGTCATATAAACCTGTATCTCTTACATGGTGTGCAGTTGCATTTGTCCCAGAGTTGAACTCAGTTCCCACAATGCTTCTCTCCGTAGTGTGACTGTCAGAACATCTGAAGTCTGTATCTAAAGTCAGTGGTTTTTGTGACTTCCCTTTGAAAATCATACAATATTAAAAGATCCTTCAGAGACTATAGGATAAAAACCTTATCAAAGACATGGGTGTTGTATGTCACCAAAAACACTCCATAAATATTTGATATAAAAAAGAAAAAGGAGAGATCAAAAAGGAGTACTGCAGTCTACTTAGAAGGGGAGCTAGGCATGCTTGTGTCTGTTAAGTATACAACCAGTTTAAACCTGTCTGAGTTTTAATGGAAATAAAATATTATTTATCTTGGAGTCACATCTGTAATATTAGAGTGCAGGTACTCAAAAACTGATCTCCAAACAATATCAAATGAGAACACATTTTTGACCTGTCTAAGATTTGGTTAATTTGACAACTTAGCGTGGCTTATTTTGAAAGAATATCTATCTAAGTAATTACTACATGGAGTAAAACTAAAATAATATAACGTGTGATATTAATTTTATTTATTTATTTTTTGGGTTGCCTTCTCCTTCCCTTAATTTATTTTTCTATTTTTATAATTTTTTTTATTTAATAGACTAGATGATTTAGTGACACCATCTCTGTGTGTCATAGGTTTCCTAAGTAGATTCACATACTCATCATTTAGAAGCTTGATTAAACAATACCAATATATAGATTTCACCCCTGGAGAGTCTACTTAGGAGTGCCTGGGTGAGCTTCGTGATTTTTCTAACTCTTGGTCAATTTGACCTGTTTGGTTTGGACATGACATGTTTGGCATCAACAGATCAATATACACCAATCCAGCAAGCAGAGAAGGAAAGAGGAAAGCCATGACATCTTGGACATTTGTCCCATGAAACTATATTCATAAGATGTCATGGATGTTCCAGATGGAAGCTGAGAAGGTAGAGAGAGGAATGGGGAGATGGTAGACAGAAATTCTGCTGTGTAACTGGACCAAAGGTACCAGAAAGCAAGATAGTAACAGAGCTTCTGGAGTGTCTGTGAGGATACTCAGTTTCTAATTGATGATCAACACTCATCAATTTGAGCAGTCATTGACTACACCATTCATCTGGAGGGATGAATGAAAGAGAAATACAGGGAAAGGGCAAGTTCTATCTTTTTGAGTTTAGACATCCATCTCTCCTCACCATGGATATGAGAAGCCCTAGTTTTTTGACTTTATGACTCATGTTTGATTCTCAGGCCATTGGCCTCAGATTTAATTCCATCACTACTTTCCCTGTCTCTCTAGAAAGCAAGCTTATGGGACTTCTTGGCTTTCATAATCTTGAGGTTATTAATTCTGTTTAGGAGGGAGTCCTGACTAGTGCAGTTTCCAGGTGGGAAGTGTGGGTTGTCCAAGTGAAGATGACCCTTCTAGGTCCTGTTCAGGTGTAGAGAGGAGTCTAGAGACTCAAGAGGTCTGGAACTAGCAGGTGGTAGAATGCAATAATATGGAAGACAAAACAGCATCATCGCCTTGAGTATATGAGGAACAGACAGAGGCATAGACCACAAGCAGTTGAAATTCTGCATTTCACACTCAGGAAGAAGAGGAGAAGTCACAGAGGGACGGAGACCTGGGGAGTATGGAACAGGATGCCCTGATTGGCCTTCAGACTGAAAACTGCCAAAGCTGTCCAGGAGAAGAAAGCAATCGAAAGAGGCATGCAGTTGGGAGGCTGTGCCTGTTCCACATGCAGCCTGAGCATTTATTTAATGAATAAAAGCAGGGGGAGGGGAAGGGAGAGGAAATGTAATGGTCCCTGAGTGCTGAAAGGTTCCTTTGGGTTTGGGAAAAGTTGAACCAGGTTCTAGTCAGAGGGGAGGAAGAGACAGAATGGATGTAGAGGAAGAAGGATGCTGTTGGAGAAACAAAATTCTTAAGGTTTCTGTAAGAGTCACCACATGTTTAAAAGGGATTGCAAGGTCCCATTTTTGGTCATGAAATTTGGAAAGGTACTTAGTGTGTGTGAAGGGGGTGGATTGTAGTAGCTGTGAAAGTGCAGAAGAGGTAGGATTGTTTTTGGATACTGGATATAGAAAAGTCAGGCTCCTGGAGTCTTGGTTTTTTATTTGTAATTTGGGACAAATTGCTTACATAGCTCATGGGGTTTTAAGGCATTTTAGGGAAGGGGGCATTAAATCCATGTTTTGTTAGCTCAGTCACAGTGGTGCCATGTTAACTGACCTACCCTAGTGGTTCCTAAACCCAAACCTACCTAGCCACCATCTGGAAGACATGTTGGATTTTTTACTCTATGGGTCTAGGCTTGGACCCTGGAATTAGATTTTCCAGCATGTTGACTTTCAGTCAGTGTTGGCTCTGGTAGAGTAGGGACCACCCACCGCTCTATACATTACAAGTCTGAGGCGGGGAGCAGCTTTGATGAAGGAAAGCCATGGCAGAAACATGTGTGGAGTAGCAGAACCACAACAGGAAGAGACACAGCAGTTAACATCCCTCAGAAAAGCTCTTGATAGATGTGGATAGAAAGGATTTTTTTCTGCATAACAGGTGTGGGATTCTTGACATCCAAATAACCATCAAAACATAAATTTGTGATTGATGTGATATATATGTGTGTGTGTGTGTGTCACTTCTTTTCTCTGCACTTTAATCATTTGAAATAATGCTATCAGCAGGGTCTGAGAACAGCTCAGTGAGATTAAAGCATGTACTGGTCTTGCAGAGAGCTAGAGGAACCAAATTTCTTCTTCTGGCCTTCATGAGCACCAGACACATGCACAGTGCACATACATATATGTGGATGAAGCATATATACACAAAAAAATAAAAATACATATTTTATTGAAGATAATATTGGCTATATTAATAAATAATAATATTATTTAATAATGTTAAAGGAAATTTAGGGGACTTCAATAACTTTTGTTGACATTCTGAGGTGATTATTTGTATTGACAGTCTAAGAATTAAAGGTATATATGTTGTCTTTAAAACTTTGTTTGTGGTTATGAAGCTCAATTGGTGCAAAGAGGATTCATTTATCACCAGCCTTTCAACCTAGGATTGAGGGAATGTGCTTTTCCTAGTATGAGCTTCTCTTTCAAAGAAGGATGGCGCAGTGGGCTAATGATTAGTCTAAGTCTGGACTATCTAGTACAGTTATTAGTGTGGGCCTCCTGCTCTGCATAGTGTAGGACAGCTATGCAGATCAGCTACAGTTCCTTCAAAGACTCTTGACATTTACTTAAAATTACAGACAGAAATTAATCCCAAATGAAAAAAAAATCATTAACAGAATTCCATGAGAAGATATATATATATTTCTTAATTTGGTAATTACAATGTGACCTTTCACATTATCATTTAATAATTGAAGAGACAGAGAATAAATTCAGCAATCAGCTTCATCTTATAAATGAGAATAAAGGCCAATACTAAAACAATTATAAATTTCAGACTGAATTTAATAATTAGTAATTTAAAGAAAAAGTTAAGCATTTGGTCTAGGGTATAGTTCACTGGTAGAAAGCTTACCTAGTATGTACAAGGCCTTGTGTTACATATGCAACATCTAATATACAAACACAACTTTAAATTGTTAACCCATTGGCACTGACTTATTATTTTTAAATGTCGGAATCTTCTAGTGGAATCCAAACACAATTTTTAAAAATTTTACTGACATCTAGGACTCTGTTTATGACATTTCTTACTGTATTTTATTACAAACAAATTATGGCACCAGGTCTTTGATACCAATCAGTAGTCAACACATATTTGGAGTTAGTGACCTAAGGTATCTTTTCAATAAAAGATTAGATATCTTGATACAGTCTAGCTGTTTGGTTTTGTCGTTGTTCTAATTTCCTTTCTTTGGCTGTGATAAATACACTGATAGAAAGCAACTTTGGGGAATAGGTTATGTGGCTTATGATTCCAAGTCATAGGTTATGATTTTGGGAAAGTCAAGGCAGGAACTCAAGCAGATAATCACATCATGCCCACAGTCAGGAATAAAGAAAGTAAATAAATAATATGGGACAGAAATTTTGCATTTTCCTTTAGCAGGCATGCTTGAGTTTTACAGAAGGAGAAAGCCATACCCCAATTTCAAAGCCAGAATTAATTTGTAATTGAATTGGGACCTCAACTTTTCTAATAAATAAAGAGATGTAGATGTTAAGCAGTGAGATTTTACCCTGTAGAGGATACTGGTACCACTATGTCATTTTCATCCTTGCTAACTCTCATCTAATTCTTCTTTTCTACTGTTCAGATGCTCCATCTAGAGAATGATGACATTTACAATAGCACAATAGACAGGGTCTTCCTACATTAATTATCAATCAGTTATCAATCAAGACAACCTTCTATATGCTTGTCCATAAGACAGCATGATATAGGTAGTTATAAAGTTTCTCTCTCTAATAAGGATAAAAACAAAACAAAAATTAACTTTATCTGAATATATTAGGAAACACAATTACTTTTTGCAAATGTTATGTTTTGAAACATTACCTTCTGGTAGCATATATTGCCAGAAAGACATAAACAGTATATTTACAGACCAAGGATTTTCTGAGAGCTCTTCATAATTATCCAAGTAAGTTTTGATTTAAATTTGTCTCACAGACCAGGAAAGGATTTGGTGGGCAAAGTACATAACCAGATATACTTGTATATGATGAGAGTTGGTTCCAGTTTGAAATGGGATCACATGGATGTGGTGGGTTTGGGTGGTACATAAAACACAGGTGTTTAGAGAGAGCTGCAGATACCTCCAGAAGGGCTCATTCAAATGGTATCAATCCAAAGCTATAAACAAGGAAGTGAGTAATATTTTTCCTAGATAAGTTTTACCAGAAGATATATTTGTATAGAGTCAAATAAAGCTATTTATTAATCCTATAATTTTATTAGATAAATAACTCTTCAAATAATTCTGCAAAGGCAGAAGAAATCTTGATTTTTTTTTTCCTTCAAGCCAGGGTATCACAGAAACATTGTACAACTGACTGTTCCTCCTATGATTGTATTTCACATTGTGGAAAAAGCCTGAGTGAATTTATATGTAATACAGGTCTGTACTAGACATTGAAAGATGAAGAAGTCTGCTATTCTGCTCAGGAAGTGCTTTTCTCAGCAGCAATCACCATAACATTATTACTTCCAAAAAAAATCAATAAGTGATTTATGATCTTATAGCTGTGTTATGCATTAGCAGAAGCCAAAGGACTCAAGTTAGATCTATTACAGTAAGAAGGTGTTGGCAAACACTAATTCTCATCTATTTTTCATGCCTTAAAATTAAGTTATAAATTATTTCAGAAATCTGCATGCAATCAAAGCCCGTGATGGGTCTAATTTGAGGCATAAATTTCATAGCCTCAAAATGAGTGAAACACCATTAAATAAAAGAAGACTAGTTTTTCTTTCTTTCTTTTTTTTTTTTTAAGTGAAAAAAGCTGAGAGTGTTTAAACTTAAGGAAGGCTACTATTTAGCACATTGTAAATTCAGAGAAGAGCTTGAAGAAATGTAGAGAGTGTCTGCTTCATATCGCTTTTCTTCCACAGGAGATGACACCAGGGGATCCAGAGAGATTGGAGGGCTTATCCAGCACCTGTAGAAAGGTCACTTAGGACAAGGAGTAAATCCTGAGTCTATATTCTTCCTGAGCTCCTGTAAACATTTAGAAACAGTTGGCAGCCAGGAAAAGCCTTTATATCGACTTTATGTTTTATAGACTAATTCATCTTGTTCATCACACAGAAACAATTCACTCTATTTGACTCTGACCGTTGCTTTATATTTACAAATGGAGGAAAAACTTAACGTTAAAACAAAAGATTAGAGGAATTACCACATAAAATATTTTAATAAAGTTATCATTAGGTTGATTCAAATATTTTATCTTAAAGATAGTCCAATAAGATATCTACTATATTTATTAATTTTTAAAGTAATTTTTTTCTAATGTACCTAATTACAATGTAGTATTTTTCTTCTTCTCGACTTATTGTTTTTTTTTTAAATGAGTCATTAGAGCACATGTTGATTTTTTTTTCACAAGAATGTCTTATTTGATGTGTTTAAGAATTCATAATTCAGGTAAGTATTGCTGTCTCTAAGTAGTGAAATATTTAATATGAAATAAGTTTCAAGGGTTCGAGCTCATGGCTCAAATACAAATGCTTACAAGTTTGACAACTTCTCATAATAATACAAATTAGCGATAAATTCTTTTCATGGCTGCTTAGAAATATAAATGCTGATTTGATCATGAAATTTAGTAACATAAAGTTTTCAAATTATAACTAGAGGGTGACAAACTACATTTACTTGTTTCTATAATTAAATATTGTATTTTACTAATTCATGGCAATTGGCCAGGAGAAATTATGTTTCTAATACTTAGAAAGTTGATGTATCTCTTCTTGAGACTGGCTGGGTGATTTAGACCAAGAGTAGAAGTCTATGAAAATGCTCTATATTTGCACACTTGCCATAACAAAGAAAACTGGGCTTTCTGGACAGAAGCAAGGATTCATTTCTGATCACTATCAAAGTGTAGCCAGTAAATTTACCTGGAGCAATGGCCACTTTCATATAAATTAATGTAAAGCACTTGTTTGGTGCAATGGTTTGACATCATCTAAAGACAAATGTCCCAATACTGTGCGACAGATATTCTAGTCTGGACAGAGAAAGATTGGACTGGAAGGCTCTAGGAGTAAACACTGTTCCCTCCAGCACACAGAAGGAGGGAGGGCTTCTCTTCAACAAGAAGACTGGGTAGCAGAATGCAAATTTATGAAGCAGTCCAGTCTTCTTGTTATATATGGGGTATAGAGTGTCAAGCAAAAGTGTTAAGAGTCCTAATTAGACACACATTTCTTGTCATTAAATCGTGAATTAACAATCTGTAAAGGAATTCCTAGAAAGAGTGAATCCTACCTGACACATTATGAGCTCCTCATGTGGACAATGAAAATAAATTACATCATTATCACAATTTATCAGAAAACCAGTGTTGACATTGGTCGAATACTGAGTGTTCTTGACAAACATAGCTGCCTTTTCAGAAAAATCTAAGATTTCAAATGAATACTAGTGGATAAGAGGCATTTATGACATGTTGGTTACAAGTATCAGTAGGAGTGCTTAGAAAAGGGAAGAAATATTGTAATTATATCGTAATCTTGAATATATAAAAGAAAAAAATTAACAGGCACCAACAGCCTTATAATGCTTGATTTCTGTTTCAGAGTTTCCACTTCTCTTGTTAATTCGAGATCAGAATAAAAACTGACAGCACCTACCCACTCATTTCAGTACAGATGCTGAATTATCTCAGTGAGAATTGTTCTTGGATAAGAGTCAAAGTAATTGTGTTTTCATATAAGGAACTTACAAATGATATTTTAGAAAGAGACACATCTGTAGTTTTTATACTTTATGAAAATGAGCTAAAAATAAGGCACAGTGGCACAGCATTATTTCCACAGTTGCTGTTATTCAACGGATGGATAGATAGACTGATGAATATATACATGCACATCTGTCTTACACAAAATAACAGCTAGAAAACAACTTGAAATTAAAATTTAAAATGACCTAACCAAAACAGAATTGGTTAAAAACAGAGCTGCCCGCTAAAAACTTCAAAGTTTATATCATGACTGATAATAGAAACAGAAGGAACAATCAATTTAGAAGTTTTTACTATGAGTAGATTACAGCCATTGCAGAAGTAACGTCTTTCTTTTAGGCATATATTACCAGGGAGAAATGTCTAGTACAGGTGTCAGAGCAGAGGTGAGAGCTATAATGAAGAAAGAAAATAGAGAGTTGAGTAATGAAAGAAGAGAGTTGAGTAATGAAAGAAGAGAGTTGACTGAACAGCAGAATGAAATCCAACTTGCTCCTGAAAGAAATGCTCTTTTATGTCTCGTTCTGTGCTTTGTCTGTCACCCTTACTTTATGCTGAAATAGCAGGGCATGCTCACTGCAGATGCTCAAATATAGCCAGGGGAGAAATTCATTTATCTGAAAAATGCTCACAGGAAATATATGTTCGCAAAACTTAGTTCCTTTAGAAAGAATAAAGGAAAGAAGTAGGAGGCTTTGTGTCTGTTCTCCACTTTTTAGTTCTCAAGTTCCATGGTGACACTATGTAAGAACAGAAGCCAGATTCTCCTTCTTTAATTTTCTGCAACCGTAAGTATGGTACTCAGTGAGGCTGAAATCAGAAGCCCTGTGTCTCTTTTCTGCATTCAACAAAGCCTCTGGCCTATGGACCAAATCCTCACATGATTTTATGTTGTGCCTGTTCCTAAAAAGCAAAAGCTGGTCCTTTGAAGAACTGATGGCTCAGGGCAACTCTAAGAAAACTGTGTTGACAGTCTTTAATGTTTAGCTTAAGACTCTTGTAGGAAACAAAGGAGCTACTGTAGACTTCACGCTCTAGGAAAAAAAAGAAAAAGAAAAACAATAACAAAAAGAAACAAACAAACAACTCCAAACCTAAATGAGAATTATTGTGCTTAGGCATCCCTTACTAAAGCCACTTGTCTTACTCACAGGAGCCTAGGACCACTTCTGGCTTTTTTTTTTTTTTTTTACTGTGTAGTCATGGGAACATTTACAAGAAGGAATTCTTAAAGAAGTCTCCTGGCACAAAAAGCAAGAATCCCAGCCCTAACCCTGGATGTTCTTTATCTAAGAAGCCAGGGATGTGAAGGTAAGGAGGTCTGGTGCAAATATCCAAATATAAACAATTGTTTGTTGACTCTAAAACCCCGATGAGTGTTTTCATCTTGAGTGCTTAACAGCTTTCTGACATGGTGGCAGATCCTATCTTTCTTCCTCTAGTGACCTAACAGCCTCCTCCTCCTTCTCCGTCTTCACACTCATTCAACACTTTAACCCTGAAGAGGATGACAAAGTCTTTCCTTTAGGTAGACTTAAAAGACACAAAGAAAAAATAGAGCCATTTAACACCCTGCTTCTTTCGTTATCGCCATCTCCTCTTTTTTAATTATTGTTTCTTCCACTCGCCAGTCCACAAAGACAGCCGCTAATGATTACATTCGTGGTCCTGGGCTCTGTGATCTAATTGCACAGGTTTCTGCCACATGTCTTGCCCACTTATACAAACTTTATTTGCAGAAAGAGAGTTTGAGAGGCATTTCCTTAAAGCTTTCCTGCTCAGCCTTCAAGGATTGTGTATGCTATACTGTTAGATTTGTTTTCGCCTTCAACTAACCTCCTCCAAAAACACTGGTCTATGCACAAAATGAGGAGTGTCCTGCTTGTGGAATCTGACAGTTTCCTTTTATTTTTCTTTGCTAGCTGACTACTTCCTAAGGTAATCACCCTGGAAAGTCAGAGATTTACTGACACCTAAACTCATGTTAGCATTTTTTTGTTGTCAAATTTATAGGATATATATATAATATATATTATATATTTCCTTTAGCCTTTATCATCCTCCGATCTGTGAGGAGCTATCCTTTACAGACAAATTCATCTATGTACATGAAATACCTATAAATCAAAGAAGAGGATGCCCAGAAGGAGAAATATTTAAGTCAATTTTATATAAAATAAATGGTTGATATATTTGAAGATTTATTTATATAGACTTTGGTTTTATATTAGCAAAAAAATGCAAGTCATCGATTCCTTTCTCTTTTATTCACTCTAGTTATTTAAGTATCTGTCAAAGTAGATTTATCTCTAATTTGGTTAACACATTTGATGCTAGCCTTTTAAACTTGCTTTTGGAAATGCAACTTTCAAAAACATTAAATGGTTATTCACTGACATATCAAACAATTTATAGTTCTGCAATTTTTTTAACTCAACCAGTACTTATATTTGCATGATAATCTGAATGAAAATATCAACAAATGAATATGCTTCCTATACCAAAAACATTTGTGGTTTAGACTTAACCCTTCAGTAAAATTTACCAGTCTCCAATACAAAACAGCGGTTTTCAGTGGCATGCCAGGTAAAAGTAACCAAGCCTTAAGAATTGCTAGAAAGGAGATCCTTGCTCCAATTTGTCTTTCAATCTACTGAACTTATGAGTTGGCACAATTTCTCTTCCTCTAATAGATGGCCTGGCTTCCCCCTGAGACCGAGGTTTTCGAACCATCACATGCCCAGAGTATGTTGTACTGAAAAGCTTGTCTAAGACAGGATAAGTAGTTTCCTCTTGAGATTCGTAAGCTGGCCTTTCATATATATGAACTTATCCATGAGCTAAACATTTTAAATGTAATCTTGTTCTTCCACTCTTTGTCTGGTAGTTGCTCCAGAACTGTAAATTGTTTGCTATGTTAGTAAATAACCATTCAGAGTTTCTGAAAGGGTTGCATTTAAAAGCAAGTTAGTTGGAGGAGTAATATAAACAAGGTTATTAGGAGACAGTGGCAGGCAATGCTTGCGTTTCTCGGTAGTGGATTTATGTTACAACTAAGAAAGTCTCCTTTTATATCTCTGTGGCTTCAGTTGCTCACAGGTCCTAATGTCTAATTAATCCTTACTTAAAATTCATCTAAGTAAGTTTAACACGGGTAGGAAGTTGGTTTTTGTTAGCTATTCCACCTTTAACCTTATTGCACATCTGGGAAATATTGAATTTTAGAACAGGTCCAAGTCTCTTGGCATTAACTACCTTAAAACATTAAGATATCACTAGGAATTTGCCTCTGTTTCAGAAAATCAAAAGCATATTTGAAATATAAACACAAGTGAACCACTAACATACTGTAGTGGTTGCAAGACACATTCCTTTATTCTAAGAGGGTCAGAGAAAAGAAACCCTTAGATGAAACTTGTGGAATCAGCCTAAATGGTTTGTTCTCCTAAAATATCTGTGTATGGACACTTCTTAATTCTATAAGCAACATATGGTGAATGCTTGTTTGGCTTCAAGGTAATTAAGAGAAAAATACATGCCCTACATAATGGTGTGAAAATCTCATCTAATTATAATTTAAACTGCTAAAATTTTATATGTTGTTAAAATTATAAAATAGAAATTATTAACTCAATTGATCAGATGGTTTTAATTATTTGTAAAGTTTTTGTTGTTGTTAGTTTTTTAAATCCTTGTTTGGCTGTTTTCTTCCATCTCCAATCAACCATAATGATTAGATTTTTATATTCCTGTTGTTGATATTAAGAGTGAGCTTGAGGAAAAACACACTGTAGAACTGCATTTTGAGTCAAATTTGAAGTTGTGACTTCATTCAGACACTGGAATCAGTGGTAGAATTAGAAGCAGATAGATGATGTTGTACTATTTGTTCAAGCTAAAGCTTGAAGAATTAGCTTAAATATGTATGTGGGAGCTAAGTCTGCACTTTTGAACAGACCCTTCCTTTCATCAAGATGAAAATTCAGGTAGACCAGTTAGACCTTCAGATTCTCAGGCCCTTCTTTGAAGAGTATCTGTTGCGAGGATCATTGTACAAACATTTTTCTCTACTACTTTTTTCATTTTAGAGCCTTACTCAAAAATCTAGATCTTTAGAAACTGTAAAATTTCTACTAACACCCAAATGAATATGCCCATATGCTTTACATAATTTAAACCTTCATTGAAAACAAACAAACAAAGAAAAAAAAGAAGAAGAAGATACAGCATGGGTCTATGTGTTTTTAATCCAAAGTTATTTTTTTTTTCTCAGGCATTTTCCATTTTTGGATCCTTTATTAATTTTTTTCTAAAACACACTGACATTTAAAAAACATTCTTTTAAAAGGTCACTTTGAAGACACATACGTTGTACTGGCGATGTTATATGTGCAATTAGGGCTCTTTTCTTTGTGAAGCCTTGCCAGTTTCTCAGATGAATAAATGTCTACTATCCCAGTTTTCAACACCTTTTGTATCTGTGGGTCTGACACAATGCTATTGATCCCATTTTGCTTGCAAAAAGCATGTGGAACTCAGGATGAGATGTGGTTACTAGCCAAGCTACACAGAACTAAGGACCACCAGGAACCACATTCACGGACACATCATGCTCAAAGGAATGTAACAGAGTGCCATATTATGGTTGCCCAATACTTAGTTATTGGTTGATATTTTCATGTGGACACTTTGGAGCTTGATCTGGAGATATCCAAGCTGTGTTCTGAATGTAGTGCACATGAAAATAAACAACTCAAGAAGGGGAGGGAGGGAAAAAGGGAGGGAGGAAGGAGAGAGAGAGAGGGAGGGAGAGAGGGAGGAAGAAGGAGAGAGAAAAAGAAAGAAAGAAAGGAAGGAAGGAAAGAAAGAAAGGAAGGAAGGAAGGAAGGAAGAAAGAAAGAAAGAAAGAAAGAAGGAAAGAAAGAAAGAAAGAAAGGAAGAAAGAAATTCCTATGAAACGTCACACTCCTCAAAAGCAGCTACTGGAATCATGCTCATGATAGTCCTCTATCCTAGATGTAAATCACATTTTACCAATGGAATAAAACAAAGAAAAGTTTAGCATATCTAAAAGCCTTCTTTTGTTTTTGATTGGATCTCTATTGACAATAGCTTCAGCTTTGTCTTAGCAAACTGCAAACTCTAGTTTTAGAAAAACTGGTTACCTTCTCCTAGTCTCCCTTCTCATCTGTAGGATAAGGAAGTTGCTGCAGAGGTGAGTATCAAAGCTTTTACCATCTGTATAGTTCTGTGATCGATGAACAAGAGCGACCTTTAACATTTGCCATCTGATTTTATACTGCAAGTACCATGGTACATGGCACTGCTTATTTCATTAGCCTCACATGTTCAATTTCCCCATGTTAGCCTAGGATGGCTTCGCTGTCTTATTTTCAAGGAACTATGCTTATACCCCTTGGCCACAATAGGTGATTTTTACAAGAACTTTTAAACCTACTTTGGAAATAAAGGCAGTATTGAGTGGTATCCATGTCCCACCACCCTCTCGTGGGTGAAACCATGTATTGTTTATATTACCCATAAACTTGATTGGGTAGTAGCTCTCAACAATTTTCACAGATTATCTAAAATAAAGCCTCAATTTCTGCATTTCCAAACTTGCAGATGATTTAAAAATCATTCACAAGAATAGTTCAGGCATTCAGACATCCTGACTTAATGATGAAACTCCTAGTTTCCCTAAGAGTTCATGTGACTGGAGAAGACCTTTACATTTTTCTAGTGGGTTCAGTATTAATGTTTGTTATGTCTCCAGTCCTCTTCAGAGCTAGTGTCTTTGTTGGTGCCAATCTGAGAATTACATTCCTAAAAAAGCTCCTTTTAATAAGGATGGTTTAAGAGAAAATTCAAATTTAAGTCTTCCTGGGATTGTATGATCACCAAACTCTGTGTAAAATTTTATTATTTGAAAATATTCATTTATTTATGAGTGGAACATTGTTCATGAAAATCAAAAATTTCTTTCTATTTAGTTTATTCTTTGTTATAATTTTAATTATGAAAATGACTATCAAAGATTAGGAAAAAAAAAAAAAAGAACTGCTCTATGACTTCATATCTTACAGCCCAGAAAATGCCAACCAGTTGATAAAATGTGCATCATTTCTCTGGATATTAGATATATTTGTAAAAGACATATTTTCACATTACTGTTCCCCTATGCTTTCTAAGATTTTTAAAAGAAGCATCTTCTGCATTTATTTCATTAACGTTTTTAAAAAGCTTTTTACTCATTATTCCTGGTTATTATGTCTTGTGATTATAAATTGAATTCCTAATTCTAAATAAATGAATTTATTTATCATTTGTAGTCAATTTATAGACATTGATCCTTCTCTTTACATATATATACACACATTTATAATATTTCTGCATATATACATATATATTTGTGTGTATGTATACATATATGTATGTACATGTATAGATATTTTAGATGTATTAACCTATACTCATAAGTAATATTTTAGTATTCCTCATATACATTGTTCAAAGATTATTTTATATCCTGTTTTTTGTATGCCCATTCTTTGACAGAATTCTGTAACTTGAAATCAGGTATAAAATTTTCTACTTCTGGCATTATATTAGTATTTGAAAGTTCATATTTTACAGTACTTTATATTTCTGGCCTCCACATTAGGCATGTTTAACTTATATTTATTTTATTTATTTTGATTCAATAATATTTATAAATAATCAGCCTAACATACTTAATAAAATAAAAATAACACAGACTACCAGATCCTTTCATTTTTTGTTAACCATATCACTTTGTCTCCCAGGCCCTTTTCCTTTAAAGAAAGGTGGCAGAGGACTTCTTCCTGAATCATGGAATTAAGGAAGCCTATGGAACAGTGCTCATGGGTCTTGGCTTTGAAAGTTTCCAATTAGTTGGATTAGGTCCTGCTCTCTTTATCTATTGTCTGTGCGACTTTGAGTGGATTGTGTGATCTTGATAAGCCTGGGTCGTTCGACTGTTATCTCTGATAACAATGGGATTTAAAACTCTGTAGAAAATTAAATGACATGATACCTTCAAAGCATTTGCAATGATGACAATAATACTTCTGTGGTAAAATTGTTGTTAATTAATCTATTTTACTAATTCCAGGAGACAAAGTTCTCATTTCAGTTATGTTCCATATAACCTGAAGTTCAGAGAGGAAAGGTGATATAGGGGAAAACAAAGAAACACAAAACAGTAATCAAAGTGACACTCGGGTTTCCTTCCCTACTACATTCCTCAATACTTGAACAAGAAAGAGGACAGTCCCAGTTAACTAGTTACAGCCTTATGACTATACCACTGCAAAAGAGGTTTTTGAATTGTTACTGATGATAGAAATATTTAGTGTTTTGCTCATAAATGTTATTGAAGTTTCTAAAGCTGGTAATTCTATGCCCTATCGGTAATCTCAGCTAACTTAAAAATGTTGCACAGCTGTTATACTGAAATATAATAGAGATAATACCCAAGGAAAAATATTGTGGAATTCTAAATGAGAGGGTAATCAATTGAACTGAACAGAATTGTAGAGGATAATCTGATAAAAAGCAACATTTGGGCTAAAAACAATTACAATATAGTTTACAATTATATAAGTTGTGTCATCTGACACATATCATTTTTAACATTAACCAAAAGTTCAGGCCTAGGAAATGCAATAACAAAGAAAACCGTGGAAGGTCGGGGCTAAGCAAAGGAAGCCACGCTACCATTAATGAAGTGATAGGGCTGCCCAGCTAAAGCGCAGAGTAACCTACCTGCTCAAATCATTAGGAGTTCATGAGTTTTGTTCAGTACACGTCATTTTAAGCCAGTTATTGTAGGTGCCAAACACTATTGGGATATAAAATGCTATGTGACTAAAACAGTAGAATTATTTATTAAGTAATGTTGAGATTATTACAAATGGTGGTGACAAACTGAGAAAAATCTCGGTGGCCAACTAAGGGAAATGTGTTGGATAAATTGTTATCCCCATATACAGTCAGTGAATTTTGACCTATGGTTACAACAATGGTAAAAACTATGGTAAATTAAAGATTTCAATAATTGCTAATAATGTATTCTTTAAACATAATACTAGATATAAACAATTCTATAATAATATAATCCAATTTAGGTGATACATGTAGTTTTGATTTACCTGAGAGGAGGAAGATGACCCAAAATAATAGGAATGATATAGTTTATATTTTAAGTTTTTTACTGTTATTCAGTATTTTCTAGAGCTGATATTCATCACTTTTTCCCCATAAAATAAAATTGACTCTGAGAAAAGATAACTTGATAATCAAAGATGACAAATAGCAAACCAAAGAGAAATTATGCTCTGTGTAGGACTCTGGTTCTGAGTTCCTGCACTGACCAGAGCTCCTTCTGCTATTCATAGGAGATAAATGCTTTTCTGCATTGAAAGATGTCCCCCAGCTCCCATGCAGGCAGATAAAAGCATCCCTCTAGCTTGGGCTTTGATGTGTTTTAAAGATCATCAGAGCTTTCCCCTGCCCTTCCTTCCCTCTGACACAAGTTCAAAGAGACTTTTATTATGAAGGGATGCAACTATAACAAGTCTCTTCCTTCCTCTAATTTATGATGTAAAGTCTCCTCATAACTCTATCAGAAATTCACCAACTTTAAATACTCTGTCAAATTTCATTGGCTGTTGTGATTCATAGCTTCTGCTTCTAGTATCAAAGACAAGAGAATAGAGACACAGTTATTCAGTGCAAGGATTAATGTGGGGAACCAAGTAATATCCACAGGAAGGTTATTTAACCAGGTACTTAATAATGAATTTGAAGCATGTTAAAAATGTCAGTCAGAATGTGGATAGATGTTCCTGCAAAGCCAAAACAATGAATCTAATTTCCTGTTTATTTAGAATGGGCTCTGTTTAATTTGAAAAAGAAATCTTTCCTCTTATCATTTTTTTCTAAAAGTGATCTAAGTACACAATGAATATGATTTAAGGAAAGTGCCCTATGAAAATATTCCAAGTATATAATCTCTCCAGAGAACATTTTAAATGGATTTAATAATTTTTATGTGTATATCTTAACTTCTTAGTATTATAAAATGACCAGGATAAATTATTTTAGAATTTGGTGCACTACTTATAAATAATATTAATGCTTAAGGCATTGATACAAAATTAATCTATCACCCAAAGTAATTCCCCATGTTGCAATATAATTTACTTTAATTGTTAAAAAGGACACTGGTTCTTTTTTTTAATACTAAATTAAATAGTTATCATGCCTAGGAAGATTAAAAATAAAACAACAAAATTTAGAATCTTCATAGTAGGATACTCAGTCTATCATAGTTTTCTTTGTCTGTGTGAGTCTGCTTCATTTGTTCTGTTATGCCAAGATAATTCTGTTGTGTGTTTGCAAATTATCTGAACCACAATGGCAGCCTCCCACCGACACTCTGTATGTGAGAACAGTAACCTATTAGGCCCATGCTGAGAACTGTCTACTTCTTTCTCCACTTGGAAATTCTTTGAATGGTGTCTCCTTATCTTCCAGGTTTCCTCTGGACATTTGACCCCTATCTGTAATGTCAGGGCTTCCTGTTCTTTGCTCTTCAGCTCCGCACCTTTACCACTCTGGGTTATAATCTCCCTCCTCCCTTTCAGGCTCCCTGTTATCTCAAACAAAGGGTCATCACTTTAGGCCATCTGCCTTCATTCTTTTTGTGTCCTATCAACACCAGTCTTCACATTGGAAGACTTAGGTCTCTATGCTTACACACTGCTTTCAAATGAAGTACTGATGTGCACATTTCTCTTGCCTTTCAGTTACTTTCTCTACTGTTTGGTTAGTGGTAAGGAAAACAATGGTAAGACATTAGTATTTATGGGAGACCAAGAAGGAGGAATTTGGGGATGCGGTTTTATCTTTTGTGTTCACACCGATAACCATTGCGGCTTCATTTTATATATCTGTGCATCTACAGTTGTGGACAGTGAGTGATGGGCTGTCTTAAAGAAGAGAAGAAAACATAGTGAGTGCAGACAGAAATGTAAATATTTGAATTACCACAATTTGGAAGGTGAAATGAACCAGAGTAATAATATTCTTTGAGCTTGCTTCTTTCTTCAAGAATATAGGAGTTACCCAGGTGTGGTGGCACATGGCTGTAATCATAGTTCCCCTCAGTATGAGGCAGGAGAGTAGCCATGAATTCAAGGTCACTCTGGCTATACAGTCACTTACAAGTCAGTTTGGGTTACTTAGCTATTAGGAAGCTAATCTGGACTCCAAAGTAACACTGTCTTCAGGAGAAACAAAGCAAGTGATGAAATGTGAGAGCTGTAAACTCATGTGAGAATCGAAAACCTCCATATCAACCCTACATCCATAAGGTGACAACTCTTGGATCTTTGGTGTTGTCCTTGAGACTAGCATAGCAGCATCTGTCTTTCAACATTAAAAGAAAAGATCCACCCAGATTAAATATAGTTCCAGGCTTTTTTGTCCAAATGTGAAATATTTCTTTTCATTATTGTTTGTATTTACATAATTAGCTTACAGTTTGTATCACTTTGGACTACACAGCATACAATAGGTGTGAACTTCTAAAAGAAAATGCCATTTAAGAACTTAGACTACCACCCAAAACAAATTCAATGGTATTTTTTTTTTCATGTTGCTTTGTTTAGATATTTCTTACCTTACTGGTCTTTTGTTTATACTATGGATCTGTTTTTGTGTTTTGATAGATTGTTTGTATGGAAGTGTTTCTTTACTTCTTTATTTTTGTTTATTTTATTTCATTCTGATGTTTTGTCTTTCTATTTGTCTGTTTGTTTTCTAAAGAGAGAGAGAAGGAAGCCTTGGGGTTGAAAGGGTGAGGAGATGGGGAGGATCTGGAAGAAAATGAGGAGGGGAACCATGATCTGAATATACTGTATGAAAAAATATTTTCAATAAGAAGAAAAGGAATTTAGGCTACATTGCGGTACGTTTCTTTTTCCAGTCACAGATTCAGAAAATATAAAGTCAGAAATATAGAGAAGAAAAAGTAAAAGAATTTATTCTACTTTGCCTAAAGGGAAAATAATGTCAGGCAAAGAAAAAAAAATATGTATCTGAGAAATTAATGTTAAAAGTACTTTAAGAATTGATTTATATTTTGTCTTGAAATACTTTTCTAACTAATGAGAAAAAAATACTCTAATCAAGTCTTTATTTTTTGTTGTTTTTCTAAGTCTCTGGCATGTAGCTGATTATCACTCTAAAATAAGTTTGCATAGGAGTTCAAAAATAAATACAAAGAGCAAGAGATGAGTGTTGATCAAGTAGCAATCCTACCATAGAAGTCTTTCATGGACTTGGTTCCTTCGCCATTTCTGTTTTACAGATTTAATGAATATGTCTTCCCGAAAACTTAATATATGAATATATATATATATATATATATTCAGTTTAATAAAGAGTTAAATTTAACATTTAAAGACTTATCAATAAACAAGAATTAAAAATATAAATTTAAAATGACTCCATCCAGTTCTACTTTCTTGGAACACAGTATTAGATTTACTGAATGCAGTGAAGGACTCATAGAATATGCTTTATTATTTTATATATTTGGGTAGATAGATAAAAACATGGATAAGTAGATGGTCAGATATATTTCTGTTCCTTATTTTCTATGATGGGGAAAAGGAACATAAAGTTCAAAGTCTTCAAACAGGAGAAGACTTATTCTTTAGGGAAGAGCAATGGAAGGATGAACTGTCCACATTCAGTCCACCCTATTCTATGGAAAGCATGGTGGATATTTCACATCAATTACTGGAAGACCTACATCAGCTAGAGAACTGTCCTGACCCCTCAATACTGCTCTTAGGATGGACTAGAAGAATAGAACATCTGAGATGACTGAGGAAAAAAAGCTGTGACTCTGGATTAATGATGGAATTTAAAACTAGAACTCAGGTCTGATTTACATACTTTTAATGACTGAATAACACCAATTCATAGAATATATATGAGGAACAAGCTAATGTATAGAAAGCATTAACATTGGTATTCTTATCTTTGTATTGCAACTAATAGAGTAGACTTTATGATAAGTGATAAAAGACAGGGGCTGGAAGGCATTGTAATCTTTTGTATAACTTTTTAAAAAATAAGCTGTATAGCTGTTAATTGTTCTACTATAGTGTGAATATCTGGGAATGTAAGCCTATCTAGAAGTTAATGAGTATATTTTCAATTCTTTCATCCTTACTGTATTTAAAAATACTAGTTTCTACCATTGAGAATTATATTGTTTTATGTTAAATTAGATTTTAAAGCATCTGGTCAAATCCACAATAATGTTATTACTGACAACTGATGTAATTAAACAATAACAATAGCTGATGTAAGGTTTATATGCATGCTTTTTACTATGGAACACAAGTATGCAGAAACTAAATTTTACCTTAAACCAGCCACTAAAATTTACTAAAGCAATTTTCCAAAAGTTGATAAATGCTAGACATACCTAAGTGTTCAAATAACAACATAAAGACCATATATATATGAACATAAATAAATGTTAGTTTATTAGATATGAATTGTCAAATAGCTTATATAAGTAGCAACTTGAATAATAATTCAAAGGAATTTTGGATAATGAAGTTTATGGAAGGCTTGATGGAAAAACCAGAATCCATTATTATAAAGTATTTACTGACTGTCAGCTATAGCCCAAATCCCAAGCAAAAATCCTTACCATCGCCCAGATGAAAACACACAAGAAACAATTATAGGGAAGTGAGGGATTGAAACCAGGTCTTACACAGCCCAGGTTAGACCAGAACTCCCTATGCACCTGATGATAACCTCCTGATCTTCCCGCCTCTGTCTCTCAAGTAATTGTCTCAAAGAACTGCCCCATCACACCTGGTTTAAGGTTATTTACAACATTAAAACTTAGTACTAAAAAAAAAAAAAAAGTCATAAATTTGAAAGAACCTTGTAGGGTAGGAGAAGAGTTCATATGTTGGGTGAAAAAAAATGTAGTAAGAAGCGTAATTAGGATATATTGTATACATACATGAATGTATACATGAATAAATTGTAAAATTTTCATTTCTTTTCATTTAAAAAAATTAAATAAACACAGCACATCAATTATATGCGCCATGGAGTTCTATGATAACATCTCCAAATTTAAGGATGCCAGTTTCCCTCTCAGATTACTAAACGGAATCTGTAACACCAAAGCAGTGATAGTGTGAGACTTTACTACATTATGTACTGGCCTCACAACGTGATATTTCTTTTCACATTGCACCACAAAATTTGATAGCCTCTCATTATGTTTTATTATTTTTAATGAATTTAAGTCATTTCAACACCTCTTTCTCCCACTTCTAACTTCTCCTCCTATATGCCTTCCACCCCATCTCAAGTTAATGACTTCTTCCTTTGTAATTATTATTTATACACTCCTTTCCCCCACAGACAGATATTAATACTGACCCCACTTAATGTTGCTCTTACGTACATATGTTTAGGACTGACCCTTTGGGATAGGATAACTTACTAGATGAATACATCTCTGGAGAAGACTGGTTCTCTGTTTAGGAGCATCCTCATCATGATCTACTTATCCTTCTGTCAGTTTCTTAAGTGCAGGGAACAAATATCTCTAAGATTGGTGCAGATTCATGTGTGTGCATGCGTGAATGCGTGTTTGTGTGTGTGTGTGTGTGTGTGTGTGTGTGTGTGTGTATGAATAGTGGGGTGTGCATTCACACAAGCAAACACAATCTAATCGCTAAATGTAATGGTATAATTATTCACTACTAAAAGATTTTGTTTTCCATTTAATGGTTCTACTTACAATAGGTTTTTCTATTTAAAGATTCTTTTATTGTCCAAATTCAGTGTAAAGTATTAATTCTATGTGGAAAGTTTTGTCAGTTGACAAGGGCAGGAGGAATCGTTACATTCATAACTTACACTGCATTTTCAAAGTCTAATATTTTTCAAGCCTTGATTTAATGTGTAGCTCAAAAGTAGAAAATGTGGTTAAAGATCACAAAGTAGCAAAGGGTGTAGGCAGTTATATGATTATTTAGCACAAAGTGTCTAATGGTTTCATTCTTAATCCCATTCTACTGAAGTGTGGCATACTTAATTTTCTAGTTGTCACATAACATGTTGAGGAAACATGAGATATAGCTGAGGTGACATAGACATGATATGAAATAGTAGAGTCATAAAATGACATACAGCTTTCTAATCCTTATGATATGTAAAGCAAAATCTCAGCTTAGTAAGTATGTCTTTAGGATCTCTGGAAAGCTGGATTTTAGTTCTCACTTTAATAGGTGAGCGCTTTACTCCCAAACTTAGATTATTCTGTAAAACACACCATACAACGGTGACTTGATATAATTTTCTTTCTATTATTTATTACTTCTTGTTTATGGCAATAGATATTAAATTTCCTTTATGAGAGATGATTCCCTTTAAAAAATATATTATGTTAGTACACACATCAAATCAATTTTAAGGAAATATTTAGTAAGTAATAAGATAGAGGCATAACAGACACAGCCAAGTTTGTAGCAGTACTATTTGAAATAACTGTTGAAGAAATAATACTAATGTTGACATAACAACCCAGCAGTGGAAAACTGACTCCTATATACTGGCATACAACTAACAAACCAAAGAGGTATATGGATGTGAAGCTACACACAGAGGTGGAGAGGACAAGCCATGTTGAATGGCCAGAAGTCTGCTTAGAAGAGTAAACACAATGTGCCTATAGCAACAGTGAGTCAGTTGAGACTGAAGTGACAGAGCAGATATGGATGTCAAGGCTGAGTGAGGCTCAGTGCGCTCCCTCCCCAAGGTTTAAGGATTCCCATCACCATAGTTCAGTTTAAAGAATACTGAATCCAATTGTACCACAAAGGCAAATTCAGGCATATGATGGAACCAAGTTTGCTTAATGATAAGCAATTAGTATGATGGCATTAGCATACCTGTACTTGACAATAGACTACCTTAAACCTATACAAAATATAATTTGCAAAAGTTTAAAAAATTACATGAATGCTTAATTTTCCCCCCTAAGTTGGTAAAATTGTCAGTTTTAGTTGAAATGGAATATAGGAAAAGTTTTAAATTAGGATTTCTGGCTTTCTTCCCTCCCCCCACCCTCTCCCTCTGCCCCTGGCCTGGACCACTTCTGATTTGAGAGACAAATACTTTGTGTTTCCAGTACTTGAGATGGAGAGAGTGCTCTTCCCTTCAAGGGGATTTTCCGTGGCCTAATGCTAATAATAACAGTGTTTCAACATTGTTCTGATTTTATGGTATGCACTGGGTCAGTGACTTCTATGGGTCAGTAAAGGAAAGGAAGTTTTTGGATTTTCAAAGGATTTCACTTGAAAAAATAACTCTGTGTTTGGATAGAACTCATTTGTCTATTCCTAGTAACATCTTCAATCTAGACTGCATATAATACTCATTTCCCATGTTTTGTTTTCTTTTTATTGCATATGGACCATTGATTTTTGGCTTTTCGTGCCAAAGGTTTCAGCTAATTTAACTCATAGTTACATCATATCTTGTATAGCTTCAAAACATACATGTTGTATTGATATGTACCATTTTTCATTCTGTTTGGTGTTTGTAGCCATGAAATAATAAATTTATTTTAAAACACAAAAACTAACTTTTCATCATGATGTGAGTTTAATAATTCTAAGTAGGGGGCCAAAAATACTTTCATGTTAATATCTACTTTTTGCTAAGCATGGTGGCATGTGACTGTGATCTCAGTACTTGGGAGGTGGAGTCAGGGAGATCAGGAGTTCAAGGCTGTGCTTTATTTCATAGCAAGTTTTAGGCCTGACTCTACCTCAAAAGAAAAACAAAATCACCACCAACCAACAACAAAACCCCTCAAATGCTAAAAGCTGAGGGTTAATGATAAATTTGCATATTTTAAGATAATGAATGGTAGAAAGAAAAATTTGGATGGTTTGACTTGAGCAAACACTGAAGGGAAATGTTATTTTTAGAATGTATCAGATTCCATCAAATTTTTATTCATCTGTTCACAAGAACATTAACGTAATAAAAGTTTCCATTGTTACCCAGCTGCCAACCACTTTTGCCTAAGAAAGTGATTATTTTCATCACTAATATCTGTCTGTATATGAGGCTGTAGCAGCAGCATGTCTGAATCTCTCACATTAAAAACATCCTTTTTTTTTCCCCCACTGACTAAGGGTTTTCTACCTTTCTCTGCATTTTTGTTTTATGTTTCCTTTCTCAGGAACACATGGATTTTCTGTAGGTTAGCGCTTTATTGTTCTGGCCTCTCCTGTCCTCATCAGCTCAGTTGGGCCTCTACCTTCACTCATCACCCTCAGTGGTGCCCACTCCAAAGCTCTTATCTCAGACCTTCTAAGGAAACTGTTTTCTCACCTGTCATCTGTGATGATTCTCTTTATAGGGGTATTCATTGACACCATTTCTTTCTTTATCTTTTCCAATTCCCTACTCACCATGGAAGTGCAATGCTAACTTTGGATTTGGGCCCAGATGCTCTGTGTTGTTTCCAAAGGGATCTGTTTCATGAGTTTAAATCCCAAACACATGTCAATGATGCCCAGACAGACATCTTTAACTGTAACATCTTTTGTAAGTTCATAACCCTCACCTTAACAGCTCTTGAAATTTTAATGGTTATCTTACTATCTCTGAAATTAACTGAGTGATTCTCTTGAAGTTGTTCCTTGACCCAAGGTCCCTCTAAGCACAAAGAAACACAAATTCACTCTTCACATACTTGTATCTCCTTCTCCCATAGGCAGTAAAATTAAAGACTGATAGTGTTCTGCTTCCAATGTGTGTCTAGATGTCATCAGTTCTTACACATCCACTGTTAGCAGCTATCGCCTGAGCCTTTCTTTGCTTGGTTAAGGCTTTCATGTTTCTCTTCTAGCTTCTCATTTCCAAAGTGGCGTCGTTCACCTCTAGGAATCCCTTCACTAACTTCCTACTATTAGGAAGGATGTTAGACATTTTATGGGCTATGTAATCACAATCTATTCCTTAACTTCTTCAGGTTTATTCTCACAAGTTATCAGTCTCAATTTTTTATTCTTGATTTTTCTTAAATTTGATGAGTTTATTTTTCAAGGCTTCTGAGAGTCATTTCCTTGATATTGATATGGTAGTGTATTTGCCAAAAACAATTTGGAGAGGAAAGGGTTTATTTCATTCTACGCATCCATCCTGTGACAGTCCTTTACTGATGGAAGCCAAGGCAGGAACTGCAGGAGAAATTATGGAGGAATGATGCTTACTGGCGTGTTTTCCAGGCCTTGCTCAAATTGCTTTTTCATACAACTCTGGGATATCCAACACAACAGTATTTTTCTAGAAAATACTTCAAAGGCCGAAGGCAATTCTTCAATTGAAGCTGCTGCTTCTCAGGAGACTCCAGTTTGTGTCAGGTTGACAAAGTTACTGGCACAGGCCTGCTTTACCCCATCATCCACTAATAGCAAACACTATTCCTTCGTATATGGAAACTGATATCAGCATTACCTTCCAGTATTTCTACCTAGAGATTTTTACAATAATATAAATTTTTTATGACATCTCATAAGTGACTTCTAAACATTTAAATTGTATATAATTATAGAGAAAATTGAATAGTGTTATTAAATGTCTTCATTAAGTTATTTAATTTAAATAACTACATATGACTAATGGCTGTCATTGTTGAATAGCATAGTTCTATCTCACCAGTGTTTTCCATCTGAAAATCATTCATATTCATTTTGCATTTATTTGTCTACTTTTGAAAAAGCTCTTTTACGTCTGTGTGGGATACATGAGAGAGAGGACTCCGTAGGTAAAGATGCCAACCACAAACATGATGGCCTGAGTCCAACTCTGTGACCACATGAGGCCAAAATAAATAAATAAAATATTGAAAACTAAAAAGCTCATTAGGTCAGGTGGTCTCATTAGATCAAGTCTCAACTCTTGTGTAGGCTGGAGCTAACAATATTTCCTTTTATTTTGGAAGAGTTATATTCATCCTTCACATAGAAGCCTAGAGGTCTGCTTTATGTGGTATTTCTTCTGCCAAGCCATCAGTATCTTTTGAAGAATAATTTGAATGTATCTGGATAGAAATTTATCATACCTTGGCCATACATTGTTTGTTATATGCTAAATTACATCTGATACAGAGGCTGTAGCTTCTTTCAGGACCTTAGCTTGAAACAAAGGATTTGAGTGTAGCACTCAGTAGATGCTGAATGGGTAACTGTTCATTAAACACAATTCACATCCAGATAGCAGGATTCATTCCACTGTACTTGTGGTTGTCACCTAGTCACTCTGTCTTAAGATTTGTATTATTTCTATAGAAAAATAATTCTCTCCTTTTTATAAAAAATAAAGAGTCTCACGTTTTAGTACAGGCTTGCCTACTGCTCATTTCATTTTGTATTTCAAACTGGCCTTGAATTCTTAACAATCCTCTTGCCTTAGCCTTTCAAGCACTATTTTTTCAGGCATGAATCAATATGACTTTTTCTCTAATTTTTGTAATATATAAAAAATACTTTTGTTTGGGTAATACAAGTTTATGTTTGGATAATGATATGTTTTTATTTAATTTAGAAGGCAAATATAGGATCATTTCAGAAAATCATTCTGCAGTGCAATTTTTTAAAGAATGTCATAATTTGGCATAAATATAACTAGAAAATGTTTGAATGAAATTTTTAACAAAAATGAGGCTTGTCCCAAGAAACCCCACGAAGACTCTGTCTGCCTTCTAGCTATACTATAGATGAACTGGATAATGGTGTCAATGAAACTTTTCCTTTAAAAAGAGTTACTCATTTCAAGGAGAGCCAGCAGTGAATTATTAAAAATGCATTTTTGAGACCACTGACAATAATAGAATAAAATAATCTATAAGTATTAAACAAAGTTAATGCTAATAAAACTTACTAATGGAATCATCTTGCCATAAATGGAAGAAGAACTGGGGACAAAAGAAAGGGCACTTGACTTGGGATCTGGATTTCATAATCATTCTGACACTAATTGTGCATATGTGTGCTCGTTCAGCCCTTGGAGCTGCAGCAGAAAAGTCAGTACAATTTTCTACCGCTCCCATCCCAGATAAGAAAAACCTGTGACCCTTCTCATTATCTCCTCTCAGAAGCAAGTTGCTAGGATTAGTGAAAATAAAATGTGGACTACCCAGTTAAAGCTAAACGTAAACATCATAGGAATCTGTACTTAGTGCTTGGGAATTCCCTGTGATGTTTTGCACATGTCTATTTACAGTAAAAGTCATTTGTTGTTTAACGGAGATCTTGGAATAAACCATTTCTTAGAGGAAAGTTGTTAACTGATGAAAATCTGATAATTTTGTGTGGAAAAGGCTCTGACAGGCCGTTAGTCATCTTATCCTTTCCAGTAAAATGTCACTCCTCGTTTTCATGTGTATTCCATTCCTTAGACAATGTGTCAGTTGCCCTGTAAAGTAAGGCTTATTTTCTGTAGAGTTCCCACAAACTCATTCAAGACAGTTGTATATGGTGGGCACATACATTACGCCAATGCAAATAGTCAAATAATCAATAAGTAAGTAAGCAAACAAATAAATAAATAATCAAAAGGTGTGCTTTTTCCCCACAGTACTTTGGTCCTACTTATTGCTCCTATTTTTCCTATAATCAATAAATTTTTCATTATCTGCTTGCCTCCACAGTCTTTTACTGTGATTACTTAAACTTTTGATGAATGTATCCCCTACGTTTAAATCTATGGTATACATTAATGCCTAGATCAGCTACGTACTGGTTAGAATTTTTATGGGTGTCAAACTAATACATGAGCGTTTTAATAAGAAAACTATCCATGAGTAAACAGAATAATAACTACTATAGAATGTATTATGTATAGTATAATATCACTCAGAGTATCCATTTATTATGTAATTACATGATCACATGTAAGTGAAAGCTACATTGGAGATTCCCTCTCTAAGAAAGGCTATCATTAATAAAACAGCAGCAAATGCTGTTGAGGATACATGAGAAAGAGAATACGTACATATTACTAGTAGGAATATAAGTTAGTTTAGTCACTGTGGAAACCAGAAAGGGAATCATTCACAAATTAAGAATAAAAGTACTAGTCAAAGTAAACTATTCCTGGAAATGTGTCCACAGAAGTCAAGGCCAACATGCCACAGAGATCAGGCTCATCATGTTTATTGTAGCTGTCATGATAGCAAATTATGGAATTAGCTTAGGTGTCTGTAAGGGCATAAATGGGTGGGCAGAAACACACAAGAAGAGTTATTCATCCATAAAAGCACAAAATTATGTCACTTGTAGAAGAGTGGAGGAAATAGAAGACTGTTGTACTGAGCAAAATAAGTTAAACCCAGAAACATATTAGACAAATATTGCAGACATTCTCTCTCTTTTCTTGCACACATATAATATCTATAATATACATCTATGCATACGTATATCATGAAGTCAAGTAAGAGCCTATTTGGGAAGAGCAAGGATACCAACATGTGCAGGGAATGGGGCATTAGAGTGGGCGTGAGGGTTTAATATGATCAAAGTACATGGTATATTTGGATAAAGTATCATCAGGAACAGAGTTTGCTGTGGGATTACATCTCCTAGAAATGTCGAGAACCTTCATGCTACATGGCTACCTAAACAACACATGAACAAGAATACTAGTGTAGAAAGGGGCTTATGAGGCCTCAACCCTACACAAAAGCCTACAGGCAACCAAGAAATACTGAGAGTGGGAGAGGCAGTCGTTTTCAGAAGAGAACTCAACAATTGGTTATTCGAACAAAATGATCAGTTCTGAAAAATTATCTTTACAGGTATGTCCAAATTTCCATCCTCGCAGAGAAAATGTCACATAGACATCAATCCTCACATACATGTTAAAAGTCCCTGAATGTGGTGTAATGTTAGGCTATAGTGGTCGGTCATGTGTGGGAATTTGGTCCATTAGAAAGCTGTAATACAGCTGGAGTTTGAATACTAAATCTGTGATGGATAAAACCCAGGGCTACCAGTTCAGCTACTGCCTGCCCTGAGTCACACTATCTCCTTTCCAAAACATATGTAACATATTAACAATCCAATAATTAGTGCACATTCCTGCCTGCTCCTTAAAATCCCACTCCCAGAGGCTGCCTTGGTGAGATCTTGGTTTCATTAGCTTGCATGATTCACTTCCATTCTAACACCAGTTTTTTTTCAAGGGATTAGGCTTTCTACCCGACAGAGCAGTATTGATGTAAGTTCAGGCCTTTGCAAATCAGTCATTTTCATTCTCTTTGCATAAAACCAGTCTCCAAATGATGTGTACACACAATTAGAAATGTAATCTAAAGGGCATCAATGAGAAGAAACATAAAAGAATATTTATTTTATTTGCATCTACAGTTAGAAAAACCTAGTAGGAAAACAAACAATTCACTGAGCAAGGCCATTATCTCCTGGTCTACACAGAACATGTAAAAGCTCCATCTTCCCAAAGCCCTCTGAGAAATGTGGCCCTGTCTAAGATTAGGAAGGCTGTGTGAAATCTAAGCATGCTATCTTTCTTTTATAGCATAATGTGTGTTTTGTAGATATGACAAAGAATAGCTAGAACCAAAAGAGAAAATTACTTTAAAATTCTGATACAAAAGATTCAAAGACAGGATATATATATATATATATATTTCATACATATGTGTGTATACACATAGTCATTATATATATGCATGTGCAATTTATTTTTGGTGTGATATTCTTTACTAAGAAGATAGAGTATGAAAAAATAAATCACCTCAGATTTCTTAATGTAAAGCAAAACCTGATCAATCAGGTATTAGTATACAGAAGGTATAGAAACAAGGAACACAGAATGAATAGTTCCTATTTTTCACAATACTTTTGCAAAACTAACTCATAACAATACAAGCACCACAGAATAGAAAGTTCAGCTATCTGACTGCTGGTTATTCTGAAGATAAGATGCATTATTTATACAAGTATCATAGTTCATTTTTTATTCTGTATTTGATAAGTAGCATAAAGTGAGATAAATAATCTTAAGACATACTTTTGGCCAAATATTTGAAGCACAACACTGCCTTTCCCATGAGACTTGACTCATTAATGCTTAAACAATAGAATGCTGATCACACAAGTCCTCAGGTTAGGAAAGGAAAAAGTTGCTAAAATGTATTCCCTAGGAAATCAATGCTGGGGATAGAAGGATTTAATATCAGTTCCATCCATAAACTTTAACCAACCCCATCCCAGCTCATGACTCCATATTCAGCAAAAAAGGGACAATACAAGGTATTTTTTTTTTTTTGCCAACTATGCTTTAACAAATCTGAGAATCAAGATCAATTAGATGGACATTAGCAATCCGGTTAATATTGGACAATTTTTTCTACTGAGAGGGAGTGGTTCCCATGGGCAAAATCTAGATAAGAGAGCACACTCGTTATTAACAACAAAATGTTGAGTATGTTTTAGTTTATCATAAAATCAACTCTCTTTGTCCCTGATGGTGAATTAAACCTAAATTCAACTTAGATTGAAGTCCAAAATAAGTAATTTTATTAGCTGATCTACCTAACACTTTATTACACAATGAATTTGATGTCGTAAACATGCTTTTTGGCAATCTGTTACTTTAGCTCAGGGACTGACTTGGAAAACCCTGGACAACATTTGGATAATGACAATCTCATCTTGTCTGCTTTGGAGAGTAAAAACGTAAACAAAATGAACATTGGCTTGGCAGCAAAATGCAACGGACTTTGTGTCTGTTCCTTCCTAATATCCACATCCCAGGCTGTTTTGTGAGTATATTTCTGGAAGTAGGAATGACTCCATGCTTGTAGTCCGGGCAAGGATCTAACACTGCACTATCAACTGGTTTCCAGAGTGAGACAATTTCTGTGAAGAGTGTTACCCAAGAAAGTCATCAATTTATCTGCTATTTTAAAAAGGCGTTCTAGAGATCTCTGAAACTTTAATGGAGGGAGTGTCCATGAAAAGGTGTCTCAGATGGTTTTAGTTGTTGGGATGAGCAAGGCAGCTTATCAAACTGCCTCAGTATTACCCAACTGCCATTCTGGGGGAGCAGCAATGAGGTGAGAAAGAAAAGAATTATATACTTTAGTCTAACCGGGTGACCTGGTATCCCTTTCCTCCCAATATATTTTGCTCTTAAAAAAAAAAAAAAGAACCTTTCATTTCACTTCTTCCTGTTTTAACTACCAAAAACTGTTAGGAAGAAAAGAAAAAAGATAGTTACACAGATACTTTATGTCTCTGAGGGTAGAAGATGCTGCTTAGGTCACTGACACTACCTGAAATTTCCTAGGATTGTTAAAAAAAAAAAAAAATCTGGAATCATGTCAAGTCATTTTGGCAAGGCCACAAAAACCCTCTAAACTGAAGAAACTGGATGCTATACCCCAAAGACAACATACAAGTAATTTTTAATCTCACTTTACAGCCAAGGATACTCAAACCCCAAAAGTTCAGGGAATCATGTGAAGCCATATCTTGCTAGTTCCAGTCTTTAGGAAAATTGTCTCTTGTTGGTTTGCATTTTTATTTTCTTATAACTTTCCATATCCAAAACCAGTTTTACATACCTAGACTAACTATGAAGTTGTTGGAGAACTGGATGGGACTGAGAATTCTTAGATGTGATGCTGTTTAATACTTGCCAGGTGACTCTTATCCAGTCACTGCAGTTACCCTGAGCCAGACTCTATGGGCATTCCATTTTATTGCAAGGTGGCAGGCACGTGATATTCAGTAACTTACTTTTTATAAATAGTACAGCTGGGATGAAAATTAGTCATCAGCCCTAGCGTCCCTGTGTTCCAACAAATATGACAATTTATGCCAAAATTCTTCTGTGTTTTGTTTCTTCAACATTTCAAGAATATAGATTTGTTTTTGTATAATCAGGAAATACTTTATTGCAAGAGTATTCGGACCCTAAAGTTTTCCTGTGTGTTTTTGCCCTAGAATTTATAGGATACATGCAACAATTCCATCTTCTTAACTCTCTAACTTTGACCACATTGAATGCAGTGAAACAGGACTTTCATGAGGAAAGCTAGACCTTGTATAACCCAGGAACTGATACAACAGAGCAGCAGGCTCAATGGAAGGAAAAGTCTTCCCAGACTATCCTAGATTATCTAACTTCAATCTTTGTCTGTTCCTGTTTAAGAACATAAAGATCACTACACAGTTATGGATTGTGAAGAATAAGAAAGATTTTACATGGTGTATGGTCTAATAGACTTTCAGGAGACTCAGTTTTTAATTTAAGCTTATTGGGTAATTTCTTCGTTATGTACCTTTTGCAGTTCGGCCTGTTTTCCAACGTTCTACCATGTACCTTGAAATCTGAAGTAAATAATGCCATATTTTCCTTGAGGTGCAATGGGGGGCTATACTGGTATATGTCACCTCCAGCTAAGAACTATTTATACATTTAGAATGTATATATTCAAGATTTGATCCTATTTGCTATTAATTATTTGCTATTATAAGCATACATTTGATTAACTACACATTGCATAAAACAGAACAACTATTTGAGTCAAAGGTTCTGAGAAACAAAAGGACATTATAGAGCACAGACAGCTAGCTGATTTCTTGCTCTGCTAATAAAGGTCTCCCTCCAGACTGTTTATGTAGTACGTGCAGAGTGTCAACTGATGTAGATTGTACTGGAAACTTTCAGACATAATTAACCTCAGTAGCCTTGTAATGCAGTTTCACCTATAATACACAGCCCAGCTCAAGCCCAGAAGAATCTTACAGCTAACTCACCCGAGGATTGCGACATTTCATGAAGAATCTGTGATTAAATCCAGACATATAGACAGTAAGGAACCATGTGGTGTGTATTATCTCCACACATCAGTTTTAATGGTACATGCTCTATCCATGACAACATTAAAAGTCAGTATGTTGTATCTTAAAATTGAGATATCTATTTTAAGAGCCAAAAAAAAATGGGAATTATATAATTATTAGGAATAGACTCCCAAAAGAAAAAAATCACAGGTTAACAGTCTATAAGACCAATTCTGTTGCTGTGCGGTGTTTGCTTCCTATATAATGCAACAAAACCACACATACTCGAACCTTCGTGAATACAAAGACTTAAGTTCTTCAGTAGTAGATTGTGTACAGTCTTACATCTCTCTGACAGCCTCCTAACAAGACTGTAAGTCCCATAGGGCAGAGCACCATTTTGTACTTGATGTTGAACAATTTTATAGCACCTTGGTAGAGGTCTGGATGTGATAATGACTGTTTGAGAAGGTTTTTACTTGCTTTTAGAAATGCTCTGAACCCTCATCTTTTTGTATACAGGAAGTTAGTAAGAAAAAAGTAATATACACTGGCTAGATGCAACATGCAAAAATTAATACTTCTGCAGATAATGATATAATATATCTTTCAAAGAGAATACAACTGATAATTTTTCTACCAGCCATTTGCTGTTGTGAAGTTTTTAATGGAGAAATTAGTGTATCATAAAACCATCCCTATTTCCTGGAGATGCCTGGAATACATACATCCTATTCAGGTCAATCCTACAGATTGAATCAGAGAGACAGCATTATGTGTTGGATTTTTTTCAAAGAGCCGGTTCTAATGGCTTAAATTTATTAATTTGGAGACTTCAGCAAACTGATGGAGCATCTTAAAGCTGTAGATTTTTATATTAGACAGTGGTGATGATGGCACTTTTCCCCATTGGTTTATTGCAGGGAAACACATTATCATTTATAAATCTTTCACACGTGAGATGTTTCTTACTTTTCCCAACAGGTAGCTTTGTGTTGACTAGGTGGTTGATATAACTTGGTCTAGTTCTTCAGTTATCTACTAAGAACTGTGATATAGGTCCATCACATGATTGTTTAGAAAATATCCCTTTCCTTGAGTGAATCCCTTTCATAGAGAACCGATATTCTTTTATGAGCCCTAGAGCCTTTGCATGAACTCATCACAGTCCTGAAAAAACAAAGCAAAATAAATTGGCCAGTGACCAGTAACCCTTTAATAATGTGGTACACTGTGACATATAATAACTTCATGTACAACTTTTGTCAAGATTCATTTTGAAAATTTTGAAAGCTAAATGAGATCTAATTCTATAGCAGTCATCTTTAAATAAAACAGGTAGTAGTTAAACATTTAAAATTTATTCCATCAAAAGAAGTAATTTTTAAAGAGAAAGACTATGTGTCAACTGAACTTTTATATTTGAGATCTTATGATAGTAGCATTATATATGTCTACCAAATATAAGTTCACCAACTATCTCAAATATAATCTTCCCTGGTTCCACTGTTCCTTCAGCCGCATGCTTTGAGAGCTTAATCCATGTACAAACTAGATTTCAAATTAGGACAAAAGTAGTACTTTGAATTCACTTCAGTCTGTCCTCTAGAATGCATGCTTCCATCAGAGAGCTTATTGTGTCTTTCCACCTCCAAGACATTATCATTCCCAATGGGTACTTGTCCTGTTTGCAATCAGAAATTATAGGTATTTATAGATCTCATTATATTAACTTCCTTAGATTCTAAATTAGATGGTTGTAGAAGTTTAAAGTATAGGGCTGAAGTCTTGGGCTTCCTTGTTATAATAAATACGTTATTTTTGGGACAAGATCTTTTTATGTAGGTTACATTGATCTGAAAGCCATCCATCCATTCTCTTACCTCAGCATCCCAAAGTAAGCATTGGGATTATAGGCACCACCACACAGGCACCCCTATCTTTACTTCATGCTAACTTATACTCAATGAATTTTCATATAATATGATGAAAGTCATTATTATTACTCTATTAAAAGAAGGAAGATGTTTTTAGCAACACAATTAATAACTGAATTATTGTCAACAATAGTAATGTCATCAATAATATATTCTCTCTCAATGATATTTTGAGATTTGAGTCTTTTATGATGGCCTTTGGTAGCTAAAATTCCCATATTTCCCAACTTAAGCTTCTAACATTTGTGAATGAGTGTTATTTTAATTATCTCTTTGATTTCATATAAAATACACAGAGAAGTACCCAGAAATCTCTACATTAAAAGCTAGTTTGAATCCTTAAAAGCAGTAATAAATTTTAAATAAACAGTGTGACTTGAAGAAAGACCTCTATGTCATTCTCCCATGTTGAAATCTTGACTGGGATGGTGACAGAATGTTTCCTAGCTCCACCAAAAGCAGCTTCTGCTGCCTCACAGAAGCTCCGAGTCTCCTTAGATGGCAGTTTATTACTTTCTGGGATAAAAATATTAAGTTGGAGAATTAACAGCTGAGATTTTTCAGATATTCATGGGAATCTTCTCTGCAGAGACATATGAAGGCCACTTAAGGGGTACTCTTGTTTTTTTCCCCAGGGGCAATATCACAGGTTTGAAAATCTAACATTTTAGTCTGTAAGAACTATGAGGTACATGGGATGACCCACTGCATTAATTGGGAGAACAAGCCTTGGTATGTCACTCTGACAACTCAATGGGGATTAAGTGCTCCACTCCAAATGACTGATCATCAAATAAGAATTTGGAAATGGTCAGAACATCTGGAATTATCTCTTAAGAAAAAAAGCTCTGTTTAGGAGCTGAGCCAGGGAGGCAAGCGAAATCTGCTTCGCATACTCTGGCAAGGCTTGGACACATTGGACTTCTACAGACCTCTTGTGCCTTATAAACTCATTATTATATTGCACTTAATTAATCTGTATTTGATGTTGTATATAGCCGTTTTATTTTGTCTGCTCAGCACTTTTGTAGTTAAATTTTCATAGCACCTAGATACTGTTACTTTCTCCATTTGTCTGCATTTGTGGAGCCTCTTAAACATATACCTTCATAAAGTCACTCATGTCTTCTCCCATTGCACTCTTAACTATCTTGCCTAACTACATCCATCACAATTCTTTCTCCTTCACCTTTAAAGATTTTTTGAAGAGACCATGAACTCTAAAAAGCTGTACCAAACTCATTAAACACATAGAAATGAGACCCTGTTCTGCAATGACTGGACTCAGATAGACCTAGTCTGGGACCATTAGTCTGCCAATAATTGTACTAGCCAACTAAGTTAGCTTTGGTTTACCTGGAAACTGGAAATACCATTCCTCACTACATAGTATTTTTTTGATTGGACTATTAGGGCACATAGACAGCTCCTATAATCTAGCATGTAGCACACAGTACCTCTTTACATTTCCCCACATTTGACAGAATTAATACTCCTCACAGTGTATCATGCTATGAGTCATAGATAGACTTTGACAGTCTACTATATATACAAATACCTCATATAGAATAAGTAGATATTATCTGTTACATAACGAACGCTTAGATTTCTTATGTTGCCCTAACCATGACAAATTGTTCTAATTATTTCTGCTATAATGTGTGTCATTATTCTGTACTCACAATTTTCCTAATGCCTTGAAGATAGCTTATATATCCTTTATTATCTGATAAAGAGAATTCTTCCTTGGAGAAATTATAGCTGATACCATTCATCTCAGAAAATTTTTACCCAAATATTTAGACCTTTATACTTTATTCTTCTTGGTTCTTGGTTTATCTATTATTCAGACAATTACTCTCCTTTGTGAATACATATGTTTTTCTCTGCTTCCATGTTGTGAGCAGCATGTAAGAGATAACAACTACCCATCTTGTCGTCTTAAAGTACTTCACAAAAATGAAGTGTAGTAAACACTTGGTGTATATTTTCTGAATGATGAACATACTTCTAAATGAGGGACACTGACTTTTCCAATATTCCACAATATTATTTTTATTTGTAGTTTCATTTGGACTAAGCAACAGAAGAATCTAACTAACTTTAATAATATGTCATTTAAAATGTCTCCTTACATGACATCTCTAAATTCCATTATTTAATGCACTAACTTTTAGTTAAAAACAATAGCTCTTTAAGAAAAAAAATTGCAGTTAAGAAATTGGCAAGTCTCAAGTGATACTCTCTTATTGACTAACTACGAATGTCACCTGGACATTTTGATGAAAAGAATTAATGAAATGTAAAATTTAAAGCTTCATAAAAATAAGATTATACTTGCAAATAATTAGCAAGATTCAGCTGTTGGGTATTCATGAAGACAATATCAATTTAAAACTTATAAATTATAACATTAACATGATGTTTATTTTAAGATTTCTGTGAGATCTTTGAAGCAAGCATCACAGTTTGTGATTTCAGATTAATTACCTTATTAACCTCAAGATAATAAAATAAGTGCTGAATGTTGTCAAATGCATGTTGAAAAGTAGAATCAGAGAATGAAATATTCAACCACTATTAATTAGACTTTTCAATTAGGTTATTGACAGCAACTTTTCCTATCGAAAGGTTTTCTTTATCATGTGAACAAACTATTCTTAGCAACCTCATGTTTATATTGTGTCATTAGGCATTAATGGTCTTCCATGGACCGTATCCTGTACCTGAAATCACTTACAGTTTTATATACCCTTTTGGTCTATGGAAATGTTCATTTGTTCTTTTCTCCAGCTATTATTTACTCAAGGCACTTTTTTCTTTACACATTATGTTCTTATATAACACCAACTATACAAATAAGATTTACTGTGTAGTAAGGTAACAAATTAATGGCTATAGAAAACATTAAATTTATATTTAATGTACATCATGTGATTCAAAACGTATTTCAAAAAGTTATAAATCCAGAAAGTATTGTAAAACTGCTGGATTCAGGTCCTAGCTACAGACTGAGGCTTAGTGGCTAAGAGACTGTAAATTATATGTTTTCTTTTGCAGTTTGAGTTGTGTGGATGTGTGATGCATGTATATGTATTCATATGTGTGTCTATGGTTGTGCAAAGATGTGTATGTGCTGTGAAGATCATGGTCGACACTGAGTGTCCCCATTAATCCCTTCCACTTTAGTTTTTGAGATAATGTGTGTCTCTGAACCTGGATCTCATGAGTTCTGCTGGAATGGGTGTTCAGTGAGCTCGGAAAATCTGCCTGCCTCCACCCTGTTCTTTGCACAACTACACTTTTTGATAAGGAGGCTTGAAATCTGAACTCAGGTCCAGCTGACATGCTTGTGGAGGACAAGCTTTTTGAGTACTATACAAATTGAGCCATCAACAGAGCCTCCTCAGTTTACATTAAAAAGTAAACATAATTTCTTACTGAGACTCATCATGTGCATGTGTTTGTGTGCAATTTGACATGAGCTGCCTTAGTTAACCACAAGAAGGCAAGTTGGACATCCATGTTGAAAAGTGACAATAGGTAATGAAATATGTGTGCAAAATGAATATATTCATTAATATGTACCTTTCTATATCTAAATAATTAACCAAATACTAGACCTGGATATTAATGAACACAGTAAAATCTCCAATTGCAATTATTATTGTTAAGAGTGGTAGGGAGATGTCTAGAATGATGGGCATGGTTTGCAGAATGACTGGAGTGACCTAAATGACCTTTGGATGATCCTTCTATACCCCTAGAACCTCCATTCTGACTTTATACTCCAAAATTAGTTGTCAACATGCTTTAGGGGGTATCTTGTAGGATTCCAGACATGGTCACATTCAAAAGTTCTTTGATCAATGTCTCCTCGGGTCTCTTCACACTCCATTCCTGATAGCCAGCACCATCCCCAAGTCATCAGACAGCAGCAGCAAGAGAAACTCTCTCCTTTACTGTTCCCTCTTCCATAGATCCTGATTTTGTAAAGTTATTTAAAAAATACATTTGGAAGGAAATTCAAAACCTTCTTGCACCTCCCCCTTCTTACTCCATAAAATTCCCACCCCACTCCGAGCCATGACTAACATGTACAGTATGCCTGCAATGAAGGTTTCCCTCCTCAATGTCCTAACTCCAGACATTTACTTAAATCTGAGCTTTGCCTAAGACAGACGTTGAAAGCACAGAGCTGTTTTCATCCCAGACCAAGGTTTCTCCTTTTGTCTTTAAGACACTTGTGAGGGTGATCTCCCTCAACTATATTTAGTGCTCACAAATAGTTAGTCCTGCTAAAAGAGAAAACCACACCAAATCAGAAAGCAGAGACACAGTTCACTGCAAGTGTTAGAACATTTGGCATGTTTTTAAACATACAGAAATAAATGTAAATATGAGAAGCATTAAAATACAGCCTGGACACAATATGTAAAAGTCAGATAATTTCTGAGTGACAATAATAATAAGTCATTTCCCTTCTTTCTTTTAGAATTACAAATATTATCATTAAACCTCTTGCAACTTCTTATCATTATGGTTTTTTAAGTCCTGAATTTTTGCTAAGCTAGGCTAAGTTTACTATCTCAACTTTGCATTAATTAATTTCTATTTTGTGGAATTTTGTTTTTCCCGCCCTCTCTCTGATGGAAACCAATTAGAATAATGAGGGCAAAAGGTTATATATACATCTGGCCCTGGTATTTAACATGCTGGTTTATCTTTTATGCTTTGTGGAGAACAATGGTAAAAAGGCGGCCAGGGGACCCTTCTCTTCACTTTTGATGCTAGAAAAACTTGATTTTTTTTTTTTTTTGTAATACATGTGACATCTGAAAGGACTCAGGCATGACAACATTAAGGAGATCATTGTGTCTTAATTCCGTGTTTAATTGTCAGAGCAAGAGAGAAGGCAGTGCTTGATGGGCTGGTGCTTTTTGAGGGGCTGGGCTGAACAGGCATGGCTTTCATTATATGTAAGTGAATTAGTCTGTTTCCTTTAAACAGGGGAGATTAACAAGCCACCAAGGGCCTGCTGTGGGATTCTGACACTTTTAGTGGCTTGTGACATATGATTTGTGAATATCAATTCTCCTTCAAAAGCAAAGAGCAAATCTATCATTAGCATGAAATATGCCAAAAGCTGATTTGGGGTTAGGTTGGTTGAAATTCCTTAGAAAATCCATTTCCTAAAATAGGGGAATAAATCTTTCATTTGATCCAGTGTTTTGATAATTTTTTCAATTATCTTTTCTATGTAGGAATGGCTATGTATAGATTTGGGGATTATTATTATTATTATTTTGTAAAAAGAATGATTGGAGTATTGAACTAGGGACTCTGAAAGAGTTCAATTAGAGAAAGTCTATGAGCAATATCAAAAGGATTTCTTCATTTGCTTTCGACCCTGGGTCTTTCTATGTATCTCTGTATTGCCTTGGAACTCACTGGAGATCAGGTTGGCCTCAGACACACACGAGATCTGTCTGCCTCTATCTCTCAGGTGCTAAGATTAAAGGTGTGTTCCACTACCTCTGACCATAAAATTTTGCTTTTAAAGACTATGTCTCAGGTGGTCTGTCATCAAGATAAAATTTTCTTAAACTGAAAGTAATAAATGTTTTCCTCATATGTGACAAAGTAAAACATACTTTGATATTAATGAAATGGCATAAAAATTTCAAACTGAAAGGACTGATATGGGAAAAAGAATTTACACTATAAAATATCTTTTAAAATACCACATTTATCATGCTTTGAAAAGGACACTGTGTAAGAAATACATATTTTTTTTTCTATTCTGTTTCTTTTTTGAGACTGTAAAGGTAAGAATGGGAGCCAGATTTTTGTAGCTGCAGGTAAAAATATATAGATAGCAAGAAGAGATATTCTGGGAGTTCTATGTAGGATAAATTTAATCAGGAAAATCAAGTACAGCCTACGTTCTGTTAGCTATAATGTTTAATTTATGGCTGTACTATAGAACCCTTGGCTGATATATGGATAAAGGGTTTTAAATATACTAGTACCTTACTGATCTTATTGCAGATAGCAGCAGAGTGATTAAGTACATAGGAACAAGAACTGCATTAAGTGGACTCAAATCCTAGGGCCTCCACTGATTAATTAGCAAACTTCAGTGAAATTAAGTAGTGATCATGTTTTCATTTATAAAATGGGATTTCCTGGTGTATACACCATTTAGTTGTTTTTTTTTAATGCAATAAGTACGAATGTGAAATCAGTGGTATTATGTATCAAATACAAATATCTATTATTACTAATTTATCCAAGTCTAAAAACAGCTGAAGGAATATTTAAAACTTGGAGATAGATTTTTACTAAAAAAATCCTTCATTAGTGCTACTAATAAACATCATGTACACATAAGTTCTCAAAACTGCCCTGCTTGACAAATTGATACTGCAAATATTCACAAAGATAAAATGTTACAAGGATTACAAGGAAGAATCCATGTGCTGATTAAAAATGAAGTGATGATTAGAGCCTGCACATTGTTCCTTGACACTTTAGGGAAGCCACAATTGTCTGTTAAATCTAAGTGAACACAAGTATATTACTGAGTTCTTCACTTGTTTTGACTGTAATAAATAAGAATTTAGTAATTTGTTCCAAGGTCTCTATTTATCTCTTATTCCTCTTCATTTAAAAGGTCAATGTTTTTTTTCCAGGACTTGGGAGGCAGAGGTAGCAAATTTCTATGAGTTTGGAGCCATCTTGGTCTACAGAGCGAGTCTTAGGATAACCAGGAATAAACAATGAAGCCCTGTTGCATGAATAAATGAAACTCCAGGATAGATCTCTGAGAAAGTTGGAGATATTAGAGAGAGTGAACACCACAGTCAGATCTTACCCAGCTGTCTTCCAGCTTCCTCAGCCTGGCTTCTCTTGGCTTCCTCTAACTTCTGTCTTTCTATGCCTGCCTTAAATAGTCTCTTGGTAAGCTAAGGTGTGGCCCCACCACTGCCTGCCTAGGAGCCTGGAACTCCTTCTGTAAACTAAGATGATCTTGAACTCAATTTGGATTAAGGGCATAGGTCACCACCACCACTCCTGAGATACTCCCAGTCCTAGGATTAAAGGTGTGAATCACCACTTTCTGGTCCTCCTAGACTGACTGTGGTTAGATTCCTCTTATATCTCCAAAACGTCTGGAGCTTTTATTAAATTCCCACAAAGCCTTGTACAAAAAAAAAAAAAAAAAAAAGATTTCATTTATCATTATTTATATCATTTTATTATTATTATTATTGTATGTGTGTAAGGGAGAGACATATGTGCCACAGAATATGTGTGTAGGTCAGAGGACAGCTTTGTGGAGATGGTGGGGAGAGACATATGTGCCACAGAATATGTGTGTAGGTCAGGTCAGAGGACAGCTTTGTGGAGATGGTGGTACCCTCTGCCAGTAAGATGGCTGTCCCTTTTAAAATTTAACTTAATATATTATTATTGTTCATGCTAGTGTAGTATGCATATACACCTGTGGAGTTCAGAAAACAGAAGACAAGTTTCAGAGGTAGATTTTCTCCCTTTAACCAGAAATCCCAAGACGTGCATGCCAATAACATTTTATATGTCGAGCCATCTCTTCAGCCAAAAGATCACTGTAACTGTTGAGGATTTAGTCCAGCTAATAGATAGATCACTTGACTAATATATGTGAAGCTCTGGGTTTGATGCCTGACATGATACGCCTTCAGTTTCATAATACTTGCATGTAATCCCAACACCTCCAGCAGAGCTATAAGGAATAATGAATCCTCCAAGTAGTCTGTGAGGATTGTGAAAAACCCAAGCCTTTGGATTTGTGAGACTAGTGAATTATGGTCAATGTTGAATAAATTCTAATTATCCTTATTAAGTTACTTTACCACCTATAGAACAGAGAAAAATATTTTTTAAATGCATAAAGATGAATAAAGAATATGAAGTGAAGCAAAGTGAAGCTTTCATTTGTATATGAAATACCCCAGATGGACAGATGAACAGAGTAGCCAATTCTATCTATTTGAGAAAAAAAGTTGTATAGAGGAAGTAAACTTGAATTCTCTCTCACAGCACAAGAGGCGTTCTCCAACAGCCTACAAGGCTGAGGAGTGACCCAGCCTTAAAGAAAACGCACAGAGGAGCAGAAGCCTTTTGCTGGTGTTCCTTCTTTATAAGCTGTACTTGAGTCTCAAATGGTCACTTGGAGAGCTAAGGTGCGGGAAGATGTTTCAGCATCAGAGGCACATGCGCACAAATTCCTGTGGCTTCAAAAACTGAAGTTGGGGGAAACCCCAGACCTCTATAGTTTGTTTGCACAGTGTCGTCTGCTGCGGGGTTTCCAGTTCTTGCTCATAAATAGCAGTGGCCGAGCGGGCTGACACTCGACAATAAGGATGCAGACGGGGGAGAAGAGGACCGCGTTTTCTTTTCTCCCAGCTCTGGCACACAGGCACTGAGACTAGAGGGAACTGAAAATTGACCTAATCTCAGCTCTATCAGAATACTTCTTTCAGTAAGCAAGGAGCCGCGGAACGCGAGCATCTGTTTTAACTTACGTTAAGAATTACTTCCCTTTTATAGAACATACTGGCACTTTCTCTCTCTCTGACCAGAATATACGAAAAAATGGAAAGTGTGCCAACATGGGAAGTGAGGATGAAGATTTTTCTGCCTATGTTTCAAGTTATCCTAAACTGAAAACCACTTTCTCAAAGGTTGATTGGCATAATGCCGGAAGACAAGCCAAGCTCTTTATCACCGTTCGGATTACAATGTGTGAATGTGTTTTGTCCTCCACTCCACCCATAAATTATCTCTGAATTAAGATTTATAATTTTCATTTAAATACCCCCACTACTTCATTCTGGTCATGTGGTCTACTCTGTAAGCATAAGTTTGAGAGATGCCACTTATTATAACAGTTCCAACTTGGCTTTCCTACTTTAAAGCACTTTTGTTAAATGCTTATTAGAAGGAATCTCATATGTTATTAAATGAATGAATAAGGACTAGATATAAATGAGAATAAACAACTGAATCTTGTAACCTTTTTACCCGTGAGAAAATTTAGACATGTCCTAGAGACCTGAACTGCCCTATGCTGTATGACAGTTTTAGGACATCAAATTGAAATGCTGTGTTAAAAGTAATTCTGAGTTGCATTTCTTTACTAGTTCTTTTGTACCACAATGTTATTCATAAATGTATTCACCCTTCCAACTCTCTACCATTATCTCCTTTTTCAGATACCTACAAGAAACCCTACTTAATAAAGAATGTTAAAGAGAGAAAGTGGGAACAGTAGCCATCAGCCTCAGCTTAGTGAAAGTTTTAAGGCTGGAAAGCAAATGATTGTTTTCTGTCTGTGAATTTTATAGCTTTGATTCTAATGAGAGAAACTAATTTTTCTTTTTCTTTTGTATTTTCATTTCATTTTTTAAAATATCTTTCGGTCTCCCCCATCCACACACCCACTTCCCGTCCCCCAAACGAGCAAGAAATCCCAAGGTGGGTCAGCTTAGCATGGCACATCCACTCCAGGCAAAGTCCGATTTCCTCATCTCAAGATTGGGTTAGGTGTTCCTCTGCAGGGAATGGGCTCCAATGTGTCAGCGCATGCACAGGAACACAGTCTGATCCCACCCCTCAAGGCTCCATATGCTGTCCATGCCAATCAGCAGTTACCTACCCTTGGAAGGCCTAGCTCCTTTTCCCTGATGGTTCCCCAGTGGCCGTTCTTGATTCAGTGAGCTCCCCAGAACTCCAGGAAGCCATCACTGTGGGAATTTTCCTCATAATCCCTATCCCCTTGCTCATACAGACTCTCATCCCCTACTCTCAGCTGGACCAGGAGTTTGGCCCAGTGCTCAGCCATGGATCTCTGCCTCAACCTCTATTCATTATTGGATGTAGATTCTGTGATGACACTTAGGGTGGTTATTCATTTGATTACAGGGGAAGTTCTGTTTAGGCACCTCCTCCACTATTGGTTGGAGACCTAGGCAGGGGCATCCTGTGAGTTCTTGGAGGTTTCCCTCGCACCCGGTCTCTTTCCAACCCCACATTGGGTTTCTCTATCGAGATCTCCATCTTTTTTTTTCTCCCTCTTTGTTGCTCCTCTCACTCAACCATCTCCTTCTCTCCTGATTTGTTCCCACCTCTTCTTGGTTGCAACCCGTTACGAACCCAATTTGCTAAGGTGATCTTCTCTATTTTCTCTTCTTAGGGGAATCCCTGGATGTCTCTCTTAAAATCCTTCTGATCCCAAACTGTTCAAGGTTGTGGTTTGCAGCTGGGGATGTCATCTTTTTCTTTACTGCTAAGTAGTACCTCATTGTGTAGATGTACCACAGGAAAACTCATTTCCTTAAGAGGGAATACTGTAGAATCATACTGCTTTTCTAGACCTTAAAAGTTCAAGTTCAAGAAACATATATGATATGTTTCAGAAGAACTATAGTATTATGAAAGCAAATTGAGATAGAGCAGGTTTAAATGTAGTCTATTATTTGAGTTTTATGCATTTTGGTATATCGAGGAGATGATATAGCTAACTTAAAAAAGAGTAAAGTATATAGTAAGTTCAGCTATTTTTTAACATTGAGGACATTATTGAAAAAGAGCTATTTACTGACATTTTAATTACATTAATTAACTACTTTAAAACATTTTTCTTAGATTTTATGTGAATGAGAGTTTTGCCTGCCTGTATGTCTGTATACCAGGTGCATATCTGGTACACAGGAGGCCATAAGACAGCATCCTGTCCTCTAGAACTGGAGTTATATATGGTTGTGTACCACCATGTGAGTGCTGGAAATTGAACCCAGCTCCTTTAGTAAAGAAGTGTTCTTAACCGGTTAAGTCACTTCTTCACTCCAGTTACTTACTTTTAAAATTCGGTCTTCAGTCACCTCCTGTTGTGGAGTAATCCTTTCATACACTGTGAAGATTTGTCACTTGGATTAGTTTAATAGAAAGCTGAACAGCTAATAGCTAGGTAGGATTTTCAGGGCAAAGAGGACTCTGGGAAAAAGAAGGGTGGAGATGTGGTGCCCAGCATAAAGGAAGCAGGAAAACAGCATAGGCAGTACACAGTAAAGGCAATAACACCACAAAGCAGAATGTAAATTAATAGAAATGATTCCATTTAAATCATAAAAGCTTGTTTCAAACAACCTAAGCTATCGCCTGAGGTTTCATAATTAATAAGAAGTGTGCATGTGATTATTTGGGAGCTGGCAGGCTGGCAGGCAGGACAGAAAATTCCCCTACGTCCTCCAGTTACAAAGAGTACTTTTTCAATAAGAATGGTTCCCATGGAGTTAGCAAGCATCTCAAGAGAACTGATCTTGGAAACATTCAAGGGAAACCTTTCAACTTAGCCAACCTGAGTTTACATGGCTGCAAAAACAGACCACCTGGGTAGTCAAATTCTGCATTGACCGAGCAAAGCTTTTAAAACTTTTAGTAGCATAAAAACCACAAGCACATAAATAAACAAACAAACATAGCAGTTTTTTAAACAATGTCTTAGAAATCTGTAATCATTCGCAGATCTGAGGTCCCATTCTGAGCCCTGCACTTTGCTAGGTAGTTTTTACATATATTATTGAATCTTTACAGAAAGGCCAATGAAACAGAAACATCCAGTCATCTCTCTTATCCAGCTAAGAAGTAGATGAGTTATTGTAATGTACATATATTTGACTCAATACTTAGTGTTGTCTACCATAAGATACAGCTTTGTTTGTTTGTTTGCTCTTACTTTGGTCCACATAAGGCTGCCATAGTTGACTGTAACAAATTGCCATACATGTGGTAGCTTAAAACAGCTGCAATTTATTATCTCGCAGTTTTGGGGACTGACTGTAAATCCAGTATCAGGGTATCAGTATCCTGGGCTGAAATGAAGGTGCTGGCAGGCTACACTCCTACACAAAGCCTTCCAGAGGCAGTTCTATTCAATGCCTCTTACAACTTCTGGATCCACAATTATTTTTTCCTCCTGGCACATCTGCTGTATTCAAAGTCAACAGTGTAGAATCTTCAAATCCCTGAAATGCCTTGCATGTATATTGATGTGGGAATGTCTTTCTATTGCAACGAATAAAGGACTGTTTTGGCCATGGCCCGCACCTTAGAAAAAGTAGGTGGGGAAATCAGAGAATAGGTAGGAGGAGGAGGAGGGTGTCAGACACAGATACCCAAAGAAGCAACGTGTAAGAACGAGCCACGTGGCAGGTAAGCCATGGGCTATGTGGCAGGACAGATTAATGAGAATGGTTTGAGTTAAGATGAAGGAGCTAGCCAGCATTGAGCCTATGCCATAGACCAAACAGCATGAAGTTCATAAAAGCAACTGTGTGTTTCTTTGGGACTTTGCGACTGCTGGTCTAGATTGCTGGTCCCAACCCGAGGGCGGGTCCAAACTGTGGGGTTAGTCCAGGCCAGAAACCAATTGTTACAGTATATATCTATTCCCCTTCAGCCTTCTTTTTAAAGGATATTTATGGTAACATTTGGGGGTCTATCTGGGTAATCTTAATAATCTCATCTTAATATTTAATCATGTGAGCAAAATTTTACCATATCAGGGATCATTCACGCCTACCAGAGACTACAGCCTGTTATTTCTGGGTGCCCATTATCTGACTTTTAAAGACTCTGGTCTCCCCTCCCTAAAAAACAAAACAAAGCAAACAAACAAACAAAAAACCACAATTACATGCATTTCACGTGTATGCTTGCAAGAGATCATCATCCCTCAACATCCTTCCAAAGATTCCATCAATTATAGTATGTCTTTAAACTCAAATGCTTGTAGTTCAAATATCTCCAGCTTCATACTTTAACACAATCCATCTCAAGACAAAATTATCTTCTACCAGTGTTTCTATAAAACCAGAATATAAGTAATTCTTTCTCAAATGCAGTGTTTAAAAGGGCAGGGACCAGCAGCCACAGACAGTGCAATACCCCAGACAGACCCAGCAGAGCAATTTTTTCCCCTTTAGTTTGGAATCAATTCTCTTTGGCTTGCAGGTACAGCTTCTGGCCCCACATTTAGAAGACTCTTGCCTGTGCACTCAGGAGTTCAATTGATAAACAAGACACTGTGACCACAGAAACCTTTCCTTTAGTTTTTAAGATAACACTTAAAAAGTTTTATTCAGTTTATTCTCCTTCCTATCCTTAGAATTTGTGGGCACTTGACAATCTTACTCTATCTTGCCTACTTTTATCCATTTTAATCCAAAGTGGCAGTTTGTGATGATGTGACACTCTCAAAATTATTGTGGGTCTTTTCCATGCATCATGGGATATCCTCATTAATATAACCTGGTGAATCTCATTACTATTCCTAGCTACTATTGAAGTGGCATAAATAGCACCTGTAGGAATACCCTAAGGCTGTTTAGCAGCAACTAGGGCCTGCTCTTTCTAAGATTCTCCTCATTTAAAATATTTTACAACTAAATAGAGATTTTCCTAAGTCATGAGATGATTTCTCTTTGCTTTATCTGTTTTCTCTTGAATTTTGTTATAGTAACAAGAAAGCAGGCTGTTCTCATTAGTTTTGCGGATGATTTCAAGGTAATCAAGTTTATCACTTACAAACTGAGCCTCCCACACTTAATCACCTGCACTCCAGTTTCCAATAATCAATCCCTCATTGTTTTTTCCAGGCTTTCACCAGAAACACTGGTAATACTCTAATTTTCACCAATACAAGTTTAAGGGATGGGTATTTCCAGGTCATTTAGGCTTTACTGTGTCCTTGACTTCCAAATTCTAACCAGAATGTCTCCAATGCCCACGTTTCTATCAGGCATCTGTTTCAAAAAAAAAAAAATCTAGACATTTTTAATAGATATATGAAAATTCTTCCATTTTATGCCCAATGTCCAACTCCAAAGTCACTTACATTTCTAGTCATTTCTTATAGCAGCTTTCTACTTTGTGTGTCAAAAACCCATAGTTTCTGTAACAAAATACTACAGAGATAGTTAATTTTTCTGTAAATGTATTATTTCATTGCCCTTAGGGAGCAGATGCCTGATATCAGTATCAGTTTCAGAGGATCCACATTAAGGGATCATAGGGATCAAGCTCTTTGGTTCCTTCTAGAAGAGAAATCTGTTCTTTCCCTAGTCCAGCTCCAGGGTCCTCAGAATTTGCTTGTTAGAACATTGATGATAGCATATAGGGTCCACATGGCTAAAGGCAGGTGATGTCCCATCTTCTGTAGGAATTTTACTGAAACTTTACAATGTAAAATTGCATCCACAGGACTTAATTGATTTAGCTCAATTCGGTGGCACTCATTTTATAGATAAGTCTCTGAGGCCATGCTAAAGTAAATGACCTGTTTAAGATCTCGTAGTAAATGTTTTGACACAACCAAGACTACATGCCACATCCAGATACTCTCCCCATTTACAGTACATTATTCTTTTCCTCCAAAGGAATTACTAAAGATTGCTCATTTCTTTATAGACACCTTATTATCCAAGAATAAACATAAATAACTTGAAATCAGAAACAACTCTCATCAGCAGCAAAAAAGAATTTTAAAGGAGAGGAATTTCATTATTAATATCTAGAATATAATAAAAAGATCTTATAGAAATGACAAAATATAAAAAATGGTTAATTTTATACTAACATAATTTTAATTCAGAGATTTGAATGAACTTAAGTAATTCAGAGTCAAATAACTAACAATAACCCTTCTAAAATGTTTTCCTATTTCTCAGAATTGGAAAATAATAGCTGAATGGAAGTGTATGAAATCTTTTACATCAATCCCTTCTTTGCAGAGTACAAAGTACAAAGAATATTAATCATGCTTTCCATAACATACGACTGACCCCAAAAAGTCTCAATGCCTTGACTAAGGTTATAAAGTTAGAATGATTAATTTGTTTAATAACAAATGTGGAGAAAACTAATTATATACGCCAAGTATTGAATTAAGAGCTTATACCAAAGGTCAGTGAGACAGACAGTGTGCACCCACAACAGCTTTGTCAGAATGAAACCAGAAGTAAGCAGTGAATAATCAGATGCAATATTGTGTTATGGCACATAAAATAGGGTTTGGCAGGCATCAGAGTGGTCAGAATAGCACACTAGAGATGGAACCCTACTGACATCTGGACAGAAGGTAAGCTAGCAATGAGGATAAGGAACACCATTCCAGAGACATCTTATACCATCCTAAATATAAACACAGAGATTGGGAAGTTCAAGGGCAAAATCAGCCTGACATGTCCGTAACGAGGACATGGAAATAAATAAGACTGGGGGTGAATGGAGGGCAAAGAATGACCATTTTACATAAAATTCTGAGAAAAGGACACTAGAAAGGAAGAAAAAATATCTATTAGGCAACTGACTTTTGTGGATGCGCACCTTACATAGCAAAAAACAGACAAAGATGGGAAGGATTCTGTGGTAGAATTATTTAAAATAGAAAAAGATAATGTTAATAAGTAGTCCAGTAGAAACAGTAAATATAGGACTGTTTCAGGAAAACATTATTTTTCAGGAAGACTACTCTACCCACGACCAGGAGAAATTTGATTTGATACTCACACTAACTCATGTACCTTCAAGTGGGATACAACTTTCAGGTTTCAGTTTTTATTATTCATCCAACAATAGTATAGAGTAACAAAGATTATCTTACTCTTATATTACTATTTTGAGGATAGGCTGACAAAAACACTAAAATTATTTGTAAACTATAAGATGAAGTTAAATCGTGTAATATCAATGTTACACCCAATTCAAAAATCTTGCCTAATCCAGGGATCTTCCTAGACAATGGATAATTAGTAACAATACAAGTTAGTCATCTCACCAAATACTGATGAAAGCCACCACCTCTGAGCTCTATGAAGAGAACTATATTTATAATTCATATTTCTAGCTACCTTTGTACATCTATGAACACACCTTTGTATCACTGATGAGGTAGATGATTAGTAACACATTTTACACAGGTGCATACATGAAGCCTTAGGTGGTAACTTGGCCAAGATCACACCGCCATGAAATTTTATAATTCAGATTCTTGAACACAAAAGTCTCCAAAGCACAGTTTCATTGCTGAATGTTATTAAATACAACGACCTGTCTTCTTGGTGATTTTTAAAATACTGAAGTATTTTATTCTCAGGAGAATAAGCAGTGGCCTCCTTAGGTTCTTGCTGTGGTTGCCTACCTATATCAAATAAGCCTAAGACAATTTGGAAGACAAAGAAACACACAACCTGGCAGGGTAGAGTAGTACCCCAGTAGCTCTATAGTGGAATCGGCTGCCAATGTTACAATCCTTCCCTATGTTCCACATAGTAACAACTTTTCAAGATGACAATACCTTAAATCTCAAGCTAATTAGCACCTGACATATCAAGATCTGCTTCATGTCCCTTGTTCTGAAAAAAAAAAGTGTTGTTTTTTTCTTTTTAAATACAGATAGATTTTGTTTTGCTACTAGCTATATCTGCATTATGCCCATTATAATCCTGCACAACGATATTTTGTGCACAAATGTTTCTCATTTTCTTTCTGTGTTTTCTCTTTACTTCATAAAGTGAATGAGAGGGTTAGAAGGGTTGCTTAGTGATTAATAGCACTCCTTGAACTTTCAGAGGACTTGGGTTCAGATCCTAGCACCCACATGATGACTCACTATAACTCCAGTCCCAAAAAATCCAACTCCTTCTGATCTCTTTGGGAATAAGGCAGACACGTGGTGCACATACACACATGTAAGTAAGACACCCATGTAAATCAAATAAACCTTAAAAAATAATAAAATTAACCATGGGTGATGTTATAAAATGAAGAAAGCCAGTTTTAAACAAAAAACATGTTCAAGTGATATTTTGACAGAAAATTTGAGATTCTAAAATGTAGGGATTTTACACTAGTTTTTCATGTGTCAGCAAATTCTAGTGTCTTCTGTGCCAAGTAGCCTGTATGCCATTCCACTCCCCTGTTAGACTTTTCCTAAATATGTGATTTTTTGGTTGTGAATGTGCATGTTCCAGTGTTATTGTTTAGAGGATTTTATTCATCTGTTCTTCTATGTCATGTCCTGCTGGAGTCCCTTCTTTTTCCTGTGACCGAATGTCATCATTCTCTCTTTGAGTTAGGATTTGCTACTTTTGTAATTCTTTACTGCTTCTTGGCTCTTAATATAAATTGTCTTCTACTATCTCTCAGTGCCCTGTGATGAGCTCTTGTCTCCGGAATGAAAACTTGTAAGGGAGGAACCCAAAAGGTTGAAGTAGAGGAATGACAAATGAAAGCCAGAGCACAATATCTGTGATAATCTTATGCAAACCCAGATCAGGTTGGCAGATAACATGGCTCACAGTAGCTAATTTCCTAGGAAACTGTTTGTCTTCTCATTCTGACCTCATCCTGTAATCTTCATTTTCCATCTATTGTTTGGTTCCCCAAAGGTTTTTCTTCTTTGGTAAGTTCTGCTCTCTTGAGTCTTTGAAGACATCCACTATTCTCTATTCGTTATTCTTTTCCTCCAAACTATTTTTTATGTTCAAATACCTGTTAACAGTCACTTAAAAAGCCTCTACTCTTTCCTCAATTTGAAGAACATTATGGACGTCACAATTCAAATCAAATTTCGGGCACTCCTTGTGGTGCCTCAAGTCATCCTTCTTCAATGTTACTGTGGTTAATTTCCACTTCATCAGAAAATAACTGTATTTTATTTCTTAAAAAAGATTAATCTATCATACTCACTATTTAAATACTATTATCTGCTGGATAAAACAATACATATCACAATATTAAGCAGTATTCATTTATCAGCTCCAGTTTCTGTGACCTTTGGTCAACCCCAGCCTCACTGTAACTTTTCCCAGCTTCCTGCACATCCTTTACCTACCAGCTCTCCAGGTCTTTCCTTAGACAAGAGGATCAGGAGAGTCTCTTTGTTTTCGGCTCAGGTACCTACTTACCTCCCTTATCTCTCACCCTAGCATCTTCCTTTCTTGACGTAGTTGTCTGCTTCACACTATCAGCACAGTGCCAGTTCCATGAGAGCAGAAACAGTCCTCAACATTTTCAAACATGGAATCTTTTCAGTACTTGACACAAGATAATTAGTTCATATTTCTATTCAGTAAGTTAAACAACGAGGGAATTATCTATCTTTATCAGGTAGGGGGTAAGGACAATTAATATCCTTAATTTACTGATGACAACTTGCACAAAGCTACACACTCCTGTCTTTCAATTTGCACCCAAACCTGTGACGACTGCTAAGGTCAATTCTTATATTTAACTACGTTGAATCAAAGGCCAGGCTTTCCCCATTCCATCACTAAGGTATAGTTTCTTTAGCAAGCCTGGGGTCTAAGCTTCCATTCTGCTGATACACAGAGTATTGATGACCTCTGTGGGATTCCTCATAGGTCACAGGCTCTCATTTCAGTTAATTTAACATCCCATTGAATGCCAGGAGTTGGGTTATATTTTCTTGTTGGGTCAGCCCTTTTGCAGCTCTGAGCAACTCATTTGCCTGAACTCGATCCTAGAAGTTAAAACCTCTTGTCTTCCTCACCCCAGTCTGCCCATACCCCCTTCTGGGAGTGTCTAGCTACATTCTTTGGGTCCTCTTGTCCTTTCCTTCCAGCTCCTAGAATTTTCATTACACATTTTCCACAAGCTTTATGACTGCTTGAATATCTGCTTTATAAATATAAAGCTCTTCTGTAGTTCTGTCCACCAAGATTTTAGATTGTAATCCGAGTTTCATCTTCATCTCTGTCCACATCTATGCAATCATATAATTCTAGAGATACCATCTAAAAGCGCCCAGGAAATCTAATAAGTATTGTTGCTAATAGTGTACAAAAATATGTCCCTTGACATGTAAATAGGTCATGTATTGCCACATTTGCCATATTATAGATCAACTGTTCCTTTAATTCTACTGGTAAGTCAGTACCTTCAAATTTCAAAAAAATTTAAAAAGAAGCTCAACTTTTAGTCATTATTACAGTAACAAATACATTTAATGAAAATAAGTAACCATATTCCTTTTACAAAACAAATAACTCTAATTTAGCAGCTAGTCACCAAAGATGCTTCCTTAGAAAAAGAAAATAAATACTTACATATTGCTGGAGATTCTAACTATTGTCTGTGTTTCAAAATGTTGCTAATAGAGATCTACATGCCTGTATTTGATTAAATAGAAGTACAAGTGTGTGTATGTGTGTGTGTGTGTGTGTGTGTGTGTGTGTGTGTGTGTATTCTCCTTCCCAATAACCAGAATTAATAAAGGCATGGGTTGTTTCCAAAAGCATATATATGTTTTACAAAGCTATACAAAAGAAGTATGAGAATCTTTATGACATTATGAAAACTGGGATTAGCAAATAGTCCCAAGACAGTATTTTTTTTCTCTCCTACAATACAAGGGGAAAAATCATTTATTCCTACATTATCTTTAGTTTATTTTATACAAGTCTAGGAGAAATGAAGACAGGAAAGGTAGCATAGTTGCTAGGGCACAGTAAATATACAAACTTAAAAGAATCGTAAAGCAGAAGTACAGAAATGGGCATGGGTACAGAGTTTAAAGCTGGAAATTAAATATAGAATAATGTCCTTCTATTGCTTTGCCCTCTTCAGAATAGGCAGAGTTTCAAACATCCTGGCCTATAGGCAGGCTACGGCAGGATTAGAGGCTCCTGATAAAGTGTGTCCAATGTAAATTGATGAAGTTCTTGAGCGTTGAATATAAACTATCTAACATCCCAAACTGTTTGCGTTTCTGGTCCTGCATGACACCTACAGTGCTAAGTGATTATTTATTTGTCTTCAGAGATACGCAGTGGGTTTAAATACCTGGAAAAAAATAAATTAACACAAACAAAAATGGAAGAGACAAGAATGGGAAAGATGATAAACCAATTGGAGTTAGCAATCTTTCTAAGCTAGAACCACTAAAGTGTATGAGCCTTGAGTTGATTTACAATGTTACAGAGGGCAAAGGATTCTCAACACAAGTCATCCCTCAAGAAAATTAAGAGTAAAACAGCAATTATGCCTCTCAAGACAGCGTTCTAAAACAAACCTGAGAGTAATAACTTATCTGAGGTATTATACGACTTTTAAACATGTCCTTTAACTTTCAATTAACCCAAACTGCAGAACTGGGTTAGAGTTATAGTGGAATTATTAGGTTTGTCTAGTTAATTTAATTATTTAATGTTTAGAGTACACCAGCTTAATCAAGACGTTCCCTTCTATTATGCTTAGTTGGGTAATAAATTAACATTCATCACAGCATTCAATGCAGGAAGCATGTCAACCACTGAAAGTTCCTCATTATTAGTAATACACGTACTGACAGGTTAGGTACAGGTAAAGGTAGACAGATTCAGGCAGAAGAATTATTAGGTGAAGGATACAGTGAGGATGAGGTGATGCTGTTCTGCCAGCACTATGAGTCTATCAAATGGTAATTGGATGCACGTGTTAGCAGCAGTAAAAAGTCACTGTCCAGTTATCCACCTTACATGGGAATCTACTCCACGTGTCTTCTTTGATTTATTGTTCCAATTAGAACACAATGTTCAAAGAAAGAACATTAGTGGCCTGATTTAAAGGCAAGGAGGTTTGCTGGCCATTATTTTGTTGGTGACCTGATAGGTATTGTGAATCTTTCTATTAATTTAAAAAAATCTGTAAAAATTAAGGTCTTACTTTTAAAATGTCCCATAGAGTATCTAAATTTTGTATTTATCAATTCAGTATCAGATGTAACTGGCAGAGTCTATGATTCTAATTCTGAAGGCCCACTGACCTTTACAAGTAAAAATAACATTGAGTGAAAATGGGCTGATATTAGAAAGTCAGTATCTTAAATTAAAAAAAAAAAACAAGTTTTATAAAAACGGTCAAGTGATAAATATTAAAGATCTTAAGCAACTGATAAATACCTTTAAAGTTAAGATATATTTGCAAGAAGGATTGAAACAAAATAAAGCGTGTTTATAACCTTGAACTGTTATAAAACTGTATGAAAATTGCATGAACAAGGATCCATATTCCTTCTCACTGTAAAACTATAACAGGTTTTTTTTTAAACGTCTTCAAAGGAAATTACTAATCTTTTAGTCACTTATATTAAGCAAACATCAACTATTAATGTTGACAAATTTTGGAACAGTCATAGTAAAACTGTCATCTGAATAACTACTCATTGCAAAGTTCAGAGAATTAATGTTAAAATAGATTAAAATCGCTTTGAATACACATGTATTCTCTTCCTTTGGAAGGATAATAAATATCATTTGCACTATAATTTTTGATAAGCATGTGGACATTAAGGCTTGGAAAAGAAGTAGATAGATATCCCTGGGCAGCTCATAAATGTGAGGAATGTTAGCTCCGTTCTAAATGAGCTGTCAACCCTTTTCCCAGCATTTTAGTTTGTGAGAAGGTAGACATTTGGATAATAAATGGGGTTTGCCTCTGAACACTAAAGGGATTACACAGAAACTTAAAGTATCTATTCATGTTCATTGCAAGACATTTAATTTCTAAGGAAACACACTAGAATAAGAGTTTAGGTTATAAGCTGTTAGTGACAATTTAGTAGAAAATATGCAGACAGTTGACTTTGATTTCATAGGATCCTTCTTTTTCAAAAGTTTATGTTTAAATATCATTTTGGAAACACGTGCTTTTAAAGCATGGCCTGTACCTTAAGGTACCAGATCACTGACATTCCCAAGACCTAGAGCTTGGTACCTGATTCTTCTTCTGCAATACTTGCATGCTATCCCAGCCAACTGGTTTGTTAGGTTCTTCTAGTAGGTGGTTATAAATCAGGTTTATGAAGAGGAAACTCTCAAATTGTGCATTTTAATGGATTTATGATAAAGCCATCAAAGTGGAGGGTCCGCATGGTGCAGATGCAGTAGAGGTAATAGTGTCATGTAAACATTAAATACAGTGCCTCTACCTTCCTTCATAAATCCTCCATGCAGATGATTAAATGCTTCTGGTTATAAATTTTGCAAGTAAATTCTAGAAAGAACCACAACTGTAAATAAGACACCAGCGGAAGCCATAAATTAGCTATAGGATCCCCCCCCCCATGTGCCAGAAAACTCTTGAGTGTTTATTATGAGACAATATGTGGTTTCTTCATTCCTTACCAACTATTCTTTTTCAATTTTCTTCAATAAAAAACTAAATTCCTGATTAAAAATAATAATGCGAACTTTTAATGCTACGTCTAGCATTACAATCTATTACTTTATGTGCAAAATATCTTTTTGATTTATGAATTCATTTTACAACATTACCATCTCGAGTTTTGGGTCTCTATAATGTCAGTTTTGTAAGGTCTTGTGTTAGAAGTTCCTGCAACAGCCTAAGCTCCCATAGGTATTTACAATCAAATTATTTTATTACACATGGGAACAATTAAGCATTTGGCCCTCAGCTGTAAACAATTACTATATGCAATGACATTCATGGTTTTTTTTTTAAAAAAAATAGTCATGTATTCCTAATGACCTCTGTTAACATAAGTGAGATTGATGTATGTGTACTTTGTGTGTGTCCATGAGCAATTATATTCCCAAACATAATATCAAGAGAAAGGCCTGGCCTGGATGATACACTGATATTGTGTGGAATCATGTGGCCACCTGCACTGATTATCTCTAACATTTTATTTTCTTCTCATGGTTATTTTACTTCTCTTCAAATTAAGACTGAAGTCTATTAGTGTTTACAGCAAAAGGCAACACAAGTTTTAAATGGTTTGTTTTTAGGAGGTTGAGAATATCTTGATCTGGTAAACTGGTATTCATGTTCAGATTAGCAGAGAGCTATAGCATACAAGGAAAGACAACCAGACAGGGTAATATTTGCAACATCACTTTGTCACTTTCTAGTTAAGTGATTGGAAACTTCCTTCAACCTTAATTTTCATATTTTAAAATGTATATAATTTTATCAAAGCCAGGTGACTCTTAAGAGTATTAAGTGGTATACATATTTAAAGGGATGAGATGTGTGCTTTACATTCCCTGTCTCTCATTTTTTTTTTTTCTCAAAAGGCCCATAAGCTCTGGGACCCTGTACTGGGAACATCAATTTGGCTGTCTCCAGCTTGGGTATACATTTTCCTTTCACAAGGTTCTTCTTTTCTTCAAGCAACAGCCATGGGAGAGGCTCACAGCTGTTTTACTCATGTTCAGAAATAAGTCAACCAGTCGCCTTTGCAAGGGGGCCTAACAGCTGTATCCAGCCTTTATAGGAGGTCAAAACCAGAGCTGAGTGGTAATGTTTCAAGGGCAAAGCTCTAGATGTAAGGAATGATAAAACCTAAATGATCCTGCACATATCTAGTGTCAGATATACCCTAACCAGTTTCAATTATTCAAGCTTCCTTGGTCTTCTAGCAAAAGAAATATAAGTCACCCTTACTCTCTTTATTCTAGTCCCATATAATAGCAAAGAGCAAAGAAAACATACTCCCACACCCCACACCACATCTCTGCCATTCTAAAGAAAAAAAGCCTTAGTAGTCACTCAGTTAAGAAGAGTATCTTCAGCACATGTCCAACTTTCAGATCTATTCAAAACATGGTGCTGGTTTTGGAGAAGGAAGTTAAAAAAATCATTTTGCAATAGTTATGAGTTCCTTTTTCCCTTTTGTTAGCATTTTGCTGGCAATAGGCCAATGAAACAGCTGTTTAATTACCCAAGACATCACAAACATGTAAGTCCTTAGGTGAGCTATCAGCAAGAATACTAGCGTCAAACATAACAAAGAAAATTAGTCTTCAAGTAAGCAAATCTTAACTGAACATCTTTGTGTATTGAGACTAATTAATAACTTGTTTAGGAAAATGGTCCCAAAATGTGGCTTTTGGACAAGGAACTGACACTCTGCAGAGGCTAGATATCCTAATATTTAACAGGCTACTATTTGGTGGGCTGACTGGCTGGCTACTCTGTGAGTGTGGCAAACGTTTCTTACATGCAATTATGCAACATTTAAACAATATCTAAATGATAGCATGTATTTCAGCTGAATCAGTCCAGCTGGAAATTACAGCTGCATTCTGATTACTGGGCCACATGTGAAATTAGGGGTTTTCAATCTGCACTTTTCACTTGCCATGTTTTGATACACATGTTCTTAGAAAGCTTAAATTAGTTATGGTTTGACAATATTTAGCAATATAACTGCCCTCTTTCCCCCTTTAAACTATTAATTAAGACAGTCTTCTTATATTATACATTTTGATTTGATTTCATTTCAAAAGAGACTATTAATAACTACCGTATTTTGTCCCACAAAAGAGATATAATGTCTATTTTTTAATGTTAGGATGGAAATCTGCTGTAGTTGTTTATGCAATGAAAGTTGCATAATTTTCTCATTTGGAATAGTTCATATTGTAAAAATAAAACTCAATGTGTTCCCTGGGAGTCATTTTACTAAGTAGTTCATGGCACAGGGATCATTATTTTACAAAATAGTCATCTGTGTATCATAAACTAAAATATCTGCAGGTTGATCATTACATCACATTTTTAAAAAGCATTTAAAGCAGAGTAACAGAAAGATCAAGTTATCAAAATGTTAAAAAGAGGAAAGTGAACTTAAGGTTGAAACTCAGACGTTTTATTTAATTCCTTCATGTTTTCCATATGAACTACCAGCCCATGGGAACTTAAAGAGAAAATACTACATTCCAGTATAGAGGTAGGCTCTTCCTTTAACTGGCGTTACTACTGGATTTTATTTTAGAAGTAGGCAAAAATATTAAATTAGGATCAGCAAGCCATAAAGGCTATCTATTGAACAGCATCTATAGTACTCAAGTGGTAAGAGATTTTTCAAGGAAAAGAAATCATCCCTAAAGAGTCTATTTAAGCCACTATGTAAGCAACAGAATGAAATATATTTACATATATAATAAAGTATTTGATATTTCCAATACTAAGATTACTCAAATGTTTCTGCAAAGGTGCTTATAAATATATTGCTAATTTTAATGAGCAACTAGAATGAAAGCAACCGAAGATAACCAAAAGTTAATGTTGGATATTTGTGAGTGCCCCAAGAAGATAACTAATCTTAATCTATGTAATCTTTATTGAAAAATAAAATGCTAGATTCTGATCAGTTGTCACTTTTATCAGTACCCAATACACTGAGTCAAAAAAAAAATTTTGAAATGTGACTCACATATTTCAATGTACTGGCCAGTGTATGCTTGGAATTCCCAAGGAACTAGCACAAAATGTTGAAAGGTGACTTGGATTTTATCAAAGAGATAAGGCCAAGTAGTCCTTAAAGAAGTTTAAATGCCATTGTCTACTGTCTTCAGTGTGCTATTACATAGCCTTGGGAATCCTTTCAAATAACAATCAATAGAGGATGAATAAGTCTCTGCACATGAAAGTAACCAGGAAAGGAAGCCAACAGAATAATCTGGCTTGTCTGGGTTGGTTCAAGAGGAGAGGAGGTATCCACCCCTTCCCTCCTCAGTTTTCCTCCCCTTATTCAGCCCCCTCTCACACACACATACAAAACAGAAGGATGGAAAGAATGACCAGAGAGAAAAGGAGAGAAAGAGGTCCAGGATCCCCTGCAGAATGTGTGCTGGGGAGACAACCCGCGCCCTATGGAATACAGCCTTGGAAACAATCAGACGTAGGCTTTTACTTTGAAAATAAAAGAATGACAATGAAATTTGTGTGAGGTCTGTGTGAATCCAGTCCCAGATGTTTACAATGCTGTAGTACTATGCAATATGAGAGGTTTCAGAAGAAACAGTACGAGACATCACAAAGCAGTGCATATACTATTGACAATGCAGACATGAGCATCATGTTACCAAGAGAGAAGGCAGGCAAGACACAAACAGCAGTGGTCCTGCCCGAAAAGCTAACTTCATGGACTGCAATCACTCAAACCAAACTGAGGAACCGGGGGCGGGCGGGGGGCGGGGTGAGCTCAAAACTAAGGGAAAAATCTCTTTTGGCTTCTATCTAGAAGTGGTGGTGGGGCAAAAGATGGGGGCTGGGGGACAGGGAAGGGACTCTTCTTCCTTAAAGTTCCCATAAAGCCCCTATAATTGACAGTGGATAATTATTTTCAGCTTTAGGAGCCTGTCCCAAAACTCTTAAGATTGCCAGCGAAAAGAAACACACTGTGTTTACTTGAGCCATTTCCAGAAGGGAGGGAAAGGAGAGACCTTTGGATGAGATGGGGGAAGGTATTGGAGATTGAGTGGGGCATCCCCTAGCAGCAACTCTAGGACATCGGGAGTGGTCCTGTGAGTGGCTAACTAGAGAGATCCAGAATAGGGTGACAAGGGATGTGGAGGAGGCTTGTGTAGTGGAGGAAGTCGTGCGGCACAATGTATACTTGGGAGGGGGCTGATTTAGTGTGAAAGTATTCCACTTCATCATTTTACAGGGGTTGGGGACATAAATATTTAGCTGGCCACATCTGGAACAGATTCTGCCCCCCCTCCCCACGTGGGGTGGGGGTGGATAATTGGAAAGAGAGGAGCACGCATTTGTTACTTACTGTACGGACAGTTTTCCTTCTTGGTACCGCTGACCTTCCCATTCTTTTCAATCTTGAGAAAGTACTTGGTGAAGGAGAACAGCTTTCTCCAGCGGACATCTCCTTGGAGGTGATTGTAGCTCCGCACATGCCTCCCCGCACTGGAAGGAGAGGACAAGGAGGAGGAGGAAGAGGAGTTGGTGGCCTCCGGTGACACCATATCCTGACCGGGAGCTTGGCAGGTGACAGGGACAGAAGACACCAAGAAGAGCAGCAAGAGGCAGCAACAGCAGTTCGGCAGGTGGGGAAAGGCTGAGGCACAATGTGTCAGTATCCATTTCCACATTGTACTGAAACTCTCGGCACTGGAGATTGTCTCATCAGAAGGAACATACTGGAAGGGTAAGACCTGGTGCGAGGCAAAGAGACAGCTGGAGGTGGTGGCTACTGGTTAGCTCCCTCCGGGTACGGATCTGGCCAGAAGCGAATACACCAACATCCATAACTCTTCAGAAGGGCCGGCTGCCTGTTCTCGCTCCGTTCTCAGATCGGCTGCCTGTCTCTCTCCAGTCTCCGGGTGAACTGTGGACGTGGGTGGCCGCAGCAGTAGGAACTGGTGGTGTCGGTCACCAGCGCTCTCCGCTCCCTCCCGGGGGTTACTTTGTTCTCTTCTTCACTCCTTTCTTCACCATGTTAGATGCAAAGGAGGTCTGAAAAACAGATGACAGCCCAGTGAACAAAACCCAAAGTGGGTGGGGTGGGGGTGCAGGAAGACATCTGCGCCCCTCTGCGGTTGGCACCTTCTGGTCCTTCTCTGCAGAGTCCCAGCCTGCTGGCCACTTAAAAAGTGTGTCTCTGGAGTTGTCAGAACTGGAGGCAGCTGCCCAGGCTCTGTTGTTTTCTTCTTCTTCCTTTCTCTTTTTGGTGGTGCCTGTTGATGTGAAGTCTCCCGAAAGCCACTTTTTGTTTGGGGGGCGGCTGGCGGCTGGCGGCTGGTGTTTTGTTTGGCTCTACCCTCCACCTCCAAGTCCCCTGGAAAGCCGCTTGTAAACAGGTTGAAGCCTGGAGTCTAAATGTCAGTGCTTTTCAGCCAGAGGTGGGCTCTAACTCTGCTGGTCAAACCTCATTTGCAGGGGTGGAGAAGGCGGGGGAGGGGGTCAAACGGCGGTGGGACATCTGAAACCCTAAGCTGCTGGGAACGCCAGGGGAAAGGGAGGGGGAAAGGGGCCGGGGGTGGGGGGGGGTGAGGGGGGAGCCTGGGCGAGAGGAGTGCGTGTTGCCTTTGCTCTGAGCTGGGGGCTGCGGGTCCCTTCCTCACAGCCTCCGTGGGCGCAGGCTGCAGCTCCAGCTAATTGCTGCTCCAGCGTCCTGTGCTAACAGCGCTGGCCACCAGCGCGAGCTGTCCGCGTGCTTTCCGAATTTTGCTGCCCTCCGGCGGGAACCACTCCCCTCCCGGGAGCCCCTTGCTCACTTGTTTTTCATTGTAGTTTTTGTTTTGTTTTGTTTTTTTTCTGTTTCTGTTTCTATCCCTCCCCTACCCCACCCCCCCTTGGCCTTGAAAATAAGAGTTTGGAGCCTGGCTTTTGTGTGTGTATGCGTTTCTCCACTCTACGTCCGAGAAGCAGGAAAGAGGGTTGAGGAGAGAGAGGGCAGTAAGAAGATGCTCAGGGCAAACTCTCCCCAACAGCAGATTATAAACTGATAGGAGCCAGAGTGGAAAAGGGAGACATAATGAGCTGCTTCGTTTCCCCCTCTCCTGCCAGCTTCCAAGGAGGTCTCGGGTTTTAATGAATCATTGATTTCTCGCTTCCGTTGCTGAAGTAAAAAGTTCACACTTTGGCCCTTTCTGTCGTTTTAAGCTCTGGGAGATTTATCGTCACCCTTAAACATCGCCTCTCTCTTAGAGTAAATGAAATCAGGGACCCAAGTTACTGATTTCTAATTGCTAACATGAGTCCTTTACAGAATCACGCATGGACTTCAAAGCCTGGGCACTTTCCTGCGAGCGCAGATTTTATCACACACTTTGACCAAATCCCCTGCTGCCTGTTTTCTTCTCTATCCAATTTCCTTTGCATTTTACCATAAAGAGGAGGGTCCCTCATCTTCAAATTTAATGTTTAAAAGGCTCTATTTTACAATGCAGCAGCTTCACTATCTACAAATCTTCCACTCACTCTAGCACACATCAATCCCCCAACACTCTACCTCTGCTCACACAAACCAGCTCTTAACCCAGAAGCAGACAGAAGTCAGTACAAGACCAGGAAGCTGTTGCCTGTAATCAAATGGCGCACACACAGAATGAAATACTGTGATAACCATTCCTACCTGGGTGTGACACAGTTCCGTCCCCAGAAGGATTCCTCTTTAAGAAAATATCTAAAGTAGGGAAGGGCTGCCTGTAAGGAATGCATGAACATATATTACTCTGTTGTGTGAGGCAGTTAGACATCTGTGTTCTGTCTAAGCAAAACAGATTGTCAATATCTTACAGCGTTCCATTTAGGAAAGTGGCAATTTCACATGGTTCAACCTAATAGGCTGCATAAGATGCAGACATTTCAAGGTGAACTTGAGAGTTAAACAATTGCAACCAGGATTCAGAAAGAATTTACAAAAGGTGCTTGCACACACAAGCCAGAAACACTGTCATGAGCATTCAGTTTGTCTTCACTGAGAACTGGAGAAAGAAAATTAAAATTTGAAAGTTCTACAGATAAGCATTGTTAATGATTGCCCAAATACATTTCAGTGACTTGAAGGATGGTTTGAATGCATGTCCTTATATTTTTCTGTGTGTTCAGTGCCTTTGAAATAGAACTATTCAATACCAGAATCAGGATTTTAATGGCATTATTTATAGCTCATTGCAGTGCTTATTCAAAAGATTTCAACAATGTGACGAACATCACAGTAGATTTTTAACTTTAATATAATTAGCTGATTTCTGTAGCTATTAATTGAAAAGTTAAGCAAATAAAGAGCATGCGTCAAAGAGTCTTGCTTCTTTAATTAAAGTATGGATATTGAAAAATGAGCCCACAGTGCTAATTTCAATTTCCTATTTCACAGTTTTATACCTGAACAGACAAATGAGTGAAAGAGAGGAAATTTCTAAGGGGTTGAAATTGCATCCTCACAGAAAGAAGAATTCAAATGTTTGAATTGACAACTAATTGAAACTACATTTAAAAATATGTTTGATGGAACCATACAATAAAGAGCCTCTTGTGAAAAATTATGAAACACAGGAAGTAATTAGTTTGGGGTTTCTTTACACTGGGCACCAACACTGTTGAAGCAAACTTGAGTGGTTTTTTTTTTCTTTTTTTTTTAATTCACACCAGACACACTCATTCAAGCCAACACCTCTCTCTCTCTCTCCCCCTCTCTCTCTCTCTCTCCACACACACACACACACACACACACACACACACACACACACACACACACACACACACACACACACATACAGCCACCTTTCTGTTCCAGTAGAAGCTATTCATGTCTTCTAGCTAAACATTTTATTTTAATTCTATCTAAAATGAGGGAAAAGTCATTCTCAAAACTTTAATATTAAACTTGACTGCAGCAGGTGCAGCATCTGAGGGTTCTGGAGACCCTTTGCCTCTCCTCTGTACAGCGCTGATGACAGGGAAGGCATTTACCAAACGGCCCAAAGGAGAAGCTGACATGGCTTTTTAGATTATATCTCATTCTTCTTCTTTTCTGTACTGCCTTTCTTTCACAGCACAGTAGAATCTCTAAATCCCCCACTACTTTGTATTGTAAAGTCACCTCTCAGTTTAGCCCCAGAAAGCCTGAGAAAAGTTCCACAGGAGAGATGCACTATTTAACGGAATCCAATCTCTCCCAATAGATTTGAATCACTAACATAAATGTATGAATGTAGATTATATCTCTGTAATGAGGCCTGAATCATTCTCAGTTACTTCAAAGGACTGAAATTCTACCTTCCTTTTTTAGCTGCCATAATCAGGTCTTAATGGGTTCCTTTATTAATTGTTTCTCTGTTTAGATTGAAAGGACCGTACAAGCTTCAGATTAGAGTGGTACCTGCTATTCTAAAAGGCTGCCTGTCTCTTTCATCTGATCTTTGGAAGGCGTGCTCTATTTCTATGGCTTAAGCATATCCAGTGATATTAGACTAAATCTTTATTGAAAGAAAGGGAGGTAAACTTTTGTTAAATGTGATGATTTGAAAAATTACAGACTTCTAAAAGCAAGATCGGAAGAAGAAAGCATTAAAGACTTCGAAAATGTGGCATTTTCATGTGAAGGAGGTACCAGATCATTCGGTAGCTAGTGTCCTTGAGCAGTTTACATTTGGAACATGGATTTCCTGGATTCTTTACGTTGTTAAACATTGTCTGTGGGTCAGTTACAAGATGTGTGTTCTACTATGTGAGATGTTATTGGCAGTGTCAGCTAGCTGCTTCAAATAATGCTAAATCAGGTCAAAAGTCAGCCAGGCTGTTTGACAATTATGGCATGTGCAGGCCTCATTTCTTTTTTAAAAGCCTGTCATGCAGGCCTTAGGATCATGAGCCCATTTTTCTATTTACACGTAGAAAATGCTAGTAGGAAATTAATTTTTCTTCCTGCTTGTTTCCATCCAAAGCTTCAGCTGGAAATGATGGCCAGAGTCAACGGTGTTTGAGCAAGTACAGAATTGATAGCTTATAGTTATTGATTTCAAAGTAAGAGCTTTAAGTAAAAGGAGGGGGAAAACATTTTTACCATATAGAGAGGAATGGAACATTTTAAAAAATGATAGAAAGCTTGGTAAGGGCTTGAGCATCTCTCGGTGGAGGAACAGGAATGGAAGGGCTTTAGAATTCAGTTTTGTGACATGTTTTTAACCTTTGCATATACATTGAGGGGTATCTGACAGGCTGAATCTAAGTCACAAAGTGAAATTTATGTTTTAAATATATTTCATGCATACAGTCTAAAGATAAGTTCATTTGATATTTTAGGGAACTGGGGAGGTGGTTCAGGGGATAACAGTGTTTGCTGTGCGAGTATGAGGACCTGAACTTGAATGGCTGGCACGTACACACATAAGAACAGATAGATGTTGCTCTGGACACCTGTAATCCTGATGCTGTGGCTGGAGATACAGGAGCATCACCGGGGCTTGCTGGCCCAGGGGATAAGGTAAAGAGAGTTTGATACAATATCACAAAGTCCCTCCCTGGCCTACTTACAGCTCACTCTACACTCCATACACACAACCGGCTCACATATTCACACACAAGCATACACAGGCCAAATTTACTTATTTAATTTGGTTGTGTGTCTACTTGAATTGTAATGTAGATTCTGAGGTCAGATGTGGAATTTTCCTTTTGTGGTATCATGGTGACATCACAAAGTTTGAATGATTGGAATATCTGGACGATTGCAATATTTATTTGGACTTTTGGTTTTTGAGGTAAAGATGGTCAGTCTGAAACTGAATATGATCCTTTCATTTTATAGAATGATTGTAAGTTGCTCGTTGACATATTGGTTAGCGGTGTCAGCAACAGATCTTACACGTGAACCAAGGTTGAGCCACATCCTATTTTCTTTTCCTTCCTTGCCTATTTTTCTCCTTATCATTCCCTACTCACTCTTATATGTTGGAGTTGCCAGACTGGAAGAGATAGGAAAGCTTAGAAGGCTTTAATTGTGGAAAATCTGTATATTTTTGCTGCAATTATTAGCCAGAGAAAAGCAATAAAACAGTGTTGTGTTGAACTATTAACTATCAGTCTACTAGACAAAATAAAATGAGTGTTTATCTGTTTTGGGTAAAGCAGACTCTTAAATGCAATCAACATATTCAAATGTTACTTATACTACAAGTTTTCAGGATATTCACAAGCTATTTGGAATTTTTTAGGTTGCTTCCCCAAGCAATTGATAACACTTAGAAAAGTAATATATTAATTTGAGTCAACTCTTTATGCCACCATGTTAAATTTTTCTGAAACAGTATGGTACTTTAAAGCATAGATATTTACATAGACTTTTTTTAATGTTTGAAGCTAAGGTAAGATTTCTGTTCTCTTATTTTTTCAAGGATTCAATGAGCTATTGAAAACAAAAGGATCTTGGAAACAAAAATATCTATATTGGAATGTTTGAAATGTACTCACAATAAATCAGCACAATTCCAGAAAGCTGAACTCTGCATCTTGAAGCTAAACACAGTGAACATATTTTCACAAAGCTGCTGTCTGTTCCCTCCCTGCTGCTGGCTTCCAGAGCAAGCCTTCCCTTGAAAAAGTTGTGAGGTCTGTGAAGAGATCTGGTGTTTCCAGCTGTCCATCACACATCTGTATCTCTGGCCAAGTCAAGCTCTCTAGATTTCATAGTTGTGTGACACTTATCAACGCTTTATTCGGAAATTACAAAATTTTCTTTACAGTTTTGGTTCATTGATACGGAACTATTTACAACATGGCCATTTTTTCATACATTAATTTTTTTTCAATTCAAGTGATGTTTATGAGTACCTACTATGTGCTAGTAATCCATTGCCAATAATTTGGACCTAACAAAGAAGACCCAACATTGGAGTCTATCTAACTCTTAAAGAGTATGCACTCATGTATGCGTGAGTGAACCTATGGTTTCCTATCCTATGGAGAGGAAAGCTAGGATTGTCTCAGGACCTAGAAAACATTTGAAGATATTTGGATCCTGAAAATTTTTCATGTTGTCTTCTCTACAAAAGAGCCAGGGGGAAACTGGCTTCTGCTCACTGTCTTCATAAAGGATGAAGGTTTGATCATCTCCTCTGTGGTTAAGGCACAATCCTTTGCTCTAGATTTCTTCTACAGGATTAAATTTTGTGAATAAAATCTCTGCCAACTAATCCTGATGATGTCTCCTTTACTTTATTTTATCTTTCCAGAATCATGGATGGTAGAATATGTGTTCTAATTGATTATGTTAACTATTTTCTTATAAAGATTCCCTAAACCATCTGCTATACTTTCTAAATTTTGGTTAGATTTATTTATCATTTTTTATGTGTGTTGCATGAGAGAACCTACTAGAGTATACATGTACCACATATGTGCAGGAATCAGTGGGAGCCAGAAGAGAATATCCTGGAAATGGAGTTACAGGCAGTTGTGAGTTGGCTGTGAGAATGCTGGAAACTGAACCAATTCTTCTGTAAGAGCAATAGGTGTTCTGAACCATCGAACCATCTCTCCAATCCCTTGTGCCTACTATTAAAACATACCTCTTATCAAATTCGTTTGATCTAGTACCCATCCTAAATTTTACAAGCGTTTGCCCTATTCAATAGAATTAGGCCCAGAAAATGTACATTATGTGAATTAGTGAAAACCAGAAAGTTCTTGTATTGTAGCAAAAACAGTCTTTATTGTGGTAAGTTTGTGGATGATCCCTGGGAATCCATTCTCTTCCCTTCTCTGCCCAGCTCTGGGTTCACAGAGAGAGAGAGAGAGAGAGAGAGAGAGAGAGAGAGAGAGAGAGAGGAGAGAGAGAGAGAGAGAGAGAGAGAGAGAGAGAGAGAGAGAGAGAGAGAGAGAGCTCATAGTATTCTTTCGTATTTTCTCACTTTGTTTCTGCGCCATGGTTCTGACAGGAGGTGGGTCCTTCCAGATTTAGACCTCTCTTCAAAGGAGTCTTTCTGCAGGTGTCTAGCTATTCCTGGAGTGCCTGAGATTGCATTTCCTTCTCTTGCTAGTTAAGCTCAGACAGTTGTTTTCTTCCTCTGTATTTCCTGTTTGTCAGCATGGTCTCTAGTTGTCCCTTCATACCCCACCTCTGTGAGTAGTAACTCAGTGTAAAGGTCTCCTCCTGTGAATTGTCTGAGATCACTCTGGTCTTTGTTAGAAGGGAACAGACAGTAGACTGGAATACACATCTCCCCCAGTAAGTAATCAGTCTGTGATAATGTGTTTTGTGTTTATACGAGATTATGAAGAAGTGCAATTTAACACAAAAGCCCATTGTAAAACATCTAGTGTTTGCTCGGGGATGTGCTGAACTCTTCCTAGAGAAAGATAATGCTACATGACATTTGCCCTAGTGATATGCATTGTATGGAGCTGCTTTTAGATTAAGGACTACCAAGCTCTTTATTTAGCTAATGAATTTTGAGATTCAAAGGATCTATTATTTAATTGCTACATGTTTGATAAAATACTTTCATATAAGTGAAAGGAACTTAGTAGAGTTGAAATTATGTCTGTAAACAGAATGTATTTCTAGAAAGATGGAGTTAAAAACTTCACATTAAAACTACTTTTTCTATGGAAACAGGGTATAAAAAGAATGAAAATTCATCCTATACATGTATGAAACTGTCAAAAAATAAAAAAGTTAAAAACTAGCTTTCATTTAACTATGAAACTTTTAAAAATTTCCTAGTGTGGATTTTTACAAATCTTTAAAATAATTACTTTTGCAATTAGAAATATTGTATTAACCTATAGTTAATATTATATTGTAGAAAATGAGGATTGGAATTAAGTCATTTTCAGGGACACTTAGGTTTATTGCTTGAATATTTTCTTTTCAATTATTTTAAGATGAAGTAGTCACATCTAAATTTTAAGGATAGGCGTAAAGCTGTTCCACATGGAAAAATCTCAGGGAGAAATACACATGTAGATAATTGGGGTTGATCATTGTCTGTCTAGGAATTCCATAAGTCATTGACTTCCGTAGAAATTGATAGAACCCAGAGCAGACAATGCTTCTCCTTTGGGCTTTCCCTTTAAGGTCCTAAGCAGAGATGCAGCTTGCACCCTGTCTGCTTGCAAAGATTAGACTTCCTGTTGTCTTTGAGCCTCTACTTTACAGGTTAAAAAAAAAAACAAAACAAAACTGGTGGGTCTGGGAAAGGTGAATGCATTGTCTTAGGCAGTCAGGTTGGTGACAATCTTTCAGATAAGCGAACAGAAAAGGATTTTGGTCTTCCACATAGCAAGGATTGGTTCCGGGATAGCAGGATTGGGGTGGGGGGAGGTGGTGGCTCTGAAGCAGGCAGAAAAGAAAAGCCCTCTTTGGAATTCAGTGTCTTGAGCATGTGAGGACTGGACACTTTTCAGTTTGGATTCAGAATTCATGGTCTTGAGTATTTGAGGATTGGACGTTTTTGAGGTTGGAAGAATTCAGAATTCAGGGTCTTGAGTATGTGAGGACTGGACACTTCTCAGTTTGTTACCCATTTCGAAGATCATACTTTGTGACTTAGAACGTACTAAAACCATTTCTAAATTAGAGAGGATCTTGATGAGTCCCTTGAATTTCAACTAAGCCCAGCAACTCAATACTGTGTTTTACAGCCCATCTCTGCTGAAGAATCTTCTCAGTGGCTCCTTGTTGCATTCACTAGGTACAAATCCCTGTTCTACATTCCCATTGCAGTTAGTGGAGGCTTGGATAGCCTGAGAGTTTTTTTGTTTTTTTTGTTTTTTTTTTTTTTTTAATGAATCCTGGCTTCTATGTTCCCATTGCAATTAGTGGGAATTGGAATACTTATCTAGATTTCTGTTGGTAGAGGGAAAATGACCTTAATTCCATTGGGTAATCTGTGAGAAAGATTGTTTGTTGCCTTCAACCAATGAACATGCTTATTTGAAAATCGATTAGTGCAGAACTTGCCTATCTGCTCTTTCTTCCTCCTAATTCAACTATACTTACTACAGGTTTAAAAAATGCATGAAACCTATTTTATTCTTATTTTTCATATTAAAGATTATTATGGGAATTTCTCTTAACCAGTCATCAGTACACTAATATTCACACGAAAACACCCATATACACATACAATCTTTTAATGATATCTAATTAGTCAGCTAGTCCTGTTTTGAGTCCTTTAAATATGTGGGCTTTTAAATGTGGATCTGGTGGCATTGCTCTGCAATTCCATCAAATATAAATAGACTATTGCAGGAAGATTATAAGAATAAGCCTCATGTGGCCTTCAGAACAAGTTTAAAGTCAACTTGTGCAAGTTAACAAGATTGTGTTTCAATATCCTATCTATCCCCATCCATATATATATGGATGATGGATGGATGGATGGATCATAGATGGATAGATGATGGATGGATGGATGGATGGATGGATAAATGGATAAATGGATAAATTCAGTGGCAGAGTATATGCCTACTAGCATGTACAAGAACCTAGGTTCAACCTGTGGTACTGCATAAAGCAAAGCAAAGAAACCAGCAAATAGAAACCAGGTTTATAGATCAATAGGAACTGATGGAAAAATAATAAAGGCTGAAGGTATAGGTCAATGACAGAACACATCTAGAATGGCAAGTTTCTGACTGAACCTTCAGCAACACACACACACACACACACACACACACACAAAGACTCAACTTAAACAACTTATTTTTATACTACTAAGTATTAATTTGCCATATAGAACCAACTGAGAATGGCATGGGCTTTTGAGACTTCAAAGTCCAACCCCAGAAACACTTGTCCTGCAACACAGCTATGTCTGTCTAATCTAATCTTTCCGAACATTTCCACCAACCAGAGACCAAATATTCAAATATAACAGCCTATGAGAGTCACTGCCATTCAAATGATCACAGATATCTATCTATCTATCTATCTATCTATCTATCTATCTATCTATCTATCTATCTATCTATCTATCTATCTATCTCTGTATCTATATCTACGCATGTATTTATCCATATTGTTTGAGAATTAACAGCTTGAATTTCTGTGGTTTTTATTCGTTTCTTTAAAGACAGGGCCTCAAGTATTCCTGGCAGCCCTTGAACTAATCAACAGCCAAGAATGATCTTGAACTTCTCATCCTCCTACATTTACCTTCTGAGTGCTAGGCTTGCAGACCTGTATCAGCATGTCTGTTTAAGGCAGTCCTGACAAGCTCTCAACTAATTGAGCTACACCTTTAGCCATATACTTTCTGAATTTTTAAACAACACTGCTCATATCCCTTTTTAAGTGGTTATACCATTAGATAGAATTAGAACTGATTTATCACTTCATAAATGTCTCAACTTTTATAATATCATCTAATAATTAATTTTAGTTGCACCACATTGCGCAGTTGCAGGGCCCACAATTCCTGTGCTAGTCTGTGTGAAAAGCATCTCCTGAGATTTTGCAATGCAGAAGTTCCTGCAGCAGACACAGTTGGCTGTTGACCTCAAAGTCATTACTAGCCTTTTCCTTTGTGGCAGAGTCACTGACTGACTTGGAAAGGCCACTCTTCTTCTGCAGAGAACTCACTAAGCCAAACATAAAATGTCATTGTTCGTCTTTGCTGGTGATTGGTTTTAGGGTGGACATATGACACAGGTCTGGCAATAAGGAAAGGTTTTTGGCAACCTCAATGATAAATAAAATGTCCTGTCTGTTTCTTATGCCAGCCATTGTCATATGCAGATGTGGTCCATGGACCTAGGGAGAGTTTGTTGCTGTAAAGGGAGAAGCCTGAGGGCAAGCTACAATTAGTGGCCATGTGGCATAGCAATCCTATGATGAAATACCACAGCTTTCTGCTCTACAACCCAAAATGACAGAATGACAACACAGATTACTCAAAGTAAGGGGCTATTATGGGAGAAGACAGCCAGAGAGTGAGCTCTCCAGTATCTCCCCATACACTCTAGACAGCTTTCTGGCTAAGCACTAAGCTGTGTGTCTGTGTGTGTCTGTGTGTGTGTGTGTGTGTGTGTGTGTGTGTGTGTGTGTGTGTGTAGGAGACCTCAGCTGTACAAGAAGGTACTGAGCTGAAATTTGAGCTAATGCAATGGTGATAGTGGAAGTTCAGTCAAATTAACCAGCAGAACCTCAAGAAAATATAAAACATGTCACAATGTCCAGGATGTGGCTGAAATTCTCCCAACATAGAAAGAATAAGGGGGATAGAAGTGTGGTTCTTTCTCAAGAGCAGGACAGTCAGCATATACCAGCATCAATGCAGACCCATTTTCATAGTGGACATAGAAAGACTTAAATAAGCTGCACTTGTTGAGATGCATTAAGGTAAAAGAAAGTGTGTTCACACTGTCTTCAGAGCAGAGATATAACTATTCAAAAGGAAGAACACTAAAAAAATGCAGTGTTCTAAACTTTTTTACTTAATAGGATAAAGCATTCAAAGGAAAAAGTTTATAAACTCAACTTAATTCAATGGCAATTATATATTTTAAAAACATAGAGAATAAGGCTTTGATAATAAAAAGAAACCTCAAGACCTGTGGCATAATGATATAACTCATAATGTCCAAAGGGAGAAAAGTAGCAATTTCTGCCAATAGCAAGAACTGGCCAACATTTCCCCAGTAAGATGAGAGACAAAATTTATAGACGTGTATAAGTGTAATAACTCCTAAACTTGTGTTAATAACAGTCCTTAATTTCTTGAAGAAATCAAAATTGCCTTGTAAAATATCATCAGAAGAAAACTGTAGTTCCTTTTGGTCTCACTGATGTATTCTAACGCTGATGAAGAAAGAACCCCAGGGCTGTGTATTTCCACATGAATCATATAAAATTTTCCAATTTATGTTATTAAATGAATAAAAAGTGCAAAAAGACATTGCAATAAATATTAAATACCAATGTTAAAATATCAAATACAAAATATTAAAGACCAATACCTTTTCTGAGAACAAAATAACTTAAGAATTGCCTTATGTAGCGAAAACAATATATTATTAAATCTATTAAATGTGACTAAGCATATTGAATCCCAGAAATATCTTTGAATTTTTCTTCTTTACCTCTCTCTCTCTCTTCATTTTCCCCATCCTCTCTCTATTTTTTCCTCTCTCCCCTTATTTGTCTGAGACTCAAGCTCAAGGCCTCCTGTATGTGAAGCATTTGTTGTACCACGGCCTGAGAGAAGGGTGCAGTCAGTGGTCAGGCAGAAAAATAAGCTTATAATGTAAAACTCATAACTTTTGGGCCCCAACCACAAAACAATCCCACAACTTCTATGACTTCTAGGAAATGGAAGCTCATCTTAGTAAAGAGAGAGTCAGAGAACAGAAGTTCCAGGATTCCTCTATAAGTTCCTGACCAATGATGTGGCTACCACTGGAACGTGTATGAGCTCAAGACCTAACAGAGCCAGGCAGTGGTGGCATACACCTTTAATCCTAGATCTAGGAAAGTTGAATTAGGTATTGAGATAGCTGGGTGGAGGCAGAGGAGGGAGTTCAACTCCAGCTGGCGCTTCCCTTTCATGCTGAAAAAGGAGAGAGAAACTTATAAGGATTCCTGGAGATAGGCCTGAGGAGTTGGCTGGGTGAAAAGTAGCTGGGTAAGAGATTTGTTTCTCTGTCTCTCTTATATGTCAACCTTTCCCCAATATCTGACTCCAGGTTTGTGTTATAATAATAAATACAATTTTTACAATAAGAAGCAAAAGAAAAAAATCACATGATCAAAATAATAGATGCAGACACAGCACCAGAAACACAGTATGTGTGCCTTCATTCACCACCACTTTCAAATACTGTACTATAAGTCTAAACTCAGACAAGAATAAAATAAAATAAAATCACACACACACACACTCACACACACACACACACACACACTCACACACACACTCACACACACACACACACTCACACACACTCACACACACACACACACACACACACACACACACACACACACACACACACACACACCATTGAAGCAGATAAACTGTCTTTCCAGATTATATGATCATCTATGTAGATGCTAAGGACAAATTCACTAACAGGGAACTGCAAAGAATGTTGTAGGCTACTGTGTTAGCCAATAAAATTAATCAAATTCCTATATGGAAACAATAGACAAGCAGAACTTGAATTGGATGGTATTCAAAAGTCAAGGATGTGGAGAATCTGAATTATCAAGAAGGCGCTGAAATATAAGAACATCAGTATATATTTTAATATCAATTAGAAATATTTTAGTATATTACTTATGTTAAAATGTTTATAACATATGGGTAGAGAAATTAAAAATAAAAAATAGCAACTTTAAATTGCTTATTTGAAAGTATCAAAAGAAGGAGATCTATAGCAGGTATAATTTTCTTTCTTTTTCCTTTTATCTTATTATATTGTTTTAGTTGTGGAAAGACACATATTGCTTTCGAATACTCACCTAAGGAAAACTGATGTTTAAAGCCCTTGCCTGAATATTCTCAGTGTTTAGATCTTAGATGTATATCTGTCACTGACTTTTAGTAGTATTATTTAATCTCATATTTCTACTTAATTTTTATCTAGTTATAGAAGCACTTAAATATTTATTTGGTTAGAGATGGCAGTAAATGTAACTGCACTATATAGGTATGTCTATTAAATAAATGCCTCTTGAAGGTCTTCTAGACTTTGCACCATGTTTTAAATTACGAATAGTTTTTATGAACTTTTTTCATTAACGTGCCATGTTATAATACAATACTTTATCATTATACGTGTCAACTTCTCTTTTAATATTATTTTAATCTGCTCCATGTCACTATTTTCCAATGGGGATTGGTGAGTTTGCACTTTCTGTCTCTCATCTTCCTCTGTTTCTCTTTCATCTATTATGATTTTATACTGTAAGGACACTCATTGGCCATTACAGACCGTTTTGTAGTTGTTGTAACTTCCCTTTCACGATACTTATAGGTAGATAATAGTTTTTATTACAATTAAGAATCAGAGTCACTGATTTCTAACTTTTGTTGTGATTGACTAGTATTTTCTTTAAAAACATTTTAAAGATTTATTTATGTTATTATTTTAATGTATGAGTTCTTTGCTTGCATATATGTTTGTGTATTACATGTGTGTCTCATGTCTGCGGTGATCAGAAGAGAGTTTAAGATCCCCTGGGACTGGAGTTACAGACAATTTTGAGCTGCCATATGGGTGCTTGGAATCTAATCCAAGTCTTCTGCAAAAACAACATGTGTTCCTAACCACTGAGCCATTTCTCCAAAATCCCATAATAAGTTTTATTTATTTATTTATTTATTTATTTATTTATTTATTTATTTATTTATTTATTTATTTATTACCTTCAGCATCATTATCTTGCAAAAAAACTGTTTGATCATATTTAAAAAATTTACAGAGTTCATATATCAAAGTTAGGGTCTTTCCAAATTTTGTATGTTGGTTCCTAAAATCCACATAACAGTATACCAGTGTATTTTAAGCCAGTAAGTAAACCATGAACTTTCCATCCTCACAGATGAGATTAGAACCCTTACAAGGTTCAGGGAAACTCTTTGCCCATTTTTTTCCTTGCAAACATGCAGCCAGGAGGAGGAAATTCAAGTAAATTTGCTGACTTTACTAATGACTCAATCTTAAACATACCAGATTATAAAAGTGCCATCAATATATCCCCACTGTTTAGAAATTGCCCACTCTGTTATATTTTATTATAAAAGCCCTAATGGATTTTGATATACAAATGTTATCCCTCAAACAACCACAATTATTAGCCTTCTTCCCAGATATCTAACAACACATTTTCCTGGTTCACAGAGACCTCATCCAAGACTTTTTACATTTTTGCTTCCATCAACCTCAATGGATGACTCCATGCAAAATATGGCTACTTTTATGGGTCTGTAAAAAAAGACAAAGGTCTGCTATAGTTAGCTTTTTATTTTTCATAAAATGCAGTAATACGAAAGTCATCTCTTTTACATTAGGGCAGGACAATCCTATGATATGGCCCAAACTCTAGAGAACTCTAAAGAGGTTATAGTGTATTCAGGTTTCAGAAAAAGGTCTTTGCTCACAATTGCATCTTATTTGGTTCATTGCCTCCCTCCTTGCTTCTGGTTCCCAGTTGCTTTTCCTTGGGAACATTTTCCTTGGAGATCATATGCAAAGAAATTTTTGTATTTGAATTTGTTTTATGGAAACCCAGTCTAAGAATGTTAAGTTCCTGGCTTGTTTTATCTTCTGTTTCGCCTAGAACTATGACACCCTGCTCACTACCTTCCAGTTCCAAGTTCTAAGTCATTGGTTCTCAGTGTGCGTTCCTGGATTACGGCTGTCTTAGCTTTGGTTCTTGGGCTTCTTTAATTTGACAGCACATTTGGACACATTTCTGCAAATTGGCCCTTGTCATTTCTTTCTTAGAACATAGCTTGGTATTTAAACTCTGGTACTATGCATCACAGATGCAAGCAAGAGGTACCTTGGGCATAATGGCCTTCAAACTCCAACCACTAAGGCCAGATACTCCAGCTTTCCTTCAGCGTGGTGGATTGGAGAATTGTTGCTTGCTGATCCTCAAACGTCATTACTTACTAAATGTTTTGAAGAGAAGCTTTATGAACACTGGATTTTTTTCACGTAAGCAAATCCTATATCATTATTCCATCCATCCAATATATTTTGATCATGTTTCTCCCTCTCCCAATCTCTCTCAGATCCTCCCTACCTCTCGCCAAAATAAAAATGAAAATCAAAAGCCCACCAAAATGTAATTAAAGCCTCTAAAAAAAAAAAATCAAGAGTTCATTTTGTGTTGGTCTTCTATTTCTGGGCATGGGACCTGCCCTTAAGTATGGTTGATATATCCAGTGACACACCACTGGAGAAAACTGCTTTTCTGCCTCCCAGGAGATATCAATTACAAATAGCTTCCTGGTTAGGGCTGAGGCTTTGTTTTCACACCCTATTTTCAGGGTCTGGATTCTGTCTGACTTGAACCTGTGCAGATCTCACACATCTTCTCACACTTTCTGCAAGTTCTTACACACATTGATCCTGTTGTGTCTGGAAGACACTGTTTCCTTGGAGTCATCCTAACCTCTGGCTCTTACAACCTTTCCCCTCATATTGAGGCTTGTGGAGGGCATTTCATAAGGACCTCCCATTTAGGATGGAATGCTCCAAACTCTTATTCCCTGTGAACTGACCAGTTTCTAGTCTCGGCGCTAATTCCTATCTGTTATTAAATGCCTGATTCTTCCTCTCAGTCTTAGTTTTATTTGCTTCTTCCCTGACATTGTCTTTAAAATAGTTATGGGATCCGGCAAGATGCCTCAGTGGGTAAAGGCACCGCCACCAAACGTGACAAAGCTGACAACCTGGAACCATGCAATGGAAAGAAAGAGCTGATGCCTGCAGATTGTCCACTGATCTGCATCCACAAGTCATGGTACACACACACACACACACACACACACACACACACACACACACACAAGCAAACACACAGAGAAAGAGAGAGAGATAGAAAGAGACAGAGACAGTTAGAGAAAGAAAATAAATTTTAAAAAGAAAATGCTCATGATCTATTTCACTTATTCTCATGTAAGCTGTGATATGTATTAAGACATATTCATTAATAAAACTAGGATATGAAGCCTCCAAGTATTCATTTTAAATGTGAATATGTGTTAAAGTTTAGTTAACTAAGATTTGTAATCATTCTAAGCAAAAATAACTAAAACACCAAATACTTCACAATATAAGATTGTTTAATTGATATAAAAAATATTGTAACTGGTTTATAACACAGAAAGTCATTTTTGGAATCTCAGTTTTGTGTGTGTGCATGATGAGTTATTTAATTCATAATCATCTTTGTTCTAATTTTACCTTGCTGAAATTCTCTTTTATTTTTCAGTATAGCTAATATAAATTACAAATAATATTTTAGTTCAACTCAAATTTCCAATAAGGATCCCAGAATAGTTTGAAATGAAGCATCAGTGTGACTGACATGTGATTTAAGGGAGAACATTGCTATTGGGATGTATATTTTTTCCCAGTGGGTTTTTTTTTTTTTTTTTTTTTTTTTTAAGTTGAGGAGTTTCTGTAGTAAGTGGTTTCTGGCCCAGACTTTCAGGGCTAGCCTCAGGGTTGAGACCTGCAGATCCCCAGTCCCACAGAGACACACAGATGCTTACATTAATTTTAGGCTGATCAGCCTAAGGCCCAGGCATATAACTTGCTAACTCTTTACCCTTCATCTAACCCATGACTCTTATCCTGTTCAGCCATGGGGCTTGGTACCCTTTCTCACAGCAGCATAGTTGTCCTCTGCATCTTCTGGCAGAGTTGTCTGGCAACTCTGGAGTCTCTGTGGCATTCTGCTCTGTTCTTTCTGGTTCCAGAGTTTTCTTAGTCTGGTAGCCCTGCCCACACTTCCTGTCTGCCTTTGGCCAATCAGCACTTTTTATCAAACTCATAGGCGGGACAATTATTTACAATGGAACATCATAAATCCACTACAAGTTTCCTCAGATGAAATGTATCAGTTGTGCCAATTGAGCCCCAAACAGGAGAGTGGTGAATTCCTTCAGAAGTCTGCAAATTCAGCACCACTAACTGATGACAGAACAGAATGAGAATTCGAGGCATGGTGAGTAACGAAGGGATGGAATGGGAATCCCTGGGCATGGTGTGGTGTTAAGTCTCAAAACTTGTTCAAATACAACTTTTCTAGAAGATGTGAAGATCTGGGGACACAGTGTCTATGCAGATCTATTAGGTAGATATCAGAGCATGATGATACTATTATCACCAACCTGCAGGCCTTTATAGAAAAGATTTAATACTGTGACAGCCTTTATTATATGTTAGCTTTGTTCCTGTTTGTTTGCACATTTAATTCAATGTACAAGACTATTGTCTTGATTACTAGTTGGTCTAATTTTACTTGTAACAGTGTCTTCAAACTGACTTTATTAAAATAATAACAGTTTTATGATATTGCATAGGTTCAATGGGTGAAAAATTCAAGTGAAACCAAAAATCTTTCTGGTAGAGAGTAGGTCTTTCATACAGCAGAATATTTTAAGGTTTTTAGTTTAAACTAATAACAAATTATAGGCAAGTGGGAGTTTTAACTGTTAAATATGAGAATGATTTATATATATATATATAAATGACAAATGGCTCATCCATCCTTCGTTTAGGTAGGAGAATGGAATTTTGTTTTATAAATGACTAATGGCTCTTCCATTTTTCATTTGTGTAGTAGCTAATAGAGTATAATGTTAATTTTATGTATCAACACTGCTAGATCATCATATTTAAATAATGCAATTAATTAAATATTGCCCTATTTTGTTAAATATCACTTTTATTATAAAAAAAACTGGTAAACAAAAAAAACATTACTCAGCAAGAGTGATCAGAATCTAAATCTTCACACATAAGTGAACTTCACACGGAATAATCATCCTAATATTGCAGCAATTTTTAAGTAATTAGATTTTACTTCAACTTCCTATTTTCTTAAACAACCCAAACCAATCTAGGCATGCATTACAGATTTCACTAATAAGACCAAAAGAACTGAATGTTCTCCCTATACTTTCTCAAATCATGATGAAACAGAAAAAAAAATATGAGTAATCATAAATGTACATTGTGAGGATAATACATCTTCGGTCCCAAAGACCAGCATTGGAGAAATTACGCAAAGGAAAACTATGGAACAGCACAGCACCGTCTAGAGCCAGAATACAAAGCTTCCTACACTGTGTTCTCAGCATAACCTTGATCCTTCTGTACTTAGAATTTTGACTGCCCTCCTAATACAGGTAGATGGATTCTACCGAGTCTTTTGAATCAGAAAAGCTGCTGCCCCAAATCTCTGCTATTAACATGGTACTAACTCATGAGACCCTTTGACCCAGGCTGTATTTTTTTGGTTTTTTGTTTATTTCTGAGAGCCTCATCACAGAAGAATGAGAAATAAATTGGATATTTCCTTGTAACCTTGACCAAAAATCCTAGAATTTTGATCTTGCTCAATTCAGAGCAAAATCTTGGACCATATCAGAATTCACAGCATGGAGGATGACTCTTAGGAACCTGATGATACTTCAGGTAAATTTGCTATGCCAAATATCTGATGAGGAATTCCCTCAGCTCCTCACAGATGACCTGCTCCTTACCAGCATATATTCCCATTGTTTAGGAGTTCTTACATGCTTTCTACAGAGGCACAGCTTCCCTCTATGATACCTAGAATAATTATTAAGATGCTGTTTCTAGGCCTTCTTTTGTTAGGAGTCACCATTTCATCATAGGTGAGGCTCAATGAGCTGATAAATAAGAGTTGCTTATGTAATCATTTCCCTTTGTATCAATGACACCCCCAAAGGCCACAGGGCATTGTTTCCTGGACGTTTTCACTTTCTGTTCTATAGCAGAGGATCAGGAGATTCACCTAGTGAGCCATCTTTTCTAGGTTGCTGTGTTCTTCATCTAACTGGCTACATGAAGTGGAGGAATCATAGCTGTGAGGACCTCGAGAAATGCTCAGCATTCCTACAACAACAGGTCCATCTCCTCATCTGGACTACCCTAAGAACATGGAGCTGAGAAATAGGGAGTTCTACCCACATTTCTTTATTCTTTTAAAGGTGAGATTAAAATTTAAATCAATAGATAACCATTGAACCTTTAATAATGTGAACAACAACTATCGAGTCAGCTCAAGAATTTAAGGGAAGGAGAAAAGTCATGGGAAGGAGGAGATTCTGCCTCCAGACAGACGTTAGACTCAAACTAAAATGTCGTTCTTTTCCTAGGTCTCTAGCCTGCTGATCTAGCTGGAAATATTTGAATATGCCAGCTTTCACTGTCACAAATCTCCCCTCTCTGAATAGATATGTACACACACACACACACACACACACACACACACACACACACACACCACACATACACAGACACACACACACCACACATACACACACACACACACACATACCACACATACACAGACACACACACACACACACACACATACCACACATACACAGACACACATACACAGACACACACAAACACATACACAAACACACACACACACCACACATACACAGACACACACACCACACATACACACACACACACACACACACCACACATACACACACACACCACACATACACACACACACACATACCACACATACACAGACACACACACACACACATACCACACATACACAGACACACATACACAGACACACACAAACACACACACAAACACACACACACACCACACATACACAGACACACACACCACACATACACAGACACACACACACCACACATACACACACACACACCACACATACACAAACACACACACACACAAACACACACACAAACACACACACACATACACACACACATACACACACACATACCACACATACACACACACACACCACACACACACACACACACACACACACACACACACACCACACATACACAGACACACACACAGGCACACATACATACTGTTGATTCTGATATTGTCTTTTAAAATCATTAATACATGTAGTTATATATGTTATATTCTAAAAATCAACATGTATTCCTAATCTTTTTTTTTATTTAAAAATGGTTTTTTCCATTTATCTCCCTGCTTACCCCCCCTTCCATCTTCCCAGTCCCTCTCAATCCTCCCTCAGCCTTCCTTTACTCCATTCCCCCATCCTTTTCCCAACAAGGGCAAGGATTCCCAAAGTGGGTCAGCTCAGCCTGGCTCATCCACTCAGGCAGGTCGGAGTATTCCTAATCTTTTCTCACAAGTAAATACGTGATCCCAAGTCATGCAAGCACTTAAAAAAACAGCCTTTGATATGCCTCCCAATTAATAGCCTGCTTCCGACCATTAGCAATTAGCCTTTAATAGGAAAACAAATGGTTTGCATGTGACATACTCACCTTTATTTCTTTATATTAAGGTTTTCAACTTTGACAATAATATTAACTGTAGTAAGAGGTTTCTGGCCCCGACTTTTAGGTCTATCCTCAAGGTTTAGGCCCACAGACCACAGACCCGTAGAGACACACAAATGCTTACAATAGTTTTAGGCTGATCGGCCCAAGGCCCAAGCATATATATAACTTTCTAACTCTTTACCCTTAATCTAACCCATGACTCATCCTGTTCAGCCATGTGGCTCCGTACCTTTTCTCAGAGCAGCATAGTTGTCCTCTGCATCTTCTGGCTTCTCCCTGGCATTCTACTCTGTTCTTCTTGTTCCCAGAGTTTTCTTAGTCTGGTAGTCCCGCCCACACTTCCTGTCTGCCTTTGGCCAATCAGCACTTTTCATTGAACTCATAGGCGGGGACAATTACTTACAATGGAAAAACATAATCCCCCTACATATTACTTAAAGAACTAGTTAAGAAATACTCATTCCAGGAGAAACACTCTAGATCATTTTACTCAACTTTCTGGGGGAAGACTGAGTTGCACAATCTCATTTGGCTTTGACTGAAATCCAAAGCTGTAACACAGAAACCACGGAACTCAATGAAGCCAGCTTGTCTGCTGACACTTTATGTTGGTTCAGTGCTGCATTGCAGTTTTGTGTCCAATAATTTGACTGGAATGTTTAGGGCTGTATCTACTTGTGATTTCACTATAGGACCTACTCCTTTCTGGTCTTGCTCTACAGTCTTTTACAAATCAGTGTTCTTCTATCTATCTCTGATAGTTCTTGAGATAATGGTCTCAGAATTCTTTAAAATACTGTCATCAAACTCGTGTTATGACTCTAGGTGGAAAGGACAGGGTAAAGACTTGAGTACTGGAGAATACATTTGACAGTTCAGGCATAGTACATCATAGTCTGCAAAGCATTTAGGAAAACGTAGATTCTAAGAATTTCAGAAGAATGTGAAACAATTGTATTGTTTTCTTCTCCTCCGTCCTCTCTTCCTGAGGGTTAGAACAAGAGACAGAAGATACTTTAATGATTTAATTCTGTTCATATGTATATGTTGAAAGAATATTTCTGCCTCTCTAGATATGTATACTATATTAATTTATAAGATTTTAACTTTTTAGTCAGTTGTTGTAAAGGTCTGAAATCCTGTCCCCACTCCAACTATATCAATGTTCACCATTTTTGAAATTAAATGAGAAAGAATAGTTTTGACTTTATGGTCATGATACCTTATTTAAATGCTCTGTAGTAACAAAGTCCAGGGAACTAAGGTAATTATTGATTTGAGTCATAATGATGTCATTTACATTTTATTGCTAAAGTTTTTTTTAAAAAAATAACTTTTAACTTTGAGTCTTACATTATTGAGATTAAATATATCTCCAATTTCAGTTTACCAACTTCAGAAGAATTTCTACCACAGTAAGGATTTGTGTGTGTGTGTGTGTGTGTGTGTGTGTGTGTGTGTGTGTGTGAGAGAGAGAGAGAGAGAGAGAGAGAGAGAGAGAGAGAGAGAGAGAGAGAGAGAGTCACTGCTGCACTGATCAACTGTCATAGGTTTTCTTTGTCTAGGCTTAAGTTGATTCAAGCAATAAAATTTGTTGTGGATTGTTACTTAGTGACCTATTTTATTGTATTAGTTTGTTCTTCTAGCTTATGAGCTATCCTTTTCCATCCAATTATCATTTCCCCAGAGGGGAAAAATCTATGATTTAAAACACCATTGTCTTACAAGTAGGTATTTCAAACTAAAAATCTGAAAATTTTAAAACTTAAATTTTTTATATTAAAATATAAGAGATTAAATGATATAATTTAAGCTTATTAGGGCAAACATTTTCAGTGAGGCTCTAATTTGTTTCATTTGTTATTCTTTGAAAATTCAATACATATATACAATGCATTCATATATATATATATATATTCCCACTCCCCAAACTAAATAAGTGCTTGGATACAATAAAGGTCATGGTTTTATAATGGAGGAGTGCTGAGTGTTTCAAACAAGACTGTGTTTGTTACTAGTTTATTCCCAATCCAATATGTAAATTAAGTATAACAGAGTTGTGTTTAAATAAAATTGCCTTTCTTTATTCTATTGTCTAAGCAAAAATACACTTTTCGGTATATGTGATTATAAGCCTTTCTCTGTCAGGTTTAATGGGACTGAGGAACATTGCTAAAATGGTTTAATGTAAATATATAAAATCATGGATATTTAAAAACCCCATGCTTTCTTCATTTGAACATTTGTTGGCATTTAGCAGTAAATTCTATTGAAAAAATCTTTCCGACCCTCAAAGAGCACTGAATCCCTTGCAGCTGGAGCTACAGACAGTTGTGAGCCATTTGACATGGGTGCTGTGAACTGAACTTTAGACCTCTGCAAGAGCAGCATGCTGTCTTACCCCTGAGCCATTACACTAGCCTCTAGATATACCTTTTAACTAAGCACTGTTTGCAGATTGTGTATCCAAACTAGCCCTGAGACAGACTGATACTTGTTTGTAGTAATGTTTGTAACCCTGATACAAGTTTGTAACTTGGTATGAGCAGCTCTAGCTATAGCAACATCTTATTTGGATGATAGTGATGGTTGTTTACAGAGGCTCATCCTTGTAATATTAGAAGTACTCATCAACTTTTAGAAATATATTTCAATGGTGACTTCAAATAATCCATGATAAACTGTGTTAAAGTCATTTACATCTGGGGCATATTTCTTATTTAGTGCAGAAAGAAGGGCCAAACAAAGCAGTCTTCACTTGGTAAGATTGAAATTGTTTCGGAATTTGGTGAGTTGGGCATCTGAGCTCAATCAACAGCAGTCAGAACTTTGCTTTGTGTTGCTGTTGGTACCAAGTAAGCGTTGTGGCTTCGGTTCTTGATACTAGGCTCATTCTTGGATCTGTTGTTGGTATGAGTCCTATCTACTGTGTTTCGTTTCAAACCAGGAGCACAAGGAAATTCCTCAAGGGCTCAATAATAATCGGTATAGAATGAGTCACTAAACTCTGAAGCATTTTCTTCAGCTCTTAAATACATGCATACTGTTTTGCTTTATAACCAGGACCTTCTTTTCATAGTTAAATGTCTCTTAAGTACTATCATCAGGCTCTGGAACTTCACCATTCTCTTGGCCTCCACAGCTAGTATCCCCCTTTCAAAACAACAAAAAAATACATAATTCATAAACTGGCAAATAGAACCATGCAAAACTTATTTACTTATGTTTGAATATATATTAGATACAAGTAAATTACATTCCATTTTAGGGTATTATTATGTCGTATATACTAGTGCATAAGATATGAGTCAGCTACTTGAGATGGAGGTACAACATGTATAAAAGGATGTTCCCATATTAAGATTCTTCTGAATGTAGTTGGCTCCAAACTACATATTTATCTATTTAATCATGATACACACTGATTAGCAACTTTTGAGTTTTATTAACATTAAAATGGATAATTGTAGTCTCATAATATAGTATCTTATCTAGTCTAGCATTATTTAACATGTATTCATTCGATCTGTTTGGGATTACAAACATTCTAAAGTACAGTTAAATATTCTGATTTCGTAATGCTGCAAGTTATTTTTAAAGTATATGAATAAACACTGAACATTACAATCCAAATAAATACACCTTTTCATCACATTGCAATCTATTACAAATAATTAAGCTCATTTACATAATGTGTCCATGTATTGGCTGTTCCTTTTCACCAAGCATGATTCATAGGAAAACAAGCAAGCAAACACTTGGCATGTGAAGCACTCTAAACCAGCGAATACAGTGTACCACAGGCAGGTTCCCATCATGGCAACAGTGTTATTCAGCAGAGAACAAGGCTTTCCTAGAACATATTTTCAGTTACAAAGTAATGTGCCATACATAAGGAAATAAGAATGGCTTGTGTTCATTTCTGGATCGTGACTATGATCTTTATTGTGTTTGTAAATTCATTGAAACTGTAATAAAACAAAAGTTTGTTAATAGACATATGAAGTGCTTTTTTATGAGACTGAAATTTGAAAGACTCTCACACATGACTATCAAGATAGTTCACAAAGTTTATTTAAAACATAGTGTTAAGGTTTCAAACATAAAATATGCCATTTCCTTTTTGGAGAGTGAGATGGGACAACCATATTCCTAAAATTCTGCAGAGCCAGAGTTGACAGCCTTGACTCAAATTATATAAGGCATGTGTAGGGGATTGTGTTGTTCCATTGTAAATAATTGTCCCACCCACTGGTTTAATAAAAAGCGCTGATTGGCAGGCATTGATAATTAAAAACTAAATAAAAGTAGCATTCAAGAAGCAGGTTTTACATATAGAGAAACATTTTCTTTCTTATTTTTTAATCTTCCTTCCTTCTGATCTCTCTTCTTTATTTTATTTATATCTCATTGTGTAGTCCAGGATACACTGTATGGAACTTACATTTTTTTCTACCTCAGTCCCTAGTGCTGCTATTCCAAGAAGTGTGTGCCTCTATGCTAGTCTTTAAATTTAATTTTTATGTGTGTGATGCAGGGGGATAGGAGTGAGAATCAGAACTTCACTCATGCTCTGCTAGTGCTCTACCGCTGAGCTATAGCCCCAGAGCAGAAAACATTTTCTTAGCACTGGAAAAAGGATTTTGGAAAGGTAATGAAAAAGCAAAACATTTTAAAAGTTAACAAAAAAATGAAGAGATGGAACTAGAAAAGATCGTCCTGAATGAGGCCACACAGACCCCAAAAGACAAACATGGTATATACTCACTTGGATACTAGGCATGAACTAAAAGATAACCATGCTACTATCTACAGATTCAAAGAAGCTAAAGAATAAGGTGGATTCAAGGCAGGGGGCACACATGAATCTTACTATTAAGGGGAAATAGAGTAGACATCGCAAGAGGATGTGGAGAGCGTCTTCTGAATAGAGAAGCTCTCATGGGAAGAGGAAGGATCAGGTTGGGGAGGATGGAGGGAAGGAGTATTGGAAAAGACCACTGGAATCAGGCGCATCTTCAGGATGACACAGAAAGTTAGTGCAGTGGAAACTTCCAGAAACGATGAGGGTGATCCTAGCTAAGACTCTTACCAATGGGTGATATGGAGCCTAAACTGGCCATCTTCCATAACTAGGTAAGATTTTCAGTGGAAAGATTGGAACCCTAATCCACCCACATAACCTTTGGATTGTAATTTACTCTGCCTACAAGATATACTGGAGTAAAGATGGTGCTGAAACTATGGGAATGGGCAGCCAATGACTGGTCTAGCTTGAGATCCATACCATGAGAGGGTACTCACTTCTGACACTGAAGCAAGAGCAAGAGCTTAGAGGCTGGGCAGTCCAGAGACCTAGGATTGAACCAAACATGACTGGCAACATATATTTTCAATATATATATATATATATATATATATATATATATATATATATATATATATTCAATACATATACTCAATTAAAGATTCCTAGTTACATCCTAGATATATTCTGCTATACTAACAAATTGGTGCCTAACTCAATTGCCATTGGAGAGGCTTCACCCAGCATCAGATCAAAGCAGATGCAGAGACCCACAGCCAAACCTCTGGTGGACCTCAGGAAATCCTATTGAAGAGGGGGAAGAAAACTTGTGAGAACTAGAGGGACCAAGGACACCACAAGAAAATCACAAAATCAACTACCCTGAGCTCATAGGGGCTTACAGAAACTAAGCACCAACCAGAGAACTCTCATGGGGCTGACCTAGACCTTCTACATGTGCATTTTACTTGCTTCACTTGGTCTTCTTGTGAGATTCCCAACAGTGGGAGGAGGGGCTGGCTCTGACTCTGTTACCTACCTTTGGGACCCTTTCTAGTTACTGGGTTGTCTGGTCCAGCCTCAATAGGAGAGGAGGTGTCTAGTCTCACTGCAGCTTGGTAGAACCATGGTTGGTTGATATGCATGAGAGGGCTGCCCTTTTCTGAAGAGAAAAGAAAGGGCCAACTGGGGACCCATTTTAGAGTTAAATAGAGTATTACCATTCAAATTTAGGACAGGCTTCTAAGGAAGCCAGAGGGAGAGGAAATTTTAAAAACAATGAGCTGGAGGTTTTCCTCTTTGAGTAGATGTTTTAGATTGGGCCCAGAAAAGGTAATGATTCTTTAGAACAGTAAAAAGCAGTTCATCATCTCAAGGCTGGGCCCTTGACTAAAGTAATAACTAGAAAAACTGGAACATAGTAGCATTTTCAAGTTTCACTGTGAAAATGCCACTCATGGTGAATGCTGCTTGTGCTGATGGCCAAGGTGGTGAGTAACATCTCTTACTTCAAGGAACTTCTCTACATAAAGCCAATCTTCAAGAGTGTCCTATAGCTTAGGCACATTATTATGCCCATTCCAGAGATTAAGGAATCCAGGCAGCAGGCTTCCTTGAAGCTACTAGTTTAATACTTACTGAAAAGGTAGGGAAGACTGGAAAACTACACCAATGAGAAAATGCAAAAGTGACACTCTGAGTTCTGTTTCATTTGGGCTAAAATTTAATAATTACACAAATGCTTGAATAATTACTGTACACTAAGATGGACAGTTTAGGTAATAGCCTCAGAGTCATTAAAGATATGTTCAATTTTAAATGAATCAATATTTTTCTTGTAAATTGTTAAATCAAGGCTCAGAAAATGAGTGACATTTATTTTAAAGATTGCTCAGTATGAGAAAACCACAACTAGCTGGTCTTCAGTGTTACTGAATGAAATCATTTTCCTGGATGTTCTGAATAGGTAGGGTTTGACTTTGTACGGAATTGTTCTTGTCAGACTCTGCTGTGAATCCAAAGTGTAAGGCCATGCCTACAACTAGCTGCAAAAACACATGCCCTGTGACCTCCAAAGACAGAAGGACAAATTATAGGAAACATTTAAAAGCTGTTTGAAGATTTATCCCAAAATACACCCACGTACACACATGCAGTGGTAGGTTATAACACCTCTGTGTCTAGCATAATATTTAAAACCCAACTGTCTTTTGTCTTTATTCCTTCAGATAGATAATTTTTGAATTATGCTTTTAAAACATACACATTGTGATTTTTGCCATAGCTGTAAATGTAATAGATTTATAAAAGGAAAACTGGATAAAAATGTATTTCTTCCTCATTAGTAGTTAATGATGACAAATACTCATAAATTTCACTTAAATTTCCAGTCCAGTATTTTTTTTTCTTTACTAGGTGTTAGAGTTTCTGATAAAATATCATATGAGCAGCTAAATTTGAAATCCAGATGAGTTATATACGTGTATGAAACTGTCGAAATATGGAGAAAGAGAAATACCTTTCTTTTTATGAAAACCTGAAATCACTTTTTTAAAAAACTATCTTGACCTCCAGTAGGTTATTCTTACACACACACACATGTTGATGGTAATAATAGCTTACTGTCAGGCAGTTCAAGAAATTAATAACTCCTTTGGCCATGTGTTCAAACTAAGAGTAAACAAAACATTTATACAGAAATGATAATGCATAGATTAGGTCAAGTATGTGGATATGTTATCATATATAATCTTACTCATCACACAGTGATATCAGCACTGTTATTATAATTTCCATTTTACATATAAAAATTTGAAACAATTACAGGGAGCTTAATCTCTTGTTCAGAGTCACATAGCAGAATCCTGTAGAATCAGGCTTTGTGTTAAATTACCTTATTCTGTGCTTTATCTGATTTTGTTAAACTGTTCAGATAAGACCTTTAAAAGATTATAGGGAAGCGAAAAGAAAATTCCAAAAGCACTGTATTTGTTTTCCTTTGCAAGCTTGGGATCTCTATGTCCTTTAAGCTGCGGACAGTGCCACCTGTCAATATTCCCACCCACGGCTGCCTCTTGTGCACTAAACATTGCTTCCAGAGGTAATCCAAACACTCCATTGCTCTCTGCCCACTACTTTAATCATGAATCGCTTGTCAAAAACGTTTCCACCACATCCTAGCTCCCTCCTAATCCTACCAGTTACCGACTGCTCCTGCTTCCTGCTTCGTCTTGATCCTTAAATCTACCATTCAGCACTTTTCTTTTCAACTAAGATCTAGGTTCTTTCTCCAGCCATAATGCCTCTAACTCCTTAGGTAAACAATGCTCCCAATATGGCCCTGCTCTGGCTGCCTATGTTAGGGCCATCTCCAGCCTCAATTCCAGGATCCAAGCTTAATGTTAGTTCTAAGAGCAGGAACAAGGCCTTCTTTTAGTAAGCAAGCTACAGAACATTTTCTCTGCTATTTCACTCTGTTCTCTCTTCTTTTATCTCCACTGGGCTATTTTCTTTCATGCTATCAAAAGCAGAATTGATGAGTTCCACATAAACTTATATCTTCATGACATGGAGAATCTATTTATTCTTTCAAGTTTCTACTTGAACAAAGTACAAGTCTTCATTGTTATGATCATGTGTTTCGAGCAACAAATCTTAGTGTTTTACTATCTTGAGTTATACTCCAAATGTGGCTGATGATCTGGGCTCTGATTACACAATTCTGGGTCTCTTCTTTTACTCTTCCTTAACTATAAATTCTCCTTTTCCTGTATGACTTGCATAACATGTTCGATTGTAATGGCTGATGTCTTTCATTACAGCCAGTTTTATAGTTTTATCTGACAATGTTCTTTCTCTCCCTGAGATTGTGAGTTTATAGCATAAATCTGGCAGGCTTCCAGATCATTCTGTGCTCTATACTCCAGGTGTTCATCAGTCTTGTAGAAAGATCCTGGAGCAGCAACCAGATACTGTCCTGTACTTCTGCTTATTCAGCAAACCATCTTTTTTTTCCTAATCCTCAATCTACAAAATCTCCAACTCTGAAAGCGGAACATGGATAATGCTACATTATAACAAACTACTTTCCTAATTGGGACTTAGGATTTCAGTTGTTTATCAAGTTTCTTGTGTTTATATTCTTTGTATCCATTTGATAAGTGATAATAAACCAGAGGAATCATTGAATTCTTTTTCCTCCTCAAACTACCTTTATTGCCTAGATACTTAGTTCTAGATAGGGTTCCAAGCCAATGATTTGGCAGGTCCCAGTTAGTTCTTCACCAATATCAAGTTGTCCATTCGGGGAAGAGAGAATAACTATTAACTCTCCATTTAAAACCTACACATAGCTGCATTTCTTCTTCATGGGTATAGTAACTAGTGCTTAATATTTTCTCACTCTGGAAGAGCGTCTTCGGAAAGAAACCTAAGTTATATAGCTCTCCAGCAGCCACTCTATTGTGAAGCTGAATCCCAAGTCTTTTTTATTCTATTTTAAAAAGTTTTGAGACAGCAATGCACTCATTAGTCCAAATGGCACTTGCTATACACCCCAACAGGTCTTGAACATGTGATTGGCCAACACCAGCTTCCTGCTGAGTTTAAAGGCCTACAGAGTACTCTATATGCTTTTCAAAAAGTAAACTATACTTTTTTTTTTTTTTAAACTAAAGGGTCATATTTTTTCCCTTTCTCTACTTTTCTTTGTGGAACGCTTCCTATTTACTTTCCCTGTATCACCTCAATACCTCTCACAGTTCCACACTCGCCTAAGCTGCTTTTCTATGTTATTCAAGAGATTGTTTTTCTTTAGTACAACAAGGGATAAAAATCTGTAATTCTGCCATTTAAGTTTTCCCCAAAGCCTCTGCCACCTTGTAACTACCAAGTTAATGTGCAAAAAGAGTATATTGTTTTAGAGTAATTATCCCTGTCTCTTTCAGAAAACTATATAAATAATTTTTAGGATGCAGAAGCCTTAGGTTTTTCCTCTGTGCTTCTCTGAGCATTTGATCTCTCCTCAGCACTGATATCAAAGTATTTATTATCTCAAGTATTAGATTCAGATATTAGATATAGTGAGGAACAGAGACAATAGTTGTTTTAGTATCCAAGCCCAAGCTTTTTTACAGTTTGAGGTCCCAGTGTGTAAATAAATCTTTACTTAAAATGTCTTACAACTCCCAAGTATACATACAGTACCTGCTTATAAATAAATTAAGCAACTCTGTGAACAAATTTTACATACTCCTAATCAAGCCTTCTGATATTTTGAAAGGAAATTTCATATAGTACATCAGGTGAAATGCGATATGATAAAAATCAGTAAATGTTTTTGATTTAAAATCTAGTATCAGGAATACTTTATTTCAAAATTAGAAACTAGTCACCTACCGAACCTAAAATAAATACAAATATATTTTAAAAGTAAAATATTTTGCATAAATTTCCAGTGAAAGATATTTTCCTCTTCTTTTTAGATAGCTTTTGTGAGAAAATAAAGCAATGAAAAATTTTTACTATGTGACAATAAACAGAGCCTGCTGACAAATTATAGCTCTGAGGTGTCCATATAACATCAGGTACACTTCATGTTGTTTGTTTATAAAAGGTATGTACAAACCAATTCATGCTGGATACATATAATTTGTGGAGCTTCATGTTTGTAATCCCCAATACAGCTCTTTTTTTTTTTTTTTTTTTTTTTTACATGAAAGGAAACGGAAATTACAAAATACCTACATTTAAATGAAATTAAGAACGTAACACAAACTGAAATTAACAAAGGACTTTTTTTTTTCATCAGTTGTGGTTTCAAAGAAGAACTGGACTGAATTTAGAGTCCTCTGGATCCTTTGTGACTTAATTTAAAAGCTTTTCTTTATTTTAAATGGAATAGATTTCCTATGACGTTCAAGAAGTAGTTAGGGATGGAAAATTCTAAAGTGTAAGTCCCATGGTTTTACAAAATTGGAAGTGCTTTAAAATTGTCCTAATGGGGACCTACATGTTTGATCAGTATGGCAGGAGGTGTGGCTCATTTAATCACCAACGCCATTCTAAAACGAAGGCAGAAGTCTAGTGTTCAAATGTGATTATGCTTTTAAGAAGGAGTACCAAGACTGACCTTAATTTTTTGTAATGCAAATAGGTCAAAGATCAAAGTACCTCTCCCACCTCCTGCTCAAACTTACCTCTGTGTTTTCCTAGTGGTTTTAATGGTATTGGATAAGTTTAGCATTCTCTTTTCTTTGAGGAAGGAGCATCCTGTGTCTATGTTAATTTTTGTAAAAATGTAAAATATTGCGCGCATCTATGTCGTGTGTGAGTACAAAGAGCTGTTTAATGGAGGCTAGAATCTTTCTGGTGCTGAAGAGCTCCTGGGAAAGGCCAGCACCACTGCTAGCACTTACTTATACAAAAGGGGTCGGCCTGATTGTCCACCATTATCCTCATGCTGACCCTTTGGCTATTTAAACAAGAGAAGAGGGTCCAGTGCAGGATGAAATTATGTGTATCATGTGTTTCCTATTTAGCAGAGAGTTGAATATAGCATTTTGCCATCTTTGTCTTGTACCAAAATAAACGGTGGTTGTTCATATGCTTGGACAAGGGAGAGTTCAAGATAATTCAATGGAGACAGTGAAGCTTTTTTTTTCCAGTAAGAGCAATATTGGAACTCCATTCCCTGATAGGAGGTTTGTGAAGCATCAGAAACTTCATGGTCTGCTCATTGGTGTACTAAAGCAGACCATGATAATAAGGCACTTAAGAAAACCTACAATAGATGGCTTTGCTCTTGCTTACATGGCTAATTTTAACATTGTGTACCAAGATGAAGCTATCTTGAATTATAAAGGAAGGATTATTTATGGTTACAGAATAGTAAAGTTTTCTGTTCTCTAACATGGTGAGTGCATACTTCCATGCTGTGAACAATGTTGGGAGTAAGTAGATATAGGTAAATAAATGTAAGCAGATTGGAGCCATATTAAAAATTCTCCAAAACCTGTCAGTGTAATAGTACATTTGTTGCAAGTTAGGGGCTAAGAATAGTAATGTCAAGGGACAAGGAGCCATGGAGAGTTGCTTTGTTTGTTGGGGATACTTCTTTTCCTTTATATGGAGGAATCATATTTCATTTCATTTTATTTTGATTATAGTTGGCTCTAAGCTTCTCTATATAGTTTATTTTGCCAACAGAATATATGCAGAAGAAGCAAAGCATATAACTGTCAATTTAAAGTGCTGACCAGTAGGAAAAAAAATAATGTAAATTTGATAAAGTGTAGTCATGTACATTACTGTGATATGGGCTTGTTGTAACTACAGAATCTAGCAAAAACCAAAGAGATAGAGCCACTCATGAAGGGGACATGGGTGGGTAACTAATATAAATATTTTAGACAAGATAAAGAAATAAATTATCAAATCTTTTTGAAATAAAAACATTTGGCAGTTCCTATGGACCTTTCTGCTATGGTTAATATACATTGGTTTTCCCGAGCAAGAAAATATATAAATTATGTTTGGAGGTATATTCTAGGAAACTTTTTAAAGGTATTTATTTGTTTATTCTACGCTTCTCTCATATATTATATCCTGGCTGTAGTTTCCCCTTCCTCCTTGTCCCCTAGTCCCTCCCCCTGACCTATATTCGCTCCTTCTTCTGGTTCCCTTCAGAAAAGTGCAGGCCTCCCAGGGACATCAACCAAAGATAGCAGATCAAGTTACAACAAGACTTGGTTAAGAAATTGTTTTCACTAACAATTTGCATTATTCTTTCCAACCATTCAAGTTGAGCATGTATTGTATAAAGCGCTGTTACGACCTGTGAGGGAAGTAATTGGTCTTGTCCTCAGCAAAGTAAGAGAAACAAATAAATTAATACCTGACGTGTGGAATTAATCAAGAGACTCAAAGGTGACATAATTTAGATTTAATGGCATGGTAAATCTTTGAACATTTAGACAGTTACCCTAAATAAAATGATTGACATGCAGTTTCTTTAGGTTATCACAATTTTAGTAGTGCTTTCATGTATTTGTATTCTATAGTGATTTTTTTTTTTTTTTTTAGTGGGTCAGTGAAGTGTTTTGTCAGCCTGTACTTTCTACATAGATATTAACTGAGAGGAAAATACTGTGATCCAAGCAACTATAAATATTTATAGAGACACGAGCCAAAAAAAATGTGCTCCCTGTTTATTATGGCTAATATAATCTTAGACTCATGAAGTGCATGACCTTGGACTGACATTTCCTGTAAGGTAGAAGATTTATAGGAAACTTATCAGTGGTATCATACAAGGTAGTGTGAACCTGCGTAGCTTTGTTGTTGGATTTTCTTTCAGCATGGAGAGACAGAATAGAAATGATAAAGTAGAAAACAATTTCCTTCTGCTGAAGAGAATAGACGCCCTAGTCTGGATGGAGACCTATCCTTCCAGTTGGGCCAGGTCAATTACTTGGCCAAGGGATCATCCATAGGAACGCAGATTCATTTTAAGCAAAAACAAAGAAATAGATGGGATACATTTCCTTCCAGAGTTCCTACCCCTAGGGAAGTAGTTTTCCATATATGCTTAGCTTTATAAGCCTGCCCACTTTTCTGAATTATTAAAAAAATTAGCTCCTCCTTTTCTTTTGCCTCTCTTTTAAAATATAGTTTAATTTAATTTTGTTTTTGATTTTTTAATCTTATTTTATGAGTACGGTGTCTGAGTGTTTTGACTCCATGTATGAACGTGTATCATGTATGTCAGATCCACTGGAACTGAGGGTATGGATGGCTGGGAAACCACTATGCGGGGCTTGGGAATCAAACCTGGGTCCTCTTTGAGACCAAATGCCTTTCAGTGCTACGTTCTCAGACTTCCTTACTAAGTATTCTTTCCTTCACACTTTGGATTTCCTCAGTGCTCTGGGCCTCCTCATTCTTTCTCTAAAGCTTGTCTCCCACCTCATGACTGCTTGTCCGCCATGTGTATCTCTCCTCTACGCCAGCTTCACCTACTTGACTTTGCCCGGAAAAGGCTGAGGTTTTATCGCCTGCCTTCTCTGGGATGGGGTGTCTTTTAAACTCCAATAAAATGTCTGTGAGCTTCTGTTTGAGTCAATTAAAATATTTGTAAGTAATAAAATAGAGAACCCCAAGAGGGAATGCTGATTTCTCTTGTATCAGAAAGACCACTTCGTGTACAATAAAAGGGATGAATTCCAGTCTTCCAACAGATAATGAACTGGGACTGACTTGTGAGCCTCTGAGTATTTATATATGATTTTTAAAAGTCAAATTTTAGCTAAATAATCTGTGTTGTACTTTCTGTCTTAAAACTGTATGATCCTGACTGAACTCTTTATGAAATACTGAAATCCAATACGTAGTAATGACCCAATTAATTTTTCAGAAACAAATTCAGAAAATAGAGTTCAAAATTTTTGAAATGAATATATTTAATTTTTTAATAGAAAAGATTATCATCTATGTTTAGAATTGTATGTATTCATTATCACAGATACTTACTATGACAGTATTTACTGAACACAATGAAATACAATGTTGTACTGAGTAAACTCTCTCTCAGCCCCCATTTTCTTAGACAATATTGTCTTCTACAGAAATGTATGTGCAGCCAAGAACATTGTGTGATTATTGAATTTCACTTAAAACTTCAAGTATTGCCCACTGCTGTGAAGGACATTTGGTATTAAGCTCTAAAACAAAGGTCTGAGTTGGAAAGACATTTGATAGGGTAAAACTATTTTATTTTATTTTCTTGGTTAATGATTTTTCTGTATTAAATGTCTGAAGTTTGTAAAATTTTGGCCAACAGAGCTTTAAAAATATGCTTATAGCATGTTCTTCCCCATCCTTGTAAATAAATATCAACTCAAGAAACGTATCTGAGCAAACAAAGTCATATCTTTTGCTATAAAGTTGGAAAATTAAAAGTAATGTTTATTCAAGACCAAGAGGGCTGCCTTGAAAACATACACATACAAGAAATGTATGAACTGAGAACATTGTGTTTGTATATTTCAATATATGTAACAACAATTTAAATTTAAAAATAAAATTTTTTCACTATAAAGCAAAAATTTAAAAATAGAGGTCATGAATTTGAGAAAAAAAAAAAAAAGAGAAGGTTCATGCAAAGGATTAGAGGGAGGAAAAGGAGCTGGGAGGAGGGAGGAAGAATGTAATTATTTAATTCCAAAAACTAATTTTAAGCAATCCGTACAACATTTGTACAAACTTCTGGCAAAGAAAATCTACTCACAAGGGATAGAGATAGGAATATAAGTTAGGAAATAAAGGGACTCTGACCTCATTTACCTATTCAGAATATTTAACTTCTAGTAATGTCAGATAAACACGTCTAAAATCTCTTCCTTAAAGAATTTGGTGCGTGATAGATGAATGAATAGGAAGGGGGGGGTCAGTGAAGGCTAAACAGTGGAATGATAAGGAAGCTGAAGAGGTTGGTGTGGGGAAGAGCCAATGGTATAGGAAGACAGGGATTTAATCTAGTCCTGTAAAATTCACAGACATTGAGATGCCATTAATATATCATGATGGACGGATTCACGCTCTCCAGTGAATAACAAACAATACAGAAGGCCATCATGTATGAAAATATAAGAAAATGAAGTATTATAAAGAGAAGAACCAAGAGAAAAAAAGAAGGGGGCTATACAGGCCCAAGATCATACTAAGGTTGTATACTTCCTGGTAAGAAATGTGTGTTTGATACCGTAGAAAACAGGAGTATTTGGGGAAAAAAAAGAAAAAGTTTGTAAAGCTGATATAACAAAGAACCATAAACTGGGTACATCAAAAAAGCTCAAGATATTTTGAGGCTTAGTTTCCTCGGGAGATCATAAGGAGTCATCTGTTCCATACCTTTCCTAGCTTCACTTTTGGCTACTGTTGGTTTCTAGAACTTCATGTTCACACAAACTCTCCATGTATGGTAGGAGCATACTGTGGTACAGAGCTCTTAGTTACCTGAACATCAACCATAAAGGACCCGAGGAAGTGCTTTGATCTGATACAAACATGCTGTACTAAGTTTCACCTGTAGGAACTTTATTTCCAAGTAAGTACAAGCACAGCATCATATGCAGTGTTTCTGAAGGTTATCCACATACGAATTTTGCAAGTGACATGCAGAAAACACTGACACCAAAGTAAGCAGTGAGGAATGTCTTTGTGTTCTCTTAGAAAGGCACATGCTTTGCTTGCGCAAAAAAGGGAACAGAATATATTCAAGAGAAGAGACAAGTATTTCTCTAGTTTGCTTCTGTTGATGAAATAAACACCATTACCACATAAACGTAAGGGATAAGGATTTTCTTCAGTTTGAACTTTTCAGTCCTTCATAGAGGGAAGTCAGGGCAGGACCTCAAGATAAGAACCTGGAGGCCAAAACCGAATCACAAAACATGGAAGAATGCTGTTTACTGGCTACTCTTCCTGTCTTCAGCCATTTTCTTCTGCCACTTGCCCAGGACTGGCGCCTCATACAGTAGCCTACATTCTCCAACATCAATCAGTAATATTCCTCACTGATTCGACCACTCAACATTCAATTAGAGATGATTCCTCAATTGTGATTTCCATTTCTCCTATATGTGTAGGTTTGGGTCAAGTGCAAATATCATCCAGCACAGTTGTATAGGCTCAGCTTGTGCTACAGGAAAAAGAAAAAAGAAAAAGAAGTTGAAACAGCTAGAAATAAAAAAGAAAGACAGTGGCTTGCAAATTAAAAAAAAAAAGAGTAGAGAAGGTTTAAGCAAAGACTATATTCATAGTTTTCAAATGCACTACATAGACAATAAGTCATGGGAGTTCAAAGCTCTGATTAGAGATTATGATTAAAAATCTTGATGAGACAATCAAGCTGGGAAGTGGCTCTGTAAGAAAAAAAGATGTAACGGAAAGATCAAGGAAGCAGAGATGCTTAAGAATTGCTTCAAGCGAAAGAAGGCCACTATGAGCTAGGCCACTAAATCTAGAAGAATCATTATCAATCTGAAAAGAATGGTATTTTTAAAGGAAGGCAAAACAGTTAGTAAGAGAGAGAAGTGGCCTCTACTGTCAGCTCTTGCAGTGGGTCCCAGTGACTGAAAAGCGCCCTTGGAAATAGTTAATGGCTACAGCATAAACAATTCTGTAATGCGGAATAATAGATTAAATGCATATAATATATATAATAATATATGCGGTTAATCTATTAACATTTACTAACATATACTCAGACAAAGCAGTGATGGTAACAATAACAATGACTTAAATGATGTGGCCAATTCTGCAAGACATTCCACTCACGGAGACTCTGTTCTTATGTCTAGCAATAAACATCACAAGGGATCTGGATTTTATCATTTTCCAATCAGTATGATACTATATTGGCTCTGTAAGCTGAGAATCTTGGCATGCTCTCTACTTCTAGAATCACAGAATAAGATTTTCATTTTGATACATGACCATGCAAGCTGGTCTGGTAGAAATGAAGATATTCTAAAGAGACACCTTTATCTCTCAATCTAACTATCAGACCATTGAAAGAATAGACTCCAAAGAAATGGGAATTTCCCCAGGAATCTCCTGCTGGGAGAAGGAAAAAACACCAGCCAGAGGAGGGACTTGTCTTCTGGAGAGATTTCACAAAGTCTGACATCTTGTCAGGTCACCTTACAGGATGAGACTGTGGCTTAGACAATAATGGGCCAGTGGTGGGCAGGACTCGGGCTGTTTAGAAATGCATGCTTTGTCTTTTGTTTAAACTTTAATCTTGTTTCTGGTCAGGAAGGTGGATTGGAGAGGTTCCCTGGATCTCTTGCCCTCCTTCAAATGTTAAAGAAATCTTCTTCTCTGTTCCACTGTTGATATGTCTCTTTTAACTGGCTGATTGAGGACTAGTAGTCAAACCTGGCCTGGGGCACAAGCTATGACCTCCCTCCTCAACCCCAGATTGATAACTATTGATTTAAGCCTCTAAGCATAATTAGTTACTGACCAGATGTTCACCAGACACTGAAGAAAAATGAAGCAAACACCCCGTTCCAGCATTAGTTAGTAGATGAGATGAGTGGTTTTCCACAACCACAGCAGAGCAGCCTTCAGTGAAGGTTCGCATACAGATTTAAAACAAATCCCCTTGCTGAAGTCTCTACTTTCTGTGTTAATAGAAAATCTTAATTACTGTTTATAAACATAACCCATTTAAATTACCAGTGGCAGTGCTTAGCAGGTCTTTACTGGTGTCAGAGAGACATCACCAAAAGATTTGGGACACTGGGTAAAACTGGGGGTGGACATAAATGCTACAAAACAAGTAAAATAAGTACTGATGTCCACAAAGTAAGTTCGCTTCCCTTACATCTGACTAAATTGTTTACAGGAGGATAATGGAATTGTTCCAAACAGTACTGACCTACAGGGCTCCCAGGGATGTCTAAGACAGTGTCTGTCATGCTGTCACAGCCCTGTATTCTAAAGTCAGTACAGCACAGGAAGATTGCCACAACAGTGGAGCACATAGTATTCTTCACAACCGCACCCTTCCAGAGTCCCTGCAAAACTAAATAGAAACTCAAATGGATTGCTTGCTTTGTTTCCGATTAAAAGCATACGGGAGTTAATCACTCAGGGATCGCCTAATCCCAGAGACAAGAACATGGACAGCATGGTCTGCTTTGCCTTCCCGATTCTGCAATGGTGGATTCTCTCTCTAAGAGGGACAAAGAACAGAGACTACTGAATATTCATGAGAGGAATTTATTGTAATGTCGAAAGTGAACTTTAAATTAATTTCCTTAAAGGAAATGTCTGAATGGTGGTTGGTAGCCAAAAGAGTGAAAAATAGAGGTCATATTATAGTTTTTATACTTATTATTAAATAAGCAGTGAGAAATGAGAGAACGAGGGACTGATTCTGAGTATGGAAAAATGTTATAATTCTGTTCCTATGGGGACAATTGGGATCAAATAAGCTGAATATATTAAAACCATGAGAGTAGCAAAGGGGAAGAATTTGTTGATGACAAACTATTTAGTCTAACAAAGGGTAAAGAGAAAGAAATCCCAGAGGACTATAAAAAGTAATCATTGATGAACACAATAGCAACTAAATTCAACACAGACGAGTACCATGGAAAAAAATAACCAGAAGAAAATTAGATACTTTACATATGCCAAATGTTTCCTAATGACTTGTAACCTTCCCACACAAACATTTACAACGTGTACCTTATACTTCGTTTTGTTTTTCAAGGTTTGAGTTACTCGTGACAAAGTTAAGATTGCAAATGTTCAATGGAAAATTCCAGAAGTAAACAACTAAGAAGTTGTAACTGCTCTTCGAAATCCACATTGTATACTTGTTCTGTTTTGCATTTATTGGCTGCTGCTAATCTCCTACTGTACTAGTTTAGTTGATAAATAAAACTTTTCTCTGATATAATCACAGGTATAAACATCCCAGATTGAATGTGATGACTGGAGCTCAGTGCAGTCCATGGTCCATGGTCGCAGGCATAACAGGTTCTCCCAGGGGTCCTAGCAAATACTGTAGGCTACTGAATGTCTTTTGTGGTCAATTCTATGAAAGCAACAACTACTTTTCAAGTAAACTTGTTGAAAGAATAGATGAAATATTTGTAGAATAAGTGGGATAGAGGAGCTATACTGGGGTTTGGTAACATTCTAATAATTTATTTGTGGGTTCCTGGCCTACGAAAAAAATGGAGGAGAAATTTCACACTGATTTACAGAATTTCCAAATGAAATGATTGCTCTTATAAGTTTTTCACTTGTTCCCAAGGAGACATTAACACACGTGGAGAGAGAGAGAGAGAGAGAGAGAGAGAGAGAGAGAGAGAGAGAGAGAGAGAGAGAGAGAGAGGAGAGAGAGTTGAAAGAAGAAGCAGAGGCAGAGGAGTACATGGTCTGAAAAGGGATTCCTCCTTGGGGAAGAATTTGTACAGATGAAGAGACGATGTGATGGAGCAGGGTCACTGGGTTTTCAGTTTCCCAAAATAATACCTTTCCTGCAGTTTGGGATTTATCTAGGCAGTAAACACAAACACAGCTGTACCTGAAACCGCTTGTGTTCAGTGTCCCCATAAATAAAACTCATACAGACCTGGATAGTTAGGTGAGGTGTGAGGCTTTGTGCATGGAAAAAGTAGAAAAAGCCACAGGGCCAGATTGCTGAACATACAGGAGAGGTTGGAGCTAAAAGATATCATTCTTCATTAAGGAAACAATTGTAGATATGTGTTTACGCTATAACATGAGAGATAAAAGATATCAAAGCACTGTAATAGAATTATAAAACATGCTTCTTATATCTCAAACCCTATAAATGAAGTATTATTTAGATATAACTGATAACCAAGGCAATCAGCTAATGAAGAGAAAGTTTATTTTGACTCTAATTTGGGAGGTTTTGTCCATGAACACAATTGATCTTTGATCTGGGCTTGTGCAGGCAGTATGTCATGGCAAAAACTAAGGGGAGCAAAGCTATTCACCTCTCTGGATAGAAAGAAAAGTGTCTAGGGCTGAAGACTTTTGATCCTTCTCCAGGGCAGCCCCCTTAATGGCCTAAGGCTTTCTTACAGGGACTACCTCTTAAGGGGTTCTGCCAACTTCCAATCTTGCCTTTTTAGGCAAACAGTTTTTGACCCTGGTTGCAACTGTAAGTTAACAGATGACAAAGTGCATCCGTGAAAGGTAACTGGGAGTCCGCTGTAGTAGACCCTTCTCTTGGAAGTCTGGCACTACAGACTGGAACACTCATTAGGTGAGCTTAAGACTCACCAATGGCACCTGTCATTCCAGTCTTTGGACAAGTCTCTGTAACTTTTCAAACGTCTTTTCAGCCATCTCTGAATGTAATTTTTAACTTTTAGAGAAGGAATGATGAAGAAATAAGAGACAAAGAGGATTTGAAGGGGCATGCCCACAGAAACAGAACTTATCGTTCGTAGCTCACATATCCAATCCATTAGGTAAAGGACAAATTCATAAATCTAAATTGACTATATAAGTTCAAAATATAGAGGAAATTATTATACTTTATTTACTCCAAATTTATGGAACTATCTCAGATATTAGGTTTCTTTTATAATTAATCATTTTTAGCTTTATACAGAGAGTTTAACATGAGATTCCTCTAAACGCAATGCAATATATTTATTTACGACATTTCTTCAAAAGGTCTCAAATCTACCATTTGAATCTTGGAAAATGTTAGCATATATAATACTCTCAGCACTACTTTAAAGGTGGTCTTTTGAAGATGTGAAGTTTTAGCCCCAAACTGGAAGAAAGTAAGCACAGTTGGAATAACAGATAAAGCTCCTCCGAGGAACACAGAAAAGATCACAGTGACATTTTTTCGCCTCTTTAAGACCCACATGAGTCATCAACCCATCATAGACCTCCCTGCTTGCTTTCCTTCCCAAGACTGATAAAAGGTGAGACTATATTAGGTAACAGTTTGTGAAAGAAAAATATCATGCTGCCTGAGGAATCTGAGTTTCTAGATAAGGAGAAAATTGCTGAGATACTTAGCTTAGTCCATACCCCTCGCTCCATAAATTTTGTTTCCATAGGTCAACAGGAAAAGGTAAAGGAATCTTAAGAATGGCTAGTCATCTCTATAGAAAATGCCTGCTTTTAATCCTCAGGATTTCAAAACATTAGGAGAATTTTGCCAACGGGTAGCAACAACTCTAGAGAATGACACAGAAGAACAGAGAGCAGTCAGATCAGAAGAAATGATCCTCATGATATAAGGAATTTGATGCAGCTTCTCTAATGCTGGATTTAGAAGGGTCTCTCCATTCTGAGCTTGCTTGCATCTGAGGAACAATAAGGTTTGGTGATTGGAATTTTGAAGCGTTGGAAGATGCTCACACAACTTCCCATTACTTCGGTTTTTAAGTCTCAAAACCAAACCACTATAATTCAAAGCCAGCTTAAGTCTTCAAATTAACATTTGCTACCAATTAGTTCATAACGAGTGTTTGTCTGAAACATTTAATGACCATAAGAAATCTTTCAAAACTGAAGAACTTTTATGTTTGAGACTTATGTTACCCTGCCCGACTTCTTATTGCAAAAAGTTTGATCACCCAAAGAGTTCATAAGGCTTTTTAACAAGAAGAGTTGGCCCTCAAACAGGATGACAGGGCCTTTCCCCTCCTCAGCATCAGGCATAGGAAATCCTTCGAACAAAGACTAGATCTCAATTGCTTGTTTTGTATTTAAACCTCACACTAATCCCATTGCCTTCAATAGAAAGTTCTTGTACGGACTGAGAGTGGAAGACCATTCATAGAGTCACTGAGAAAAGGAAGTGCCTCTTTATTTCATCGTTAAATCCAGGTTTCTTAACTTTTTTTTTTTTTTTTGGTCTAATTAGTACCTCAAAGAATCCTTCCTAACTTTATTGGGAGCAAGTCTAAAGTTTCACTATTAAAAGCACTGTTTACTTTAAGTTTTCCTGTTCTTGGTTAACTTTTTTGTTTTAATCACAAATGAGTACTTTTATTGAATGCTAGATAGCACACTTTTACAAGGTTGTAGGATTTTTCCATCTTATTCTGCCCATGGATCTTACACTAATGGCTACTCCAAATTAAAATCACCCTTGCATTATTAGAGAAGCTCATTTAGTCACGATATTTTCTCAAAATACATCTAGATTTTATCTGACACTATTCTGTTTAGAATTTTCACACTAAAGTTAACATTTAATTCCCTGTTGAATCCCAGTTGTCTCTAAGATACTTTGAATACTCTCAGAAACAAATTGAATTATCCTTTTTATTTTCCGTATATATTCAAAATTATTGACATGAAATTAGTCTTAGAATTCCTTCATTTTTTTTTAACCAGTAATCAGATTCTCCTTTTCATGTACAATATTTATTGGCTCTTACCAATTTATCTTCTAATCAGCATTTTCAAAAACGTGTTTTTAGTCTTCTAGAAGGTCAAATATACAAAATAAATGTGTTCTCTCCCTTATGAATTTCCACCTCTGCTTTCTTCTTATTGCTTCTGAGTTTGATCAGTCTATCTATTCTAGATATAAATATTACTCATTGTTTTCTTGTCCTTAATGTATTGGTTTAAGCCTATAAATATTTGAAGCATTATTTAGATGCACCTCACAAATTTTAATCTGTACTAATTGAACTATCTTCAATCTCCATACATGTACTTATTTATTGCTTTTTAACCTATTACATATGTAAAACTCTTAAAAACCATTTATCAGAGTTGTTTATTCTCTTAAAATAGGCTTTGGGATAATAATAATTTTATATGATCCATTTCAATGGCATTTTTTTTGACTGCCTAAAAGTTTATGAATACTGTCTATTCTTAGTGGTATGTTATACCTAACATTACATAATATCTTAATTCTATTCTTGTAGCATTATTCTTACAAGTAAGTATTCTTTCTATAATTTTTGTTTAAAAGTCCCTGCTCGTTATTGGCTTATCCTGACAACCTAGAGTGGTGGAAGTCAGCGAGTGGGGGAAGTGGTTGGGATGGCTCTTCCTGAGCAGCCTGGCTTTGTGAGTTCCTTATCTAGCAGATAGTCAAAGCTATCAGTCCTATTTCAACCTGAGATTCAAGATCTCCCCTTGAAGCTCCGGAGCAGCTGACAATGCATTCCCTTTCCTGGGTTTATGGGACCTCCCACAGCTTCTCACTTTCCTGGTAATCAGGACCACACAACACATACTATCGTAGTTTTTTTTTTTTTTTTCCTTTAAGGTAGCTGGAATGGGGGTTAAGATAGCCATAGTCTTTACTCTATCCATGTCATCTATACCTGCTCCATGAGAAATATGGGTAAGCTATTTGAGGACAGTCCAGTACAGGGCAGCAGTTCACTTTGGCTTCACCAACAGCAATTGGCAGACTTTCAACTGTGAGATACTCAAGCGGCTTCTTCATGTTGGGTGTCTTATTGAAGACACAGCCTTCTAGTCTTAAGGGACTGAAATTAAGGAACTCTGTATCACTGATTCATAACAAACCTTTCCCACAACACAAACTGCACACACTTCCAGAGAAGGACTTGGTACTCTCAGCATTGCATTTCTAGGGATAGTCTCAAATCACCTTCCCAGCCGCATGGGGACTACTGATACTTTTTATGAATGTGAATATATTCAGACTTACACGAATCACTATATTTTCATTTATCCATTGGTCTCATTGTTTTCTTTGCATGTGAAGTTGTATGAATTATTTTCTTCTATCCCTTTGTTTCTTGTTCTTGTCCTGAAATTGTATATATTATTTCATATGGTTTTCTCTAAGCAGTTAAAATATGTAAATACATGTAACTTTATATTTTTCCAAAAAGCTTAAACATGACAAGTACTTTTGTCATTACCTATCAAATAAAAACACAGAGAATAATTTAATTTCTTTGCTATCTTACATGTTGTTATTACATCTTGCATTTAAACTAAAACACTGAGATTTCAAAAGATTAATATGTGTTTGGATTAATATACAGTTCAAGTAGTTGCAATAGTGTATATCTACTAAACCCATTTTTGGATTCTGGAAACTCACTGTCAGATAAGACATGTCTTTCTGATATTTACCATTTTACTGTCTCAATTCCTTTGTTCACTATTATTTCTTGAAATTCATTTTAGATGAATTATTTTATCACGTTGAAATATACCTTTAAACAGTTATTTCAGTAAGATTTTTATCAATTGTTAAATACACAATATATTACTACATAAACCTTTCTTCTTTATCTAAGAAATCTTCTTTATAATATTTTAATTAGAAATATGTATGCATTTATAACTACATTACATCATTTAAAAATAAGCTAAATACTTCTAATGGATGCTGCACAAATCCTAATTGATCGTATAATGAAAACCTGCAGCTAGATATTGGGCTAAATACTGGAAGATCAAAGAGGCAGAGGAGCAAGCACAGCTGCTTCTCATCTCAATAACTCCTCAGCCTAAAGTGGAAGTCCTTTTCTCTATGTGTCGTCAGCAGAAATGCCTCTCAGTCCCCAGCCAGAAGGCAAGCCCAAACTCCTGTCTCCTCCTACCTTACATTCCTCTGTCTGCCCAGCTGTATCACTTTCTGTATCAACCTTCCTAGTGCTGGGATTAAAGGTGTGTGTCACCACTGCCTGCCCTCTGGCTTACTTTGTGGCTGGCTCTGCTCTTCAATCAGTCTTTATTTATTTAGAATATAAAATATATCACCACAAATGAACAGACAACTAGAAAATAAAATTGAATCTATCACACAAAATTGACTTTATGAAAGAACCCTTAAAGTCTATTTTTGATATAATTAACTCCAGTATACTTTAAAAGAATTTACAAAAGTTAATGACTGAAGGTGGGGAAAGCCAGATAGCTCAGTGGATAAAGATGTTTTTGGACAAGAGGGAAGGTCAAAGATGATGTCAGGAATCCACCTAAGGGAAGGGGAGAATCAACTCATGCACAGTTTCTTCTGACTTGAGCAGTGCACATGCACACAGGCACACACACATACTAAATATAATAACAATAATGATAATAATCATAATCACCATCATCATAACAGCAATAGTAAAAAGAATGGTCAGCAAGATTATGGTTTTTTCCAGGATGAGGAAAATTAAATCACTTTGCTTATGTCTAGATTTATTTTTATTGTCCAGCTGGTTTGGTATAGTTTCTGCTGATTAACCTGTTAATTCATCTTAAAAATTTGTTCAGCATTCTCAGCTTTACAGAGAGTCTTTCATTTCAAAAAGCTAAAAGGATATGCCGCAATGGAAGCTCAGTTGAGGCACACCTGTTTAATACACACAAAATGTGGACCTCAATCTTAGCATCTTCTCCTACCCTGAAAAGACCAAAAACCAAACTGTGGGGGAAAAAATATCTCAGATGATGCCGACATTTGGGTAGAAAGGGAGTTAAATGGTTGGGGGAATGAAGGATACAGTTATAGTGTAAAAACTGTAAATTCAAATAAATAATAAAATAATATGTTAAGATCTATATAGAGGAAAAAAATACTGATATGTAGAACAAAATACCAGACGACCTGATGTGAACGCTACAACAGAAATGACCACATGATTTAAACAGTCATTTGGCTTCTAGTTAATTGACTTATAAAGAATGGAGATCTGACTAATCGCTGAGTCAAGGCGCCTTCAGTATTAGATGAAAATTATTGCTCTTCTTTAAAATAAAATTAGGAGACTGACAAAGTAGATGAAGTGGAGAGTACTTTCCTAACAGGTGCAAAACTGTTTGGCCCATAGCATCCTTACATCAATAAAATAATGTGAAACACAGTCAGATAAATGTTGTGTTGCTCCCACTTTTGTCTCGTGCTCCTTATTCAATTTATCAAAGTAATGTTGATAATAAATATGTTATACAAATATAACCTAGCAATAAAAGCATTCAAATTGTCTATATTTCTTTTTCATATGACTGTCCTAATTTGAGAGTTATATGTAATTATGTTTAAATATTTTTATTATAATTTTTCTTACATGTGATTTCTTTTTTCTTGGGTGTGATCTATACAGTCATGTATCACTTATTGGCAGGGGAAGATCCTCAAAAGTGTGCCTTCAAGAGGTTGCCTTTGAGCATCATAACATATATTTATGTTGATTTAGATGGATGTGATGCTACCAAGTTTAATTCATAGACTATTAGGGTCTATGATATATCTAACAATAACCAGAATGCTATGGTATCATAGGATTAGTTGGTTTTAACTTAATGTGAATATGGCTCTGTTATGAGATGTCCGGAGAGTTGATGAACTCCTTTTTCTGTGTTTGTCTGTGAGGGTCTCTGAATTGATGGACTAAGTAAAGAAGATGGCTTTCCTCATTCTGGGTAGGCATCATTGTTGGGAGCCGCTGGCCCCAGCCCCTCAAGATGGCGCCGATATCCGGTGCTGGCCAACCCGCCTGAGTCAGTAAACAAGGCACTGCGCATGCCTTTGGTAATTTTCCGAGACTGGTCTCTCCGCCTCTCCCGTGGCGTCATGTGGGATAATGAGCTGCAGCCTATAGAGAGGTGACACGTCCAAGGCGAAGGTCTTTGGTCTATATAAGGACTGGGCTTTTCCTACCTCGGTGTCTCCATTTCCGTAAGCTGATGCTCTCCCTCAAGACACATTAAAGCTTTGCTGCAGAAGGATCCTACGTGTGTCGTGCCTTTTCTTGCGGGCGAGAAGTTGGCGCGGGACACATCATTATATCCACCGAGGGCACAAACAGTAAAAAACCTGACAAGAGGAAAATTCACTTCTTAGGCAATGAATGGTATTTACTGTTCTTAAGAATTCGGACCAGATTTGATTGAACTATATCTCTAGCTGTCTAGTTATAGATGGCATATGAAGGTCGTTTGAATCTTCATCACCACATGGGTTATTTCCTTGAAAAAAATTCCCCTGATAAGTCTATGTCTATTCCATTAATTCTGTTTCTATAGAGAACACTGACTCATACATTGTCCTGTAGTAGTGACTTAACAGGAACAGAACAGTGACTGGGCTACGTACCCAGATCTTTATCAGCTATATTCAAATTTGTCACCATCACTTACTTGCTAGCTGTATAATTTTGGGAAAATTACTTGATCTTTATGTGTATTAATGTTTTACATGTATAAAATGGGGAAGCAGAGTAACTATCTCATATATTAATCAAATATCATACAGAGCATGGTATAGGGTAGTGCCTGTTTCAATAACTGTTGGCTTAAAATATAAGCTTTCACAATGATCCTTGAGCCTTAGATTGTAATGCAGATTTAGCCATTGGTCCTGAGTTCTAAACTTCTGCATTTTGATTTGGTTGTTACTTTTTAGAATTATCTTGGTCTGATGCAAGAGAAGTTTCCTTTATGTGCCTTGAGGATGACACTGATCTGTGGACATAAGGACAGATATTGAGAGTGAAGTTGGGGATTATGCTGGTTTTAGTAAAGTGATAGTTGCCGGTTCTTCTCCAAGATCCATGACTTCAGAGGAGCAGGAGCTTACCTTGACAGTATATCTCTTAGCAATGTCAGAAACCACACAATTGAGATCTTGCCAATGAGACTATGTAAACATTCTCTGAATTAGAAAAGCAATGGTTGGCCAATCCCACAAGTTCTGCTCTACCTTTACTCCAGCACATCTTGTAGGCAGGACACATTGTAGGTTCAAGGTTTGTGGCTGGGTTGGTGTCCCAGTCATGCCTCGCCTCATCTGGTCACATAAGATGGCCAGTTTAAGCTCCATATCACACATTACTAGAAGTCTTCACTAGGATCATCCTAATAGATTTCAGGAATTTCCATTATATTAGCTTTCTATCTCATCCCAGAAATATCCCTGTAGTAAGAGGTTTCTGTTCCAGTTTTTCGGGCCTAACCTCAAGGTCTAGGCCCACAGACCAGCAGACCCACATGTCCTCAGACCCGCTGAGACACACAGATGCATACAATAGTTTTAGGCTGATTGGCCTAAGGCCCAGGTATGTAACTTGCTAACCCTGAACTCTGTACCCTTCATCTAACCCATGACTCATCCTGTCCAGCCATGAGGCTCGGTACCTTTTCTTAGAGCAACATAGTTGTTCTCTGCTTCTTCTGGCTTATCTCTGGCATTCTGCTCTGTGCTTCCTGTTCTCAGAGTTTTCTTAGTCTGGTAGCCCCACCCATACTTTCTGCCTGCCTTTGGCCAATCAGCGCTTTTTATTAAACTAGTGGGTGGGATAATTATTTACAATGAAATAACATAATCTCCCACATATCCTCTTTTCTCTTCTTAAAACAAAAAGAACTCCAAATCTAATATTCTTCCCCCCCTTATCTATAACAATTTATAGACAACACTGTAAATAAACACGAACATCTATAATTCATGTTTTGGGAATGTGGGCATCATTCTCTAGGCTACTTCCTGCTGAATGGGAGCAATGACAATCTCATGGGAATCCAAAGAAAAATTTAGGATTATGGACAAGTCTTTAGTGGAGTAGTCTCTAAGGCTGGGTCATCTCAGCCAGTCTCCTTGAAATTGTTCTGGGTACAGAGCTCAGGAAACTTCAACAGAGGTGCTCTGAAACGCTGAATCATCTGGTCCATCCATTTCCATTGGAGATTTTGCAGGGGGTCTTCTTCTATCAAACTTTATGTTCTTTATCCAGGAATAAATCCACAGCCTCTCATTTTCTGTGAAAATAAAAAGAAAACCTCTTCTCCAAAGTAGCGTATCTTTGGATTTCAGTTTTAAAGTCAACTCATTTACAAAATATATAGGTTGAATTAATCCAACAACATTTATAATCAACTGTCTTTTAGCAGCTTTTACTAAGTCATTTTCAGTCAAGAAGCTTAAAGATAAGATAATAACATACAGTATCCAGACATTCTTTGTATTTTCCATCTTTACTTGGCTTATTTATTTATTTATTTATTTATTTATTTATTTATTTATTTATTTATTTTACTCTATTTCTCTTTTAAGGGCTTTCTCTACCTTTTCTTTTCTTTCTCTAAGCCTATGTATGTACAGTTTCAACATACTCTAAACACTTAGACTTTTTAAAAATACTGTCTTTATTGTATATTTATTTCTTAACTTTTTCTGTCTTTGACCACTCCTTTGCTTGCCTAAGGCTATTGACTCCACCCAGATTCTTCTATTTTTTTCTATTTCTGAACACACCTTTAATCTGCCAGGATTCAAGGTTGGTAGGCTGGGTAGATGGCTCCACCTAGCTCCTAGTCTAATTTCATAGAATTTATCTTTTTAACCCAGGTACTCTGGGGAATTTTAGGGTCCATATAATTACCAAGTAAAGCTTTGCCATCTGCTGCTCATTAACTCTATTAAGTATTAGGCAGCAGGGCCTCTTAAAAAACTCGCAAGTATTTTGCCTCTAAGGCTGAATCAGGAAGCTTCTCTTCAAAAAGTCAAGCCTCATTTTGCCTCCGGCAAACAGAGCTGATTCAAGAAAACATTAACACTAAGAAGCCATCTTTGACTCTATTCTCTTTTTGTCCTTATTAATAGAAACCTTAAATCCACCCCATACAGAACTCTTTGCTTACATCTAGACTCAGGAACTGGCCTTGTTCACCTTAAGTTGTATGTAGCAAACACACCATATTATAATTTAATCTCATATACCAATCAGTCTCTTTATCATGGGCCACTTCAGAGCACAATTTGGAAGCTGCTTTGAGTTTCAGTTTCGGTGCTCGAGACTGTTTTTTAAGCTTTCTATGGCTTTATGTGGGTATATTTTATCCACCTTGGGTTGCCATTTGTAGTACGAGGTTTCTGGCCTTGAATTTTGGGCCTTGCCTCAAGGTTTAGGCCCACAGACCCCCAAACGCACAGAGACACACTGATGTTTACAATAGTTTTCAGTTGATTGACCTAAGGCCCAGGCATGTAACTTGCTAACTCTGTACCCTTCATCTAACCCATGACTCATCCTGTCCAGCCATGAGGCTCGGTACCTTTTCTTAGAGCAGCATAGTTGTCCTCTGCTTCTTCTGGCTTTTCTCTGGCATTCTGCTCTGTGCTTCCTGTTCTCAGAGTTTTCTTAGTCTGGTAGCCCCGCCCACACTTCCTGCCTGCCTTTGGCCAATCAGCGCCTTTTATTAAACCAGTGGGTAGGACAATTATTTACAATGTAACAACATAATCTCCCACATATCCCCAATTACAGTTGTCTCTTCCAGTACTCTTTCCCTCCATGTCTTCCCTGCTACCCAATTCCCCTGTCCACCCTCCCCCAGCCAATCAACAATATCTATTGTATTTCCCTTTTATAGGGAGATTCATGTGTCCTTCCTTCTTAATCCATCCTTGTTACTTAGCCTGTATGTGTTTATGGATTGCACTGTGGTCATCATTTACTTTCCAGCCAATATCTACTTATAGATGAGCACATACTGTGTTTGTATTTCTGGGTCTGGATTATTTCACTCAGGATAAATTCTATCCATTTGATTGCTAATTTAACGATGCTATTAAAAAATAGCTGCATAATACTCCATCTTTTTTTTTTTCTTCTTCTTCATTAAGGGACATCTAGGTTGTTTCCAGTTTCTGGCTACTCCAGGAGCGGGAGCCCACACATGACATTGCCTGGAGGGTTAGGAACCAGAGGCTGGATATGAATAGCCCAGAAATCTTGGATAGAACCAAACAGAACTGTTGCCAGTAGCAAGCAAACAAGCAAGGAGTCAAACAACAAAAGAAAGAACAAGCCACTAAAATGATTTATAATGATATTCTGTTAAACTCATAGATCAGAGACTAGCACAGTCATCATCAGAGAGACTTCATTCAGCAACTGATAGGAGCAGATGTAGAGATTCATAAATCATAGGTGAAGCTTAAGGAAATCCCATAAAAGAAAGAAAAGAAGGATTGTAGGAGCCAGAGGGGTCAAGGACATTACAAGAACATGGCTCACAGAATCAAGTAACCAGGACTCACAAAGGCTCACAGAGATGAAAGTGACAGTCGGGGGCTGTATGGGTCTGACATAGGCCCTCTGCAAATGTGTTATGGTTGTGTAGCTTGGTGTTCTTGTGGAGCCGGGGCTATCTCTGACTCTTCTGTCAATCCTCCTACTGGGATACATTGTCCAGCCTTGACACTGAGAGCATGTGCCTAGTATTACTTTAACTTGTTATGCTATATTTGGTTGATACTCCTGGGAAGCCTCCCCTTCTCTAAAGGAGAGGATGGGGGTGGAGGGTGGGGCACTGGGAGGAATGGAGGGAGATGAAACTGTGGTGGGGATGTAATATATGAGAAGAACAAACAAATTAGTTAGTGAAAAAAACAAAACAAAGAAGAACAATGGGCATGCTGATATGAATGAGGGAAAGCCAACGAAGCCATGGCCATACACAAGGAGTGCTGACAACTAGAGAAATAGCGTCCCCACAGAGGAGCGCACAAATTCATTATCCAACGCCACGTGGTCAGCCCTGAAAATATTCATTTGGATAAAATTATACATACTGAGCAGGTGGACTTCAGAATTTAGGATTGTATGTCTATCTGTCTGCAATCACAATTAGTTTTTTTAAAAAAGAGGACCATAAATGTGATCAAGGGCAAGGAGGAATATGTATAAGGGTTTGGAAGGAGAAAAAGAAAAGGGCAAATTAGCTAATTATGTTATACTCTCGAAAATAAAAAGAAATAATAATAAAAAAATGTTCTTTGAGTACTTTCTAGAAGGCTCAATGGGCAAAGACACTTTTGGTGTAAATTTGCAAATAGTTTCCACCCCAAGAGCCTATATAAGGCAGAAATAAACTTCCCCAGGGGCCTCTGGTTGTCAAAGACATTTGAGTGGCATGGTTCAATGCTATTTTACTAGATGGTCATGTTGCTGAACTTTTTCCTAAGTGCTCATGTTTATACCCATGGTCGTGCTTCACTGAACCTTCAAACCTTCATCAGAGGAGACTCTGGACTTCTTCAGCTACTCAACTACCATATGTTGCAATATGCATTTTTATTAACTAAAGATAAATTTCAGTATTATCAATTTAACTTTATCAAAATATCATCACCTTTACTCTAGTGTATTTCCACTTTGTTTTTTTTAAATTTGTACTCTCTTGCCTATTACATGTAGTGGTAAAGCATAAAAGTATAGAATGAGTGTTTACATTAAAAGAAACAAGAAAAATTACAAAAGGTGTACATGTTTGATATTTATTTCCAGTTATATTTAGTTTGATTAGTTTGATTTCAGCATTCCTTTTTTCTGTTTGTCTTACTGTCTATTTTTAGAGGATTTAAGAAAATTTATTTCTTTTTGAAAAATAGTGGTTTGGGAGTAAAGAATTAATTTTTTGCAGTTTTCCTCTTTCAACTTTCAACATATCATTTTGTGCCTTAGTATCCAGTGTTTGTGAGGTAAAAGTCAATGGCTAATTGTATTATATTCCTCTATTTTTGCAATTTACCTTAGCAATACATTGGAACGTTTGATTCTGTTTTGCATCCTTTAATGCTTTGTTATTTGTCTCCAGATACTTTTTCTCGATCCTGTAGATTTATGACTTGTGTGATGGTAACTTCAAACTTTGTTCCTTATTTCTTCTGCCGATTCAAATGTGTTCTTGGATCCCATCAAGTGGATTGTTGAATTACTAAATGTACTAGTCTATTTTCTGTTGTGAAAACAGAATACTTGATTTCGGGTACTGGACAAAGAAAGCAAACATTTTGCTGGCAGTTATAGAAACTGAAGGTTCCATTTCAGGTGGCCTCATTCATTTGGCCCTTACAAAGAGCTTCATGGCGGATGTCATCACAGTGACAGGAGCATCACAAAAGTATCACATGATAAGGCAGACAGTTGAGATAATAGGGTTAGGGTGGTCCTTTCTATAGTAATTTACTCTCATTTTCATGAGAACCACAATTCAGAAGACTGGCACCTTGCTCTTGCTCCAGAATCTTATTCCTATTAACCAACTACTAGATTTTGCAGACAATTTACTGAAACATCCATAGCATAATCTTGACTATTTTAATATAATGATTACCATATTATTATTAAGTAATACATAGTTTTCTTTCTTAAAGTAAATTGTCAATTATGCAAAATATAATCAGATCTGAAATGATAGGGAATTTAAAAATATGCTTGTTGTTTATATTTAAATTTTTACTTATTCATACATTTTTACATCTACTTAGTTCATGTCTTGGTGCACGTGTAGAAGGGGTCAATTCTCTCTCTTCCACCACGTGGGTCCTTAGAATTGAATTCAGGCTAGGCACGGCAACAGGTATATTTAACCACTGAGTAGAATTGAAAGCCCTTGTTGTTTTTAAACTCTCGAGCAAAACCTTTCTTTCTCTTCTCTGAAGAGTTGGTAATTGAGTCTTCTGGAACAAATTGACAATGGACAGGCTAACAGGAGATGAGATACTGAAGATTAGTATCTCAGTACATGGGTGACTCGGTACTCATTAACCCATTGAGATTGAAAAGTGTGTACATCCTTCTTCATAAGGAAAAAGAAAGCAGAGGCTGGAGTCAACTTAGTAAATGATTTTTAGACGAATGAGCCCAAAGAATAGACAGTGAGTAGGGACAAAGGTTACCTGAAATTTGGCATGGTGTTCCATTTTCAATCTATTTTTTTTTTTTTTTAATGGGAACAGTTACTACTTGAGATTGCAAGGAGGAGGCTAGTGACCACTGCAAGCTTCCTGAAGTACTAACTTAGTCAGGTAGGGGGATTTCAGGGCAGTCCTTCTTGGGCTTTGGGAAAGATTGTGTTCCAGATGAGGGAGTCAAAGAGAATTTAAGCCTTCTTTTTTAGTTCAAAGCACTCAGTTAGTTAAATGCCACACTGGGAGCACTCCTAAGCCCCAACACAGAGTCTCCTCAAATGAAACACTAGCTCTAGATTACTCTTAAGAGGATGACAAAGGAGCATTTTATAGGGTGGAGGCAATTTTGAAGGACATGGAAAAAAATTAGAAATTGTACATAACAGCTGTCAGAGAGCCCTGAGAACGATTAGAGTTTTGGAAGGACTTTTGAACTTGAAGATTTAAGTGACCTAAATTGAATCTTAATTACTCTTCCTCTGGAGAAAGACAGTGACCTCCCAGGTGGGTGGTGGTTCTCTATAATGAGACAGTAAGGTAAACTGACGGCTCCTTTTGGAAAAACATCCTGTTTTGGTTTTTTAGCTGCTGCAGGCAGTGGCAGAGCTCAAGTGGGTAAATTTGTTTCTGAGGGTATTTAATTTGAAAGTTCATTCTCATTTGCCTTTGAACACACACACACACACACACACACACACACACACACACACACACACACACACACACACACACGCACACACACATACACACACTTTCTTTCCATGAGTACATTGTGATGATCAGAAAGAGAGCTAACAGATGGTAAAACTCTTTCAGCATAGATTTAGCCACTTCTGACTCTTGGATCTTAAATCCTAGCATTTTTCTGCTTCTGAGGCAGGATAGTTTGGTCCCTGGCATAGCAGAGCTGGCTGGTCAAAGTAGCCTAAACACCACAAAGTGATTCTGTGATGTATAAGAAATGTCCTTTGAGTGCCTATATTGTGGAAATGACTTTACAGTTCTATAGTACCTGAATGTCACCCACAGAGGCAGAGGTTTCTGGGTTACTGAACAATTTAAGTCTACATAAAGCTTTCCAGCCAGTTTTTTTGTTCATTTTTATGTTCACAGTACAGAGACTGCTGGCGCACTCTTACCAATACAGGTAAGGTCTTACTAAGGGCATAAATAAATTATCAGCCATTGCATACTTGCTTATAATGAACGCACGTATGGTTTGAACCATTTGGCTATTTTAAATTATTTTGGGAGTCTTTTTAATGTTTATGTTATTAACTAAATTTTCATTTTAAAAAATCTTAAATCCCATTACTCCCTTATTATGACATTTCAGAACAGAATTGCCTGGGATCTTCCATGACATCTGGCCCCCTTCTCCTTTTATAAGCCACATGTGACAGATGGCACTTCATCCCTCATACAAAAGTTCCCATGAAGAGCAGGCTTACCACACTTGAGGTCACCAGCTCTACTTTTAAATCTACCATGAAGTTCTAGGAGTATCCTTAGGATACAAAAACTGTATTCAAAATAGAGGTATTTTTAGTTGTACCGGTTAAATATCTATTGGGGAATGGATGCTTTGTCTAAACCAAGTTCTGGCTTCATTTTACTGTCCTTTTAAGTTTGAGAGAGCCTGAACAGTATCATGGCTTAGAGTCGTTGACTTACATCTGTCCCTTTGTTGGCTGTTTGACAATTGTCTAACCTTTTATTTCAAAGTATAGGTTTGCATTTGAAAATTAATAATGTCACCAGCATTTACTGCTTATTATTTCTAAGACATAGTTTCAAGTTCCATTTGTTTCCAGATCTATAAGTTCTGAAATAGTTTAACTTTTCAGCCCCTACAATCACCTTAGTGGAATATCATGATTGCTGCTTCACAGAAATGGGAAGCATCTGCTGTTCAATTATATGACCAAATACTTCTGGAGCACGCAGCTCTTGGTATAGTAGCATTATGTTGTTACATTGTAAATAATTGTCCTGCCTACTGGTTTAATAAAAATGCCGATTGGCCAAAGGCAGACAGGAAGTATGGGTGGGGCTACTAGACTGGGAAAACTCTGGGAACAGGAAAAAGAAAACAGAGATGACATAGAGAATTAGCAGATGCAGAGGACAACTATGCTGTTCTGAGAAAAGGTACCTAGCCATGTGGCTGAACAGGACAAGAATCATGGGTTAGTTTAAAGGTAAATAGTATATGCCTGAGGCCCACGTCAATCAGTGTAATACTGTAATCATCTGTATATCTCTATGGGACTGTGGGTCTGAAAGTCCGAGCCACAAGGCTAGGCTCGGAAAGTCCAGGCCAGAAACCTCATATGACAAATGGTGCCCAACATGGGTAAAATATACCCACATAAAGCCATAAAAACAGTCTAGAGCTTAAAAATGGAGCCAAAAGCAGCTTCCGAGGTGTGTCTCTCAGGTGGCCCATGATCAAGAGACTGAGTGGTGTATTGGATTAAATTACAAATTACATTATTAATTACAAATAAATTACAAAATGGTTTGATGCATGCAACTTAAACTGAGCATGGCCAGTTCCTGAGCCTCAATGTAAACAGGGAGCTGCATATGGTAATCTCAAGGTTTCTGTTAATAAGGGCTAAAAAGGAATAGAGTCAAAGATGGCTTCATAGAGGCAATGTTTTCTTGGATCAGTTTTGTTTGTTGGAGGCAAGCAGAGACTTAGCTTTTTAAAGAGAAGCTTCCTGATTCAGCCTTAGAGGCAAACCACTTGTGAATCTTTTAAGAGGCCCTGATGCCAATACTTAAATGGAGTTAATGAGCAGTAGACAGCAATGCTTTACTTGGTGATTATATGGACTGTAAAATGCAGTAAGAGGTTTCTGGCTCAGACTTTCGGGCCTAGCCTCAAGGTTTAGGCCCGCAGACCCACAGACCTGCAGAGACACACAGATGCTTACAATAGTTTTAGGCTGATCGGCCTAAGGCCCAGGCATATAACTTGCTAACTCTTTAATCTAACCCATGACTCTTATCCAGTTCAGCCATGCAGCTCGGTACCTTTTCTCAGAGAAGCATAGCAGTCCTCTATTTCTTCTGGCTTCTCTCAGGCATTCTGTTCTGTTCTGCTTGTTCCCAGAGTTTTCTTAGTCTGGTAGCCCCGCCCACACTTCCTGTCTGCCTTTGGCCAATCAGCACTTTTTATTAAACTCATAGGTGGGGATAATTATTTATAGTGGAACAACATAATCTCCCTACACTAAAATTCCCCAGAGTGGCAATTATGGGTTCTACCATTACCTTTGCTAAAAAGATAAATCCTATTAAGTTATACTAGGAGCCGAGTAGAGCCAGTCAGCTACCCTAGTGAAGCCTTTAATCCTTGACAGATTAAAGGTGTGGTCAGAAACAGAAAAAATAGAGGGAGCTAGGTTGGAATCAGCCACTCTAGCCAAACAAAATTGTGGTCAGAAAGAGAGATAAAAAATAAGAGATATACAGTAAAGGCAGATTCAAAAAAAAAAAACTCTAAATGGTTTAGAGTATGTTATAAAAAATACATATAGGCTTGAGAGAGAAAAGAAACAGGAAAAAAGACAAAGTCTCTTAAAAAGAAGAAATAAAGTAAAAAAATTAAGCCACGTAAAGACGGAAATTACAGTGTCTGGATACTATATACTATTGTCTTTACATTTTTTTTTGACTGAAAATGAAGTAGTAAAAGCTGCTAAAGCCATTTGAATATAAATAGTGTTGAATTAATTCAGCCTATATATTTGGTGAATGAATTGACATTAAAATTGAAATCAAAAGACATGCTACTTTGGAGTAAAGGTTTTCTTTCTATTTCCACAGAAAATGAGAAGCTGTGGACTTATTCCAGTTAAAGAAAATAAGGTTTCGTAGAGGAAGACCCCCTGAGAAATCTCCATTGGAAAAGGATGGCCCAGATGATTCAGTATTTCAGAGCATGTCTGTTGCAGTTTCTTCTGAACTCTGCATCCAAATTTTTTTTTTTTTAATGAGTGAGCAATAGTTAATATATTTGGATGGTTTAGTTCCTTTCCATGAAGGTTCCTCTGTGGTTATTTCAGAGTCAGTGAGCTCCCAATAGCTCAGGTCAGCCATCTCTGTGCGTCTCTTCCTCATAATCCAGATCCCTTCACTTATATACTCACTTCTCTCTTTCTCTCTTCAGATGGACAGGTAGCCCAATCTCTGCTTCTGCCTCTTTCCATTGCTAGATGAGGTTCCATATGACAGCCAGGGTGGTCATTCATTTGATTCCTGTTTAAGTACCCCTTCTACTATTGCTTGGAGTCCTAGACAGGGATATTTTGTGGGTTCTTAGATATTTCCTCAGGACCAGTTTCTTTCTAAGTCTGAAATGTCTCTTTCTATGAAGATATTCATTTCTTTGTTCTCCCTCTCTGTTGCTCCTCTCACTCACCACCATCTCCTTCTTCACAGCAGTATTATTTGTAATAGCCATAACCTGGAAACAACCTAGATTCCCCTCAACTGAAGAATGGATTAAAATATTGTGATACATTTACACAATGGATTACTACTCAGTAGAAAAAATGACACCCTGAAATTTGCAGGCAAATGGATAGATTTTCAGAGTATCATTCTGAGTGAGGTAACACAAACCCAAGAAGATAGTCATGGTATGTACTCACTCATAAGAGGATTTTAGACATAATGCAAAGAATAACCAGACTACAAACTACAACCCCCGAACAGTTAGGTAATAGGAGGAACTTAAGAGAGACATCCAGGGGTCCCCCTGGGAAGGAGAAATAGAGAAGATCTCCTGAGAAAACGAGGATCATATGTGTGTGGGGGAGGCTGGGGAGAAGCGAGAAAGGGGAGGTGGGAAGAGATCATGAGAAAATGGATTTTGATATTTATGGTGCTAGAATTAGTTAAATGTCTTAAAGACTGAACAGACAGTACTATTTTTAGAATGCATTGATAAGAATTCCCTAAAGAAACTATTCTCTCTCTCTCTCTCTCTCTCTCTCTCTCTCTCTCTCTCTCTCTCTCTCTCTCTCTCTTTTAAATTTCATTTTCAGTAGATGTTTGATAACTCTTTGTTTTGTGGCAGGTTCTCTTCTTAGCCCAAAGGAGATGTAAAGAGCCACAGGCTATAGCAAAATTTCCAAAGACCGTAAGAGTACAATTCTATGCTTGTTCTGTCTACACTTACCTTAAGTACATGGGTAGGCAAATGTGCTGTACAACTCTGTGGCTTTATATCACTTTCTGGAATTTAGTGTCTTCATTTCCAAAAAGTTGACATTGGACCTAAACAATGTGTCTCAAGATTGTAGAGAAGCATCATTCAGAGTTTACATTATCTTCTTATTCAACTGTAAGAGGTTTTCTCAGGTCACATCATTCTACTTTTCCTTCGTTCTTTCCTTTATTCTTTCTCTCCTGTATTTTATTGTCCACAAAATAATTTTCAGATATTTAGCTATTTGATGGAAAAACAAATCTAGGTGATTAGGTGATTTCTTATGTGTCTCATATCACAAAGCATCCTGTTATTTATACAGTAGCTGGCATGATGTGGTATACTATATTTTATAGTATAAATGAACTAAGTTTAACTTATAAAATGTCATTTAAGTAAAAAGATAATCAATTTTCAGAGAAAAAAATTGAAGGGAAAATTAAATATGATGCAAATGAATTTTATGTAATTAACTCAATTGTAAAATTTTCAAGAATAAGCTTTTATATATTTTAAGAGTTTTTATTACTACTTCATAAATATATGAGAATAGAAGAGCATTAAAAAATAAACAATGTCATCCTAGAAAATGAAAAATAATGTAAGATAAAATATGATCTTTAAATATTTTTGAAACGAAAATATTGGATGAAAGAATGACGTTTATCCATTTTTAATCTAAATACATACAACACACTGGCAAGTATATCAACCTAAATACAACAACATTTTTGCACATTCTTTCTTGAAGATATGTATAAAAATTTAAAATTTTTAAAATTTAAATCTAAAGTTTAAGATTTTTCACAGCCACCATGGAAGAATAATGTATTTATTATTGCCTTCATAATGTATTCAAAACATTACCATTAATCTTATTAAAATTATTTCTATTGATATTTTTCTTTCTGTGCAGTCTCCATGGAAGTATTTATTTCAAGTGTTTATTCATGTTTCCTGACAGGTTTAGGTCCATTCATCTTCTTAACTGCATGGTTTATCTTTGTAGTTAACATCTTTTATAAAAATACCTACTTTGCTTTTGAATCCTTCTATATATCTTCATGATATATCTGTGAAAGGGATTGTCATTGTCATAATGTGGTCTGGATAGAGATGATTAAAAGAAAAACAAGATTTAAGTCATAAATCTTGATCATATGATCATAGCTTCTGTGCTTAAAAATGATATTTGTTTTCTTCTAAAATTCAGTGTCAGATAAAGTTTACAGAAACTGTAAAAAGTCCAGAAAAAGTCTAAAATGTTTGTGTTTATCAATGGTGATATGAGAAAACAATACATGGAAAATTGATTCGTAATATTTTTTGTTATTTTTAGATGAAATGAACCACAATAAAAATGTGGACTTTGAATTAAAATTTAGAACATAGTTCTTTTTACTTGGCATGTAACATAAGATCAAAAACATAGAAAAATGTAATCATGGATTAAATGACTTTTTCCTTGACCTGCTAGATTGCATCTGATTTTTCAAGTGTAGTGTTTCAAGTATCTTTATGTCTCCGTTTTTAGAGGTAAAGATGGATAGCAGATGGACATCGTCTGTATCTGTCATTAATGAACCAATGTGTTTCTACAATGGGCCATGAAATAAGTCAGAAAGAAAACCCAGAAATTTTCACAATACAGTGCAGAAAATGGACCCTTTCTATCAGAGACTAATATTATGAATATGACCTAAAAGTAGAGCCAGTGGCTAACTGGATAATGTTTCAAGTCTCAACCAGCAAGTATATTAAGAAAGTAAGGAGTTCATCAGGTAATATAATTTGATAATTCACTAATAATGAGTCTTTAAAAAGTACAGACCAATCTGTAAGTATGATTTGTGAATTTATTCTGAGGCAGATGTCAAAAATAATTATTGAGACATTCTGTAAGAGAGTCAGTAGGGAAAGGAGAGTTGTGAAAGCTTTGGAGATTTTCTCTTTGAAATGATTGTATATGACTCTGTTACTCCTAAAAATTGTAGCTAACAAAAATGGCTGCCTCCAAACAAGTGTACTTATCTAGTAAAACTATATATGCACCGAATTTTTCATTCTCTACTACTAGGATCTTTATATATTTATTCATTTATTATAATTAAACTTTAAAGTGAAAAAAATGTAAATTAAAAGTCTTCATTAACCATTGGACTTATGTTAAGTTAGAAGAGTCAGATGAAGTTGTAAAGTTTCATATCGGATTTTACACTTTTGCTATTGGATATGTTTTTATGCTCTTATCCACCACAAAAAAGAACAGAAAAACCCACGACAGAAGAAACTAGGAAAATCATTTGCTTTATCTCTTCTTTCATAACCCATGTGACTATTAGCTAAATCTGTTCTTCTTCATCACCTACGTTTACTCCTTTCTCTTTTTCTTCATATCATATTGTACCTACAGGTACATTTACTTATAAGCCCCCCACTCCACAATAGAATAGGATTTCATATGAAAAAGAACATGCTGTCTTTTTCTTCTTTCTGAGATTGTGTGATGTCCAACTTTGTCCATTTTCCTACAAAATTTGGGATTTATATGGGTACCAAATGTTCATTATCCACTCATCTCCTGATGTACGTTTAGTTTGGTTCTATCTCCTGATGTAGTGAATAAGGAGGCAGCCACATGGACGTGTAATTAACTCTGTGGTAGGTTGTGGAGTCCTGTGGGTGTATGTCCAGGAGTGAAATGGCTAGGTCATAAATAATTATAATTTTATTTTTGGGAGGAATCTCTAAGCTGTTCTTCAAAATGGATCTGTTTGCATCTCACCCACCAGTGAATAAAATTTCACTTTCTTGAAATTCTTCAAAATTTGTTGTCAGATTTCTTTAGGGCCATTTTGACTGTGGTCAGGTATTTTTCTGCTGTTGTACTCCAAAATTTTGTACAAATTGTCAGATAGTTTGGATGGTTCCTCCCAGAATCATGTCCTTGGACTGCATGTGGTAGCAGCTTTTATTCTCTTTTATCTTATTCTCCCGTTTTTATTTTTTCTCATGTGGGCATCTCTTATGTGTATAATAGGCTGTCCCATCTTTTTTTTCTTTAAGAAATAGATTATTTTAAAAACTATGAATACTGATGAGTATTTTTGAATACTCAGGAATAGGTTTCTTTGCTAATGCAATAAACCAAATTAATAAAACCGGATTTAATCTGAACAAAGTACTCCCAGGTGATCCTGGGGAAAGGAAGAAAGATAAGTTATATGGTAGGTTTGTAGACCTGGGCTTACATACCCTGTCATTGTGGTCTTGAGCAGCTGGAAGGAGCCAACACTTGGCGGGCTTTCTGAGGGGTGGGGTTTGGAGAGGGAGGAGGGGGAGCTGTAGTGGAGCTTCCAATGGAAAAATAGCAACTGGATGTGGTGCTCATCATATAATCCCAGTGCTTTAAGGCTAGGGAAGAAGGATCACGTTAAAGACTAGTCTGGATTTCATACAACTGTTAAGTAAAACAACATCGCTTCTTTTTGTATTTAAATAAAAATGTTTCCATACCCACTACTGTCCCCTCTCCTGTCCCTTCTCCCAGTCCTCCCCCAGCCTCTCTCCTCCCCCATCAACTCTCCCCCCACTTTCATTTCCCAGAGAAGGCAAGGAATCCCAAGGTGAGGTAATTCGGTCTGGCAAATCCAGTTGAGGTAAGACCCAGTCTCTCTCCCAAGTATCAAGGATGAGAAAGTTGTTTTCTGGCTAGGAATGGGCTTTGAGAAACTAGTTTATGGAGGCTACGCCTTTCAACTGCCATTCACATTCAAAGGGTCCAGATTAGTTCCCTGGGAAGAGGAAATAGAGAAGCTCTCCTGAGAAAATTGCTACTATATGGGGAAGGATGGAGGAGCAAGGGAAGGTGAGAAGAAATCATAAAAGACTGGGATGGTAGAGCAAGCAGGGGAGGGAGCAACAGAGAGAGAGCAAAGAAGTGGATATCCTGATAGAGGGGGCCATTGTGGGATTAGAGAGAAACCTGATTCTAGAGAAACATCCAAGAACCCACAAGATGAGCCCAGCTAGGACTCCAAGCAATAGTAGAGAGGGTGCCTAAACTGGCCTTTCCCTATTGTCGTATGAATGACCACCCTAATTGCCATTACAGAAGCTTTGTCCAGCAGCTGATGGAGGCAGATGCAGAGATTTATAACTAAACACTGGGGTGAGCTTCTGGTCCAGCTGGAAGAGGGAGGTAAGATTGCATGAGTGGAGAGATCGTGATCATGATGGGGAGAGCCACGGAGTAGGCAATCTGGGAGCTCACAGACTCTGATGAACCTTCATAAAACATCATCTTTGAAGCATCTTTTGAAATAGATTTATATGATCTAAAGAAAAGCCAGAGCACAGCTTTTTAAATAGAAGTTTTCAGTGAAGTCTTGCTGCATGGCATTTATCAAAAACTAAAGTAGATCACTGAATTAATGATAATTTAAGAACATGTTCAATAATTGTTCACAAACATACATCACTCCATTTTGAAATTGTTTCGACTGTGAAGTGAAGGCTTTATTGATGTGAAACTAGCATAGCCTGAGATTGTGAACCTGGTGAAATGATAGCACATTTGTTTTGAATTAATAGAGTGAATACTTTTCAATTAAAGAGCAATAGAGAAAGCCTTAAAATATTAAATGTGAAAACAGTTGCCCTCCCATTGTTCCAAGAGTACAACTCTGCTAGCAATGCATAACAGACAATAAAGGTCCTTAGAGTGCATCCATGTGGATGCTTCAAGGATTTAAAACTATCATTTAGAAAAGAGTATGTGAAAACTAGAAAAAAATAATGATTTCTGATTTCTTCCTAATTTTCCATAAGAAGCCAAAAATAGAAACATGTCCAGACTTAAAAGCATAGCAATTTAAAAGATGAATATCCACAAAATATCAGCACATTTTAAAGTCCTAAATTAAAGTTTCTAGCATAAGTGGCGGCTTTGCAATAATCTTTTGAATGAACTGTGTTTAGAATATTAGAATTATAATTTTGAAAATTTAGTAAGTGAAGTTATATTATTTAAGATAGTTTTTCGCGTGAACCTGAATTATTAGCAATTATCATGGTTTACTTAGGATTTATATTGGACTTTAATTTGCTTTTATGTTATGATTTGTAATTTCTCTAAAATTTAAATATTTGATAGATTTTTAAAAATATACCGTTACTATGTATGTATGTATGTATGTATGTATGTATGTGTACCATGTGGGAGCTGGAACTTAAACTCTGGTCTTCTACAAGAGCAGCAAGTGCTTGCTAACTCTTGAGCTATGCATCCAGCCCCTTGATAGTTTATCTGTTATTTAGCTGCTTTTATTCAAATCCTTGAAATGTTGCTACTCAAATTTTATGATTTTATATGACTAGTTAAGTAAATAAAATACTAAAGTTGACTCATTGTATAGTAATATCCCACATAAACATGTAGCCTGTACATGGAGGAAAGATTCGTAGGAAGAAAAAAAAAATCACATCAAAGGAGATAAAAGTGTAGTTTAGTAAGCAATATTGATGCTTACTAAAAGAGATATTAAATATTACGTAATTTATGTCTTCCATGTAGTGTTACGGCATTTAAAATACTTATCTCTTAAGAAAATTGTCAACTTAAGCAAAACCAAATTTTAATAAATTGCCAGTTTGGTTTAAATTGCTCCAGTTCTAAAAGGTTATTATAGTGAGTCATGCATGATGAAGCTGGAAATGGGTAAACCTTAGAAAGACCTTATCTGTTTGTTAACAAAGTGGGATCTATTAGAGAATATTCATACTTCATAGTGCCTACACAAGCTCTTCTCAACCCCATGACAAAAGAGTAATCATTGTTTACTTCAGTGTCTTTGAGAAGAGGGTGATGGCAAAAACAGAGGCCAAAGAGAATGGAGATCTGGAAACCAGCATTCAAGCTAGGATCTTTTCTTTTCCATTAGGCTGTAATGATTATACCTTCCCTGGGAGGGTGAAATGCGTGAGTCTTGTCCTCTGAATATCCAGCAATAATTTGGGGTTATGTTAGTTTAATGAGTTTTAGCTGTAAACTCTGGTTTGAGTTCTTTCCACCTTTGGACAGTAAGAATATCCTGATGGAAATAGTGGAAGTTCAAGGTAGCAAAGTCTTCCACTAGTCACAGCAAGTCACTGAACTCAAGTCAAGTCATTGGGATGGAAACATCTAGCATCTTTAGTGGAGAAACAGCTTGACATTTTACTTTATTGTGTATATGAGTGTTAATAAGAAAAAAATGGTAGAATATTACTTTATCCAGTAGGATAAATACTTCTAGACTCCTGTAATATCAGTTTTGTCTGTTCAATTTGACTAGGCTAGGAACTATGTGTTTGTATATTGATAGTAGGTGGCTGAGATCTTACTCAGGCTTCTCTGAAGCTCTTAAAGCTCTCATCTACAATCCTAGTCCCATCCAGACCAATCTTCAGACAAGGGTTGCCATCATAAAATAATAGCACAGTTTTACCAGATTACTAAACATGTTGTGGGGATGCTGGGTACTTTCATCACTACTTTCTACTAGATCTGAGCATTCTCCGTGTTGCCTGTTTTATGGAAGATACAAAGAAATAGATGGGGTCTCAGAAACATTTTTTTATTTGCCTAACACCGTATAGTTACCAATGAAGAAACCTCCTGAATCATCTATCTATACCACCTTGCTGCTTAGTGACTTAAGTTTTTGCTTGTTTATTTATTTACTTACGTTAGTGTTATAAAATTTCCAGACAAATGTCAACTCATGGGAGAAAGAGCTTATTGTAGCTTACAGTACAATCTCAGGTTGTAGTCCATAACTGTGGGAAAGTCAGTGAGAGATCTTAAAGGAGCTTATCAAATCATATTCACATCTAAGAGAAGAGAAATGAGTGCAGGCATGTTTGATATTCTATTCTATGCTTGATACTCTATTCATATGCTCTTCAATATCCCTGCTTAGGGAATAGTGTCACCCATGGTAACTGGGCTTTCTTACATCATTAAATGTAAAAAAGATAATACCCTATAGTCATCTCCCCTAACTAATTGGATCCAGACGAATTCTAAAGATAATCCTATCTGAAGTTTTTGAAAATCTGCCTATTCCCTAAGAAGCACTTTTCCTTTGGAGTCCTGCTCACTAAACTTTGCATGTTTGAGTAGCTAATGGTGGCTGTCTTCTAACACATTTACCAGGACATTGCAGAGTGAGGTCTGGAGTGTGACCTGGCTTCACACAGTCTTCACCTTTTTGAAACAACCATTACCTTCTACAACACCTTACAGGAGAGTCTGACCAAATGCAAACAAACTGTTATGCAGAGAGGTGCCTACTTTCTTATTATTTTATTTATTGTTTCTGATAATAAGAAGCATCTCAGAAGAGAGAATAATACTGTTCATAGTGACATTTCAATTGAGTCTGTGACCTACTTATCATCATATTATTTCCCAAATTTATAAGGTTGTTTTAACAAATACTTGCGTGTCTCTATCAATTACTTCATATCACAGTTATTATTTAAGATTTGAGGTTGGGACTGAAGAAATGGCTCAGTGGGTAACGGCACTCACTATTTGTATAGAGGACCTTGGTTCAGTTCCCAGCACCCACATGGCAGTTTATAGCCCCAATTTCTTTCTCTCTCTCTCTCTCTCTCTCTCTCTCTCTCTCTCTCTCTCTTTCTTTCTTTCTTTTTTCTTGGCCTCTGTTTCATCAGGCACATGCATAGTACATGTAAATACTTATACATAAAATAAAAATAAATAAGTCTTTCAAAACATTTAAATATTGAGACTGTTACAGCCTTTATGGAACAAATAATAGTTTGGTATATGGATATAGTTTTTATTCACTCAAATTTAAAGTAGTGTCTTAAATTTGTTCAAAAATATAATGCATGATGGTTAGTGAACCAGAAATTATACCTTCCTGCTACTTTTCAAAATTGCTTTTTTTCTAATAAGTAAAAATTTATCATAGTCAGTATGTTGTCTCTAAAGTTCAGTACGCATGTCTACCCATTAGTAACGTTTATTTATTTTCCCTGGGAGATAATGTGCTAGATAAATGGGCAGTTCTACTGTGCACAGCCATCAGACAGCAATGACTTTATAATGAGGGTGGCCTTACTAATCAAGACTTGGTTTGCACACATAGTTTTCTTAGCCTAAAAGTCATGAATGGCATGTAATATATATTTAAATGTTAAAATTTGATGGTTACATATTATCATCATGAACTTTCAGAGTGAACTTAACTTTGAAAGCTAAAATCTTTCAAATTAAGAGAATTACAAACTTAAATGTAAAACAGCATATGAAGAAAAAAGAGTGGTGTAGCAAATACTTTTGGGTATATTCAATTAAAAAAATACAGGTACATTATTTTATTGGCTTCTGGTAACGTTTCAATGCTGAGATAGCAGATTTTGTGAGAATGAGGAATACAGTATCCGCTGCAAAATTCAGTGCTGTTTGGATCAGCATTTTATACAGAAATACTCCTTTAGAATATTGCCAAGTACTCCTTATCTGAAATTTCACTCATTTAAAAAAGCTACAAATTTGTCACAGTTTGACACTTAACTGAGTTCACTATCTGTGTTTAAAGGCAGTAGGTTTATACCAAAGACAACGCAAAGATCTGGGACAGAGATTGACGGACCTTGAAATGATTCCAATGTCATGTTCAGAACTGTGTCTCAGATACATCCACCCATTGTTACTCTCTGTTCCTTCCCTGTTTGGTTAGTATCAAATACCAACCTTTTGTTTATTGTGTAGAAAGCTTACAAAGAAAAGGCAAATTCTCAGCCATTTTGGCAGACATTTGAATACTGTGTTTTAGCACGTGGATCGTCCAAAGGAAACCTTGGGCACTCTGGCTATTAGCCGGGTCAACGGCTATGCACAGAGGGCTTCGCCTATGAAACGTGAGTGGTTCTTCAGCCTGGCCCTTTGATTTGCCTTTCACAGGCTAGTAGGTTTTATTTCTTCTCATCTGTCTGCTATCATGTTAACAAGCCAAGCAAATCTCAGCAGCTCATTGACAACATAATAAAATGAGATTATTTTTTATGGCTTTTGGCATGGGACAGGTTTCATGTGTGTCTCTGTAATCAAACAAGGAAGAAAAAAAATCCCTTACATAAAACAAACAAACAAACAAACAAACACAGTGGTTATCCCTCTGTACCTGATTTAAAACCAAGATAAGTCCCAGACCAAAGCATAACACAGTATTGTTTGCCTCACTGGCAAATTACTGCCAGGGCTCATCCCCATGTTGTTTTTGTAGCACTAGTAACTGTAACTTAATTTACATTTTTTAATATGAAGCCTGGTTCAAGACAAGTCAAGTGATGACATTTGGAGCTGCTGGAAGCCAGCTGCTTCATGTCAGGCTTTGAGAACAAATAGGTGGAGTTGTGGTCATTGAGTTCCTGAGGTGAGTGTCATGTTAAGGATTTCATGTCTACTGGAGATTTTGGCAACTTCTAAAGGCAGTTCTAACCAATGAAAATAGTACTTAAGAAGAAGTAAAACAAACAAACAAACAGATCCTGAAACTGGAAGGAAGACAGTGTTACCTATTGCACAAGAGGAGGAGTGTCTGTGAGCATATTGTGAAAAGAAGCTGAAAATTAATACCGCATCTCCAAGACATGCAAGGCTTTTATTCTAAGAAAGCTGTACAAAAAAAACCCCAATATAAATGGCCTTGATTGTGTTTATATTGTCAATCACCGTTTCCCATATATGTTATTTAAATTTTAATATTTTCCATAATAAATTCCAAAATTCTTCAGTGATAGTACTTACCTTTAATAATGTCTGATCTTATTTTATTGAAGTATGACTTGGCATGGTCAGATGTCTAGTGTCTAATTAAGGGAACTGCATTGGCATCTTTGGCATTTGCCTCTACACTAGCCGTTTATTTTACTAGTTAGACATGACATGTTGAAGACTTTGAAAACCAGTTTACTATGACCCATCCTACACAATTCAAGTGACAAGAAGTTGCACCCGAAACACAAATAGTATGTGTAGCAGCCTGCATAGAATAAAAAGGCAAATAAAATGGCCCCAAAGCGCTCCATTCATTATTAATTATTGCAATACAAGAATTCAAAAGTGTGGAGCATTTTAATGGGAATACATATTAAAACTACAGAAAAATGGTGGCTTTGTAGCAAATTCTATTCCACAGCTCTATGAATCACTTTCCTTACATTTAAGTTCCTGCTAGTGCTGAGAGGTAAATTAAAGCCAAAAAGCTGTGGCTGCTAACCCAAACAATTCTTAAAATTTTCTTCTTCCCTAGCCCTATGCTTGTAAAATTCACCATCTGGATTACATACTGTATTTGATGTTTTAGCTCTTGACACTTTTAAACAATAACCCTGTAGTATTTTAACATGTTGTTTTATGATAAAATAAATGTACAATGTATTAAATTACACAGGTATATATTTATATTTGAGATTTCTCATGTGTCTGAAGTATATTTGAAGACAGGCTTTCCCCTTTTCTTTTCATGATACATTATAGTGTAATGTTTACAATGTGCAATGAATAAATTATCAGGTTTAAATTCATTAGTATTTAGGAGTGCACATTTCACAGAAAAATATGTCAAATGTTGCTTTGCTTTGGTTAATTAGTATCTGAGTAATGAAGACTCTTTTCTTCAGTAGCTTCCTTCCTGGGGTGATATTTGCCTGAGGTTGACGGGTTGTTGATGACCTGTATGTGATAATGAAAACCATCAGAACAGCTTTGTTGAGGAGTGTTCCTACTTTTGGATGTCACATAGGAAACTGAGAAAGTCTTTCACCATTTCAAATTGAACTCTCTTTTTGTCCCTTTCTGCACCTAGACCTCATACTGATTAGAGAAGCGTGAAGACGGATGCTGTATTAAGTCATTACTCTTTTTGTAAGGTATATGGAAGTGAAGAGTTTACATATTTCTATTGAAATGAAGAAACAAATTCTTCTGAGAGTTCAAGCCAATCTTGTATTCTTTAAAGATGGTCAGCAAGTCAGATCAGGGATTGTACACGGAATGTTTGAGACAAATGGAATGGCATTCACTCACTATCACAACTGTATAGCTTACAGTTCATTGTGAGTGACTATTGCTAATGATTTCCTCCTAGTTATGCATATATGTTAGACATTGAATTGACTGGATAAATATATCACAGTTATGTGGCTGGGCATGGCAACACATGCATCTGATCCCAGCACTCAGGAGGCAGAGATAAGTGAATCTCTGTGAGTTTGAAACCAATCTAGATATATGGAAAGTTCCAGGAGCTACGTAGTAGACTGTTTCAAACAACCAAACAGTTATTTGATCAGGAGTTTGACTATATTTCTTTCTGCATAAAAGTGTGGTAGTCCACACCTGTAACTTCAATATAAGGTTTTCTGGCCAGTCAGCCTAGCCTAAAAGTCTATATCATAGTTCAATGAGACTCTGTCCCAAAAAATATGGTAGAAATAATAGAACATAAGCCCTCTTGTTAACTTCTAGCTTCTTCATGAACACACACAAGTGAAAACATTCATAAACACAAATGGACACACACACTTTCTTACTTGTGAGCTCATATTGATACTATTTGGGTCAACTAAGTTAGGTGACAAGGTCCGGGTACCTATTAATCTGTTGGCATTGTCACAATGAAGCTTTGCTATGTCTAGAGGCAACCATGTCTTTCTTACAGTTGTAACAGGATCCAAAACAAGAAAATAACTCAAAACTATTTTCTATTATTGTCATATTCCTACTAAATATAACACTTCATGTTACACCTTGTTTCCAATGTTCTCTAAACATTTCTGAGTGTTTATGTCCTATGGACTTGTGTTGGTTCTCTTTTCATGAGAAGAAATGTGATATGCTTTTGTAAATGAAGGGCTTCTGGGTTGGATAGCGAGGTAAGTCATTGTAGATGACTCAGATATCTCAATGGGGCATTACAGCTCTCTTTGGAAACTGAAAAATCTTCGGTATATAGATTTTTCAGTTTTTACAATCTAGATTTCAGAGGAAGTCTAGTGACTCAATAAAAATTCTACTGACACACACACACACACACACACACACACACACACAATAAAATAAATAAAATAAAAAGGTCATCTGCTATCTGACCATGTTGTTTCTTCCATTGCCAAGTCATAAGAAAATATGTTCCTATTCCAATCTCTTCCTCCTTTTTTTCCTTCCCTGTCCCTTTATCCATACTCCTTAAAGTTGGTCTAGCATGCCACGGAACACCTCCAGAGTAGATTAAAAACATCAGTCAATTTCCTTATAGACTGATCAAAGGATGGTTGCCTTGACTGAATTCACTAGTCTACTCTAATTAGCTATGTTCTAAGCAGGTCACACAGCATATTTTTAAGAAAAATAATTTAGATATAACAAACACTAAGACTGAGGCTCTAAGCATGGCAGCAATTCTGTCATTTCTCATGTAGACTTTTGTAGAGCTGGTATAAATTATGAGACCTGTCCATGTATCCAGATCATGGAAACAATCAGTGCTTGTTTCTTGTTATCATTATTTGATATTTGCATTGCTTAAGTGTATAAGTAATTAACTGTTTCAAAAGAAATGAAATTATAAATGTCCATTAAAACTCATTTTACATGTCCAGCAACCTGAAAGCACTATGTGGTTTTTTTTGTTTTTGTTTTTGCTCCCATTAGATGAGTGCTATGGATTCCTTAAGTTGATGAAAGGCTCTTAACCAAAACTGACATAAGCCTGTGTGGCTGTATCCTTTAATTTCCTTTGAGAGGTACTTTTAAATGAAGTTGATTCATGACAGAATGGGAGAATTTTAGGAAATGTTTGAGTATTTAATGGACTACTTCCTATGTGGTGCAACAAATGGAATATTTTTTAAAAGAAAAAACATCACAAAATGTTTGCAGAAACAAAAGAATAATTAATTTTTCATTACAAAGTGAATAAAGTAGATAGACTGGTGTCATACTAAGGAAGCCCATCCTTGTCCATTAAAGTCTAACATCTGAAAGCATTAAGCAATCTATTCCTTTCTGTTATAATGGGACAAAGGTGCTGAGTTACATGCATCAGAGAATGCCCTTCTGTTTTTACACTGATGGTTGTTCTAACTACTGCCAGCCATGTTCAAAGAAGCTGTTCTCTTTGAACAGCACCTGGGAAAGTTCTGATTATATTTACATGCATGCAAATATTTTTATGTATAGCTTTTTGAATGGGTCATTGACTCAAGAGAGGCCTAAGATCCAATAGCTTTTAAGAGTTAAAAGGTGAAACCTTTGATACCATTCACAAAACTCTCAGGGTTCCACAGATGGAGCTCTGTGGATGTTATTATTTTTACTTACTTATTTTAGAAATCAGATTGGCTAGTTTATTTATGTTGGGGTATTTTATATTAAAAAATATTGTAAGAATTAGTATTTTTAAACATCTGATACAACTTAATGCAGGCAGTTTTACAAATAAAATAATCAAGTTATTGGTAAATAGTTTTTCTGTTATATTTATTTTAAATTAATAAATGGTAATTATATATAAGATTAATGTAATTTGTGTTTTAGAATAATCTGACTGAAAAGAATCTTAATTTTTGTTGCAATCTTGAAATTCAGTTTTCTTATGTTTTATCAATGTATCATTCTACAATAAATTAATCAATGGAAATTTGCTTCTGCATGTACCTTGGGGAAGATATATGAATAAAACAGTTTTTTACATTTAAATATGGAAAATATACATTTCAAAATTATTATTGTTTAGAAAAATCTTGAAAATAATGCCCAAAGGAAGCATGTTTTTCCTCTTATTGTAATTTTATTTTTGTCTAAAAATGAAATTCTTGGAACTGTTTTGACAAGTAATGTCCCAGAATTTTTTTTACAAGGATAGAAATGATTTATGTATATATGTCAGAACAAACTGGCCTTTTTGTGTCATTCATTGTGTTGAGCTTCTGAAAGGTAACCAGCTTAACTGGAGAGCTTAAATTGATTAAAATTTACTGCCATATGTCTGGTGACTACTGGACAGTAGTGTGGAATAAACTGTTATCTCAACAAAATGCATCGCTTTCACCCTCACATTGACCATCACTAGGAAATGGATAAAGACAGAGAAACTTTTGTCTCTTCTAATTTGAGAGACACTGAACTTGAACATTCTGTGTTTTGTGTCAATGGACAGTATTCACAAGTACTGGGGTAGAAATTATATCTTTTTTGGGGGGGATTTGCACTTGAACTAGCTTCAGAAACAAATTAATCAAATTATTCTTTGAATGCAGGGACAGTCTTTTGGAAGCAAGTGAATATTCAAAACAGGCTATACAAAATGCAATATCATGATTATTGGATCACATGTGTAACTCCAAAAATCAAACAATATTTTGAGAAAAATATAAAAGTCAGAAGTATACCTAAATTATATATAATATTGAAAAATTCGACTTTCTAGGTAATGAAATTGTTGTATTAATTCTTTGACTTTGAGATACCCAGTTTCCATACTATGGCCCAAGTATCAAAACCTGTGTCCAAATTTTACGGTTTAAAATTTTTTGTATTAATTTTAATTTTTCCTACACCTCATCACGTCTCTTTTCTCTCTGGAATTCTTATTTTGTGTGAAAGGCCTTTTTTTTTTTTTCTCGGAATATGTTATTGCCCCTGCTTTTCCCGTAAAGACTCCTGCTTCTGTGTTTCCAATCAAGGCCTCCATTAAACAGTCACAAGGTTCGTGTTAGTTATGTTTGTACTTAATAGCTCTTCGTTTTATCTACTTGGTGGTTTACAAATTCCTGCTAACGCTAAATCAGAACTGTAATTTTTGGAGGCTTCTTATTTTCCTTGCCCCTCCTCGGCTGCAGATCCCAGATGGGGAGGAGGGTAATCACCGAGGACCTGAAAAGCTTCAACAAACTCACCCTGTGGGACAGTGGATAAGGAAGATCACAGTTGTTTGGCCAGGGGATCTGGATCTTATTAATGTCACCAGGCTTCTCCAACCTTCGATGGCAGAAATTTGGACTCATCCTGTTCTTAGGAGACCTTAACATGAACTGAGGTTCACTAAACTTTGTAACTAAATAAAGTTAGCATTTCTGAAAATTCCCTGCTTCCTTTGGTGGGACAGCAAATGGGTTAGTATTGCTATTCCTACCAAGCAGCTGCTTACTATCCAAACCCTGATGCTCCAAACTCTATCACTTGGGCGGCCCCTTCTCTCAGACATTAGCCTGCTTTCTCAACTTGTGCTTCAAAACATGTAGTTTATGAAGTTCTGGAAGGGAACGTGCTGTGTTGTAGTTACTGCACAGTGCTGGCTCCTCAAGTCTGAAGGGAAACAAACTTCTGATTTTGCAATTTAGCCGATGTTCATTTATTTCAAAGGCAAATAAGTTAGCATGAGAAGGTTAAAAAAAAAAAAGCGTTACTTACATATCGAGAAGAAAGTTTTTAATTATTTTATGAAACATTTAGAATATTAATGGAAAGAAATTTTTGTCCCATTAAATACACTCTTTGCTGTACTTAGCCAGTGCATACTTTTATATGCACATATATTTAATGATATGTATCTGATTTAGAAAAGTAGTAATGTAGGTATTATTTAAAAAACTATATGACATTTTAGTTTTAGGCATGATTTTATTGACAGTAGTTGACAGCTTGGCAAGCTTGTATATCTGGAATAGCAATAGTTAAATAACAAGATATTTTAAAAAGCTAGTTCTAATTTGATCTGTTTAATAAAACTAATATATGAGAAGAATGTGATTTATTAGATTAAGTTGAAGGAAAAATTAAAGCTAGTAAAAAATTTCATAGATTATACAATAATTTTCTATTTCAGAAACCGTAGTAATGTGTAAAGGAGAATGTTCTATTTTCACACAAATAAAAGAATTTGATTTATTTTCAAGTATTGAAATAGATCTCAAATTTTGCCAAATTTGACTACTTAATGTATTGATGTAACAACAAATTCAACAGTCTACATTTCTCACTTTTCATTGGCCTGCGTAATGATGGGCATGTTGTCTGTTTGATCTTCTTGCAAACACTGTGAGGTAGGTACCCATAACTATCTGCATTTTTTTAAGATGTTGACACTGAGACACCAGCTGATAAACTGCAGCCTAGGATTTTAATCCCCAGGGTCTGGCCTATCGTCTGTGACAGTGCTCTCAATGATGACATACCATTCTCTCTATTTTATTTAAATGCTAGGGATCTAGCCTAAGACTTCATGCATCCTGAAACATGTTCTTTTTTAGTTTTTTTTTTTTTTTTTTTTATCAATGCTTTCAACTCTATAATCTTACATAACCACCCCACTGACTATATCTAAATAACACTTTGCTTATCAAAGTTAAACCAGACTTCCCAGAGATTGTGACTAAGAAAGCTCATAAGAGAGGGATTGTTCTGACTCAGGGTAGACCATGGCCTTTGGTCTGTCTCTCGCTTGGGAATTATGTTGTTTAGTGTAACTTTTGCTTAGTGAGCTCCAAAGATCTTGTCCTTCTGCTGTGTAAGTCATCTTTTATCAAAGCCACAGGACCTCCAAAGTCTTTTTCTCTGCCTTCCAAGGGAAACAATGAATATGAGACCATTATCTTTTTAGGATTGAGAGTCAACTTGTAAGGGAAACAGTACAGAGACAGGAAAGTGATAAAGTCTCACACAGAGCCCGTTCTTCGTGTTTTCTGCTAAAATTTGTAAATATTAGGGAAGAGATAGTGTTTATTATTGGTCTAGTTATTGGCCATAAATATGCTACAAAAGGTTTTAAAGAGGTTTTATAGAGAGAGCTTTATATGCAGTTGGTGACCGGTTTCTAGCACTTGGGGTATGGAATTTTTACTGTAGAGTAAGAGGAATGTGAAAATAGTAGAAACCATACATTGACTTTTGCATTTTTATCTTTTCCTAGGGTAGGCTTGTGATAGGGAACAGGATACTTCCTATTGGAGCTGAACATTAGTGGGACTTGTAGCCCCTGCTAGACCACGGCATCTCAGGAGTCAACAACCAACTTTCTTGCTAAACTGTGACATGTCATCAATTAGCTCACTAATACTTTCAGTTTATGATGGCTTACCAGAATATGACCAATGATATGCCGAGGAGTATCTCTAACTAAATATAAAATCATTTTTGACATTCTGTGTTTTTGTTTTTAAGATGTTTCATTTCATAGCCCAGGTTGGCCTCAAATTTATTACTATACATTAAGGGCTTACTTTGACCCCTTCAGCTTCAGCCTCTCTAGTGCTAAGATTATAGGCATGAGCCACCATGGTCAACCTCAGGTTTTATACTTTCAAGTGCAAACTTTTAAAGCCCATTGACTCGTATTGCTGAGCTATGATCCATATTTCTTCCTACTGAAGCCAAGATTTAAGTCAATTTATCCAGTCACTGGGTTGCTAAATGTGCTAAGTATTTCCACAGATACCTGAAAGAGTTAACAACTAATAGGTAGATTAGGACTATGCCAGGTTGTCTCCTGATATGTTGTAGAATGCAATGTTAATTGGACCTGAAATGTCCCCACAAGACTCATACATTGAACAACTGGTCTAAAGCCTCTGGTCTTTTGGTGGTATTCTGGAGACAGTGGGGCTTTAAGGAGATAGGGACTGGATAGTAGAAATAGTTCATTGGGAGTAAGCCTCTGGAGGTTCTACCTGCCTCCAGTTCTACACTGCTTCTCTGTTTCTGAGCTATGCACTCACTAGAGTGCATCTCCCTGCATTAACTCATTCATGTATTCTCTGATATGATGGATTGAACCACTGTGATGGCTAATATTAGCTGTTAGCTTGGTACACTTGTCAAGAGTTTTACCTTTTCAATCTTTCATTTAAAAACTTGTGCCCATCAGATCGGTCAGTAGGTGTGTATGTGTGTATTATGGTATTTTCTTGTGGCAAACTGACATAGAAGGTCCCAGCCCACAGTGGGCTATTCCATCCTTAGGCTAGTGGGTCTGATCTATATAAGAAAGGTGATTATGATTTAGAGAGCAATTCAAAAGCTAGCATCACTCTTTGGCCTCTCCGCTTCAGTCCCTCACTTCAAAGCTCCTGCCTTGGCTTTCCCTCAGTGATAGAAGTCAAGCCATAATTTGAAATAAAACCTTTTCTCCCCAAGTTGGATTTGGTCAGTGTTTTACCATGGTAGCAGAAAAGCAAAGTATACTAGATTCTGAACAGAAGTAAACTTTTTTTTCCTTGTCTATTTCAGGCATTTAGATCTCTGTAAAAAGAAAGTGCATAATGCAATGATCTTGGGAACTATTGGTTGAAAACTAACAATTTGAATTTCTTTCTTCAAAACTTAAAGTTCTTGTCATACAGGTCATTCCCTTAATTGGTTAGAGTTACTCACAAGATATTTTATGTTATTTGTGGCTATTGTAAAGAGTGAAGTTTTCTTGATTTTTATTATTTATATATAGGAGGGGTATTAATTTTTTGAGTTAATCTTGTATTCTGCCCCATTACTTGAAGGTTTTTTTTTTTTATCGGCTGTAGGTGTTCCCTGATAGACTTTTTGGGTTCAGAAAATGGAAAGTATGATCTTGGATAAGTAGGATTAACATAGTAGAAATGGTAATACTATCAAAAGTAATCTACAGATACAATATAACCCCCATTAAAATCTCAACACAGTTCTTCACAGACCTCAAAGAACAATACTCAACTTAATATAGGAAAACAAAACAAAACAAAACAACCCCACAGAATTGTCAAAGCAATCCTGTATAGTAAAAGAACTTCTGGAAGTATCACCATCCTTGGCTTGAAGCTCTACTATAGAGCTACAGTAATAAAAACAGCTTAATATTGGCATAAAACAGACATGTGGATCAGTGGAAAAGATCCATATCTATCCATGTACAAAACTCAAGCCCAAGTGGATTAAAGACCAACATAAATCCAGTTACACTAAACCTAACAGAAGAGAAAGTGGGAAATAGCTTTGAATGCATTGGCACAGAAGCCCAATTTCTAAATAGAATACAAGTAGCACAGACACTTAGAGTAACAATTATTAAATGGGACCTCCTAAAGCTGAGAAGCTTCTGTAAAGCAAAAGGACATCATCAATAAGATAAAACTACAATCTACAGGATGATAAAGGATCTTCTTCAACCCTACATCCAATAGAAGGATGATCTCCAAAATGTATAAAGTACTCAAGAAACTAGACATCAAAATACCATATAATATAATTTGAAATGGACTATAGATCTGAACAGAGAATTCCAAACAGATGAATTTCAAATGGCCGAAAGACTGGTACAGTCAGTTTGGAAATCAGTATGGCAGTTTTTTTAGAAAACTGGATAACAATCTACCTCATGATCTAGCAATACCACTCTTGGGCATATACCCAAAGGATGCATATTCATACTAAAAATATATTTCTTAATTTATGTTTATAAAAGCATTGTTTGTGAGGAACCTAAGAGAGACATCCATAGATGCTTCTGGGAATGGGAAATAGCTAAGATTTCCTGAGTAAATAGGGAACGTGGGGGAGTAAGGAGATGCGGAAGGAGAGCATAAGGAAACAGGATGGTAGAGTTGGGGGAGGGACAGAGGGAGAACAACAGAATAGATATTATGACAGAGAACATCATTTGTTGGTTAGAGAGAAACCGGTGCTAAGGAAACTCCCAGGAATCCACAAGACTTCATGCAATAGTGGAGAGGGTGCCTGAACTGGCCTTTTCCTGTAATCAAATTGATGACTACCCTAATTGTTATCAAAGACACTTCATCTAGCAACTGATGGAAGCAGATGCAGAGATCCATATCTAAGCTCTGGGCCAAGTTCCCAATCCAGTTGAAGTGAGGGAGGAAGGATTATATGAGCAAATGGGTCAAGATAATGATGGGGAAACCCACAGAGACAGCTAACCCAAGCTAGTTGACTTTAGTTAACTCATTGACTTTAGACTGTCAGCTGGGGAACCTGTATGGGACCAAACTAGGCCCTCTGAATGTGGGCGACAGTTCTGTGGCTTGTGTGGCTGGTGGGGCCTCTGGCTGTCAGACGAGGATTTATCACTAGTGCATGAACTGGCTTTTTAGAACCCAAGGTATAGAGGAATACCTTGTTCAGTCTTAATATAGGGGGAATGGGGCTTGGTCATGCCTAAACTTGATATCCTAGACTCCCCATGGGAGGATTTATCCTTTTGAGGAGGAGATGGATGGTGTGAGGGAAGGGAAGTTCCCTTTGAGTGCAAGGAGGGAAGGGAAGGGGACTTGAGGTTGGTATGTTAAAAACAAAACAAAACAAAACAAAACAAAACAAAACAAAAAAAACCCCAAAAAACCAAAACTTTTAAATAAAAAAATGTCAAAAATCTAGTAATTTGATTAAGTCACTTTAACTAATAAATGTATATGATGTATCATTAGTGCTATTATTTAAATGAGACTGTTAAAAAATTCAAGGGCTATCAATCTGGGTTTACTAAGGAGTGGGAGCCTAGAAGGCATTTAGGATATGGCCGCCCCTCCCTCTTGAAAGGGATCAATAAAGGAGACTCAACACAATACTATTTTTTGCCTTCCATTTTCTACCATGTGAAGAAAGATCATTCACTCCTTCTAGATGACAGGCCATTGAACCTATTAGTACCTTGGATTGCCAAGGTTCCAGAAGTAGAAAAATAAATTTCTATTACTTATAAATTATTCAGTCTTTTTTAAAAAAATATAACATAACAAACTAAGATAGCTTTTAAAAATAGTGGGTATACTCTTGTTAAAATTCCGTTACTGCAGCATATTTTGAGTCACTGAAAGCTATTATACATATCGTTAGTAAGTTATAGAAACTCATAACAAACGTTTTTTTAAAGACTCGCCCTATTATTTGACCAATTTGGCACATCACATAGTTTTGTACAAACACTGACTTTACAAAAATATAAACACAGAGATTAATTTTTCTTATTTTAACAATTTCTAATATAATAATTATCTCCTTAATTTCATAGCAGAGCAAGAGAGGGGTTTGGAGTTTATCAACAGGAAAAATGTTGGCTATTGCTCAGTTTTGGTTTACACCTTTTAATACTATGAGGGAATAAGCTATTTCTTATTTACGAGCACAAAATCCACTTGAAAATTATAATTACTGCACAATTAGAGGGTAGAGTTGGAAGAGACTATGCTTTGTTGGAAGTGAACATATATAAAAATAGTAAATATTTTGCATTCCAGAGACTCACAGAAAAGGGTAAAATGTTGTTTCCTTGTCCCTTATATCAATTCCTAAAATAGTTATGCAGAAATTATAAGAGTGTACTACATGCCAGATTATCCTATTCTGCATTTTCCATCATGTCTCTTCAAAGAGTTTTCTTATTTATCTTATTCTGTTGGAGTCCTTGAAAGTAGATTTCTTTGCTATTTGTTTGGGGTAGAATGTATTAAAAACAACGTGTTTTCAAACATTATTCACTTTGAAAGTTTGGCATGGTCTGTTCTTAGAACCTTTGTACATTCTCTGACTTACTGGTTCCCTAAATTGGTGATGCATTTGTCTATTCAGAATTAAACAATGGGCTAATGGTAGTTCTTCCTTGTCTTTCTCCAGTTTCATGTGATTTGCTTGTTTGTTTGTTTTTTTATTTTTTTTTATTTTTTTGTTTTTAGTCTGACTTAGATGCATTGTAACCTGTTCATGCTCAGGCTCCATGTTGACAAAAGAAGCCTTCTTGTCTTTCTCCCCTTTATAGCCTCTTCTCAATGAATTACCAAGTCCTGAGTACCTTACCATCACCCTACATTTTATCGACTATATTTTCCTTTTATTAGCCAACATTACTATTTATTTTAAAAAAACAAATGTTTATTATTGTGCGTGTGTGTGTGTGTGTTGCACATACATGAGTGTGGATGTCAAAGGACAGTTTAGGAGAGCTGCTTCTTTCTTTACGCCATAGGAATTAAACTCAAGCTGTCAGGCCTCCCTGGCAATCTCTTGCCTTACATAATTAGACAGGCATTAGTAGCCTTGAAGACCATTGAATATAGATGTCTTCCTTGATTTCCAATTTGGATCCCACCTCTGATTTCTCTGGGAGGACTAGAAAAAAAAGTCTGTAAATACCATTCATTAGGCCTCCTAGTCAAAAGATGGAATACTTTTGCCTTTGGGTGGAGACATGAACTGGTCTTTTCCAAATATTAAAGTTGTATACCTTTGCTTTCAACCTTAACGCTTATTTGGCTGAGGCTGTCAATCTCCTGACCAAGAGTCCACGGCCCTCACAGCCCCACTACAGTGAACCTATGGTAAAGTTTGGTTTATCCAAGCTATGACAAAGAGATAGGAGGAATAATTAAACCTTTAATAAAATAATGTACTTTCCCTTCCCCGAAATATCTTGCCCCCAATGCAGACACCAATGGAGCCTCTGCTATCCAGTCTGACCATTTTTTCAAGTTCTTACTCAGAAAAAGCCTAACAGCTTCTTTCTTCTTCTTCGTCGTCGTCTTCTTCTTCTTCCTCTTCCTTCTTCTTCGCCTCCTCCTCCTCTTCCTTCTCCTTCTTCTTTCCTCTCTATCATCTCCATCTTTATTTTTCTTTGGATAGTGGCAAAAACCTAAGCCTGTAGCACTCACTATCATTTGCCTGAAGGCTCTCTTTCCTTCATCCATGTATCTATTTCCTAACTTCTGCTACTAAACATGCCAGCTCTTTCCAACCTTAAAAAAATAAAAGACAAGACTTTCTCTCTTGCTGTAGAGATCTTGCCTGCACTGTGTTTTCCTCCTCAAATTCTATGAAAATTATTCTCAAGTTTCCTTCTGAGAAACTTTAAAAAAAAATCTTTCTGTTAATGAAGCTGACTCTAAAGGGAATCACAGTTTTCCTGGTGACAAACCTGCTGAGCTCTCTTGTAGACCCTCTTTGTCATTTTTATATCTTGGCTCTTACTCATTTTCATATTGTTTCAACCTTTACCAACAGTGAAAACAACTCTCCATACATACATACACAAAAACCCTGGTCCAGGAATATCAGAGTATGTGCAATATGCCTCTTTTCACACCTCTACCATTTTCCATGTAGCCTTTAGCCTGGGATTTTCTTGACTTCTAATTTTTACACAGATCTTTTACTAGGTGACGATCAGTTTTTGGTTCCTCTTTGGTATGCCTTCTTACATATCTCAGGTTGAATGATATACCTAATCAGTGCTTATGTTATTCATATAGTATGTCCAAACAGTTCCAGTTTTTAATGGTTTCTGAACCTGTTGCCTCTATTCCAATGTAAACATTTTCTTCTAACTCCCCAAAGAATATGTGTCAATTCTACAAATTTGAATGAATAAGTGATTTCAAAGACATCTCTATAAAATGTATTCATTTTGTACCTCCTTAAAGATCATGTTGGGCAGTACCTTCAACTTCTGCAAACTATCTTTCCTAGAACTGGTTTTGAAAAGTACCCTCAAGTTTAAAGCTCTGAAGCAGCAGGTAGAAGCTTCCATGGGCTCCTTTCTATCATCCCCTTGTAGGACAGAAGCCTTTTCTTCTGAGTCTGCCTCCAACTTTTTAACTCTAACATCACTTCCATTGCATTCTGTTTTTATTCTCTCCTCCGTCTCAGGCTTCTTCAAAGTCAATTCTGGCATCCTTGGTCACCGCATTCCTTTTCTGATATCCTCGAGCAGCTCTGCTGGCTTGAACTCTCATATCCTGGGGCAGGTAGCAGTGTCATCTCTGCAGACTCATGCACTGTCAGTGAAGCTCTGTGATCATGCTCCTGCTTCTGATCTTGAAAAACAGGCCACTGTTGTGTCACCGTTCGGTCTACTTGCTTCTCATTCTTCTGAACGCAATACAAAACACAGCTATGTGTGTCAAGCCTGTGAATTGGCAGCCTGTCTCCTTAGGTTTATATTGTACCCTGTCCCACTTTTTGAAGAGCACTGTGCCTGATTTGAGAACTAAGATGGTCCTACTTCTTTAACTCAATATCTTTCCTATAAAATCAAGGATATCAATCATGCCTACTGTGAAAATAATCTATTAATTTAAAATTAACCACCTATATAAGGTTTTACATTGCATGCTTTCATTGCTGAAGGATAGTTTTATTCACTATCAATAGCACTTGAGACCATAAACGTTATAAAACATCAGAGAGGCAATGTGGAATGTCTTTGTGTATGCTGTAAATACCATTGGATATTAAAGGGATTGTTTTGGCCTACGGCAAAGCATCTTAGAAGCCAGAGGGAAATCCAAGCATAGAAACAGGGATAGGAAGGTAGAGTCACAAGAGACGCTATCTAGCTGCCCAAGAAGCCATATGTAATGGAGTACAGTAAGTCACGGGACATGTGGCAAGACAGATTAATACAAATGGGTTAAGATGCAAGAGCCAGCTAGCAATAAGCCTGATACATAGGCCCAAAAGGATGTAATTAATATAAGCCTCTGTGTGATTCTATGGGACTGTGGGTCTGTGGTCCCAAACCTTGGGCTACACCAGGTCACTGGCAGGAGACATTAATTTGGACTTCAGGGCTAGGCTAGGTCTGAAATGTCTTATGACAGAGAGGAGCAGCTAGTTCAATTTTTGTTTATAAAAAATGAAGTAAAAAAAAAAAGAAATGATCTTAATCTAACCTAGACATTGCACTCTCCAAAGAAGCTGCTAGCAACCTAGTCTGGACCCCACTTTCCAATCTGCCCACTGATATTACAATTTTAATACCTTGCTTATTTATTTGGTAGACAAAAATAAATGGGCTAGGTTTTCATTTCCTTGAAAATACAGAAGACTTGGGGGTATTGATTTTATGTCCCACTAGTTGTGAATTTTTTAGTTTTACTAAATTTTCCATATACAAGATTACATTTATAAAGATACAAAGATCTTAGGATGCCTTTTGGCCCCCTCTTTTTCTTCCTTGTAAAAACTCCTCCTTTCTTCTTTTCTTTCCAACAGTTTCCTTCCTTATATTCTTTCTCTCTTTTCTTCCTTTCTTTCCATTTCATAATAGATGTTTTAATGAGTATGAAGTAGTATCTACCCATAATTGTTATTCTGTGGAGATTATTGATGCTGGGAATCTTTGTATTTATTGACTATTTCTCCATCTGACTTTTTTCTCATTTACTCTCTTTCTCCGTGTGTCTCTCTGCCTCTTTCTTTGCCTAATTACTGTCTGTAGGATTTTCGCACTCACTGTACTAAGTAGAAGTGATGAAAAGTGGGCTTCTACGCCTTGTTCATGATCTTAGACCAAAAGCTTTTAGTCTTTCATCATTGAGTTTGATGTTAACTGTGGACTCTGATTATTTTTCGATGTTTATGTTTCATGTCTCAATCTCCTTCAGATTTGAAATACCGCTATCGTTTTTCTACTTTCCACAAGACACCTTTCCCCCATAAAGTTCTTATTGGAATGGATATTCTGTATATCTAAGATGTTCAGTTAAACATGCCTCCAGGGTATACTGAAAAGTATATGCACCTGTTTAATTATGCTGCTTTCTATGACATGTCCCCAGGACTGAACAGCTGCCGAACACCTTGGCTCTGTAGGATTCAAGAGGGAGTCTGAGAACATCCCTAAATTTATTTCACATTTTAATTGGTCATAATTTTATACTTTCACGACTGTTTATATAGCATTAATTTCCCTTCACTTTAATACTAGTAAAATAACTCACTGCCTATGGTCCTTCACCTTCCTTAGACTAAGTTTTGTGTGTATGGTCATTTCAGTACCTCACAGAAAATAAGTTCATGAGTTCCAGTAAACGTGACTGAAGCCTCTGGAGTAACTTCATTGTGATAGCAATCACATATCAACAGGCACCAACAAATGTTGCTACTTAAGACAGTAGCATTTCACAGCTGCTAATAAGTTCTGTGAGGAAGTACAGCTGTTGCCTGCAGTTGAGGATAACAAAAACATTCCAGGAGTCACAGGAGCTGTGCAGAAGCAGCGGAGGAGACGGGGCAACCCCTGACTTTAGAAACTTGCTAAAGAATCTTGAAGTACATAGTACTCTGCTTGATAAAAGTCAGCAAGAAGAACTAAGTTAATCTGAAAACAAAAATGAAGATTTATTTATTTTAATGGACTGAAATAACTTGTGCTATGCTTATGCTTTAAATAGAAATTATAAAAAGTGAAATAATTTAAATTAGATATTAAATGTAATTTAAGTATAACGTCTAAAGTGAAGGGATCATAATGTTATAAACAATGAATTTTCTTTTTAAAAAAGCAAAACCTGTTTGCAAGTCACCACTGAAAGTTAAGTTATTGTGGCCAGGCTAGTTTTTTGAGTGGAGTCACTAATGTAACAAATATTTAGATTTTTTTTTTTTTACAAGGAATCCAGATGAAACAATTTATTTTAAAAGAAGTAAAATCAATAGTTGTAAAACAATGGCAATTGTTCATGGACAGATTTATATTTAATAAAGTTGCAAGTATATGTTTCTAAGGAAAGTAAATGGCTAATAGTCTAACAAGAGCATGTTAGTAATAATTCAGATTTTCAGAATGGTCTAATTTACCACACATTACTCTGAGGCTGGGGTAAATGTCATGAAGGAAGTGTGTTGTAGTGAGGTTTCTTGGTTCCGGGTGGCCAGAGGTCCAGACCCACAGACCTGTAGACCCAGACCCCTTAGCGCCTGCTGCTGATCAGGTCCCCAGAAATGACTCAGACACTCATATTAAGTTCATGCTGTTTGGCCTATAGCTCAGGCACCATCCTAGCTTGCTATTTCATCTTAACTCAACCCATTTCTATTAATCTGTCTGCCATGTGGCCTGTGGCTCACCTGTGTTCCTTACATGCTTCTTCTTTGGCAGCTGGGTTGATTTGTCTGACTCTGCCCTTCCTTTCCTACCTATTCTGATTCCCCACCTACTTCTTCTATGGTACCTGTCATGGGCCAAAACAGCTCCTTTATTTAAAGATTTATATTCACAGCATATAGAACAACATTTCTACATCATAAGTGCTTTGACCTATTGGACATTGTAACTGCACATCATGTTGTTATTAAAGAGGGCAGGAACATACTATATTTGCAATGAGAGAATGTCGCGTGCACCCTCGCTCGCAAGGACGACGCGACACCAGGCTCTTCTTTCAGTGGTTTATTCAGGACCTTGAAACTTCTTCTGCTGCTTCTCCTACTGCTTCTCCTGCTGGGGAAAACCCGCTCCCAGCTATATACCCTCTGGACTGCTAGTCACGAGGCGCCACGTGGGCCATGCCAATAGATCCAGGTGCACTAAAGCAAGCCACACCTAGAAGGAAGCCACGAGCTTAGCCTTAGCCAAATGAGTTGTTTATCTCGGAGAGCTCTCACCACGGGAAGGTGGAAGGCGGAAGCCAGCACCATCTTCAAGGTGCGGCCACACGGCTCTCTACAAGAGAAGTCAGTGGTCACAATACTTTCAGTGTTTGCTGCACTTAACTTGGTCAAGATTGGGAAAAATTTGCCTCATACCAAACTGGTTGAAGAAAAGAGAAGAGAAGCACAGGTGACCTCTTGACGATGTCAGAATATTCCCGTGGTAAGGGACAGAGTACTTCTAGTCATCACAACTTCTTTCTTTCTAGGTGAGACATGAACAAAGTTAACCATGTATTTGTCACAAAGGTAGACACTGCCTGCCGATATCTCAATGATCACTTTGCAGAGAACAGGACTTGCGTGACAGGATTAAGTCAATCACAGCCAAAGTCATCTGCACATAAAATAGTTCCCACAAAATCCTGCGCATAAAGATTAAATGGCATAACAAGTCAGTTTGACCAATGAGTGCTTCAGATTCTCACAGTCAATCTGGTTATTTCCTGTTCATGCTTTCAGGGTGACACACCTGAAATATCTTTTTCTACAGCAGGTTTTTGAAAATTATTTACTTTGTGTTTTATTCACGTTATTAAAAATCGAAGACAAGGAAGGCTAGACTATGGGAGGAGCTGTGGGCTTTGCCTTGGGCCTCACCACTTTACTCCAAATGGTTTCGTTCAGCTAGCTACTTATTTTCTCCCATCTCATACTCTTCCCACTTAAAATGAGAATGAAACACTGTATTCTTTTGAAATCTAAGAGAATGAAATCACCGTGTAATACCATTCATTAAGTATGTAAGAATGTGTAATTTATTCTTTTAATTTCAGTTATTGGTTTTTGATAGGATTGTATATGAACAATAGTAACTGAGTCTTTCATTGTGAATAAGATACCCTACAGACACAGAATGCCACCCACATTAATTCAAACATGTTATGAAGGCCAGTTGAGGGATAGAGACTTAAGAAATTGAGTAGAAAATGCTTGCATTATGACAGTAATGTTAAAAGTATTACGTGGTTTGAGTTGGAAAATATTGCCACCCATGTCTCAAGACTTGGCTGAACCAGATAGAGGCAACAATGTTCATATATATGGCTAGTAATGCTTTCTCTGTGTCACATAAACGGCTAAGCCAGCAATAAAGCTTTTCTCCTCAATACTAATTGAAGACAGAAAGCTGTGGCAGCCCAATATTTCAGTTTTACTCCTTTTTAGTATCTAAGTGTTTAATGCATCTGAACGTCTTTTGGACTCCAAATCATGCCTATCAACAGCTGCATAATAGATCAGTGCTCTCTCTGAAATTGTCATTCTGCTGCTATTGCTTGGGGTTGCTCTCCCACCATTGCATCTTCACTAAGGCAGCTCGGGACTGCTATGGCATATTCTGAAAGTTCCATGGAGCTTTCCAGTCTCATCAGCAGCAACCACTTAGCTTATTATTTATTTATTTTTAATCACTTTTTTGGCAGGGGAGGCTCGTGGTGGCTTATTTTCCACTGCCAGCCATCCATGCATTTAGCTAGCTCTAAGTATTTTGAGCTAATATCTAGAAATGTTGACAAGCATTATGAAGAAAAGTGGGATTTTTCACCATTGTTGGGGTTGCAGGATTCGCCCCATGATTCTAGGGTATTGAAGAAGAAAGAAGTGTAGCTCCTTCTTGACAGATGGCCGTACATTCTGTTGAGTTGAGTATTATTGCAGTTAGATTCTATTTATTGTCATTTGTTCATTTATTTTTGTAGTACTGTAGTTTGGAAATAAAAAACAGCCTTTTAAAACTTTTTTTTTGGAGGGGGGCATGAACTTGTTACATTTCCCAAGTTGCTTTTGAAGGTGTTCTGTAGCCCAGGCCGACCTTGAAGTTGTAGGCTTTCTGACTCAGCCTCCTGAGGAGCTAAGATTACAAATACCTCTAGGCCTCCTAGAAAGATTTTAAGGTGATAACTAAGAACATGTCCACAAAATGTCCTCTCTTTCTGTCTCTTGAAGACTTCAGCCATAAGTTTTGAGCTACATCCAATGATCAGGACTAAAAGCTATAGAAAGGTACCTGATCCTACTGTGCCCATTCTTCTTGAAATCATACATTAGGACTAGCTGATCTTCCTTAGCCCTTTAGAACTCGTGATGCTTAGAAAATTCGTTAGTTTCATTGATCTGCTCCAAAAACGAGGAGACAACAAAGTTTCCTTTACCCCTTTATCTTTTCCTCCAAAGCCTTCCCTGAGCATTCATCTCTCAGCCTACCCAGATGTTCTCTCCTCTGCCCTCTATCTCCTCTCCTGGCAGATTGGAGCACCGAAGCATTTTTTTTTTTCCCCAGGGCTTGCAGGGTTCTAAATGCCAAAATGTAAGGTCATACCCAGTGCATGCACTGGGTCTAAGTACATCTGAAAGCATGGAGGGAGTTAGCAGAGACCTTAGTGATTGAGGTCAAGTGTAAAGGAAGCGGCAGCAACTGTTGAGCCTCAACAGATTTGCGTTAAGGAAACGCAGGCTCCATTAAAGCAGATCTTCGGGGATTGTCAAGAGAAACCAGAAACCCTAGATTTTTTTTTTTTTAATTATGAAATCATTCACTTTCTAAAAGCTGTCATATGTATTATGGAAAATTCTGCCATGGGCCAAAGAAAACATGTGTGTGGCCTTGATTTGTCTATTGTGCCATAAGTCTGTGGCCTTTGCTATAAGAAGAATCATTTATTATCTATCTGCATGATGATGGCTCAGACTTTCTGTACTCTACTTTTATAACACTTATCCTAAAAATGTCCCCCTCCTTTCCTATTTGTTTTCTTGCACTATTTTGAGCAGTCTGCATTAGTTTAACCTGATTACCAGCTGTGACACATAAAATTCCCAAGATGGGCATCTCCTGACTCTGAAATCTCTTTACATATACTGAATATACCACTTATTACTCTTTACAGACTTTTTTATTTAACAAATACCATTTTAGGGCATCTTTTATAATTACTGCTTTATTATTGGTTAACTTTTCTTGACTATTAGCTTTTTTCCTGGGCTAGATTATAAGGAACTATAAGATAGTTAAATTAAAGGAACATATAGATACCTTCCTTAGTCTTTTCTAGTAGCTAGGCATGCACAAGATAGACATTAAATATTTTGGCAATTACATTTAAAGTCAATAACCCCTTTCTGAGTTATCAACATATTTAACTTTTAAATTGAAATATGCTTATTTAAAGTATATTTAAAAAATCATGTATTGCTAAGTATTTATTTAAGTATATTTAATTTAAAAACTACTTATTAGGTTATCACTAAGAACCATAGGCTTTAAAGTCTTGTTTGTTGACTATTATCAATTCTATTTCGTAAAGGCAAATTTAATATCCCTTAAGTATCTGAGCTGGAGGTTTAATTTAATGGCATAGCATTTGCCTATCATTGAATCCTAGAGTTAAAAATTTAGTGCCAAAAAATAGAGAGAAAATTAAAGACGAATATCAGTCCCCTCCCCTTTCGGGTCACATATAGAGTGCATATATAGTATATGTTTTAATATTAAAAGTACCAATAAAAGGCTCTAAAATGAGGTGAAAGGAGTAATTGAAAAACTGAAAAGTAGGCTAATACAGGATAGTATGTCACCCACAGCTCAGTAAAATTATATAATGAGTGTTATTTAAATAGATTCTTTTTCTCATTTAAATATTAATTAATTTATAAATATTTAATAAATATTCGGAGTATTGTTACCATGCTGAAGCTAGTCTCACCTCCCGAAATATAGTCTTCTTTTATAGACACTTACATTCAAAGAATAAATTAATTCTTTTAAATTAGTTGGTTTTAGAAATTATTTGATTCAGTATATTCATTACTAAATGGGAAATGTAGATGGGAAGAGATTTTCTCAAGTTAATATGGTGTTGTATCCAGGAAATAGAAACAATAAAGTTTTCCATAGCAGAGAAAACATTAAAAACTTAACATTAGTATCCCCTGTTTTAGATAAACAGTACAATCCTGCTGGGACCTCAATTCTAGATTGTCAAAGAGTAGATGCACAAAGATTGTCATCAGCTGATACATGACTATTGAGACCATCCTAACAAGAAGTAGCTATCATTGAGGAGCTTACTTTGAAACAGTTGACAAAGACATTCAAGCTTACATCACCCTCACTGGGAGGTGGCACTATGCAGAAAAGTAAGAGCTTTAGTCACTTCATGCTAGCAACAAGACAAAACATAGATTTTACTTGAGAGAGAGAGAGGGAGAGAGAGAAATGTATAATGACATGTCACAATATAATGTAACAAGGAGCACTATAATTAATATGAATGGAAATATTTAATATTGAGAAAAGATATAATAGCCCAGACTTGCTTAGGGAAATATTATCTTCTAATTATTTCTGTAAAGCCTGAAATACGGTATATACTCAAGATGTTGGTAAATGAATCTCCAATCTAATTGCAAAAACCAAGGAATATGTCAATGATTAAATTAGTTATGTCTTTTTCCTACCCCTAAGTAGATAGTTATACATTAAAACAACAAGGTTTTAATTTCAATATTTTTATATTTTTAGTTTTATCTTACAAATCGTAAAGTTTTGTGATATTTTAAACTTGCTCTTGGTTTAAAAAAATACCTTTAAAACTAACTTTATTTAGCACTCTCTGCAAATATGCTTAGGAAAAAAAAAACTTCTTGTCTTACCAAACAATAGTTGCAAAAAGTAATCTAATATTCATTAAAACATGCAGTTGACTCAACTTTTCTGTCAATAGCTTGGATTTGTATACATTGATAGGTGAATTACTGTTAATCTTGTCTTTGAATCACTCAGATATTTTAGTAAATTTGAATAAAAGTAAATATAACTAGATTAGCCAACTATAAGGGGTCTCTGTTACATCCTGAGCAGACCTGTCTTTTGAGAGCAGATATAAAGAAAGCACAAACTGGGTTAATTTAACTCAAACACAGCGTCAGTTGGCAGAAAGCAGAGACCCCTATGACCTCTTGTTCAAATCCTGGAAGCTATAAATCCTAGCAAACTACTCAGTACTTTATTAAGCAAGCCCAACACAAGATAATCAGCATTGTAATCATTGTTCACTTAGGGACTGAATATGAAGCCTGTTTTTTATTTGTCAAAACAACTGGACTTAAGTCAGTTCCAAATGTCTCATGAGAAGTAGAAGGCCGTAGGTTACATAAATAATTAAAGGAAAATCATAAAATCCAAACAGTTAAGACTGCTTGAAATCCTAAGAGCATCCATCCAGGTTTTTGAAAGTCTAGGTTATAAAGGTAACAAAAATGCAAAAAGGAAGGGTAAAATCGACTTAGGTTTCACACTCTCTAGTACCTCATATTTATCAAAAACGTTCAACCAAAGAAAAGGGGAATGTAAAAGTTCCACACCTCCAAACCACAGGTTAAGTGGCTTTGATTCTCCCTGTGATGTCTGCAAGAGCAAGATGTAGAATGTTCCTAAGCTAAACATTTACATTTAGGATAACACTTCATGTTGTCCTTCTAAGTACTTAAAAAAATTAACAAATAATTATTTTAAGATGTATTTATACTTTATTGTTCATGCAACACATAAAGCAATGTGTTTTATGAAACCATTTAAATTATTGTAACGCACTGTATTTTCTGAAAATATACAAAATTATTATCCATAATCATGGAGACAAAATAATTTAAAAATATCTTTTGCTAAATTCTAACATTTTGTACCTTGTCAATTTTGATAGTATCCATTTTTTAAAAAATAAAAAAGACAGAAAACTCTTCAAATAACAATAGCCATTTCTAGATATGTTTGTTATATTGATAGGAAATAAAATGTAGGATGACAATATGACACATTATTTTTAATAATTTTAATACTTTATTAATTTTAGCTTCTTTTGATATGTAAGTCACATTTTTCTCTCCCTTTCTCTCTATACCTGTGCTTGAATTTTCAGAAGTCAGGAATTTTAATTTTGCTTTGTAATTTATATGAACATATGAGTGATACCCAAAGTTACAAAGACAGCCGAATCATCCAATAAAATACATTCTAGAAACACATGCAAAATTGAAAGCCTGCTATACATAGCCACAAGAGACTGAAGAGCACAGAGGTACCATGTCAGACTGAGCTGCTGCAGCTTACCCCGATGTTTGATTTGGTTCTGTGATGGATGAATAAGGAAGCTTTCTTCGGTAAATGTGAAACACACCAATTTGGCATTTTGACCAATTCTCAAACCTTTGGCAAAACACACATTCTGTTTCTAAGAAAAGAGGGTTCACGGAGCTCAGAAAACCTTGGACATCAAATACCTCTTACAAAACAACATTTTGATGATTTAAGTGTAGATGAATAAGAAACATATGGATTAAATTTCTCTTAAAATACTCATGGGTTTAAAAATTAAGGGCAAAAGTGCTAGGCAAAATGAATCTTACTTTTCCTGACTCAAAAAGGTTTGAAAAATAGTTTAAGTTGTTTGTCAAATCCAAGACACAACTGGGTTCTTCAGTTTCTCCCTGGTAGAACCAACCAACTGAACTCAGCCTCTATAAATTTCTACCCTGTCCTATAGACAGGTTAGATTCAGCCTTGACATGGTAATATAATTGCCAACAATGTGGGTTTACCAATTACACAGTTGTAATCCCTAGGTTTATATGTTAAATCATGAACTATATCTCACAACCATTGTTTAATTATTACAGAAAAGCAGCAAGAGTTTCCAGGAATTCACAGACAAATCTAATGACATTCTACTTAAAAAAGAAAAGAAAAGAAAGAAGAAAAACTAATTATATCAAGGTATTCCAAAAGTGGAATGCAGACCATCTGTATCAGAAATAATATTTGCATAGAGACTCTTAGACCCTTTTTCTAAACAGAAAGTTAATATGACATAAACACTGTCATTATTATGCCTTCTTGAAATGGTGAGAATTACCTTTCCAATACCTGAAATAAATAATATTAGATGACTCCTTTCTGAGTGCCTTACCTAAATGATACTCTAGTTAAACTTTGCAAAAGCAGAAGTATTCTTTTGAAAATCTTTATGGGCTTTAAATGTTTCTCTATTTTGCAGTCTTTTCCCTATGTATTTATTATTGGCTATTAAAAAACAAGAGAGAAGATATTTCAATAACTTTACATGACTGAGAAACAGTTTGACATATTGTAGACTTCATCCTGGTAATATTAATCCACCTAAATTGATCCTCTCTCCTAAATCTCATGAATAATTCTGTCAGGGGAGTAAATGTTAGATTGAGGATACAGTATCTTCACAGTCCGTTGCTTAATGGCTCCCTGTCTGTATCTGGTGTCCCAAGAACAAGCAGAAAGTTCATCCATGTAAGGGGATACCATGAAAGAAAAGTAAGTGAAGAATCAGATAAAATATTCATGCTTCAAGATACAAAGAAATGTAACAACAAAAGAAAAAATACTTTTATATTTGTAGTTATTAATAGCATTCATTTTAGGAATAAAAGCTCTGCATGCATTTGTCTGTCATTTCCTACAGTTATTCAACGTTTTATATTTTATAATTTGGGAAAATTAAAAGTATGACAAAATGTCTTCGTACAGTTTAAAATTAATGAGAATGTCAGTTATAACTATCTCCCTCTTAGACCACCTCAGATTTTCATTTTTATGTTTCCAAACACACATAATCACCATATGTAAGTAGAGCACATGAGTGTATCTTTTAAATACATACTAAACTTCAATTATGACCAGAAATTGATGTTTCAAATGAATTCAATGGTAATAATTTTGTTAGCAATTACTTGTCATTTTAATGATTATAAAATAGCTTAGAAAGTTTGTTTAACTATATCCTTAAATTCAAAAATCTATACTATTGTAGAAAAAAATGATGAATAGTCAAATGTTTTTGTTTGTTTGTTTGTTTGTTTTAAAGCACATCCATCCATGCGTAGTTACATAAAGTTTCAGTATTTAACTGATCATGATGGTGATTGTTGATTGGGCACTTTTATGAGGCTGACACTGAGCTTAGCTTTTTCTAAGTATACTTTGCAAAATACTTGTGAAACATGGGTATTAATTTCCTATTTAACATTCCCAAGGCTAAAAATTCAGAACAAGAGAAAACTCAGGCTTTGAATCCAATAGGGCTCTTTACAAAGACTGTGCTCTGTACCTGGATCAAATAATGCATTGAAATGTTTAACTATTTTCGAGTTTGATAACAAGTTACTTCAAAGAAAGTTACATTTGAATATACTGTAGTAGTGAACAGGGTTAATTAGATTGACAAAAAAGGAGGCTTATTTTAAAATTTAGCTAAAGTTTTCTTTTCTTTTTTTCTCTGTTACATGTTTATTTCCACATACGTTCTTGCCCACTTTTTAAAGATCCATATTCCTCTTTTTATTGGTTTGTAGAAAAACAGCAAGTTTAATTCATTTTCTCATTGAATTTGCACTGGTATTTTTGATTTATAGAATTGATAAATCAAATTTAAGAGACAGAAAAACCAGCAACTTAGTGTTACTGAAGGAGTCAATGCTAATTACTCTTCTTTCATGGCTCCCAAAGTCCCATTTTTAGTTTTCCCCTCAATTTTCTCATTAATTTCTCAATATTTAAAAAATAAGTGAGATTTCACTCTGATTCATTGTAAGTCAATATTCATCTCTAAGAAAAGGTTTTTTTTTTTTTTAAGTATGGATTTGCTCCTCACTGTACAGTATTAACTCAGAATGGAACAGAAATTATGTGTGAATAGTTTCAATGTGCAGAATGCCTTCTACTCATCTCTACTTCTCAATCTTCAGTTTTGGCTTCCTATTACTGGTTGTAGTTGCCAGGCCCCGTATGTCATGTCCACATTAAGCAAGAATAACAAATAGCTCAAGGATCTCACATTTTGTTGCTGTTTGTCAGGGAATTCCAGCAACAACAGGGTTCTAGAATTTTCCTATTTATTTACTTATTACTTAAAAAAACATTAACTGGATGACAGTTATTTGCTAACCTTGCACTAGAACTATAACATAATAACTTTGAAGCCTTGTTCTATGATTATCATGTTTAAGTTAAAAGAATTCCCTTGAATCAATGATGTAAGTTATCTTTAGAAATTAATGTATAGGATTTTGCCAAATGTCTTTTTTTTTTCCCAGATTCTATTGGGATAACTTTTCTAGTGTGTTGATATGGAGAACAGGACTGATGATATCAGAGGTTTGCCAAAGTAGTGAGTTAGAGATACTCTTTTTTCCCCTCTGTTTTTAAATTTAAGGACTTTGTTTCCTTACACATAGCATCCACTGCTCCTTCTCCTGCCCCCCCCCCCAGCCCCTTCCACACCTCACAGGAGATAAGGGCTCCCTTGAGTAGTCAACACAGACTAGCATACTATTTTGAGACACAGCCCAGCCCCTTCTCCCTGAGTTAAAGCTGAGAAAAGTATCCCACCCAAGGGAGTGGGCTCTAGAAAACCAGTTCATGTACTCAGGATATGGGACCCATAACTGAGAAGTCCCGGAAACAAACTGAACTAAAAATATGAAAGAGAGTTTGAAATCACAAATGATACTGGGTTGAAAAGTCCAGAGAAATAGAAAGATATAAATAAAACAAAAGTAAATGGATAAACATTAATTTAAAAAAGAGGCCCTCTGAGGAACCAGTTTACTTGGCTCTGTAGTAGGGTAATGGAGCTGGGGACTTCCTCAAGTTAATAGTAAGTAGTCTGCTTTAAGAAGAAGCTACAGTTTTGCAAAACCTCAAATCCAGTTAGGACATTCAATCTCAGAGTCATGGGAGTCACCTCTGTGAGAGATGTCAGCACTGGAGAAGTTCATTCGGGCATATTTCATACTGGGAACTGGGTTACATGGATGCCATTCTGTTAGTGGACACATGGCTTAAGACTGAGTTATCTGGAGACCTGAAAACAGTCTGTTCATGAGTCACATTGCCAGCTAAGAGATAACTGCATTAGTAGTCATGGTGAGGCAGAGCTGAGCAAGGATGCACTGAGAAGGTCTGGTGGCAGTGATGCCCTGAATTCTTTGGCAGGGGGTGGCTTTAATTGCAGAGAACGAAAGCCCTGAGGCAGAGGAATCGAGGGAACTAAAATTCCACATCTACTTACTGCTCTAAAAAAATAATACTTTTCATTTTTCATGAGCATTTCACATGTGTATACATGAAACATAATCATACCCACCTTTGCTTCAAATTTCTCCCAAGCAACACCTAAATATGACCCTCTCAAAATTTCATGTGCCCATAAGCCATTAAGTTCAAATAGTGTTACCCAAATATGATGAAAGTGGGAATACCCATGGTGCATAGGAAATATGCTAGTGATTGCATATTAAAAAAAAAAAAAAGATTCTTCCTCCCCTAGCAGCTATCAACTGCTCCTCATTATGGGGTGGGGCTTGGAGACCCCTATCCTCTATCTATAACATGACTACTTCTTTGCCTCTTGGCATTTTACAAATGGGAGAGAAGTACTTGACTGTGAACTACCCCAGCCCCCTCCCTCCAGAAAGGCATTTCCTATTTCACAGGACCAGAAAGTACTGAGTTGGGTTCTCCAGCAATAGCTCAGTGCTCCACCTGCCTTCCTCTTCTCCAGCACACTTATGAGACAACAATTCCTTCTTCAGAGAGTAACAACAGAAAAGTCCACAAACTGTCCAGTCTGTGGAATGACTTGGGACTGTCTTAGCCCACTGGCTATAAAACTAGAGTAGTAAGTCAGAAATGTAAAAATTTGGGAAGGCCTTAGGGTTGATTGCAGCACTGTGGACAGACTGACTCTTGACCACCCTTGGCTCAGCACCAGGACAGAGCATGTCTCTAACTTGCTGACCACCCCTCCCACTTGGCAGGCTGAACTCTTACAGAGCAGAAAAAGAATGTGCTCAATACATTGGTTTTGTACCCTTGCTCCCCCTTCCCCATGTATTTTTCTTTTGTCCTTTTATTATACTCTTACTCTTTATGTTTCAAAAATGACAGGATTTTACTCTTTATTACAGTTGTTATGTTTAGATAATTTTGCTAACACATTTTTGTTACTGTTTAACTCCTAATACCTTGCTTTCTCTTCCTCCTTACCTTCTTTTTCTGTCTCCAGCTCATTTGTTCTCTTATTTAGCCTACATTATTATTATTATTATTATTATTATTATTATTATTATTTTTCCCATTACTACTTCCTTCCTTTATCTCGTTCCATAGTTATTTTTCTTCTAAATGATTTTTAACTTTGTAGCTTACTCTGTATTATTTTTACAATTTTTGCCCTATGGTTAATGTTATATAATAGTCAAGCGTCAATGAGTTTAAAGTGTTTCTTTATGTGTTTTGGCTCAGTGTTGTTGCTATTATGGTGGGTTATTTTCTCCTTCCTAGTGGTACTGGGGCCTGAGCACATAAGTCAAAACTGTTCACCCAGAAGATTTCCAAGTAAAACCAGAAAGATGCTTTCAGCCAACAGAAGTGCACATTGCAACACAGAAGCATAGATATGAAAAAGCAAGGCAACACAGCTCTTTCAAAAGGTCATAATTTCTCAATTACCAAATGCAAAGATAATAAAGTAGGTGAAGTGCTGGCTCTTTAAAGACTCCAAAGGTTAGCTTATAAAAATTCTAGACTCTAAGGAAAGAATAAGCAAGCAGAGAGGCATAAAGACCATCAAATAGGGGCCCAGAGAAGAAAGGAGTACAGAAGAGAAAGTTGGTGGAAGAGATGCAAAAGGCATCAAGTAAAGTGAGATGTTGAGGGACAACAACACAATGTAAATGCTGGACATGAAACCTGGACCAGATCAAAAGTAAAACAACACAGCAGAGAACACCACTGATAGTCTATCACTAAGGAAGAGAAAGAATATGAGGGCAAGGGCAAGATTGTACTACCTTCAGATAACAACAATATGAATAAATATAGAAATAAATCTTTGATGACAGATTAAAAAAAACTTTTAGACATAATCAAGAGTCCAAACAAACCTAAGAATCAAATTATGAAAAGGAGCCACAGCAATTAAATCCACGTGGTACTAGCAGAAAATACAGACACGCTGACTAACAGAAGAGAAAAAAGCAGTGATTCTCAATTGCAGGTCCCCTTTGGGGGTAAAAAGACCCTTCCATCTGGGTCATATATCAAACATCCTGCATAACAAATATTTATATTATGATTTATAACACTAATGAAATTACAGTTATGAAGTAGCAATGAAAACAGTTTTATGGCTGGGGAATCGCCAAAACTTGAGGACCTGTATTAAAGGATCACAGCATTAGGAAGGTTGAGAACCACTGGAATAGAGGATGCAGGGACAAACCCATTCAACTACGGTCATACAATTCTTGATAAAGGTATCAAAGACATGTTAGAGAAAAGATAACTTCTTTAAATGGCACTCAGAAAATTGAATAGCCACATGTAGAATAATGAAACTACACCTCAATCTCTTGCTTTGTAAAAATATAGTTAAAATGGGCGAAAGATTTTAGCTAAGACCTAAAAGTTTGAAGTTGCTATGTCTCAATACTGGACAAGGCAAACCAGTAGGGGAAAAGGTCCCAAAAGCAGGTAACAGACTCAGAGACAGCCCCTTCTGCTGCTGTCAGGCATTCCACAAGAACATCAAGCGTCACACGCTGCCTAATGTGTGGCTGTGAGTCTCTGCATCTGTTTCCATCAGATACAGGGATGATTCAACATACAAAAATCTGTCAATGTCATCACCATATAAACAAACTGAAAGAAAACAAAACCCATGATGATCATCTCATTAGATGCTGAACAAGCCTTTGACAAAATCCAACACCCCTTCAGGATAAAGGTCTTGGAGAGAGCAGGGATACAAAGGACATACCTAAACATAATAAAGGCAATATACAGCAAGCCAATGGCTAACATCAAACTAAATGGAGAGAAGCTCAAAGCAATTCCACTAAACTTATGAATAAAACAAGACTGTCCACTGTATCCACATCTATTCAACTTAGTCCTCAAGTTCTAGCTAGAGCAATAAGACAACTAAAGGAAATCAAGGGGATTCAGATTGCAAAGGAAGAAGTCAAACTCTGCTATTTTCAGATTATATCCTACTAGACACAAGCTACCCCCCAAATTCTACCATTTTTGATATTCTAATTTTAAATATGAGTATTTCTAATAGAAACAAGTTGGTTACAACATATTTTATATACATAACTTTTCATATGTTGACAAACTTTAGTCATGAATTATATGCATATTTTTAAAAATTTTGACAGCTAATTTTGTTATTGATAATATACTAGCTTTAGTGAAGGAAATAAAGAGGTTTTTTTTTTCTCCCCAATTTCCTGTAAGAAATTATATCACATTGGCACCTACTATATTGAGAGTTTCATAGACCTCTTCTATTGGGTTCACTCTTTCTGGTTTTATGTTGAGGTAGTTTATCCATTTGGAGTTGAGTTTTGTGCATGGTGATAAGAGCGGATCTATTTGAATTCTTCTACATGCAGCCTTTTGGTTTAAGCAGCAAAATTTGTTGAAGATGCTATTTTCCACTGAGTACTTCTAGATTCCTTATGGGAGGGGGGATCAGGTTTCGATAAATGTGTGGGTTTATATCTGGATCTGTTTTTATTACTATAGCTCTGTAGTACAACTTTAAATTGGGGGCAGTGATACCTCCAGCAGTTGTTTTACAATTCAGGATTGTTTTGAACTATCCTGAAATTTTTTTTTTTGCATTTCCATATAAAGCTTAAAATTTCAGACCTGTGAAAAATTGTGTTAGAATTTTGATGGGTGTTGCATTGAACCTGTACATTGCTATTAATAGGGTAGCCACTGATCCATGGACAGCGGAGATATTTCCACTTACTAATATCTTACTCAGTTTCTTCTTTCAGTGTTAGAAAGTTTTACCCTACAAGCCTTTTGTTGCTTGGTTAGATTTATTCCAAGTTATTCTATATTTTCTAGAGCTATTGTCAAGATGATGTTCCTCTGATTTCTTTCTCAATTTGCATTTCTGTATAGGATGGCTGTTGATTCTTGTGGTTAAACTTTTTATCCAGACACGTTGCTGAAAACGTTTTTCAGTTACAGGATGTTCCCAGTGGAATTTTCATGGTCACATCTGTATACTACCATGCCACCTACAAATAAAAATACTTTGTCTTCTTCCTTTCCAGTTTGTATTCCCTTGATGTCCTTTAGTGTTCTTGCTGATTTAGCCAGAACTTTAAGTTTTAGATTGAAGGTACTGAGAGACTGGAGAGCCTTGTTTTATTTCTGATTTTAATAGAATTTCTCTCCATGTCAGTTGATGCTGCTAATAGACTTGCTGTAAACTACATTTTATTATGCCCCTGTATTCAGTCTCTCCAGGATTTTTTTTAGGAAGGGGTGTTGGATTTCATCAAAGCTCTTTTTTTATCTAATGAGATGATCTTTGGATTTGTCTTTGTTCATACTATGGATTACATTTTATATATATATATATACGTTGAACTGTTTTTGCATCTCTCAGATAAAGCCTACTTATTTAGGAAGGATAACTTTTTTATGTGCTTTTGGATTTGTCTTGCAAGTATTTTATTGAGAATTTTTGCATCTATGTTCATAAGGGTAATTGGTCCTACAATTTCTTTGTAGGATCTTTAAGTGTCTTAGTTATCAGGGTAATTTTAGTCTCTGTAAAACATATTAAGCAATATTAAGTCTTTTCTGTGGGATAGTTTGAGGAACACTGCCAAATAACTATTTCCTAAAAATCTGGTAGAATTAAGAATTAAAAACATTTAGTTCTGGGCTTTTTTGATAGATAGACTTTTAATTACTTCTATTTCACTAGGGGTTATAGGTCTGTTTAAACTGCTTATATAATTGTTTTATTTATGGTAAGTGATATTTATCAGAAAATTATCCATGGACAGAGCTAACACTAAGGGTGTTATTATATAAACTTGTTAAATATATAAGCACACACGGCGTTCAATTGGCATTATGCTACAGAGGTGATTATGCTTCTCCAAGAAGTCATAGTTGTCTGAAACAAAACAGAAACAAACAAATAAACAATTCTTAATAACAGATGTGTGATACCTTTCCTTGAGCTGATGGTCAGAGATGTTCTGGAGACACCCCCCATCCAAACAATACAGACTACTTTTATTGCTCTTGGCTAGTCACCAAAATTTGATGATAATACCCTATTGCTGAAAATACACATATTAGTCACAAGAAATGGGGAATTCAAGCTGGCACCAAACACCTTCATGGTTATCTATGGTATCAGAAACTATTATGCAGCCTGTCGGTAGAGAACCATTACCCACTGACCCCTTACCCATTTATAAACCCTGGGTGCTACTGTAAAGACCAGTCTGGTAAGATATGCCCATTGGTGCAATAGTGGCAGGGATATTATGGGGAACCCAAAGACTTTCTGATAAGATACAAGGCCTACTCCACAGGAAGAAATGCATACCTAAACTGTAGGTCTGACCAAGAACTCATGATTGGGGAGCTAAGAGCCCCTAAGGGTGACCCTAAATGTACACTGTAACAAATATCTTCCAATATATCTCTCTACTCATAGATTAGTGAAACCTCTCTCTGTCTCGTAGAAGTTCCTTTGTGCAGTGTATAGAAGTTAATTCAGTAACTTGGAACAGGTAAAAATCTTTGTTCTATTAAGAATAAAGAAAATTTATTGTACATCTAGTACTTGCTTTCCATTTTATTGAGCTCTGAATTTCTTACCCATGATGCTTTTCTCCCCCATGTGTAACTCCTTTTAACATTTCAAGCATGGCATGTCCGTGTCTTCATGTCTGAGAAAATATTTGTTCTCTGGCTTTGAAGGACACATTTAAGTAGCTCTAGAGCACGAATTGTATGCTTTTAGTTTCCCTATAGTCATTTCACTTCCCCGTTCTTGTCTGCGTGGCTCCAGATAGAAAGTCTTCTTCTCTTCTCTTTCCTTCTCTTCCTTCAAGAAACTACACCATTTTGTTTTGTATGAATTTTCTCAGTTTGTTTTTCTTTTTACCTTTATATGAGTTTCTCAGTACCACTGTAACAAATCACCATAAACTGGGTGAGTTAAAGTAACAGAAACGTATTTCCTCACGGTTATGGCAACCAGAAGTCTCAAATCAAGGAGTCAGCAAGGCTGAACTCTGAGCAAAGGCCTTAGGGAGGCATTTTTCCCTTTGTCTGCCAGGTTATGGGGGTTGCTGACAATCCCGGTCCCTTGACTTGTGTGCACATTGCTCTAATTTCTGCTTCTCTGGTCATTTTTTCTCTCCCCCCCCCTTTTCTGTTCTCAAATCAGCTCTTTTCTTATCAGGGAAAGATTTAGGGGCCACCCTAAGTCCAAGATGATCTCAGTCTGTGATCCTTAATTTAATTATTCATGCAAAGACAAGTTTTAGGAGTTCAGATTTGGATACATCTTTTGAGCGGCCACTATTCACTGCACAAGAGCCTTCCAGTTTGGGACATTTCTTTTAGCTTTTCTTTCCAATTCTAGATACTTTCTTCTGGCCATGTTCAGGCCACTGCTGAACCATCAAAAGCCTTCTTTCTTCTTTAGTTTGCCTTCCAGTGTTTTGTTTTAATTTCAAATTAAGTTTTTAATCTCTCTGATTATATTACCATTTCTTCTTGTGTATTGTCTGCTTGTATCATTTTCCCTTACCATATTAACTTATTATCTAGCATATTAATCATGTTAAACTTCCTGAGAACTTAAAATCTGTGTCATCTGAGGCCAGTTTCAATGTGTGTGTTGTATTATTTTCTTACTTTTTAATATACCTTATGGATTTATCTTTTTAAAAGCCAGGCACGATGTCCCAGACAATTAGAACTGAGATATGTGAGCCTTTAGTGTGAGGTTTTACTTTAATCTGGATATAAAATAGATTGTTTTTAATATTTGCTGTAGCTGTATGGACCAAGTGTCGTAAGTTCTCTCACCTCTTCCGTGTTCACCATCTTGTCTTGGGTTTCCTTAATTATTCCTTGTCTTGGAGTCTACATTTCACAGTTCTTTCATCTAAAACTCTGCTTCACTGGAGTCTTGTTGCTGTGGGGTGCAATGGGAGGCAAGAGAGGAAATCTATATATTTTCCTTTGTAAAATTTTTTTTTTCCCATACCCACCACTACTCCCTCTCTTCCTCCCAGTTCTCCCTCAGCCTCCTTCACTCTCCAATCCATTCTCCAAAGAGGTTAAGGACTCCCAAGTTGAGTCAGTTAGGTTTGGCATATCCGGTTGAGGTAGGTCTGAGTCCATCTCCTCAGTATCAAGGCTGAGTTAAGTGTTCTTTTGTAGGGAATGGGCTCCGAGATGTCAGTTCATGAACCAGGAATAAACTCTGGTTCTACTGCAAGCAGCTCTAACTGACCACTCTGTTTGACTGTCACAAAGGGCTTAGTTCTTTTCCATGAAGGTTCCTCAAATGTCATTTCAGAGTTCATGAGGTCCCAATAGCTCCAGTCAGCCATCTCTGTGGGTCTCCTCCTCATGATCCTGATCCCTTTACTCATACACTCTCTCTGTCTTCAGCTGGACAAGGAGCTCTGTCTGGTGCTTAGCTATGGATCTCTGCTTCTGTCTCTATCCATTGCTGGATAAACATTCTATAATGACAATTTGATGGTTATTCATTTGACTATAGAAGAAGTCCTATTTAGGCACCCTTCCCACTATTGCTTGGAGTCCTGGACAGGGACATCTTGTGGGTTCTTGGAGGTTTCCCTAGCACCAGCTTTCTCTCTAACCCCACAATGGCTCCCTCTATCAAGATATTCATTTCTTTTTTCTCTCTTTCTGTTGCTCCTCCAACTCTACTATTTCCTTTTTTTCATGAGGAAATCTATACTTTTATGATTTATCCTATGGCTTAGGGTCTGCTTTGTGATCTTTGAGACCTTCCCCTGCCTCTCTTCAGGTGAGACAAGAAAACTTGAGGAGAGAGAGCTGGGGAATTGCCTTTCCTGTAGGTGTCTTAGACGCTGGTAAATCAAGTAAGACTTGATTGATTAAAAAGAAGAGTCTGAGCATATTTCACAATGATTACTTAATTCTTTGGTCACAGCTTGGTCCCCAGAGAAGCATTTTCATCTCATCATTGTGAGAAACTGATGGATAAAACACATTCAAAACTCCTTCCCCACAAGACTGGCTTTTACCAGCAAACTGTTCCATATCTGGACTTGAGAATTATCACAGCAGCCATCTAGCTATTCATACCTGCTGGGTTTTGCTGCTGGTTTTGTTTCCCCCAGAGGAATGGATTGAACTACATAGTTTTTCTCTTCAATTTGGAGTTATCAATCTTCCTTAACAACAGTTATCTAAAGCTAGTAGGGAGCTCTGAGTCTTCTCACTATTCAGCATCTTTCTTTGTGAGAATGTTTGTGAAATACTACTTTATGTAGACTATTTATGCTGCCTTTTGCTCTACACCATTATGAATCCCCTAGTGTTCATGTTACTACTTCTGTTTCAGACTTCCCCTCAGATAGAGCACTTCTGACATCCTTCAACATTAGTTGCCTCATATTTACTGGCGTAATTGAAACAGGAAGTCCAATATTATTTGTTTTAAAATATGGCCATTCATTGCTTGGTTTCACTATGAGACCCTGAGCTTGTTGGGAGAGACTGTCTTCCCACTGTGAGTTTTATTTGCCATTAAATGTTGGTCAGGTCATTGGTTGGCAATGTTGTGAGTTTTTCATGACACTGTTATTTTTCTTCATGTTACAATTAGGGAGAGATCCCAAGGTGGATACAAAGCTTCAGTGTTATTGTCTCTTTTGTTGCCTTCTACATCTTCATTTCTTGGCTTTGTTGATTGCTACAATTATTTTTGTTTAATAATCCATTTGGTTTATTAATTGTGGTTTTTGCAATATTCTTTTTTTTTCAATTTTTGTCATATCCTGTACACTTGCAGAGGTCTTCTGTTGCCTTGTTGTGTAGAGATTTAACTAGTAAACGGTGTTCTTAGCATTCTTAATTAATCTCAACCTTCAGAAAGCTTTGGCTGTTTAGACAATAGAAGGAATTGCTCCTCATACTGTTTGTCTCAGAATATTTGGGGTGCTGGGGGAATGGCTCAGAGATTAAAAGCACTTGCTGCTTTTCCAAAGGACATGGGTTCAATACCCAGCACAAACATGGGTTTCACAACCATTTGTAACACCAGTTCCAGGGGAATCCAACACCTTCTTCTGCTGTCAAGGGTACTGGTATCTATTATGGTCCATATACATACAAGCTGACAATAGACATGTGAGGGCTACACTTTGAAAATCACAACAGTAAGAAATAGCAACTTCCCTTGGGGAAAACTGGATGTCTATGGCCCTCATACATATAAACTGACAAGCACTCATATGCATGACGTAAAAGCTTTGATTGTCTGTAAACTGTTCAGTGATTGGCTTATGATGTGGATCAAAGGTTTTTCTAATTCTCTCATATGTTGTGCTCACAGAAATTTGCCTTTGCTCCTGGAACTGGGTTTGCTCATGTCAAAATGCTGCTTTCTCAAACGCAGTATCTGAAACTTGCCTGGCATCCTCGAAGTCTCAGGGGAAATAACGTCCTGCAATTCTCCCTGTAGATTCTGGTTCCAGTCCTGTACTGATGTAGAATCTTGCACTCTGGAGTTTTCTTGTTCCCTCTCAAGAGCTGTTATGATCTTTTACCTCTCCACTGGATCCTTGGGAGAGGAAGGAAGACTTTTCCTGGCGCTCTTGGGCATGTGTGTCCTGCCTAAACAGAAGGGTTTTGCGTCTATCTTATGGTGAATGGAGGGCACACTTGGTTTTTCTTCAGGCCCTGAGGAAATAAAAAGCATTCTGCCCACAACCTCAGCATTCCAGCGCTTTTACTCCGTAAGAAAGAGGCGTCCTCCGAAGTCTTATAGCTTTATGCTAATGTACCTCTTCTCTGGTCCGGTTTATTATCCATGAGTATCCAGTCATCTAGTTGAATCTCATAAAAGAATGTTTGCCAATGAAGCTTTTTTAAAAGCCCTGGGATATTTAGTTGAAGTTAAATTTTTAAATTGTTAGGTGGTTTCTTTTTTTGAAACTCTGAAAGCAGAGTTCCATCATGTTTTGCCTGCTACTGTGCTGTGGATGAGAAAGTTCTCATCTTTGGTGGCAATGAATACATTCTCTCCATGTTGTTTAAATTGTACTATCTCTATTCATTGGCAATGTATTTATTTTCCGTTTTACTGGCATGTCTGGCGTGGACTTCATTCCTCAGACCTTGCTTTGCATCATGCCCCCGGTATCTTGCCTTTGGAATTCCTAACAGACACAGTTGGATCTTCTCAAGGATTCTTTTCATCACTAAATCTTAAAGTCCTACTTCAAAGTTTTATTAGCTTTACTAGATTATTTTTCATAAATGCCCATTTTTTTCCATTCATGAATTTGTGTTCAACCATGACTTACCTTTTAAACATGACACCACAAACCTGCTCTCTTTCATTTCTTAATTTTTTTTTCCGGAGGAATAAATAGTGTACACAAGTTATGAAAGCAGATACAAAGCTGATAATATTTATAGTTTTAATTCTATCACAGAGCTCTCATTTTGGGTGATGGATGAGTGCATAAAAGTATATTTGACAGTGAAAGTATAAAATCCATTGTAAAGTTCCACAGCTTCAGAATGGCTATTCTAACTCTAGAGAAGTCCATTGAGATGCATACACCATAAGTCTGATTAATTTTGGTATATGATGTTTATTTTATTTGTAATTTTTTTATACAATAATTTTAAAAATCCTTTAAAGGTGAGTTTCAAACTTAATGTTTTGCATGAATTTTTAATTGTTGTTTTGATTATATAAAATTTGTACACATAGTATGTTTACATGTTATAGTGGTCATTTTCAGTCTGTCTAACATACTGCGTTTTGTCCATCTTCTTGGGCTTCCATGGCAGCGTATCAAAGAATTAGCAGCTTCAGGGGAAGGTATTTGGCTTCTCACTGTTCTAGAGGCAAGACATGTGAGTTCACAGCACCAGGTGGCCCAGGTCTGCAGCAGCCCTGCCTCTTCATTGTTTCTGTAGACTTTACACAGAGATAGAGGCATCTTCACATAATGAGAATTACTGTTTCTTGTGCCGATAAGACTAGTACTCACCGGATATCACATAAAATAAGTTACCCATTAAGGCCTCAACTCCAGAAAAACAGCCTCTGGGGCTCAGATTGGGGCTTTAACATACAGATTTTAGGAAATATGACTAGATCCTCAGGAAGTGTCCTTAACTTGTAGTTTTAGGCCTTTCTTACTTACAGGGCTTGCCTTGAGAAAGCTCATTCCAGAGACATGTGCTGGAGTTAGCAGCATTGTAACTAGGATTCCTCCTTCACTCTTGTCTGGACAGGCAGAATCCTTTCTCTGCATGTCTGTTATTCAGAGTTAACTGTAGTCCTAAGATAAGCAATGGAGACAAAGACAGCAGACCCCGGATGCCTTTGGGTCCAAACAGGCTTCCTACTGTGATGTCTGCCGGTTCCCTGTGTTTCAGCTACTTGCTGAGGTTCACGTCCCCAGCATGTGATGCCGCTCCTGCTAACTCTTAAGGTAGTCTCATCTAGGAAAAACAAAATAAAAGCGGTGAATTGTTTACATCATATTCCCCTTTGCTCCATTTGTATGTGCACATTTCAAAGTGTTCTGGATGCTCTGGATTCTCTCCCAGTGTCCTGATTCTTCTTACAAATTAGAACAGAAGAAGAATTTGTAACCAATAAGCTGTTCTTTTAGAACCTTTGTGTCACAAAGGTGCTGTTGGAGAAATAGACAAATATCAAGTACTTCTTATAAAATACAGGGAGTGAAATTTTTGGACAAAAAGGTATTTTTTTTACCATGCTTTCCTGAATATAGCTTGAAAATTGCACAACCTTAACAGTAAACACACACACACACACACACACACACACACACACACACACACACACACACACACACACACACACAATTTCTCTCTCTGGAAAATAAGCATATCACGTAGTCTGAAGTGACCTTAGAATCAAGACCTTGTTCTTGATTTGGCGTACATGGCAAAAAGGTCGAGAATCCAAAGCTGTATAAGAAACAGAGACGTGGCAGAATGTGTAATTTAAAGCTGACTCTCAGCACCTTTTTTTAAATGAACTGAAATTAACCAGGACGTTCTGTATTGTTCTATGTACTTAGATAGTTATAAATGCATTTTTTTTACTTCTATATTTTTATGCTTACAAGAGAATTTTAACAACAGGAGTAAATAATATTTGACATGAAGATTTTATTTGAATACAATAATTTTAAAGATTCCATCAAATCTGTTCGCTATCTGCCAGGCCTTCTGCACATGTGTACACACATTTATTTATTAATTGGCACCATTTGAAAGCTAGTGTCGGAGGTTCTGATTGTCTGCTTCTAAGTATAATGTGCATTTTCTAAAACAAGAGAATTCTTTTTAGAAAGTAAACAATTCCCAATTAAAAAAATATTCATTCAATATGAACATTTCTTTATTGTCCTTTATTAATTTTTTTAACCTTATTTTATATGAAGGACCCATTAATGAATATACATTGTATTTAGCAGTTATAACTTTTGATAATTTTTTTCCTTGTGATGCTGCTTTTGACAGTTGCTCAGCGAAGGTCTCTTTATGACAAGTCAACATTTGCAATTTGTCTAGCCATTTCTATCAGTATTACTTAACTGGCTTCCCTGTTCCCTGTAATGGAGTTGGAGGCTTTTGGTTAGATTTAGGTTAAGCAGTTTTGGCAGTGATACTTGATGAACAATTTTAATCTCATACTGCATACTATCACTTCGAAAGAACACTAATTTTTCTCCCATTAAGGATACTAAGTCATCATGGAGTTTAGAAGGTATATTTTTCATCATTTGTAGATGTTTCCGGGTGGTTTTACTTAGGGTTCAAGTCTGTTTTTTCCTGGTGATGGTTTTCTTGGTGATTAGTAGCATGTTTTCATGATTCTTGCCTTAAAAAATGAACCAACTTCTAATCCTGAATAAGATCAGAATCAAGTACTATATCCCTTAATGATCAAAACTAGACCATCTTTGGATCTATAGCAAGTACATTTGATGCCTCCTAGCCACGTGCCTTATACACCAAAGAGATGCAAAGTACAACTTTACCACTTAAGCACCTTGCTTTATGTATCCTCATGCTTTTCAATTTCTTTTTATTTAACACACACACACAATGAATTAGTGCTAGGAAGTCAACCTAAATTTATTTGGTCCTATTGTTGGATCTGCAGATAAGAACGTCAGGAGACACATCAGAGGAGAAGAGGAAAGAGGAACAAGGAGAAACAAGTCAAATTTATTAAGAAGGATTCTGTGTTAGAGACAAGAGTTCTTTCACCAGGATTTGCATACCTCTTGTTACTTTGTGCTGGACAAAGACAGTGCTCAGTTAAGTTCCCCAGTTCAGGAAGCCCATTCATAAAATGATGATGATAGAAACATCTGATCGAGCAAGGAACATGAGCAGAAAGAGTTTGTAAATTGCCTCTCAGGCTTCTGTCTTGCAAGCTCAGGCTAAGTCATCTTGAAATAATTAGTTCTTTTAATAAAAGTCATGACTATAAAAATGGTATTTCTTTTATTTCATAAATTGAATCTAGATTATTTACACAAATGAGTTTTGATTTCTCTACTGTTTTGAACCTCTTCAACGTTGAAACATTTTCATTGTTTTGAAGATGAACTTTATTTTTGAAAAACAATTGGAATTTGTGAACTAAGCTTGGTGACTAAGAACCGTGAAATAAACAAAATAATAACCGATTTGGTAACAACAAAATAGTTTTGCTGAAAGTACACAAAATACTGCAATGGATAAAGGACCAATTATTGTGTCATAATTCACAACTATTTACAAATGCCAAATACCCATGATTTATGTAGTTTATCGGTTTACTATGTGCTTAATGATCATACAAGACAAGCATTATATCTTCATTATGAATATTGGAAAAGTTGAGAAAGCTTTGCTATATCTTGCACTGGAAATAGGACAGGTGTCCCTCAGTGCGCTCTGTTGCTCTGTTGTTTGCTCGGGTTCATATTATCTTTGTCTTCTTAATTCTGGCATCCTTGGTAACAAACATCCTGTTTGTTGACACCACTCAGAGCATATGAAAATATGAAGATGAGCGTGAGATCTTTCTTAACCTAAAGAAGTACAGGCTAATTATCAGGGCTTCTAAGTAATATACAAAATTTAATACAATGTGACAAAGTACAAATATATTCTAGTCCTTAGACAATTCCATGGCTGACAGATATTCAGTCCACTGCTAAAATGTTATGTTGCATGGCTTCATCAACCACTCTCTACCTTCTTCTCCATCACTGAAGTAGGGTCTCTCCCTTAAACTCAGATTGAGCTGGTCAAGCTAGCCAGCTTGCTTTCAAGGATTCCCTATCTTCACCTCCAGAGTGCTGGTATTACAGGGGGCTGCTCTGCACTCCTGACATTTCTAAGTGCTGAAGATTCAAACACTGGTCCACACACTCATGTGGCAAGTGTTTTACCTATTCTCAATTCTTTATTTTTTTTTTTTTTAGCTTGATTAAAAATTAGGCATCTTGGACCACTTGGCTACCTCAGCTGACAATCACCCAACTTAAAAAAAAAATATATATATATATATATTTTATATATATATTTTTTATATGTATAAAAAATATATATTTTATATATATATAAACAACACCTTCTCTCTCTGGAATGTAAGAGAAGTGGGAGAAGAATGGGAAGAAGTTCATTTTTTCTCTGGTAACTGTGAGAACTATGGATGTTGATTCCCATGTGAGAATCCACACTGTAGGATGTGTCAAAATATTCAAAAGTGAATAGAAATTTGTTTGATCTGAAAGTACAAACTATCCCTGAACTGTTCCTTTATTTGGGGATATGATTTGAGTTACAAGTCCTAAGGGAACTCTCTGCTTCTTTGCTTAGTTTTTTGTTTGTTTTTCTTGTTTTTGTTTTATTTTTATTTTTTCTATTAGATTGTATTTTGATATTTTTAACTTGTGGTTTGAGTAGATTCCATGAGATTACAAGATACATACACTTTTGTTCCTTCCTCATTGTTAAAATGTCAAGCACATTATTAGAAAATTAGAAACATTATTAGTTCTTAAAACATCTTTGAAAATGTGGGTTCATTTTTTTTTCTTTTTCAATTGGCATCTGAATACATGCTCTCAGTTTTCTTTGGTATATGTTAAAGATATGAATGATCTCTTCATAACTATTTGTTTCAAACCTACCTGATTCCTGGATGTTTAAACATTATTGAAGTAAAGAGACCCTGCCTGCCCCAGCCTCCCCCTAGTAGCTGCCTTCACCTTTGAATGTTTGTCTTTGTGTCTGTGTCTGTCTGTCTGTCTGTCTGTCTGTCTATACTTGAGTTTGTCTTCACTACAGAACTAAGCCTACTGAAGACACTGACATCCCAATACTTCCCTCCCATTACCCATGGCTGGCTACTTGCCTTCACAAAGGGTTGTGCCTGCCTCCCATCTCCTTACTCCATGACAGCTGGGTATCAAGAGCCAACACTGCATCCCTGGACCAAAACAGGCTCCAGTGCCTGCCCAGGTACCTGCCTCTGTACCTGTCTTTATTCTCTTCACCTCACAATGCCTCATGGTTCCAGAGTTGCCTGCTCTTTTCATGCCACTTCCAGGGTTACCTTCTGGCCTCAAATTTTTAGAGCTAATTGAATAAATCTTGACTGATCAGAAGGCTGAGTGAGTAGAAAGATTCTTAGGATGAAAGATGTAATAGGTATAAACTACCGCCTGGGACTGGACAGTGTGTGGAGTCAAGTTGTTGAAGAGAGTCACTTTTGTGGCTGTCTGTCTCTCCGTGTTGTGGTGCTCACTGGTCACTTCCTGTTCTCCTAAGAAACTCTGGGACCAGAGGTGATCTACATCCTCTTCCCTGTCCACTGTGTCTCAGTTGCTGTCTCTTTGTCTTCGGGAGATGGCAGTAAGGCTTCACCTGGGCTAGTGGCATGTGCTGCTGTAGACCTGACCTCTCTCTTCCTGTCCTCAATGCTGACTGTCAGACTGTCTGTAGAGTGCTGGAACTTGGTTGCACTTTGTGAATGCGGTACAGACACCAACTTTGAGGTGAAAACAAAGAGTCTTGAAGTACGGGCTGCATCAGCAAGCAGCAGAGGCAGTTCTTCCAAGCAGCCCTCACAGATTCTGATGACTTTGACCTATAGGTCCCAGTAGATCCAGACGTGAGAGATGAAAGTGAAAGCTGTGATGTTGGAAGCCATGTTTTTCATTAATTATAAGTTATTCCTGAAGCAAAGGGGGCAATGGGCCTTCTGCCATGACCAGCTGAAAGCCACCTCAGGATGAGGAGACCATAACCTCAAACAGAATTTATGATGCTCACCTGCTCTGGCCTTTTGCTTCTGAGGCAATTCCTTCTTTGGTATACAATACAGTGGACGGACAGGGGTGAATAAATGGTTGGGAGCCATTGTGTCCATCCCTTCCCTCTCCCCCCCCTTCACCTGTGGCCCTATAGAAGATGATGTATGAGATCCCTACTCACTGGGTTTTACCATCTCCCAACAGTTTCTATGCACACAAGAATATCAGCTTTGGAATTTCCTACCCACTCCTCCAGAGCCTCTGCACAGGAGGAGGCTTTTGAATCTCAGGAGTAGAATTTTCCATTTGAGCTAGCGGATAAAAGGCAAGCAGCATCAAATATGCCTTTTTTCCTTAGGCTTATGTCTCTTTGAAGGGGTCCTGCCTCCTCAGTAATAGCTGTAGAGGTTGAGACCAAATGCCTACTTCCTAGCTCCCTGATCCCTGCTGGTATTTCTGCAGCTGTCAAGTCCTCAGCCTGCTTTAGCTGTTAACCCCTCCCTCCCCTGTCGAAGGATGAGGCTGTATGTGGTATGTTGTGCTCATAAGGTTTGCAACATTCTAACTTAGGGACACGTATGTGCTGGGAGAGGGTAGAAGAAAGAACTGGTGTGGAATAGAACACAGACAATGGCAACAGCTGGGCTAAATTTGGCCATCACTTAATCTATACTATTTGAATTAAAGAAAAAATCATTAAGTCAAAAAAGAAAGAAAAATTGCTGAAGTGAAGGTTGGGTCAGCATTGAGCTGATCATCTAGCTCAATTATCTAGTCCGAATATTGTCTGCACACATCCGAAATGAAGAATTATATGCCCTATTCTCCTAAGCTGTCAAACACTGATATCAAAGATCCCCTTAGGCTCCTGATTTTTGAAGTTTCATAGATGTCAATGTTTTTTGGATTTTTTTTTTTTTACTTAAAAAATTCTTTCCTCCATGTTTATTATTAACATCCAACTCACTTATGATGACAAGCAAGAAAACTGTAAGCAGCGTTATTAATGCAATATTAAGTGAAGAGAGGCAACATGGTCATCTACATGTCAACGTCAGTCTCAGGAAAACATAGGATTAGAGTTGTGTAGTTATTCTCAAAGGAGGCTTCTGGCCTCGTTCTTATAAGTTAAGAACAGGGGGATAAAAACAAGACCAGAGTCAGTAGGGCAGAGATTTCAGGAACCATGTTTTTTACATGTTCCAGACCAGTAAATGGAATCAAAAAAGTCTGGATCATTCCTTCAGTGGAATCACCGACCCTACCCTAAAGATCTAGCCCCCTACAAGAACCAGGGTCACTCCCACAGGTATTCAGACCCAAGCAGAAAATTGTCAGCAGGTGGCGCCAAACTTCACCTAAGGTTGAGGGGAATTCGAATCATGTAGTGTGAATCTAGGTCATTTTTGAAGATTTTTTTTTTTTTTTTTTTGAGCCATCTATCACATTATGAGAAATGCTGTAAGTTTTGACAACTTCTCCTTGGTCCATTTGGGTAAAATTAAGAACCTTCAGAGTTGTCCAAACTAAGTCTTTCTATATTTTTTTTGTCTTGTTTTCTTGAAAATTCACATTCATTCACTTGGAAAGACCATGTATTTGTTAAGTTTCCATGTCCCCATGCCTTTGCCAATCCTCTTCTTTTGTCTGGGATGCATTTCCGGCCACAGTCTTTGTGTCCTAGACCTAATTAAAAGCTTTTTCTCTGGAAAAGGTCAAACCTGTAGTCATCTATCCCCGGAAGTGTCACCTCTGTGAACCTCCTTGGACCACTTCCACCTTTTCAAAAGGCAGAGTTAATAGCCTGTGCTCTATAGTCTTCCAAAGCACTTTGTTCATGTTTGTTATAGTTATCACATTAAAATGTCTTTATTGTGTTTGTCAGTTTTCTACTTAGTAGGAAGGGCATTCAGGCATAAGAACAAGCTAGACTTTTCTGCATCATTATTGACTGATGTCACACTGGTCTCACACTGTATCTTTAAACACATGAAGCAATAGTTGAACAGGATGTATATGTTAAACTTCTAAGGTATATTCAATTAAAATTAATAAAAGCAGCTGAGCATAAAAAGAAGATAATGATCGTCTTTCTATAAAGGAAACAATCCTTTGAAAATGTGGATGAGCACTGTGTTCTTTATTTTGTCTGATTGCAGGCATAACAAAATAGTCATAAGCATTACAGTATGTTCATATACTAATGGTCTAAATGGTGAGTATGTGTGTGTAAGTGTGTGTGTGCTATGCATTTTCTTCTGAGAATATTTAAAATGTGGATAAAGTGATATTAATAGGACAAGTAAATTTGGTAAATAACAATATCTCATCTATTAGTGGTGGATTTCACATACAAGGGAATACCATGCAAATACTTCTGGATCTATATTCCTCTTAGTTCCTCTCTTATCTACATTGATTATCATTTTATAATAACTGAGTTGCAGTTTTCATTGATACCTAAAGTATTACAGCTAAGGTCCAAGTCAAGAAGTAATTATTTAATGGCTACAATCCTGGCTCTGAGTTTTACAGATAGGGAAAAATTATATAGACACCGTAGGTGAACCTCCAGCTTATTAATAGTAAAATAGTAAACAGAGTCCCAATCCTTCCACTGTTGCTGAGCTGTTCTGACCCATAGAGTAGCAGTTCATCTTGATTTGCTCACATTGTGAGATGCATTAACAAACATAAAAAAAATAATGAGTAGAAATAACCCCAAATGGCATATATGATTATAAACCTTCCATCAGCATGTAACCTTAATTGATAATTCTATACCATTGCTTTGGGTTCTTAGACCTCATCTGTGTTCCTGTGAAATGCTTTGGAGATGCTTTCAAATCCTTTCTGCTTTTGATCTGGTGTGCGATCCTATTTTGGCAGTCAGAGGACTTGGAGTATCCCCCAGGGACTGTTTGCTTTCTTATCTAATCTTTAGTGCATCTAGCAGCAGAACAGGCCACTTGGTGATATCACGCTGCCAGAGGAGGGTTGTCTGAGGATACACCACTCCTGTTGCTTTCAGTATGCAGTTGGGTAATAACTGGAGGCATCTCCAGCTCCTGACTGCATCGTGTATTTATAATCTCCCTGCAGCTCCATTTTACATCTCTCCTTTAATGATGGGTTCAGCTCAGTATCCAACAGCTGTTTTCTGAATAGGATTGGCCTTCTGTTTAGGCAGCACAAATTAAGAAGCCCCACAAAAGCAAGCTGGATTTTTTTTGTTGTTGTTTCTGTTTTGTTTTTTAATTCTCCACTACCTCCTCACTTGTGAAATACTTGGCACAGCTCACTTGGCTCAAACTTTTCACCTGTTTCTTCTTTTCTCATTGCCTTACCTCACGTGTAAAAGTCAATCGAAAGAAAATGACCCATTGCCATGCTGTATCACACTTTGATCACACATAAGTTTGGTGAAAGCTTCATACCCTACAAGCCTGTCCATGCCAAATAAAATAAGCAATTTAGTACCCGTGAGGCTCCTCAATTTGTAAAAGAGTTAATACAAATCTGGGAACTGATGGGTTCCTGGGTTGCTTCAATCAGGAGTTTCTTCTAGGCAGGGTCAGTCATCAGCTAACAAACCAGAAACACTCAGTAGGCTGTAAGCAACGTTCAGAAAGAAAATAAATGTGTCATAGATGCCAAGAGCTTTAGAGAGAACTACACATCTCCAGGAAGGAAGACGCTGATGGTTGCATGAGCATCTGGCTTCCATAATACACTGGAGCATTTTCAATGGACAGGAAATATGGACATGGCAGAAGAACAGATCTTTGATATGCCTTTGGGCAATGGACAGATCTTCTCTAAAATGCTGCTGATCAGTTTGGTGCTGATCTCACCCATGAACTCCCTGACTCCTGCTGTTAAGAGGGCCCCAAGTGTTCCAGGAACACTGGAGTGATGTCTTCTGAGTCTTCCTGTCACAGCTGAGGGGTAATTTCCAGATAGAGGTGCTTAACAGGAATTAGTTTAGGGATAGGCTTCTGCCAGTCATTGTCAAAATAAAGCGAGAAATGCAATAACCTATATTTACAAGGAAAGATATTCAATTTAAACGCATGCTTTTTCTTATAAGAATATTTAAAATGTAGATAAAATGTCCATATCTGTATGGCGTAATGGAGGAAGCACAATGCAGACAGTAGCTTTTATATGGCAAAGAATCCTTGCTGTGTTCAGATGAGTCTTTGCCCAACAATTTTAAATAATTGGGACAATAATGCTGAATTTCTTTCTTTTAGCTTCTGCATGGCTGGTTTAAGTTTCTATTAGACCTGTGTTCTAAGTCTTTTCAAGTAGTTGAAAATGATCTGTAGCTGCATGCTTCAGGAACACATAGAAACAGGGAAATCACAGCTTTGGTGAAGTCTCTTGTCCCCAGCTACCTTATGGTGTGCACTGGTATGATCAAGTACACCTGTTCTTTATGGGCAGAACTGAATCTTTTATTTAATCTCTCTAAACTTTGTTCATTAGTCAAAACCAATTGGTAAGGTGTTAGACTACTTTGAGTATAGGGGTGATGGTGATATATTCCTATGTGGTATATGAGCTCCTGGGGAGTAGGGCTGTGGCTGAGGTTAAGTGTCTTCATTGGTCACTCTCCAACTTATCTTTGAGACAAGAACATTTATGGAATCTGGAACTCACTGAGTGGTGAGACTCTCTTCCTAGCATGCCCGAGGTAGCCACTTCTTTGACACTGGGTTTATAGACAACATTGCACTACCTAGCTTTTGACGTGGTTGGTGGGGATCTGGACTCAGGTCCTCATGCTAGTATGGTAAGCCTGTGACCAAGTGTACCATCCTCCTATTCTCTTTATTTATTTAAGATCAGTTTGAACATTAGTTATTATTAATTACTTAAAATTAATTCATGCTTATATCATATTGTATTTAATATATTATTCCCCATTCTAGCACTTTCTGTGGAAGATGATGTCTTAAGCTTGTGATACTCTCTGTTTCTGGTGTAACTCACATTTTGCTGCTGGCCAGGAAAATTGAAAGTCATAATTTAATAGAGGAGACAGAGAAAATGGGGGAAACTAAGGGACTGTGCAATGTAACATAGGACAGGGTAAGTCATAAAGCGGAATATTTTTTTCTCTCTTAGTTTTCAGGATGCAGTCTGTTGTCCCCAAACAGGTATTTTCATATTAAGTTCTTACATTATTTTAGTTTAGTTTTTGCTTAGGTATCTCTAGTGGCCTAAAGACTTAAAGATAACCATCCTATTTTCTCATAGATAAAGTTATGTTAACTATATCTACTCACATTCTACCTATTGCTTGCTTTTATCTTCTATGTCAGCATAACACAAATTCTATACCTCTTCATTATATCATCAAATAAATTTAAATACAATTTTTATCTTCTTTCTTAGTTATTCCTACATATTTCAAATATATATGGTTCTTTTTACTCTTAGAAAATGTTTTCATGCTTTCTAAATACTTGATACTAGTCAGCAACTAGATTTTGATAATATAAATGGTGTATGTTACCAAAAGTGGTGACATTTTCTGTGAGCATCAAATGAATTTAAAATAAATAGCTTCAGAAACTTTCTGGATAAAGACATCAGTCTTCTTATTCAACTTGTTAAAGTCTTTACTTATATACACCTGCTTGGATTTATTGTGGGAAGACCACAGACAAACGATTAAACTTGAGATGTTTCAGGCAAACCATGCTAGTTCTTACTGTAAAAACTAAGGGACATTTCTGAGTCACTGCAGTCTTGGAATGTAATACCAAACAAATGAGAACCAGACCACAAACCGTGAGGCCAAGTACATCATTACTGAGTGAGTAATGTGAACAACTTGGATAAACTGTGGCTGAAACTCAGTTTTTAGCAGACAACCATAACCTTTTGATTGCATCAAGAACAGTTAAAAGCTCTTTAATCTGCGTGTTGTTCTTCAGGAAAAGAAAAATTCATCAAGCCAATTCATAATCTCAGGACCTGTGATTCTTCAATAGGAACTGACGCTGTTTTTCTGATTCTTTACTAGTTACCATCAAAAGCACTCCTAGACAATCAGCTGAGGACCGTACATGTGACTTCCGTTCATCAGGAGATGGGAAGCATGTTGCAGGTAACAGGGCTTCTCCCTTTCTTTCTAGTGCCACACAATGGCCTCCTCCAAAGCTTTAGATAGCAGAATAGCGTAGGTTTTACTTTGGAGAAGTTGTGCGATATACTGTGTTCTCATCAAATAGGTTTGTATTTATATCAAGATCATTTCTTAATTCTGATGAGTCACATGTGCCATGATCCCACTTCCTTGGTGTCTTCTAGCTTTTTCAAACAAAGAGAAGGCCAAAACATCTTTTCGAGAACACTCTCTCTTACCCCTTGCTGGTCTTAAATAATTGTATCAGTCCTCTTCCAACTTCCCACCAACCAACCATGCCTAGCCCTGCTTTGCCCACATTTTTTTCTTCTTTCTTCTTCTTCTTTTTTTTGGATGGTGGTGAATAGCACTGTGTGCTTTGGAAGCAAATTATACTAAAAGTACCTTTTGCAGCAAAGAATAAAACTTTTTTTCCCCCCTGCCTGGTTGCATATACTTTTGTACTTCCAAACTACTTTGCTAGAGACTTCATAATATATTTTGTAATTTTTTGACTGTCCTAAATTGTTTACTGGGTACGAATTTTTACAAACATTACATGTTTGGACAGTCAGTAACGGTGGTGCTAAACAATATAGTGCCTTCTCCAGGCTGCAGGGCAGGGGCACCAGTAGTATGGTGGAACTTGTGGCCCTTTCCAAAGTCATAGTTCTTAAGGCCAGACATCAGCCCATGCATCTCTCTATATTTGTGGGCTGGTTTGATGAACCACTTGGTCCCAGGATTTTTTTGGACAGCTTTGTGGAATGCCTCAGTGAGGATAACCTCAAAACATTTATATGCAGAATCCTCATCAACCCAGGAAAAATTCAGATCTCTCAAAGTCCCTCAGTGGTGTTCCGCTCTCCCTTCTGCAGCAGGCTGAAGGCTTCAGACCAACTTCGGCTGGTTGACACCATGACGGACAGTTTGTTGTAAGAGGAACACTTATGAGCCAGGCATGTGTGGTCACTGTGGCAGACATGAATCCTGTCTGTGACATTCCTTGTTTGGCTTTGTTTCCCAGCATTTGTGTCTTATCAGACTGGAAAGCTCATGGCGCTTTGAGCTTTGGAGAGCGTTGGGAGTATTGGCGGCAGGAGACCCTCAGAAGAAAGAGCAACAAGTTGGACTGTTTCTTCCTCCGTAATTTCCTGGGTGTATTTATAGTCACTCATCCTGGCTCACTTGATGGGTGCCATCAGAGGAAAGGAAGAAACCTTTCTCTAGGTTTTGTAATTTTCATCTTGGGAAAATGTCATACATTACTTACTACCAAAGTAAAATACATATGTTCAAAGTACTGCATATATTCAGAATACTCGTGTATGTACTTGTGTATGTACTAGGCATCACTAAAAACTGTCTCTTTGTTGAGCTGGGTTTAATATTTTTGTCACTATATTCTTCTCTATTCATATTTGAATGAGAGTGTAATTTATATCTTGTTTGAATAGAAACTTCTTCTAAAGAAGGAAAATTAACAATTTTCTTGAGTAGCATCTGATATCTTTTGAAGACAAATTTATATACTTTTGTGACTCTCTCTTCTTGTTCAGAGCATTTTTTTTTCTATTGCTGTTATAGAAACCAAGCCTCTATTTCAGGCACCCTTCCCCAAGTAGATTCTTGACTTTAATAGGCTTGACATTATTAAGAAAATCTGTATATACCTTTAAATATGATCAAATCTAGTTGCTCAGTACCTAAAATTGAAATGATTTAAGTCAATTATTAGTTGATAATTCCTATTACCTGTCAATTTACCTAATTTTTAAAAAACTCAATCTTTTCCAGTACTAAGTCCTTTTTATTCTTAGTTCTTGAAGAGGAAGAAAATAAATTGACTATAACCAATATTCATGAATGGCATCTTTTAAATATCTTGCCTTTTCTGCTCTTTGACTTTCTGCCTTACAATTGCCCAGCTCCATCCTCATCTATGATTGCATATTAATCTCCAATTATTTAAAACAGAGCATCTAGACCGACAGAATGGTTCAGTGGGCAACAATGCCTCTTGCCAATTTTGACCTCTACACTTTGGCTGTTGAGCATATAAGTGTGTGTACCTACACAAGTTCACCTCCACATCAATAAATAAATATGATTTAAAATTAACAAAATTCTCATATTTTACTGTGTTAGTAAGCCATTTCTTTAATCATTGCCACAATACACGTAATTTGACAACTTAAGGGAAGCAGAGCTAATGAAATGTTCATGGCTTCAGAGGTTTTGTTCAGCAGGATGTAGAGGGTCTGGTGGTGGACAGTAGTTATATAAAGTTGCTTAGGATTTAGAGAGAGAAATCATGCAAGTCTTTCCTTAGCCCGTTAATCACACAAGAACCCTTAGCCAACAGGATAGTATGGGCTAGTATCACTCATACTCAGGGATGGATTTACCAGTTCCTTAATTCTCCCAGGAACAATCTCAGAGACGCATCCAGTGGTGTGTTTTATCAGTAATTTTAGGAATTTTTAATCCATTCAATTTCCAATCTGTATCATCCATCACAACTGCCACATCAGTCTTTAATACCCTCATTATTACCATTTCTTCAATTTTTATCTCTCATTCTTAAACTTTAATAAACATTCTTAGGGCTACTGTTCGTCTGATTCTCTGATTTTCCTTTATTTTTCATTCTTCTGATTACATGTAACTTCTCTCCTTACTTGGCCTGTTTTCCATTGTCAATCAGTAATCACTCTTTTTCACCTACCTTCAAAGCATTTCACTTTGAAATGTCTTGTATTGTTATTATTGTTATTCTCACACTACAATTTTTTTTTTTTTTATTGGCTGAGTCATACTCCCTATCTGTCTGTGCACTGGTATAGTATAGCTTGATTTGGCTGAAGAAAAGAAAAAGAAAATAGAATTATGCTGCTGACCAAATTTTAATAAACTCTAACATTCAGTGAAATTCTATATTGCTTGATAATTCCATTTTGAATCCTTTTCTAGAATCAATTTTCTTCCATTTCTTCTCTACACAAGTCTATAAACAATGGCCGCAGTACACATTTTTTCTATTAATGTTTGTGTGTTCCCCTGTACTAATTTCCTAGCTGACGACTTCTTATGTTGCAGAGCAAGTCTAGAAGAAATGAGAAAAAGTCTCTTCTTTATGCAAGTATATTTATTTACCAACAAGTCAAGACCTGTTTTCCAATCAGAACATGAAAGTAGTATGACTTCTAAAAAAAAATCATTCATTAAAAATATTGCCTCTGGAGAGTATCTTTTCTCCACTGTCTCTTGTTTTTTTCTAGACTGGTGGACTGGTGGACTGTGGACTGGTTTGGTGAACCACTGAGTCCCAGGATTTCTTTGGACAGCTTTGTGGAATGCCTCAGTGAGGATAAGCTTTAAACATTTATATGCAGAATCCTCACCAACCCAGGAAAAATTCAGGTCTCTCAAAGTCCCTCAGTGGTGTTCCGCTCTCCCCACGTATTCTGGAACTTACTTTGTAGACCAGGTTGGCCTCAGACTCACAAATATCCTCCTGCTTCTGTCTCCTGGGTGCTGAGTTTAAGTGTGTGCACCATCACTGCCCAGCCTTCTCCTGTGTCTTGTAATAAATTAGCATCTATGTTTCAAAGCTACCATTGTGCTTCTAGCCTCTCATTTATTGAAAGTCTGCTTTAAAGAGTTATCTAAATCGCCTCCAAACTTGTTTTTATTGCATCTATTGCAACAATGATTTTACTTTTTTCTCTCTACTAAAATTTTTGTATTTTTTTTGGTCAAAGTCATCAATAATCTCTCTAATTATACACTGTTTATCAAGGTACAACTCCAATTTCTTTTGATTTATCAATGGTGCTTGGTAAAATCTTCCTGATATTTCTTGAAGCAATTCTTTAAAGATATTTCAGGGTACCACTTTCCCCCGTATAAGTATTGGTTGTTCTCACTCTGTCCGCCTTATTACTTCCTCATCTTTTCCTTGATCTTTAAATTTGGTGTCTTTCAGAGTCCATTCCCTTGCCCTGTATCTTTCTGTTTTCTTCCCTTGATGTGGCCTTTCACTTTTAATTTTCTGTCTTCAGCCCTGACTCCTTTTACATACAGCTGCCTACTCCACATCTCTAGTTTGGTGCTGAACAGTGGATTCAAATTTAGTATATTCACACACACACACACACACACACACACACACACACACACACACACACACACACACACACACACACACACACACACACACCTGATCTGCGTCTCAAAGCCTACTTCAACCTATAGCCTTCTAAATTCCATTAGACAATTCTACTTGTTGATCTGCTCAAAACAGACAAGGTCACCATTGGCTTTCTCACCAACAAGCCCTGTCATGACTACTGTCAGAATGTAATACAATTCTGATCTCCACAACCACTGATCTACCACAATCTCTGATCTGAACTGTTATGTTCTTCTCCCAGATCTCCAATTTCTTACATGGCATGACAGAGAGCCTATCCATTTTTGCCCTTATTAACACACCTTCCAATCTCTCAAAAGCAGCCAGAATGATGCTCAGTAATCATGTGGAAATCAAATTCTCTACTCTTCAAAAACCTCCAAGGTGCCTGCCACACTAAAAATTGAGACCAGACTCATTACATCACTACATATGGCTTTTCTTCCACACAATTTCTATTGTTTCTTTTGCTTATTCTTACTTAGCTACAGAAGCACCTATCATGGTCATCAAAAGCATCTTCTACTTTTTCTCCAGAAATATTTTTTCCTCAATTCTTTGGATGTTTCAATATCTCTATTTGTTTAATTACTCTGCATTGTATTTATCACACATATATTTCTTCTTACTTCTGATTTACCCCATTAATAGAATTCAACTTTGACATAAAAAATGGAGAAATTTTGCTTATTGTTATATCTCTGTGCTTGCTTAGTGCCAAACACTTGTGCTAAACATGTCTTTAGACTGTCTATTTAAATGGGCATATGAGTTTTCTAACACTTTAGAGTAAGTACATTTTAATACCCACTCAAATGATAAGATACTTAAAGACTGTTTCTTTGATGAACTTTTGAGTGTAATTATTTAATGGATACCCTCTTTTGTAAGACTCAGAATAAATGAATTATAGAGATCAATATTTTTATTGACTCCCATGTAAATTACATATTGTGTCATAAAAACTCTCTTGTCATTAATATAATTAAGAATTTTTACAAGAACCTCACAAATTGCCTTGTGCCCAATGGGTTCTTATTAAATATTTGAGCAGTGACTGATTGCATTAATCGAATCCACTTGAAATTAATTATTTTTATCTTAATCGTGTATCCTCCAGTTTGACAGCAAGGCAAGGCTGTTGTAATTTGTTTTTGGTTGTTGTATACAAGTATAGTGCCCCCTGGAGATCCCACATATATGTTAATTTACGATTAAGTGGATAGTACTCGATCTGGCATCTGTTATAGATTTTCAAAGAAATCTCCCTAGTATATTATCATAGAATTTATTAAATCTAGAAACATTTCCAAAACATATGTTTATAGTTTTACATTTGAACTGTTCCAAGAACTGAATTCTCTTCACTGTTGTTCCAGCATCCTGCCTATCTCCCCTCGAAACTATCTTATGTGTATGCTGAATTACAGTCCCTCATCACAGCTCCAATCAAGACTCTTTCTGGAACACTGACATTGATTTCCTGCTGATTTCCAAGTAAAGTAAAAAATTATCAATATATATGTGAAATGACAGATCCAATAGCCACCCTATAGCTTCTGTTCTATATTGCATGAAGTATTTTGTGAAATACTGGGGTAGCATGGATGTCAATAGTTTTTCTAATGAAAACAGAAAAGCTAGAATTTAGGTGCATTAAAAAGTGCCTAGTTAACATGAGATTGGCTTGATAAATTCAAGATTTATCACAGACTTTAAAATTATATGTGTGAATACCTGAAACGTAGATTACTTTGACTATGAAACTATATTTTTTATAAAGAAGCAGTTATATTTTACAAAATTATAGAACTCTTTTGCAGCATAGTTTGGAACATGTTGACTACAATTTTACTCTCTGATTATTATTGACTACTAGAAGGTTTTTAATGATCTAACTGGATGGCCCCAGCCCCTGACATTTTCTATACCTTTTTAGTATTTCTTAGAGTACATAGAATGTAGCACTGTTTAAAAGTCTCAGTGAAAATATCTATTTAACTCATTATTCTTCTTTAATATTTTGTATAAATAAGCATGGAAAACATTTCTGTATTCTCAATAAACATAGTGATATCTCACACTGAAGATAGAGGATGGCACAAATTTGGAAAGGCAGACTATATCAACTATTTGTAAGTTATATGTTTACAGATATATCAACATTATGTAAGCAAAGATGGAAATTATCTGTGAAAACCAAGAACATTAGAATAATAAATTAGTCTAATTAATATATTAATAAAATATATATAATAAAATATATTACCATTTTATCCTATGACAGGTACACTTTAATCTCAATAATGTAGTTCATTCATTTTCCATTAATTTGAGAATTTCTTACAAGAGTATTACATTTACAACATCTTCACCTCTCCCTTTCTCTCCCCCTTCAACTCCCATTGTATTCCAACTCATTGCCTTTCAAATTCATAACATATTCTTCAATTTTTGTTGCACACACACACATACACACTCATACACATGTACATACATACACGTACACACAATACACACTCATATACATATATACCTACACACATATACACAAACATGAACACACACATACACAAACACATACACATACGCATACACACATATGCATACACACACATACACACATATGCATACACACACATACACACACACACACACACGCCTCAGAATAGAAACTAGGATATATGATATGTTGGGGAAAAGATTTTGCTTTTGTTTTCACATGAGAAGAAAAGCTATTAATACCACCAAAATTGATAACGTTTACGTTCGAACAAGAGAAACCTCTTGATTATAAGAGGTGATAGTTCATCAAACAGCATGACCATTCAATCTAAAATAATTTACAAACCTAACAAATACTTTTCATTTGATCAGATTTAAATTACTGAAAGAAAAACTCCACAAAGTTAGGTTGGGGCAGTTTTGTTTTTGTCTTTCCAGGTGAATGAAGACATCCAACTAAGGAATCTGAAGATCACTGGACAAATGAGACATCTGAAGGAAAAGACAAATCATCCATAGAAAATGTCCCATGAAAAAGAGTAAATTGGCCTATTGGTATATCACATTTCAAACAGGATAAAATTTCAAAAATCTTCCCAAATGTTCGGTTTTGCTGTTCTCTACAGATATATAATACAAATGGTCTTTTTGTAGTTCTAGCTCAATTAAAAATTAAAACTGGCTTTGGAGTTGAAGTGTGGCTCTCTCCTTTTATAAACCCAAGCGTGCTATTAAAGGACAATTCAAAATCTCTGTGTCATTTCAGAAGAGCCATCTGATACAGGACAGAAAAAAATCTAAAATTAAGGCACTATTCTATTGCCACTAATCTCATAATTCTTTGGATTTATTTTGACTCTTTAATTTTTTTTCCAAAGTTTCCTGGTCCCAGCTGACTAAGAGCTGACTAAGAACCGACTGAGAATGACCCCTGTGACAACTGGAAACGCACAGCTCCTTGGCCTTCAGCCAAATAAGAGCTGACTAAGAGCAGCCCCTGAAATTACTGAAGACACACAGTTCCCCAGCCAACAGCTGACTAAAAGCTGACCCAGGGCTGACTAAGAGTGAACCTAAGAAGCAATGGGCAGATGCCAGTGCAAGAATACATATAACAATATATAAACAACCTACATCCAACAATGAATAGAAGGGAGGCAGAGATCCATGACTGAGCACCTGGCTGAGCTCCTGTCCAGCTGAGAGCAGGGAAGGAGAGTCTGTATGAGCAAGGGGATAGGGATTATAGGAAAACTCCCACAATGATGGTTAGCTGGAGCTCTGGGTAGCTCACTGAATCAAGAATAGCCACTGGAAATCCATCAGGAAAAGGAGCTAGGCCCTCTAAGGGTAGGCAACTGTCGATTTATATGGGCATTGTGTGGAGCCTTGAAGGGTGGGATCAGACTGTGCTCCTGTGCATGGCCTGACACCTTGGATTTTATTCCCTGCAGAGGAACACCTAACCCAGCCTTGACTTTGGGATGAAGAAATCTGACTTGCTTGGAGTAGATGTGTCACACTGAGCTGACCCACCTTGGGACTTCTTGCCCTTTTGGGGAAGGAGATGGTGGATAGGGAGAGGAGAGGCTGACTGGGAAGGATTGGGAGAAGGAAAAAGTGGAGGAGCAGGGGATACATAGATGAAAATAGACTTTTTTATACAAATAAAATAAAATAAAGAAGAAAAAAAACGAACAAGACACCACTAGAAGTTCTACAACATCAAGATCTGAGCATAACAATGAAGAGGAAACAGAAGAAAATGACATTAAAAACAACTTTATGAAGATAACAGAACTTTAAAAGAGGATAATAGAAAAATTCCCTTAAAGATATCAAATAAAATACAAACAAAAAATTGGAAGACATTAATAAATCCCTGAAAGAAAATTAAGAAAACCAAGAATAAAGCAAACAAGTGGAAAAAACATTCCAGGAATTAAAAATTGAAATGAAGCAATAAAGAAGACACAAACTGAGGTAAAGCTGGAAAAAGAAAACCTGAAGAAACAAGCTGTAACCACAGATGCAGCATAACCAACAGAATGTAAGAGATGGAAGAGAGAATCTCTGGAGTGGAAGATTCTATAGTGGAAATAGATATGTTAGATAAAGAAAACACTAAAACCAAAAAAGTCAAAACTTAAAATGTCCAGGAAATCTGGAACACCATGAAAAGACCAAACCTGGGAATAATTGGAATCGAAGGATAAGAATACCAGCCCAAAGGCACAGAAAATATATTCAACAAAATCATAGGAAAAACCTTCCCAACCTAAAGAAGGAATTGCCTATAGATACTAGAAGCTTACAGAATACCAAGTAGACTAGATCCCCTAAAAACTCTGCTCATCACACAATAATCAAGCCACTAAACCTGCAGAACAAAGAAAAAATACTAAGACCTGGAAAGGAAAAACACCAAATTACTTATAAAGACAGACCCATCAGAATAACACCTGACTATTCAATGGAAACAATGAAAGCAAGAAGGTACTGGTCAGATATTATACAGACACTAAAAGAGCATGGCTGCCAACCCAGACTACTATACCCAGCAAAACTATCAGTCCCCATAGATGAAATAAACACAATATTTCACGACAAAACCAGACTTAAGAAATACCTATCCACAAATCCAGCCTTACAAATAGCACTAGAGGAAAAACTCCAACTTAGGAAAATAGATATGCCTATGAAATCATAAACAATTGATACTCTCATGGAAGGAAAACCAAAAGAAGGAAAATACACACAATTTACCATCAAAAATGCCAGAAAATGACAATCATTGGTCATTAATATCCCTTCATATCAATGGACTCAATTCACCTATAAAAAGAGACACCCTAACACAATAGGTACAAAAACAGAAGCCATCCTTCTATTGTATAAAAGAAACACACCTCAACTTCAAAGACAGAGACAGGCTCAGAGTAAGAGGTTTGGAAAAGACTTTTCAATCAAATGGTCCTAAGAAAGAGGACTTCCCCTATAATCAAATGAATAACCACCTTAAGTGTCATTACAGAACCTATATGAATAGAGGTGGAGGCAGAGATCCATGGCTCAGCACTGGGCTGAGCTCCTGGTCCAGCTGAGAGCAGAGTAGGAGAGTCTGTATGAGCAAGTGGATAGGGATTACGATGAAAATTCCCACAGCTCTGGGGAGCTCACTGGATCAAAACAGCCACTGGGGAACCATCAGAAAAAGGAGTTAGGCCCTCCAATTGTAGGCAACTGTCAATTTGCATGGGCAGTATGTGGAGCCTTGAGGGGTGGGATCAGATTGTGTTCTTGTGTGTGGGCTGGCCCCTTGGAGGTACCCTGCAGAGGAACTCCTAACCTAGTCTTGATATTGGGATGAGGAAAATGGACATTCCTGGAGTGGATGTGCCAAGATGAGCTGACTCACCTTGAGAATTCTTGCCCTTTTGGGGGAAGAGATGGAGGAATGGTAAGGGGGAGGGTGAAGGCTGACTGGGAGAGATTAGGAGGAGGAAGGGAAGGGGAGCAGGGGGATACGTCAATAAAAAGACTTTTTTATCAATAAAATAAATAACAAAAAGATAAAAATATTTTCTTAAGAAATAAATATTATCTCAAAATTTATAAAATTAACTTACATATTTTAAACTTTTTGACATAGTATTAATGATCATATAGCATACTAATTTATTCTAGAAAAAGGCTTTATCTAGCTTCTTGTATATGATTTTGGGATTGAGTGTCTATCAGGTAACTAGGAATTAAGTTTTTATACTATGGATGTACATAAGCAAGTTGTGATCCTTTATTCTGAGATCTGCTGCATGACATTAAACTGTTTAAGTTTCTGAAGTAAACCATGATGATGCCTAAGAGCAACATGAATTTTGCCAAAAGGAGGATGGAGCCCCACAGTGACAATTCTACCTGCTTCGTGAATGCAACTAGGCTGACAAATACCTCCTAAAGACCAACTTTGGACTACAAACTGCTCAGGACAATATCAAGGTGACCAGCTGAGATGGCCCAGCTTCACAGACTACCACGACTTGAGATAAGTCCTGTACTTGCCCATTACACAGAGACTGGACAACAATCGATACAGCTTGCTCTTCCAGGACTTGACAATTATCCCAGTTTTCCCCTAAAGATGTCATTGTTTCCAGATAGCAGGAAGTAATTTGAAGAATATTTCCAAGAGGCGTATTAGGCGTTTCTGGTTGTCCTGTAAATTACGACTATTTGTAATCCTTCAGGGGGTTGGTTACAAGTTATTATTGGTAATGGTCAGGAAAAAAGCCGAGCAAAGGAGATTAGATTCAGAAATCTTGTTATGAAAATAAAAGAGGAGATATAGAAATTACAGGATAAAAGGGTAGATTGAATCGACTTTTAAGAAGCAACTACTAGTCTTAAATATTTTACATTGGTATGGATTTTTATATATCAACATAAATTTGAGGTATTTTTTGTTATCCTATATTTCTACTCTTCTTTAAGATATTTTTGTGTATTAATACAAACTTAAGATTATTTTGTTAGAATATTCTGTACATACATTTCTAGTCTTGTTTAAGATGTTGTGCCTATACAGCTCATTTAACAATGTAATATAAATTTCTAGAGCCTGAAAGTTATTATTACAAATTATTTAAGATAATAAAAATGCCGGTTAGTAGTTAAGTCATCTATTACAATCAAATGTGTCATCATGTTAGGTTTGTTTTCAAGGTCAGAGATGTAGTCTTCAAACATTTTAGAAATCTATAGAATATGGCATTTCAGATATTTTAATGACGATGAGACATGTCTGCTCCTGGAACCACCACCACTCTAACTCAGAGAACATGATGTGCATTGAAGAAACTCCATATGGAGTTTGCTTTCTTTGTGACAAAAGTTAGCCACAGGACAAGAATTGCCCTTTCTTCAATTGCTGACAGTTACTGTCTGAATTTGAGAAGCAGGACATAAAAGAAAGTGACTGACAACTTTTTCCAAGACATAGTGGGACAGTCCTTCAAAAATCCTGCTAATCATCTGTCAGATACTCTAGGTCTGCAGACTGAAAAAGGATGGCCCAATGTTACAGAGAAACCTTGTGTGATTATTCAGGCAGCCGACTGTTTCTGCCAGTTCTTAGTTTTTTAAGTTGTTTGCTCTGCACTTTCTGTTTATTCAGATAATATTATATCCTTCTCAAGTCTTTACAGAAATTTAGGACCAGATAGTTATAGTTTTCCTTGTTACCAAACTCAGAAAAGAAATTTATTATGAAATGCAAAGTGTATAAAGTTGAGAGACAGAAAAAGCTAATATTGGGTTTGTAATGCATGTTAGGATAGGAAATCAGTTAGGTGCAAAATGTTGAACTCACCAAATAGGAAAAATAATGGAATATTTTCCCCAAGTTTGTCAAATGTAAATGGACTGAACATTGTTAATGTAATTCTTAACTGTATATATTTGTATATACTTATTGAACTTATTATATATAGCTTTTCTATGTTAGTTAAAACCTTTGCTTTTTACTTAGACAAAAGGGAGAAATGTGTGATATTGTGTTCTGATAAATAAAGTTTGCTTGGAGTGAGGGGTTTTCATCTGGATTAGAGGGGAAGTAAAAATATAGGATGCTTAATATATGTTTGGGGGAAAGGGTAGTTGAATGGTATATTCTCCGTGTGTGTGTGTGTGTGTGTGTGTGTGTGTGTGTGTGTGTGTGTGTGTGCACGCGCGCATTTAAATAGAAATACTGATTTTATAAAAACACGAATTTAAATCTTATATTGAGAATAGAAGAACGATGATTAGCCTTTCAGAGGCATATCAATAGTAGATAACCTAATGAATGCACTAGATATTGTGAAAGAGGTGAAATATAAAATCAAATGTGAAATATGTAAAGTCAACATGTTAGAAAATAAAGTTAAAGTGCAACACAAATCACACTGCCCCTAAAATACTACATTTCCTAAGTTATAGATGAAATTGATCGAAAAACTTAAAAAGTCTATGTAATTTTATGAGTCATATATAAAATTTCAATATAGAATCTTGGAAATAAAAATATTTTCATTTATAGAAGTGTTATTGTTTCTGTGTTAGAACACGGTATAACAGGGTACCTGAGTGGCCAGTCTAAGTATATAGAAGTTTGCCGAGATGTGTAGCCTTTAGGTGTGGCTAATCTGACTGTGGGGTGCCTTTGACTTAGTTATTTATAATGAAATGATTTTCATTTAAAACATAAACTAAAATAAAATCATCTTAGCATTTTAGCTTTGAGACTACATTTCTTTCATATTTTTATTAATGCTAGTATTGCTTCGGGGTCCTAACGTAAAACTTACCATCACGAGATAGAACTTGAACTTACATTATCTGTGCAATAGTGTTAATTCATGATGTGCTTTAGAACTTCTGTTTCATTTTTCTTACCATAGATAATATGAAAAGAATTATATTTTCTTTATTATGTAGATTTAATTAAGTCATAAAATTATAACCACTGAATCGAACTGAAAAGTTTATTGAGAACCTCAAAGAATTTTTGATTGTTTTATATGATTTATCACTGGTTTTGTTCTTACAAAATGAAGATGGGGATTTAAAAGGAATTCTTATTACTGCCTTCAAAGTACCAATCATAAATTTACTATATGCCAAAATAAATACCTATTTAAAAGCGATTTTCAAAAGCAAAACTAAGTTATTATTAATAGTTTTGTTGATTTTTGCTTTTGCATAACACTTTTCTGTGGTGATTGATAGAGAGTGCTAGATTTTTTTTTTGACAGTTTCTTGTCTTCTTCGATTTCAGTTAGTCTTGAAAGTTCCACTGGCCCTCATGAAATACTGAGAGTAAAAAAAGGCATATTAGTATTCTGAAGAAAGAAATATTGTTCTCACAGATCTCCCAAAAGGGTGTCTGTGGTGAGACTTACTTCCTATCTGCCACCATGAGAACTATTAACGCTGAAAAATATGGGAATAATAACATGAAGAAAAAGAAAGTGTAATGTGGAAATTTTATAGGGAACAGAAAGGGAAACATTTTGTACAAATGACAACCCGTTTATTAAGATGGTATAATTACAGGTTTCCACTGATTTAACACCAGAAACATGAACCATCTGAAGCAGAATTTGACAGAATTACAGAGAATTGATTAGAATTTTATAATCACTAGAGGAGATGAGGATCTTTCATAGCAACGGGTTAAAAAATTATGCCAATTGTTTAACAATATAATTATTAAGGCTCTGCTTTCAGGTACACAGAGATACATGCAGATAAAAACAAGGTGCACATTATGTAAAAACAGGTAAATTACTAAAAAAAACATTTTGCTTTTGTATTTCAAGCTGAAATGAAATCAACAATATGTGACTAAAGTTTATTGACATGAATAAAAACATAAATAGTGATGTATTACAAGAGAATCTCAATAATTTATTATATAGATCACCCTCAAATTCTGATTAAACTCATGATGTTCAGTTATTACGATGATATAGAAATGATGCATATTCAGAAAACAGTATTTAGAATTTGGAATTTTGAATCTGCTCTACCTAAATGTAAACAACATATTTCACAGTTTTTTTTGAGATGGTGGACTATAGCGGAGAGATGATATTTCCAGCTGGACACAAAATCATCAAAGGAAATACTAATAATCTTCATCCATTGATGTAGTGAGCTCTTTGCATTACAAAATAGACTTTGTGTTAAATAACTTCAGTGAATGTTGAATTATGAACATTTTTGAAGCAGATTAAGCTAACTTATTACATTGATATGCCATACTTCAGGCACATACAAAATACTTTACCTCATGATACTCATTGCTTATGAGAGACTTATCAGAACACACCACACTGTGAGTTAAGGAGCACCTTTATATAATTTACGGGTCATGTTTTCAGATCACAATGCTTTAAAGTCAAATGCCAACTGCTATAGAGAAAGACAAAATTTTCTATGTGCTCAGAATTTGTATGTAGATTTATCGGTAGGTATAAAAATGATCTTTGCATAATTTTAGTCAAACTATTGTTTTAAATAGAGATTTCAAGTATTTTAATACATCAGCCCAGGAAACCAGATAAGGTTGAAGATGTGGTAGCTAACAGGAGAAAATACTAGATTAAAATTAAGAAGTTAGAAGCAAGGAGATGACTCAAAGTTTAGAAGTGCTTGCTGCCCTTTGAGAGCACCAGAGATCAGTTCCAAGTGTCTATATTGGGTAGCCCTAAACCACCTGTACCCCAGCTCCAAAGGATTAGACCTTTTCTTCTGATCTCCATGCATATTGTATATATACATGCTCTCATACACACAGACATGCACGTCTTCGTGCACAATAATATTATTACACAGTAAAATAAATTCTATTTCAAAAAGAAAGCTGGAGTTAAATGATAGATTACTTGCTTAACATTTATTATAATGAATATGGCAGCAAACATGAAAAACAGATGTGAACAGAGTAAATTTTTTCTTTCTTTAAATAATAAGATAAAACTCTGGCAAGATGGCAAAAATAACATTTAAAAGAGGGGACAGTTGTTATGAATAAAAGGTTGAATAGAAAATCTTCATAAGGTGAATGTTATATACAATTTTATGCATAAATTTTACTGAAAGACTAAATTATTGAAAGATACAAATTGCACAGCTTGCAATTGTGATCAAAATCTAAATGGATAAAATAATAAAGAGAATCACTAGGGGAATCCTCTTCATGAATTTGCTGCCAAGCTCAAAAATTATTATGGGTTAAGTTTTAGGAAAATTAAAGTTGTTTTATTTTTCTCTCATATGAAATTTCTTTTCCAGACTAGCAAAGAAAAAACAGATATAGAGTTCAATTTAATCTTGATACCTAGTAGAACAAACAAAATTATTACTTAATTTTATTAAACAAATTCTAAAATAAAATGTTAAATCCAATGTTTGTTGACATGTTCACATAATTTTATACAAACATGAGTATGCCTATATTATTATGATTAACGTAGTATAGATTATGCCTTACAAATACATGAGTATGTTGTTATGAATAGAATATCAACATAATTAACCAAATTAAAAGACTTAGGGAGAAAAATGGTCATATCAATACAGGTAAGACTTCAAAAAATCCTATAATTAGTATTCGTAAAAGCAATTAATAGGAAAAAATATTAAAGAAATGCTTTTAGTATCATAAAAAGTCGCAGTGGTTAGGATTTAGAAAAGTCTTATATTCTATTGAGTGAATCCTTAGAAGCATTCCTATTGAACTCTAAAACAACACAGAAAATAGATTTCCTGGGAATAACTCCAGAACAAGGGGAAAAGGAAATTAATTGAAATATGAGTAATATTATTTTGATAATATCAATCTATAAAAATTCCAGTAGTACTAATGATCAAAGCACACAGAAAGCTGACCAGATTCATTTAGGTTTTCTGTTTGTATGTTATCACTCACTTAATGCTCACTGTTTTTCTTTCTTTTTGGGGGCAACATAGCAAAGTATATTTCCCCAGGTTCCTCAGATTTCTGATGATCTCAGGGATAACTTTACAGTTGCTCAATTTTTTTTTTCAGAAACCAGACTTCTTTATTTTTAAATGTCAACTGCCACATTTTACTCATTATTTCTACGTTGTCTTGAAGATCATCAGTATCATCTCCTGTACTCAGCTCAGCTCTGAGATATTTCTTACCTGTGGAGTATCTTAGCCCAAGAAAAAGAAAATTTGTCTGCTTTTGTGGGGACATCTATTAGTGTAAATTAGTAAATTTCATAATGACTTATTTCATGATATCCCTTTAAAATAGAGCTAAAGACTCTAAGTAAAGGTGATATGTGTCAAGTGCCTTGCTGCCATGAGCTTTAATGACATGAATACAATTCTATTGTGAGAACAGAAAACTGTCCACATGTTTAAATGAGAGACACATGTTCACCATAATCAATATAAGTGACCGTGGTATAATGTAAACCACAACCAAAGCTGATTTTTAAAATATTGTCATTAATGACATCAAGTATTTTATTTTATACTGATATATTTCAGTTCCAAATTTAATTACCTGTTTCCATATTCTGTAGCCTTTCAAGGTGTTTGGTTGAACAAGGTCATTGAGAGCCCTTAGTGGTGCCATAACAGAGCTAAAACTTACTTTCTTAATTTCTAAGAAAAAGACTATTATCTTTCAAGTATTATTATTATTACTGTGTGATTTTTAGGCTTCTGGTGATGTGGTCTCTAGGCAATGTGTGGGTAGATTGCCAAAAAAAGGACTTTTTCCCCTGGTTATTCAAATACTAAACTAGGTATTATCATGAAAATGCTTACAAATTTCATTAAGGTAATTAATTCCAAATTCCCCAGAGTACTGAGTGTCTTACTAAGCTCAAAGAAAACAAAACATAACAAAAATCCAAAACCAACCAACCAAACAAACAAAAAGGTAAAAAAGTAAATCAAGAATATTCCAAACATGAGAAATATAGATTCAGTGACTTAAGATAACAGACGATAATGAGCCAAAGCTGACAGCCATGAGTGTTAAACTAACCATATGCTTGCAGAGAACAGGATTTTGTGACTTACTTGAATGAGCTTGGAGCTTTTTCCAAGATTCACATTAAGTGGCCAGCTAGTTGATTAATTGATTATATCCTTATAGGACTTTGAGCAGAAAGGTTAAAGGAGACAATATCCATTTTTATGGAATCATATTTTTTCCCCTTAACCTTATTTTTTAAAGTAGTTAAGTCACTGTAAAACCAGAAGGAGGGTATAAAGGGTTCCCATTTATACCCATCTTTAACCCAAAAGGTGTCCTGCCCTTTATGGACTTCAGACTTCACCCCAGGCTTTAGTCCATGTTTTCATGCTGTGAAGAGAGTCCATGACCCCAGCAGCTCTTTTAAAAGAAAGCATTTAGCTGAGACTTGCTTACAGTTTCAGAGGTTTAGTCCATTATAATCATGAAATACGTGGTGGCACACTGGCAAACAGTGCTGGGGAAGACGCTGAGATATCTATACCTGGATCTTCAGACAACAGGAAGAGAGACACTGGCTCTGGCTTGGGCTTTTGAAATCCCACAGCTTGCTCCCATTAACAATGTTTTTTTCCAACAAGGCCACACCTACTTAAGCAAGGCCACACCTCCTAATTCTTCTCAAGTAGTTCTACTTCTTGATGACTAAACATTCAACTATATGAGCCTATGGGAGCCATTTTCATTCAAATCACCACACCCCTCTATCCAAGTAGTACATTTGTTACAATTGATGGACCTTCACTGATGTACCATCATCAAAAGGTCAAAGTTTTGTACATCTATGAGTTAAACAAATTCTTAATGATGTGTTAAGGGACACCTTTGAAGACCAGCTCCGAAGTATTTCTCTCTCAGGATCTGAATAAGGCTTCACTAGCTAGTAAGGAAATCTACTTGTCTGGCGGTATTGCAATAAATCTGCTAACACCATGATACCTTCTCCATGTCTCTTTATTCTCTAAGTTCCTTCTGCTCTCACTGCTGTTCTCTCTTTGATATACCCTTTATTCTTCTTACCTCTGTAAGGTTTTCAGTATTTATACATACACATAAAACAAGGAAATTCTCTGACTGTAGAATGTATGGGCCCTAGAGACTTCAAAGGACCTAGAGGCCAGCCTGGCCTCAGCCAGTGCAAACTGCTAACTAGTGCCTTAAGACATGTCCTAAGCACTTCCATATAAACCAACCTAAGTCTGCCTGGGCTTTGAGGAGGGCAGAGTCCTGATACAAGGTGGCCTAGACCAGTGAGCGACTACAGTCTGCAGCCACAGATACCAAAAAATCAAAGCCCTTTCCTCTGGTTGAGAGTAGAGTCTGGGGGAAAAAAAAAGAGTATTTAAGGCTTTCCCTTCCTTAATAAAATTGGAATTGCTTGTTTCAATCTGTCTCTTGAGGCCTCTGCACCATCTTGCCCCTACCCCCAAGGGGAACTAGCAGAGCCCTGAGCATAGTCTCACCCCAGCACCTGACTCAGAACCAGGCCTCACCCTAACATTTGCTAATCACAGAGTTACAGAGCTTGGACATTCCTTTCCCTGTAGTTCCCAAATGTGACTATTTGAAAGACTCTTCCTGACGTATGTGTCCTGCAAGTGGGAGGTAGTTGAAGAGAGCTGGCTTCTATTGTCTGACTCAGAGAACTGAGCTGAGATTAGGCTGTGGGAATCAAGGTTTTTGAGTGTGTGACTGTCCCAAAGTGGGGAGAGAAGTTACTCAGCACATGGGAGAAATTGTGCTCAGAAAATAATCAAAGCAATGCTATGCCATGGGGATAGATCCCAAAATTGTAATCAGTGAGAGAAAGTGTGTGACTTCACACAGCGATGTACAGTAGAGATCAGCCAAATCATTCAAAAGGCAATAATGTTAAGACATCTTACATTGTCTTACATTAAATCCTCCATCAGAGCCCTTGGCTCTGGTGAGTTTGCACTTTGTTCTGGCTGAATTTCTCACTGTATGGCTCTGGGGCCTGCACAATTGTGTATTTACCACTGTATTAATATACTCTCTATGTATCACTTTTTTATTTCTTTTTTCCACCCTCCAAACACAATCAACCACTAAGCTGTTTGATAGTTTCGTTACTGTTTTTGGAATCATAGAGACACTTTAGATTGGCTTTATTCATTTCATAATATGCACTTCAAGTTCTTCTACACTCTTCCATTGACAATTCACTTCTCTTTAGCAGTGACTAAGATTCCAATATGCCAGTTTATTTTCCAACTACTGAGATATTTTTAGGTTGTTCACAAATTTAGGGCATCATCAATTAACTTTCTATAAAAATATATGAATGGTAGCTTATGTGAACATCAGCTTTAATACACTGGGATAAATATCAATGAGTTCAAACTATGGTTTATATGGAAGGAACTACTTAGTTTTGTAACAAGCTACCTCTTCCACTGTGCTTCTGGTAACATTGAAAACTGCTTGTCTCTGTATCCACTCCTGTATTTGATGGTGTCAATGTTTGGAATATTTGCCATTCTGAATTCATGAAGTGAAATTTTTTATCTGCCGATTGTATTTCCAGGATGATATGTAGGAGAGCATTTTTAATGCATTTAATTCCATCTTTTATAACAGTATGTCTGTTAAAGTCTTTGGAACTTTAAAAATTGATTTTTCTTATTGATTAATAACTGACCTTTCGTAAATTTTAAAAAATACCTTCTTCAAGTCTTTTGGTAATATTTTCACTTTAATGTTACTATCTTTGGTAAAGCAGCACATTTTTAAAAATTTTAATAACCTTCAGTTTATTAATTGTTTCTTTTGTGGATTATATATTTGGGCTTGGTTTGTATTTAAAATAAAAATTTAAATACCCAAGATCATTTATTTTTACATTCATATTTTTTATAGGGGTACTTCAAATCAAGTTTTGTTTCATATTTAAGTCTTTGGTAATTTTTATGTTGACTCTTATAAGAGATATAAATTCTGTATCAACTTACGTTTTGCACATGGTTGCTCAATTAGTCTAGCACTGATTATTGAAATGATACATTTTTGCTCTATTGCATTGTAATTTTTTTGTCAATGATATGTTGACTCATTGATGTGAGTTTATTTCTAAACTACCACACTGTTCCTTTGATGTGTCCATTGATTCTGTAGCTAATTTCACTGTCTTAGTTATGGAATTTCATTTTAGAATTGTGCTAAGATAAGGTTGGCAGCATCAGTTACTCCAATTGTGTTCTTCTAGCTTTTACTAGGGCGTTAGCTATTTTGTGTCTTTTGCTTATTTGTATAAACTTTGAAATCTTGTAAATATCTCAAAAACATCTTACTGAAATTTTTATTGTGATTGTTTTGAATGTATATCCTATTTAATGTCATGACAATATCAATTTATGCATATATTATGTTAAATATTTTAATATATTTAGATTGCTGAGTCATCTTACTAATAAAATATTCAGCAAAGTGCTAAAGGACCATGGCCTCTACTTTAAAAAATTGTAACTAACTGATGCCAATATGTAATTTATGGAGTTAATATATGTCATTAGATTATGTGAGTACAGATTAATTTTTCATAGAAATTTGAAATTCAGTTGGTGGTGAGGCTAGCATTTAATGACTGAGCCATCTCTCCAACCCTCTATTAGCTTTCTTTAAGGCTTATTTTGGTGGGTCTGCACAATTGAAAATTATTAATATACTTGATTTATTACCTTTCCAACAATTAAGTTTTATTATGGACTCCTGAAATATCCCTACTTTATACTAATCGATCTGTTGAGTAACTAATTCCAAAGCTTCATTATGTTTTATATTAAGGGAATTTTTAAAATTAGAAATCAGTTAACACCACTGTTAGAAAAATAAACTGTAAAGAGAGAAGGAAGTCATTAATTTTACTGAATCGATACTATGGCATTACTCCAGAAATTTTTGTCTGAAATAAAGCTGAAATGCCCATGGTTTCTTTGTATCTAAAGTACAATCGTTGCTTTATGTTATAAAATTGTATTAACTATTTGTGAATTGTTTGGTTAAGAACCTGCATCAATCTCTTGCAATAAAAGTAGAAATGAAGGAGACGGCATTTGCCTATCTTTTCTGATGGCAACCGCAGTAGGTAGCTGAATCAACTTGGCTGAGGCAAATGATCATGTCACTAGTAATTATGTGCACTGAATCTTTCAACTGTGATGAACTACCCCAGGGAGCAATTGGCATAGTTGTTTGTTAGCCTGTGGGGTAACCTGTACTTTCAGAAGTTTCTCTGTTTTCTGTACCGCCAAAGGAAATACGATCTGGCATGCTTGGAAACCATGTCTACTGACTCTGACCTTGTTCAATGTGAGCTTGTTGGACTCACTTTGAAGAGGGGCCCTGACTGAACAAATCCTCTTCCTTAAAAAAGGAAAGCTAATTAGGTACTAAGAAAAGTCTCATTCTTTTGAGACTGAAAGCATTCCATTTTGTTTTGTTCATAATCAAACAGTCTGAAGGAGCTAATGGTTTGAAAACAGAATGTCCCATTCAAAAGTAATTAGGGCTTTGTATTTATTTGAGTTATTAGAGGAAATAACTTTACAATTTATTTTCCTAACATATATTCAAATTTTAGGACAGCTATCTTGACATCAATTATTTTCTTATTAAGTAAAACTTTTTTTCCTATAATTCAAACTAAAATGTAATTTAATCATTGATTAAATTAACCATTGATTAAAGTGGTTGCATATTAAAGACTTTAGAAAAATTAATAAATTTCTTTGCTTAGTGAAATAGCACAGGGGAGCTTGGAAGAGCTTTTCAGAAAGTATGTTATAAAAGCAGATATATAACAAGCAATTTTTAATGTTAACAGTGCTTTCAATTTCCTTCTGTTTCTCTTCAGAAGAACCTCACAGATTTTATAGGCATCTTCTTATTAAGATGCTCCTATTAGAAAAGAAAAAAACTGAAAATCATTTTACCCAATTAAGAAACCAAGTTAGGGAATAGAAAGTTTCTGTCATATAAAATATATTTTTTTATAGTTTCTTGGCATATTTTCAGGAGTAAAAAGTCTGGGTACAGTTGTAATCTTTAGCATTCTTTTCCAGGAGATGTCCTAAACAGAATATTATCCAAGATCCTCACTTGACAAGTCAGTTTGTTTACATCTAGTTTAAACTGGTGTCAAATTCTCCCTGGCTGACCAACTAGATATTTCTACACTGAATAATTCTGTTAAAATGGGATGAGAATGAAGTATCTATTGTTTCTTAGTCACTTCTCTGATCAGTTATGGACTTGGTTCTAATTTGCACTTAGGTCCTCTGACTTTATATGTGCATCAGAGGCACAGTGCCCAGACACAGTCCCAAGAGCTTCCATTCTTTGATTGGTTTTCCTACTTTCTATAAATGCCTTATTGTTCCCAGTTTTCTCCTTTTCTATGAAATAATAGAAGTTGCTTGCTAGTATTTCTATGGATCCTTGTGATTCAATATTGACTGAGCTGAATTAAGAGTTACTTGGAGAGGTAACTTAAGTTTTAGGAACACAATTTAGATTCCTCATTAAAAAGTACTCACAATGCAAACTGATGATGGTTTTAGGCAAGTCTCAGTATCCTGTATCTTATACTATGGCAAGTGTCTGTGGTGTGTTAACACATGAGAACTGTATAATAATCATGTTATTGTCTTGGGTCAGTCACTGACATGCAATCCTGGATAAGGTTTACCATTTTTTCTGTTCAAATGTGAGTGGTACATTTCAGTGTATACGGAGACTCCAATATGGCACACACACTTCTCTGGATGATGCATCTGTCTTATAAGCTATATAACGAGTCTTCACCTCAGTTAACAGTTCACGCCAACACATGGAAACAATTCTGCATGATAGCTTTTTTAGTCTTGATGAAGGTTTTGAGACTTGTGTCTGAGTCGATTTGAGTCACTTTGTGACACAGAGTATTTCCAGTATTTCCATTCTTGAAACTTGTAGGCTTGTAAAGTAACTAATTGGTACGTGAAGACTCATTCTTTGGTAACACATTTGGCTTCCATCTGTGATTTTATTGGAATGCATCATACAAGAAGAGCTTATACAAAACTTTTGGGCTGAACAATTGTAATAAGAATATATTATTATAGGAAATATTTTCATAGTATCAATATGTCTTCCTATCCAGAATGTCAAATTTAGAATGGTGAAGATCTGTGCGGCTAGAATCAACAGTTTACTTGAAAATCAGTAGGAAGCAACATATAGAAAAAAATTCATTGAACCAGAAGGTGAGAGTTCTCTGGGCCACTTTGAACTTCTGATGCCCACACATTAAATGGCTAATAAAGGAATGATAGTATTACAAGGAGTCATTATCAGACCACCAGTGGGGAAATTGGATGGTTTCCCCACAATGTCAGAATGGAATATTGTATCTGTACTACACTAGAACCTTTGGGGATCTCTTGGGGCCACCATGCCATGTAATTAAGGTTAATGGGAAACTCCAATCCAACCCAGGAGGATGGCAAAGGATCTATGCCTTTTATGATGAAAGTATGCTCCTCACCTTAGGTAAAGAACGAAGAGCAGCTGTTGAGGTCCCCGGGAGAGCAAATAGTAAATGATTAGTCAAGGAAGTTAGTATTAAACACTAGCTAATGTCATGTGGACAGTTTCACAGTGAGGGATATACATGACATGACAGTTTCTATTCTACTTGTTGAGAGCAGGTTTGTGTACATATACACATATTTTAAGGAAATGTTTGTGCTTTCATCCCTCTACTTCTTTGTCATGTAATGTGACGTGGATTGAGAAAATATCAGTGGTTAAGCATTGTAAATCTGTATTATTATATTCAAGTTGGGGAACACTAAAAGACTGAACACTTGTCAGGGGACTTCGCCACATAGCATGCCAGCAGTTGTATGTGGGATACTTTGTAAGATGGTAGGTGGAATTATGACCTGGTTATTCTCATTTGAAAATTAAGCATGACATAAGGAGATGTGCTTGTGTCAAATTGAGGGCTTATGATTGCCAGTCGTGGTTGCCAATTTTACTTAATCTGGAATCAATCAAAACACATGCTGTTGGGCACTCCTGTTTGAGATTTTCTTGATCAGATTATTAGAGGCATATGGACCCACCCTAAATGTGGACAGAATTTTCTGATCCTAGCCCAGATAAAAGGATGTAGAAGAACAAAACTTTGCCTTTTTGCCTATGTGCACCCATTCTTGCTGACAAGTTCATATATTCTGTTACTGTAGGATTCCTCCACTATTATTAAAAACAACTTCTTTAGAACACCAATAACACCATTCTCTAGTAGTCCTCTAAGCTTTTGCTTCTAGCTGGGGCCTCTGAGATAATGAGATATCCACTTTCATAAACTACATGTGAGATAGCAGAGATAGCCATTGTTTTACAATTTGGACCATATCTTGTAAGCCAAATTAATAATAATAATAATAATAATAATAATAATAATAATAATAATGTGTGTGTTTGTATGTGTGTGTGTATGTATGTGTGTGTATATATGTGTGTGTGAGTGTGTAGATATATATCTACATCTTACATCTTATAGATACACTGTTTTTATTCTATCAGCTCTGTTTTTTTTTTTCTTTTTTAGAATCCTGCCTAATATGTCATTATTTAGAAGAAAGAAGAATAGGGGAAGATGTGAATTAGTTGTTGTCCAAGGTCTCTAGTGTTTATGTCTCTTGGCCAATACCCTACATTGTCCTTATGATGTAGACTTAGAATTACCTCCAAATAAAACTCAAGTCTTGAACTCAGAAATGGCAGTCAAAATCCTCAGATCCTTAAATGGCAGAGATGAAATTGTCTCAAAGTTGGGGTACCAGCAGCCAGACCGGATGCTGGCCATCAGGAACCAATACAGCCAAGCTGACACTTGGTGGCTTGCAGCCAGCTAGGCAAGTGACAACTCCCATTTTGTTCCACTACTCTATTCTCTTCCAAGCAAACATAAAAGAAACTAAGATCAGATTCTTCATTCAGAGAACTGGCTATGATACAAGGCAAGATTGGGGAAGGTTTTTGTTGATTTTTGTAAGAACAGCCTTTGTCTTCACATAACAGAGGGTAGATATTGACAATGAGTGTCCTAATTTCCCATTCATGTACTATCAGCAGCTGTCTGCTACCAATCTTGGTGAACATTTGACAAAGCAATATTCATAAACAAGGCAGACTTCCAACATGCAAAATGCTTCTTGTTTCACAAATTCCAAAAATAAATTAAATAAGAAAACTTAAAAGAGATTAAAGCTCTGGATAACAACACAGTTTATATTAGAAGCAGAGAATATTACAAAATTCCAGGCCATTTCTTAATAATAAGAAAACACATTCAAACACATATACACTTGTACATGCACTCTCTCATCAGAGATCTGTCTCTTCTCTAAGTTCTATAAATCACACAAATTCTTATATGTATATATACAACTAATAGTATCTTAATTACATATGAGAATTTGTATGATATCAATATATATTAATAAATCTTAAATTCTGAGTTAGAATATTGCCTCTAAGAATATGCATGCCTATCTCAACTACAACTTCATTTATATCTAGACAACATCAGCATTAATAGATACTTCTTTATCTATCTTTATTTGTCTTTATTCTAAAAATAAACTTTGAGGAAGCAATTCTCAACTGTTCTGTGTTAATCTGCTTCCTGTCGCTGGAGCACACACTTGAGGCATTCAACTTAGGTGAGAAAAGGCTTACATCAGCTTACTGTCTTTGAGGGTTTAGTCTGTGATTGGCTCTTTCACTTTTTAACCTGTGACACAGTATGTGTAGTCTAGCAAAGCCATCAGTGTCATGGTACAGAGGTGAAAGAAGAGAGGAGTAATTGGAGCTGGTCCCTACCGTTCTCTTCAATTACTATCCCCAGCAAACCAAGGATGCCACTTTACATCTTTCTTTAATGTCGCATTCACAACTTCACTCTGTGAGCAAGCCCTTTATGGAATAGGGCACACTTGAGTCCAAACTGTAGCAGAGTCTATTGTTGAGACATGACTGTGACTAACTGTGTAGGACAAATTCCTTGGGACTAGATTTAGTTACAGACAGTTGTAAGCTACCATGTGGGTGGTAGGAACTAAAGCCCTGTCCTCCAAAAGGTCAGCCAGTGCCCTTAACTGCCGAGTCTTCTCTCCAGCACAAAATTTATTAATTTTATGTGTATAAGAGTTATGTGTATAAGAGTTATATAATTTTATGTATATGTATGTCACATGTGTTCCTAATGCCTCTGAGGTTCAAAAAAGGCAATAAATCCATCTGTTGGAACTTGAGATACAGATGTTTATCGTCTGATATATGGATGCTAGCAACCAGATCCAGGTCCTCTATGAGAGCAACAAATACTCTGAACAGCTAACCCATCACTCCAGCATAATATGTGCCAGTTGCTTTTCCATACTATGCATATTGAAGGCATAATAGCTCAATCAGTGCCCTGGTTTAAGTTTCTAAAGCAGTGGTTCTCAACCTTTCTCATGTTGTGGTCATAAGATTAGTTTGTTTCTGCTTAACTGTGATTTTGCCACTGTTATGAATCATAATGTGAGTATCTAGGCTTTCTGATGGTCTTAGGCAACACCTATGAAAAAAGTCATCAATCTCCAAAGAGGCAGTGACCCCCAGTTTTCGAACCACCACTCCAAAGGCTTGCCATCACATTCAGAGTAAAGTGAGGCCTTAGAATGACTTCTATTGCTTTCTGATGGTGCTTCCTCTTCCCTACTAATCTAACCTCAAATGCTAGTCTTCCTGGCAATGTCTTCATGCACCCACATTAACTTTCTTGCTTTCTGGAGACATGTCAAGGCTATTCCTGTACCAGGGGCCTTTGCCTCTGTGGTTTCACCAACCTAAAATATGCATCTGAAGCCTGTATTCTATGTCTTCATTCCATGACAGTTTCTCTAAGAAGCCTTTCTAGATTATCAAAATTTATATAACTTTTATTCCTCTATTGCTTTTAAAAATAAAATATATTTTCTACCTTATAACATAACGTCTAACAAATTTTTATTTATTTTGCCAGAGAACAATGCCAGTCTGTTTTGTCCACTCTCAGCTTATAGACAAGTGTATACCATATAGTAACCAAAAAGTAGGGAATCACAAATCCTTTCTCCTATCTCTAATGTTTTATTTCTCAGGGCATTTCATGCTTTGCTACAATAGTGATAATATAGGCTTATTGTATCTTAATTTTCTGATAACTTCAGTATGCTTGTACTTTTATAAATCTTTTTATATAAATCTTTGTATAAATTACCATAGGTTATTCAACTGTTTATCTTTACTTCTGCTATTGGCTATCTCCTTTCCTTCCTTGACTCCTTTCTTTCTTTCTTTCTTTCTTTCTTTCTTTCTTTCTTTCTTTCTTTCTTTCTTTCTTTCTTTCTTTCTTTCTTTCTTTCTTTCTTTCTTTCTCTCTCTCTCTCTTCCTTCCTTTCTTTCTTTCTTTCTCTCTCTTTCCTTCCTTCCTTCCTTCCTTCCTTCCTTCCTTCCTTCCTTCCTTCTTTCCTTCTTTCCTTCTTTCCTTCTTTCTTTCTTTCTTTTCTTTCTTTCTTTCTTTCTTTCTTTCTTTCTTTCTCTCTCTCTCTCTCTCCTTCCTTTCTTTCTTTCTTTCTCTCTCTTTCCTTCCTTCCTTCCTTCCTTCCTTCCTTCCTTCCTTCCTTCCTTCCTTCCTTCTTTCCTTCTTTCCTTCTTTCCTTCTTTCTTTCTTTCTTTCTTTCTTTCTTCTCTTTCTTTCTTTCTTTCTTTCTTTCTTTCTTTCTTTCTTTCTTTCTTTCTTTCTTTCTTTCTTTCTTTCTTTCTTTCTTTCTTTCTTTCTTTCTTTCTTTCTTTCTTTCTTTCTTTCTTTCTTTCTTTCTTTCTTTCTTTCTTTCTTTCTTTCTTGCCTTTTGTATGTATTTTAATTTTTTCAGCCCTGCTGCAGTTTGCCCTCCCTCCTCTTCCCTCCTTCCTCCCTTTTTACCTTTTTCCCCCATCTACTCCTCCTCTGTTTCTTTTCAGACAGGGCAGGCCTCCAGTGGATATCAACCAGCCATGGTATATCAAGTTGCAGTGAGACTAGGCACCTCCCTTCCTATTGAGGCTGGACAAGGCAACCGAGCAGGATGAAAGAATCCCAATAGCAGGCAGAGTCAGAAGCAGAACGTGCTCCCACCGTTAGGAGTCCCACAAGATGACTAAGCTACAGAACTCTAACTTCTATGCAGAGTGGTCATTTACTTCTTAAAAAAAAAAATCATAAAAGAATCATGGTCTAGTTTCAGCTTAAATGAGCCAGTTTTCTTTATGAAGATTACATAAGAATTTTCAATGTGCTAAATGGTGACTTTTAAAGATGGGGTGAAGTTATGGACCATTTCTCCAACTTGTTTGACCTAGCAATTTTCATCATAGCAGTAATATTAGGACACACTTAACTTTAGAACGATTATCTTCTCTGTGTGCTCTAGATCTTTTATAGTGTTTTCATGACAAAGGAAACTTGCTTTGGAGAAAGCGATAGCATATATATTTAAAGAATAATAGACTCAGAAACTACAAAATTTGGTCCAGTTCATTAAGGATAAATTATGTGACAAAATTTGTAGCATTTCACATATGTAAAAATTAAAAAATGTAAACACACCCGAATCTATGAATATCTTGGAATATAGTACTGGCGGCTACTTCATGTTAATTCTTTTTTTCTTTCATGCTCCTTTCTTTATTCTTCGTATTATTTGCTTTTAATTCTTTGAGATTATTATAAAACTTTCTGCCTTTTCTTTCTTCTTCCCAAACCCTCCAATGTGTATATCAATTCTTTATACACCATGAATGCAACTTCTCATATTTTGAAACTCCTCCAAGCCATTAGTCATTTTGAAGGACTCCCTTGTACTATAATGCAAACCAAGTTATAATATACATTTGAATCATTTATATTTACAAGACACTAATAGTAACCAGAGATCAAATATACATTTGAAAGGAAATTAAACATTCATTTAAAACCAAGAGATCTTAAATAGCATAACATATTTATCTAAAAGGATAAGAAGAATCACAAACATCTATTTAATTCAGATAGGATAGGATGAACCAAAAAGCAAAAGTCCAGCTTGGTAAAACAATAGTTAAGATCACTCACAGAAGAATGGAAAGCTTAAGGATGACTATGTCACTGAAGGACAAAACCTCTCTCCCAGCAACTGGTCAGGTCTCTCTCTCTCTCTCTCTCTCTCTCTCTCTCTCTCTCTCTCTCTCTCTCTCTCTCTCTCCCTCTCTCTCTCTCTCTCTCTCTCTCTCTCTCTCTCTCTCTCTCTCACACACACACACACACACACACAAGTCCTTAGAAAGGGATGTGGCCTTGGAACCCCACTCCTCTGAGGAGGAGCAGGACCTTGTGAACTCACCCCAGCATTTGTAAGCTGCCTCTGAATCTTGTTGAGGGACTGGGTTTCAAGAGCAACCTCTCTTAGTAACCATTAATGACCTATAAATTCTTGGGATGAGATGTGGCCTCATGAATCCCTCTGCATCTCCATAACCCAACATTAATAGTCCCAGATTTGTGCATGTCTTTGAGTAATCAAAGCTGCTGTTCAACAGAGTAAAGATGGTGTCATGACCAGAGTATAGATTTCTATGTCATAACTCAAAAGAAGAAAATTACTGTGTATCCATAAAAAAAAAATTAACAAGTAGAAACAAACCAAAGCTTACATGTGAGACTGAGTGAAGAGTTAACTTTTGGGAACCTGGGCATGAAATTCTCTTGGTTAAAAAGGAGTTGACTGCTATCATCACCATCTCTGAGGTAGATAAGTCATCAGTTTGTGACTACTCTGGAAAAATACCTGGGGAAAGTTGTGGCTACCTGGTTAAGAGACTCTTTTCCCCATGCAGCTAAGTGAAGTGGTCTCAATATTCTCTTAGCTATTGTGGACTATCAAGGTTGCTCTGGTCAGAGTTGTGTAAGGAAGAAGTCAAAGCCATTTTGGAGTATCTGAGAAAAAGTATGTCCCAATGCTTCACTGGTGGCTAGCTAAGGGCTATTTCCTCTGAAAGAGAGCCCTTTGGCCTAGTGTCCATCCGTTTTATACTCAAAGGCAGTCATGGGTGTTCATACCCTACTGTATCAACTACTGACTCTTTGTGATATCTCTTACTTAGAATGGGACTTGGTTGGCATTGAAAAGGTAACAAAGGGTTTTTAATAAATTATTGTTTATATTTTGTGGAAGTATAAACACAAAGAGAGAGAGAGAGGAAGAGAGAGAGAGAGAAAGAGTATGTGTGTGTGTGTGCGTGCGTGCGTGCGTGCTTTGCTTATGTTAAGTACACACATTAATCATCAAATATGTAACCTATGGGAATATATACAATTAAATCCTAATTATGTAGTAGAATACAATCCTACAAGTATATTTTAAATGTTCTGGGAAAAGTCTGAAAGGTTTTAACAGTGTTGGCAATGAGAACAAGGTTTGATGTCTTAAATTAGAAAAAAAAATCCACACTCTAAATAACCTTTGCCTTTGAAGCTCTCCCAGAATTCCAGCCAAAGACTATAAATGCTCTAGCACCAGCCTCTAAAATCACCTTTTATACTGTCTAAAAGGTTTTTCTGAAATCAAGTCCAAAACACGCTCTTTACAAACTATAAAATAATATATTTTAGGCCAATAAGTACAAAGTAATTTGATAGTACAGCAACAGAGAAGTAACACAAGGCTAGCAAGACAGTTTCTATGTTTGTATTTAAAATATTTTATTTATGTCAAGGCAGACTTTTCATTTGCACAAGTTCTCTATAAGACTGGATGATGTCTTACAACTTCTTTAATATAAGGAACATCTACAATGTGTTAAAGTTTTCATGCCTTTACATTAACATCCAGAGAATATGGATGTCCGTAGCTGAGAATTGAATACTAGAGATAGCATTGACTGTATTAGAAGCACCTAATGATCAGTCATCTTTATTGACAAGAGGATGCACTTTTATCAAAAGTACTTTTTATTTCTTTTTTTATGTGGCTGGTGAACAGGTTCTGAAAGATTTTATAGTTATTTTTTGAGATTACAATTGCATATCCATTTTTTTTGCATTTTTGAGATTATAATATAATCACAACGTTTCTCTCTTCTCTTAACACACTCTTAAAGCTCAGGAAACATTGCTTAAGAGAGAGTGGAAAGAACCAGAAGATCATAGTGTTTACTGCGAGATTGTGTTTTCTAATAAAAATACTTTTCTTTATGTGTGTATGTGTGTTTCCATTTATGCTTTTTTCTTTTTGATTAAGTTTTTCTCTTTTTATTAATTTTATTATTTTTTATAAAAAATGTCATTTTAATCTATGTATACCACTGCTCCCCCTCCCTTCCCTCCTCCCAGTCACTCGCAGTCAGCCTTCAGCCTCCCCATCCCCATCCCATCCACCCATCCCCTGCTCCCCCAAAAGGGCAAGAAGTCCCAAGGTGGGTCAGCTCAGCATGGCACATCAACTCCAGGCAGATCTGATTTACTCCCAATATCAAGACTGGGTTCAGTGTTCCTCTGCAGGGAATGGGCTCCAAGGTGCCAGCCCACACACGAGAACAGTCTGATCCCACCCCTCGAGACTCCACATACAACCTATGCCAATCAATATTTGCCTACCCTTAGAGGGCCTAGCTCCTTTTCCTGATGGATCTCCAGTGGCTATTGATTCTGTGATCTCCCCAGTGTTCCAGAGAGCCATCACTGAGGGAATTTTCCTAATAATCCCTATCCCTTTGCTCATATAGACTCTCCTCCCCTGCTCTCAGCTGGACCAGGAGCTCTGCCCAGTGCTCAGCCATGGATCTCCGTTTCCATCTCTATTCTTTGTTGGATGTAGATTTTGTTATGACACTTAGGGTGGCTATTTATTTGTGTATAGGGGAAATCCTATTTAGGCACATCCTCCACTGTTGTTTGGAGACTTGGTCAGGGACACTCTGTGAGTTCTTGGAGGTTTTCCTAGCACCCATTTTCTTTCCAACCCCACATTGGCTTCTTCTATCAAGATATCCATCTCTTTCTATCTCTGTCTTTGCCCCTCTCATTCAACCATCTCCTTCTTTCAAGATTTGTTCCCAACTCTTCTTGGTTGCAACCTGTTATGACCCCAATCTCTTCTTAGGGGAATCTCTAGATGTCTCTTCTAAGGTCCTCTGATCCCAAGCTATTTAGGAGTTGTGGTTTGCAGCTTGGGTATTCTTTTTTTTTTTTTTTTTTTTTTTTGTATAAAATCCACTTATGAGTGAGTACATCCTATGCCTATCTTTCAGGAGGAAATTCTCCAAATCCATCCATTTGTCTCATAATTTTAGGATGTCATTATTTTTTTCCACTGAATAGTACTTCATTGTGTAGATGTACCACAGTTTGTAAATCCATTCTTCAGTTGAGGTGCATCTATTGTTGTTTCCTGGTTATCTATTACAAATACTGCTGCTATGAACATAGTTGAGATAATGCCTTTGGGGTACAAATATGCATCCTTTGGGTATATGTCCAATAGTGGTATTGCTGGATCCTTGGGGAGATTGATTTCCAGTTTTCTGAGGAACTGCCACACTGCATTCCAGAGTGGCTGTACAAGTTTACACTTCCACCAAGAATGGAGGAATGTTCCCCTTGCTCTGCATCCTCTCTTCATAGGCTGTCATCTGTGTTTTTGATCTTAGCCATTCTGACAGATGTAAGGTGCTATCTCAAAGCTGTTTTGATTTGCATATAATTTTCTTGACAACTTATAATCATGGTGGGAAGCAGATAGCCATGGTATTACAGTGATACCCGACAGCTTTACACTCTGCTCCACAGGCAGGACAGAGAAATTGGGCCTGGCCTGGTACTTTATCAACTCAAACTCACTGTTAGTGACAAACTTCTTTCAACAAGGCTACACCTGCTCCTAAGTCTCCTAATCCTAAATTTTACCTAACAATTCCACTAACTAGGCACCAAATATTCAACCATAAGAGCCTATGGTGACCATTCTCATTCAAAACACCACCACAGTTTATATACAAATGGTCCTTTGTTATAGGTTGGATCATGTCTTTGCCTTTCCTGCCATTATATTCATATATTGAAGGTCTAAAGTCTAAATGTCAGTCCCCTGGAATGTCATCTTGTTTAGGACTACAGATGATGGAAAAATGAGCTGGAGATGTGGTTAGGTCAGGTTGTGAGTCCTTGCCTAGTATGCAGAAGACACTGGCTTCTATTCCCTGTACTGCAAAAAATAAAACAACAAAAGTAAAGGACAGAAAAAACCAAAACAGACTAGAGCAGGTCAGACATTCATCTCAATATGTCTACTGTCTTTGTAAAAGAGGAGAGGATTTTGTACAGATACATGAACACAAGAAGTATAGCGCCTGATTAGTGCTGTCTGTGTGATCCAGAGAATTGCCAGTAGTTGGAAGAAAAGCCAGGAAAGCCTTCCCTCGGGCCATTGGAGGGAAAAGGATTGAAAAACACATTTTATCCTCTAGAATATATATATGTATATTGCTAACCATCTTGTTTATGGTTTGGTTGTGGTGGCCAAAGCAAACAAACACACTCTTTAATTCATGAGATGGCACCATAATATAAAATCATTACAACAAAGCTTTCCATGCTTAATCTAAAACATAGAATGAATGAATTATCACCTCCTTTCAAAGAAAGATTTTTGTACTTCTGCTGGTGTCCTATAATCTTTAGTATATCAAATTCCAGAGCTCTCCATCCTAAAGTTATCATTACTGATACTATATCCTGCTATAGATATTGTAGAGTCACAAACGGCCTTTAGCCAAAAATTGGCAAATTCGTTCAGCTTTCTTTTTGACATGTAAACTTTTTATAATGTAATTTATCATTTGAATAGGCCTCATAAGGGGCTATAAAGATGGCTCCATAGTGAAGAGTTCTTGAGGGCCCTGCTTCAGTTTCCTGCAGCTGTAATGTGACTCACAAACACCTGTAACTTCAGTCTCAGAAACTCTGATGCCTTGTTCTGGCCTCCATGGACACCAGGTATACATGTGGTACGCACACACACACACACACACACACACACTTATAGATGTACAAACAGGCAAACCGCACATACACATAAAGTAAAAGTAAATAATTCTTTAAGAAAACAAAAAAAGATAAATAATTCTTTAAGAAAACCAAAAAAGAGAGCCATATGATGTAATGTTTCTGTTCAATAGGGCAGCCCCTCCCCCCAACAGCGCTCACTGCAGGTGGGCACAGCTACGTACATTATGAACGATTTAAAATGAGAACAAAACACAGCATGAAACAGGCGACAATAATGAACAAATATATTTGACATTGCTTTGTGGGATTATTATCTAGCCACCTTACAGAATGTTTCTTAATATCACGTCACAACTTGTGTTGGGAAGAAATTAATTTCACTCGACTCAAATGACAATTATTTTCCCGACCCCTCCTTTCTCCTCCCTGAGTGACTGCTACGGTTCTTGACCTCACAGTTTTCTGTCCCTAGCATGGTTGTATGTATTGTCCAGTTGCGTTATGACTTCAGTTTGCTCACTATAGTGTTATAATGAGAATTCTTAATTGTAGAGAATTCAAAGAATAATAGTATTCTATTCATTCAAATCTGCCTATTTCTCAGCAAGCTTGCCTATGGACATTCTTATCCTAGCTCACCCTTGATCTTACTTCTATCTCAATGCTATCTTTGGGGCTAAAGAGATGGCTCAAAGGTCAAGAGCACTGGCTGCTCTTCTAGAGGTCCTGAGTTCAATTCCTAGCACCCACCTGGTGGCTCAATGCTGCCTCAAGCTATTTTGCTTGCTCCCAAATGTCAGTCATCTTCCATGTCAGTGATACTGAGCTGTTGTGAATATCTCACCAAGTCCTTCATGACCGCCCACAACTATCTCAGCTCTGTCTCCTCTCACACCCCATTCTTTTCCACTGCAAGCACCTCTCCCTTCTTGCCTTTGTTTCAATTCTGATTCCTTTTCTGGCAAGGCGCTTTCTATTGGTTGTTGTTTCATGTTCTATATTCCTCTGTAAGCCTGATGACGTTGTGACTCCTTCACTTACCTTTTTGTCTTTGCTCAAAATTATAGTTTTATGTGAGGTCTAAATTCCTCACCCTTTGAGAAGCAGCCTGCGTGGACTCTTGTATTTTTATTCCCCATTTGATGTATACTAGTTACTTTACTCATAAAACTCCCCGAGCAGAGCATGCTGAGGAAGGGCTTGTTGCGACTCACAGTTCAGCAGTACTGTTCATCCTGGTATGGGTGGTAGTAGGAGTGCAATGTACCTGCTTACCTTGCATTCATCTTCAAAAAGCAGAGGACAATAAAGCTTGTGCTTGTCTCCTTTAGAGAGTCTGGGAGCTCATCTCAGAGAAAGATGCAGCCCACCCCACTGTGGGTGGGTCTTTTTACCTCAATTACCAGGAGCTAATCTCCATTGGATTGTCTAGAGGCCCATATCCCACCGAGTAACTCACCATGTAACAACTGGAATTAATCATCTCATTCTATCTACTTTTCTTCTTTCTGTACTTTCTTTCTGTAAAATTGTATGGTTGCTGCCTTTATTATGTTTTTCATTACCTTTTTGCTTACACTAGGAATAAGTCCCAGCGTTCAAAGACTCTGTTTTGTTTCAGTACTTCCCAAATGCAGATCAGCACTTAGAACATAGAAGATGAACAACAAATATTTGTTGAATAATGAAAATAAATGCCCTTTCTAATTAGTAATGTACTTCCCCTTTCCTAGAACACATGAAAAAATGTGGTTTTCTATACATATCTAGCTTTACATGATCATTTGTATTTTTACTTTTGTCTCATTCACTAAAAATTGCACAGAATGCTTTAACAATTTTATATTTCATACAGCACAGTATTTTTTTTGTTTGTTTGTTTTTTAACTAACAAAGGTATGGGAACTTGCAGCCATGTATGGTCACTTGAAGTGACTCAATCATGTATTCATTCATTTACATTTGTAAAACAGCAACTTGGATTTATAATTGATAGCTGTTCTTTGGTTTTATTTTTTAAGACACTGTTTGCTAGATAATTCCAAAACACAGCAACTAGAAACGGCACATGTGTGATCTCATGGCTTTGTAAGGTCAGGAATAAAGAGCTGACCACCTCCGTCTGTCTGGAGTCAGGGTGTCAGCATAGCTGATGTTTCTGATGTCTTCACTGGAACTGGTAGATCCATTTACCTGGTGCCTCACTCAGATGGTTATTGGTGAGAGGTCTTCACTTGTCCATGTGGGTCTTGATTTTTGTCTTTAGGATACAACAGTTAAAGTTGAGCAGAGAGAACCGGGGTGTGTGTGTGTTGGGGGGGGGCACCAAGCAAGCACTCAGGGTATCTTTAATGAAGACACATTCTATTAAGTTTTATTTCTGTTTGCTATGATAATTTCTCCACCCTTTCAGGAGAGGATTCAGCTCCCAGATCTGGAAGGTAAGGTAGTGTGGACATAGTTTAAAACTAAATCATTTAGACGTCTCCTTTCCCTTGTTTTAAGACTTTCGCTGGAGAGTGATTCCTGGTCTGTCTTCTTTTTACCCTTCCCTATCCTTTCAGAATTCCCAAGGAATAGGAGTTATTAACTTGATTAGTAAATCTAAATGAAGAAATTTGTGGGGTCTTGCATTCTCTTTCCTTCTTCACTCAGGTTTGTTTGCAGACTTCTACCTGTTTCTGAGAAGTGATAAGCTTCCCAGGCATCCTGTATCCCCGTGTCAAATAGTTCCCTGTGACTGGGTACATATATCTAATAGATGCAACATTAAAAATCCTGCTGGCCTAAAGCCTAAGTTTTAGTCTCTGCTATCTGGTTTATTAAGTAAGAGGCAATATTTTGACCTCTGTCTTTTTGACTTTTCTGTTTCCTAATTGGCTTTGTCAGGTGGGAAAAGTGATGCTATTCAGTGACCTTATTGATTGTCAGTATGACTCTTAATTGAAGCATAAAAAAACCACACACAAAATATAATATAAAACAGACACATGTTAAGAGGCTAAAGTGAGTATAAGTGAAGGTGTAAGTAATGTATCTAAGGAAAGATTTTTTAAATAAACTGAAATTTAGCACTAAAATGGTGACTAAAATCTAGGTGTAACTGACACAGTATAAAGAAACAACAACAATAGCACACAAACACACACACACACACACACACACACACACACACACACACACACATGCTCACACACCTCTATACATACAAGGTAAGTATCTGCAAATATATGGTAATATTTTCTAGGAAAAATTTTTGTTTGATAGAATTAATGGATGGAAAGAAACAGAAAAGATGTGCATGAAGAACTATGGATAATTTAAAAATAATAAACAAGATTAATAAGCATACATATAGACAGAAAACTCAGGCAGCAGAATGCTGCAGTAGAGAAGACAGATAAAAAGATTGGAACATTTACTGGTGATACATTTTTTTATGCATAAGACAGGAGGTGCTGTCATAGGAGTAACACCTCAGACATTTGGGATAATTTGATTTCTTTAATGATTTTAAAACAGTATAAAAGGAAGCTACATAAAGTTGATATATAGTGGAATGATAAGACTGAAGGTTTAAGACCACCAGAATTGGCTCACTAAAAATAAGGTAGGTATCATATTATGCACAATATGCTAGGGTAGATATGCTGAAAAAATTTATGGGAAAATAGACTTTTGTAGTAGAAAAATATTTTCTTCAAGTGAAAATACTAATTCTTCTCTATGTCTAAATTTCCCATTTGAAGATGGTGAACAGTAGTGGGCTAGGTAATAGAACTCTATTTTTGCCTAAGGAAATTATCAGAATTCTAGGCTGACATGGAGATCTCTCTCCCATGTCAATGTAGGCAAGTAAAGAAAACCTAAAGCCAGATTTCCACATGTCACACAAAGTTCAGAACATCATGGTATAAGTTAAATGTAAAGATCTGAGAGAGACCATTATAGTAGGTTTATATATGAGTGAACAATTGAAAAGGAATGTGAGAGAAAGCAGGCACTGGCGAAGGGAAGGTGAATTTGGCAACTGAGGGGGAGAGGGAATGAAATGGAGGAAGAGGCATATAGAGAGGAAATTCAAATTCACACTGCATCCTGCCCGTGTGCTATTGAGTAAAGCTGTCACATTGCCAAGTCAGAAAGTCATTTATATACCTTATAGACTCCTGTGACTTCTTGCCAAAGTAATAATGAGCTTATTTTACTGTTCTCTATGGGACTATCAACCACTTGGCCATATTGGCTTTACGATGACTTTATAACGAATAGGATTTAAAAAGAGTTATGTTTGTCAGCTAAGAATAATGATATCACCTTTAGAACAATGTGTGATATTCATCCACTGGTTTGGTTGGATTCTGCTTTGGTTAGTCAGGTTTGCCTATACAGGAATTTATTTAATTTCTCTTCTATGAAATTTCTTCAAAGTAGTAAATTAGGTAAGCTTGATTCTTTCTCCCATTTAAAAGAATTGCTTATACTGAGAGCAATTTCACTTTGATCTCAAAGTGAAGAGTCCAACAACCCTTTAGTGCCTCTACTACACTAGCACAAAACATTGTTATGTTAACCACTATGATTTTCAGGACAAAACCATGAAACGTCATTGTTCCCAATAGTTTCATTTGAAATAGCTGAGGAAAACAAATGTGTAGCCATTTAGGCTCATATTTATATTTCAGTGGGACTTGCTCCAGTCAATTATAACTATTCCCAACTTTCATTATATGAACATTGCAAGGTTATCCCATGTTACAGAATTTGGGTATATGTATATCCTTATGTATATACACTTTACATACATGCACATAAGTGTGAGATCAGAGGTTAACCTTGCTTGTCTTTCCAGAAGTACCACACAAATTTTCTTAAGATACAGTCTCTCACTAGCCTAGGACTTTCCACATAATCTACGATGGCAGATCAAGGCTCCTAAATGTCGCTGTCAGCACCCCTGATTTTTTGTGGGAGTCATAGTGATTAAACTCAAGACCCCATCCTTACAAGGTAAACAATTTACCAACAAAGCCATCTCCCAAACTCACTACATCTCAGAATTTTAAAAGAATGCCAGCTGCAATAAGTGAAACATTACCATTTATTTAGTCATTGAAAAATTTTCTAAAAAGAAGATGCTATGATACTTTTAGCCAATTCTTTTATTAAAAAAATAATTGCTGTTAACACTACTACCTTCTAAGTTTCTAAGTTATTACTAGCACAGCCCACTAAGCTCTGCCTACAGATTTCAACTTCTGTTGTTCATCAGAGTTTCAGAGTCCTCAAGATTTCTCTTAAAAATAACATGGTCAGGTTTTTGACAGTAGCACCCCACTTTCAGGGACTAACTGAAAGTATTAGTAGTATTAAGTATAAGTATTAGTAACTTGTCTGTTGCTGTGACAAAACAAAAGCAAGGCCATTTATATAAGAGTTTGTTTGGGCTTATAGTTCCAGAGGGATGAGTCCATTATGGCAGATTGGAAGCATGGCAACAAATGGTGGTAGACATGCCAGCTGAAATAATGAAGCTGGAAACTCACTCCCTCTGCTTCCTCCAGCAAGGTTACACTTTCTAAAACTCTGAACCCAAATCTCCATATGCAGCCAAGTTGTCAACCATCAGCTGTAATAATAAAGAAATTGATTGCAGTGCCTAAATTCATTGAGTAGCATCTTATAGTAATCAATAAACTTCCCTATGGTTAAATGAGTTTAGGGAATCAATGGCTATGTTGTACTTTGAAACCTGTAAAGCTCACTGCTATACTGTCAAGTATAAAAAGCCATAAAGGAAGTTGTGTTCACCTTCTTTAAATCCATTGCTTTATAAACTTATTGGTAGCCTGAGAACTGTTCTTATGGTACTTGAATGTCTTCTATGACCCAATTTGAGAAAAACCAATATGTTTTTTTTTCCAAAAGAATATAGTTGAGGTACTTTGTATGAACCTCTAGAAAGTCAAATAGCTGGTTCAAAAACATGCCTCTGGTTTGTGCCAGTACCTCGAACAGTCTGCATATTGCCCATTTACTAATAATTGAAAATGGAAATTGCGGATTGGGATAAGGATATTATGATTTATCACCATAAATGACTACTTTAAAATCTACTTTTTCATTTTCAAATTCCTGATGTGTTCAAGTAATACCACATCACAAACAATGAAGAAATATAGTGAGAAAATTAATCCCAATATTTACACCATCAGAACAAAGTAAAAATACTTCTTGTTCTTATGAATAGACAACATTTACTCAGAGCTAAAAGTTCCAAAGTTTCCTGGTTCTCCCTTGCCAAATTCAATCCCTCTGCTGCTTCATCCATTCCTGCAGGTAAGCTTGAGAACTATTGAATTTTACCTTCATGGATTTCTTATAGTTTCTAGGATAGCCACGAACACAGAGTGTTTCTCACTCTACCCCATAAATATAAGTAAAGTTATATGATTATATTCCTTTCAGCTACTTTTTTCCCTAAGGAACGAGCTGAGATCATTTTGGGTCTTCATTTCAACAGTGTGCCACTGAGAGGTATGTTTCAGTGCAACCACGAGTATTTTACTTTGAACTGATTATGTAGAAAGATCAGTTGATAGTTTCTCCCTGGAGGAGATAGTGAAGAATATCTACCTTGTTAAGCCAAGCTCACCTGGAAGAACCTAAAATCACAGATCTTGGCTATCACATATAATTCACTTCCCTCATATTAAGAGTTCATAAGCCTCAGCTTCTGAACTTTTAGTTTCTTGTTATATAATTCAGAAAACAATTTGAATTGGAACAGTTATAGTCATTTAAAATATTTCTTTTATCTCTTGAGATTTATAATATAATGGAATCATTACTTCCATCCCCTGAGCCCATGTTTTGTTGTATTATTCTGTATTGGTTGATATTTTTGCCAATTTTATACCTGTATATGATGTACTCTTTTTTTAACATTTTCTCATACCACTCCCGCATTCCTGTTAATTCCTATGCACTTATTGCACTCTCTTTTCAAGATTCCTGGCTTTCTGTTTTGTCTCATGACCCATTTAATTTAATGAAAGTTGTCTGTATCCCACTGGCTGGATCATAGCTGCACATTGAGGCTTTGGGCATTCATCAGTATGTAGGCAACAGTTCATTATCTCCGTGAATCTACCATAACAAATAGTCCATAAATGAGGGATATGGACTCCTGAGCACTTCCTTTATCCATGTTCAATTGGTGTTGGGACCATTCTTGTACATAATTCACGCAGGCATCTGCAGGTGCTGAACATTCATAACTGCAAAGACGGTTTCTTGCCCAGATGATGTCACTTCATAGCTCTTCTTTTTATTTAGTTTTTACAGGCACTCCAAATTTAACAAACAGAACCAATAAAACTGAAGTTAGAATCCACATATGAGGGCAAACATGCAGTGGTGTATTGTTTTTCAGTGTGAAAGTAACCTCATTCAATATAATGTTTCAGCCCCATCCATTCACCTGAAAAATCTATACTTTCATTTTTTATTGCTTAATAGAATTCATCATGTTTAAAATCTACCACATTTTTATTATCAACTTATCAGTTGCTGGATAGTGAAGGTGATGCTATTGTATAGGTAATGTGAATACAATGACAATGCACATAGATGAGAATATGTTTTGTAGTAGTTCTTTATCTGACCAAGAGTGGGGTAGTGGGCCATATACAAATATTTTTATTGGGTCTTTTTGTATCTATGTTCATAAGAGATGTATTGGTCATCACCTTCCTTATCTTTTGCTCTGTCCTTAGCTGATTTTGGTCCTTCCTAGGAGACTGGGAGTTGCTTCCATTTCTAGTTTGTTGAACAATTGAGTAACGTTTGTTGTAGTTCTGCTTCAAAGTTCTGGTAGAATTTAATTGTGGCTCTGTCTTTACCTTTTTAAAAAATTAGTACTTCATTCTCCTTTTTTGTAATAAGTCTATTTACATTATTAATCCATGGAATTTCTATTTAATTTTAATGTAGGCTCTTAGAACTATAATATATTTTCCTCTTAGGACTGTTTTAATTGAATCTCAGAGGTTTTGATGTGATGCATTTTCAATTTTATTTAATTCCAAGAATTTAAAATTTTTCTTATTGGTTTCTCCAATGGACCATTTAAATACAATATGGTTTAACATCCATGAGTTGGTGAATTTTCTGGAATTTCTTTTGGTTTAACCATATTTAATTGTGGTCAAATAGAATGCTTAAAGATATTTCAATTTTCTTAAATTTGTTGAATTTTTTGTGTCACAATGTGTGGTATATTTTGTAGAAACATTGATGTGCTGCTGTAAAGAATGTATATGAGGGTGAGATATTCTTTACATGTCAGTTATATCCCTTTAGGGGAAGGTGCTATTTATTACCAATGATTCTTTGTTTATTTTTGCCTGTATAACCTATCTACCAGTAAAAATTGAATATTGAAGTCACTTAGTGTTATTATGTTAAGGTAAATATGTGGCTTCACGCATACTGTAGTTTGTTCTTTGATATTAAGTGTACCCACATTTTGTGGACACATATTTAGAATTTCAATGTCTTCTTTGTAGGTTGTCCCCTTGATCAAAATGAGGTTGCCTTCTTTATCTGTTTTTATTAATTGGACTTTAAGTATTTTTTGTCAGGTATTAGAATAGTGACACCCACTTGTTTTCTTGTTCTACTTAGTTTAACTTTTCCATCATTTTACTCTAAAGTAATGTCTATCACCGAAGGTGAGATGTGTTTGTTATATACAGCAAAAGGATGGATCCAATGAGTTAACCTTTATCTTTTAAGAGGGAAACTGAAGCAAATAATACCCAGTTTTTATTGAAAATGTGTTCCTATTGATGTTATATTATTTATTTTTTCATGATTGTCTTATTGCATAACAACTATCCAAGCACCATTTTTTTTTCCCGTCATCTCTGGAGGATGCTTATCATTACTTTTAGTCTGGAGCCTTCTTTCTCTTATCCTTTGTAGTGCTTGTTTGGTGGCTATAAATCCATTTGGCCTATTTTTGCTAGGAAATGTTTTCATTTCTCTTTCAATTATAAAAGTTAGTTCAGCCAGGTAAAATATTCAGAGTTGACATCTGTGTTATTTCAAAACTTGAATCACTTTGCTCCAACTCTCATGGCTTTTGAAGTTTCCACCGGAAAGCCATCAGTTATTCTGATGGGGCTGACTCTATATTAAGTTAGACTTACAGCTTTCAGGACACATTCTCTGTTCTGTATATTTAGAGTTCTTTAAAAAAAAAAAAACCATTCAATTTTATGTGCATGAATGTTTTGTTTGCATGCATGTTTGTACACTGCATGTATGCTTGATGCTTTAAGAGGGCACTGGATCTCCAGGGACTGGAATGACAGATATCTGTGAGTTGTTGTACTGGTGCTGAGAATTGAACCTGGGTCTTTTGGTAGTGGTCTCCACCCTTTCGCCACCTCTTCAGTTTCAGGCTTTTAACTGTAATAGAAAACAAGGGGCTTTTTAACTGTAGTCTTCTAGGTGTTCTGTGTTCCTCTTGTTTATGGGTGGGCATTACTTTCCCCACATTTGGGAAGTTTTCCTTTGTTAGTTTATTGAAGATATTTGACCTAAAGTTTTTTTCTTTGTGTCTATAATTGGTAGATTTTGACTTTTCATGGTACCCCAAAGTACCTGCATAAACCATTCATGAATTTAAAAAGCATAATATTGTATTTTATTGTGTGATCCATTCTTCAACCTTGCCTTACATGCCTGATATTCAGTCTTCTACACATCTAGTCTGTTGGCAAAGGTTTCCATTAAGTTTTATTAGGCTTATTCAGTATTTCATGTCCAGTTTCATTTAAGTTCGTATTTTACTCAATATTTCTCTTTATTGAATTCAGTTTTCATATTCTGAATTGCCATCATTTCATTCATATGTTTATTTGTATTTTCTTATACTTCAATCTCTAGTTTATTCTTGTCTTGTTTAGATTTATGCTGATATTTATTGGTATCCTCTTTTAATTTCTTAAATTCTTTGAACATGTTTGTGATTATTCTTTTGAATTCTGTGTCTTGAAGTTCGTCTAAGCTATTCTTCACAGGGACAATTAACACAGAACTGGAATAACTGCAGGAGACGTACCATCTTGGCTTTTGGAAATTCATGTTGTTTTTTGTTTTGCTGTAGGATCATGGGCATCTGAAGTTAGGTTGTTTTCTGTGTTTTGATATGTTTTTATCCCACCAGTTTGGAGAACCCAGGTTGGGCTGCAGGATTATTGGTGTGGGGGACCCCCAATAGCTGGAACCAAGGGTAATGGGTCTCTCAGTAGTTAGCATGGGCAGGTGGAGTGTCCAAATGTAGGTAACTGAACTAATACATTGTGAAGACCACAAGGGGTGAGGATAGAAAAAGGATTCTCTTAGTGGGGCTGGATGCTTAGGCTAAGTAACTTAGGAGGCATCAGATAGAAGATGGAAGTGCTGAACTTGAATACAGGTCTGGTCTTTGATCAGGAACTAGCCCTGTCCAGTTGATAATGCCATGAGATGTATTGTGACACGATGTGCAAAGAGTCCCAAGGAAGGAGGTAGGGTTGTTAGACTAAGAAAGAGAAATATGATTACCTATTCATAGTTCAGTCTGTTTTGGTTTCAGGCAAGGTAGGTAGGTAGGAATTTAGGTAATTTACGAAGAAGGAAGGACAAGGTTCTGTATAAGACCAACATTAGCTTAGGGTGCTAGAAAGGTCAGGTTGGGGTGTTGGGCAGCTTATGGGAGATGAAAGTAAGAGTCCTAACTGGCAACTTAAGTTTCTGAGAAAGGTGGGCAGGGAGTTGGGCTTATCATCATTTATAATTACCAAGGAAAATCTAAGAGTATGAGAACTGAGCCAAAAAACTTAAAATAGAGTTTTAAAAAATGAAAATTTGACTTTATTGATATTGTGTGACCAAGGGTTGCAAAGCAAGTTACCTTCTAACTTTAGAACTACATGGACCAACTCTATCCTTCTATTTTTAGGATATTTGAGCATATTTAACACAATTAACAATAGAAAGCTTTGACTGTGAGTACTATTTATTCTGTCACTAAATATGTTTTGTGGCATGATAGGGTCTTTAGTTTCACATAGGTTATATTGTCTTTAAATTAAAGGAAGAAAATGTTTCTGATTCCCTCTCATTTGCTGTATTCTATGAATTTTCATGGTTAGAAATAAAATGATTTTATTCATAGCTTGATGTCTAGGTTCACAATGTTCTTCCTTAAAATATTTTATTTTTATTAATTAATTTATTTTTATATATATGGCTCTTTGTTTCCATATATTTCTGCACACTCTGTGTCTTCCTGATGCAATAGAAGCCAGAAAATGACATCAGATTCCCTGGGTTTGAGTTACAGTTGGCTGTGAGTTGCCATGTGGGTACTGAGAATCAAAGCTTGCTCTCTGGAAGGACAGTTAGTGCACTTAGCTATGAAGGCATATCTCCAGCTGACTTAAAAATATTTAAGGTTGTAAGGATGGTTTAATGATAAAGGTCACCAGGTCACTTACTGACTTTGGACTCATCAATGCCTGTATAATAAACAATGTGCTTATTTACAATATAAATTGAGGCTTGTTCAACTCAGTGTTAGTCCTGTGTAAATCTTGAGAAAATAAAGGCAAGAAAATATAGTTTTTTTGCTAATGCTTAATCTATGTTCTGATTTTCTGATTTTATTGGATTATTTAAAAACAAACATATCAACCCTAAGAGATGAAACAAAACAAAACGATGAATCCTGGCCAAGTGAGTGGATGTATGCATTTTTGGGAGGGGCATAGCCTCATGAGTCCTGATCTGTTTCATGACAGAACATTTGCAAATTCAATCTTCTAAAAGTTATTTTTTAATTTATGTGTGCTTTTGACCATGATGGTAAATGCATGCAGGTGCCTACAGAGGCCAGAAGAGAGTTTTTGACCCCTCTAAGTATAATTTATAAGCAGTTGTGTGTGAGATAATGCTCTTGTACGTTGTAAAGATTTGTTACATCTATTGGTTTAATAAAATGCTAATTGGCCAGTAGAGGCAGGAACCAGACTAGGAGAATTCTGGGAAGAGGAAAGGCAGAGCAGCAGACAACAACCAGATGCAGAGGAAGGAAGAGGAGAATGCTGCACTTAGCAGAAAGGTACTAAGCCATATTGCTAAACAAAAGACAATTATGGGTTAACTTAAAGAGTTAGAGTTAGTAGGTAATATGCCTGAGCCATAGACCAAACAACTTGTAATTTTGGACTAAGTGGTTGTAGGACCAGCCACGTGGGGCAGAAAAACTTTGAATTACAGCTGTGAGCTGCACAGAATGGGTGCTGAAAACTGAACTCAGGTCCTCTGGAAGAACAGTTAGAGCTCTTAACTGTCAATCCACCTTTCCAACCTTAGTGGGCCCAATCGTATTCAGGCTTCCCATAAACAACCCATTATTTTCGTTAGTAGGTAGAGTATTTGGTAGATTTCATACCTCAGAGGCTGGCTTTGCTTCATTGTACATATTAGACTCAACTGGGAATGACTGAGAGCAATAGTGGGAAGGTTACATTCCTGGATAGTAACATCTAATGCCAGAAAGTCATCTTAGCTTGACACATGGAATACAAAATTTAACCACAGGTATCAAGGTAATCTTACTTAAAATTACACCCTGTGCAGCATGAGATGACAAATAGCATATGTTTTACTAAAAGAAAAAATAAAACTTCAATCAAAGTCAAGATGATTAACTTTGTTCAAATATACCTTTGGAAGTACTTTTCTAAAGTAAAATATATAATGTCGCAAACATTTTTCTGTCTTAAAAATAATAAAATAAATATTGGAAGGGTCTTTTGAAGAGAAATAATTACAGAGGGAGGTGCTTTGATCAACACTTTTTTTTGCCAAGCTCAGTGGTTTGTTCTACCTTTTAAAATAAGACATTAAATGCAGACACTTAACATTTTACATGTATTCATTATATGCTATGCCATAACAACATTTCTATAGTTTAGAAGAATAATTTTATCATTATTGTTAGCTTGAAGTTAAGACTATATAGAAAATAAAGTTAACCATTTCAAAACTAGCACTAGGATATCACCTAGCACTCCATGATGCAGTAGGAAATTAGGTCTGTATTGAAAAGTCATTTCTTGTTCTTCTCAATTATCTTGTGATTAGATAATTCCACATGACATTATTTTTAGTAATTTATAAATTATATTATCACCATTATGGGTTCTGTAACAAAAGACTTAATTTCTGTAGAACCTTTAATTTTTCTTACTCCTGTACTAAGCACAGCTTCATTCCTGAATGCAATGTCTAGAATTGAAGTAACACCGTTCCCTGGGAAAAGCTCTTTCCCCATGAGAACTAACTTCCAATCTGGTTTTAGATTCACCAGAAAAGTTACCATGTGAAAAAATCTGCTTCCAGAAATAAAAAGAAAATGCTCATCACTTCCAAGGGATCTCTATAAAGTGTGTTATGACTTTCAACAATGTTTTGGAATCACAATGTTGTCTCTGTGGGACAAAGAAATATCCATGTCTGGTGATATAATTTATCAAGAATAACCAAGGCACATAATAAAGCTAATTTCAGTACCAAGTGAGACATGAATATTGGAGGGTTCCATTGAACAACTAAAGCCAGACTAAAATTATGCCATATTTTATCCAAAGTCCTTTATCCTAGTATGGATACACGTTGTTTCTGTTATGCTGGTTCAAAAGTCCTTTAGCTTTCCCTCTAGGCCCCACATACTCTGTTTTGTTTGAAGTGAGATTGCAGTAAATTCTCCAGCAGTCTCACTTACATATTCCCTACTCACACTTTGCTAAGTACTGTTAAAATGTTCATATATTTGATGACACTAATATGAAATAGGAATGAGGCCAAAGGATATTTTGCTTGAGAATGTATAACTTTAGCATATTTTTATATTCCCAAATATTATTTATTTGTTTAGAGGTTATTATCTTTTAAAAGCCTGTAGTGCAAATCTGTGGAATTCCATTGGATTTCATGTTTAACTCTACCAGTTTGAACATGTGAAGCTATTGAAGAAGATTCTTCTCTCTCTCCTGGCATCTAGAAACATGGAAAATATCTTAACATCTCTAGACTTCAGTCACTTAGTAATTATTGCAAATCCTCTCTGTGAGATATTGTGCATGCTATCATCTACCACTTTATAATACTCCATAGTTAGAGTAAAATGGGTATCTCAAACTCCTTTATATGATTACTTAATCCAAAAATCCTCATCTAAAATGAAAAATCATGACTCTAATATATTAATAATATGTGTATTTTATACATAGAAGGAACACAAAACATTTCAAGGTATTTCATTCATTCAATATAGACATCTATTGTTAAGATAACCAGCATCTGTTAAACTGTTTCTATCATATTTCATAATTAATGCCAACTCTTTCATGCCTTTCTACTCTGTATCAATTGCTGTTTTAAGAAATCCATATTTTCTTTCCCCAAATGCCGTGTGAGTTATGAAAATTAAAAATGTCACTTCTGAGACTGAATCCTGTTTTGACATATTGTCATTTTTTGTTTACTTCCATTTTTATATTTTTAGTTTTATGAAACATGTTTATTGCCTGGTGGTAATTTCATAAACAAATACAATGTGAGTAGATTGCAAATTCTTACAGAACCCTTTTATCTCAGTACCAACTCAATGACTTTTTTTTTCTTCCTCTTCTATCTCCTTCTTCTATAACTTACCCAATCCAATTAGTACTACTTATATATTTGTTTGGGCTATCCACTGGAGCATGGATAAACTACTAAGGCAAAGATCACACTACTAAAGCAAAAGATGTATCTTTCCCTAGCAGTCAAACCCCGCTAATAGTTCTTGAGGTAGCTGTCAGTCTCATGAGCCCCCGCTTTCCTGTACTGGACTGTTGAGGAGATTAATCTTGTGCAGGGTTTGTGTAGACAGCTATGGCATTTGTGTGTTCATGAGTGTAACAGGCAAGTCACATGAAAAAAACATTAATTTTTTGCAATATTCTCTGACCTCTGACTGTTAGGATTTTGCTGTTCCTTTTTCTGCAGTTTCCCTAGTCTTGGTGACTAAGACACTAAGGAATGAGCATACCATAGCAATGTATATTCTGCACTTCAACCAGATATAATCTCTGTATTAATTATCTTCTGCATAAAGAACTTTTTCTGATGACAGTTATTATACTAGCATGTGATATAAGTGGGAATATTTATAAGACTGCTTGATCTGATGTTCCTTTAGCAAAATAATAGTAGTAGGACTTGTCATCTCCCTATCTATAAGTACTTGACTAGACTTACAGGGCCAGGCATGAGCTTCCTTTTGTGAAGCAAGCCTTAACTATAATTAGAAAGCTTTTGGGTAGCCACATATCATTCATGATGTTTTTGTATCAATACGTGTTTCTTACTGGGATGGGTATTACTGTAATTAGCAAGGATCATAGCTGGGTAGCATTATTGATGGCTTTTCTTCCCCCAGAAGCCTACAGAGCACTATGCAAAACAGTCAGCAGAGAGAAAGCCTCCAATTCAATGCTATCTTGATTTCTTCATATCCTATGAGTCAAGGGTAATGCCGATAACAATAAGTTATTATCATCAAGTCTAAAAACTCAAGTCAATAAGTACAAGACTTTCTCTCTTTCTTTTTATCATTCTTGGTCCAGGCTGCTTGTGCCGGGTGAGACATAAGTATGTAGTTTCATTCTACATGAAGTCACCCAGCTTGTCTACTTATTGAAAATACAGTCTTCTCTCCAGTGCGCTTTTGCGTTTTTGTCAAAATCAATTGGTTAAATGATCAGGGAGAGTTTTACCAAGGTCCTTAAGTCTGTCCCACTGGCCAATGTGTCAGCTTTTATTAGAGGATCACTGTGTTCATTACTGTGGCTTTGTAGTGTAATTTGAAATCTAGAATGCCGATAGTTTTAGTCATGTTTTATTGTTCAAGTTTGTTTCAGATATCCTGAATCTTTTGTGTTTTCATATATATGTTGAGCCTTTTTCAATTTTTATGAATAATTTCCTTGGGATTTTGATAGTAATTGTATTGGATTTGTAGATTGCTTTTAGTAGGATAGTCATTTTAAACAATATTAATCATATCAAACCAGAAACATGAAACGTCTTTCCATAGTCTACTGTCTCTAATTTCTTTCTTCAACATCATAAACTCATCACACAACTGTCATGCTTCCTTGGTTTGATAAGCCAATGACATACTAAGCCCTTGAAAAGGTAATTATAATATTATCAAAATATGCGGTTATATTGCTCATCTCTCTCTCCCTAGAGATAGTACCATTGTTAAGAGGTATGCATAGTCATCTTAAAATGATCACTAAAGTATAGACAACAACCTGGGACCTTGAATGTTTTCTGTATTTTTTTTTTTTTTGTAGTTAGCGTATAACATGTCAATGAGGCAAGATATTAAGATGATGTTTGAAACAGAGTCAACTGTTACCATTTTGTCCATGTCTCGATGACACTTTGTGTATGAGGCTCTTATCAGTCATTGGAAGTACTTCTTTTCTTAGTACACATGTATATTTATAACTTCCCATTTCATATTATCACTGCCTCAAACTTTAGATATCAACAATTTTGGCAGATTCTATGTTGGCATGAAATAGAAAAGTGCATATTTTTTTCAAATTAACAGTAGCCAGCTAAATTATACAGATATAGTTTTATCATTTGAGATTTTTTTTTCAGAAGTAAAATTAATGCTAAATGTTATATTGTACAATTAAAGATATATATTAGTTTGGGAATCAGAGACACTCCATCCACTTGGACTCTAGGGAAGGTCTCCATTATAAGGATATATTTGCATGGAAAATAAAGATGGGAAGAATATTAATTCTTGAAGGTTGTTCTACCAAAGTGGAAAAGACAGCTGGGTAAGTGATTAGCAGAAGCAAATGTGACACAAGAGAAACACCACTTTTCTACCAGATCCTCTAGGTTTATTGTTTTCCATCATTAGTATTAAATTCCTTATTTCTCTTTGTACTTCTTCATATTTGTTGGGCATCTACATTCCTATATATGGTACTCTGTCAACTCCCTCTTTTTCTATCTTTCTCCATATCCCAACAGGGTCTTACTAGACAATGTAGGCTAGTCTCATAATGGTGATTCTCCTACCTCAGCCCCCGAAAGCTGGAATAGCAGGTGTATGCTACCACACCTGGCTACCTTTTCTATTTTCTTTTTCAAATGATTTTTTGTTCTTTTTTTATTTCAGGATCTATACAAAATATTAAGGTCAAATTGAAATGAGCATGTAACCCCAGTTATGCTTAATTTATCTGACATGGTTAAATAATACCTATGACAATGAATATTTTTCCTCATAATAACTTAAATATAATCTAAATTATAAAACTAAAGCTGAAGAATTAGAAAAATTTAATATAAAAATTCTAAGTATTTAATTGCATTGTATCTATTTGGCAATAACTTTAGTAGACATTTTCTATCTTAGGTATTTTACTTTTTCCTTAGTTTTTAATAGGAAGCAGCTATCAAAGGCTAGGCATCTAAAGAGCTGAGCAGACAGGGAATTACATGTTTGTTTTGTGAAATGGTTATAATAGCTAGAAATACATGATTAGGAAATAACACTGCCATGAAATATGAACATGGAAAGTCTCTGTACTATCTCCTCATAAGCACTTACCCTAGGATGCCCTTTCATATCATAAGAATTTCTAGATATATACTCAAAAAAATACATATCAAACCCTACCCTGGAAAGGTCTGAAATATTTCTCAAAGAATTAAGAGCAGAGACTTTGTAAGGTAAAAGTGCTTAAGAATCATTCGGAAAGCCCAATGACACTAAAAATGATTCCTTCATAGTCCTGAAATTTCTATATGAGAGAATCACTCTTGGTTCTATTATAGGCTAATAACCAATAATGTTAACCTATTATATATAATCATTATATAGCCACAGCTAAACTTAAGGTTTCTTGGTTAAACTATTCTCCTAGTAATTTGCTGGCCATGAGTCTTGAAACATCTATATAATTAAAATTTTCTCTCTCTCATTTATCTCTTTGTATAGAAACATTTTCATCTTGGTTATAAAATCTATTTTTTAATAGAATCATTTGAAATTAACTTCCAAGATAACCACTATCACAGGAATGTTCTGTTCGGTAAGTTAACGTGTTCTACACATATTTGTATTATGCAATTTCTGCACAGCCTGTCATGCCTTGAATATAGATTTTGTGCAGACATTTACAAAGAACAACAAAATCCATACTAAATTAAAGATGGTTAAAAGTATGTTGTTCAAGGATAAAGGTACAGCTCAAGGTAGGGTGTTTGCCTAAAACAAGCAAGGTCATGAATTTAGTTCCCAGGACAGAAGTAAAAGGGGTGTTTAAGTGACTTGTTTCTTTTGACAAAGTAAAGTGAACCTCAGTTAACAAATTCCCTTGGTTTCCATTGTTACAGTACCATTTAAAGGCACATAAAAAATTTTTTCTGTGTTAATCATTAATATAAGGGTGTTAGTTTTTATATTTCTGTTGATACATTGCCCAACCCACTAGCTCTTGGGGCCTCTTTTTGTATAAAGTAGAGATCTTTTCTACTACTTTCTACTTTTAATAGTAACATTTTGTACATTTTAATTAACTGTGTATATGGTAAAGTTGCTCTTTACACTCTCACGTTTAATTGTGTTTTTGTAGTAGTAGATGCTCAGTAAATACTTGTGACACAATTTGGTTAGTTGTAATAAAAATAAGAATCTAAAGGGCTATAAGTGAAGGACTAGGCTTAAAGTGCTCATCCACATTAAGGAGATGTATGTTACTCTTCTAAAATGTTGACAGTAGCTCAGCACCTATTGGATCAAGAGGTAAGTGACACTTCACCAAGCACACCCAGAGAGCCAGGTCTCCATGACCTAGGCCTTGGACACCCCTCACCTACTCACCTCTCCTACAAATCCAGACCATCAGGATAAAACCCTGCAGGACAGAACTCTGTTTTCTGGACACCCTTATCTACGTATCTTACCCCAAACCTCAATTCACTGAATCATCCAGTGATCACAGTGGCTAACTGAGACCCACAGACCACAGTACCTTTTGGATCAAGAGTGGATACCTGAGACTCACAGTTCCTCATCACCTTATTGGTTAAAGAGTGGCTACCTCACACCCATAGTTTGTTTGGACCTATTTAATCAAGAGTGGTACCTGATACCCACAATTCACCAGCACCTATTGGATCAAGAGCTCCTACAGGACCAAGAGCTTCTTCTGGACCAAGAGCTCATATTGGACAAAGATTGTATTTCTGAGACACAGAATCGTCGAGCTCTTATTGAACCAAGAACAGCTCACTATGAGACAGAGTACACTAGGTTTCCTGAGACAAAGGCATAGTTACAACAGATTGCACAAAAATCAGCTCCTTAGAATAGAGACAAATCTTGCATTAAACAAAGGAATCAATGGGTAAGAATACATATAATACCATAAAGAACAATATGGCACCACCAGAATCTGGTGATTCTACAACAAGATCTGATCATGACATCATAGAAAAAGCAGAAGGAGATAACCTTAGAGAACAACTTTATGAAGAAGATAGAGACCTTAAAAGAGAAAATAAACAACTCCCTGAAAGAAATAGAGAAAGAAACAAAAATTTAGATGAGATCAACAAATACCTTAAATTAAATTTAAAAAAAAAAAACAAGAGAAAGCAATATAACAGGCAAAGGAAGCATTTTAATATCTAAAAATTAAAATAGAAGCAATAAAGAAGGCACAAACCGAAGAAATGCTGGAAGTAGAAAATTTGAAGAAAGAAATTGGAACAACAGATGCAAGCATAAAAAACAGAATATAAGAGATGGAAGAGAGAATCTCTGGTGTGGAATACTTGATAATGGAAATAGATGTCAGTCAAAGAAAACACTAAAACTAAAAAAGCCACAATACAAAATGCCTAAGAAACATGGGAGACCATGAAAATATTAAACCTAAGAATTATAGGAATAGAAGAAGGAGAAGAAGAAGGAGGAGGAGGAGGAGGAGGAGAAGGAGGAGGAGGAGGAGAAGAAGAAGAGGAAGATCAGCTCAAAGGCATATATTCAACAAAATCATTAGAAAACTTGTCCAATCTAAAGAACAAAATGCTTATAAAGACACAAGAAGCTTACAGAACACCAAATAGACTAGACCCATTCCAAAAGTCTGCTTGCCACATAACAGTCAAGCCACATTACCAACAGAATAAAGAAAGAATATTAAGACCTGCAAAGGAAAAAGGTTGAGTAACGTATAAAGGCAGACCCATCAGAAAAATACCAGACTATTCAATGGAAAAACCAGAAGGTCTTGGTCAAATGCTATACAGACATTAAAAGACCACATTTGCTAGCTCAGACTACTATACCAAGCAAAAGTATCAATTAACATAGATGAAGTAAACAAGATATTTCACAGCAAAACCTGATATAAACACTACCTATCAACAAATCTAGCCCTACAGAAAACACTAGCGGGAAAACTCCAGCTTAAGAAAGCTAGATATACCCACAAAGCCACAAGCAATAGATACTCTCAAAGAGAAACACACACTACCACCAAAATTAACAGGAATTAAGAATTATTGGTAATTAGTATCCCTTAATATCAGTGAATTAAATCCACTCATAAAAAGACAAGATTAACACAATGGATATAAAAATAGAATTCATCCTTCTGCTGCATACAAGGGACACACTTCAACTTCAAAAACAGACATTGTCTCAGAATGAGAGACTGGGAAAATACATTCTAATCAAATGGACTTAAGAAACAAGCTGGTGTAACTATTCTAATATTTAACAAAATAAACTTGAAAGTGAAATCTAAAGAGATTAGGATGGACATTACTTTTTCATCTTAGGAAAAATCCATTAAGATGAAGTCTCAGTCCTAAACATTTATGCCCACAATACATTGATACCCACATATGTAAAAGAAACATTACTAAAGCTCAAATCTCACATCAAACCCTGCACATTAATAGTGGGAGATTTCAAAACACACTTTAACCAATGGATAGGTCAACCAGACAGAAACACAACAGAGAAATAAGGGAAAAGATGTTATGACTCAAATGGATGTAAGTGGTATATACAGAACTCTCCACCCAAACACAATGGACTATACCTTCTCAGCACCCATGAAACTTTCTATAAAATTGACCATATACTTGGTCATAAAGCAAACATAAATAGATACAAAAAATTAGAACAATCCCTTATGGATTAACAGATCACCATGGTCTAAAGTTAATGTTCAGCAACAACACAAACCACAGAAAGCCTACAAACCCATAGAAACTGAACATCTTTCAATTGAACCACCTTTGGGTCAAGGAAGAAGTAAAGAAAGAAATTAAGGACTTCTAGAATTCAATGAAAATGAATTTATAAAATATCCAAACTATGAGACACAATGCAAGTCGTGCTAACAGGAAAATTCATAGTACTGGATGCCTACATGAAAAACCTAGAGAATTCTAACACAAGAGACTTAACAGTACATCTGAAAGCTCTAGAACAATTAGGAGCAAACTCACCTAGAAGGAGTGGAAGGAGGGAAACAATCAAACGTAGAGCTGAAAATCAATAAAATTGAAGCAAAGAGAACAATACAAAACACCAATAAGTCAAAGAGTTGGTTCTTTGAGAAAGTCAAAAAGATATATGAACCCTTATCCAAACTAACCAAAAGGCAGAGAGAGAGACCAAATTAACAAAATTAGAATTAAAAGGGGGGATCTGGACATGTATCACTTACCAAAATTAAATTAAGACCCGATAAATGGCCTAAATAGACCTATAACACCCAAGTAAATAGAAGCTGTTATTAAAAGTCTCCCAAGCGCATGTGCACACACACACACACACACACACACACACACACACACACACACAAAGCCCAGCATAGAATTCTACAGTATTTTCAAAGGAGAACTAATACCAACATTCCTCAAATTGTTTCACACAAAAGAAACAGAAGCAACATTGCTGAAAACTCTTTTTATAAGGCTGCAGTTACCCAGATACCCAAGCCACACAAAGATGCGTTAAAGAAAGAGAATTACAGATCAATTTCTCTTATAAACATTGGTATAAAAATATTCAATAAAATACTAGCGAACAGAATTCAAGAATATATCAAAACAGTCATCCACCACGATCAAGTAGACTTCGTCCCAAAGATGCAGGGAGGGTTCAACATACTAGTGTTCAAAATTGCTAGTGTCTTCCATCATATAAATAAACTGAAAGAAAATAAAAAACATGGTCATCTCATTAGATGCTGAAAAATCCTTTGACAAAATCCAACACTCTTTCATGAGAAGAGTGCTGGAGAGATCAAGAATACAGGGATAATACCTAAATATAATAAAGGTAGTATACAGCAAGCCAGTAGTCAACATCAAATTAAATAGAAAGAAATTCAAAGCAATCCCACTAAAATTGGTAATAAGAGTAGGCTGTCCATCCTCTCCATATCTATTCAATATAGTTCTTAAGGTTTTAGCTAAAGCAATAAGAGAACAAAAGGAGATCAAGATCATACAAACCAGAAAGAAAGAAGTCAAACTATCATTATTTGCAGACAATATGATTGTGTACATAACTGACCTTCAAAATTCTACCAGGGAACTCTTTCTACAGCTGATAAACACCTTCAGCAATATAGCCAGATACAAGATTAACTAAAATAAAAAATATCAATGGCACTCCTATACACAAATGATAAAGGGGCTTAAAAATAAATCAGGGATGCATCACCCTTTACAATATTTGCAAATAGCATTAAATATCTTGGGGTAATCCTTACCAAAAAAGTGATAGACCTGTATAACAAGAACTTTAAGTCACTGAAAAAGGAAATTTAAGAAGATATTAGAAAATGGAAATATCTCCCATAATCTTGGATAGATAAGATCAACATAGTAAAATTAGAAGTCTTACCAAAAACAATCTATAGATTCAATGGAATCACTATCAAAAACCCTACACAATTCTTCACAGACCTTGAAATAATATTCAACTTTATATTGAAAAACAAAAGCCCAGGATTGTCCAATAATGCTGTTCAATAATAGAACTTTGGGAGACATCACTATCTCTGAGTCCAAGCTTTAATATAGAGCTACAGTAATAAAAACAGTTAGGTACTGGCTTGGAAATAGATTTGTGAATAAATGCAATCTAATTGAAGACCTTGACATTAATCCACACACTTATGAACACCTAATTTTTTGATAAAGAGGCCAAAAATACACAAAGAAAAAAGATAGTATCTTTAACAAATGGTTTTGGCATAACTGGATGGATGCATATAGAAGAATGCAAATAGAACCAAACCTATCACCCTGCACAAAACTCAAATCCAAGTGGCTAAACAACCTCAACATAAACCCAGCTACACTGAACCTGACAGATGAAAAAAATATGGGAAATACCATTGAACACATTGGCACAAAGGATGACTTTCTAAATATAACACTAGTAGTAGACCATGACTGAAGCAATTAATAAATGGAACTTCTAAAACTGAGGAACTTCTATATGGCAAAGGACATGGTCAATAAAATAAAACAACAGCCTACAGAATGGGAAAGATATTTACTAACCCTACATTTGACAGAGGACTAGTCTGTAAAATATATATAGAACTCAAGAAACTAGGGGTCAAAAACCCAAAGAACCTAAGTGAAAAATTGGGTTCAGAACTAAATGAAGAACTCTCAACAGAAGAACTCCAAATGATGGAAAGACACTTAACAAACTGTTCAATATCCTTATTCATCAAACAAATGGAAATTAAAACATCTCTGAGCTACCATCTTACACCAATCAGAATGACTCAGATCAAAAACACAGATAACAACCTATGCTGAAAAGGATGTGGAGCAAGGGGAACACTCCTCCATTGCTGGTGAGAGTATAAAACTTGTACAGCCACTTTGGAAATCAGTATGGTGATTCCACAGAAAACTAGGAATCAATCTACCCAATGATCAAGCAATACCACTATTGGGTATATACCCAAGAATGTACGTTCTTACCCCTTAGGGTATTATCTCAGCTATGTTTATAGCAGTATTATTCATAATACCCAGTACTGGAAAAGAACCTAGATGACCCTCAACTGAAGAATGAATTAAAAATTGTGGTACATTTACACAACGGAGTACTACTTCACAGTAAAAATAAATAAATAAATAAATAAATAAATACATACATACATACATACATACATACATACATACATACATACATAAATAGCATCCTAAATTTGCAGACAAATGCATGGACCTAGAAAGTATCATACTGAGTGACGTATAACAGACCCAGAAAGACAGACATGGTATGTATTGACTCTTAAGTGGATTTCAGAAATAAAGCAAAGGATAACCAGGTTAACCATCACCCCAACAGCTAGGTAACAGGAGAAAGTTAAGAGAGACATTCATAGATCCTCTTGGGAAGGGGAGATAGAGATCTCCTGAGAAAATTGTGATCACGGGGATAGGCAGCAAGGGGAGGTGAGAAGAGAAAATGAGAGAATGAGATTGTGTGAGGGGGAGCAACAGATAGCAAGAGCAAAGAAGTTGATATCCTGATAAAACGAGCCATTGTGGGATTAAAGAGAAACCTGATACTAGGGTATACCCCGGATGAACCCAGCTAGGACTCCAAACAATAGTGGAGAGGGTGCCCAGCTGGTCTTTTTCTGTTATCATATGAATGATCACCCTAATTGCCATATAGACTCGTCATCCAGCAGCTGATGGAGACAGATGCAGAGATTCATAGCTAAACACCAGGTCGGGCTGAAGAGAGAGGAGAGATTTGCATAATTGGAAAGTTTGGGATCACGATGGGGAGACCCATGGAGTAGGCAGTCCTATGCTGTTTACAGGCTGAAATAAGAGCTGATAAACGCTTATGGAACAGATCTGGATCCTCTGAATGTGGATGAGGGTCAAAGGTATAGACAGATCCTGGAGCTTTTTGCACTCGGACAAGAGTCTATCTTGAAGCCCATGCTTGGGGGAGGGACTCGGTCCTACCTCTACTGAATATGAAAGACTGAATTGACTACCTTGGGATTCCTTGTCTTCTTTGTGGAGTGAAGTGGGGAGGTGGAGGCTGAGGGAGGAGTGGGAGAAGGGGCAGGAGAGGAAGCAGAAGCGGGTATGAGAAAGAATTTAAATTAAAAAAATTTGTTGACAGCATTTTTGCTGTATGGTTTCAGGAAGAAAGCTTTGTGGAGTAGTATAATTATTGTAAATTATTGTATTTACTTTTGTTATTAAAGATACAGATATCCTCAGAATTTGGCTTGATAAGACACTTGTGAATGTGAGTTAGGGGATCTCTCCGGTTCCTAGACATATTGGGCAATGTAGTTCACTGTTGTTTCAAAAATAAAATTTAAACAAAAGAAAAAGAAGTTCATTTACATATCTTTTGATGTAAAAATTTTTATTCAGTACATTATATTTTTTGGGGAAAATTACCTATTTGAAGATCTTAAGGGCTTGTTGATTAGAGTGTTGTGGTTAGGAAGTACTCGAGCATTGTATATGCACAGGTAAATGATCTAGGGCTATCTTAGGCTCCTTAATATTTTATTGCTCACTTCTTAATTTACCATATTTTCTGCCATCAGGTAAAATACACAGGTTGTATAAAGACTAATTTTCTCCAATCCAAAAGCCAAGAGCATAATCAAATAACTCCTAAAACCTCCACCAGAGGTGTCCTTGCTTTACTGTGAGCCATCTTCGACCTGCTGTCTCCATTAATGTGAGTGAGTGATCATGCCCTGATTCATGACTTTGTTTTGTTTTGTAAATATAAAGTGCTCATAAAATGATTTCCATGTTGGAATTTGTTAATTTCAGCAACTTGAATCTATGTTCCCAGGTCATGGTTACTCAATTGCCTAAGAAGAAACACTTCAACCCTCAGTGAAACTTGGACTCTATTTGAACCAACAATTTCATGAATCAATTACTTTATTTTAAAACCAATATTACTTCTCCATAATGTACTAGTTAAGCAAATCAATAAATAAAATAATGAGTTAGTAAAAAACATGTTATTTCATTGTGCAAAATTAAAAATAACTAACAAAGTATATAAAATGTCTTACATTACTAATTTACAACAAAGGATATGGAGAACTACTGTTTTCTATCATAAAATTCTTGTTGAAAGCACTTTCCAAACTCCAAACTTGACATAGGAAATGAATATTCATATTTATTAATTTAAACTTAAAATATGTCTAGTGTTTAAAAATTAAAAATAGTTTTATGTAGATTATGCTTTAGAGTTTTTCTCTACTACCCTATCCTAATGGAGGTTATTAGCTAAGTTTTATCATGAATATTTAATGTTATAATCTGTGATATTTTTAGCTTCTAAGTTATGACAATATACATTGAATAAATCAGTGATCTGTGTCATCTTTTTGTGTTTTCCCAGAGAAAGAAAACACACACACACACACACACACACACACACACAATGCATATAAATATACATATATAATTTCTTCATGTTTGTTATTCACAAGGAAGAAATCAGTCATAAATTTAACTGAAAATTAAGTATCAAAAGCAATTTCCTAAGTTAGCAACAAGTAGGCTCTTGTTTTTCTATTCTATTTTGTTTTTGTATACTGCTATACTTAGATAATTATGTTGCTCATGACATAATTACTATGAAATGCTATTCACTTTTTGTGTAGAGAATAGAAGTTATGCCAGTATTTTAAAAAAAATACTCTGTATACTGCATTATAAAATTCTAAGTCACCTTTAGCACTTTTTTTTTTAGCTTTTAGTAGTTGACAATTTTGTAAGTATATGCAATCATATGATGGCAACATTTATTTATCTTTTAATATATCTGGATAGGCAAAAATATTGTGATGTCTGTTTGTAAGTGGGCTCATCAAAATTGCTATAATTACACAGGACTATACTCTTCATATAAAACACACATACACTGAGATTATACAAAAGCTTATAACACAAATTTGATTTAGATGAGGTAAGTCATTTGCAAGTTCTCCAATAGTTTGGGATGGCCATGATCAAACCTGAACTATATTTATGCACCTAAAATCTGCCCCTGCCTGTCCTTTAATATTACCACAGAGGATTAGGGATGGGTGAACCTAGCTATGTTTTGGGTTTGTCAAACATCTTGAACTACTTTTTCAATGTTCTGGGTTAGGCAAAACCCAAAATGTGTTTTGCCAAGCACAGTTTCTCTTAATTTTAAAACCCAGGAGTATTTTAAGGTAAATTTAGTCCATATGGTTCTGATTCATTTACACTAAACTCATCAAAATGTTCTGTCTTAAGAGTTATTTGATGTGCAAGAAGCTTTTTGAATATTTTATAAGCAGTTTAAAATCCTATGCATTGGCCAAGAGCAAGTGAACTCAAATTCTAAAGTGACCAAGCTCGGTTACAGAATTGAAAAACCAAGGCTGTACAAAGGTTCTAAACTTGGCTACACATGGTTTAATCCATGGTAAGAACATATATTAACTTTTTTCCAGAACATAGATTGTGTAATACAATGAGTAGTGAACAAAATGCAAAATAGGGCATGGAAATATGAAGAAGCCAAGTGACAAATAATTCGAAGCAGATTGAATGTCTGTTCTTTAGCAAGAAGCATGCCTAGGCTGACATAATGGAGGATGACACCGCATCTGTTTTTATTTTTCTCTCCTTGGGGAGGACTTTCTTCTTTTTTTGGACTGAATTTGGTTTTATTCTGCAAGGTTCTCTCCTATTTGTATCTCTGAGGTAATAAGAGAACATATAGCTAGTATTTCAATGCTGACACTAAGAAGAAAAATAAATGATATTTAATACTATAAATAAATGGAAGATAGTCTCTTGTCATAAAAAAATCTATAATAGAACTCACTATATTTATCAGGATTTCATCATACTATTTTATATAACATTTAGATTTCTGCAAAGGAATGATGGCTAATTGAGATTTGCTATAAACTTTGATACTCAATTCACAGCTCAAATTGACCATCAAAATCCCATTACTTATGTATTTAGACTAGCTAGTGCCTATTGAAATTTGCTACAACCTATTGACTACATTTCTAAATACTTTTCTCCCACCATTATTTCTTTCTATATGACTAAGGATAAAATTATATGAAAATAGATTTGAAAGTGACAATAATTATGGGATGTAATGTGAAAAACGAAGAAAACATAAAAACAGAGTTCAGAATAAGACATTGCCAAAGAGGAGCAATTTATCACAGACTAAAAGGTTGGAATCGTGTTCTTACTTTGCAGTTATGCAAATGTCTAAATGCCAGACCCAGACATTGAATGAGGTTGAATAAGCATCAATAACTGTTTTTGCATAAACTCTGACAGTTGCTCTTGAGGAAAGCTTGTTTTTCCTACTGTTGTTGGCTTCAGGAACATTTTAGTGGCTTTCAAAATATTCTGTTGTAATAGAACACAAATGATAATAAACATCTTTATCCTTATTATCTCAACTATTCTATCTACAGTCTCTCTCTGCATTTTCTCAAGAACATTAGGGATCAACAAAGAAGATGCCATTGAAGACTCTGAGGTAAGAACCATGTAATATAATGGGATTGATAGACTCTGAGGTAAGAACCATGTAATATAATGGGATTGATAGACTCTGAGGTAAGAACCATGTAATATAATGGGATTGATTCCTGAGTAAAGCAATCCACTCAAATATTTCTATTCTTGTATTTTGCTTATAAACAATATCTATTTTAATATGCCATGCAAAGATAATAACTTTTAACAGTAATATTTCTTTTAATTTATTATTTAACAATTAATTAAAATTATATATACATGTAAGTATAGAGGTATATAAGAATGTTAAAAGCTTTTAAGCCTGTTTTAAAATTAAAATTTACCCTTTGAACATTGAGGACAATCCCAAAGTCCATTGGGATGAATGGACTACAGAGAGGAAAGTCTTTGTTATCAAGGTCAGCATCCTCTGAAGACCATACCAGATGGTGACTTGTACTACCTCCTAGACATGCCAGAACACATCACTGTGAACTACACTTGTCTTATTGATAAATTACCCAATCTTAGATGATTTGTCATATAAAAATGAATTAAAATGCTTGAACGGCTTAAAGTTAAATAAACTTTAAAGCCAAATAATTGTCAAACGAATGATACCTGTAAGATTTAAAGCCTGCTTTCATTGAACTTCTCAGTGATGGACTCTCTCACCTGAATATTCAGTTCACATTCCATTATGTTCAGGTCTTTGCTATGGAAACTTAGCTAGATGACAGCTTTGGGTGGTTCCTTCAAATATTAATCTTACTGTTTCTGTGATGATACTTTGTAGCTATAGTTACAAACTATAATTCATCATTTTGGGTAAGAAAAGTACCCTGTATTTACAAATGAGCTTGAACCAATCTTTTGGAAGGAGGGAAGCACATAGCTTGGGATTCTCATAGAAGGGAGAAATTTGTGTGGGAAACAATGAAATCTTTAACTATGACTTCCAACCTGCCATACCTGTCCTCCCACCCTGTAGATTTTAGATGTACCTACCGGACTTCAGTGCATCCGTCAAGTAGAATAATCTTTATTGTATTGCTATCCTCTACTTTCTGCGTAGGGTATTCTTGTCTAACACTTCGCACATATTCACTTGTATAATATTTACTTGTATCTGCTTATATAAACATAAGGTCTATATTCACTCATCAAATACTTGTTAAGGATTTCTGTCTTTTGAGCATCGTTCTAGGTATCTGCAAAGAGCAAATTAGCTTTGTCACTGTCATCAATGAAGTACTAAAAGCTTGTTCCTTAGAATTTTTATGAATCTGCTCATCACATAATAATCAAGCCACTAAACCTACAGAACAAAGAAAAAATACTAAGAGTTGCAAAGGAAAAAGGTCAAATTACCTATAAAGGGAGACCCATCAGAATAACACCTGACTATTCAGTGAAAACAATAAAAGCAAGAAGGTCATGGTCAGATATTATACAGACACTAAAAGAGAATGGCTGCCAGCCCAGACTACTATACCCAGCAAAACTATCAGTCACCATAAGTGGGTTAAACAAGATATTTCATGACAAAACCAGACTTAAACACCACCTATCCACAAATCCAGCCTTATAAAAAGTGCTACAGAGAAAACTCTAACCTTAGAAAACCAGATACACCCATGAAACCACAAATAATAAAAACTCCCACAGAAAGAAAACCCAAAGAATGGAAATACACACAATCTACCACCAAAAATGATAGGAAATAACAATCATTGGTCATTAATACCCCTTAATATTAATGGACTCAATTCATCTATAAAAAGACACGATGGATAAAAAGAGAGAAGCTGTCCTTCTGCTGTATAAAAGAAACATACCTCAATTTTAAAGACAGATATAGGCTCAGAGTAAGGGTTGGGAAAAGACTTTCTAATCAAATGGTCCTAAGAAACAAGCTGGTATAACCATCCTATAATCTAACATAATAGACATCAAACTAAAAGAGACCAGGACTAACATTACTTATTCATCTCAGGAAAAATTCCCCAAGATGAAGCCTCATCCTGAATATTTATTCCCCCAACACAAAGGTACCTACATATATAAAAGAAACACTACTAAAGCTTAAACTTCACATCAAACCCCACACACTAATATTGATGTCTCCTGACTTCAATACCACACTTTAACCCTTGGATAGGTCAATCAGACAGAAACTTAACAGAAAAATAAGGGATCTAGCCATTCTTATGACCCAAATGGACTTAATATATATATATATATATATATATATATATATATATATATATATATATATATATACAGATCCTTCTACCCAAACACAAAGGAATATACATATTTCTCAGAACCCCATGGAACTTTCTTAAAACTGACCATATACTCAGTCATAAAGCAAATATCAATAAATACAAAAAATGGGAGTAACTCCTTGTATCATATCAGACCACGATGGTCTAAAATTAGACAAAAACAAAAATCACAGAAAGCCTAAAAATTCATAAAAACTGAACGTCACTCAGTTGAACCACCTTTGGGTCAAGGAAGAAATTAAGAAATAAATCAAAGACTTCCTAGAATTTAATGAAAATAAATCTGCAACATACCCAAACTTATGGAACACAATGAAAGCAGTGTTAAGATGAAAACTCATAGCACTAGATGCCTATAGGAAAAACCTGAAGAAATCTCACACAAGAGACATAACAGTCCAGCTGAAGGCTTTAGAACAATGAGAAGGAGACTCACCTAGAAGGAGTATATGGCAGGAAATAATCAAATTTAAGGCTGAAATCAATACAATAGAAACAAAGAGAACAAATACAAAGAATCAATGAATCGAAGAGTTGATTCTTTGAGAAAGTGAACAAGATAGATAAACCTTTATCCAAACTAACCAAGAAGAAGAGAAAGAATCAAAGATCCTGACATCAGCCAACATACCTATGAACACCTAATTTTTGACAAAGAGGGCAAAAATATTCAATGGAAAAAAGATAGTATCTACAACAAATGGTGCTGGCATAACTGGATGGTAGTACGTAGAAGAATGCAAATAGATCTAAACTCATCACCCTGCACCACAAAACTCAAATTCAAGTTGATCAAATACCTCAACATAGACCCAGCTACACTGAACTTGATATAAATGAAAATGGGAAATACCCTTCAATGCATTGGAACAGGTGACCACTTCCTACATACAACAACAGTAGCCCATACATAAAAAAAGCAAGTGGGACCTCCTGAAACTGAGAAACTTCTGTAAAGCAAGGGACACAGTCAATAAGACAAAACGATAGCCTGGAGAATGGGAAAAGATATTCACCAATGTAGTAAGAGGTTTCTGGCCCGGACTTTTGGGCCTAGCCTCAAGGTTTAAACCCATAGGCCCACAGACCTGCAGAGACACACTGATGTTTTCAATAGTTTTCAGCTGATTGGCCTAAGGCCCAGACATATAACTTGCTAACTCTTTGCCCTTAATCTAACCCATGACTCTTAACCTGTTCAGCCATGGGGCTTGGTACCTTTTCTTACAGCAGCATAGTTGTCCTCTGCTTCTTTTGGCTTCTCTCTGGTACTCTGCTCTGTGCTTCCTGTTCTCAGAGTTTTCTTAGTCTTGTAACCATGCCCATACTTCCTGCCTGCCTTTGGCCAATTAGCGCTTCTTGTTAAACCAGTGGGTGGGACAATTATTTACAATGAAATAACACAATCTCCCATACACCAGCCCTACATATGAAGAGGACTGATCTCCAAAATATATAGATAACTCAAGAATCTGGTTTCCCAAACCCTAAATATCCCAATCAAAAATGGGCTCCAAGGCTAAAAAGGGAATTCTCCACAGAAGAATTACAAATGGCTTAAAGGCACTTAAAAAACTACTCAACATCTTTAACCATCAGAGAAATGCAAGTCAAAACAATTTTGAGATACCACCTTACACCTGTCAGAATGGCTAAGATCAAAAGCACAGATGACAGCCTATGCTGGAGAGGATGAGGAGCAAAAGGAACACTCTTCCACTGTTATTGGGAGTGTAAACTTGTACAGCCACTCTGGAACGCAGTATGGCAGTTCCTTATAAAATGGGGAATGAAACTCCCCCAAGGATCCAGCAATACCACTCTTGGGCATATACCCAAAGCAGAATTATTCATAATAGCAAGAACCTGGAAACAACCTAGATGCCCCTCAAATGAAAACGGATTAACAAACTGTGTTATATCTACCCAATGGAGTACTACTCAGCAGTAAAAAGAAATGACATCCTAAAAGTTTCAGGCAAATGGATGGACTTGGAGAATATCCTTTCGAGTGAGGTATCACAAGCCCAGAAAGAGCGGCATGGGATGTACTGACTCATTAGTGGATTTTAGACAAAAGCAAAGAATACCCACTCTGCAAACCATAAAGCCCTGAACAGCTTGAGATCAGAAGAAACTTAAGAGAGACATTCAGGGATCTCCCAAGAAGAGAAAATAGAGAAGATCTCCTTAGCAAATTGGGATCATAACGGGTTGTAACCATGAAGAGGTGGGAACAAATCATGAGAGAAGGAGATGATTGAGTGAGAGGAGCAACAAGGAGGGAGATAGAAAGAGACGGAAATCTCGATAGAGGAAGCCAGTGTGGGGTTGGAAAGAGACTGAATGCTAGGGAAACCTCCAAGAACTCACAGGATGTCCCTGGCTAGGATTCCAACCAATAGTGAAGGGGTTGCTTTAACAGGACTTCCCTATGATCAAATGAATAGCCACTCTAAATGTCATCACAGAACCTACATCTAACAAAAAACAGAGGTGGAGGCAGAGATCCACGAAAAATACACCCACAGAGTTCAAATGAGGACAGGTGTCACTTGTTTGTCACTTGTTTTATTTTTCAATCCCAGAAGGAAAAATGAATCCTTGAAGGACATGATATTCAACTTGTTTCAAATTTATTGGCTTTGATTCATCAGGGGAAAACAGTTCCAATCAAAGATATCAGGGAGGAGCAGCCCACCGTGTGATGAGTAAGACATAAGTCACCCAAGTCCAGAAATAAGATAGTGGATTGTAAGTGTGATTTGAGATATCTTTGGAGACAATAACAGACTTCTATTAAAAACGTTAACTTTTCATAAATACTTTTAAATTGGCCCAAACTCAAGAGGAATATAATCAGAGGAAGGGTGTGCCTAATTTCCCAACCTTCCCTAAATTGAAGGTCAAAACAAAAGGGCCCTGTGCTTAATTTCTACTGTTCTACAAAGATATTTACAAATGTCAACAAGTTTCCAGAAGTAGTATCTATTTGGACAATTTCTCTATGACCATCTTGAAAGAGTTAATTTATTGCTACAGAAAGAACCAATGGTAATTTATGTCAAAAATTACTACTTATTGTTATTTTTGTGAAGAATAGCCATGAAAAGTCTACTGATTTTTGAGTAAATTTTCAAGGTTGTGAATGTTTTAGTTATCATAAATTTATTTTATAACTATTTACATACTTTTAACAGTTTAAATATTTGTACTTAATTTAATTTTCTAAAATATTGAATATTTAGCATTCATCACTTAAGCATCTATCTATAAATCATCAGTATCTATTGAACTTCTCTATTCAAATCACTGTTTTTCTACCAGAGATAAAAATGGGACCCATTCTCGGATGCTACAATAAATATTTCTAATTTCTACTTTTCTTTGAAAAATTAATTCTATACTATTTAACAATGCTTGGATTCTTATTAACTCTCATGGAAAGGATTATACATTGGATAAATAAAAAAAGACCAATGACTCTCAAAATAACTTTTAACTTTCTAAGTGCAACACATACACACACACACACACACACACACACACACACACACACACACACACACACACACCACTTTACAGTTAGATAGGGCTATGTTTGCTTTTCTTCCTTGGCAGCTTGCATAGAACCTTCCCAAGAGCTTTCCAGGCTTTGCTCAGTTTAATTTCTCCATATATCATACAGTATCTGAAGTGCATGTTATCTTTTAGCAATAAGTAATTGCCTTCACAGCAGTGTTAACAGTTTACTGCTTTGGGGTGTCTCTGAGTCTCTTGGGCTCCCCAAATTGAAGGGAGTTTTGAGGGAGATTATGTTGTTCCATTGTAAATAATTGTCCCACCCACTGGTTTAATAAAAAGCGCTGATTGGCCAAAGGCAGGCAGGAAGTATGGGCGGATTTACCAGACTAAGAAAACTCTGAGAACAGAAAGCACAGAGCAGAATGCCAGAGAGAAGCCAGAAGAAGCAGAGGACAACCATGCTGCTGTGAGAAAAGGTACCAAGCCACATGGCTGAACAGGTTAAGAGTCATGGGTTAGATTAAGGGTTAGCAAGCTGTATGCTTCAGCCTTAGGATGATCAGCCTAAAACAATTGTAATCATCTGTGTGTCTCTGTGGGTCTGCAGGTCTGTGGGTCTGTGGGCCTAAACCTTGAGGCTAGGCCTGAAAGTCCGGGCCAGAAACCTCGTACTACAGAGTTTTCCTCAACTGGTACTCTAGTTTTGTTAGACAGTCAGTGGCTTTTGGAGTCAGCATTTTTACTCTGACTAGAAACACATACACACACATACACACACACACACACACACACACACACACACACACACACACACACACACACACACACACACACACACAAGTAAGCTTTAAAATGACCTATTTCCTCTGGGGCTTGTAGACGTCATTAGTGTCATTTCTCTCTCCTCCTCTCTTACCCTGTACTCTAGCTACCCGTCTCCTCAGGTAAAGGTCCCTTTTCATTTCCCCCTACTTCCTAGCACCCCTGTCCTATTGACCCAGTCTGTGAGTTCATTGTCCCCTTCCCCATGGTCTTTTTTCTACATTTTTGGCTTCTGTAATTACTTTAGAATATATACCCAAGCATGATTCAGAGAGAACATGTAGTGTCTGTCTTTCTGGTCTGGGTTACTCCACTCTGTATAATGTTTTCCGGTTTTATCTATTCACCTGTGAGTTGCATGGTTTCATTTTTCTTTACAGCTGAATACAATTCGTCTGTGTATGACATTTTCATTACTCACCCATCAATTGAAGGGCATTCAGGTTCTTTCCATTTCCTTGTTATTGTGAATAGAGTAGAAATAAACATGTCATTGTAGTAGAATCTCAGATCCTCTCAGATCCTTTGGATGTATGTAACAGAGTAAAATATTTGTGTTAAATACTATTGTGAATGGAGTGGCAATAAATACGTCATTGCAGTAGAATATCCAATCCCTTGGCTGTGTGTAATGGAGTACAATACTTGTGCTAGATGGTAGAACTCCTTTTAGCTTTTCAGCATTCTCCACACTAAATTGCAATGTCAATTTGCAATCCCATCAACAGCCAATGAAGTTTCCCCTTTCCTTCATCTTCACCAGCATTTAGTACAAATTATTTTCTTGTTCCTAGCCATTCTGACTGGGTTAGGCGAAATCTCAAAGCAGTCCTAATTTACTCTGATTGGTAAGAATATTGAATACTTTAAAAGATATTTGTTAATCATTTTTATTTCATTTCTGAGAACTCTATTTGTATGTATAATCCCCCATATAAGCACATGTATGAGAGAAAGAGACTACAATAGTATTTATGGAATAGATTTTGAAATGGAATGAGGGGAAATTGAAGGAACTATAATGTGGAGTGGGAGGTATAAAATGCTGTAAAGTGTTTATGTACAAAAGTCTCCAAATTAAAAAAAAACACAAATAAATATAACCCACAAAAATTAACCAATAAAACAAAAACACACACTAAAGTCATTTTACAAACTACTTTCTTTTGGGTTTTCTTCTCAACAAGTGTGCTCCCAACAGGTAAAATGATTAATGATAAATTATTACTGGGGATGCAGTAAGAAAGAAAAATCTGTAAGCAGTTACAGAACAATGGAATCCCAAGTCTTCAACAACTTGGCCCATAAGGAAACAATCATGGCAGATCATCAGCACAAACTTGTTTGATAAGGTTGTGCAACATCTAATTATATTCCTCATCTCACTGGATGAAGAGGCTACACAAACGTCATAGATGTGGTCTCCAGTGAAGCCTTTGAAACAGTGAGTGGATCATGAACTTTTACTTACAAATTAATTGTAATTCCCTTGGATGAGGACTGAGTCACATGGATTGGGAATTGGCTGAAAGATCGTAAACAGAAACTCAAGATGCCAATGCACTCGGCTGAAAATACTGCAGAAGGGTTTCCCAATGGTCAAAGCTTTAAAAATGTCTACTGGTTATAAAAGTATCAAAGCTCTTAGAAGTGGAAACATTTTCAGAAGTACTGAATGAAACAAATATAGAAACTTCTTAGGCATAATATAGGATTCCATGCAAATTAACATCTAATTTAGAATTTGAGTTGAATCTGCATGTTGTAAATACTTACCAATAAAAAATGGATACATCCTGTTCAGATAAAGGCTGATGCCATTAAGCATGAGCATTTTAAATATTCCCTAGATACTAGTAATTCTTCCATGATTATTAATTTCAGTAGCATTTCTATTAGAAATGTAGAAAAGAAATAAACTACAATTTAATTTTATACATTTATGCTAGCCATTTGTTTAATCTTAAAAATGGTCATAATGGATTTGTATTGATTTTAATGAATTGAAAATATAATAGTCATAATGCACATCTGCAGCAGATGCACAACTATGAGACTATAACTCAGAGGCAGGAATTTTTACTAAGGTAACCTCTCCAGATTTATGATGAAATATTAGAAGTTTTTGAAATGTTCACTGCAAGACAATATGTAGTTATATAGTAATGTTTCTTAATTTGGCATATTAGGTGATATAAGCAGCCAATTTCATAACATGAATATTACTTAAAACATGTGTAAGTGACAACATGGAAATTACAGGTAACATTTTGGGAAATGATTCAATGTGTAGAAAAGAGTGAATTTTTCTTTTTTTATTTGCAGGGCAAAGGCCAATATTGACCAGGCGGTGTTGATGCTCACCTTAAATCTCAGTACTGGGGATGCAGAGACTAGAAGGTCTCTGTTGAGTTTGAGCTCAGCACGATCTATAGTAAGTCTCAGGGAAGCCAGGGCTGCATAAAGAAACCCTTTTGACATAAACCAATAATAAATAAATTCTAAAAAAGGAAAAAGAAGTGAAAGTAATAAAGAGAGAGAGAAAGAAAGGGGCCAGTATTGCCTTAACTACTGAACAGGATACGTTTTTAGTGACAGATAAAATTAGGTATTACTGAAATGACACAGTTAAAACCACGATGAACAATATTTAAATGGCAAAAAACGGTAATTTGTAATGCAATCTAAAACTTCCCCAGTTATTTAAGCAATATTTTATTAAATTCTGTTTTATCAAGTGAAAGCACTAATGGGTATTTTAAAGTTTTGGTTTAATAGGTTTAATTTATTGCTATTATTTGTGTGGAATAGTGGTGGTAAGTGGTAGGGGTGTGTGTGTGTGTGTGTGTGTGTGTGTATTCAAATAAATTTTAGGTCCCCAAGAAGGCCAGAGCACATTGGATCCTTCAAAGCTGGAATCCTAGGCACTTGTGAGATGCCCAACATAAATATGGAGAAACTTTGGTCTTCTGCAAGAGTAATACATGTTCTTAACTTTTCAACTATCTCCCTATCCCCTTTATTAGGTTTAGAACACTGAATTGATACATTCTAATTAATAACCCACCCATATTTGTATTAATACAGAATAAAATAATATACTAAGTCCAGAACAGAAAAAATTTCATCACCATGAGATATTCTTTTAGGGGAAAAGGACAAATTTGTTGCTCTGAACTCAATTATGAGTTGAATAAATATCCCTGCTTAAAGCCCTTATAACAATTTCTTTTCATTTACAGTAACGAAAGGGATGAAGATATGACATGTGATGTAGTATCCTCTGGGGAGAAGGCAAATTAAAAATATTTCATCCAAGCAGAAGCAATGGAATTGTTTGCACAACAGGATCCCAAAGGGGAAAGTGGGATTTCCATCCCTGATTGCTCATTTTAACTCTGAGAGTGCTGAGGCCAGCATTCTATTCTCACTGGGGAGATTGCTTGACCTGTCATGACTTTTTCATTCATTTCTATTTACATGATTTTGATGTCCTAATAATCATTGTTTTGGAGAACATTTTGCAGGCAACTTTTAGTGATGTCCTTGGGGGTTTGTTTGGCTACATTTGGCTAGAGTTGAACTGTCATATCCTAATATGGTGAGGTTAGGAAAGTGCCTGCCATTGAACCCTGTCCTTTTCCAGGGATTTTCTGCTTGAACAGGCAATTTCAGTCAGTCCTTGATCTGAGAGAGGAAATGTGAGCATTATAATTTACCTATTGTTTTCAATCAAACAGTGCTAGTGCTTTTTATATACAAACAACTGTCTCAAAATAATAATTATACATTTCAATAAAATCCTAACAATTACATTACTTCTTTCTTGAAATCCAAAAACATGCAATGGTCTACTAATTCATTCACTCTTGATATTTCCTAAGCGCTGGCTGTAATAGTGGTAGACATTGAAGACAATTATACACATAGTTGATGATATTAAAGATCAAAAACAGGAAAAAATCTGATAGAGTAAATGTTCATATCCATCTACAAATCTATGTATTGGCATCCTAATCCCTAAGGTGAGGTTCCTGGTGCTGAGTAGATCATGGGAAAATGGTCTCATGAATGGGATTGTTGAATTCCATGTCTTAAACCAGTGTCTCTTAATAGTGTATCCACAAAGACTAGGACCCCAAACTGGCAGTATTAAGAGGTATTCTAGTCTTGAACAGGCATAGCCTCGTAGAACTCTCTCGTCTACCTCTCAGTATCTCTATGAATGTTGGCTTGAGCTAAGGTGTTTGACCCTCTGTGAGTTCACACATGATGCTCAGTCCTCACCAGATTCTCGCATGAATCACACCCTCTCCCATAACGAAACTTCAGATTTAAACTCATCAAACTGTTAGCTAAGTAAAACGTTTGCCTTTATGATTTGACTGCCTCAAGTATTTCACTCCACTATCATGAGGTTAGTATAATAATTTTAAACAGATTTCCAAGACAGACCTAAGACCTCTTTTTCAAAAGATTTTTTCATTAAAATGTTTCTTTTTCATTTTACATACCAACCACAGTTCCCCCCTCCCCCTCTCGCTTTACTCCCCACCAGCTTCTCCCCACCCCACTCTTGTTTACTCCACAGAGCGGGTAAGGCCTCTCATGGTAAGTCAACAAAGCCTGGCATATCAAGTTGAGGCAGGATCAAGTCCTTCTTCCTGTATCAAGGCTGAGCAAGGTGTCCTACTATAGGGTATGAGCTCTAAAATGTCAGTTAATGCACTCGGGATAAATTCTGGTCCCACTGACAGTGGTCACACAAACTGCCCAAGCCACACAATTGTCATTCACATTCTAGAGAGAGCCTTCCTGATATGTCATTACTGGGTTGTAAAAAGGCAAGAAATGACAAGAGGCTGCACATAATGTATGTAAAACAGTACAAATGCCACTTCTGTGGGTAACAACCATGTAGAGTATTGCCCCTTAAAAATCTCATCTCTTAATATTACAAAACGAATTTCAACATGAGCAAATCCCAAAGTTTCACTACAGTACAATTCCCAGATACACGTCATGTGGGCTGTGTTACTCAGATGGGAAAAGGATGACCAAAGGACAGAATCAATAAACATAGGAAGAACTAAGTGGAATCAAGAAATGTTGAGGAGTAAAGTAAATAGAGATTGAATGGACATGGGGAGTGGGGTACATTGTCAAGTGAATGTTGCCACCACTAAGCTATGATACAGAAGGAAGCACCAGTTTCTGGTGAAAAAAAGAGGCAGTTTCTAGAGGCAGGTAGACAAATGCTGAATTTGAGGTATCATGAAACTAGTAAACATATATGTGAGTTTGCAAATGGAGAGGGAAATTTGGTTCAGGTATGTTTTTTGAAAAGGGGATAACTGAGGCTGGGAGATGGAAGGGCACTAAAAGAGGAAGGGTATACTGAATTCAGGGGAGCACTAAGCATCCCTGGAAGGTCATAAGGAAATGAAGATTGGCTATGAGGGCATTGTAAAAAGCGTGAAATACCACCACCAGACAGCACATTTAGAAGGTAGGTCAATGTATGGAACAAAAACTGCAGATTTCTAAAATTAGTTTTATGATCTCATCCTGTAAAATCTGAAAACTAACTACTCATTTTCTGTTTGGAGGCCACATTCAAACACTATATAGCCATTCAACTTGTGTGTGTGTGTGTGTGTGTGTGTGTGTGTGTGTGTGTGTGTGTGTGTGTGTGTGTGTGTGTGTGTGTGTATGTGTGTATGTATGTATGTATGTATGTATGTATGTATGTATGTATGTATGTTTATTAAAAGATGTCTACAGGAACAGATTTTTCCGAGTTATTTTGGTAATATGTGCTTTAGTTTATCTTTTATTGAGAACTTGTAAAGTTAAATGATACAGAACTGTGAACACCCTGAGTTCATGGAGTAAATCTGTTAAAATTTATTTTATGCTTCTGCATACATACACAAGATGGGTGTGGAATGGATTTTAAGGAGAATGCTGTCCCTCAGTTAGGCTTTATAATGTTGTGATATATAATATGACCAAAGATAACTTAGGGAGGGAGGGGTTTATGCCATTATAAAGTCAGGGCAGCATAAGTCAGGGCAGGAATACTGAGATAGAAACCTAGAAGTAGGAACAGAATCCAAGACCATGGAAGACCACTGCTTATTGGCTTAGGTGTCTTGCTTAGCCTACTCTTTCATAAAATTCAGAACCACCTACCCTGGGATGGCACAGGCCCCTGTAGTCTGGGCCCTCCCTCATCAATCATGCCCCACAGGACCATCTGATGGAGCCATTTTCTCAATTGAGGTTCTAATTTATACGTCTAGGCTATTAGTGGAAGGGATGGATAAAACCTAGTTGATTTTTCTCAGTTGAAACAGAGTTAACTCCCTAAGAAAATAAATTAAAATATGGAGAATAGAAAATGTATGCTATTAAATTTCTTAATCAATATGTAGATATTTTCCCTATTCTAAACATTCAGAACACTTGAAAAATACAAATAATATGTTCTTTTTCTAAGTCCAGGCATTATATAAATCACATAAAATGGCATACTACTTACAGAAGGATGGAAAACAAATAAACAAAAAAATGATACAGACGACTTCATTCATATTCAATTTAGTTTTAATTATTTATTTTTCTAATGTAATTTCTTATTACACTGGTAAAATGAGGAGAAATGGAGTCTTTGGCCAACATATAGTTTTTTGCTGCTTTTTTTTTTTTTTTTAAACTTAGGCTATCAGGAGCAATAGATAAGAGTAAATTGTTCTGGATTTTAAGAAGATTGTGTGTGTGTGTGTGTGTGTGTGTGTGTGTGTTTGTGTATGTGTGTGTATGTGTGTGTGATCACTGACATATGGCTATGTATATAGAAATCCAAAACAAGGAAAGCAATCAGTCCATCAATTGATTATTTTGTTTACTTGAAACCAGAAAAGTTAGTTTGACTGATTCCCCCTCCCTGGATGTTTGGACATTAAATATATAACCCAGATGTCAGCTGGGGCCACCTTGTTCTTGAGATATCTAGATAAGACTGGCTTGAATCACAATACCTACCACATGAAAAGCCAAAAGGCCTTTCAAAATGTTAGTGAAATGAGTAAGTTACAGTTCTGACTCTGCCACTGCTTCTCTCTTACTTCCTGTTTCTTGTATCTCTATTGTCCCAGTTTTAAATTCTGAACTTTTAACAAAAGTTTGACAAGCAAAATTCAAGTCCCTCTCACATGAAATATAAAAGGAGTATAGAGAAGGTTTAAAACTTTGTATCAAGAGGAACAGAGAAGCTCAAATATTTGCATTGCACAAAGAAGCAAAAATTGGTATTCCTGGAAACGTTGGTCATAGCCTTGCAACTCTACTACAGTTGGTCCAAGAGATAATTAGTATTTAAGACATTTTATTTAACAAATTAAGTGAGCATAGGTATAAAATTAAATCTACACACTCTAAATTGTAGACAATAGCCTTGCTTTAAAAGGAAAAATTCAAAACTGTTTCCTTGTGAATAACATAGTTAAATTGTCAGGATAATCTACACAGTATGGCCTGAACAATCATGTAAAATGAATGAAACTTTGGGTATCCTTGAAAAGGAAAATTTCTTGTGTTATCGATGGCATTACTAAGAGCCTCAGAAGACAAAAGGAAGCATTGTGATAGGTTTTGAAAATAGAAACTTTAAAATTAAATGAGAGAACTCATGATAGCAGTTCCTTTCAAGGAAAGATTACGGATTATGAAAGGATTTTAGTTTTCATTTCATACCTCTATATTTTGAATTTCAGCTTAAAGACTTAGTCATCAATTCTTTAATATCACATTAATAAATTCATTCAGAAAAGTTGGGCGATTCTTTTAGGATTATCGGAGAAAGAGTTAGTAGGAATATTAAGATAAAATCTATAAAACATATTTTCCTGTGCTTCTCAGCTTAAGTTTTGGTGGCCTTGTCTTCCACCTGCCCATGGCTTTCCAAGTTGATTTAAAAAGTCATGCCTTAAATGTTTGGTTTGCAATTCTCCCACTGTAACTGCTTCTGCCGTGTGAGTCTTTTTCCAAGATGTGTTCTCCAAGAATCGCTACATCTCTACCTAGTCAATCTCTAGACACTTCCTTGTTTTAATTTTTCATAACACTCTCCACTCACAGTGCTAGTTATTTGAATGTTTATTGTATGAGATCAATGGTTTTATCTCTCGAGTGTCTATTAAAATTTCAAAACATAACTATTGACACCCAGCTAAGTAATGCATGAGTGAGTGAATAAAGGAATTTCTCAAGTGTCCCATGGGTCTCATTTTCTATAATCCACAAAACTCAAGAACTTTTTCTTTCCTTAAAGGATCTGCCACATCACATCTTGTTAGCACACTGACCTTGTTCTGAGTTTTCATCGATGAAATTTGTATGGCTCTAGACTTGGTAGATTTATTAAACATACTAGAATGAAAATAATAATTATAGTGACCCAAGATTTCTATCTATATGTACACCCATCTTGTGCAATCACTTAGTAATTTTATGAGCTAGAGTTGATTTTAATAATTATTTTATACAGAGAAAAGTGATTAAGTTTACAAATATGGTTATTGAGTTTGGATGACAAAGGATTATGACATTCTAAAAAAGGCCTTTATAGCAGTGCCTTTCGACCTTCCTAATGCTGAAACCCTTTAATACAGTTCCTTATGCTTTGGTGAGCCCAACCATAACATTTTTGCTACTTCATAACTGTAATTTCGCTTCTTTTATAAATATAAGATATGCATAATTTCTGATAGGTAACCATCAAGCAGGTTGCAACTTAAAGTTTTTGAATCACCGATTTATAATATATTTTCTTTAAGTGAAACATCTAAGTTTTCTCTCTCCCTTTCCCTCCCCCATCTCTCTCTTTCACACACACACACACACACACACACACACACACACACACACACACATGCTGAGAGAGAGAGAGAATGGCATGTTCTATTAAATTTTGAGACATAAAAAATTTAACATGGTGAATTTAATAATAGATACTTGCTAAGAAATAATTGTTCTGCTTATGTATAGTTCTTTGTTAAATGGGCACAGAGTCAAACGACTTTTAAAAAACTTATCCTTATGCCCACAGTTTAGTCCAGCTTCCAGCCCTTCTCGGGCAAGTGTATTATTTCAGTGGATGCTGGGTACCAGAACCTCTCAACTATGCAAAATGCATGGAATAAGTGACTGAGGACTGTCATCTCCAAGTAGGATATCTGGATTACCCCTGCTCTATTGTGCAGGGAAGTTTTCACAAATGCATGATTAGTTTTCCAGTAGTGTGCATATGGCCTTTCAGAACTGTGGAAGATAGTCAGATGATGCAGCTTTCAGAAAAGTAGTTGTTTTCTTTATGCTCTATATGGTATTTTTAGCAATAGAGTCTTACCATCAAGTTCTGGAGGATTACCAAGAGCAGCAGCCATAGCCTGTACTGTTTTGAGAGGTTTTTTGGATCTCACTGACTAACAATTACAAAAGAAGTAACCAATTCCTGGCATTCTAATTTTTATTTCTTAGCTGCTAGTATCTAGTAGTAGGAACATTGTTGTCCCATTATAGGGTAACTCTTTTTAGCATATATATATATAATATATATACACACATACATATATATACACATACATATATACACATATATAACTATATATACATATCACTATATTTTATGTATAAATATAAACACACACGTATATGTGTATGTATATGCTTCTAAAGTAGAAAATTTTCATATGATTCTTTCAAAGGGCCTTCAGTGCTATTTGTCCCTTACTATAAACTCTCCTCTATCTTGCCTTCCTTTTCCTCATCACAATCTACCATTTCCTCTTCCATTTTACATCTGTAACAATGATCTATCTCCCCTCTCTGGAAAGCTTCTCTGTCTCATAACTTCTTAATAATTTCCTGACACTTTCTTCAAACACACACACACACATTCACACACACACACATACTCACACACACATAGAGGTAAATATATATCTGAAAACTCAGCATCTTTAAATAAAAGAAAAATTCTGATTTTTGTCTTTTTGATTCTAGATATTTCATTCACAATGAGTGTTTTCAGCCCCATCCATTTTCCTCTTAATTTTATAATTTCATTTCTTTTTGTAGCTAAATAATAATCATGTGAAAGATAACATACTTTTATTTCTATTTATCAGTTGATAGACATCTATATTATTTTTATTTTCTTGATAGAGTAGAGAAGTGATGAACATGGAATAGTAGGTATTTCTACAACAAGATTTGGAATAGTGGGTGGGTATTGGGATATGAAATTCTTTGTGTGGATGCCCAAGAATATGATAGTTGGACCATGTGGTAAATCTATTTGTATCTTTTGGAGAATCCTCCATACTGATTTCTACAGTGGTTAGGTCAGATTGCATTACTACCAGCAGTGAATAAGTGTCTCCACACTCCTAACATCATTGTTGTTTTGAGCTTAGGCTCTTCTTGAGGAAGGCATTCTGTGCTCAATTCATAGAGCATCTCATTATCTCTCGTCCCATGCCACTGACTGTATAACCACTAAAATTACAGAAAAGAGCAGATCCAGATCCAGTAAATGACTGATATTTGAAATTAAACAGTGAATGTTGCTTCAGAACAAATCCTTCTCTGTCTTACAGTCCATTTCTTCTTTAGTTTGTAAAGAGATCCTCAATCTGTGGGTCATGAACTCTTGGGAAATCTTCCGACCTTTCACAGGATTCAAATATCAGGTATTCTACATATCAGATATTTATGCTATGATTCCTAACATTAGAAAAATTACAGCTGCTAAGTAGCAACAAAAAATAAGGGCCACCACAACATGAGAAACTGTATTAAAGGCTTGTAGCATTAGGAATATTAAGGACCGCTGAGTTAGTTCCTTAAATAATGTCACCCCTGGCTTATTTTCATACAGATTCTTAGTATCAAAAGCTTTCTTCATCTCCTGGTTTTATTCAATATGCACTCTTTCCTATATTTAAATTTTCCCATTGAAATCAGTAAACCTCATATTGAGGTTAGAAAAACATCCTGGCACATTAAACTCTTCTCTATATATTTCTTTATTAAACATTCACTAACTCCTTTGGAGCCAATGAAAGATGCTTTTTTCTGTATTTATTTATATCATAAGTCACTGAGTATGGAGTAAGGTTGGTATTCTTGTAGGCAGGAAAGTTTATTCTCTTGCCACCCACTGTAACAATGTCAGTATCTAATTTGAGGAACCTATACATTCTTATACATTCTGAAAGGAGCATTGCGGATTTGATTAGATTAAAGTTATGGAAACTAGAAGACAGTGTTGCTATTTATATGAACCTGGATCTTTCATGTTATAAACATCTTTAGAACAGAGAGATAAGAAGATGAAGCTACTTTATAACTCTGTATTTAAAGATGGCAGAGGAGGTCATGAATACACAAATATGGTCAGCATCTGCAAGCTCAAAGAACATAAAAGCAGATTTTATCCTGGAGATACAGGAAAAATGTATCTCTGCTGACATTTTGATTTTAGTCAGTGTAATATACTTGAGATCTTCATCTTCTGAAACTGTAATGGCATGATAAATTGAGACATTAATTTTGTGGAAAACTAATGTAAATGTTTTTATTGCTAATTGGTGGTACTTCCACACTGTATTCTTCTCCTTGTTTAAGAATATCTATCTTCTATAGATGTACACTGTGGGATATATTTTTTTGTTTAATAAAATCAGCCTAGAGTATCAGAGAACAGAATCACTCACAGTCAAGCCTTAGGATCAGAGAATGGTAACTCATGTCTTCAATCGCATCACTGGGATGACAAAATTTGAACTCATGCCTTTAATCTCAGAAAAGGAATGATGGAGTGGTGACCTACTTCTCTAATTCCATTACTCAGAAGACAGAGATCTTTCTGTACTTGTGAGTTCAAAGCCTAAAACCAAAACAGTAGTAGCTCAAAAGTATAATCCTAACTCTAGGATTGCGATGCAGAGTTGACCCCAAAAGTGAAACAACTGGATGAGAAGATTTTTAAGGCAGGCTTAGGCAGACATTAGAGTATTCTAGAGGAATAACCAGCCAGGCTGAGGACTCTGGAAGATAGCTTTACCCCGAGAAGTTGGCTGGGTGAGAATTTACTGTGATTTCTTTCCTCTCTCTGATATCCTACCTTTTCCCAATATCTGGCTTTGAGTTTTTATTAAATACCAACTTGAATTAATGCTTTAGTACACTATCAGACTGAGCCACTTACCACTTATTTCTGGCGTCTGCTGACGCTATTACTATCCCACCTCACATCTGAAACATATCTGCACTGTCACATTCTTCATTTTATTTTACCACCACATATGATGACCTCTGCATCAAGTATAAGATCCATTTCCACCATGGAACTCAACCCTTGGCCCTTTTATGGTTACTAATGTTTACTTCAACCTCATCTCCACTCTTAGGGTCTTACTGCAAGTCTTCTTGAAAGTAGTAACTGAATTATGTCCATTGTTTTGATTTTAAGCTTTCTACTCTGAGGTATCCTTGTATTTACCCATTCTCCTTCTGCTAATCCCCTTCCCATAAGTCACTAACTGAATCAACTTTGGTTAATTAACCAAATTTAGTCTTTGCTGCCTGACTTTTCACCCTTTGGGCTTACTCTTTTAGGTTCAATATTCACATAATTGTTCCATTATATAGCCCTTCAAATTCTCCCCTTTCTTCTTTATTCTATTGGCACAGCAAAACTTGAAACCAGATAAATGTTAGTCATTTGGTTTAGTCACTGGAGAAAAGCACACCATCATGCAGTTGAAATTTGCCACAAGTTTATATACATTATCTACTGGAATTTTAGGACACTGCTGGTATTGCTGCTACAGTAAAATGTAAATTGTTCCTTGCCCTCTATCTATCAATTGCCTTTTATTGCAAGAACTCTGGTTAGTGTATAATGAAAACCTGAAGCCAGATATTGGGGAAAAGCTGGAATATCAGAGAGCAGAAACAGATCACAGCCGACTCTCAGCCAGCTTCTCAGGCTGAACAGGTAAATGATATCTTCAAGGGTCCTCAGTCTGGCTGGTCTCTTCTACAGAATGCCTGAGGGTCTGCCTCCTCCTGCCGTAAATATCTTCCCTGCTCAGCAGTTTCACTTATGGGTTCAACTCTGCATCTTCATTCTAGAGTTAGGATTAAAGAAGTGAGCTACTACTGTTAGGGTTTTAGACCCTGAACCCATAGAAATCCAGAAATGTTTCTGTCTCCTGTTTGATGGGCTTAAAGTTGTGAGTTACCACTCTCTGATCAATGACAGTCACTATGAGGCTTGACTGTGGGTCATTCTGTTCTCTGATATTCCAAGCTGATTTTATCAAACATGCAATATATCACCACAGTCTTTTACTTTTCAATCTTGACTGGTTAGCAAAACTATTTTTCAAGTTAAAAAAATTAAGAAAGAACTTACTCACCTAGCATTAACTCTATGAACCTTCATGCACCTTCCTTTGCAAAGCCATGCTTTGTGTCTCCAATATAAAGAACATGAGCAGTTACTGTTCCAGAGTAATAAAAAAATATTATTTTGCTTATTCCTCAAGTTTTTGCTCATGAAGTCATCCACTTTCTTTTTCTCTTATATTATTAACACCATATTAATTCTGTTTTCTCCTTGTTTAATAAGTTGTATTTTAATGTAGGTCGTATCATGGATTTTTTTTAAAATTTCCTGTGCTGGAGAGATAGCTTGCTTTGAGAATTTCTTTCTTTGTACGCATCAATACCTATTATCAGATAGATACTTCATCTTTTATTCCAAGAACACTTTCATTTTGTTTCCATGTGATACCCCTTTTATAACCTCATACCTAACTTTTTTCTATGTTAATATCTTCTTTTAGCTTTCAAATATTAGAGTGTCTGATGCCTTGCCTTATGGGTAAAATTCTTAAGCAAATGATTTTTTTCTTTTGTTGTATGTGTTTGTGTGTCTGCTGCTTATAGGGTATTTTATCAAAACTGGAAATGAAATAAACAAATTGACTCATAACACAATCTCCATCTGGCACATTAAATTTAGCATAAAGATATCATTAATGAGATAGATTTACTATTTCCAGTACTTTCAGACTATATTCTATTATAAAAACATAAATGATTGGATGAGTATTGGTACATTCATGATACAAAAAGCAGTTCCTAGTTTTGTAATGATTTTATTAATGGAGAAAAGTAAAAGTGTCTCCACCTTACCATTTAAAATTATTCTATTCAAAATTAAGACATGTGATGGTGAATGAGTTTCTGAAGCTTTAACATCTAGTGGTTCAAAACTGGAGTTGATGTAATAGCAGAAGGTACATAAGCTCCCAAATGCAATTGGCTCCACACAGATGTATTTGTATGGCACAAACAACACCTTAAAGATATTTTGAGCCAATGTTTGAAATCTAGAGAAGTTTACATAAAAAGGAAAATTTCTGATTTCTCTTGACAATGCAGTGAGCTTTTATTCATAAGATAATTATCTGTGATGTAAAAAAAAAATCTAAAATTCCATTCACTTCTTTCAGATTTAGAATCTTCTTGTATCTCCAAGGTCTAATGGTGAACTCCTCTAATTTTGTCAGATGTGACCCTGGTTCATCAGAGAAAGCTTTAAAAATAGCATTTTCCTCTGTTGCTCTAAGTAGATTCATATCACCTTATTCTAAGTCTAACAAGTTTCATTCCTTCACTGGGTTGTCAAGTTATCCAGTGATGGAATAATTTTCCTGTTATAAAGCTCAGAAGTTTGTCACTTAAAAGTTCATCATCACCCAGTGTCTGCTCTTCTTTTCTTACAAACATGCCTCTTCTATGCGATGCTGATCCCCAGCCTATGGTTATTGTGGCCAAGAGACTACTTTCTTCACCTTCCGTGTCCACTGTCAAGTGGTTCGTTCATAGAGTACACACTATTTAAGGCAAACATTTCCTTCTTCACAAACGAATAGTGAACCATTGCTTGCCAAACCAATCAGTCTACAGCAGAATAGTTCTTGACTGTAAAGATAAGAAAGCACACGTATCATGTTGCTACACTCAGATTCAGTCACTTCTATTGTCTGATTGTGATTCACCTGCCTCCTGTAAGCATATATTTTTGTGCTGTGCTTAGGTAATTATGTAAACATAGAGCTCTAATAAGTTTAATAGAATTTATTATTAGATCATGGCTCAGAAAAAAATTGAAGGAGGAAGAGTTTGGAATTGAAGATGACATGTCAAAAAAGGTTAGAATGAAGTTAATATTAAAAGTAGACTTTTGGAGTAAAGAAGGTATTGATGGGGGACAAGAAGGTGGGAGTGCAGATGGCATTGCAGATTATTGTTGGGGCATACTTCTTAACACTCTGAAGATGTGTCGCTCTGATTGGTTTAATAAAGAGTTAAATTGCAAATAGCTAGGCAGGAAGAAATCAGATAGGACTTCTGGGGACAGACAGAACTCAGAGAAGAAGAAAGACAGAGTAGCTAGCCAACCACTAAGGAAGTAGAACAGGCAGTACAGTCTAAAGATAACCGCACCATGTAAAAGAATGTAGATGAAAAGATATGGGCTAGTTTAAGTCATAAAAGATAGCAGGACAAGCCTGAGGTGTAGACCAAAGTTTTATAATTTGTTGTTGTCATTATCTGGTAGCCCAAAGAAAAATCTGGCTGTGCTCCATCAAGGGCTGACTTGTTCCCTTTGATAGAACCTGAGTATCTTTGATGTTCATCATAATAAGGACTGGTAACCTATGATTGACCTCTATTTGATTATCACCTGATCAATGCTGAAAGTCATCAAGACAGAATATATGAAGAAGAAAAACTTTGTAGGTGTGAACTCATTGTCAGGGATTTGCTAAGATAAATTCTGTTTCAGGGAATGGAAGAACTGATAGAGATATGGAGTACAGTCATATTAAAAATTTCTATTCACTTATTGTTTTATATCATATGTTTATTTTGTTATATTTTATTATTATCTATTGGTAGTCTTTTCTCATCTAATAAGAGACAGGAAGAGAGGAGATCTGGATGGGATGGAAGATAGAGGAGACACTAGAAGAAGTAGAGGGAGGGGAAACCATAATTAGAATTTATTACATCAGAAAAGAATCTATTTTCCATAAAAGTAGTAAAAAAAATTACTTTCCTCTGATTAAATTTAAATTGCATTTGAAGTAGATTTTAAAGGAAGTGGTCATCCTGCATCCATTTGGGAATAGGTGATACCCAAACTTTCAAAATCCTTTAGCCGGATGAAAGAGCTCATTGCGGACTGTGGCTGCTTTCTTATGAAGCATCATTGACATGTTCAACCTGATCAAAGCCACGCAGACAATAGGAAGTGCTGAAGACGCGTGACGCTGGGAGATGCTATTGGTTTAGCTCCTTTGTGGGACAGAGCACCCAGCTCAAGGTGTAGAGCACCCTCTTCATTTTTCTGCATACCCCAAGTTCTTATAAAAGCATATTTGATTTGTGTTGACTGATGTATATTAATTTCACTTTGGACTCTGCTTTGTTGTTGGTGTTTGCTTTTGTGTTCAATTTCCCTGTGAGCATATTAACATGAGAATATTGTTCCCAGACCTGTGCTTCAGATCGCATTCTTGTCCACAGAGACCCACCAGCAGGCCCTCAGCACTCTTCAGGGCTTACAGTAGATATACTACATTGAAGCTTCAACATCTAGGCATAGATTTAAGTTTAACTATTTTATATCTAACAGTTTTATTGCAAATATAAACGACTTACGTCTTGTTTTTGCCTTTTACCAAAAAATGCATTCATTTACTTATTTATAAGGATTAAAATGATAACATTTGAAACTGCCTATGGGATTCAGTATTTAGTCTGTTGTACATTAATGACTTAATATGTGGCAAGTTGTTTATTAATCTGTGATGCATATAATGCTTCTTTTAGACTTAAATGAAATAACTCTGTCCCATGTTTCTGAGGGTTTCATTTTTGGTGTAATGGAGATGCATTCCCTGTCTATGAAGTGGATCATAAAGAAAGCACAGCCTCTCACAGCACTGATATAAAATGCCTTGTGTGTCTCTGGAACCCCAGTTTGTCCATTCACCATAACATTACACAGTATCTTACTATTGATATTTTTTATTATGTAGAGGTAGTTTCTTCTAGAACTAATTTCTTCATTTACTTTATTATTACAAGGTCTTAATTCTGTCAAATATCTTTTTATGCATCTGTAAAGATGATAATATATTTTTGTCCTACATTCTGTTGGAATAGTATACCACAATTTCTGATTTGTGTGTGTGAAATCACCCTTCAATTCACAGGATAAGTCTCACTTGAGCATGAAATATAATTATGAAGTGTGTTCTTGAACTGAGCTTCTCCAGCATTTAGTTAAGGTTTTGTTAAGGTTTTAGTTATGGATATCAGACCACAGGCTTCATTGTGGTTCTTGTGTCTTTATCTGGTTTTGATATCAAGACAACACAGGCTTTCTATAATGCATTTTGAAGAAATAGTTCCTTTTATACTTCTGAGAATTACTTGGGATTTGTTCCTTGGCTGCTTGAGAAAATCCAGTAGTAGAGCCGTTTGGGTGTAGGCATCCTTTTAAATGGAGAATTTTTTATTCCTGATTCAATTCCATTACTTCTTGGTCTATTCAAAATTTCCATTTCATGTGATTCAGAATATCTAGCAACTGTCCATTATTTCTAGGTTATTAAACCTGTCTTTCTGCATTTGTTCATGGTCATCTCTGGTGATCCTTTGAGGTTTTGTGCTATCATTTTTAAGTCTCTGCACTCATATTTTTATTTGACTTTCTTGAGATGGCTCCTTTTGTTTAGTGTTACTCATTTTGAGGACAACCCCTTCTTTAACCAACCTGCTAGCTTTGCTTCTATTTCGAGTATCTGTCACTTATCATTCTTTTCCTAATGTTGTATTTGTTTTTGTTCATTGTTCTAGTTAATTTCAGATTACTTGAGATTTTGTTACTTTTAAATGTAGGTGTTGATTTCTAAAAACTTTGCTCAGTATCCCTCTGCTGAATCCTACATGCTTGGTAAACTGCTTATACTTTTGTTTATGTTACTATATTCTTGATTTCTTCCTGGATCTATTGACTATTTAAAAACAGTTCAATTTCCATATATTTATATAGTCTTCAAAATTTTCTCATTATAGATTTCCTATTTTATTTCATGTGGTTAGAGAAGTTCTTTATATACTTTAAAGTTTTCTAACATTTTAAATTAGGTGTGTGCATGCCTGCAATCATAGCATGGGAGAATCAGGAACTCAAAGGTGTCTTCAGTTTCCACAAACCATATTTGAAGCTAGCTTGGGCTGACATCATCCCCTGGTCAAAAAGCATAGCCTTTTTAAATGCATAACATTTATTTCAAATGCAAAAAATCCAAATAAATAAATGACTTTCTTCATACCCCAAATTTTCTCAATCATTTCTTCAAAACAAGTCACCAAGTACTGCTATATTTTTTTTAAAAAGAAATCATGTAGTAGAAACATTCATGTAGTCTCCAGAAGTATCTCCGGTACACACCAAGTGTTTAACGTTATTTCCTCTTCCCTCTGGTGACACTGACTAACACTACAATGCCCCTCTCCATATCTCATGGTTACTAGGTCAGTTTAATTGTCCACTGCTGCTCCAGGCTTATTTTTGTAAAATAGTTCTGGTATTGCTGAAGTGAATATGCATTCAGGACTTGGACGTCACATGACTTTTCTTTCTTCCTTTAAATGTGAAGAAATTAGATAGTAAGCAAATTGACTGCTTTGCAAGTATCAAAATAAACATAAACCAACAAAAGCATAATAGGGTTGTGGGGTATTTGTCAAGCATAAGTAATCAATGACATAGGTTTGATTCCTAGAAACACACACATTCACACATGCAAGCATGCATATTATTCACGCACTCAATCCTGCATGTATGCACATGATCGATCATGTGTGTGTGTGTGTGTGTGTGTGTGTGTGTGTGTATGTGTTAGCACACATACACACACACACACACCCACCATTACTACCTCAAAATGATAGGACCACAGAATGTGACCAGAGATTTTCTCTTTTGTCAGGCTCCAAGTGGTGAGTCAGAAATCATATTATAAGTGACCTGGAAAATATTTCACTTTCTTTTGGACAAGAACTATCACCATTGTTTGCTTTTGTATTTTCACTTCATCACCTAAGTACAGAGTATAGGGTGGAAATTTAAATATTTTCTTAACAAAGCCTCAGTAGAGAAATATAAATCACACCCTTTTATTTGTATATGTGGATTAATTGAGCATCTTCTAACTGAGCCTGTTTTTCCCAGCTTAGCATGTAAGGTGTCTTGTGAGGCAACATGACACAGGAAGAATGTTTATTTACTAGATGGGAGGGGTAAGGAAGCCCAGATCTCATAAGGACTTGACATGAATGGTGTGTGCTATGCCCCTTCCTTTGGTACTTCAGCAGCTACTAAATCCTGCTTTGCTTCCTATTGCTGGCTGACAAGAACCAGAAGCCTCTGCCCACAAGTGACTGGTGGCAGATGGATCAGGCCAGTGAAATGCTACGCCCGACTTTCATCTCTCTAGCAGATGGGCTCATTATACAGTGTGTTTTTACACACTGCTTCTCTTAAGACAGCAATTTATGTGTAGGCCGGGCAATGGCTAGTATAATTTGATAAGTGTATTTTAAACACGTGATATATGCCTGGCAGTGTGCTGTGTGCTTTCCAAATAGGGAGAAAGACAAGGCCACAACATATTGGCTTGTGTGTTACTATTTAGAGGGAGTAATGAATGTAAATCTACAAGACATATTATTGAAATAAATCAAGCTCACTTTTAATTTTCCTTTATATTAACAAACTCACTCAGAGATAACTAGAGAACAGGAGTTATAAAGTGAAACTTGGAATGTAAATGTATATAACTATTTAGAAGGTCGTGGTGCATTTTAAACTTTTTATTTCTTAATTTGTATGTGCTGGTATTTATGTAATAGATGTTATTTATTATTTGAGTGAAAATGTAAAATTCCAGAAAGAGTAACTTTTATTTAATCCTGAACATTTATCCATCCACTCCTCCATTTATCCATCCATCCATTTACCTACCTTGCATCTGTCAATCCATCTGGCCATCCACGTTCTAATAGCTTTCTTTGATGAAAACCAAGTTCCCTAATAACCTGTGCTATTTAATCCTGACAATTGAAGGAAACAAGCAATATGCCAGGCAAAGTGCCTCAAATTTCCATTCTAAGATAGGCAGCTGTTGGTCGCACCGTCTGAAAGTGGGGCTGGCAAGCATGTTGGAAACACCCAGGAGCTTGTATTCTGCAGTGTTTGTGAACCCAGTCTTTCCTCATCCTTAGGTATTTCCCCACTTGAGTCAAAGCCATTTTCTTCTCCTTCCTAAGCACTCTGAGAGTTACGAACCAGAAAGCACTCTTTGTTTTCAGGCCTGCACCATGGTGCAAGACAGGAGTAACAGAGGTGGTGAGTTTGGAGTGATGGATTTTAGAAATCTGTGAATGGGAACTTGCTTCTTCTGAAGTAGAGCCTGTTCATTGTTAAAAACAAAGCAGAGAGATTCATTTCGTAGCAAACTGAAAAAAGTCAAGTTGTTTGTTGTTTCAAAGATATTTAGACTTTTAAGCAAGCAATAAAGGAAGCAGGGTGGCCACACAGTCTTAGATGTCTGCAGGAGGGTGACAATTTATCACCGCCTGAGTAAGCATGTCAAATATCCCTCTTTAAAATCCCAACACCTTAACATCCGATTTTGTTTGCTTGTTTATTTTGCTTTGTATCAAAATAAATACAAGCAGCCAAATTTGGAGTTTGTTGTTTATTTTTTTCCAAGTGAGTCCTTTGGAGAAATGATAAAATGTTTTCAGCCTGAATTAATAGTGAGGCAAAAATGCACAATCAGTTTGCATTCAGAGTATGTAACGTGAGTTATGAGACATACTATCCTTTCATTCAGAACTTTACTGATTGAAAAAAAGTTAACAGTCACAGGCTGGCTTTCAAGGTTTGGGGATGAGCTGTGCATCTGAGGAAGTTTCTAGCAGTTTAAAATGCCTGGTATCAATTGACTTGTTGATGTTGGGAGCCTTATTTCAACTTTTCAAATCCTCTGATTTCACCCAAGACAATCAGTTTTTGTGGTAGGTCAGACAGAGCCTGGCAATCTACAGTTTTATGGGGAATTCAAATGTTCCTGGAATTGTGCCAGCCAGGCCTTTGCCTGGGTGCGTATGTGATTTGTGGACTTTAATGATTTAATTATACTGTTTCCCAGCAGCTTTAACCTCCCAATTGCATTGAAGTATTAGTTCCTGTTTGAGAACACTTCCTATCTCCTCAGTGTTTCTAGAACCTTGTTTATCTCTTGTGATGATCCAAGAACCACCGCCTCCTGGTAGCCTTCTCTGTCACCACCTCACTGATAGGAACTGGTCTTCCATTTAGTTTTATTGATTTGCATCTTTGAGTCATTAATGTGTACATTTGGTAAAGACAAATTTCAAAATGTCAGATTTTCCTTAAGAGCATCACTGCCTAAGGATCAGAATAAGCTTTCCTCCTCCACACATAGGTCACCTATGTCACTTCTACAGGTTGTGTGTGACCAAACAGCTAGGACGAAAAGACGAAGAAACTGAACTCTGTGTGTTAAAAAATCCATGTCACTCTTGTCATATATTACATATGGCGTCTACTTACCAGAACTATTTTGAAGATTGAATGCCTTGGTATCTACGATGTTTATAGTTGCACCTGGTACTTTCATTCTCCCAGGCTAGATATTTATTTTGCCAAAGGCCATAGATGAGAGTTAATGTCCATATGAAATCTAAGAATTAGCTCATTGGTTCTTCCTTCTCTCACTGAATCAAAGTACATAGTCATTTTATTTTCCGTGTTAAGCACTTTGGGAATCACAGACTAAACTGCCAAGCATTATCAACTTTCATGCTTGTACCCAGACCCATGGGGACTACAGTTGTGACTTACTCTTAAAAAGGAAGGGAAAAAAATTGAACCTTTAACTGACTCACATTTGACCCTTTTGTTTCCTTCTTTCATTCCTATTTAGTTTGGGCAATCTTCCATGATAGCCTCAGTGATTTAAATCTCCCAATGCTCTTTGTAGAGAGAGATAAAATATAAAAATTATATAATTTCATTTAAATTATTTTCTTGTTAAGTTTATGTAAGAAACAAAGAATAGCTTTGTTTGCAACAAAGCTAAAACCAGAAATTTGTCCTTGAAATAGACAAATTGAAGAGGTGAAGATATAGACAGGAGAATCTAAAAGAGCCTCCTGTATTTGTTGAAAGCTTTCCTCCCAGTTGGCTCTGTTGCAGCTGCAGGGATGATTTGTGCATCTGTCCTTTATGAACGTCCCCATTGTCCGTAGGACAGATGTCTTCCTGATGACAGGGAATCACTCAGAGGCATCATGGCACAACTATAATGCCAATTTGGAAATCCAATGTTGAAATCACAAAGAGCCTCTGGACATCTCCAATATTCTTTTCATAAGTTTTTAAAAAGAAATTCAAATTTCCCAAGTGCCATCTTGAACTTTTACATGATAGTGAAAAAAAAATCATAAATTTAATCCCCTCCCCATTTAGAAATGCTAGATGAGTAGCAATTTGCTTTTAAACTTGAAAGTTCTCAAAACTGTAAAATGTTGATTGTAAGCCACAAAAGCATCATAGTTGTAGTGTATATCATCTGGGATCCTGGAATGATTTATCCAACTATCTCTGCTCATTAGGTTATTATTGAGCTGAGTATTTTTCTCAGCTCAAATCATGGGTTTTATCAAATCATGGCCTTTTTTTCTTTTCCCCTAGCAAAGCACTTGCATGCATCCTGCAAGTTCAAGATTAGTGATCATATTTCTAAACCCCTCCAGCTATTTATGGAGTCCAGTTCTCATCAAAAAAAAAAAAAAAAAAAAAAGACTTACATTGTGTGAAAATTAGCGACAATATGTCTTGGACTAAAAGAAAGCACGCTATCAGTGATGGCCAAGATTTGCTGAGTAAGCATTTCCAACCCCTTTCATATTGTAGCCATGCTTGGAAGGCAGTTCTATGTTTAGATCCTAGGCAGAAGAGTCTGAGCATCCTCGACAAGGATATTTCTGTTCCATTTAACTCTATCCACATTTTTCCTGTATTCTGAGCCTGTGTCTTTTGTGCATTAAAAAGTGCAGAAACCAAATAAACATGACTAGTTAAAATGAGTTTCTATTACAGTTCATTTGGAATTTGAGACCAAGTCTTGTTCCACACATATTAGTACTTTCAGAAACGTTTTACTGTCTATGGAGATTTCTAAACTCTGTTTGACAAAAGCACTCTGATTCAAACTGGGCAAATGTGATAATTATTTGGTTAATGAATTTTGCCTCTGGAGTACATAGCTTCAGGGAAGGATTTGGCCAAAGAGTAAATTTTGGAAATATAATATTGTAATTGTTTACAGCATATTTTTATTTTATTAAATTTTATTTAACTTCTAACTTTTTTTTCTCAAGTAGTTGGCTGAAATGAAGAGTCAGTTTTTCTTTATTTCTAATGCTATCAATTATGTCTAAGTTCTGCTGGATTCCCTATTATGCCTTTATTTTAAGCATTAATTATTTAGTTATTTTTTCTTTGTAGTGTTTAGAGACACAATTAAGGAGGGTCAAAAAATAAACAAGTATGCATTTCCAAGGCAGATGTGTATCGTTTGAAAAATAATTCATATATCTGATATATTTTGTCTAGAGAGCTATTCTTTTCCCTATAATATGCAAGCATCTATTCTGAACATTTCACAACCATGAAATGGTTAGCTTATCAGTGATGACTGTACTAGGTCTAACCAAAGCCCACTTTATGTGCTCAGAATGATACTATATTATCCAGCATAATTCCACTTTACTTATCTCTGAAATTATTTGTATAAGAAAGGCCACACTAAGACATGGCTAGGTAGAACTCAGTGAACTAATTGTTTCACTTGGCATTTCTACTTTAGTGGTAAGTAAACCCACCAAAATGTAAGCGCAGCATCTCATTTTGCTTACTAATGTAAGAGTAGCAAAGCTAATAAATGGCCATTGAAGTCCAATAATAAACTACTCTAATGCATGCTGAGTAAGTATTTACTTTCTAAGTGTTAACTGCTTCTTGTTACTAAATAGGCCTAATATTAACCTCAGACATTGTTATTAAATAAGATTAAAATCCCCCATAGAGTGCCTATTATGTAGGAATTATCAAATGTCAATACTCAGAGTGATTTTCATAATCTTTGTCTTTCCTCTTTTCCATTGCCTCATGAATACACAACACTTATCCCTTTCTGGGGTAGTTAAATCTTACTGATCTTTGGTTGATGTTTATGTGCTTTTTATGCAAAATTAAAAAACCCTTTATTTCAAGGCAGAGTTCTTATTCCCTTTTGTTCTGCTCTGACATTTAAAATAGCACGGGATCATGTGTTCAGTGCATGGTAAATGTTAAACACACCTGCTTACCCAAGTGTAGACTTGGGCCATGAAACTTTAAAGACTAACACTTGGGATACATAAATAGTTGGAATATGTCATCATTACCATTGGTAATTAAGAATCCTCAAGACCATAACCACCTCAGTAGTAGATCAGATGAAAGTATAGTTGTGGATAGGAAGGAAGCCATTTGTCATTCATTAAAATGAAGTATATTTTCAGCAGTGCTAATACGTATCTTCTAAGCGATGGTCAGTGGTGTGCTTGAGGGATTAATTATATTGCATAGAATTTGAGAAGCCATTGGGAATGGTTGGATAAAATTGTCAGTAGAGATTTATCTAATAGGATTGTCCAGGGGTGTTTTTTAGTTTTATAATTCACTGAAACAATTGCATTAGTTGCACATAAATTTCTCTTGCTTTTATAACATAGGGTTTCAAAGAAGGAAGTCTCTAGTCCACATCCTAACACAGACAGTTTTTATTTGTAGCTTGGAATATGGGGCTTTGTAGATACAATGTGGTGGCCAGTTGTTTTGAATGATATTTAACATGTTTTTAGGAAGCTGTATGAAGCTATTTAAAGGTCTAGTTTTTGTATTTAAGCACTGTTTCTTTTATTTAGCAACATCCTTTAATCCCTCCTCTTCATAGCCCAGAAGTACTGTGCACATCTGAACACAGTTCTCTTTAGCAAAGGCAGGGAAGGTAAATTCGTGATTCAGTTCTGACACTAATAATACAAAATTCATAGAAAACCACCTTGTTTTTTAAAGTGGCTTCATGTCTTCCCATAATAACTAAAGGTTCATGTAAACGCTGGGGTGGGATGTTAGGGTTCCTGTGACAGATTGGAAAGGGGATTCTGGAACATTTCAATGGTAAAAAGAAAATAGGACGTGACAGATTAAAGAGCTCTGAGCAGTGCTCACCTTCCCCAATGCATGCTTTATCAGATGGATTAATGCATTCTCGCCACCAGAAAAGACAGGTTGCTACCTATGACAGCAAAGAGCTCACTGAGGGTGACCAGGCATTAGTAGGGAAAAAGTGGGAAATGTTTATTTCTCCTGTCATTATATTGAAAGAAAGAACATTTGCCCAGTGGCTTATCTTAAAATAGCCTCATTAACACAAAGAAACAAACTGAAAATAGCAAGGTAGGAAATATAGTCTAGATGCTCAGAATGTAGGGCATGTAGCCAAAGAATTTATATACTTGTTAAGCATGAGCTACTTTGTTGTTCAGACTTACTTTTAATATTGATGTTTTAGGACAGGATCATCTCTGATTTGATTTTTAAAAAGAGAGCCATTATTTTGTTTGTTAGAATACTCAAAAACTTTGGCATTAGCTTAATTAAGGTTTTGATTTTATGAAATAATGTACCTGCATTTTAGATATTACTTATAGGGTTTTGAAAGAACTTCTGTCCTACATATACAAGACCCTCATGAATATACTGTCCATGCTCATTATCCTAAAACATTTATAGATATTTCATTTCCCCTAATGTTTTTGTATCCTGAAGCATTGGAATTTGAACCACTTTATTTTGTTATAGATTGCATCTTCTAGAATCCATATATATAAAATTTCTAGTGTATTATGTTTTGAATCTGACCTCTTACGCATAGTGTACTGTATCTGAATATCATACATGTTGTGTGAATTAGTAATTCTGCCATGGGCATCATTGGGTCTTAATACTATTGTGTGGTAATCTGTCTTTTGTTTTTGCAATATGCCTTTGGCTTCTGACATATTTTATCGTGTGTGTGTGTGTTCGTGTGTCCCAAAAGTCTATATTAAAAGAAATTAAGCCACTGTACTGACAATTCTCCCAAGAAGAACCATAGATTAACAACAACAACAATGAAAAACCCCTCAGTACCAGACATGAGGAACCTCTTTTCAAATGGTTGGCCAGGGATAGTCTAAGTAGTGGGTCTCTGGTTCTAACGCCTTCTCTTGTGGTTCTTTCCCTTCTGTTGGGTTGCCTTATCCATATTTTATGTGATTTCTTAAAAAAATTTCTTATATCTTAAAAGGACAAAAATAAGGTAAGAAAAAAGCAATATAGATGATCAAGGTAGACCCAAGTTGTACTTCCAGGTTGAATTCACTATAACCATCATCATCACAATATATGTATAAAGATGCAACAGTGGTACTTACATGTCAGTGTCAACCAGCAGCTAACTGTAACTACCACTGTTCACAAAGTGACTTGATTATATGTATTCCTCACTACCCACCTCTAACTCATCACAAAAATATCTCCATTTCATCTTCCTTCCAATTCATATCTTTCTTTTGTGATGTTTGAAATAAATCACTTACATTAAAAAGAAAATGTTTATTCTATGTGCATTTGCCTGCATGTATATCTGTGTGAGGCTGTCAGAACCTCTGAAACTGGAGTTAGAGGCAGTTGCTAGCTGACATATGGGTGCTGGGAACTGAACCTGCATCCTCTGGAAGAGCACCTAGCGCTTTCCTCCTGAGCCTTCTCTCAATGCAAAAAATCACTTAGATTTTGCACTCACAATCAATTTGGTTCTGCCCATATGCATGGAACCATTCATTAGGGAATAGGGAAACTATCATTAGCCACACCATTAAAGAGAAGTAACTGTCCCTCCCCAAGCAGCCATCAGAAATCAGTGGGTCCAAGCCTAAAAGTGGGGTCTCAGGAGCCCTTTCCCTTCAATTTTTCACTGTCTTAATAGTATGTATATCTTCGGTAGGTAACTACAACTCATACTAGTTTATGTGTTCAACAGCTATGTACTTCAAAGAGGACAACCTTTCACAGATATCTCCCCCCCTCTTCTCTGGATTTAATCCTCTTTCTACTACCCTTTAATGATGTTTTTGGTGCTTTGGTAGGATTAATACCAATGTTTAACCTAAGGCTTAGCACCAAAAGTCACTTAAACTCAACATCTTGAACAGTAGTGTGCTGTGGAATCCTGTACTCTGAATACATGCCGCTCTCATTGGTTGATAATAAAGCTATAGTGAGTTAAAGCAAGGCAGAATAAGATTGGGCAGTATAATCAAACTAACAGCTTGGAAGAAGAAGGGCAGAGTCAGAGAGATGCAAACTGGTCACCCAAAGAATAGGAAATCAAAGGACCTGTAATCTGTGGGACACATGGAAATACATAGATTAATAAAAATGGGTTAATTTAAATGTAAGAGTCAGTTAGTAATAAGCCTGAGCAATTGGCCAAACATTTATCATTAGGATAAGCCCCGGGTGGTAATTTGGAAAGCAATCACCATGTATGAAAGTGTATGGGACTGAAAGTTCAGCTTCCATCGACAGTAGTGCATCTCTAATAGTTAACTATTACCCACTGCAACAAGACACCTCTCTGACTAATGCTTGGAACTGCACAAATCTACGGATATAAAAATACATATTTAAAAATAGTTTGACAAGAGGACCAGTGAGAAAACAATAAGTTATTGCCTATGGCCTATGACTTCCAAAAGCCATGGATTTTGACCTTGTCACATTGCCCGACGTGAATTTCTTTCTACAGGGAAGACCTCAAATCCAGTCAAAAGAGCATTTATTGTCTCCATTAGCTGACTTGCTATCATTGCATGAGTGAGCACATCTTATCCGTCAGGTCAATATTGTGACATTCCCAATACAAGTGATAATGTCTCTTCTCCGCGGCCTGCATAGCACCTTCTAGCAACTTGGAAGCTAGTTAGCAATGGAGAATTTCCTCATCAGTTTAAAGTTGGCATTTCTGTATCCTGCAACCAGTGTGTGTGTGTGTGTGTGATTTTTTTCAGCAATAGAGTCTTGCCATCAAGATTAGCAGGTAACCAAGAGCGATGTCAATATCCTACATAGTTCTGGGTATCTTTGTGGCGTGGTAACTTACAAAAGAGAGGAAAGCTGTGCCTGGCATCATTTCGTTTTGTTTTAGTTTTTACTTTTATTTAATAACCAGTGAGTGAATTCTGGGAGCATCACTGTTAGCTAACATAGGGTATTTTTTATTCAAATGTCTTTTAAAAACAACACACTAAAAATAACATAATATATATGCTTATAATATAATACACTGAATTAAATTTATTTGGATATATATTTATGAATATGTAAATAAAACCTGCTTGGTTTATTTTTGTCACTTGTATACATATGATATATGATTCCAGGGCCAACTCCTTGGCTTTGGATAATCAATTAAGGAGCTCATTCCCAGTGGACACTATTCTCCTGTCCTCAGCATTTCTTAGTTTCTTATAGTTTTTTTTTTGCTGTAGTGCAGCACCTTGAGAATCTCCCTTCCACATTAGCATGCCTACTGGTGATTTACTTGTTTGCCTGTCAGCAGGTTGCCTGGCCTCTGTCTCTTACAACCTGTCCACACCGCTTTTCACAATGTCCACAGAATTTTAGATGCAGGATTGTGCTGTGGATGTATCCACCAAGGCTCAGCACTCTCTTGGCACTCTGTGATCACTTGTCCTCTGCATTTGGACCACTTGGGGGTTTGGTCTCTGTATGTTATAAAGAGAAGTTTATTTGATGAAGGATAAGAGTTATCCTTCTCTCTGAGTGTAGGTATTTAGAATACAGTTTGGAAATAGGCTGGTTTAGTCACAATGCAGTTATAGGCTTTCCTCAAAGATCCATGTCCTCACTAGCCTCTGGTAGTTTGCTATATTTCCAGAGCCAAGCCTAAAGAGTGGGTCTTAAATTTAATTTCGTAGCTGTAGGCTAGTTCCAGATGTGAGTACTCTTAAAAGTATTTTGCTATTCTGATCATTTTTGTGGTTCTTAAGTGTCACAATGAGCATGACTATTTGTATGGGGATTGTGTTGTTCCATTGTAAATAATTATCCCACTCATTGGTTTAATAAAAATGCTGATTGGCCAAAGGCAGACAGGAAGTGTGGTCGGGGCTACCATACTAAGAGAACTCTGGGAACAGGAAGAACAGAGCAGAAATGCCACAGAGACTCCAGAGTTGCCAGACAAGCGAGAAGATGCAGAGGACAACTATACTGCTCTGAGAAAAGGTACCGAGCCACATGGCTGAACAGAATAAGAATCATAGGTTAGTTTAAGGGTAAAGAGTTAGCAAGTTATATGCCTGGGTCTTAAGAGATCAGCATAAAGTTAATATAAGCATCTGTGTGTCTCTGTGGGTCTGCCGGTCTATGGACCCAAACCTTGAGACTAGACTAGAAAGTCCTGGGCCAGGAGGATAGACCAGAAAGTCCAGGACAGAAACCTCATACAACAACTATTGGTTCTTTCCCTCCTTTGGAAGCTTGAATACTACCTTCAAGAACTATTAAAGTTAGTCCTCAGGGAAGAAGCTTTTTGGTCAGATCCAACTCAGATCCTCTGAATCAGAGCACATTTCTAAAGTGCACAGTTTCTTGAGCAGTGAGGACTCACCTAAGGAGGCAACCAAAGGTAATAATAGTAGCCTATATTGTTTGAGTCTCTTGGACTCCCCCAAAACAGCTACAAAGGGGTTTTCTCATGCCTGGTACTGGGATTCTTTCATTAAATAGTCTATGGAATCTTGGAGTTTTTCAGCCCAACTGGGATAGATAAACAGGAAGTAGAAACAATGCCTCAGCTAGGATCCCATGCCAACTTCTACCCTCAAAACCTGTCTACACATACACCTCTATCAACCAGGCTTCAAACCTTACAGATTTCACAATTACATAAAGCAAGGTCATCAGGTAGGAACCAAGCTATTGGAGTCATTTATTATTCAAACCATAGTGCTACAGAAGCACATTGAGGGGTGGTGGGGGGTGAGAAACTCTTCTGTTATATGACATAAGAAAGCAACTCCCACTGACAATAGTTCTAACATAACTAGAATTTGGTGGTTTCCAACATACTGAAATGACAATACCTGGGGATACAGAAATACTAGTTATTCTGATTTTACCATTATACACTGTACACACATATAGAATTACATTACCCCATGAGTATGTGCAAAAATAATATTCCAATTCAAAACAAAGTCATCAGCCCCATATTTTATTTTCAAGTATCTTGTGCTGTTAATTCATATGAAGAGAACTTACCACTCTTACTTGAAATAAGTAAAGGGAGACTTCTGACCAGAAATATGTAATTTTCCTAAGTATTCTTCGAAGTTAATTCTGTTGTAAAATCCTATGCTGTCTGCAGGATAAACAGCCCCCAATGAAATTGGGTTCCTACTAATGTTCCATCCCACAAATGGGAAGCAGTCCAGTTCATTGAGATAGGATGCTTGATCTATTATCAGATAAGTAAAAAGACAGCTACATTAGAGTGAAAAGTAAACCCATGTGATGACCAGGGCATTTGATGCACCCAGGAGATTACTGAGTTTGCAGTTCTTCCTAGCACCATCAACTGCACTTCAGAGAGTTAAATTTCCTGAGAGAGAATCAATAGGCTCAGAGGGCATTGCTGATCCTGTTCCAAGGATACCGAATTCCAAGCCTGCACAACTGCTATGGCACCAGTGTATTAAATCACCTACCAGAGACATTTGATAAAAGAAGAATAATAAGAATATAACTTACTGATGATTTTTGAGAATTTTATTTGAGTTATTTCTAAATTCACAGAGTAAAGTATGTTATAATTCTTCTGTCTATGGAAATTGATGAGGCAGAGTTCCATGAGTTTACTCTCTTGCTTTCAGATGCTATTCCACGGCCAGATTTCTAAAGCACACCAGTGATGGGGAAAACATGAAAATGGAGCAAAAGAAGAATAACTATATTAAACCACAGAGTTCAAACTGTATTAACTACAAAGACTTCTCTGATTCAGGAGAAGTGGAAGGAGCTTGCTGTATTTAGGGAAATGTCTTCGCTGCTTAAATAGCTTCCAACTAATGTATTTAACTCACTGGTACATTGCTCTCTACCAAACATTCTTAATATATCTGGTTTTGCAGGAGTGGAAATAACTAGATTCTCAAAACATCAGAAACTATTTTTTGATTGTTTTATCTCCCTCCATCTCCTGAGAACCTATTATTACATCACCGCTGCGATCAGATTGACACTTGGTTTTTCCCTAAGGCAAACACAAGACGTCTAATCCTTAAAGGGTTAAAGTTGTCTTGAAGTTTCTTAATCTCACACTGTTCTCCAGCACAGTCCTCCTTCAGAAGATCCTTTGCCAACGTTCCCTGGAATGCTTCATTTGTGTCCAGCGAGTCTCCCAGAGTCCCAAGCTTTTTACTTTCTTCACTTCCCCAGAGGACTTCTGAAATAGATACTCTTTGCTCTATTTATTTTCCTCCTCCTGTAGGACTAAGCATTGTGTTATGTGATCCCTTGCTGTTCATTACTGACTTAAAGCTACTTCCCTTCCCCTCCTTACTTTGTTCCAGAGCGTAGACCTTTCAACTTGAATTTCACACCGTTCTCCTCCACATTTCCACTGCCTGGGCTTTCTCTTACTGTTCCTCCTTCACTGAGGATACACATCTTCCTCTCAGTGACTAGGCCTGACCTTTTTCTAACGTCTTGAGCATACAAGGCAGTGATGTGTATGAATGCCCCTTTACCTGGCTTAAATATTACAGTCACCAACAACAATGAGCTTCTCATACTAATGTCCAAGTCAAAACCTGGAATGTGAACATTATCATTAGTAGCTACATCCACACCTCAACTCAAAAGGATTTCCCAACATAATCAGAATTATTTTTACTTTCCACCTTCCTGACAGTTCTTCCCACTACATTAGCATCTCTAATCTAGTTACTCCAGTACTTCAATTATTCATTGTTTCGTTACTTAATGGTACACAGTTGTAATCTTTGGCTTGTGAGCAAACTTTCATGTCTGTGTCCAAAACTTTTGAATCATTTCAGGATTGATTTTTCTATCTTCTTTATGCTTATGTACCTAATGGGGAAAATTATATACACAGGCTGACTATTTTTGGCTTAAGTTGACAATTGCACATGTAAAGTTGCATGCTTGCAATTTTATTCTTCTGCACTAATAATATTTTTCATTACCCCAGAAATAATCTGATACATTATTCTCTCTGCTCCATACTTCTCTCTTTTCTACCACACAAACAGACGTTCAAACCTTTGTTTAAAACTTTGTTCTCTTGTATTTTATTGAAAATATAAAAATTACTCATTTTAATTAACAAAATTAACAAAAAAACTATTGTTTCACACAAGTTGACCTATTTGTTGGCATGTAGCTCTCCTGGTCCTGGTCAAGGGGAGAGTTAGCTCTGCTTTTGTCAGGGAAGGACTGTTCTGGCCTGCATGTTCTCCACACCCTCTCAGAACTAACTACTCATCTCATATTTGTCTGCTCTCTGGTATGGATTTACTTTCTATTGAATTATTCTCACTAGAATTTAGAACGCATTTCCCTTACCGTGTCATTATCGACAATCTTTTGGCATGGGGTTTCTAGCACAGCCTGGTAATTAAACAACCACTCGAGTTCTCCGATCTACGGTGTCAGTTCAGACTCTGACTCCCAATACATTTACCATTTCCTTTTTTGAGTGTTTCCGTGTGTGTGTGTGTGTGTGTGTGTGTGTGTGTGTGTGTGTGTGTGTGTGTGTGTGTATGTGTGTGTGTGTGTGTGTAGGTGCTCAAGGACTGACGGGGGACCTTGTCCTCAGACAATTCCCTGCCTTGTTTTTGAAACAGAATCATTCCTTGAACATGAATATTACCATTTCTACTAGACTGGCCAATCAGAAGAATGTAAGAGCCAAACTAAGCAGCAGCTGGGGAGGCAAAAACACATTAGTGAATAATTAATGTTAGTAAAGATAAGATATAGAAAAGACGTTCAATACGCAAGTGAGACTGATGACAGGGAAAATATCAGAAATGGTACAGTCATCCGCTGAACGGGTGGAAAGGATTGAAGGATGTAGCACCATCATCGAGTGAAAGAAGAAGGGCTGGGTCTCTGTTGTCCAGTAGCGGAAGGGGAGAGGCTACACACCCACAATGAAGTGGAGTTTAGTACTATTGCTCTACTGGCTGGTCAGGAAGCCCTTGCATTCCGCTTGCCCCTTCCTCTGGCATCTTTTCTATCTCTCTGCCCAGTTCTGGGATTACAAACCTATGATGTGAAGCCCAGTATGGCAGTTTTACTTGCATCCTGGGGATCCAAACTCAAACTCCAGCTTGCATGCTTGTGCAGCAAACAGTTTACTTCCTGAACCGTCCTCCCACCTCCAAAATACCTGTTTTTTTATGCACCCAAGTCAGCTGGCTACATCTCCTTTTTTCTGTTTTCCTTTCTTTGGCTTCTCTGATATCCATTATTCTTCCTTTAAAAGAAAATTATTTTTTGTCATGAGTAACATCATTGACACCTGTTTTTCTTTTGAAAAGTCTTTTTCTTCTCATAACATTTGCCATTCATTTTACTCTTTCTATACCTGTGTTAACTTTTTATGTTTTATTTCTTCAATTTATTTTTAATAGATATTCCTTTTTTCCATAGTTATCATTACCACACATCTCACCTTTAAACGTGATGTTTTATGTTGTCATTATCTGATCATATTACTTACTAAGATCTATATATGTATTTATCACTGTCTACTTGGTGGATATCTCAGAGTTATCATGCCGCCAAATGTACTGATATACCTACTCTGGGTTTTCATTACCCATTTGTATCCTGCTAGTTAATGTCATTGCCAACCTTGCCAGTCAATCAAGCAGGCCAAAGAGATATCATTTGTTTGCTTTCATCAAATCCATTAACCTATCAACAAGTCTTTCTTGGTCTATCTCTGAAATATTTGCAAGCACATGGAGCACTGTCAATGTTCTTCCTACACTCTCATTCGAGTCCAAGCTACGGGTATCTATCTTCTTAAATTAAATGTGTAGAATTTCATGCACATCATGCATATATGTGTATATATACACACATATATGTATATAGTTTATATATACAATATATAATATAATATTAATACTATTTCTTATCATAATCCAGGCCCTGAATAATTTACTTTCTGCTCCCCTTATGAGTATTATTTAATAGCATTCATATTGCTACTGCTACAATGGTTTTGGATATGCTTTTTAAATTTATGTTTCCCATCTTATGGTCATGGTTCTCTTTCTTCTGCTATGGTCCTCCTTCCCCCTTTTTTTACCTGCTACTTTGTTCTTATCTTTAGATTTCACTCTAAATGCCATTTATTTGTAGGTTTTTGTCTGATTACCTTTTTCCATATAAGCCCCCAATGTATATTTTGTGCCAATGCTTCAGAACTACATTTATAATCTATACTTATCTCTGCAACACTGCAGTTACTGTTCTATATGAGGAGAAGAATGTCTATTTTATTTATTACTAAACCAGTGGCACACAGAGCAGCACCTGACAAATGCTTGTCACTTAAATCTTTAATGGAAAATTAACTTCAACACTTATATCAGAAAAAAATACCAATTTCACATAATTTCACTTTTGGCTTTGCTAAGTTATTATAGATATATTTAGCAAATGCACTTTGAGAGAACCAAGACTCATGCTAATCCCATCACCAGCAAACAAAATATCATAATTAGACAATCTTTAAAACAACATAACAAATGCCATAATTCTGAAATAAATTATTGCTTTCTACTATTGGTCTTTTTCTTTAACTTCTAATCTTTTCTCAAACTTTTCTGTTTTGTCATTAATTTAGAACATTCAGGGGATGGGACAATGACATTAAACATTTGTAAAAACTTAATTTTTATCTTAAAATTTGAATGGACTTCAGATTCTAGACTCAAAGAAATATAAAAATTGAAATTGAAGATATATGTGGATTTTTGTTGTTATATAGTTAACACTAATCATAGTGCATATATAAATTTTCAACTTGCAAAATAAAGCCAAATATTTAAGGGTTAAAGTTCAGGATAAGATAATTTTTTTAAGCTGGATATTTAATTGGGAGTCACTACATATTCCTCCACAGGCTCATTGATAGCTTCATTAGGAGGAAGAATGTAAACAAGAATAATAATATCCTTTACCCTCCATGATATAGTAAATCTGGTCTTTCTCTGGGCCATAAACATAATAAGGTAATAATCTCTAAAGATATCCTGTCCTATCAAGAAGAGACACACACTCAATAAAAGATCAAACAGTGGTACTCTTGACAAAATCTACCAAGCTTTTTTCAGTATTATGAAAGATATCTAGGAAATTGTCTATTGCACACAGAGGAGGCAAATCGCAGAAAACACATGGCCTTTTCAGTAAGCACAACCAGTACTTGAAAAATCACATGTACCATGGGTATCAACAGTATCAAGCTCATTAGTAGACAGACATGGGATGGGTGGATAGAGAAAGATGGCTCCAGTGCTATGGCATATCAACATTTGTAAGAGAAATTGCTTAGAGGAGGTGTAGGGGGAGGGAGTGTGTTTAACCACAGCGAACTTTTGACTGATTTAAAGCAAATGTGGGAGCCTCAAATTAACTATCATGTTGGTTTTTTCACTGACAGGAGACATTTGGTATTATTGCCTGTTAATTATTGTTGTACTTTCCCTGTGCTATCTTGTTGCTTGGTATCTTGTAGATAGAGTTGAACTAAACTATTGGTTAGATGGAGTTTTCAAAGTTATTTTTTTTCCAATTAATTCTCTGAAAGTTTCCAACAGGATGGTTTTGATCATATTTGACTCCCTCCCCAACTTCTCCCCCATCCACCCTCCTTCCCTACACATGCAACTCTGTGTTCTCATTTATTTTTTGAATGTAATGAGCCCAATTTGGTCTGCACATTTACTCTTGAGTGTGTGGCCTTGCAAAGGAGCCTGGGTAACCTTCCAGGAACCATACCACTAATGTAAGCTGATTCTTCCACTACTTAAATTTTAAGATGAGGCTCAAATGATCCCCACCTTCCATATCAATGGATTCTTGCTCATGGATTTACCATAGATTTCACAATGAATTCCACAATTAGAACAAGTTAGTGTTATTATAGTAAGTCCAACTAACAGTTTAACTTTTAGAGCTGTTTTAAGACAATTGAATCTCATTGTAATTTGGGAAAGGTGAAATAAAACCCTTTGAAATTTTTGTTGAAACCATAAACTATCTTAGAGTTATTAAAAATAAAACAACTACAAAAGGGCCATTGTCTATTACATTTAAGATATTTTAGGTTCCCAGAAAAACAGAACATACAGATATTAAAAAAAATTGATGCTTATGACAAGCCTGACAGGGCTCAATCTTCAACAAGGTAATGTTTGCCCAAGAATATTATTTGCCAATGATTTTTTCATCATGAGTTTGATAACCATGTTACTCTCAGAAGAAATGAATATAAATTATTGCAATAACCTAATGTGTTACCTATACTCTGTCCTATAGTGTTGGACAGACTTTCCTCTGCCTCTTCACTGGTAGTAAAAGAAGCAAATCTATATACCTTTCTGCAAGCAAGTAGGGCAATTGTAATACCTAATGTTTGGGCATATAAATCTAAACTCAGATTACTACCAAATTCATGTTAATGAAGGTAAAAATCAAAGAAAGTACAAATTAATATTCTTATGTTCAAGGCATTTCCTTCTTGCTTAAAATTCATCTTGGGAGAAATAAACCTTGATGAATATCATTTTAACAACACCTTGAGATTCTGAACTCTGCAATAAGTTTTGAATCACAACTTTGAATAAGTCCTGAAGCTTTCTTAATGCAATTAAGTGTGATATGGTATAGATTCTGAGCTGTACCTGGAGTGGCAATCACAGAGATCAATGTCTTAAGCACCAAAAAGATACTATTTCACATCAAAACATACTTTTGAGCCAGACATGTCTGTATCAAGACAGTGCTATGATGAGGAGCAGCTGAAAGGTGGTTGTGCAAGTTCACAGTTCACGTGGCCACTATCTTCCCACTGTGTATGTGGAATCTGCTTGTCTAGCCTGTGCATGATCTGGGATTATTTGAGGCCCTGCCTCCCAGGATGCATGAAATTAACCAAAGTTTGAAGCCACTATACCTGTTCCATGTTTTACAGCTGAGCAGATGGGCAGCTGGCCAGCTACAGTCAGTGTTTAGCAGCCTTATAATCCACTGTACATCACACACATACAGGCTGATCGGTGGAAAGTCCGTTCATACATTATATCAATTCTTAACCTAGCCACTCTTGACATGATGCACTTAAAAAAATTGTTGGTTGTTGGAGAAATGAATAGCCCCTGAAGTTTGGGATCACTGATAGCATAATTATTGATCCCTAATCTAGTAGATGCAGTACTATCTCCAGCTCTTAGTTACGACAAAGAGTGGCCTTGGCAAGCATTTCCCGGTATCTTCTCTTGAAAAGCTAAAGAAGGTTCACGGCATAGACATGTTATTCAGAAAAAAAGTGTCTGTTGACAGTAAATAACATACGGTTAGAAAGAAGATGAACCAAAGAAAAGATTTAGTTACAGAAAAAGAGACCCCACTACAATGACCAACTGAGAAGTTTAGGGAAGTGCCTAGGATTTTATACCTAAAAAAGTTATTAGAATAATGCTAAATGGCAAACATGCTGTTTATTACTACCTGTATATAGAACACTGACACATTTATATTGGTTGTAGTCTAGTAGAGCAATTAGAAAAAAGAAGACACAATTGCAATCACGTTTAAACAGTATTAAACCAGGGTGGACATTAACCTCCTAGATTAAAAATTAGGGGCCTGAGTGACTAGAGAGGCTTCCCCAAGGGTCACATTAAGAAGGCTACAGGTGAGGGTTTGTATTTCTGTCTGTGTTACAAAGGAGCAGGAAGAGCTAGAGAGAGAGTGAGAGAAGGGGATGGGGAAGGGAGAGGGAGGGAGAGGGAGAGAGAGAGTCATATCATGATGGCTTAACCTTGCTGGAGTGAATATGTTTAATGGAAGAAAGCATAAGGAGATGGATAGGTGTTCAGAGAAGATATTACAAATGGCTTTCGGGGAATAATTTACACTTCACTACAAGACCATAAGTATGTCTGTAAACTAAGCAATAACAGTAGAATTATTGAATGATATGTCAGTTATCCATTCATGGTTTATAATTTTTTATAATTAAACTACAAATAAAAATAAAAACATCTCTAAAGAAAAAACAGAAGCAGGATAGAGGAAATTAACCATAGCAAGCTAATCTACCTTTCTAAAAGAAAAATCCTTCATATTAGATGATGAAGATGAAGATGTGGGGAAATATGCCCTACTGATAGAGACAGGATTTGAAGAAAAATCTGGAATAAGGAAAAATAACAAACAGCTTGATTGGCACCAGGCATCCTGACTAAGTGTTGTTAGTTTTATAGGAGACACACTTAACAAGTGTAGACTAGAAGATAGGAGAAATGAAAGCCAAGCATGTTTATGGAGTCTAGTGAAAAATTCAGATCTGGATGACTAAATCTGAAGTTGCTTATGGATATTCAAGAATACATGTGATGTAGGAATGACGTTCTATATGCTGTGAATATCATTCTTCAAATAAAGGAAATGTTCTGGTCCTTGACCACCACTGGTACTATAGAAAAAGTAGGCGGGGGAAATCAGTAAGGTAGGAGAAGGATTGGACAGAATGAGAAAGGGAGACTCTAGCCAAAAGCCCAAAGAAGCAACATGTAAGGAATACAGGTGAGCAAGGGCCAGATTAATGTAAATGGGTTAAGATGAAAAAGCTAGCTAGCAATGTGCCTGAGCCGTAGGCCAAACAGCAAGAAATTAATATAGATGTCTGAGTTATTGGGGGGGGGGGCGCTAAGCAGCGGAGGTGGCTAGGCACTGTGGGTCTGGACCTCTGGCAGGGGACCAGAAACTCCACTGTTAGAAACATGTAATGCTTGGAGTCCCGTACTTCACTGTGAAGTTCAAAGCAAGATCTTATTTGGTCATGTCGATCTACAAACTGTCTGTGAATGTGATCACAAAAGCCAGGGCTGTATAAAAGTGTATTTTTGAAGATGTATGAAATAAGAGCAAAGATGTAAAGACATTGCCTGAGCATGCAAGTAAAACAGTGCTGATAATTGAGTCAGAAATTGTAGATATGGGCTCTGAACTACCGCATAGCTTAGATTCGGATTAGACCTACAATCAACTCACCCCTCTAAAGTATAGCTCAAAGAAACTGACTACTGGTATTTTCAGAACAGCTGTTGACATATTGTTGTGTGAAATATAGTTTTTTTTTATTAGTCAGGAACTAATTACTTCATCAGATGTGCATGCCCTCTTGAAATTTCTCTTAAAAGAATTGTTAGTCATCACATAGCCAAAGCATAGTCCATCTGTGTTCTCTGCCTGTAGGGAGTTGATTTGACATTCAAAACAGGAGAGATGAGAGGCCTGTTTTAAAGGTTCAATGGAAACTTTGATTGTTTCTGTATATAAAAATAATGTACAGCTCCAGCATCATCATTTACAGGGTCTCCCCATCAATTCCACAGCATATCTTAGCCCATCATTTTCCCTGTGTACACCTTTTGAAATATCCTGGTATAATTTAATGAGCTCATGCTTTTTCTCATAACTTAAAAATCAATTAGTCTTAAAAATGTGTTATTTCTATGCATATTTTAAAATAAAATTGTATATCAAGCTGCAATCTTATTTTTCAAATTATATTCATAGTTTTCATTTCTCGGTTAACACTGTGAGCACATCATCCATCAAAACTAAAATTCAGGATAAAATAGCATTTTGAATTGGGCATACATAATAATAAACAGTCAATTTAGTTGGATTTCCTTTTTCTAACACATAAAATTCTAGAAAATGGCAAAGCAGTAAGGTCTAATTCATTTGTAAATTAATTAATGATTAATTGCAACTTTGTTACTTCTTACTTTAGAATTATGAATAAATAAAATAATATTTGGTTGTAATTTTATGTTACTACATATTTATAAGAGAATTTTGCAAGGGTGTATCAGTATATTAAGCTTTTTAAAACGTATAAAAAACTTATGAGGATATTCGAAGTCAATGAATATTTTGATTTTTAAAATTTCACAAACACATAAAGAAATTTGAGTATTTGTGTGGTGTAAATCACAGTATGTTCCCTTGTTCTAGATGAATAACAGGATTTCAGATTGTTAGCAAAGCAACATGAGTAAGTATCTAGAGTATTCACAGCTCACTGGCACACAGTGGACTGTGTGAAACTTCTTCCCACTTTGGTAGAGTTGATTTGATCTAGAAGATCGTGATTAAAATTAGCATATTACTAAAGAGCCAAAGCGAAGACAGTCCAGCAAAAAATGGGGGAAGGGAAGGAAGAAGATACTGAGCCAAACCCCGATTTAAATAGAGAGGATTCTGGAGTTGGCCCATAAGAGGTGGACAAAATTCATTTGCTGAAGTGATCCTTGAAGTCATTTCATCTCTAAATATGAGTCTAAGAGAGAAGGGGCAAGGGACTTATGGCAAATGTCCTCTCTGTAGTAATAAAACTCTGTGCTAAACAATTGTAAGTACATACATAAAGAACAGGAAGTGCCTGTAGGCTACAGGTTAGAGTGTTGTGCCACGTTCTCCCAGTGTACTGAAATGGCCTCCAGTGAGAGCAAACTTGGATGAAGTAGCATGCTCTGCTTCACAGATGAACATGGTGCAGAGTGTTCATACCCAGTTGTGTTTCCAGTTGTTTTTGCAGCTGTAGTGATGCTTTATAACTGATTCATCTGTACTTTCTCACCCAGTCTTTGTGACTAAGGGCACAGATTTGGGGACAGCTGGCCAAATCTAGCGGTAAAGTCCGTGGCTCTGGAACAGAGGGATTTAACTGGCCAAACCCACAACCTTGGCCTCATTAGCACTTTCCTAAAACCAGCCGAGTTAACTAGTGACAGATGGAGTCCTCAGCACTCGTACACATCTTCAGAGTCTTTGACAGTGGCCCATCAGATACCAAGGGGCACAAGCAAATCCTTATACACTTGTGTTGAGGCCAATGAAAGCAGCACGTCGTGGTTTGGCTTTCTTAAAAATCCATCAGAATTGCTTGTCATTTCCTATGTTTATGGTTAAATGAAGCTCAAGTTCTCAGGACCCACTTCTGACATAAGGTTTTTATCAGTGGAAAAATGGAAGCAGATGATTCCATCATCTTTGAAAGTAGTGGTATAGGGTGAGGCTGACATCATGTGAAACCTGTTTTAAAATCACCTTACTACTGTCAATTACTTCATGGGAAAAAATAATACCTTTAGATTTTACTTATGCATTTACAAAGTGGTTGATTCTAAAATATTTACCTGGGGACTTTTTGAAATATGTGCTACTTTGTTTTGTCACAAATTTTATTCTTAAATACTTGTAAAATAGATTTGGGGTAAAACAAGGTCTAAGATATCTCACAACACATTCTCTGGCTCAGACACACATTGGGATCATTTCAGGAATACTTTATATCACTAATGCTTATACAAGTGGCTTCAGGTGTGGTCTGACCCTGTGTGGGGTTTAAAGAAGTCCTGGGGCTAATTCTAATGTTCAGTCAGTTACAGTGTAGTCTCATTTTGAAATTTAGTGGAGAGAATAGTAAGCTGAACTATCCCTCAGGATTCTTTAGTTGGCAGGCAGTTTTCTGAATTCCTGTGAATTTAACTAGTTAACACTATTTCCATATGCACATTCCATATGAAATTATATCAGTGGTAGAATGTAAGTTGGGTTTCTCCAAACATTTGCTTTTCTGCTTAGAGAAAAAGTCCAGTGTTCACTGAATAAATGCAAACTTCTGTGAAATTTTTTAGAATAGATGCCAGACCTACAATTCAAATTAGAGCCAAATATTATAAGCATTATTCTTAAATATTATATTTAGGATAATATATTGTTAATGGCTTCCTGCCATTTGTTTCTGGATTGTGTAAAGCATGTCAGTTACTTGGGTTTTCCACCTGAAAATACAATAGTATATCACCACCATTATCCGCCTGGCAGTTTGGTGTTCCCATTACTTTCTATTGCTGTGATAAACACCACAACAAAAGCAAATTTTGGAGGAGAGGGTTTATTTTGCCTTATAGCTTTATAGTCTATCAAGAAAAGAAATAATGACAAGAACTTAAGGCAGGAACTTGGAGGCAGGAGCTGAAGCAGAAGACATGGAGGAATTCTTCTTACTCTCTCAGCCTATCTTCTCATATAAGTAAGAACCATCTTCCCTGGGTTGGCATTGCCTATAATGTGCTGGTCCTGTCTACATCAACACTAATTTTTAAAAGTGCCCTATATGATTGCCAATCTAATGGAGGTATTTTCTCGGTTGAGGTTTCCTCTTATGAGATGAACTTAGCTTATACAAATTCAGAAAAAATAGTCATCATTCTTGTTGATCATAGATTTTGCTAGTGCCATGTTTCTGTGAGATAGGATGATTTACTACACTATTAGTAAGGGATATTCTACTTTTTTCAGGTGAACAAAGAATAATTGTTGATATTTTAAGGATGATGTTAATGAGTCATAACAATGTCAATCATCATATGCAAAATATTTCAATTTAATTTTTTAAACCTTCTAATTATCCACGCACACTCAGTGTTCTTGGAGATCAATAGGTTAGCGTCATGGAGAATAAGTACTGCCAAGTAGGAACAGTTTCAAATTTATGCCTTCTTGATTTGAACCATGAAATCACATAACAATAAAGAAGGATATCAGGGAGGGATAAGGATGAATATAATAAAAGTGAACTGATATAAATGAAAGAAGTTATCTATATCTGACACAATCCTAGGTATGCATAGTGAACATATACAGATTTTTCAAAAATACTACAAGAATGTTAGTTTACAGTAGTGACTTGTATTCTAGTGGCCAAGGAGATGAGGTTTTAAGTACCATATCATTGTGATACTATTTTCTAGCTTTATAACTAAGAGGACAGATAAATTTCATTGGCTGAAAGGAAAAGGAATATATTATAAGCTGATAAAACACTAGTTAGGGTTTCCTGTAATTTTAGTTCATACATATTCTTTATTAAAAATAAATAATACTATACCTGTAAGGGACTAAAATATTTGGCCATCTGCTAAGTAACATAGAAAACCACCAAGAAGAAATTGTAGTAATAGCAGTTAATGAGGGAAAAATATACTGCTATTATTCTGCTAAAGAAACTATGGTTGTTAGAATGAGAATAAGCCTCCATAGGCTCACATGTTTGAATGCTGAGAACTTCATTGGTGGGACTGCTTGGGAAGATGAGAAAGTGTAGCCTTCAATTTGATTATGGGGAGGCTAGTTTAGGCACCCCATCACTATTGCTCACAGTCTTAGGTGGGATCATTTTTATGAGTTATAGGATATTTCCTTAGCACTACATTTCTTTCTAACCCCACATCTCTATTTGAATTGTATATGCTTATCATTAAAACCCATAAAAATGGGGTGTTTAACAGTTCCTTCAACGTAGGATTTTCATTATAATAAATTAGATAAAAATATGTCAATTCCTGTGGTGGGATTCAGGTGTCAGCTGATAAGGTCAGAAGACACTTATCCAGGGTCCCAGGCCCCTAAAGGGGGCGTGGAAACCCCATTGATATGGGGCTTCTGGAATAGGAGGCGCTCTCTTCCTGGTTCCTGGCTGTTGGAAAGACAGGATTGGAATCCATCGTCCGTCTATCGCTCTTCCACTGTTCCAGACTCCAGTCCCTGTTCAGGTGCTACTATAAACTGTTACCTGTACCGTGAGTGTTGGTTTATATTTTAATAAATATCTATCCTGTATTGGTGCCTTCTAAATAAACTCCACCTACAAATCCCTAGCTAGTTAGTAAGTAAAAGTATAATCAACATTTGCTCTCATTTCAGTACAGTATGTTTCTAATGGTTTTAGCATTGCACAGAATAGAAGCACTATAATTAGTGATAGCTGAATCCTTATAGATATGTTCTATAAACTTATCTAATAGTTTCAAATATTATGTTACTAAAATTTTATCACAATATTTTATAATTGATATATTAAAACATGATAATATTGATCTCAAGGTCTAGCGAAATTCCTAAAACATTCATCTCTTTAGATTATGGACATGTCTGCAGTGAGATATGGTAGGGAATATAATAACATTCCGTTAGCAAATCAGTCCTAAATAACGTGGCACAAACCTGAGGGTATGTGAATTCTTATTGATAATATTTTTGTATTGAATAATCTTGTTTAAACAAAGCCAATAGATTCAAATCTCAGTACATAATTAGTATTCATTGAATAAATATAAAATAAGTACAAATGAGCAGACTATGAGTTAAATAAACATTGTTGGTCTCACAGTCAAAGTGGCAGAAGTTAACTTTATTTCATAAAATAAAAGTATCATTTGATCTATTTAGAAGCCCTTTGTAACTGAATGGAGTGGTAACTAAGTCTTGAATTACAAACTCAAGTTCAAGTGTGAGCATATTTTATACTGACAAGTTCTATCATTTTTATGACTATAAGGTCATCATACGAAGAATATAATTCTGAATGGTTTACTTGGCAAGTTCTATAAAAACACTGAAAATAGTCATGTAAAAATTTTCCTTATAAAGCATACATATTTCTCCATTTTGTAGGAATATATAAAAATGAATAAAATTATATGGAAAAAATATTTGAATATTAGTTTTAAGATTGTTTGCTAATTTTATGACATATATTATTATGCTGGCCTATTAAATCATTGTTAGTGGGTTATCTAATATATATAATCTCATGATACACTGGCTTGGGTCTGGGTTTCCAGTTTCAGACATGATTTTCCTCATTTTGAGTTGTCCCTAAGTACAATCAGACCATTTTTGATTACTATCAAGATAAAAAACCACTAGTGCACCCACAAGAAAATCATGAGATGTCACTATCCTGGCATGCTGGTCATTACTGTGATCTGTAGGCATCACAGTCTGGCAGAATTACTGGTTGCCTCCTTCCTTTGTAACCACTCACATTACTTTTTGGCACTATGGAAAACTTGTCCTCTGTGAAGACAGTTACATGATTTTTGGCAAAAGAACAAAAAATACATTGTAAAGAAAAGACAATATAATCAACCAATGGTTCTGGTCAAACTGGATGACTACATGTATAAAAATATAGCTCAATCATTATCTCTCACCTTGCATAAACTCAACTTAAGTGGGTTAAGGACCTTGAGATATAATGTAATACCTACCTTCAGTTTGATAGAGGAGAAAAATCAGGGAATACACTTGAAGTCATTGGCACAGGAATGGACTTACTGAAAAGAACTCCAATTACAATCATTAACACCAATAATTAATATGGCTTCATGAAACTAGACTTTCCTCTATGGCAAAGAATAGCATCACTCCATTAAATAGGCAGCTCTCAAAATGGGAAAAACTCCTTACTAGATATACATTTTACAGCAAATAAGCATGTAGACTATAAGATAAAAACTTAAACAAAAAAGTAAACATAAAGGAGACAAACAACCCAACTCAAAGGAAACATGGAATTAGAGCAGGATTTCTCCAATTATAGGCCCGCTGTGTGCAATACTCTTCCATCAAAATTTCAATTCATTAAAATGTTCTCAAAGTTTAAAACATAAAAGCAAAATAGAATTCACACGAAAGTATTTTTTTTAAAAAAAGAAAAAGATAAAATACAAACATCTGAGAAACGTCTTTAAAATACTTAACCTTCTTAGCCATCAGAGAAATGCAAATTTAAGAATTCATCTTACCTCAATAAGAGTGGCTTCTTGTGATCACACATATTTCTACCTTATCATTGATATCTGTAGTTTTTTCTTCAAAAAATGGTAGATCTTATGTTTAATACCTTCAACATTGTTTTTCAAGTGCAAAACTGATATCATTTTTAATTGTCTTTACTACCTTTTAAAATGATTGGTGAATATAATCGTTATTCATTTGTCATATACATTCTACTCCAGAATGTAGCTTCTGAGTTACAAACTCTGCCTCTTTAGAGCCCAGTTAGATCTCCAAGTCTTAGTGGAATGTCTATCGAGATGAAGTACTCAAAATGTGTTTCTTTTATGATAGAATTGAGATGTTCTAAGTATGTTTTTTTTGTTTTGTGTTTTGTTTTTTTTTTTGTTTTTCTTGCTGCCAAAGACTTTCCATTGCTAGAGGAAGGTCATGTGCCCCTATTACCACTTGACTGCAATGTATTCTGGATAGAGCATATACTTGCAGCTAATGTGATACATAGGCTCTAGCCAAACAGCAGCTTGGGAGTGCTGCTCAGGATCTAACAGCTCTTGCTCGTTCAGTGACTGACAAGTTCCAGGAGAGTTGCTCTCTCACTCCAGGCTAGAGTAAAGTACCAGCAGATTCTAAATTACTATTAAGAGAAACATTAGTTTAAGTATATGTGCGTTTGTGAATATATAAACACATACATCAGACAAAAAAACATACATCAGACAAAAAAAATTCATTATGAGCTTTCCAACACCAAGGCCAATGCCAAGTTACTTGATTCTTAGTTTTAAAAGTTGTAATTGTCAATAATAATGATATTTATTTCCAGTCCTTTATTATCTCTCGATGAATTTTCTAGGCTAAAAGATATTTAGCAATCTATTTTGCAATTCCCTAAGCTCCTTAGATTGATCATTACCACTAGCAATCTAATGCTCATTTGTCTGTGTCTGTTTCATGGTTTTCGGCATGAAGAAAACTTTACGCAGCAAGAAACTGAAGCAACAAAGAAAAAAATCATCTTTCTTTCTATTGTTCTTTATGATGGCATGGTGTTATTGGACCCAGAAGCTACAGGGTGGCTTTGTGTCCACAATCCTTTCTTGGAGATGAACCTCACAAGCATTCCACATGTGAAAACCTACTGCACACAGCTGACATAATTCCACTCACAAGAAAATGCAACAAAGAAAATATAGAGAAGAAATTTTAATAAATGCTCAGTAACAATAAATGATTACATAATTACGGAACATTTTTGCTATATTCCTAGTCTGATACTTATGCAATATTTATGTGTATAAACATTTCAATAAAATCTGTGCATAATGAAAACAGTGAACCGCCAACATGTACTTTTATAGCAAAAAGCTACACCTTGCTGCAGTACCGGGTAACTTGTCTCTACAAATGTGCAGTGATGCTCACAAGAGTCAAGCAGAAGACACGTCGCAGTGTATGTATCTTCAGAAGAAATGCATAAAAATGAAGATGAGTGCTCAGTGCGTCCTGGGGCTCACTCTTAATCCCCGTGGACAGAGACTGCTGCTGTTGGTAATTACATCTGTGGGAGTCGGTTATCAAGATGACCTCCTCCTCTTTATTTTCTGCCTACAAAACCCCTGACGAGCATCTGCATGCTTAGAAAATGTCCTTTTCAATAAAAAATGGCTATCCCATGTACATGGCCGGAAGTGAATAGTGTTCAACTATTGTTTCCTATCATATGAGTTTCTGGTCTTAGTTGGACAAGGTACTCAGTCATTTGTCACAGATACTTGATATTTAGCACATAAGCCTCTGGGATCTTCCCGGAATCTAATGAACTCTTGCTTTTCATTGAGTCTCCAGAGTCATCCTGGCTGGGCTCCATTTCTTTTTCTCTGCTCACATATGAGACTGAAAAAAACATTCCCGGGTCACAGTCTCCTGAACATGCTTTAGAAGTAACAACAGAATTTTTCTTTGAATCCAGAGTACAGAACACGAAACATGTGAGGTAAAATTCAGTTCCCTTTTTCTTGGTTCACTGCATGCTATGATGTAACTCACGCCTCTGGTTCTAGAATTTGGCACTGTTTCTCACAGTGTTAAGCATCTGGGCTCTTAGGCCTTTCAGATTGCTGTATACACTTAAGGAAGGTCAGCACTTTGTTACAATTTTCCAAAGAAAACAGTCTTTGTTGCCATAACCTTCTTGTATAACTAAGTTCACAGAGCCTGGAAGCATTTTGTAATTGTATTGAAACAGAAAGAAAAAAAAAAAAAAAACCTCTGCCCTTAGGGACCACCCAAGGGACGGGGATAAATTGGTTGCCTCCATTAAGTGATCTTTAAGCATCAAATTTTAGTAGAAATGTTGGGGAGTAAATGATCACTTTTAAAAAGGGGTTGCTTGAGGTCTGAGAGTGCAAGGTGGCCTATATTTAATAACTGCAAGGTCATTACAGGAAATCAGTAAGAGAAAGCAGAGTGCAATGGGTATCCTATTTCCATTCTGGGCTCTGATGGCTTGGGATATCAGCTGACCTTCCAAATGGAAATGTTGTTTTAAAAATATCGTATCATTTGTTAATGACAAAGGGAATCAAAGAATTGACTCCAGTAGCCTGCCAGAATTCTGTAATCGGAAAGCACTTTCCAATGATTCTTGCCCTAAGCTACTAAAAATCTTTTTTTCTCGATTATATTAACTGAATTGTTCTAATGGCTGTAGATATTTATGGCTCTTTTGAAAAAAAAAAAAAAGCTATGTTACATGCAGGAAATGTTTAATTATGCACACTAATAATGGAGGAAATCGGGAGTGAAGATTATTCTGAATAGTAGATAAACCCAAATCTTCTCAGTCAGCCTGATTTGTTGTTGATAATTCATTTTGTTGTTGCTTTAGTCCTGATACATTGGATGATACAGAAACAAAATGGGTTGTAATGCTAAACTAATTAGGTAGTGATAGATATGTCTCAGGGATATTCTAAATAGCAAACCAAAGAAGAACTCATATAACCAGTTAAAGGAAAATACAATGTATGTACTCAATTAGAATCTTCAGTTTGTAGGGACAAAACCAGTTATTTTCATATTTTATATATTATATTAGTACTTAGGCTATGAACTATTTTATGTTAAATTAGAAGAAAATAAAACTAAAATAAATTTGAATATTTGGTGAAGATTAAATACCAAATTAAAATAACTCCTATAGATATATAAAAGTATATTCTTTTGTTCAGGAAAATCTAGCTGAGACTATTAAGTATGGGACTGTTATTGTTATTTTCAAGTAGGGGAAACAGACATCTAATGGCATTTTAATTTAGGGCCAGCGTTTCCACATAGGCCATGAGAAATCCTGCGTGGGGAGAGGAGATGAAAATAAAGAAACAAAGAAAATGAATATAACTCCTTTAAGAGGCTCTGCCATGCAGCAGGCACTTCTGTACCTGGCACACAATGTGGAATCAGCAAGCTAAGTAAAAAATAAAATAAAATAAAATAAAATAAAATAAAATAAAATAAAATAAAATAAAATAAAATAAAATAAAAATAAAATAAAATAAAATAAATAAAATAAAATAAAATAAAAATAAAATAAAATAAAATAAAATAAATAAAATAAAATAAAATAAAATAAAATAAAATAAAAATGCCTGCCACTGTGTGGGCACTAGCTTCCTAGATCTGGGGTGGTAAAATGCATCTCCAGGTTAGGTACAGTTCCCAGTTGAACACAGCTCTCAGCCAGGCTTGAGAGCCATAAAGCTTGGCTTTCATGGACCTGAGCAGTACACAAAGCCACTTAACAGTTTGTTTGGTTCATGCTACCAGAAAAGAATACAAATGCACAGGAAAGACAAATTCAGTCAGGAAAAAAAAAAATCTCTGTACAAGTTAGAGTGTGTTTAAGAATGTGCATAGGAGTCAGAGAGAAAAGAAAATGGATATAGACAGTCATAGAAAAATAGTTTAAAAATAAAGAAATAAAGTCCTTAAGGGAAAAATAAACTAATATAAAGAAAAAAACCATGTAAATACAGAAAATATACAGGGAGTCTGGATACAGTATGGTGGTGTATTGTCTTTAATTTTTTTGAATGCTGATGAGTGATTGTCAGCTGTTGTGAGACATTGGGTTGTAAATGAGACTGTTGAATTAAACCAGCCTATATTTAGGGATGTCTTAAATTTAGATGAAATTCAAAATTTGGTTATGCTTTTATTTACACAGGAAACCAAAATCTGTGTATTCCTTAAAAGTTAGTAGAGACCATTTTTGACTGGGGGAAACCTCCTTAAATCTTGGCTACAGACATAAGAAATAAACTAGGAAAAACTACAAGACAGAAACATCTGTATTGCATGGGAGCAGTTATGAGACTGGACAACAAATATCACAACTAGTTTTCCCAGAACTTGGTGATTATCTCAATTTTATCAGAGTCCCCTGGGGGTACTGTCACCACCAGACAACAGGGAGTAGTCTAAAGAACACTTTACATTCCAAAGAGGAGGAGTGGATGGATCTTGCTCATTTAGTGGGCTATGGATGTTTGTTGTTATTTGGGCAGGAGATATAGGAATATTGGATAAAGGGACTACTATTAACCTTAAATAATTTATATTGGTATGTATTTTGGTATATTGACACAAATTTAAAGTTATTTTGTTATACCATATGCATGTTTATTTTCTTGTTTGCGATATTGTGGTTATGCAGCTCATTTAAAATGTAATGTATAATTAAGAAATGCAGGTTAGTAGTTGGTCATCCATAAATAGTCAAAATGTAGTAAAGTTAGGTATATTTTTAATGTTAAACAAATATGCTTTATATAGATGATCGATAATCTTTAAATTTGTCAGAGATCTACACAATATGGCATTTAAGATGTTGAACAACCTAAGGCTTTCCATAACAGTGAGACATGTCTGTTCCTGACAGCACCAATTTACTTCATAAAAGATGATGGGTATTCAAGAACCTCCATATGTGGGTTTCTTTCATTGAGTCAAGAATGTCATTTGGGAAGAAACTGCTGTTGCCTTGACTGCTGATAATATGTATGATGTACAAATTGGACAAGCAGGAAACAAAGGAAAAAAGACTGACATACTTTGACAAGGTGGGATAGTTCTTCATAATTTTCTATTTTATATAAAAGTCTGCTACATATTCTACAGGCCACAAAGGAAAAGAACTGCTAAATTTTGCCAAGACAAGGTGGGACAGACCTTCAAAATTCCTTCCTCATAGAAAAGTCTGCCAGATATTCTAGACCTGTAGACTGATTACAAATGACCAATACTGAAGGAAAAAAATTAGATAAATGTGTAGGTGGAGAGATAGCTGTCATTTCTATAGTTTTGGAAGTGGCTTTCACAACACTTTTCTCTAAGTTCAGGAAATATTATATCTTTCTGGGATCTTTGATGGAGCTGAAGACTAGATAGTTATAGTTACAGTTTTGTTTAATTATAATAGAAGATAAATTAGGTGCAAGACTTTGGATTCATTGAGATAGGCTAAATAATGGAGTATTTTCTCTGAATTTGTCAAATATAAATGGATACTGTCCATTTACTTGATAACTGTTCTTATTATATTATTTTGCTATGTTTAGGATAAAAAATTTTCATTTAGTTAGACAAAATGGAGAAATACTGTAGAATATTTGTTAAATAGTGTAAGGATGTGAAAGATGTGTTACCTTTGTTTGGGCAGCATTTGTTTAATGATGGAAAGATGTGTTGCTTTGCCTGCCTATAGCATCTGATTGATATAATTGATAAGCTAATAAAAAGCTTAATTACCAGTATTGAAACATTAGATTAATACACAGGACTACTTGACAGAGATTAAATAGGATGAGTGTGCCGGTATGTTTGATAAAAATAGCCTGAACTATCAGAGGAAAGAAAGAGAATGATGAGTAAGAAAGAGAAGGAGATGCCTGTGGCCAGCCAGCCAGGCAGTCAAACAAGGAGTAGAACGTTCAGAATGATAGAAAGGTAAAAAGCCCCAAGGCAAAAACACAGATGAAGATAGGAAAGTTATAAGAGCTAGTTAGAAATGAGCATAAGATAACATTGAGCATTCATAACTAATGAGAAGTCTCCATGTCATTGTTTGGAATATGTTTGGAGGCCTAAAAGAAATCCTGATACAAATTAGTAAATAAGACACTATAGTATATAAGAAATAAAATACATGTTAAATATTTGGTTCAAAATATCCTGGGTTGTCCCAGACATACTCATTTTTATTTTCAACAGAAAGCATTGTTATCTTGGCCATGTAAATCCTAACCAATTAGTCATATTTACATCATTGTTTTAAAGAGAATTAAATAGTAAATATGCACTAAGTATTTTTTATGTATACATAACAGCTAGGGCAAAGGTCAAGAACAAAAATTGTCACTCATTTTTTCTTTCATCCATGCTTCTAGCCATTTGTTCATTTATATTTACATACAAACTATGTAACTAGGTAGGTAAAGGATACTGAAAATATATTTAGCACATATTATCTGTGAGAATTCAGCCTACCTGGTGACAGAGTATATTTACATAATAATCAGTTAAATATTTTTCAACACTGAAGTCACATATTTGTTGTGTATATCAGTGTGAGAAGGAATTATTTTGTCAATTGTCTCCATTCCATTACTGATATGTCTATTTATTATAGCTCCTTTCTACTCTTTAAAATATGATTATATTGTTTCTGCTGTTAGAGCAAAAGACATAAAAGTGGGTAATTTGTGAACATCATAAATTTATTTGTTCATAGATATAGAGGTTTGAAAATCCAAGAACAAGACTCTGGAATGCTTCTGTATGGTCATGACTGTCCTGTTTCCAAGATAACACATCTTATCACATCCTTGTATGCTCCAATAGCAACATACATCAAGAGTACTTGCTGCAATAAATTTTAGGAATAATACTCCATCCATTGGACACTGCACCCAAAACTCACTCACTTCCCAAGCCAGGTGCCTCTAAATATAATAACTCCATAAGTTCAATTTTCAAGATATGGTTCTTAGAGAGATATTCAAGCAATAGTAAAATTATTTACTAAGTTAAGCTGCAAAAGATAGATGAGGATGCTTTTTGGTGTGCTATGAAATAAATATGTCTGCAGAGAATACATTCCAGATGATTTCTAAGAACCAAAAGAGAAATGAGAAGGTGTTGCATGAATAAATGAGACTCAGGGATAGATCTCTGAGGAAGTTGGAGATATTAGAGAGAATAAACATCACAGTCAGATCTTACAGCTGTCTTCCAGCTTCCTCAGCCTCGCTTTCCTTGGCTTAGCTTCCTCTCCTTGGGTTTCTATCCCCACCTTAAATACTCTTAAGGTGTGGCCCCACCACTACCTGCTTGAGAGACTGGAATTCCTTTCATAATCTAAAATGATCTTGACTCAGTTGGGATTAGGGTCATAGGTCACCACTCACAGGATACTCCCTGTGCTATGAATCACCACTCTCTGATTCTCCTAGACTGACTGTGGTTAGAGCTCCAGAACTTCTAGAGCTTTTATTAAATCCCCACATAGACTGTGGGTAGATTCCCTCTGATATCTCTGAAACTTCTGAAGTTTTTATTGAATCCCCAAAAGAAGGAAGCAGAACAGACATCCAACATGTTGTCTCACTTAGGTAAAGGGTTTAGCATTTTTATACAGAGTTAAAATAAAATAAGAAGGAGAAATAATTCTGATACCTTTGAGGAGAAAAAAGAAAGAAAGAAAAGCCACCAATACTATATGGAAATGAACAAATGGATGTCTTCTCTTTCCTCAGATTTCATCCTTGTGATTCTCAGAAGCCATGTGATCCCCTCCATTGGTTGGGTTACTGCGTGGTTGAAAATTGAGATTATGCACTATGTTAAGTGTTTTAAAACTGACATAGTAAATTCAAAATTCTTAATAATTCATCAAGGACTTTTATTTAACATATCCTTACAACCATGCTTGAATTAACTAATCTAGATTGCCCTAAATTAGAATAAACTACAATAATCTTACTATGTAGATACAGAGGGGCACCTAGAGTCCTCAGCAACTCAATCACAGTGCTCATATCTCTCCTGTTGAATCATTTGCTTCACACTGTATGATTCAACTGTTAGGGGTATGGCTTTGTATGCCCACTGCTTCATAAACCTGAGTGTAAAATTCTCTGATAGTTTGTAGGCTTTGAGCTTATTAAATTTCACTGACAAATGAAGATAGAAGAGCTAAGCTTCTGGTGTGCTGTAAGCATTAGCTACAAAACCTAAATTTATTTGTAAAAACTATAAATAATAGTTTGTGAAATGTTAGTCTGTTGTTTTCTATGGTTTAGAGAGCTCTACAGGAAAAAAAAAAACTATTGGATTTTCTTTTCTAGGTATAAGATGGCAAGAACATTCTTTGTGCATTTAAATGTTTCTAACCATCTTTTACACAATGCAACATCAAAGAAATTCCCAGGGGAAAATCAGATAATCAGGTTTGCAAGGGAAGAACTTTCATATGCTGTCATCATGAGTCATGGAACTGTAGTGGAGTATAATTTTGCAAGCAAGGAAGGATCAAAAAAGATGACAGAAAGCCTTTTTAACCAGGTTTTAAAACTGATCCAAACAATGTTAGATTTTTATCTTCCATGACAAATCAGGTGTCAAGGTGAATTTAGTTACCACTTCCACAGACTGATCTTCTCAACTGGATGACAACTGAATGATATGCCCAAGGTGCTCTAATTGAACAATGTAGAAATAAGGGGCTTTACTCTCTTGAATTCTCCTCAACAATCCTTCTGTTCATTTTAGCACTGGAGGACTGTGGAGAAACCCTGTGAATTCTTTGGAGAACAAATAATCAGCCCTTTTATTAGAGGCTGGGAGTTTCACGTCTTTCTGCATGGCCTAGTCTCAGGTAAGCCAATGTCTGACTTTTTTGTTCTTCATTCTTGTAAAAACTTTGATGCTTATAAAGAATGTCACCATCAAACATGAAGATTATCATGGGTGACAAACTGCTGGCAGTGGAACTTGATCTCTGTCATGTAGGGATGCTTATTGGAGAGAGTGATATGTTTTGTATTTTCAGACTTTATAGCAATTATCTTACATCCTTTGAGTACCCAACATCCACAAAAACAAAAATTTACTAACAACTACAAATGAGTATCTGAAAATGTCTAATTAGCTTTAGAATAGAACAGCAAAATATGCTAGCTTAAATTTAGGATTTCTTACAATTTTATGGACAGTTGAATACTAAATGCAGAAGCAGAATTCACTGTGCCTGATACTTTGTGAAGTATTTTTTATTATCATCTACATCTTACCATTGGATGACAATGATTTGTGTACTTATTAAAAAACGTGTGTAAGTATGAATAAATTTTAATATAGTTACATTTATTAATATATTTCAGTCTAACAGTAACCTTTTAAATAGTCGTCATCCAGGAAATGGAGATTTAAAATGCTCAAATTTCTTTCATTTTGCTGGCAGGAATTGTCATCTGAAGACTAAATAATTTCTCTTTTCTTGATCTCAGTCAGAAACTGTGACATACAATTCCCCCCAAAATATGAATAATCAGGAAGGCTCAGAAATAATGACAAATGAGTGGTAATAAAATAAAAACAATAAAAGCTCTTTGAGAGAGAAGACAAATACCATAAAGTTGTGTAGGTAGAAGGAAGAAGAGGTCTGAGAGATGTAGGAGAAAGAGAAAGAATATGATCAAGAATATATTGTATGAATGTTTTTTAATTCATGGAAGGGATGTTGAACAAGTTGTTCCTGAAGTAATGTCTGCAAAACAGATCATGCTACTTCTCACTGAAAGGGTTTCCTGTTGCATGTATAATATATCCTAACTTTTTACAATGGTTTGCAAAGTATCTTCTCCTCTTGTTTTCCTGCCAACCAATCATATAGATTTCTCTAACTTTCTCAAACACATTAATCATGTTTTTTGTTCTATGTACATATTCTTTTTTGGTCTTCTAACAGGGAACTCAAGGTTGACTGTTTTCACATTGATTTCTGCTTAATAAGAATGTCTCAGCCTCTGCACCATTAACTTCTGGGTAACTTTTTATTTGTGTTGGTGGGCATGGTGGCGGGGCTTGTACTTTACTGCGTTTAGCAATTTCCCTGGACTCGGTCCATGTAATGACAGTAGCACCTTTCTTCATTGTTGTAACAAGGAAAATGTTTCCTGACATTTTTAAATGTTCCCAAGGGGATGCAATCACACCCACTCCACACCCTGCTCACACACATCACTGAGATTTCTCAAAAAAAGGGTAGCCACTGAGTCAGTATTTATCACTTCATTATGTATCACACCAGTATCATTTAAAGGCACTTTGATTAACTAATATTTCCCTCCCTAATGACTTACAGATGCTCCTTGGCTTACAACCAGATGATATCCTGATAAGCCCACTGCAAGTTGAAAATGTTATGAGTAAAAGTACACAGTACACATAACCTACTCCACATCGTGGCTAAATTAATTATACTCAGAATTTTCAAATGACTTAGTTAGGCAAAATAATATAATGCAAAGCATATTTTATAATCAATTGTCAAATATCTCATGCAAATTATTAAATGCTGTAAGTTCTGAAAGTAAAAACTAGAACAATTATATGGCTATGATTTTACAACTACAAAAACAATAATCATGTTGGTGCATACCTTTAATCCCAATACTTAGGTGACAGAAGCAGGCGTGGGTTCAAGGCCAGCTTAATCTACATAGCAAATAGCAGGACAGCTAGAGATACATTATGAGACCATGACAAACTAATAAAGGAAGAAGGGAAGAAAGGAAGGAAAGAAGAAATGAAGGAAAGAAGGAAGGAAGGAAGGAAAGAAGGAAGGAATGAAAGAAAGAAGGAAGGAGGGAAGGTGAGAAGAAAGGTGGGAAGGAAGGAAGGGAAAGATAAATATTGTGAGTTGAACTATACTCATAACTTTGTGAGTATTTATACTCTTATCATCCCCAACACATTTAAAAACAGAAATCATCACTGTCCTATGTATAATAAGGATGAGATAAATAAAGTATTAGAACAAACAGGTAGATGAAGAATTTGCCCTGTTTTGAACTTCCAATTTTATAAACCTTGTTTCAGAACATGTTATTTTTTTAATTACCATAATATTGAAAATATGACATTCTTTTAATTTATGATGGTCTACATCCAATAATTTATATATTAGTTTCTACGTATATGGAGTGGTTTTTTTTTTCTTTTAAATGGGATTTTTCTTTAAGAATGCTTTTATTCTATTCAACTACTGAGTATTTATTTATTTATTTATTTATTTATTTATTTATTTATTTATTTATTTATTTATTTATTTATTTATTTATTTATTTATTTATTTATTTATTGCTTATACAAGGTTATAAGCCCTGGAGTCTGGTCTTTGCAAAGATGATTGGATACAACCACTGGAGATTTTTCATATGAAAATGTACTCAAGGACATTTTAACAATAAAACAGTTGACATGTGTGAACTTTGTATAAGCATATACTTCATTACATTTTGCACAAATACACGAGAGTCTCAGAGAAAGACCTGCAAATTCTTGCATGAAATCAAGTGGCGGCAGCAGCTGCAGTGGGGGCGGGGCTTGAAAGGCAGTTGTTGAAACAGTCAGAACATCTGGAAATATGTAAGCCCTAATGCTCTGAACCTGCCCGAAACTATTCTATCACTAACAGGCTTGGGATGCAGAAGGAGATGATTTCATTCCATGAAGAGCAAGAAACAAACTTAGGGCATATGAGCATCGTATTTCATGCCATTGCTTCATCTCACAGGTGCAGAACACTTGGGCTACCCTCTTCAACATCCATAGTAGCTCTGTAAAGCTGGCATACTGACTGTCAGTAAACATACCTCTTAGGAGAAAATTAAGTACAATGTGAAATAAGCTCTTTTCTCTCCCCTTTGCTTTTGGTCAGTGTTTTTAATTACAGCACCAGAGAAGCAAGCTTGAACGTTATAGTTAGTACAACTTAATTCCTAACATATTCTATTCTATTTTACAAAACTATGTTTAAAGAAAGACAATAACAATGGTTTGAATAGCAATGACCCCCCCACCCCCCATGGAACCATATATTTGAATGCTTAATTCCCAGTTGATGAAATGTTTGGAAGGACTGAAAGGTGTGGTCTTGGAGTAGGCGTGGCCTTGTTGGAGGAAGCTTGCTATTGGGACTGGACTTTGAGGTTTCAAAAGCCCACACTAGGCTCAGTCTTTCTCTCTCTTTCTCTCTGTTGCTGCCTGTGGATCAGAATGAAACGCTCTTAGCTACTACTGTAGCACCACATGTAACTGAGTGCTGAATGCTCCTCACTGTGATATTAATGGAGTAACCCCCTGGAACTGTAAGCAAAGCTCCAGTTAAATGCTTCTTTTGTAAGAATTCCCTTGGTTATGGAGTCTCTTCACAGCACTCAAACAGTAATGAAGATAACAGTCAATGAATCAATCAATCAAACAAAGCTTTCTCGAATGTTAATTCACAGGGCTGGAATGTTAACAAGGCTTTCGTTAAGTGCAGCATACTACTCTTCCAAAGGATCCAAGTTTGGTTCTCAGAGCTTGCATCTGGCAGATCAAGTCCATCCAGAACTCCAGACTCAGGGTTTCTCCACTTTCTGGTCTGGTCTCCGAGGGCATGGGCACATACTCACAAATATAAACACACATAAGCAATTTAAGAAAATAAAAGTTAACTTATGACAAGTATATTAAAATGTACAAACAAAATAATTTAGGACAACACTTATATAAATTATTAAAATCTAGAACATGGCAGACTTTTCTCAAAGAAACAGTTGCTAAATGCTTAAAGGGTATTCCACTAAGAAAGATTTTGTTATGCAGTGTATAATAAAATACTTTAAAAAATGGTTCACATTTAAAAAAATTTTCTAGTCTATCAAATATCATTGTTTATATGTTATATAATAATTCTAATTTCTTAAACAAAAGAATGATCTGTGCTTTAGGTAAATGCTGTTTTACTGTGTAGAAATATTTGATGAGTAAAAGTATTATACATACCCCCTTTGCTTCCATTACTTAGATCTATAAACTGCAAGATTATTTTTAATGTTTTCTTGAAAGTATATCAGATTAACTAATCATTTTCATTTCTAACCTCAACAATAATTGACTGAAAATGACCATATACTTCATAAATAACATCAAAACAAATTTCTGCTATAAACAAAGTCACAGTAAAACTGAGTACCAACTTTTGAATCTTGGCATCATATCCTTTCCATCCTGTGATCCCATTCCAGATAAACAAAAGCAGTAAAACACAGTGAACAGGCTAACAAACAGCAAGGTGCCACCAAAGGAAAGCTACTACTGTGAAATTTTACCTTATAATTGGTAAAGAAATCAACATAATAGGTCACAATGATATATACACGAATCCAGAATTCAAAATCAGTAGTAACTCTTGAAAACGATTTCTTCTTTTTATCAATAGGCATGGAGCTTTTAGGCCTAGCTTATCCCTCATAGTGTAGCACAGTCTTTGAAGAAGGCAAGTAACACCATCAATGCTTGGAAATGACTATTTAAAAAATTAAAAGGAATATGTTAAATATTAGCTAGTTACTAAAAGTAAAGAGCTTAATAAATGAGTAAATTTAATCATAAACTCTTTACTACTAATAAATCTAATATAAATTAAATAATATATATTTTCTATCCATAATCAGAGTCAATATCATAACTGTAACACGGTGGTTTCTATCAACATACAGCTACTGTTAGTGATATTAGTTTGATTTTGCATTTTATTTTAAGAAAAAATTAATGTACTTAAAAAATCTTGGCTTTAGTTACTGCAAATGCAATGAAATAATTTTAGTATGATGATTTCATTACTATACACGTAGACATATATTCCTTTTGAAAATTCTTTTATAAGCTCTGTCTTAAGGTTGTATGAAGAAATAGAATCAGTAGAATATGCATGTAATAATGAAAGGAGATTTGTTAGGTTGGCTTACCTGATCAGTATATAGTCTCATAATGGCCCTTTGTAAGCTAGAAAGCCATTAAAACCAGTAGTCCAAGAAAAAGAGACCAATGATGTAATTCAGTCGAAGGCTGAAGGACGCTGAGTTCTCTGGGGAGCCATTGTACAAAGCTGAAAGTGCAGAGACATATTGCCATGCCAACAGCAAAACAAATCCACTTGAGAAGAATAAAGCTTGCTTATCCAGGTGCCTCTTTCCTCTCAGATCTGCTTCTAGTACAGCAGCCTATGTGTCATTCACAATCTACAGAGCATCCATTCCTTGGTTTACTGATCTAGCATGTGAATTCAATCTGAACTCTTAAAGACAAATCAAGTAGGTATACTATTGATATCCTCAATATTTTTCAATTCAATCAAGTTAACATTCAAGAGTGGCCGTTATAACACCCATTTTGAAGTAGAAGTTGTGTCAAGCAGGCAAAATTATTTTGCAAGCCAGGAACACCACCAGTTAATATCCATCTATAGATTGAACAACACGTAATATTATGATATTTAAGAGACTCAAGAAAATTAAAGAAAAGTTAAGAATGGGGCTATAGGGATAGCTCAGCGACTACATTGCCTTGCATAGGACATTGATTTGGTTCTCAGTATTCACATGGAGGTTCACAACTGACCATAACTGCAGTTTCAAAGGATCATGCTCCCTATCTTAGTCTCTGTGGGAAGTGAGCAATGCATGTGGTACTCATATGCACACACATTCACACAAAACAGTCATGCATTAAAAACATTAATAAAAGAGAAACCAGACATTATATTATAAGCTTAGAACAGATATAAAAGTATATTGGTAGAGAAATCTGTTGTCTTTCTGTTGTTTTTTTATTTGCTGTGCATTTTGGTTTTGCCTTATTGTTTGTTGTGTGCAGAATTTGAAATACCAGAAAATTAAGAGATTATATACAATGTAAAATATGTTTTGGAAAAATATGTCACAAAATGATAGTTTTTAAAGCTAATTGATTAAATTTGAAATCCTCTAATTGATTCTCCATAGAAGCAAAGGTATTAGTTCTTCCCATATGCTTGTGCTGGGGGCAAAAAAAACTAAACAGTGAAAATGCCGTTAAATCAGGCAATGAAATTACAAAATTACAGAAGAATTTAGCTGGCTAGCATAGGACAAAATGAATATTCTATGACCTATGGAAGAGTAACGTAAGTAGAACCATTAAGACCTCGTCCAAATACCATTTACATTATCATAGTATTTGTCCTCAATGAATTTATGGGCAGGATAGTATTGGGTGCTTGCCTATAACTCATTTATGTTAAACATATTCTTTGAAAAAAACTGCTTTATGTAATACTTTGTCATTACTCTGCAGTCTAATATGTCTCTGAAAGTTCTTGAGACTAAGGGAAGTGATTGCTCCACTGAAATTATGAACAGAACATTAGTTTAAACATTTTTGCATCAACATTTTACCACTATAACTTGGGTGGTTTAGAAAGGTAGAATACTTCCTGTGTTATCAATGTAGGGTTAGATGAAAAGACACATATCTAGAGATAATATTTATTGGTGAACACCTGACTAGATACCTTACTAAACACTCCATTCCAAAAGTACTTTAATATTTGTCTTTATCCTGAGTCAAGTGGAGAGAAGATGTCTCCATCTTTCCCTTTGACTCTTACTTCAAGCTTTATTTGGATGTGACAGTAATGACAATTTCAGAACAAGAAACCTTTTACTTATTGTAAACAGAAAATCTCACAATACCAGAATACAAATACATATTTATTGACTTCTAATTGTGTCAGTCTAAGAGAACTATCACCCATTGCTATGAATTCTTTTGGACAGTATCTTCTTTAACTGCTCTGTAATGATGGCAGGTCTGTTACTCAATACTGGCATGGAAAGAGCCATTATACACACAATCCATATCCAATAAACTGAGATGTAATAATTACACAGATTGGGTAGATACTCGATAGGTAATTAGAAGGTATTAGCATACAGGAGAATGGAGGATAAGTAAAAGAGACAGGAATTGGCAGGTGAGGCTTCTCTATGGTAGCATACGACTTTTTCTGTAAATTGTATGTCTCACACTGGTGAGATACTGACATCAGCATATAAAAGGAACAATTTTATCCAAATCCAGGTTTCTAAAACAATTTTCTGAGGTTACTTGCAGGGACATAGGTAAATTGGGCTGCTACAAAAATGAGATGTCACACACAGCATCTTGAATGATGACTTACAAGAGTTGTATTCATAAGGTTCTCCCACACAACTTGAAGACAAGTATATGGCCAGAGTCTCCACTTAACAGTTATTTATGGCTGTATAACCCAAGAGGAAGGCCTGTAATAAGAGGTTTCTGGCCCGGACTTTCAGGCTTAGCCTCAAGGTTTAGGCCCAAAGACCCACAGACCCGCAGACTCACAGAGACAGAGACACACAGATGCATACTATAGTTTTAGGCTGATCAGCCTCAGGCCCAGGCATATCACTTGCTAGCTAGCTCTCTACCCTTCATCTAACCCATGACTCTTATCCTGTTCAGCCATGGTGCTTGGTACCTTTTCTTAGAGCAGCATAGTTGTCCTCTGCTTCTTACGGCTTCTCTCCAACATTCTGTTCTGTGCTTCCTGTTCTAAGAGTATTCTTAGTCTGGTAGCTCCGCCCACATGTCCTGCCTGCCTTTGGCCAATCAGCGCTTTTTATTAAACCAGTGGGTGGGACAATTATTTACAATGTAACAACATAATCTCCCACAAAGACCAGGGGTCTTGTAAGTTTTATGAAACTTCTTACACCTTTTATGAGTGTGTGTTCTAATTTTATAGAAAAATTACAGAAAAGCTGCTTCATTACTCCCATGATGTTTCATTTATTCTCACAGCTCTTTTAGTTATTGTTTTTCCTTATTGTGGTAAAATGACTTGATAAATAATAGCCAGAAGTCTAAATGAATGGTTAATAAAAATGCTATACATTACACAAGAAATATTAGTCATCTGTTAATAAAATGAAATTATGTATTTTGGGAATACTCATTATTGGTTGTGTTTACTACAGTTCTCATCAAGTGTAGATGGAAAATCCTGAGAAATGTATGAAAGTGTTACCATTCAATTGAACTGAAAGATTGTGTACTATGGACATGCAGATACCATAGCAGAGTCTGTTAAAAGTATGGTGTTTGGGATGTGAGTTCACATGTGTGGTGATGTATTGTATATATAGTAAAATTAGTCTGGAATATTATAGGACAGAATTACCTACAACCAAGCCCTGAAGGACAGGGAGTTGTGACCCATGCCTTTAATCCCATCAATCTGGAGACAGAGATCTGCTTAGATCTTTGTAAGTTCAGGCCTAAGAGCCAGGCAGTCATGGTGCATGCCATTAATTCCAGCACTTGGGAGGCAGAGGCAGGAGGATCTCTGTGAGTTCGAGACCAGCCTGGTCTACAAATCAAGTTCCAGGACAACCTGGACTGTTATACAGAAAACCCTGTCTTGAATAACAACACACACACACACACACACACACACACACACACACACACACACAAGGCTAGAGAGATGGCTCTGTTCTCTTAAATTCCAGACTGATTATATTAAAATTATAATATATCACCACACACAAGACTTTATCTACTCATTTTACCTGCTCTTAAAATTGTCATCATCTCCCCAAAACTTACTGTAGCAATTGCTAAAAACACTGCTTCTGTGTCAAATTCCTATAAGTTCAAACCAAATGCAAATTTCTATTCACTTTGTGATATCTAAAAACAATTCCTTAATACAGCAGATGTCTGAAAAAGAGATCCAAAATGTTAAGTTAAAAAAAAAATCAAAAAACAAAAAAACTTAATGTGAAAATCTGGGAGAACAAAAAATCCTCAGCTACAACCACAATGTAAAAATTCTCACTACTATACTAAAGAAATTGAGTTTGATGCATATATTAATATTATACTGAGGAGAATTTCCATAGGTTATAGAACATCAAGAGTATAACTAAAAGTATTTTTATTCATCTGTAACTCACTTAATATATAATGTTTTGTTTCCAAATTAAAATAGCTTTTAATTAAAGAATTTCAGCCAACTATAGAAACAAAGAATGCTAGATTTATAAATGTAAGTGAATACAATATTCACCAAAGCTATGTCTGTATTTAAATGAAAAGGGGGAGCCATGTTCTTTAAACCAGACCTCAACTAGTTTCAGGTGTTTCCTGTTAATAAATTAAAATAAACTTAGGGCCAGACTTGTGAAATTATCTCTCCTTAATCAAAAATTGAATGATTTGATTCTCATTCTCTTTTCATGGGAGGTCACTGGAAGGTAAGTTAATAGCTTTAAAACGTTATTGTAATGACAATTGGTTACAAGTGACCAGATGGGGTACTGATGAAGATCAGAATCTGAGAGCAGAAACTGTTTTATCAACTACTAGTGATCAACTATATATTTTGTACATTAATCTAGAAACAAAGGTCCAGCATTATATTAAATATGTCTCTTACTTCAAGAGAAGTACTTTTACGTCTTATTAAACAGTTAACAAACGGGGACATCATGTTTATAAAGCTTTCTTATTATTTGGAAGTGAGATATGGAAGGCAAGTCTGAGATTCACAAGAGTGAAGAAAGGCATGTTAACCATCAATGAATGTACTGTGCCTTCTGATGAAAAATGTCAATAATTTTTTTTTCATTCAAAGACAAAGTTATATATGGGAAAACAGAAGCAGTAGTGGAGTCAGGTATGTGAGGACCAGGTGGAAGAAAGCTTAAATTCAAGCTGAAGTAGAAAACATCACCAGTGATAGAATAGAAAAAGATCCCTTTAAAGAAGTAGATCAGGATGTGGTTGGCACTGATTTTGAGATGTTAATTTGTTTAAAATATCTTATCATAGCAATGTGTCTAGATAGAAATAAAATAGGGCTAAAAATCCAACAAATGTTGAAATCTGAATGCTTAATTTAGAATATATCAAAAACAGACATCTATTAAAACAATATTTCACCTTCTTTTAAAAAGTAAACAGAACTGTTGGACAGTTATAAAGTGAAGATATTTGTGAGTTGACTTTTTCACACACTAAATTTTCAGTTACAACAGAGAATCCATGAGAAAATGTCAGAAATTATATGTTTGGTGCCAAAACATGGATGAAAAAATATCTGAAAATGTGTCTTTAAAAGTCACTGACGCAGTTGAAAAAGGAGCACACAGAAGACAGAAATGAGGTCCAAAGACTGAAACTTGGAAGTGTCAGTGCTTAAACAAGGAAACAGAGGATTGCCAATGAAGGAAACAAAGGATTAATCAGGGAATCAGGAAACCAACCAAGAAGTCTCTTCACTGAAGCCAGTAGAGTAGGGCAGTTCATGAAGGGTGGACCCCAGTTTCAGATGCTAAAAACAGATGCATCAAGAACAAGAAAAGCAAACCCCTAAAAATCTCTCCTTCTCTGAGTCTCTCTCTCTCTCCCTCAGTGTGTGTGTGTGTGAGAGAGAGAGATGATAGAGAGAGAATACCTAATGATGTGTTTTAGTGTACATATTAAAATATACAGGCAATGTTTCAATCTAAATCCCTGTGAAAACAATTGTAACAGGAGTTCTATGAATAATAAATGATTCTTTTATCATCAGAAGCAGTCAGTGGGCTAAATCATTATACCAGTTATATCTTTATGAAGTTACCAGTGCCCAAGGATGTGACAAATTCCACGCCACAGTCTTTGTTTATGGTTAAAACAAACTCAAACTTCAAAGAATAATCTAGAATATGGCTAAAGTTGTATCTTGTTTTATTATTGACACTCATTTGCCAAATAAGACTCTATCTGAAAAGGAATATATTATTTACCAAAAGACAGTGCCCCAAAGAATTAATTGACATTGGAAAGTGAGTATATTACAAATCTATGATGTTACCCTAATTACAAAATGGCTTTGACAGGACTATAATTTTTTTCTTTTTTTCATAACAATGCTAAATTGTTTTATCACCAGGAAAATAACATCATTAAAGTTAGAAACATAAGGGACACAATGAGGACAATTCTAAGAAGCAAATTTATAATACTAAGTGCCAACATTAAAAAATCAGAGAGATCTTATAGGCATAAATTAATAGCACATCTAAATTCTCTAGAAAAAAAAGAAAAGAAATGAATTTTTTTTTAAAAAAGGCATAGATGGCAAGAAACATCAAACTTGGGTCTGAAATCACTAAAATGTAAACAAAATAATATATAGATTAAATTAAATAAAGAGTTGGTTTTTGAGAAAATCACTAATATTGGCAAACTCTTAGTTCAATTAACTAAACAGTAGAGAGAGAGAAGATCCAAGTTAACAAATGAAAGATAAAAGGAGGACACAATAAAAGATGTCAAGGAAATCTAGCTTATTTATTTTTTCATTCATTCTTAATTTTTATATTTTGCATACCAATTACTGTTTCTCCTCCTACCCTCCAATCCCATCCACTTCTCATAGGGTGTAAAGCCTTCCTTGGGTAGTCAATACAGGTCGGCCTTCCAAGTAGGAGAAGATAAAGTCCCTCCCTGCATCAAAGATCAGGAAGGCAATCCTCCATAGGAAATGGGCTCTAAAAGGTCAGTTGATGTATCTAGGATAAGTCCTGGCCCTATTGTCAGGGGATCCACAAACAAATCAAGCCAACCAACTATCACCCACATTCAGAGGGCTTAGTGTGTTCCCTCGCAGGCTCCCCAGCTGTCAGTCCAGAGTCAGTGAGCTCCCACTAGCTTAGGTCAGTTGTCTCTGTAGTTTTTGATATCATGATCTTGATCCCCCTTGCTCCTATAATCTCACCTTCCTCTTTTCCACTGCACCCAAGGAGATTAGTCAAGTGCTTGGCTGTGGGTCTCTGCATCTGCTTCTATCATCACTGGATGTAGGTTCTAAGATGACAAGTTAGGGTAGTTACCAATCTGAGTACAGTTCAAGCACTTTCTCCGCTATTGCTAGGAGTCTTAGATAGGGACATCCTTATGGGTTTCTGGGGATTTTTCTAGCACAAGATACATCCCTAACTCCAATATGGTTCACTCTATCAAGATATCTCTTTCATCTCTTTCCCTCTTCATCCTTCCCACACTGGACCATCCTGCACCCTCATTCCTGATTCCCCATTTCCTCTCCTTTCCTCCCCACTTCCAGTTTGCCAAGCAAATCTTTACCCTTTCCTTTTCCTGGAACAATCTATGCATGTCCCTCTTAGGGACCTTCTCTTCACATGGCTTTTCTTTGGTTGTGGATTGTAACAAAATGAAAGGTAAAAAGGAGGACTTGATAACAGATGCTAAGGAAATCTAGAGAATCATTAAAGACACACTTTAAAAGCCTATACTCCACCAAATGGAAAATCTAAAAGAAATGGATATTTTTTCAATACGTACCACCTACCATAATTAACTTAAGATCAGATAAGCAATTTAAAACAGACCTTTAAGTCCCAGTGAAATAGAAACAGTCATTAAAAGTCTCCCAACTTCTACCCCAAAATGCCAGGGCCAGATGGTTTTTGCACAGAATTTTACCAGACTTTCAATAATGAGTTAACACCAATAGTTCTCACATTATTTCACAAGATATACATAGAAGTAACATTACTCAATTCATTTTATGAGGTCCTAGCTACCCCGGTATCTAGACTATATAAAGATTCAACAAAGAAAATTACAGACCAATTTTCCATATAAACATAGATGCAAAAATTCTCAATAAAATAGTAACAAACTGAATATAAAACCACATAAAAAATATCACCCACTCTGATCAAATAAGAGATGCATAGATGCAGGGGTGGTTCAACATATGTAGATAGATTATATATATATATATATATATATATATATATATATATATAAAATAAACAAACTGAAATGACCAATTTATTAGACGCAGAAAAGCCTTTTGATAAACCTTCACAATGAAAATTCTGGAAAGTTTAGAGAAACAAGGGACATATCTCAACATAATGAAGCCATTCTACAGCAAGCCCAAAGAAAATATCAATTTAAATAGAGATTGAAAGCAATTCCACTAAAATCAGGAACAAGACAAGATTTCTACTCTCTCTATATCTATTCAATATAATACTGGAAGTTTTAATTTTAGCAATAAGACAACAAAAGAGTTCAAGGAGCTACATAAAAATTGGGAATGAAGAGGTCAAAGTATTTTTATTTCCAGATGATATGGTAGAAAACGTAAGTGACTCTAAAAATTCCAATGGGAAACTCCTATAGTTGATAAAGTCTCTCAGCAAAGTAACTGAATACAAAATTTGCTAAAAAAAAAAAAAATTAGCTTTCTTATATACACATGACAAATGGAATGAGAATCATGGAAAGAACACCTTTCACAATAGCCACAGAAACTCAAATATCTTGGGGTAACTCTAAACAAGCAAATGAAAGGCTTATATAATAAAATCTTTAAGACAATGAAAAAAGAAATTGAAGAAGACATCAGAAGATAAAAGAGCTCCTACGCTTGTAGATTGGTAAGATTAATATAGTAAAAATGCCCACCCTACCAAAAGTAGTCTATAGATTCAATGCAATTCATATAAAAATTAAAAACTGTTCTTCACAGATCTTAAAAGGATGATTTTCAGTTTCATCTAGAAACATTAAAAACCAAATATAGCTAAAACAGTCTTCAATAGTAAATGAACCACTGAAGGTATCACTGCCCTTGATCTCAAGTTGTACTACAGATATATAATAGTAAAACCTGCATGATGTGGGGATGTCTTTATGTATGCTGTGAAATAAAGGGACTGTTTTGGCTTATGGCAGGCATCTTAGAAGCAAGTGGGAAATCTGAGCATAGATAGGAGAAGATGGGTGGAGTCAGAAAGATGGTCTGAGAATCAGGATGTAAAGAAATAATAGGTAAGCCTCGGGCCACGTGGCAGGACAGATTAATGGAAATGGGTTGAGTTAAGATGAGGGAGATAGCTAGCATTATGCCTGATCCATGGGCCAAGCAGCGCAAAATTAATATGTGTCAGTGTGTTTCTTTGGGATTTTGGGATTGCTGGACCAGATAAGCAGAGTGGGCATGTCTGGGCTAGAAACCTCATTCAACAGATGACACTTCAGCACGGGGCTGAATACTCACATAAAGCCTGAGAAAGCTTCTAGAGCATAGAAGCCAAAAGCAGCTTCTGAGCTGTGTCTTTGATGAAGTCATAGTATAGAGACACTGCAGTGTTCAGGCTTGAAACACAAATAAATAAATAAATAAATAAATAAATAAATAAATAAATAAATAAATAAATAGATAGATAGATAGATAGATAGATAGATAGACAGACAGACAGACAGACAGACAGACAGACAAACAAACAAACAAACAAACAAACAAACAAACAAATAAATAAATAAATAAATAAATAAATAAATAAATAAATAAATAAATAAATAAATAAATAAAATGGCAGTGGGCTTGCAGCAGGCAGCTTAAGTTGGAACAAGGCCAGTTTGCAAAGTCACAAAAGACTCAGTATAACCAACAAGCTGCATATGATGGATTTAAGGTTTCTGTCTATATTGAACAAAAATGGAACAGAGTCAAAGACGGCTTCTTAGTAACAGCATTTTCTGGGACTGCTCTGTTAGCTGGCTGTGATCAGATGTGGCTCCCTTCAGAAAGGCTTCCTGACTAAGATTTATTGGCAAAAACTGTGTGGCCCTTTAAGACGTTCTGCTACCAAATGCCTAAATGGAGTTCATGAGCCACAGGCTGCAGTGCTCAAATAGATGACAGTATAGACACTAAAATTCCCCAGAGTTGGGGTGGTAAATATCTCTACAATATTTAATATTGCTTCCTAGAATTGGAAAGATAAGCATGGGTTTGATGCCTCCATCATGTTGAAAAGCCGGGTGGGGTGCAATCTAACATTTTAAAAATTCTTCTGGTTAGAAAATGATTCATGATATGCAATAAAACAGATTCAGATGGAGAAAACATCTAAACAGGTTACAATGTGTGAAAAATGTACATAGGCTTCAGAGAGAAAAGAAAAAAGAGTAGAGAAAGTCCCAAAAGAAAAGAAATAAAGTAATAAAATATAATATGGCACATAAATATGGAAAATAGATACAGAGTCTGGATTATGGTTGTTATTGTGTTTTATTTTAAACTTTTAACTGTTAATGAGCTAGCTGCAGAAAGACATTTGATTGCAAAGGCTGTTAAGTTAAATAAAATATATTTTAAAGATATCTTGACTTTGAAATTTGGAGCTAAGGATATGTTGCCTTGGAAAAGAGGTTCTGTTTTTGTTTTCACAGAAGATGAGAATCTGTGGATTGATTTCAGGCTATTATGGTTTGATCAAACAAGATCACCTTAAAATTCTCTGATAGGAAGAGATGATCACATGGGATTCAAGTATAAAATGATCCAGCCTCAGGACCTTCATTAAGATTGCCAGCACTCCTTAATCAGCACGAAGTAGTAATGGAAAAGTTATGCCCAAATTCCCAAATTATTGTTTTATGTGTTTGTTTTCATTATAAATGGTTAATGACCATAGTTAATCTCTTTCTTAGAACAAAAGGGGTATATGGTATAGAAATGATTTTAAAAATTTAGATCATTGAATTTACTTTAATCCAAATATCAGCTGTTAATCTCAAAATATTTTACATTGGTATGGGTTTTGGTTTATTGATACAAATTTAAGGTAAATTTTATCATACTGTATGTATGTATATTTCTACTTTTGCTTAAGATATTATGTTTATGCAATTCCTTTGAATTTGCAACATGTAATTAGAAATGCAGATTAATAGTCATCTGTGATAACCAAATTTATACTCATGTTAGTTAAAGTTTTAGGCAAACAAAGGTATTTCAATTAGATAGGTAATCTTCAAACACTTTAAAGACCTACAGAATATAGCATTTAAAATATTTTAAAACTTAGATTTTTCTGAACAGTGACACAGGTCTGCTCCTGGCTGCACCAATCTACTTCAAGAGAATGATAAACATTGAAGAAACTCCATATTCCTTTGTGACAAATGTTAGGTTAGCCACTGGACAAGAAACTATTCTTTTATTGACTGCTTGACAGTATGCTACATAAACTGGACATGCAGGACCCATAGGAAAGTGATCTCTGAACTTTGGCAGAGAAAGTTGAGATGGTCCTTCAGGTTCTTGCTTTGCAGAGAAATTTTCCAGACATTCTTCAGGACAAAAGGAGAAGAGACTTATGAACTATGCCAGAATGGGTAGATCAGTCCTTCAGATTTCCTGCTTCAGAAAATGGAGAAGAGTCCAGAAACTCTGGGCCAGTAGGCTGAAGATGGATGCCAAATGTTACAAGGGAACTTTGGGTGACTGTCCAGGCAGACAAATGTCATCTCTGTCGTTTCTAGATTTTGGAAGCTGCTTGTACTTTCTGTTTATCTGGGTAATATTATATCTTTCTCTGGTTTTTTGATACAATTGGAGATTAGATAGTTATAAGTATAGTTTCCTTTAGTTATTTTAAGAGGTATATTAATATGAAACTAGACTCACAAGGATAAAGTAGGTAATAGAATATTTTCTTTAATTTTGTTAAATACAAATAGACTAGATATTGTAACTATAATTATTGCTATATGTAATTTTGTTATGTTGAAATTGAAACCTTCCTTTTTGGTTTGACAGAAAAGGGGAAGTTATATGGGAATGTCTTTCTGTATGTTGTGATATAAAGGGACAGTTGGCCTATGTTGGACACCATAGGAGTAGGTAGGGAAATTGAATCATAGATAGAGGAAGAAGGGTGGAGTCAGACAGAGATGCCATCCAGCTGCCCAAGAATCTACATGTAAGGTAACACAGATGAGCCATGGGCCATGTGGCAGGACAGATTAATGGAAACGGGTTGAATTAAGATGAAAGAGCTAGCTAGCCATATGCCTAAACCATAATCCAAGAAGCATGCAATTAATATGTGTCTGTGTGTTTCTTTGGGACTTTGGGATTGCTGGTCCAGATAAGCAGCAGAGAGCAGATCCAAGCTGTGGGGCTAGTTCGGGCCAGAAACCTCATTTGACATCTGCATGCTACTGGCCCAGAAACAAACACATTACTCAATGGATTTGAAATGAAGACCCAGACGTAAACCTACACACTTATGAACATCTGATTTTGTTTAAATAAAGAAGCCAGAAATACACACTGTAAAACAACCAGTATCTTCCACAAATGTCCAACCAGACAGCTACATGTAGGAGAATCCAAATAGACTCACATGATCACTTCACATAAAACTGAACTCCAAATGACTCAAAGACTTCAGCATAAAACTAGATACCTGAGCCTGATAGAAGAGAAAATGGAGAAGATTCCTGAACTCATTGGCACAGAAAAAGACAAAGTAGCAGCCTATAGAATGGACAAATATTTTTACCAATTACTCATCCAATGAAGGCCTAACATCCAAAGTATATTAAAAAAATAAAAACTATATATTAAGAAAACAAATAACCTAATTAAAATTGGGGTGGAGATCGAAACAGAGAATATTCAAAATAAGAAACCCAATTGGCAGCGAAACACTTAAATAAATGTTCAACATCCGTAGCCACCAGGGAAATTCAAAACAAAATTACTTTGAGTTTTCATCTTATACCAGTGAGAATGACTGAGATCAATTTAAAAATAAATGATAGTTCATGCTCCCTAGGATATGTAGTGAGAAACACTTGGACATTGTTTGGAACTGCCAACTTGTATAAACACTATGGAAATCAGTGTGGCAGTTTCTTGAGAAGATATAAATTGATCTGCCTCAAGATCCAGCTTAACCACTCTTAGGCATATACCTGAAGGATGCTGGATCCTACTAGGAGATACTTGTTCAACCATTGTCATTGCTATTCTACTCATAAAAGTCAGAAATCGGAAACAACCTAGACGTCCATTAACAGAAGAAGGCTTAAAGAAAATGTGGTTAATTTATACACTTACTCAGACCCTAGAATCAATCCCTAATATTACAAACAATAACATAATGTACACAAAAAACTATCACAAAATTTAAAACCACACATTAATATATATTACTTAAACTAAAGACAACCTAACTGTTATTTCATCTAGGTGCCAAACCAGTGAGTTCGATGTAGACACAAAGGCAGTCACCATTTCCTAATTTTTAATGATGGCAGACTTCAGCTCTATTACTTCCTCTGGGTTATGCCAGTAATTTATTTTATGTATATATTATGTGTATAGTTGTATATGTATTTATGTATATGCATATATAGATATATCAGTGAAAATTTAATATGCTTTAATGCCCAGGTCAAGTTTAATATATTTTCATTTGTAGAAGTGATTGCATTCTGTCACATTTATTGTCTTATTTTAACTTACAGTACTGTATTTATTTTTCAATGTGTGACATTCCAAGGTCAACTGTGTCTAGGTGCTAGATTCTAAAAATTGAAAATGTAATCTGAACTTCATGTTTCCTAGGAGAAAACAAAATGCATGACAGTACAAAACCAGCTCTCTCTGTAGTGGTAGAAATGAAGCTTTATTTCAAAGCTAACAAAATAATTACTCTTAAAAAGAAAAAAGTAGTTAAGTAATGAATCTTCATTTTTAGTAAAGTATGTTGGTGAGTATCTCAATTAAATTAAAGTATCTCAACTAAAGACCCTCCATTTAAAATTGGGCTATTAACATAAAGCAATGAGATAATAGGGTATGGAACCACAGTTGGGAATAGATAGGTTATTCTTTGTGGCTTTGTTGTTTGCAGTGTGTGTATAATTGCTCGTGTGTGTGTGTGTGAGTGTGCGTGCGTGCGCGTGCGTGCGTGTGTGTGTGTGTGTGTGTCTGTATCTGTGTACATGTGTGTGTCTGTGTGCCAGTGCACATGTAAGTGCATGTATGCGTCCCTGTCTCTGTGTGCGTGTCCCCCCCTGCATGTGTATGTACGTGCATGTGTGTGTGTGTGTGTCTGTGTACATGTGTGTGTCTGTGTACAAATGTGTGTCTGTACCTGTGTGGGTGTTCCAGTGCATGTGTGAGTGCATAAGTGTGTCCCTGTCTCTGTCCCCCCTCTCTCTGTGTTTGTGTGTGTGTATGGAGGCCAGAGGTTAACCTAGGATGTTATCTATCATATCTTTTTGCGACAAAGATTGTCAGTGAGACGTAGACGTTGCACGAATATAGGAAACTCACAGCCAGCTCTCAGGGAAAGGTTGAGATATCAAAGAGAGTAAACACCACAGTCAAATCTCACCCAGCTGTCTTCCAGCTTCCTCAGCCTCACTCCTCATGGCTTCTGCTGACTCAATCTGTCTTTCTATGGCTGCCTTAAATATTTCCTTTGCTCAGTTGTTTCACATCTAGGTTAAGATTAAAGGCATGGGCTACTACTATTTGGTAGTTAGCTTTGAATTCACAGAAACACAGAAAGATCTCCTCTGTCTCTGGAGTTAAGGGATTAAAGGGCTGGCACCACTGACTGCCTGGGATCCTGGATCTCTGTAAACTAAACTGGCCTCAAACTCAGATCTTCTGAAATTAAGGGCTTAGGTCATCACTCCTGGATATTCTCTGTGCTGGGATTAAAGGTGTAAATCACCATTCTCTGCTCCTCCTGGATTGACTGTGGGTATATCTCTCTGATACTTCAGACTGGTTTTTATTAAATATGAAACATATCCCTATACCTAGATTCTAAGCTGTGTTAGGCTAGCTGAATAGCAGACCCTAGGTACCATCTGTTTCTGCCTCCTAAGCACTGAGCTTACAAACAGGTACAACTCCTTCACTACTGTCTCCTCCTCTTCCTCCTCCCCTTCCCTCTCCTTCTTCTCCTCCTCATCCTCCTCTCTCCCCCTCATTGCTTCCATCCTTCCTTTATCTCTTCTTTTATACACAGGTGTTGTGAACTTAGGTCCTCAGGCGTTTGTGGCAAGTACTCATAACCTGAACTCCCCCCAGATCATTATTGCCACCTCTCTTTATTATTTTTAAGTCATCTCTATTTTTAAAATAAAGAAAACTATGACTTCATGCCTACTTACAAAAATTCCATAATTTGTTCCTTGGAGATACATTATAAAATTTTGGGCTTTCTCCAATGCTAACAATATTCTTTTCAAGATAAATCTGACTATAGGCCATATTATAATGATGCTTTCCATGGCCTTGGGGAGAAAGTAGTTTTGACCTATGTATCTGCTAATTACCATGACTATATGACCACAATACTGGACATAGTTTGTTGTAGTAGGGTTCTCGGGTCCCGGCGGCCAGGGTCCTGGACCCACAAACCTGCCGCCTGAGACCCCCCAACTGCCCGCCCGCTCAGACCCCCCAAAATGACTCAGACGCTTATATTAACTTCATGCTGTTTGGCCTATGGCTCAGGCACTTTGCTTTCTAGCTCTTATATCTTAAATCAACCCATTTCTATTAATCTGTCGGCCACATGGCCTGTGGCTCACCCGTGCCTCCTTACATGTTGCTCCTTTGGGCTTCAGCTCGGTCTGCCCCTGACTCCCCCCTGCTTCTCCTTCCTATGCTTTGATTTCTCCTCCTACTTCTGCTATGGTGCCTGCCATGGCCCAAAACAGCTCCTTTATTTAAAGATTGAGATTCACAGCATACATAAACGCATTCCCACATCAATAGTTGTTATTGGAACTTTGGTTACTCTCCTGGTTATAACCAATGAACATAGGATGAAATATTCCAGACAAATAATTGAGACATCTGAAAGCATCAACTAAGTGAAACCTTCTTTAATTTGTGATTATTGAAATATTTATCAATATTAATTGAGCGAGCTTTTATTTATTTAGAAACAGGATCATTGAATTTTGTTATGACTAAAATCTTCCAGGGTATTTTTGGAGATGGAGATATCTCTATATAGTCTTGGTTGTCATGAAACTTTCTAAGTAGGTAGAGTGGCCTCAGAACTCAAAGAGATCAATCTGCCTTGGACTTCCGAGTACTGGAATTAAAGATGTGGGTGGGGCACAATGCCAGGTCCAAATCTTCCAATATCTAAAGCAATTTAATCTCTGAGAATGTTTGGCAGTGTTTCCATGTATTTTTGTGATAGATTCCCCATTTGGCTATATGGAAAGAACAATACTTTTACCTGAATAATCTAGAGCTAAGTTTATATTTCTAAAATAGATAACCTAACATAAAGAAAGGTCTGCCTGAGTTATTAATAATTTTCTGCAAATAAAATATTCCTACCTTGGAAGATTGGTATTTGCATGAAATTATTTTATAGAATTCAAAGTGTGGCATATACCAGAAAATATCTTTTTGTTTGCTGGTTATGTACTATTTTTGAGACAGTGTATACTCATTTACATACCCTAACTGGCATAAACTGTACAAAGTATTACTGGCTAGTAAAATGTTGACTTTAAACATGATCATTGCCATATATCCACTATGAAAGAAAATGAAAAACCAAATCTATGACAGAGTTTGAACTGGGAAAGTAATCTCCTCTGTGTCATCTTTCATGACTCAAGTGTCCATTGCATGCAATCTTTTCTCATCATCTCATGTTTAAGTGCATAACAAAGATTTGATAGTGAATGTGGAAAGTCCAGTGTTAAGCTTCAGAACGACTACGTAAGCTTATGGAAGTTCTTTGAGATGTGTATACTTTGGGGGTGGTTGTTTTCACTGTGACGTTTTTTATTTGTACATTATTTATAATAAAGTTGTAACAACCTTTTAAATGATATAAATAGAATTTCAAGATACTATGAAATTCAATGTGTGTATAGTGTCCTGTCCTATTATGACACATTTTTAAATATCTAATTATTACACAAAACCCAAATACAATCTAAATAATTTTATTGACAATTTTAAGCTATGTGAAATTAAAATTAATGTAAGCTTTCGTCTTCAGGAGACTACAGTGGAAAGGACTAATAAGAAAAAATAGCAAAAGCAGAACAAGAGCGGAAAAGTTTAAAAGAATAGTATAAATTTCTCCAACAAAATATGGATATATCAGAAAGAAATGAAAAGGAAGCTTACAATTAAAAACTTGAAAGGATGGCAAAATGAGGTTAGAATTCATGAAACATCGACCACAAATAATTAAAAGAAGAAAACTGTGATGCATATAAGTAAGAATTATCACATTTAACTAGCCTTTGTTAAGTACTCGCGCATCTGGCATTGATTTTTCTTTTCTTCCTTTCTTTTTTATACCAACAGAAAATCAACAAAGAAACAATGGACCCATATTGATATGTTTAATGCCTCTGGGATTTCTTCTCTTGCTTTATGTTCACCACACTACCAATTAAGAAGTCATATGCTCAGCAAAGCTCTTAAAGCATTATTATATTATGCATGAGCTCTCTTAAGCATTTTGAAGTGTGCATAAGTATTTCCCACAGAACACGGAACACATCTGACCACTACTAGTGGCCATATATCACCCAGGGTTGCAAGCACCGTATTTGCTTATTATGCTTTTTTATAAACTCTTCAACCCTCCCTCCCAATTAACAGGACAAAATGTCCAAATAAACAAGAAAAGGAAGGCCTTTAAGAGCCAATAAAAAGACTTCATTTTGAATTATTTAGCCTCTGAGTTGACATTTGCCTATGATTGACAGGAGAGATACCCCTTCCCCCATTTAGGTGTTCCCAGCAATGACACCACTTTACCAAGCTTTGAAAGTTCTCATACATTGGCATTTAAAGTCATTTGGCCTTTGGCCCTGTGCCTTCTGGGGTCAGAAGCATTGACTTTGGAGGAAAGATTAAATTAACCATACCTCAAGAGTAACTGAAAGAAATAAAAATGTGAAGGCAGAAAGAAAAAGGAAGCACGTTATGTGGTCAGATGAGGAAGTAATTAAACAGCTGAAACTCTAGACTGAATAATTGCTAAAACTTCCTGAAACACGGCATCTTTTAGACTCTTTTAGGACTTCTGTCTTGTATGCAAAATGACCAATTGGTGAATGGCTCAGTTAACATTAGCTTGCCACTCCGTGATAAGCATAGTTGGAGCATAAGTCAGATCAAGAAACTCTCCTTGTGATAACAGCTAGCTGCGCTTGCGGCAACAGCACGTCAGGATTATTTTTTCCCATTTCTTAAAGTACAAAAGAGCCTAGGTAACTGTGCCAACAAATTGTCTTCCTTACTGCTCAACTAGAGACTGTTTTGATTTCAGACTCAATGAATGTAGTCCTCATCAGCATATTGCCTCACGCTGTGGATGTGAATACTGGATTTTTTTTTTTTTTTCAGAAAAATGTGTCAGAAAAATTTGTGAACATACCCTAGATAATTTTCAGTTCCTCACTGTGGATCTTTCCAATTTTTCTGAAAGCATGATTCAAAGGAAATGTTTATTGCTCATTAGATAAGTTTCACTGCATCTCACCACTCATAATGTTTTCCATTTTGTGCAAAATTTAATAAGATACAGGGTTGTTTGTTTTCATCTCCAAGCCCACCGAGGTGCCACTTTCCAGTTCTCTATCGAGCACTAATGTATCCTTAATAAGTGAGTCCAGATGGAGTGTGTATGTGAAGCAGAACTTTGAGAGTTGGTAAGATGTAGACCACAAAATGGGGGTTATACTGCATCACGCCATAAGATGCCACATGGCCTAGGGTAATTTTCCATAGCAAAATGTAAATAACATTCATTTGCTAATGGTCTAAATATCATAATTGATGCCTCTCTAGAACTCTAATTACTGATAAATAGCAACTTTCATCATGACCTTCTCCCATTTAAAGGAAATGATCATTATATCTAACTCAAGCTTTCAAACTCTTGATCATTCCAATAAAGCATTTCTGAAAATGCCAAACACATTGCTTTGTTTGGAATGGTTGTTCTAACTGAGAACTAATGATTTGTGTGTTTTTATTTTTCAATTCCCATGCACTCAGAATCATTACCAGGCAAGAAGTAAAATAGAGAATAGTCCTTGACTAGGTAACCATCACACACACACACACACACACACACACACACACACACACACACACGCAACTAATACTTTTCTACAGCTGCTTATGAGACTTAGTGCATCCCTTATAAATCATTTATACCCCATTAAAGGTACATTTCACTTACCCAGACTTAAGTGCATTTTGCACACAACCTGTTAAATCTCTTTATTTTATGTACCTGGACATCTCCACATCTCCAAAGATTAAAAAAAAAAAAAGTGTAAGTGAGCTGCCACATTATATTGTATTACAATTGTATTAAATTAATAAAAGCCAATTATCAGAATTTCTATAAATGTTGATTCACTAACACTGAAGATTCAAATTATACAAAATGAGTATAAAAACATGTATCTACAGAAAACAAAACTGTAAGAAGGTCATTTGAGTACACAATAGTCATTGGGTCTTGGGACGCTAAAGGAATATTGACTCATTACTGTCAGTTAGCACTGACCATGCATTTGCTTTATTTTACGCAATAAACACTTGAAATCAATAGAAGCTTTTCATTTTTTTTAAAGCCTAAAGTTTACTGTGAGAGACAGGTAAAGATGGAAAGCAATAAAATCAGGAGCAGAACATGATAGGAAAGAACAGACGACTGTAGAAACACATAGGTGTCCAAGGGGTGGTCACTTTTCATGTACTGGCTTCCAATGATGGGAGAAATGTTTGCTGTAGAGCACCAACTATGAACTGAATCTTACAGAAGTCACTCAGGAGGTTTGCCGTTAGGTCTTGCAGATTCCACACCTTCATGCATATTTTATTAATACTGGAGTACAGTTATTATGCTTGGCTCGCTGAAGATCATGAATAAGTTTTTGTAGATTTTTTAAATTGTTGTAGAAAAATTGACTTCCCAGATATGACAGTGTTTTATTGCTAGAGTAACTACAACAGCATTTAAGTAGCCATCAATGGAGCACACAATTCTCCTTCTTAGCCCTGTTAAAACTGAAGCAATTAATGTTTCCTTTTTACATTATAGTTGCCTTTGGAGGGTAAATGAACTTGTCATTTATAGTCCTCTTTGGATTAGGCTACCCTCCCTTCTCAGAGTAGGGCTGGGGGCAGAGCTGGTACTTTACATGGCATTACTAAGACAACAGACTTAATATTATCTACCAGTTCAGATCAATAAACAAATAGTACAAGGATGCCCATAATAAATTTTACTTACTTACCCATTTTTATTTAGTAACAGCTAAATGTCCATCCTTAGAAAAGAGTTCATTTCATTGATCATCATGTTTTTAGTAGTTATTCTTTGAAACACTTTGTCCTAGAAACTATGTAAAGGAACAATGCATTTAACAACAGAACACAATTCAAATAGAACACAATTTAAAGAATAAGAAATATCAAGTATATATGTAGATTCTTCACATTTTCTTTCCATAATGTTTTATTATTGTAGTCCACATTTTAAAGAAAGCCCTATCAAAATATTATTCTCATATGCACATATAGTTTTGAAAATTTCAAAAGTAGAAATAAAAAGTTCCAGTTTTTTTTATAGTTTTCTTTAGTTAAATTATTACCCTTAACAGAACAAGCTTATTTTGAATTAATAAATGCTTATCCTCAGAGTGGTATTCTTTATGTGACTGTTAAGCTAAGGCAATCATTAAAACTCAGAAGCAGTGTTGAAAGCTGACTCTGGGTGTGGAGTTATAACCAAGAACAGAACATCAAAGAATTGTTAAGTAATCATGGAAAAAGAAAACTATTTCCCTGGAAAAATGGATCAAGTGGAAGGAATAAACTTTCCCATGCTGTCCATTTGAAATAGACAAGAGGCCATGGTTTTCTAAGACAATTACTCGCCTCTCACATACGATCAATATGCTTGTGGAGCAAATGTAGCAGATGCCCTCTTGAAATCAGTAGGGAAAAAGCTTCGCTCATCTGAAAGTTTCAGCACTGCCCTCAGTATGAAAGAACAGTAATGGAGACTGGTACCGCATCATAAGTGTGTGGTACGTCAGAGTCAGTGATGAAGACAGCATCATGCACGTGACCAGGTCAGCCATTCTAGGAACTGATCTTCCGAGGGCAACAGATGATCTCAGTCCTAAGAACAAGTGCATCCTACGTCCCCTTTCAAGGGTGGCAGCATCCTCTTTCAGGGATACAATGCTGTTGTGTTTTCTTTGGAGTAAATTTGTCATTAGTTGAAAGCAGCTTTCAGTGTGCACAGAGCAGTAAATTCTCAATTGTTTATGATCGTAAAGCTCTTCTTGATTTAGAATCTCCCATTAGATACCAATAACAACACTTAAGTTTGGCAAATAAAGATTTTTTTAATGAAATTGATTAAGAAGGAAAAGTTAGCATTGTGATAGAATGGTTGACTTCAGCAATTGTTTATGTGTATAATATAGTGTGTAAAATCATTCATACAAGATATGAAGGCTCTGTCACTCCATATGAAATGAATACAGGAATTGTAGAAAGATGAATGCCAAAATTTGTAGGGTAACATCTCCAGTGTGTTGAATTTGAAGACTGCACCCCAATAAATAACTTTCTTTTCATAATCAGCTACCATCAGATCATGCCTAAGCTCTCTGCAATGACTCTGGGACTAACAATGTGAATAGACAGCAGTAAGGTTTTCCTTGTGGAGGTGTTTTATGACTGGGCTAGATGACTTTCGGGAACAGGCACTGCATCTGACTTGAGAATTTTCAAAGGTGTCAGGAGGCAGGAGAAAGGCAGGGAAATGAAGTAGTTGAGAAGTGCAATATCCATCAGGCACCTGCTGTGACTCACGTGGCCCATCTAGATTAAAAATTGTAAGACATGTCTGAACAATCTGCAGCATCGCCTGAAATGAAGGGGCACATAAAATATCTGACTTCCACTCCCACCAGACAAAAGATGGGACCTGAAAAAGGAACAGTAACCAGAGATGGTTAAACCACTAAAGAAATCAGAAAAGTATTTTAAACAACTACATGAATTTACTATTACAAAATAGATTTAAAAATAAGAAGCAATATTACAGGTGAATATAAATTCTGAACAACATCAAAATTGAATTTTCAAGTATTCACATGTAAAAAACTCATATGGCTTGAAGGGAATAACAGGTGAAACCAATTAAAGAATGGAAATTTCCAAAATCTGGTAAACTTTTCCAGAGTATAGACCAACAAAAAGTTCCATATTCAGAATAGATACAGATGCACCATGTATATATGGTAATAAAATACTAAATCAGTCATATAAAACATAATGCTACAGAGCAATTAAAATTTTTATTTAGGACCGAGGATGCAGCTCAGTTGGTAATCAGTCTCAAAGTTCTTGTTCAGATCCTCATCGCTGCATAACCGAGCCTGTCTTTGCACAACTGTAATAATAGTATTTATTTATGGAAAATGGAGTAAGCATATCAGAAGTCTAAGACATCCTTGTTTACACATCAAGCCTAGATCATCCCAGAATACATGAGACTCTGCTTTTTTATGACAAATGAGTGAATGAATAATGTAACATTAATAATCATAACATAATTAATATATATTTACATTATTTCCAGGGGTATATGGACAATTCAGTACTAGAAAATCACTTGTGATTCGTCTTATTAAAAATAACTAAAATATAAACTACTTGGTAAAGCTCGAGATTTGTTTATCTGAATAAATGGAAAGTGGTCAAACACTGAAAATAGTTGCCAAAGTTTAGAAGAATGTCAGTAAATGATAAACACTGGGGTATAGAAATATAATCACCACATTGTACAGTGTATTATATATTGACATGCTAGATATTATGAATATGCACTGATAGTGTGTCTTTAAAAATGTTAAAATATGGATGTCCACCTGTAGCAATAAAGGTGCTGTGGGAATATAAACAAGAAGGACTTTTCAGTATGAAATGTTCTACACGAGTAGAACTTTTGTGTGGGTCAGAAAGAAGGAAGTGATTTATCTATGTGTTTCTGTGTTGTAAAGTTCTCACAGGGCTACAGCCAAAGATCCTTGCACTCCAGGTCTACCTTTCTACACTGAAGCAAAACTCCAATGGGGATGATTTAAGGATGAGCACAAAATGCAAATACGATCTTTTAAATATTTTATAGGAAACATCTACTTACATATATCTCAAAGCAATGATCTGTGAAAGTAGATATATATGGTTTATAAATATAATGAAACTTTTTTGTAATAATAATATCTTAAACAAAATTGGTTAATACAGCAAAAAACCTTGGAGAAAATTTATAAGATAATTTAGAATAAAATAGAGCTGAATTCTTCAAAACAGAAAATCTTATACAATAAAAATAAAATTAAAATTGTATTTGGCTTATGTAAATAGTTAATTAAAAATTGAGTTATTTTTTGATATAACCTCATTATTTGTAAAAATCTCAGTATTTTAAAATGAACATATATGTTTATATGTGTTTCTAACATATACATATATACCATACATATATACGAATTCTATAAAAATTTAAAATATAAGCATTACATTTTGCCAGAATTTAAATAATAACTGCTGCAGCTTTGGCCTGAGGATTTTTCTTGGGCGTGTAAAGAACACACATTCTCACCCCAAGAGCATTAACTCAGCTATGTTCATAGCAGCCTTATTTGTTAATAGCCAGAACCTGGAAACAAACTAGATGCCCCTCAACTGAAGAATGAATTAACACATTGTGTTACATTTACATAATGAAGTACTACTCAGCAGCAAAAATAAATAAATAAATAAATAAATGAATGAATGAATGAATGAATGAATGAATGAATGAATGAATGAATAAATAAATAAATAAATAAATAAATAAATAAATAAGATAAATGACATCCTGAAATTTGCAGAAAAATGGGTGGATCTGGGTAGACTATCATTCTAGATGATGTAGGTACTCACTCATAAGCACATTTTAGACGCAAAGCAAAGGATAACCAAGCTACATAATTCTCAAACCCCAAGCAGCTAGGTTACAGGACGTACATAAGAGAGACATCCATGGATCCCTCTGGGAAGTGGATATAGAGACGATCTCCTGAGTAAGTTGGGATCCTAAGGGGAAGTGAATATATGGAGGTGGAAAAAATTCAATAGAGAAGGAGATAGTTGAGTGGGAGGAGCAACGGGGAGGGAAAACAGAGAAGTAGATATCTTGACAGAGGGAGCCATTATGGGATTAGAGAGAAAGCTGGTGCTAGGAAAGCACCCAAGAACCCACAAGATGTTTTCGGCTAGGATGCCAAGCAATAGTATAGAAGGTGCCTAAGCAGAACTTCCCCTTTAATCAAATTGATGACCAACCTAATTGTCATTATAAAAACTTCATCCAGCAATGGATAGATGTAGAAGCAGAGATCCATAGCAAAGCACCAGCTGGAGCTCCTAACATCTCATCTTTCCACTTTATCCTTTGCTTATCAATGTAAGTCTCTGTGTAGAGCAGAGGTAACTTCAGCTAACCTAACTTTGTTGCTGCATATGTCATATAATTGCCTGAGTGAGAAGAGGCTTGCAATCTGAACTGTGGCCACCTCCTCCAGCCCACTGAATCTTCTTGGCCTTTTTAAGTTTACTTTGTTTTGAAGATCTTGTCCCCAAGTAAGTACAGCGACAGATGTTTCAAAAACCTCTCATAAGTTCAAAAAGTGGGAGGGGAGGTATGTTCAGGACTTTCCTGGGGATGCTTAGAAGTAGCGCTTCTGAGAGAAGGCATAAATGATTAGAAGAAAATGTATATCAATTCACTGTACAAATATTAAAAGCCTCCCAAATATGCAACAGGTGGAAATAAAAACCAAAAGTAGCACAGTGGTCACTATGCGACTCAGTTTTGCTGGATGCTTATCGAGCCACTGTGCTGGCCTTAAGACTTGGGATATGACCGTCAGATATGGCTGTGCCACCACTTGATTTTGTTTGTAATTCTGGAGACCTGAAATAATATAAAGTGCTTTCAATAGAAGTCTAACTAACATATAACACATTCTTACATTGGAATATCAGGAGAGTGTTAAAATTAAGGCAGCTAATGTAGAGATAATTCAAAGTTTTTGAAAAAAAAACAAAGAAAAGAATAATTAGGTTAGATGTCTACTTGTGATAAATATGTATCTTAAAACATAATTTGAAAATGTAATCTTACATATGTACATATATGTAGTTCCAGTGAATTGGACTGATGACCAAGCTAACGGGGTGCCTAACCTTCTGTTTTCTGCTGCATACGGCTTTACTGGAAAATTGTAAAATAAGTTTTGGTTGTTAATTATTTTTACCAAATATATTATTTTATAGTATTTCAAATTATATAATTGTTGTAGTTAAAATTACAATAAGATTTCTTGGAACTTATAAATTTTATACCTGTTAATTTTTTGAAACAAAACAATGGAACAACATTCAACATTTCTTTAGAGGTGTGTGTAGTCTGACTTTCCTTTGGGGTAGCACCAGTCTGTTAATAACAACATGGGATCTTATTATTAATTATGAAAGCTCAGTCTTAGCTTATAATTGTTTCTAACTAGTTCTTATAACTTATATTAACCCGTTAAATAAGCTACAGACTTCCACGTGGCTCTTCATCTCATCTCTGTATTACCCAACCTGGCTTTCAGTTTCTCCTTTCTTCTTCCCAGAGTTCTTTCTTTACCTAGAAGTCCTGCTTCCACTCTCCTGCATAGCTAAGGGCCAATTAGCTTTTTGTTAGTTACATCTTCTGTACAAATATTCTACAACAGATATGCAAGGTACTTAGAAATGTTGTAAAAACAGAAGCAGGTAGAAGGGCAGCCTCAATCTGCTTAAGTCTGAACAATCAGAAGCCCCAAGAACCACTCTCTAGACCTCATAATGGTGTATTCCATATCGAACCCTCATCAAAATCTTACAGTGAGGAAATATCTTTGACTCGTCCAAACTTTAAGTAACTTTTGAAGAAAATTTCCATTATCAGGCATTAGTATTTTACAAAGCATATTTGTTGCATTTAGAACTGTTCTAGAAGTTGTGAATGCATTCATTTCAGATCTGTTTGGGAATGGTTCTAAAACAGTTAGCAAAGAAAATAAGGAGGTATGGGGAATAGCATATGCCCACAGCCCTGGATGCCATGGTTCTTGCCAGTGTCTAAGAAATTATGCAATTTTGAGTGAGGCATGGGTGTATCTTAATTTAGAGGGTATACATTAGTTTAGGGTTCTGTAACCTGCAATTGGGAGTAGTTATGAGACTTTGTCCTGTTGGATGCCAAGCAAAACCCAAGATGCTGTTGGTAGGGAAGGAATAGTTCCTTCCAATGCTGAGAAAAATTTGGTTTGGATGCTTTAAGTGATGAAATTCTTTCAGTTCATTTGGAGAAAAGCTACCCCATGGACTCACTTTGGTTGACACAGTTTATGGAGTTGTCTCCAGTGATAGAGCGTGTGAAAGAGATACAGTTGGGATGCATGAAGAGCCTTGGTGGACAGATGCTCTCCACAGCATAGGAGCCTTAAGATATAACTCTTTCTCTTCTTTATTCTAAAAACAATAATTACAGCAAAATCTCCACATTTTAAAGGTACTCTAATAAAACAAGAAATCAGTAAGGAAATAAAATAGATTTAGTAAACATCTCTGGGTGAAAATCTATCTCTTTATATGTATGTATATATATATATTTGTTTTATGATCAATATAAATTAAAAAATTCATAGTGAATGTATAGTGATAACATTTTACATATTACCAAAAATTCCAATTTGGCAAAAAATGAGAAAATATTTTATGTTGTACAAAGCAAGGTCAGCAAAGTGGATTCCAGTGTCAGCTGCTGATCAAAGTTGTTCTGTGTCTTTAATAGGGAGACTATCACATAGCTTAGGAAATGGACCTCAGTGACTCACGCAGGAGAACTCAAAGCAACAAATACAGTTCTGTTATGAGGCTATAAGAAGTCAGATAAAACTGTAGAGATGTGGGATAGGGACAGGGTAATATTCATAAATCATTTCTTGTTCTAATTTTTGATGAAATATCACTCTAGAACTTATGTGAGCCCCTTTCTAGACTAACCATGGCAAATCTTCAGAGAATCAATTATTACTAATAAACAAAGTTCAAAAAATGAACTTTAGTCAGTTAGATAAAAGATTAACTGTTTCTAGTGCTAGTAGATTTTGCTGAAAAAATAAGCAGTGGTATTAGACTCATCTTAGAATTTACTATTCCAAGTTTCCATTGCCCTTGACCTCAGCTACTGCTGGTCAACTGTGTTACAGAATTCTTAAATGAAAATTTCCAAAAATAAACAATTTACAAGTTTCATATTACCTATTGCACTGATATGTCATTTTGAAATACCATATTATTACTTAATTGGTCAAAATTCTACTAGTTCAAATTTTAAAGTCAAACTAGCAAATGTGTGTTTGTGAGTCTATACATACATGAAGTACATCATGACTATATAAGGGATATGCTACAATTTATGCCTTAATGCATTCACTAGGAGCTTTAGAATTTATCCATTATGACCAAGGAGTGTAACATATCAAGTAATGTAGTTAAGAATGAAAGTTAAAATTTCTTGTGTAAAGAACAACCTAGAAAGGATGAATACCTAAGAAATAAATTAGTAAGTTGGGATTTCAATAAAAATAATAATTTTAAAAGTAATAAAATGGTAGAAGTTATGCAATAAAAATGCAATTAAAATAATAATTTTAAAAGTAATAAAATGATGGAAATTATGCAATAGAAAGTAAATATGTATTGATATTTTCATAGTAGTTTCTGAAAATGAATAGAAATGGAGGAAATTACTACTTTAATAATCATGAAAATGTACAAACTCTGAAATATCAAAGAATGTTCAATGTCAATGTAATGTATCAACATTGCTCATTATTGTAGTAGAGCCAAGAATAAATAAAATGAAGTGAAATATTTTACTTTCTATTTTATGTTTTAAAGGCCTCACAAAGCTAAAATTGGAAAACTTCATCAGTTGGGAAAAAAAAATCTAGTCATAAACCTCTGCAACCATGCTTCATAATCATCAACTACACAGAGAAACCTCATAATCAATAAACGTAATAAAATGCATTAGTATTAGGATAGTGATGTTCAGTATCATCAGTATGATTTAATAATATGTTAATTTGCACTCTGAGCAATGCATAAGGAAAGAGCATGTGGAAGAGCGGCAGGGAAGGAAATCAGACAGCTATGTTCTTATTCTGTAAACACGACACAGAAAACTCACACAATGAAATAATAGAATTTACCAAGTTAACATGTACAATTGTCTAAACTATACATTAAGAAGACCTAAAATAATGAAATCTTTTAAAATAAAATTTATAAATGTTCCCTAAAATGCCAAGAGTCGTAGTTTTGTTTTTTAGTTAGATAACAGTGTACTTCCTTGTGATGCCTATTTATTATTTTATCAATATTTCTCTGTATCCACATCCCGCCCTCCTCCCTAATTAGAGCTCCTTCTTTTTCCCATTTTCTAGTACAGATCAATTGTGTCCTACTGATTTCCCCTTTATTTCTTCCCCCTTCCAAGCAATGGTCTCTTTTTACTTTCCTGGTTACTGCAGTTACTCCAGGATATGTCCTCACATCTGTAGATTTGGGGCCACCTACATAATGAATAAAAAGAAAACAAATACACATTTATGTTTAAAAAAAATGTGTCTATATTTGTATTTAAATAAGCAAATTTTTCATATGGGTGGACAGTGCTTTCTCTATGAATTGAAGAACATCTAACAGAAATCCAAACATTATGCATGAGAGGTGCTTTTTTGAGTTATTGGTAGGGCTGTCTTAGAGGTTTTCGAACATAAAGTCTAATGTATTACCCTTGGTTGCTTACCAGAGGTGGGAAAAAATCCCTATTTCTGAAGACTCCACGCATTTCAAACGCAGGTCCCAGAGGTCTCTGACTGCTACCTCTGTGAAGACTAGTCTTTCTATTTTCAGAAAGTACCATGCAAATTTCCAAAGAATGGAAGCAACCAACAGTCCTACCCAGCAATAATAGAGATAAATCACAACCACCAACACAGCACAATAACTCTATGGGTGCAGATAGATTTTTCATATAAAGTATCATTATTACTTCACAGATACTTAATACTCATAGGAGTATTTTATAAAAATAATTATATGTATATATTTAAAATTATAAATGACTTAGAAATACACACCTTTTAAAACATGAAATAAGATTATTGATAGATATTAATAAATTCAGAAAATAAATCTGTAAATAAGACACATCTATGTTGAAAATTCTAGCTTCTTTCTAATAGCACCAATGGAAATATCATATTAAATACTTAAAGAAGCAACATTCTTTTGGAGAGTAGGGTAATGGTTAGAACATTGTGTTGAGGCATTGTGTTACCAGACTTTATTAAAAACACAAAAGTCCTGGGAGCTGGAGAGACGGTTCCGTGGCTAAGAATACTTGCTGCTCTTCCAGGAAGAGTGGTGACTAGTTTCCATCACCAACCTCTGATGGCTCACAACCCCCTTTTATTTGAACTCTAGTGAATCTGACACACTTTTGCATTTCTCAAATATCTGCACTGACTTATGAATACATGTATTGGCATATAAACATAAATAAAAACTTAAAAATATCTAAAGAAGGACATTGTAGACCTTACAGAGACCTAACTACACAATTAGCATGTTGAACCCAGTCTTATGTAATAGTGATACATGTTATCATACTTGAAACTATTCTACAAACATGTAATATTTGAATAGTAATAATTTGTAAATGAAAGGTGGAGCTTTCCATCCTTCTGCCTGTTCCCAAATACCTGAGAGTCATTTCTATTATATTATATTATATTATTATATATTATATTATTATATATTATATTATATTATGTTATGTTATGTTATGTTATGTTATACTATACTATACTATACTATATTATATTATATTATTATATTAATTACAAATGCATGGCAGATGGCTCAGACTTATTACTAGATAACTCTTACATTTAAATGAGCACATTTCTATTAATCTATGTATTGCCATGTGGTCTATGACTTAACAGTCCTCTGGCATGGGTGACTGGATCATGTCTCTCTCCGTTCTGCCCTTCTTCCTCCAAGTCCTCAGTTTGATTTGCCTGCCTAACCTTATCATTCCTTGCCATAGGCCAAAACAGCTTTATTTTCAATCAGTGAGAGAAATATATATTCGTAGTATACAGAAGAATCACCCTACAGCAATAATTATACTTCTTTGCATTAATAAAATAAAATAAATATTAAAAACTCAACTATGAGTTTTAAAGTGTATTTGATATACCTGTTGAAACAAACTCAACCAGAAATAAGCATACTGGAACAAAAGTTGCTTAATCAGATAATTATCTCACATGAATAAAATTGAAACTTTTTAAGTGAAAAACAAGAAAGATATTTTCTTCTACTGAACTTTGATTAGAAAACGTATTTAAAAATTAGGAAAAACTAAGCACTTACTTGGACGTATTTGATAAGCTATTTCAAATATCTGTTAACATAAATATTTGTCAATCTCATTAACGATCGGCTAGGTACATATTTAATTTTCTAAGTATAAGTTATAGTATATGTGTTACGTAATTATACATTGTAAAATAAATAAATATATTAAAGTAATTCCCAACTATGAAATAAAACACATACATAACTTTTTAACTCCCCTTTAAAAATCCACTTCATAGAAATAAAATTTAATGATACATGAACAAGTATGTTTATTTCAGCAATGTTGAGTGCTGCAGAGGAAACCTGCATATTGTAAAGAAAGGGGGAAGGGTTCAAATACCCATATTTTAGATTGCTATGTAACTTTAAAATAAGTATGTTCATCATCAACTCTATTGACTCAAATGTTTTCCAGAAACATGTAGTTTGAGTCAATTTCAGAATTAATGTCTGCTATAAAAATTGTTAACTAAACGGACAATAAGGACAGAAAAAGCATGTGTGTATGCCTGATTGTAAATGTATATGAGAAAACACGCTGAACAAACTCAGCTGAGAATATATTTATTTAATTAATTTCTATGACTCATGGGTGTTGCTATGCAAACTTAATGCAGACAGTTGGAACTGATCAATTTTATCATGTAGAGAAACACATGGGATACTGTGAGTAATTCTTCCTAGCGGTTGAGCCATCTTGGTGACAGTTTTACTCTATCTGGCAGGCTTCCTGCTATGTTTATTTCACATTTTTATGGTAATGAAGACCTCTGAAGTACTCATTTACTCTTTCTCAATTCTTGCTAACTTAAACAGAAAGTTAGCCTGTTGGGGGAAGTGTGAAATTAGACACTTACTCAAGGAGGTGAAATTGGTGATTATTTCATTTTGTCGCACGAAAACAGTGCTGGCCAGAGATACACTATGGGTGGATGATGTCTTGTCTTGTTGACAGCAATGGTTTCTCTCAGTTTTGCAAAGGTGCATTCAGAGCTATTTATGCCTGTTTAGTTTAACAAGACAGTAAACCATACACTAGATCCATATCATCTGTGGGCATTTAAAACATTTTGTCATGCTTTGGGAACCTAAAACATGCTTCTATAAATCAAGAATGAAGGGAAATTTTTCATTTTGTCAATTATTTGTGAAATTTATTTCTATGAGACACTATGAACTTGTGTTTCTTATATTGCTTTTAAGAACAATCTATATTTAACATGTGCATACCGAAAGCTGGCAGCTTTTATGGATATTATAGGCTTTTCTGTCTTACCTCTAGTTTGCAGAATTCAGAAAGGGCTCTACATGTATGAGATGATTAGATAATGAGTCCCTTAGTTTTGGTAGCTGTGGCTAATTTTTATTAACTATGGACTGCATTTTCATTTTAACATTTCTATTTTTGTTATCCTACCTCAGATTTTTCATAAGGCATCTGCTCTTGTCTGTATATCTGGTGTGTTCTGGGTGTCCCCTCTAGTACCACAGGGACATTGAAATGTAGTAATGAACAAAACCAATTTTGCAAATTCCTGTAACAAGAATTTCTAGAGAAAAACTATTGAAAATAAGAGGGAAAAATAATAATGTTCATTCATCTGTATTATGTGGAGATATTTTCAAACATGTTAAAAACATTTGGAGATATCAGAGGGATCTACCCACAGTCAGTCTAGGAGGATCACACAGTAGTGACTCACACCTTTAATCCCAGCATAGGGAATATCCAGGGAGTGGTGATCAACACCCTTAATCCAATCTGAGTTTGAGGTCATTTTAGTTTACAGAAGGAGTTCCAGGTTCCCAGGCAGGCAGTGGTGGTGCCACACCTTAACTGAGCAGAGAAAGTATTTAAGGCAGGCATAGAAGGACAGAGAGGCAGAAGAAGCCATGAGGAGCGAGGCTGAGGAAGCTGGAAGACTGGGTGAGATCTGACTGTGGTGTTTACTCTAATATCCCTGCTCCCAGAGATCTGGCCCCGAGTTTCCTTTATTCATGCAACAGTAGTACCCATTTATTCAATGTATATAGAAAATTAGATCAAAACGGTTTAAAATTTGGATGTCATGTGTGGTAGCTTGACTGAAAATGCTCCCATAGTCACATACATTTGAATATTTAGTCTCTAGCTGATGAAACTGTTTGGGAAGGATTATAAGGTGTGACCTTATTGTGAAAGGTATGTTGCGCTGAGGTTTCAAAAGCCCACACCATTCCTAGTTCTCTCTCTCTCTCTCTCTCTCTCTCTCTCTCTCTCTCTCTCTCTCTCTCTCTCTCTTCCTGTCTCTGCCTCATTTCTGTAGATAAGATGTGAGTGCTCAGCTACTGTTCTAGCCCCATGACTCTGCTGGTTGTCATTCTCCCCGCCATGTTGCTCATAGCTCTAGAGCTCTGTGACTATAAATCCCTACTCTTTCTTCTACAGCTTGCCTTGTTCACTTAGTCTCTTTCCAGCAATAGTAAATATCTAAGACAGTCTGACAAGATAAAGGAAAATTAGGGTAGAGAAGATAAGAGCTTTAAATTCAAACACCCAGTATTTTCAAGCATGTGAGATCATATTTCAGAAACACAGTTGTCTTTTGCTCAGATGCCAGAGAGAAACAAAAAGCAAAGGCTTACATGGACTCAGTTTCAGAGGTTTTAATCCACTGTCTCTTGGCCCCATTGCCATCGGCATGTAGGGAGGTACAATATCATGAGTGAAAGGCCATGATACAAGGGAACTTCTCTTCTCAAGTTATGACTGAGGGACAGAAAGGAACCAGGATTCTTTAAAGACACCTCTCAGGTTCCCACCAACTCCTCTTAAGACCTACCTTATAATGATCCATGGGTAAATTTAGTTCCTCATGATCAATCATATCTCAACATACTACTAGATAAGGACTGAACTTCCAGTACATACATGAATCTTCAGGATTAACATTATATAATCCAAAATAGAACACATAAAGGTACTGTCTAAAGGGTAAAAATCACAAAAACACTTACTCCCTCATACAAAGAAAATATTAGAAAATAATAAATATGTTATTTTTCTATCCAGTCCACATTAATACCAGGAGAATTCAGAAATAATATGAATAGATGGTATTTGTGCAGATCCATAGAAATATGTAAATGTCCAGCATTTTCAGCATAAAACAATATAAATTTAAAGAAGTGGAAAGACAGGAAGAGACAAACATGTAAAATGTTAGTAGAATGTTCATCTCAAAGGTACTAAGTCACCTCTTTGAAGTGAACTTCAGATTTTTGTTCAACATCTGATGAATTCTCTTAAGTCTCTTCATTATTTTGATATTTTATTTAGCTCCTGGAAATAATATCTATCTCATTATGCATTATCTTAATAACTAGATAATTATTATTATGGAATACATTTTAAGAGTCACTGTGAAGTTGTTTACAGTCACTTCAGAGACACAAACATATGCTCACTTGTAAATGCTTCAGTGCTTGGGCAACCACACTAAGCATGTGAAGACTTTCTGTTCTTTCCATCTCTGACTTTTAAAGACCAAGAAAGAGCTAATTGATATAATTCAGTATGGCAGAAGCCGTATTCATCTCCTGAATCAGTTTAGTTTCATTAGATTATGTTTACAGTATAGCATTAAGTCCTAGAGTTTTGGATCTTAATGCAATCGTCTTTAGTGCCACTGCACTTAAATCTTGTTTCAGTTCTTTGTATAAATATTTGATAAATATTTTTGTTGTATTTTTCCTTAACATAACATTTTTCTGGAAAATCAGTCTTCAAAGCTTTTGTCTAAATAAATGATCTTTATGGCATGCCATGAACAAATTGTCCTATTCACCAAATTGTTAATATATAACATATTGAAAATGATTCAATGCACATAAACCCGAAATTCAAGATCACCTTTCGCTAGGACTATAAGTGAGCATCAATTTTAAAGTAGTCATTACTACCCTGCACTTAATTGTAAATGTAAAAGTTATCATTTGCTGAATATTTCAAAACAAAATTCTAGAGTAGTAGCAGGTTGATAGATAAGGACAGATGTGACCAAATCCGAACAGATTGCAGAATATGTGGAGGGCTAAGTGCAAGATCCATGAAAGCGACTGTAAACTAACCAAAGGGTAAGAAGCAGAAACCAACTCAGGGTGCCAGGAAGCTGGGAAATCAGAAGAGAGCAATCGTAAGCAGATTCAGAGAGAAAATAAAAGTTTCTGGTGTAAAACGGCATATGGTTTGCATCCTGTGATCTGGCTCATCTCCACTTTCTACAAACATGTCTGCGAAGGCTCGAGAAGATCACAAAAATCCGAATATAAAAAAGGCCCTTGAGCTAAAAGGCTAAGAGAACATGGTTGTAAATTATAATATCTAGTACAAACATGATTTTGCCAAATTAAAAGTAGATAATTCTTATTTCTCTCTTGATAGTTTTCCTGGATCACAAGCAGACTTGTGGTCATCAGGAAACAAGACAGCATAACACCTTTCTTAACATGTAGAAACTATATATTGAGACTCTTCTTTGTCCATATAACCCAAGACTTTTACTATCATGATTACATCTTTCTTTTAACACATATTAGATGCTATAGAAAATGGGAAATGCTAGTAAAATCCCTGTTCATTTGGAGATTGATGGTGTAGTGATCCTAGAATATATGACCAAGCAGATAGACTAGTTATGGAAAGATATAATGTGAAAAATAAGAACAGTGTGTACTGTTGGTTTGAAAGTACTCTGTTTGTTCAGAGTGCTACCAAAACAGACAGTGGTGTAGGCAAAGGAGGTCAACATCACCTTACCAGCCATTAGTCAATGGAGCATCTTCTATGAAGCATTTGCTGCTAGCCTCTCTCTCTCTCTCTCTCTCTCTCTCTCTCTCTCTCTCTCTCTCTCTCTCTCTCTCTCTCTCTCTCTCTCTCCCTCTCCCTCTCCCTCTCCCTCTCCCTCTCCCTCTCCCTCTCCCTCTCCCTCTCCCTCTCCCTCTCCCTCTCCCTCTCCCTCTCCCTCTCCCTCTCCCTCTCCCTCTCCCTCTCTCTCTCTCTCTTTGTAAAAAAATCAGTCAGTGTGCAAGTTCTCAGAGCTCAGGGTGAGTGGCAAGTGAATGGAACTTAATTTTAGTGTGAGAAGACACTTTTTTTACTATTGCTCAATCATCGTTTACTCAACTCTCAGCAGTGAGATGGTATCCTAGATACAGTTTTCTAACTGTTGACAATTTTTAATGCCCAGTAACAATGAAACATTTCAAGAAAGGGATCTGTCTTAGCATTACCTTTTTCTTTTATGCTGATGAACGTCAGTGGTGTGGGTGTGTTTGTGTGTGTGTGTGTGTGTATGTATGTGTGTGTGTATGTGTGTGTATGTGTATATGTGTGTATGTGTGTGTGTATGTGTGTGTGTTTGTGTGTGTATGTGTGTGTATGTGTGTGTATGCGTGTGTGTGTGTATGCGTGTGTGTGTATGTGTGTGTGTGTGTGTGTGTGTGTGTGTGTGTGTGTGTGTGTGTTGGGGGATGAGTGCTCTTTTCCAATGATCTCTGCTTTATTCACTGAGGCAAAGTCTTTAACTTGAACAGAGACTATATATAGCTAGTCTAGCTAGCCACTTTACTAGAGGAATCTGCACCTGCCTTTCCATGACTAAAATTGAAGGCTAGTTGCCATGACTACATGGCATTTACTTGGGCTCTGAATATCCAAATTCCAGCTTTTATACCCTCACAGAAAATGCTTTAAAAAAAATCAGCCATCTCCCCAATCTTGCACACTTTTTTTTGATCACTGTTCTAATGTTGTAAGCAAAGCAATAATCCCACCTTTTTAAAATATTTTTTTGTTTGCCAGAAGGACTAAAAGCCAATTATTCTTTTATTTTTATTTGAATAAATAGTGAACCAAGCAGGGAATCTTGCGTGACTAAGAAACAAAAGAATAAGCTCAAATATTTTTCATGAATATGATCTTCTTACAATTGTTTCTAACTAGTGCTCAGGTGTTAAGGGAACAATCAAGCATTCTTTATTAGATTAAAGGCTCATTCCATGAGATGAAACACACACATGGCATTGTTAATGATGCCAAGTACCTGAGACTAGATAGGTCATGGGCCCTTGGGGAAAACAGGTTGCTATTGGTCTGCCAAATGAGCATAGCAATAAAAAGCAACTCCCAATGATATATTGCTGTACCCATAGATCAGTGCATCATCCAGCTCTCATGAGAGAAGCTTCTTCTTACAGTAGATGGTAGCCCCAGACAACCACAACTGGAACATGTGCAGATAGTGAGATACCCAAAGCTCTAAATAAGATGATGATATAAAACCACTCCTTTCAAGGCTCAGGGACCAATGTGAGAAAGGAGGCAGAAAGATGCTAAGAGCCAGAGTTGATGGTGGATAAGTCCAATACAACAGTGTCCTCCAGGCACAACAGGCTGGTGCCCATATAATATCAAAAAAACCCTTCCCAAGACTTGAGCAAGCCAGACAAAAATCATTGCACAGAGAAGGGGAAATAGGCACATAATCCCATTCCTAACAAAAAGCTTTACAATTTGCAATTGGTAACTGTTTGGAGAAAAGTCAGTTTTCTCTAATGGAGTGTCACTGTGTATATAAACCTCATTTCAGCACTGGCCTCATGCTCAGGGGTAGCAGACCAACACAGGCCACACTCAACTTTTCTGTTTTCTATATCTTGGTGAAGTGTTTGGTCTTTCATTTTGTTTTATTTATTTTGGGGGATGGAGGGCTGTTGATTTGAAAGAAAGAAAATGAATTTCAAATAGGATTGATGGGACAGTGAGAAGAATGTAGGAGGATTTAGGGAAGGAAAAAAAGAGGTGATCAAAATATATTGTATGAAACATTTGAAAATTAGTTTTAAAAACTGAGCTATAAAATCAATTTTATTTTTTCTACTGATATTCACTTATTTTTGTTGTACATTTAAAGTCTAAAACACAATACTTTAATTTACATATTAAAATCCTATAGATTAAGAAATTACCATGTCTGTTAATCCTACAGTTATCTTTTGTTTTGATGTATCAAGCAATAAAATCTAGTGTTTAGGCAAATTTCAAGGTTGATGCTACACCAGAGTTCTCATGTTTATATGAGATATTTAGACTTTCTCATTCTAAGCTTATGCCCTTTGATTTATATTCTCGCTTCCTCTACCCCCATAATCTATTTTTAAAATTATATTAGATATTTTGATTCGGCGTATCAATCGATCCAAACCATTTAAAAGCAAGGTACACAGAAATTTAAAACACTGCTCCATCACAACAGTCTCAATGAGTTAAATTCTAACTTTGGTAATTAATATGTGAAACAATACTTGCTTTGATGTACGTTCTCCAGGGTAGTTCCTATAATACAAGGCAATCTAAATGGTTCTCTTCTTCTTACTATTTGTGAAGCTTATGGATTATTTTGTCCACATCAGCTTTCCCTGTCCTCAAGGTTTTGTTTGTTTGTTTGGATTTCTTTGGGGGAGGGGTGTTCTAAATGTATGTGGACTTGATTTCTTGTTTTGTGTCCTTTCATTACACTTACGCAACTATAATGCTGGCATTATCCTACAGATACTTCATGTTTCTCATTTTAGCTGAATCTTCCCAACAAGACTTTGATTCATTCATTAGCTCTCTTTTTACTTTATCAACCCTCCTGACCTACCCTGTGGCGCTTATTTTCTCTCCATTCAAATCATATGCCAGTGAAGGGGTTTCAGAAATTTTGTCAATTGTAGAAATTCTGTGTAATAACTCCTGAAGAATTTGAGATCAGAAGGGACTTAAGAGAGGCATCCAGAGATACCCCTAGGAAGAGAAAATAGAGTTCTCCTTAGCAAATTGGTATCATAATGGGTTGCAACCAAGACGAGGTGGGAACAAATCATGAGAGAAGGAGATGGGGTTGAGTGAGAGGAGCAACAAAGAAAGGAGAAAAAAGAGATGGATGTCTCGATAGAGGAAGCCAGTGTGGGGTTAGAAAGAGACTGGGTCCTAGAGAAACCTCCAGGAACGCACAGGATGTCCCTGGTTAGGTCTCCAAGCAATTGTGAAAGGGGTACCTTCACTATTCTAGGACTTCCCCTAGAATCAAATGAATAACCTCCCTAAGTGTCATCACAGAGTGTTACAATGTAGTTACTGACCCAGGCTGGCCAGAGGTCCCAACACAGAGACCTGCCATCCGAGAGTGCCAAGCCGCCCACTGCTGCTTAGGCCCCCCAAAATGACTTAGACACACGTTAATTTCATTCTGTTGGGCCAAAGTCTTAGGCACATTGCTAGCTAGCTCTTTCATCTTAACCCATTTCCATTAATCTATCTGTCACTGTCTGGCCCATGGTTCACCTGTGTTCCTTACATGTTTCTTCTTGGGCAGCTGGACCAATCTGTCTCTCACTCCACCCTTCTCCTACCTATGCTCTGATTTCCCCTCCTACTTTTTCTATGGTGCCTGTCACGGGCCAAAACAGCTCCTTTATTTAAAGATTGATATTCACAGCACACAGAAAGACATTCCCACATCAACAGAACCTACATCCAACAATGAATAGAGGTTGAGGCAGAGATCTATGGCTGAGTACCGGCCCGAGCTCCTGGTCCATCTGAGAGTAGGGGAGGAGAGTCTATATGAGCAAGGGGATGGGGGTTATGAGGAAAATTCCCACAGGGATGGCTAGCTTAATCAAAAACAGCCACTGGGGAACTATCAGAAAAAGGAGTTAGGCCCTCTAAGGGGAGGCAACTGTCAATTGGCATGGACAGTATGTGCAGCTTCAAGGGGTGGGATCAGACTGTGTTCCTGTTTGAGGGCTGTCACCTTGGAGTCCATTCCTTGCAAAAGAGTGCCTAACCCAATCTTGATACTGCAATGAGGAAATTGGACTTTCCTGGAGTAGATGTGCCACGCTGAACTGACCTACCTTGGAACTTCTTGCACATTTTGTGGAGGGGATCAGGGGATGGGGAGAGGGGGAGGTTGAAGGCTGACTAGGAGGGTTTTGGAGAAGGGAAGGGAGGGCGAGCAGGGGGATACATAGGAAAAAAAGACCTTTTTATAAATAAATTATATAAATTCTGTGTAGGAAAATCTATAAAAACAAATTAATGTCTAACAACCTTTTCTGGTTTTAATTTCACTTGATTTGTACGTGGAGAAATCTGATGTCAGTGAACACTCAGGCAAGACAGTAATGGCGATACTAAGTCATAGTTGCATACTTGCCAACAGGTAAAAATTAGATTTAAAAAAGACAGATGTAATTTTAGGAGTTACAGGAAGCATTTAGAAGATGAACAAGATAACCAGGACCAGAGAGAAGGTTCAAAAGAGCGATTACCAACAGCTCCTATTGCCTTAGATATTTAGTGCTAACTGATTTTGAGAATACTCAAGGTATTTTTTCTTAAGTAAGCGAAACTTTGTTACTGTATATTCTGAACAAGTGTTTCACATTTCATCCTTGAATACCATGGGAATTTTTGATGGAGGTGTCACAAGCTACAGTTCTGATTCACATCCTCACATCTTGAGAAGTTTTGGTTGAAACAACTATTCTTTTGACTGCTGACTAAACTCACTGCAGACTTTATGCCATTTTTTGGTAACTTATTTTTTTTTTCTATAGTGCATGTGTGTCAAATAAAGAGTAGGTGTGAAAAAACAATTAAGTCCATGTTTCCCGAAATCTTCAGGCTATCTTAAAATAGAATGTCACTACTGAGGTTCACACTAGATTTCAGAATCTGTGCATGGTTAATTTACTGTTCTGTCTTGGTGCTGAACTGATGTTTTTGTTTGTTTAATGTGAGTGGTCTTTCTAATCCCATTAAATAGAAACAAAGTTTAAAAATGTAAATCCATTTTACTTTGATTTAGTACTCCTGCAAGGCCAGGCTTTACAAATCAACTCCTAAACTTTGGCAGCAGGAGTGATTTCAAAAGGTGTTTTTCTCTCACCTTCAAGAAGAAAGGACCAAGACCTTTCTGGGGATCCCTTTTTTCTCTGCTAAAGATAAACACTGGCAGTGAGTGAGCTGGAGAGGATCAGGAACTCAGCAAAGCCCTTTGTCCAGAAGAAATGTTGAACCTAAAAGGCTCAGTTCCTGCAGATGGAAAACAACCTGTGTGGTTGTTCCTGTTTCTGATTTTGACTTTTTTTTTTTTTTTCTGTTAAAGCAATTTTCTATTGGCTGGGTGCATCTGTGGAGTGCTGATGGAGAGACTCTAGGCCCAGTATCAGAAGACTCCATGCGATATTAACCATTTTGAGCTTCATTTCTCAGAAAAATAATCACATTCATGGCTGTTACTACTACCTAGAATGTGTCAGAAAGGTCTCGTTTCCGTCTGTAGTCTTCAGAAACTGTAACATGAACTTCAAAAAGAATTTAGTTAGTTTTACCTAAAAATGCTTATCATATTTTCTTTTCTTTTGGGGAAATTTAAAAATGTTTTGTAGAATTTCATACATGACTACAGTATTTACATCATTTCTACAATTTCCTCTTCTCTCAACCCCTCCTGTGTACACTGACTCCCTCTCAAACCATGATCTATTCTTTGTTATTGTTAAACATACTCCATGTTTGTGTGTGTGTGTGTGTGTGTGTGTGTGTGTGTGTGTGTGTGTGTGTGTGTGTGTGTGTATTGCAAGTCAGCTGAATGTTGCTTATAAGTATATGTGTTTGAAGCTGGCTTCTTTCTGATAACCTATCAGAAAACTCATCTGGAAAGAACAATTGACCCTCCCTCAGGAGCTACTGTTTGCCTGGCTATATCAATATTTAGAGCCCTGAGAGATTACCCCTATCTGCAGTACCATCGCATTAGTGTTGCCATTATGTGAATCTTATTTAAGCAACCATAATTTTTAGAATTCACAAGCCTGCAACAAGGCTAGAAGGAATAAAGATATTCTAAAGAGATGCTTATGTCTCTTACTCTGCCCATCAAACTGTTGAAATTATGAACTCTAAAAGTAAATAAATAAATAATTAAAAAATGGGAATTTCTCTATAAATCTCATGCTGAGAGAAGAAAAATCCTACGGCCATCCAAAGGGGAAACTTGTCTTCCAGAACAAGATTTTGCAAAGTTATAACAACTTGTTAGCCCACCTTACAGGATGAAACTGTAGCCCAAGCAATGATGGATCAGTGGTGGGAAAGACCCACACCTTGACCTAGACTGTGTATATTTATGGCCCTCAAGGGGAGTCATTTTGGATAAGTCTCCTTTTTCTGCTTTCTACTTTTAACTTGAGTCTACTTGTGACTCTTTAATTGGCTTATTGAGGATGGCTGATGGTCCTTCCTTTGGGGCATAGGTTGTCACAACCCGAGTGTACTAACAGGTGTTACTTCTGTATAATATGTAGAAGACAGTACCTGACAGTAGATGTCTCATCCTTTGACTCTTACACTCTGCCTGACCTCTCTTCATGATGATCCCTGAGCAGTAGGTGTATATGTTGTGTTCCATTTATATCAACTAGGTAGGGCATTGGATATAAGTCTCTGTATTTTGACTAGTTATGGATTTCTGTAACAGTGTCTATCTACTTCAAATCAAAGCCCCTTTACTGAGGAGTGAAGGTTGCATTTATCTGTAGGTATAAGAATAAGTGTTTGAAATGGAATTATAAGTTGTATGGTTTTAGGAGGTGACAGTAGTCTTCTCGTCTAGGGTCTATGACTTCACTAATGACAGGAAGTTGGCTAAACTTACAACAGGCGTGACATCATTCCTATTATCAGACTCAAAATCCAATTAGACAGTGATTAGTTACCCCTAAGGTATTAGTGCCACTACAGCATTGCCAGGATGTCCTGGCAAAGTCATCATTGCTACGGTCAACAAATGTTACAACTATGTACTGTTTCTGTTATCCACAGGCAGCTAGCAATTCACCTTTGGCATTATTATGAGAGATAATTCTCATAAAGGAGGCTTCCACGTTAGTTTCAATTTCCTCCCTCTAAGACCTGTATCTAAAGTGTGTGTTGTCTTTAGCAATAACATCTCATCTTCAATTTCCGGGATGTAACCAAGAGCAACACGAATAGCTTTTATTGTTGGAGATAACTTGTTGATTCCCCTAACCAACAACAATTCACAGAGGAAAATTTCCATGCCTAGCACTGTGGTTTTATTAGATCATGTATGGATTTTATATTTTTCTTATCATGTTGTGAAAATAAAATGGGAAAAGAAAAGCAAAAGGATATGAAAATGGAAGTAAATTTTCTATTCTCTTAACTGCCATTCTTAAAATATGTGTGTGTGTGTGTTTGTGTGTGTGTTTGTGTGTGTGTGGTGTCTGTGTATGTAAGTTTGTGCATATATGCGCAGGTGAAGCTAGAGATTAATATTGGCGTTGGATGTCTTCTTCAATTGTTTTTGACCTTGGTTATTTAAATCTGGAACTCCGTGAATTTATCAAGTTGATGGAACAAGACCCAACTATTCACCTATCTCAGCCTCCCTAACACTGTAATTACAGTCCCACAACAACACACCCAGATTTATGCAAAGGCTGTATCAATCTCCTTTCCTCTTGCTTTCCCCAAAGCATTTTACCTACTAATCCATCTCTTTGGTCCCTAATTTGACAATTTAGTGCCATCATGAAGGAGTATTTTTGAAGACATTAACTTTTCTTAATTTTAGTTTTGAGCAGAAAAAATAAAAGGAGTTATTTATAAATTACTTAATATGTTGATCCTAAAACATATTTGTCTCCAGTTTTCTCATTGGAAAAAAAAATTGAAGACAAGAAGCTTTAGTGCAAATCTCAAGTGCTAAGTAATGCCTTAAAACTGGATTTTAATGATGACATCTGGACTTTAAGCTTAAATTCCATATCACAAAGGAAAAGAGGTTTTGAAAAATTTGTAGAAGGGGAAAGTAAGAACAATGTTCTAGGGAGAAGAATGTGGAAATTACCAAAGATAAAAAGTAAATAGTGGTAGGATATTACCTTCCTTATTGGACTCCAGTGGATTACAATCTCCCTTTATGTGTGGTTTATTCACTGACACAAACTATAAATACGTGAATACCACAGCTTGACTGATGACACTAGACAAGTCAGAACCAAAAGATAATTAATCTTTCCAGTATTGCATTACTGGGTACGTTGTCTATTAGGGAGGTATTGTAATGTCTACCAATGTCTTTTCTCCCCACACCCAGCATAGCCCCTTCCAGGACTAGGACAGCTAGTAAGCAGGGAGAATTCTTCATGGTCAGCTTGAAATTGATGTCTCTCTGTCCTACAGATAAAATACAGGCTTTTGCCATGTATTTATGGTGATTATCAAAAAGCAGAGCGACAGCCTGTGTGAGTTAGAGACCTCTGAACTGTCTCTGATCAATAAGTTGTAAGTATTCCATGTTTGGGACTGTGATTTTTGTGTGATAACCTACACATTCTGTGAGGGGCATTGTTACTCAATCATGGTCCCTCTCTTCAGAATCTGCCCACCCCCTTATTTATTTATTTATTTATTTATTTATTTATTTATTTATTTATTTATTATTTATTTATTTTTAAAGATCTGTCTTGAAGTTAGGGTTTTTACACAGCTTTTCCATAGTTGCTTACTTCTGGTTAGAAAATTCTGTCACTGCTTTGTTGATTGTACACAACTCAGTTTTCAGAAGGAAACTAGAAGAGGTCCATCTTGGCCCTGCACACACAGCATGTTATACTACTTGAGGCTGATGGAACAATCTTTGGTCAGGGTATATGTCTCTTCTCCTTTCCCCTTCCAGCCTTCCCTCTTCATCTGTGAAGTGCTTTGGCTAGGTGTGAGCTTAACTAGAATATATAGAAGGTTGCGTTATATTATGCATTTTAAACATTATATTTCTTAAGATGTTTACATGTTTTTAAAAAATGATTATGAAAAACATGACATATCAGAAAAAGTTTAAAATATAGTTTCTCAAGTTTTTTTCTAATATATAAAAATAATCATATACTGAGTTATCTACATTCTATTTAAAAACTTGGGTTTATAAATAAATCAACTAAGAAGAAAAAAACTGTTCCTAGAGACAGAAACATATTTTCATGGTAAAATAGTCAACAGAATGTGATTGATTGTAGTTTTAATTCATGAATGGCATTAGTACTTTTAAAATTATATTCAAGTACAGATTAGTATTCGCACCCAGTTTCAAATTTATGTAAAATTTCTCCAGAAGTTCTGTGCTTACTAAATTAGGAAGTCCTGTATGAACCGAATTAGAAAGTTTTGTGTGTACTGAATCAGTTTAATTCAAACTGAAGTGTAACATTCTCTTTACTTCCTACAGAAATGTCAATTTATTTCCAAAGACAACTTATAATATTTAAAGTCATTTGAATTGTTTTCAAGTGACTCTAGACAATGCACACACAGAACATGGATGTTTTTAGTTGCAAATTATATCCTGGAAAATTATTTGAAAATGACTAGCATATGGGAGGAAAAAGACATATGGGAATATATGGTCACTTTAGATATAGGTATAAATGCCACAAAGTCTATAATGTTTTTACATTGTTTTTATTATTCCTGAGAAACCAAAGTGTACTCCATAATCTAAACTCAATATCTTTTAAAATTATTATTCCCAGGCTGGGGTGGTGATGGCATGCCTTTAATCTCAGCACTAAGATAGAGGGAGGCAGGTTCCAAGATAGTCTCCAAAGCTACACAGAGAAACTCTGTCTCAAAAACAAACAAACAAACAATCAAACCAATAAGTGTTCCCTGGCCCCAGACTTGTACTCACTTACAGTTTAGGGAGGAAAAAAACAGAATAAAAAGCAAATGCTCATCTGGGGACAGGTATGGCACCGTCTATGCCAGAACAAGTCCTAAAAGGTGGAAAGCATAAATCTATGGCCCTTTCTCTTTCCTCTCACTGTTGCTAATAACACAACACAGGACAATCTTCTAAACGTTACTGCTAATTCACTGTTGTTTTTAATAATAGTTTAACCCTTTAACTTACTATTGGAAGGCTGAAACAATTAGGAATTGTAGTGGAATTATGTTGTTACATTGCAAATAATTGTCCCACCTACTGGTTTAATAAAAACACTCATTGGCCAAAGACACACAGGAAGTGTGAGCAGGGCTACCAGACCAAGGAAACTCTGGGAACAGGAAGAACAGAGCAGAATGCCAGAGAGAAACCAGAAGATGCAGAGGACAACTATGCTGCTCTGAGAAAAGGTACCGTTCCATGGCTGAACAGGATAAGAGTCACGGGTTATGTTAAGAGTAAAGAATTAGAAGGTTATATGCCTGGGCCCCAGGTCAATCATTGTACAATTAATATAAGTGTCTGTGTGTTTCAGTGGGACTATGGATCTGAAAGTCTGGGCCATGAGGCTAGGCTGGAAAGTTCAGGCCATGAAGCAAGACCGGAAATACGTGGTCAGATACATCTTACAACAAGGAATTGTTTCCCCTACCACTCCATATCATTTTCTGCAACAACCTGATGTCTGTTTTTTGGCAATGTTCTGAAGACCAGCTACTCATTGTTTCCTAGTATGGTTAGACAGTTCTGTTTGCTTGGTGTTTACATTTTATTTTGAGGGGTGCCATATGAGTAGCTTATCTAGAAGGTATGTGCTAGATATGAAATTATGGTAGAAAAACAGTAGAGGAATATCTATATGATGTAACCCTGAAAGAGAATGGTCATTCCTGCCTTCCACTGAAAAGATTCATTTTCTTACAATGTTGTCTTTTTCTACCTCATCTCTAGAGCATAGACTCCACCCACACTAAGTAAACAAAAGCAATTATGCACATATGCTTTAGGTTTTTAAAGATATATTTTTTTTATTATAACCATGTGTAGGTCTCTGTGTGAGTTTGTGCATGTGGAAAAAGATGAAGGTCAAAGATATCAGAGTACCCTAAAGGTGTAGGCTGTTGTGAGCAAGAACTGCAAACCACACCTTGATCCCTCCAAAATGGTACTTTTTGCTCTTACTTGCTAACATATTTCTTCAGCCCACAGCAACTTGTATTGATTTAACAGGTTGAGAAGACACTTTGCCCTGAGCTTCAATTATATCATTAGTAGAGTCATTTGAGGCTTCCGCTAATGTATTTGTTTCTAAAAGAGATTTTATGTCAAGGATTTTACTGTGACTTGGTTTCGAGACCTCAGACAGTTCTTATAGACATCTTACCCTTTCTATTTATGTTTCATCAAATCCAAGAGGCCATCAGAAAATCAACAAGTTCTTATCTCAAAGTCATTAACTACAATCACTCACTCTTCATTTCTCTCTTGCTTAGAAGTTAGCTTTCTTTCTTATTGTGAAGTATAAGGCAATTGGTTACTAGTAGAGAATGTCTATGAGGCTGGATACACAAAAGGGAAAGTGCTAAAAACAGGATTTGTCTCAGAAGTTCCGGGGGAACGGGGTAGGGGTGGGGGGTACCAAAGGCAAAGTCGAGGTCTCCTTGTTAGCTCTGTCTGACATAGAAGCAGCAAGTGCATAGCTGGTCCATCTTGTCCCACTGACAGACGTAGAAGTTATGTCAATGCACAGCTCTTGATGGCGAAGGTGAAAATAATATAGAACTGCAGGTCAAAACTGTTAACCACTATCAGCTTAACAAGTAAACTTAACTCAACACATCAGCAATGAAAATAAGCTGGTCTCAGGAAAACAGTAACCAGACATTTCCCTCAATATGCTGTTCTTAGATCATATATAGATACATATTGATATGGATGTATGATATGAAATTAAAGATAAGAAATATTTGAAAAATTGTACAGAATTCAGGAAGGACTGAGAATGGAGAGGATGGTGAATATGGTAAAAGAACAAGAACCTCATTATTGTGTAAAATAAATGCACACCAAAATATGTCTCTAATAAAGTATTTTGACAAGTAATCAGTGGAAACATAGAAATGACAACTGCTTCTGAATTTTTTTACTAGGAAAATATTAGTTGTCAATAAACTCAGTATTTTTAACTTTTATGTAAATACTCTAGATTATAAGAAGATATGTACCTATGTCTGTGTATTTTCCCTGTAACATGGTTTTATAAAATAAATTTTACTTTGAATGTTTTACACCAAAGTTTTTTTTTTCTGAATGACCATCCAAAACTATCATTTAACATTAATAATTGTTTACTTGCTGGTTTGAAAGATTATTGGAGACTTTCCTACATGTCAGTTAAAACAGGTCCAAGGAACCCATACACAGCATAGAAATTTTGTTATCTTTTAATAAGTTTTAAAAGTTGATTTCATTATTATTATTATTATTATTATTATTATTATTATTATTATTGTGCATGCATGTGTGTGCATGTGTATGATGTGAGCAATTGTGTTAACATGAAGGTTGGGTGACAACTATGTAGAGTTCATTTTTCTCCTACCACCATTGTAGGGTTTAAACCCAGGTCATTAGGCTTAGCGGCAAACAGCTTTGCCTGCTGAGCCTTACGGATACTTTCAGTACTCAAACTTTGATTATGGCCTACAGAAGAGACGCCATATTCACTAAAGTCTGACTCAGATGATGCTATCTGCTATAAATATAACTGAAAACATCTACAAAGAAAACAAAAGCCTAGCTAGAAATTATATTTTAACATTGTTAAGGAAATGTTCTGAACAATGGTATTCAGAGGCCACTGAAGGCAAAGGTGCAGACAGATTCTTTCAGCAAGATTCGCCAGAGATGTCCATGGTGTATACTATGGCAGAGAGTGGGGTATCACAGTTACATCTGCAAAAAAGAAAAGTATGCTTTTCTTTGGAAAGATATATTATTTTTGTAGCATTTGAAAAGTATGCACACATGAGGAAATTAGCCAGGACCTTCACATTTCCTCATACTTAACACAAATAACAAAATTGTAGTTACATATTCATTTCATATTCATGTCATAATCCATGGTGCTTTTGTTCATCCCATGGTACCAAAAAAAAAAAAAAGAGAGAGAGAGAGAGAGAAAGAGAGAAGAAGAAGAATTCAATCTGTCTCATCAATCAATGCAGCTCCAGGTATTTGCTGACAGTTTAGAAAAGGAGTCACCACCATCCTACACATAGCTTAGTGACTCACTAGAATAGAGTTGACCTTCTTTAGAACCCATGTTGCTTCATCTGAGTCTACAAAACAGATTGAGAGTTTAGAATCTCTTAGTTGATGGGGCCAAAAGACTCTGTGACATTTCTCTGGAACATTTACAGTCCCTGAGCACACTGCTGAGTGGCAAACATCCACCACCAGCCCCCTCAAAGATTTTGTCCGAATGCCCAACTTCTGCTGAGACGCAGAGAGGAGCTATGTAGATGTAGAGCCAGCAGCCACATTGGCTGATAGCTCACCCCACATCTCCAGGATGTGAAAGGACACGCGAAGGGAACAGCTCCTAGAGGACTTATCCTTCTCCCTTCTGAGAACATGCATCATTGCTGACCTTAACCGGCAGAGGAGGAGTTCACAGTAGTTTCTGTTTAGACCTGTGCATCATAAAAATCAAGAATAATGTGTCCTTCGGATAAAAGTCAGTATTGATGATATTAAACTCAAGAAAACAAATATGCTTGTGCTTGCTACTTACAAATGTGCTCTAAGTATTCTTCAGCTTGAATACTTCAAGATATCTTTTCTAGGGAGAAACACTATTACAGTTCATAAATTAAGAGCTCCAAGACATTCTCTACCTTAACAAAATGTACTCAAGTAGAAAATTGCCAAAATGAAATTTATTATTTTTATTTTCTAATAAGACGATGAATACTTTAAAAGATTATGCGAAAAAGAAAGGTTGACAAGTCCAAATGATTGTGCAGATGTCCCCAAACGAGGGCTCTTCTGTGAATATCTGTATACATAATTGATGGCATGCTTACAAACGTGGAATTTATTCAGCCAATTCTAAAAGAATTTATAAATTGCAGCAAGTTGCCTAATTTAAAATCAGTGCATGTTACAAGGCTTGCAAGTGAATATTGCTCAATCTACTTTTCTGGCAACACAGTAACATACATAATTTATAACAACATATTTATGTAGTAATTACGACATACTGAAGTACCATGATTTTCATAGAGATAAGCAAGAACAAATAACTAGATTGTTAAACTTAAAGGAAATGTCCATTTACCCACAGGCAAGGCATATTGGGAAGAAATATTGCCAGGACTGGACCCAGATGTTGATTTGTACATGTGCATGTGTGTGCATGTATGTTTGTGTGCGTGTGTATGTACACGTGCATGTCCGTGTGTGTGTGTGTGTGTGTGTCTGTGTGTGTGTTTGTGTGTGTATGTTTGTAAAAACTAGTAATTGTGGATCTTGGAGATGGAAAGACAGTCCATGAATTATTAGTTTAATAACATAGTGATAAAGAATTTTTGTCTGTTTGTTTTGCTGAGCTAGCTGTTTACATGACCCACGGGTTGAAACGAGGTAATTGAGAAAGACTGAGTTCCTCTAGACAGTGATCACCTAGCATACACAGAAACTTAGATTTTAATGAAATCATTTTATAGGATAGTGAAGGAAATACAACTTGGTTAATAGTTACCTTCAACAATCCTGTTTCCAGAAAGACTTAAGATCAAATAGAGAGTTTATAAAGAAAATGAGACCTGGGTATTGTGGTGAATGCCTGATTTCCCAATACTCCTGAGGAAGAGGCAGAAAAACTGCCTGGCTCACCAACTGTGATGTCTAAAACAAAGGCAGTGTATTACACATATAGATTGACTGATAAACAAGCAAGGCAACAAGAGAAGGAAGCAAAGATTTTTGCATCTTCACCGTCTCATAATATTTCGGGACTAAACTCTACTGACTAAACCACAGTCGACTATTAAAAGTAGCACTGTTAAGCTGCTAAATAAAGTCTGGGTGAGCTTGAACAAACAAGATGATTAGTGTGGTGGCTTGACGAGAATAACCCTAGTGGCTCATGTATCTGAATGCTTACTCTAGTAATAGTGGAACTGTTTGGGAAGACATAGGAGATGTGGCTATGTTGGAGAGGGTGGCTCACTGAAAACAAGCTTTGAGGTTTTGAAAACCCTTACCACCAGGACCAGTCTCTTTGCTTCTCCCTCTCCCTCCCCATCCCATCCCATTCTCCCTCCCATCCCCTTTCCCATTCTCTCCCCCTCCCTCCTGTGGGTCAGGATGTAGCTCTAAGCTACTGCTCCAATGTCATGTGCAAACTGCTTCCAGCCATGATAATCATGGACTGACCCTCTAAAACTATAAGCAAACCCCTAATTAAATGCTTTCTCTTATAAAAGTTGCCCTGGTCATATTGACTCTGCACAGCATAGAACTGTAACTAAGACAGAATAATATTGTTAAAGGAGTATACAAGCCTTAACAATATCATAAGAAAATGAAGTCATGGAGAACTAAAAGGAGCACTAAATTTTAAAATTCTGGAAAGTCTGGTAAGCATAAGCAAACAAGAGAATTGTTTACTTAGTGAGAATTGTTGTCCATAATTTAAAGGATAGTTATATTGGAGCAAGAAAGGACTTTACCCTACATGTCATCACCATCACCAGATGTGTCATGGGCAGGGAGAAAGCAGCCAGTGAGTGGAAATTTGGTTCAGTTTAGAAAGAAATATCTAGAATTAATATTTCTCAACAATTTAAGAGGCTGCCTTAAATTTACAGATAATGGGAGAGACACAGTTTTAGCCTCACAACAAGTAATTTCATAGACTATGGACACTGACGCTGGAGAAGTGACGTTACTGGAGGATGATGATGGAAACTGATGGTGGATGAAACATGCTACATCTCTCAACTCATTGTTCTTTTCACCGCCTCACACCACTCCAAAGCAATGAACACATTGTTTTCACTTGTTTGAAAAGGGTTAATAAATAAGAGCAACCTACTTGGAATATTGTAAGAAAGAAAGAAAGAAAAAAAGAAAGAGCTGGGGGGGGGAAGGAAGGGAAGGAAGGAAAGAAGAGGAAAGAAGGAAAAGAAAAAGTAGTGATAACACTCAGAGAGACTGTCAGCCAGATGCGGGACAGAACTGAATGAAATTGGAGGGTTGATCTATACACTGGCCCTGGCATATGGACTACAGATTAGGATGAGCTTAGAAACATACGTTTAGCCATGGAACTCTAGAGTGTATGGGTAGGAAAGGTAAACGAAGTCAAGAGGGCAACCCTAGAGAAAACATGGTGAGTAACAGTAAAATTCTAACAGCTAACAGGATCTGCTTCGGAAATCAAGACATTTAGGCATTTTAATTTTTAAAATATATCTAATGCCTTGGAAGTTAAGGGCTAAGAAAGCACATTTTAAATTTAACAAATATCAGTTTAGCACATTCATTTCTAAGTCATTGTTTGAGAATATAACCAATTCGAGTCACAAAAAGCTTCTTGTACAATAACTCTCTTTACATCTACTTAATCTTTTGGGGAGGAAATGTTCATTGGTTCAAATGAAGCTATTGTTCTTCGTTGAAAGAATAATATAAACTCACAACGATTTTTTTGTGTGTGGATTTGTTCTGCATTTGAGAAGAGGCTTCAACTTTATTAGCAAAGTGTATTGTTTTAAATTAAATTTCTAATAAATGTACTTGGGTGTGAATTCAAGGGAATATTTTGCAAGACTAAAATGTCAAATTAACATCCCAAACTCTAAACAACATTCTAGTGGGTTTTTTTAATTGAAATATTTTGAAGGTTAATTATTACCAAGGAATTTTAACATAATGAATTGTCACACATGTCTAGAAAAACTGTAGGCAGGCGTTCTTCTCTCCCATACATAAGTTAATAGTGACATCTTGTGGTTAGTTTTGACCCTGAAACCATATATGTAAGGCAAGTGAAGGTGCTTTGTGTTTTATTGCAATAATATCCATTTTCTATCCATTTCCAAAAAATTTATGATGATTATTCATTGTGCAAATCATCTTTCATAGCCATCAAATTAAGCAGATGGTATCACTAAAAACTACGTCATGTTGTCAGCATGCTCACTGGATGTGACAAAACAGCCATATCACATCTGGGACCATCCTCTCCAAAATGAATGATCCCAATCCAACCATGAAAAAAACTGTCAGACAAACTCAACCTCAAGCGGACTCCATGTAACCTGATCCCTGCTACTTATGAATGTCAAGGTCAATACAATGAAGAAAATCACAGAAGTTATTACTGGTGAAAAATGTTACAACTGAACACAACACGGAATACTGGGCTGAATCCGCACAGAAAGAGAACATTGTATGGAAACTAAATGACACATAATACTGGGAATTGGTGAACAAAGATACACCAGTGCATATTTTCCACCTTCTCTCTTGTGGTGTAGGCTCCACGGGAATGTGGTGATTATAACATCAAATTATTTTGAAGTTTCAAACAGTGCATTTAAGATATGAAACAACCCAAACAACTCTATCTCTATATTCCCTTGTTTTCTCTTTCTTGCCTAACAACTTTTTCACTTGGTCCTGCACCTGCCCAAAGGCTTCTTTCAAAAGAAGAGGGGGAGGAGAAGGAAAAGGAGGAAGAGGAGACAAGGAAGAAAAATAGAAAAAAAAATAAAAACCTTCGATTTTTAAATTCCACTTCCTTAAGTCTTCTCTTCAAGTAACCCTTCTCTGGAAAGCACTGTTCAATCCACCATCCCTGTCTGCTTCCTTTTTCTACGTTCTTAGCCGCCAGAGTTCACACTGCACGAAACATCGCACATTGGACTGTTTCTCCCTAGGCTAGTACATAAGCTTTGTGAAGCAGTTTCAAGCTGTGTTTTGCTTGGTTTTTGATCCTGCAATGCCTCTGTAAAGCACAGGACGGACACTCGATTAATTCTGTTCAATGAGACTGAAGCCTGTTTACCATTCCAGTCCTGTGAACCTGTTTCATCTTCCACATGGCAGCCTATCTATGGAGGCTTCCCCTCCCATTTCTGTCTCCAGATCAGCTGGTGCACTGGGTGTTCCCCATCTGCTCCCAGCTCCCTTCTTGGCTGTGTTCTGAAAAATTGAGTCCTGTGACTTTGTTTTTCTACCTTTCTGACTGACTCCTGGTTGAATCTGGAAGAGGATAAGAGGAAAAACTTGGACTTTCTTCTATCTTCTCTGTATGTTTTTAATCTGAAGTTCTCCACAACAACAGCCTCCATCATGGATCTTCAGTAGGGTAAGGTGTCTCTGGCAAAACTTCTTTCCCTTTGCCTCTTCAAAGGTAGAGATGCCTGTCTGTTGGCCATTATTCGTTCTTTCAGTATTCCTGTTTGTTCTCTTAAATCTGATCACGTATCTGTAAATAGTACTTTAATAAAAAATGTCTGCTAAATTACAGTAGGTGTTTTCTAACTCATTGCTAGAATGATACTCTAGGGTGTTTCCTAAACTTTAGCAAGCAGACAAAACATGGGAGTCTTTTAAAAATATAAGTTGCTGGGTATCACTCTCCCAGATGCTGATTTAGAAAATCTAAGTCTCCACAATTTACATTTTGAGCAGTTTTCCAAGTGAAGCCAACACTGCTGTTCACAGAATCACAGAGTATCTCTGCCCTAAACTATGCTCTTTCATGACCTAAGTGTTTTATGTTGAGTTTCGTGAAGGAAGAAATTGTTCTTCAAATGGGTCTTAGAAACTGTGTAGCTAATTGAAGTAACAAAAAGAACAGACTCAGGGTAAATAATGCCTACTTCTTATTATGTTAATAGGAATTGCAGAGCACTTCATCTTGCTGATCTTTGCCACTGCTATCATGGAATGGGGACAATAAAACAGTTAACTTTATTAATTTGTATTAATAATAATTAGTTAATTATTATTAAGTTATTCTTAAATCTGTCTCCTATTCTTCCTAGCTGAGAAGTTTTAGTGTTCCATTTAAGTATCTTTATCACATAGATATATTGTTACTTCCACCTTAAAGATGAGTGGAAGGGACAGAGAGGCCTAGTGACTTGCCAGAGTTGATAATAAGATTACATAGTCTGGACTCCAGTGGACCTACTTACCTTATCCACTAATCTGATTAAAACAATCAGTCTATAGGTGTCACTGTGCCTAAGCATCTTTGTCATCCACTTCAGGAGCTGATTTTGAAGGTACTTTTTTTCTCCTTTGTGATGTATTATAATTCAAATTTATGACGTTTAAAAAAAGTACCTTTGCAGATATTTATGCTTTAAAAATGCTTGAGTAAGAAAAGAAGCAAAATACAGGAGTGTTGACTGTTGTGTTCATGTTTACGTCAATTGTGTTTCTGTGTACAGTGAAATAAAAATCATTTCTGCCTGTATCATTCATCCTAGACTCTAGTCAACTATTGTGATCATTACAGCTACAAACCATAATTGCCTATCTCCCACTGACTTACCGTGTGCTCTCCTGGGGTATGCTTCTCTTCCACTGATGAGGGAAAAAATTAAGCAGTACCTTTATTTTTACAAATTTAAGTCTGTACAGTGACCTAGTTCTGCAATAATGCTGTAATAGACTTCAGACTAAAATTTTCAAGGAAAATGAGTTTGAATACAGGAAATTAGAGGTAGAGTCTGCTTCCAGAAATCCAGGCATGCAGTACTTGGAGTTCGAGACTATTGGTCTCAGCTGCCTATAGTACAGAATGAAATCATTTATTAGTCACAAGGAAAATAGGAAAATCAACCCTTACATCACACTGAGCACAAAAATCAGCTCCAGATGGAAATGAAACTACAATACAAAGAGGAAAAATTACAAAAATTTGCAAGATAATATCTGTAACGTAGAATTGAAAAGTACTTCTTAAACTGAATTTTTAAGAATGAGATCAGCATAAAGGAAACCAAATTGCATTTTTTCTGTTCAATAAATACAGAAGGTGAAGTGCAAAATCACAAACTAGGGAATGTATTTGAAAATCATTTTTTAAAAAGATGAACAAACCCTTAATAGGCATTTCACAGAAGAGTATAAAAATGCTTAATACATTGAAAGAGAACCACAGAAGATACAACTTTATACCAAATAAAGAACTCCCAGTATGAGGTGTTATGCCTGACTACATGTAATAAGTAGACCCAATCTGAAAATTGATTTGACCTTAATCAGTGTCCAGGTGAGTCGGACGTATGCATCTAACATATGCTATTCAAGTGTGTGCTGAAGGAAGATTGATTTAAACTGTCAAACTTGAGAAAACAAATGTTAACATTTAGATTCATCTATTGATGTTCCTTTAGAGAATATATTAAAATCATCCAATTTTACTATGAGGACATCAATGGATCCTTATAACCATAGAGAGTGCCAAGTCATCCGAGAAGCATGCTTTTTCTACATTCTCTGTTGGTCATATAGAACTGGAAATCATTTGCTCTTCCAGGATTTGTGCCTCCTCTCCATGTTGAATGCTTGTCCTTTTATTAAATAAAATAATGGTTAACTGAATACAAATACTTTGTACTATAACTTTTGATCTGGAAACCCTTGTGTCCTCTAAAGGACAGTATATAAGGTGTTATATACAGTCTGGGTACACTGGAGAAATGAAAGTCTCAGACAGGTGTGAATTAGAAAAGTGTGAGATTTTATTAGTTTTAGAACAGCACACAACTGAAGACACCCTGAATTGTAAAATTCTGGAAATGTTTTCCCTCACATTTTCAGATAGCAATTGTGGATAACTGAAACTGTGGAAAGTAAAACTTTAAATAATTTGGAATTACTATACAAGATATAAATACAATAATTAAATACAGTTAAAAACTCAGCAATACACAAACTAAAAATTTAGAGTTGGTGATTACCCCTCTCACAGCAGAAGCTATATAGAATGACTTTACTTATAAGGAAGTAAGAAATAAGCAAACTGATTTAGTTTGAAAAATCGCATAAGTTCACTGCTCAAGTCTAAGCAAATAATTCAAATCAAGTAGATATACAAAAATATTCATTATAAAACTACCTAGAAAAATTTGCAAGATAATATCTGCAAATTTGACTAACAAATATTTGGATAGTGATACATGCCCTTTAGGAGGAGTGTAGGCTTCATGTCATGGTAGAGGGTGAACTCTCTTAAGCAATTCATAACACTCCATCTGTTTTATTGATAGCAGGGTTTGTGGCTCCTTTTTTCCCTCTCAAATTTTATAAAAATACTAGCAGCATTATCTTTTGATGATTCAATATTGATTATTTAATATATTCACCCTTATGTTTAATAATAAAAGTTTCTTAGAACTCATTGCCTCAAGTTGTCCATCTGTAAAAGCCAGAGCAAATCAGTTCTCTACTTACCTCATGATTACATTACCTAGTGTTTTTTTTTTTTAAGTTTCTCAATTAATTAATATTCTCCTTCTCACTTAAATTTTCTTTGGGGCTCAACATTAGTTGAGCTCCAAAAATATGTTGTCTAAAGTATTACTCTCTCACAGTTTTCTCAGTACTTCTTAGGATATTTCTTTTCCTTAGAGAGTTTCCTGTAATCTGACAACTCCTGAAATACTGGTGTCCATAGTCTCCAAAGGACTTCTCATATGGCAAGGTCCCCCCTTCATTATAGTTTTCTTAGCACATATCTAGTACTGCAGCTTTCTATAGATATTCCACGAACCAATCATAAGATATTCAAATTTGATTCATTATCTTGTTCTACCCAGATGTGGTATTTTTCACATATGGGAAGTGACTGCTATTAACAAGTTTTATTTTTCAAGTAGGGAGAATTTATTTTAAGATATGTCTCAGTTTGTCTCTAGAATATAATTTCAGCAGATTGTATATTGAAAATACGTTATCTATATCCTTCTCCATCAAATTCACAAATTTACAATAGCAGTAGAATTTAAAAATCCTTTTAAATGGCTTCTTGTGGACCAAATTTTGTTTTTCATTGTCATCAGAATTTATTTAATGTATGAAACCATTCATCTTGTCATGATTTTGTGCGTATCTAAATTCTGCAGAAGCATAGAAAATACACATGCCACAGAAGCTTCTGCACAGAAAGAATTCACTAAGACATCCTTCATCTTCTGTTATCTTCTCTAAACCTGAGGAGACAAACTTGGTGAGTTAGATACGGAAAAAATCACATTCTAGTTAAGAATTTTATTTGGAGTGGTGGTGGCACATATCTTTAATCCTAGGCATTCAGGGGACAGAGGCAGGTGGATCTCTGACTTTGAGGTCAGCCTGTTACACCATGGGTTTCAGGATGGCCAGAGATACACAGAAAAAAATGCTATCTTAAAAATAATTAAATAAGTAACTAACTAAATTAATAATTCTACTTGAGGTTTGTATGCACTCAGTATATCTTCCACTCAATCAGCTGTCTATCAAAATAATACATGATAAATCTAGTGGATTCTAGTGATAACTTACTTTCACCTCATTCATTACTCTAAGGTTAGTTTGGAAAAATTTTAAATTTTAATCAGAATACAGTTACATCACTACCACCTTATCTTTCCTCCCTTCAAACTGTCTCATCTTTTTTCCACTCATACAACCCCTCCCATGATCCCTCTCATTCTCTTGAATTGATAGCTTTTTTCTTTATTACTAGTGTTTCATATATTAATATGAATATATATTAATATATACATCATATATATATTAATATAAATATATATATTAAGATATAAATACAGTCGCAGAATCTATTCTTTGTTGCTTGTGTATACACAGTTTGGGGATAGATTACTTTGTATTGGATGGCCAATTAGAGAGCCCAGTCTTTGGAGAAGCTAATTATTCCTCTTTCAGCAGCAATTAGTTGCCTGCAGTTATTGGTCTAGGGGGTCGGACCCCATTCCTTCTGTATTAGCATATCTATTGATACTATCATTGTTCAGGTTTTGTTTAGGTACTCATATTGTTGATGTATCAAGAAGCAATCTGTATGCAGTAAGTACAGTTAAAAATGACAGGAAATAAAAAAATATTTTATTAACATTCATTGTATCTCCTTTTTGTGCTTCTCTGTATAAATACATCTATTTCAAAATTATTCTACTTCTTAAAGTTATTTTAATGATCGTAATTAGTACATGTAAAATACAAATGTCCTACAAATCGAGCTAGTCTCTATTATTATAAGCTAGTCTTTATGAATAGATAGCTATAATTTTATATAAAGCCACATATTTAAACACAACAAACATATATACTATCATATATAATATGTAACTACGAGCATGTAATATTTACTATTATGAATGGAACAGGATGATGTTGCCAAGCAACTCAGGACTTACTCATATCCCCAGTTCCCTCTTGTACTATCTAGACCACATTAACATTCTGATGCTAAGAAGCCTGATCCAAAAAGACATATTTTTCTTCATCTCAATTAATGAATAAAACTAGGCACTCAAGAGGGGGAAGAAGAGATAGACTGTAACTCAAAAGAAAATGAAAGAGAGGAATAATACAATCTATAAAGAGGCATTCTTTATTTGGAAAGAGAGAAATATCACTCTTGGTGAATAAATAGGAACCTCAAAAGACAAACCTCCTAGCATAAGATGTGCCAGGACACAGCCTCCACCTGTAGTTTAAGAATTTCCCCCCATTCTAATCTCCCAGGTAGAGGGTAGAGCCTTGTTATCTGTTGGAAGACAGCACCATTATGACCGAGCCCCCCCACCTCAATAAAACTAAATGATTTTGTGGCAGTGGCTACAGCTGTTGACCCAACGACACCAATAAGACTTGAGTGTATGCCTATATCCATTTTTAATTTTAAAAACTATATTGAGTCATTCTTTTGTGTCCCGAATTATTTCCTAAGGGTTAGAAGTAATAGACATTTTTAAAGGCAGAAATATATCACCAAAGTACTTGCCAAAAAGGTGGTAACAATTTATTTTCCCATTGTGAATATCACACTTTGATGCCCATTTATTGAGCTTATTTTAACTTCTTGAGTTATTTTAGGAAAATCATGTCGTAAGCCAAGTTATATTGATGCAAACTTGAAGGAAGTATAATGAATAATGAGAGAAAAATCATTGTTTCCCCCCTATGTCATATTGCAGACAAGTTTCCATAAAACTGGGATGACTTCATTTGCCAGAGACATTTGATATATCAAATGCAGCCATATGTTCTAAATATAACAGATTACTGCCATGTGCATGAGTTAAGGAACACTATGTTGTGTAAGTTGAGGGAACACTGGAAATATATGTCTGAATTTTAAACAAGTCATATCTCAGCCCTCAAATATTTCAGTGACAGAGCAAGAGATGCTTTAAGAGTAATAACTTTGGTGGAACATTTAAACCATTTGAAATTTAGTCTTCTATCAAAAAGAGAATATTAAATTCATTTTTGTCCCCCTAAGATGCAGTTACTATGGAGGAGACATAGATAATCCTTCATAGCCCACATGAGTTCAGAGAAATCTCCTGGTCTAACATTTAATGAGGTATCCATCATACACCTGGACTCTGAAAGCTTATTACTACACTATGAGTAGACTGGGATAATCATGCTTTAAAATGCCTCATTAAGGGTTTTATTTTAAATTTTGAGTTTTTTAAAAGAAGATTTTAAAATTTCTATCTTATGTAGATGTTTTACCTTCATGTGTGCCTATGAGCCACATGCATGCCTGGTTTCCAAATCCTCTGGGTCTGGAGTTATCGATGATTGTGAGCCACCATGTAGGTGCTAGCAATCAAATCCAGTGCTTCTGGAAGAGTAGCCAGTGCTCTTTCCTCTTTCTTTTCTTTAGTTTAAAATAGACTTTTTAACACAATATATTCTTATTGTGGTTTCCCTCCATACTCTTCCTGTTTCCTCCCCACTTCCCCTTCTATATGGGGGCCACAACTTTTCTATCCTTGGAAGCTAAACATCTAAGAATTAATAGTGAAACAAAATAACATTTTCAAAAGACAAATAAAACCATCCGATTATTACAAAACAACCAAACAACAAGTACACAAACAAAAACCGCATACAGACACAGAGACACTCTTGTTTGCACACAGCAGTCCTCAAAACTTCAATGGGAGCTATAACATGCACATGAAGTGCGAGACCAAAATAGGAAAAAATATACCTTGCAGGTTAAGAGTTCTGTTTGCAGTTAAGAATAAGTTCTTGTATCCCTTTGTTCGACTCTTCTGTACCAGATGTGCTAGATTATACATGGGAGGTAAGTAACTACGCAGAAAATATGACATGTTATAGCTTGCCCCTGATTGGATGTAGGCAATGTGTTGTAGAATATTAAGTGATGATGTGTTACATTTGTCTATACTGTAGAACATTTGTTAGATGATGTAAAGATGTGCTACATTCTTCTATGTTGCATTTGTTTAACTCTGTTAAAGAAGCTGTTACTGTGTCTGTTTAAAATACCTGATTGGTTGAATAAATAGCTGAACGGCCAATAGCAAGGCAGGAGAAAGGATAGGCGGGGCTGGCAGGCAGAAAAATAAACAGAGGGAGAAATCTGGGAAGAGAGGTCAAGAAGAGAGAAAAGAAGGGGTCTCATCTAGCAGCTACACAGAAAAGCCATAGAATAAGAAGGAAAGAAAAGATATATAGAAATAGAGGAAGGTAAAAGTGCAGAGAAAAAAAGGTAGATGCATAATTTTTAAAAAGTGCTGGCTAGAAATGAACCAACCTAAGACCTGGCATTCATAAGAAGAAACAAGCCTCTGGGGGCAACCCAAAGACTAGAAAGCCCAATGAGCAAAAGAATAAAAAACCAAACAAGTATAGTGGGAGGTCCATAGGGAGGACATATGTCAGGATGTATGTCTGCCTCTGCTTGGACATGATGGGGAATATGGTGCCCTTGTACGGTTGCCTTTTTAAGCTCCTGCAAGGTGTGACCTGCCAATTTCTGGGAACCCAGAGATGGACCTGATCAGTGATCCATTCTCTGAGCCAGTATTTAACTAACACTTGCTTAAAATTTAGCTTAAGACTGTGGTAGTGGCATTATTCTCCACAGGTGTGATTAACAGAAAGACCTGAAGGTAACAATAACAACAAAAAAAAAAGACAAAAAATCCTTGACACTTTGAGATGTTATTGGATTCACTTGTGTTGACCATCTGCTACTGGGCATGTAGCCTACCCTTAAGAGTGGTTTGATTCCCTGGGGAGACTGCCTTGAAGAAGCCTAAATTTTCATTTGCAAATAGCTATCAATTTGAGCTAACTTCTAGGTTAAGGATAGGAACATGTGTCCACTTCTCCTGCTTGTGCAGATTCCTGCAGGCCCTTGTGCATGTCGTCACAGTTGCTGATGTCTTAAGTGTGGCATCGTTGTGTCTAGAAGGCATCCATTCCTTGGTGTTCTACTTCCTCTCTGGCTCTGTGCCCTTTCTGCCTCCTCTTCCACAGAGTTCCCTGAGCCTTAAGTTGAGAGATTTGATGGAGACATCTCTTAGGACTCAGTGTTCCAAGGTCTCTCTCTGTCTCTCTCATATTATCTTTTCTGTGTCTCTATATTTGCTTCCATATGTAACCTGTGTTCTCAATTGCTGAGTCCCATCTCTTCAGCCCTTGGCTTTAATTTAGACTTTTAAATAATTCATTAAATTACTGTAAGGTTAATTGTTGGGATTAAACTCTTTTACATCTTAAACTGGAGGCAGATGAGGTACTTGTTTTTATGCTGGCTTGATGTGAGTACACAGGTTATCTCTTCCTTTCCTTCTCTTCTCTGGAATTTGCATGTTGGTATGGCCATTGAAAAAGTCATAAATTCCTACTATATTCATCAACTAGATGTTTCCATCCATTTCATGCTTTCAAAATTTTCTTATCACCACCGAAAGAACTCTTATATAATTCCTAAATGTGTGTCTCTTATCTAACTGTAGATAGAATCCTAGACAACTTATACTACAAAGGAATAATAAAGTGTAATTACATTATTATTCCTAAGGTACGTAAAGAGAACATAACAGAGATAAAATTCTCTTCTCACTCATGTACTATGTATGTATTTGTGTGTGTGTGTGTGTGTGTGTGTGTGTGTGTGTGTGTTTGTGTGTGCATAGTGTGAGGGAAACAGCAGTGAACAAAGCAGACAGGATGCCTACTTTGATGAAATTTACATTGTGGTAAATATGTAAAAATATGATTATCAATAGTGACATTATACTTTGGTAAATCATAAGCAAGAAATAATAACCAAAACTGAAGGTGACAAAATCAGGACCTAAAATAATCTTCCTGAAATAGAGTTGCCTGTTCTGGATGATATGGAAATGGATGAGCTAAATATAGTTACTGAAATTGAATTTCAACAGCTATAACTCCCAAGAAACACTCTGAGCAAGTCATAGTTCACCTATAATATAGTCCACCTAGAACATCATTCACTTATATCACAGTCCACATATAGCACAGTTCACCTTTAACACACATGCATACCTATTAGGGTAAGCTTCACTAACACTGTACGACTTGACAGTTTAAAAGGGCTGACAATTCTTCCGAGCCAGTCTCTAATTTAGATTAATAGTACAGAGTATTGGATTTCCAAGACCACTATTAAGTCTATATATTTGATAGACAGACTAACAGAACCCGAAAGGCTGCTATGAATATATTATACTTTGTTATAGCAAAATGATAGTACTAAAATAAATATAAATTTAAATATTAATATCAATAAAAATAAATACTAAGATAGTGAAGGAAAAAAGTTTTCAGTTATTGTCTTTTACTAATGTTACACAGACAGTGATTAACTTCCCAGTGTAGACGTGTTGTGCCTATGTAGAGGAAGCATTACCAATCACAATTCAGCTTAACACTGATATTAATTAAGGGCATTCGTTGTGGGTTAGTGAGTATGGTCTCCCTGTCTAAATGACCTCAGTCATCCAGATTTAACCTGGCAGAGTGAAATTGGCCATAGGAGGCTAAAGTTCCCAGTTTTCTATCAACAATATATTTCAGGAGTGTGGAGGCTATCTCCTAAGAACCTAAGGACTTTTTTTTTATTGTTGCTTTTCATGCAAGGGTTAATAGTTCAAGCTTACTGCATTAAAGTTTTATTTTTCAGTGGTTTAATTCAGTAGCATGAAAATGTCATAAGAATTCAGGACCAGTTGGGCAGTGGTGGTGCACACCTTTAATCCCAGCACTTGGAAGGCAGTATGAGGTTTCTGGCTCGGACTTTCGGGCCTAGCCTCAGGGTTTAGGCCGGCAGACCCACAGACCTGCAGAGACACACAGATGCTTACAATAGTTTTAGTCTGATTGGCCTAAGACCCAGGCATATATAACTCTTTACCCTTAATCTAACCCATGATTCTTATCCTGTTCAGCCATGCAGCTCGGTACTTTTTCTCAGAGCAGCATAGTTGTCCTCTGTTTCTTCTGGCTTCTCTCTGGCATTCTACTCTGTTCTGCCTGTTCCTAGAGTCTTCTTAGTCTGGAAGCCCCGCCCATACTTCCTGTCTGCCTTTGGCCAATCAGCACTTTTTATTAAACTCATAGGTGGAGACAATTATTTACAATGGAACAACACAATCCCCCTACAGCAGAGGCAGGAGATCTCTGTGAGTTCCAGGCCAGCCTGATCTACAAAGTGAATTCTAGGACAGCCAGGACTACAAACAAAACCCCTGTCTCAAAAAACCAAAGAGGGAAAATAGAATCCATGATGACTCTTTCTTCTTCCTTTCTGGTGTGCCTGTGATACCTCTAGTTGTAGATTTACATTTCTGGAAAAAGAACTGAGCCTTCTGAGTATGAAAACTTATGACTATACAGTTTAGCAAGAACAGTTATAGTTCTTCTATACATAAAAAAAAATAGGGTGAGATATGTTGTTTATCAAGAAGAAAAATCTCTTCTCAAATCTCCAAGGAGAATTTATTTTCAGTTTTCTGTAACCAAGTTATAGTCAAATGTCCATTCTTCTGCTGACATTACAGAGTGGTTAGAATTACCCTTGTTACCCCATGCTTATCATGATCCATTCCAATGGCCTAAAGAGTGTTCCTTCTTTAGGGCATGTAAGAGGGCAGATGCCTGAGCACAATTAAGAAAAAAAGAAAAGAGAGAAACTTTGAATCTTCAGAAAAATCTCCTGAAACCAACCTAAAATCAAAGAAATCAAAAATATGTTCCCGGAAATAGGAACATTAGCATAATTAATACCTACCTTACATTGTACTATCATTTCCTCATTTCCTAATTGAAAAATCAATAATAGGAGAAAATGGTTGAGAGTATTCTCAACCTTAAAAATATAATTCCCAAATTTTTCTATGGTATTAGTTTATTTTCTCATCTCTGTGATATAAAAGAAGCAACTTAAGATAGGATTTGGTTGAGATTAACACTCATGGGGGAGACAGTGGTAAGAGCTTTATGGTTTTCTCATATCCCAGTGGACCAGAGAGCAGAAGACTCGGGTCAGAATTTGGGGTAGGCTACGACTTGTGTGGATTGTTGCTAAAGTTCTATGTCTACTAGTTGAGCACCTTATTTAAAATGTTCCACAAGTTCCCACCAAAAGCCACTAGCTGGGTGAAACAAGTATGAGCTTTCAAGGTACAGTGTATATTCGTACCATAGTAACAGTCATCATCCATCTACCCTATAGCTAAGTATTAGAAAGGCTTTGCTATTTGTTAATAGAAATAGATCAGTGTGCTCTCAAAGAGAGCATTGCCTATGGAGAGGAGATTATGGCTCTTCAAATTATTCAGACAAATAAACATTTGATACACTTTCATAGGAAAGGTAAGTGTGTGTGTGTGTGTGTGTGTGTGTGTGTGTGTGTGTGTGTGTGTGTGTTCCTTCACATGTGTACGCATGTGAGCATATACACACATACACACAGGATGAGATAGCTACTGAGATAGGAAATTACTGAAAGTAAAGACAATTGATTGGGATCCTATTAATGTAGTTCACCTTTACAGTGAAGGAGAATTGCAAATATGTATGACTATCATTATAGGATATTCAATGTGACATCGTTAGCTTACCTTGAATTATATATTGGTCTAGAATATAAAAGTATAAAATCAGAATGAAGTCAGTAAAATGCATATTACTCTTCTGACACCAGTTCTAGTATCATATGCTGCTGATCAGAGGCAGCATGCTTATCACAGACCACTGAAAAAAGTATTTATTAACAAAATATAAACAATACAAAACTGAAGCCTATATTTACTGAATAGTTGCATGTAACTAATGTTGAGTTATACAAAACTCAGTAAAACGATACATGATTCTTTTTAACTATACTGTACCTCTGCTTTTATTTTAGAGTTGTAATTTCTGAGCCATTAATGGCATCCATATTCACCTGAAAAAGATCCTCTATCAATCCAAAGCCAAATTTAAATTGATTTAGAACATGTATATAAGATATTCTTCCAGATGTGCAATGATTGACATACTTCTACTGAATTCTATCAAATATCACTGGGTGCTGATATTTCTTTGTGAACTCTGTAGTGTTTCTTATTTCTAGAAGTATATAGATAGATATATTTTCATTACTACCTCCTTTTCTTCCTTCCACATATTTCCATGTATTTCAGTTTTCTCTTTCAAATCCATGGCCTCATTTCATTTAATTATGGTTTTAAGTGTGTGCATGGACATATTATACATGTACAGATACACACACATATTTTTAAATACATGAATATAACCTGGCTCAATTTATGTAGTGCTACTCGTATTGTATACATTTTCAGGCTGATCATTTGGTATTGAATAACCACTTGATGAGTGCTGAACATTTCCTTTTATGAGGATTACTGATTCATATCAATAGAATTACCATCTAAATTTTCAAAATATGTGGATCTTCTTTTGCAAAGTAGGAAGCTGGAAGTCCCAAAAGGTATCTATTTTGAGTCCCTCAAATTCTGGTGTAGCAAATGATTTAACAAATAAGTCAAATAATGAATTGCAGATCAAAGAAGTATCTGTCATCCTTGTGCTTATCCAAGTGCAATAAAACTGATATTAATAATGAGAGAAGAATTTCAAAGAAAATGACACAACAAAAGGCGAGCTTATTCACATAATCATAAATTAACAATAAAATCATAAATTAACAACAAACACGTGACAGTTTAATCATTTGGTCTAGGTTGTAAGCTGGCAGATAAAATATGAAAGGATCATGTAATCTATTGAATTTGGCGGCAGTTATGTGTAGTGTGTATGTGGTGGATCAGACTTTGGAGTTATGCATGCCAGGCCAGTGCTCTCACACTGAGTAACATCCTCAACCCTAATATTCTACATCTTTCAAAACCTGCTAGCATTATTGTTAATAAAGTGCAAATGTGCAGCCTATACACAGTGATAGATGTGCAGACTGTCGGCAGTGCACTGAAAATTACAAAATCACGTATTACCATCCTGAAAACCCTCTTGAGAGACTGGTCCACAAAATGAAGATCCCAGGAACTGGAATACTTTTAATATAGCTTGTAATATTTAAGAAGTTTAAAATAGAATGAATAAAACCATTCATCTAGGAGAGCGTATAAATACAAGGTGGAAAATTTACAGAATAAAATATAGTAGAAATCAAAAGAAGTGATTCAGATGTTTTCATTAACTAAAAGGATTATTTGTGGCATGTTTAATTTGGATTTTACTTAAAAGGAATACTTTCAAATGGAAAAAAAATGTGTTTCTCTGTATAAAAAATAGACTCACTATATAAATTCAGGTAATACATAAAACAGCTACAGCTTTGTGAGTGTTATGTGAAGCTACTTCTGCAGATAAGCAAAACCACCGCAGTGAATCCCATTGTGGTTGCCTTTCCCACAGCAGTAAAGAAAACAAACATATAGACAAATATAGATATTCTAAAAAAAAATATTAGCTTCATGTGAATCTGTAATTTCACCTTATAACTCTAAGTGAGCAAGACTTTTCCCCTCCTGATCGCTTCTGGCATCTTCCATCTGTGCTGTAGAAAGAGGAAAAGGGGGCATGGGGTAAAGACAGTATCATGACGGCTGTTTTTATAACTTCCCCTTCTAGGAACTTTTAAAGCAAAGGGAGGGGAAAATGAAAACAGGAAAAAAAGAAAGAGAGAGAGAGAAAGGGAAGAAATGGGTGATTTTATAAATCACATATTTTTACTCCAAAAAATTGTTAGCTAGCATTCTATCACTGTAACAAAATACATGAATAATACACTTTAAAAGAAGAAATCTTTTTTTGGTTTATGATTTCAAAATCTCTAGTTTATGATAGTGTGGCCCACTGACTTGGGGTCTGGGGTAGGGTGATGTATCATGATGGAAACATGGAATGGATAAAATCTATCTCTTGATGGGGACTGAAAACAAGAAGAAACCAGCTTCCCCAATCCCTACTATTAGCATGTGCCCAGTGATGCTAACTTCCTTCTATTAAGCCCCCATCTCCTAAAGGTCCCAGTTCTTTCCCAAAGATCCAAAGACTCTCCAGTAAGCCTTATGAGCATTTGGGACATATTCTTAATTAGATGATGGTATTCGTTTATGACACATGCCAGTGAGTGAACAATGTACATACTACAAATAAAAAGATAGCATGACTCAAACCGTAGAAACAACTTTCCTACATACATGAAGTAAAAATATACATTCCTAGCCATTATAGCACTGGAATACAAAGGAGGAATCAAAGGACTGTAATTAAATAAAATAAGGGACTTCAATATAGAAGGTTTTGGACCAACTGAGCCAGAAAACATAAAAAAAAATGGCCTTTTATGTAGCACTATTGAAGTTGTCACTATGGTGAGTACAGAAACACTGAAGCCTTCTCCATGAAAAGTAATAACTTTCCCATAGTTCATTATTAATATTTAATCTTTAAGAAATGTATTACTTTTTTTTAGAGTGTGTTGTAAGTGTTGGTTAGAGAACAATTTGCTGGGATTTTCTTGCCATCTACTATGTGGATTCTGGGATCAAACTTAGGTTGTCAGGCTTGGTGGCTGCCTCTGTTTTTTAACATTTATTTAAGTTTGTGTGTGTGTGTGTGTGTGTGTGTGTGTGTGTGTGTGTGTGTGTGTGTGTGTGTGTGTGTGTGTGTGTGGTGCTGTATTGAACCTGAGGCCTCATGCATGGAGCACATGCTTTTCCCATTGGTCTATAGCCTCGGTCCTCTATGTACAATACCTCCTTCTAACTTACACATTAAAATATTAAGTACAGAATATAGAAATACTATAGTAGTTTCATGCACCTTTACCTACTTCCTTGTGATGGTAACAGTTTTTAAAATTATAATGCAATAACAGCACTAAGACACTGATAGAATCAACACAGAGAACACATGTGCTATGATTGCCATGCTGCCATCTTTACTACTTCCCTTCAACCAGTTAACACCCTATTGTCCGTCACATATCAATTCACTTACCAGTTTTGTAATTTTTGACATATCAAAAATGCTATAATAATGAAACAAGGCAATACGTAACCTCTGGATATTTTTATAAAACTCATGTCTAATTCTAGGTACATCTGAGTTAATACACACATCAATAATCCAATTCTTGTATTTCTGGAAGTATGATATGTTCATAGATCATTTAACTATTTGCTAGTTAATTCAACCTTCTACAGTGTGTGTGTGTGTGTGTGTGTGTGTGTGTGTGTGTGTGTGTGTGTGTGTGTGTGTGTGGTGTGTGATGACTGTGATGAAATTGTATCCCCCCAAAATCACCATTCCGAAGCTCTCACGTTCAGTGTGATTGACCTCACAAAATTAATCAAAGTATAGTTAAAAGGAAAAGCACAGAGATCTGTTATATGATTAATGTTCATTCAAGAAAAAATGCAGGACATGTTTTCTTTACACTATGTGCAGCTGTTTGCAAGCCAAGAAGCCCTCAAAAGATACTGACCATAGTGGTACCTTCATCTTGGACTTCTACTCTCCAGAACTATGAGAAACAGTCTATTAAACAGTCTATATTAATAGATACTCGGGAAAAATTAAATATAAATTTCATTATGCAGTATGAGTTCAACAGCTTCCTAGATGCTCAGAGTGTGAGCCAGAGCCTAACGATATCATCAGTTGTGCCCAGACATCTTTAAATTTGACTTTTTTCCTTTCTCTTCAAGTCTACTACTTCCCCATTGTTGTGAGACAGCCACCCGAGATTACTCAGACTTGATTTAAGCCAATATCAAGTCTTTATTTACCAAATGGTGACTACACAGGCTGTTCAGGACCCCAGTGTAGCACTGAGCCTTTCTCAGAATGAGCTTTATAGCACAAAAATCTTGTTGTAGGTAACACGGTCCAGCTAACAAGAACTGCTTTAGCCATAAGTGTAGTTACAGAAGCCCCAAAAAGAAATGTTGGTACATTTAGAGACTTTCCCAGAACTGTGGACTTTGGTGGACTAGGTCTTTGTTTTCATTTTGGCAGGTTGTACTGTCTATGTGTTGAGTTTTACAGCCTGACTAGTACTTCCATCATGGAGTCAGTTGTGCTAAGATCTGGGGCCTGCTACACTCATTATTACTTTGTTTTTGTTTCTTTAGTTCGTGTGGCCTTCCCACGAGTTGGATCTTCAGGGTAAGCCCCTATCTCAGAATCTCTGCACTTGTTTCTGTTTTTCCCCTTCTTTTTTATGTTTTTGTTTGTTTGTTTTCTGGGTTTTTTTTTTATTTTTTTAGTTTTTTTGCTGTGTTTCTTTTTCTGGGATCTCTCTCTAATATTTACATGACTCCCTAATTTCTTACTCAGGTCATTGCTCAGATGGTATCTTTATGAAGAGTGGTGCTCTGGCCATGCTCTTTGCATTGCAAAACCTCCCCACATACTAGACTATACTGATATTTACTTTTTCATTGTGTTTTTTCCATGGCATCTCTCGCTAATAAGTCACACAATTATGTATTATGATTATATTTTTGTTTTCCTGTAAGAATGCAACTTCTCGGGTTCAGTAAGTAAGTGGACACTGAGGTCAATTGTTCATAAAGGGCACTCATAAATATCTAGGGGGTAGTGGAAGACAACCTGGGACCCAGTCCCAAGTCTGCCCCTACCACACTGTTTAGCTTTGACCTTTTGTCTATTTCTAAAAGAAGCATCCTCACAGCCTGAACTTGGCCCTTTCTTCCGAGTATGCTTTTAGTCCATTGCAGTGTCCTACCTTTCCTTGAATATACATTTAAATTATTTTCACTTATTACCACACAAGCATAACACATCCCAACTGTCTTCTGGTGTTAATTGTTCTCTAGGGTTGATGCTTGAATCTAAAACCTGTGCTGAAATTGTAGGAGAACTTACAAAATAACTTAGATTTTACATGATACCATAAAACTGATTTTTTTCTTTTTTGTTACATAAAATGGCACTTCAATTTATACTGCTATTAGGCATCTCACCTTCATTCTTTAAGTGACAAATATGAGAATAAAAACTGAGATCATGCCCTCCTTTTGTCATTAAGTTACAAGGGTAAAAAGGTTCTGTAAATAACTTCTCACATGAAGCATTGATTAAACTTAGGTACCCCATTCTAAACTTCTGTTTTATAGACCTGAAATTCATAAACTTATCAGTTGTAACTCAAAGATAGGCCTACATTCCTTTGAGAAACAAAATGTTTTTTTCAATGTCCTCAAGAATTGTCTTCATGCATCAGAGCCACTCTTATTTTAGTTCGTAACGAGTCACTGAAATGCGTTATCTGAAATAAATTTGGACTTTCTGTGACTTTGGTTATTTTTCAGGGACATTTCTTGAACATCCTTTATGCCCATCTATGGGTTGGTTGTTGAAGACTGTACAGTAAAGTCATCTTTTCTCCAGGAACTTCATTGTAATCGGTTCATACTGAACAACAGACTTCATACAGAGCAAAATTCTGACAAATTGTTCTGTAGTATTTCCCACCCGCCGGTAAATTCAAATAAACACATTTCCTCGTTGCAAAACCCATCATGTTACCTTATACTATCTGAGAAGAATATATGAAACTATTTTCCTAAAGTTCACAGGTAAATGTTGCTGGCATAACTTTTAAAATTAGCGTGACTAAATAAAGAGATGCTCTAGTTGCTAACTTTATTTCTAACGGGGTGCTGGGGGGTGCGGTAAGAGACACGAAACTGAGAACTGTGCAGATTTCAAGTTTCTCTTCGGGGGCTATTTCTAAACGTTTGAAGGTAAGAAAACTGCGAGTCCCTAAAACAAACCTCCGAGCATTGACTCCTTTTTGTTGTTCTGTTCTTCAGAGCATAAACGGTGAAAAACATCAGGCAGAAAGCAGCTTTGTGGCGCGCAAATACTCAAAAAGACCACAACATCCTTTAGGAGCAAGCTGATTGGCTGCAACCTAAATGACGCAACGTACCACAAACCCACTAAATATCCGCCTCCGAGAAGCGATTGGTCCCTACGGCAAGCGAACAGGAACAATTCCTGAAGATTGACCTCTGGTTCCGGGTTCGCGGACGAAGATGGCGGCGGCCAGGTGTTGGAAGTTGATACCCCGCCGGGGATTGTCCTTACAGACCCGTGCTGAGGCCTCCGCCTCGGCCACCGAGGTGAGCGACGCAGTGGCCGTGGCGACGCCGGTGGCACGGTACCCGCCGATCGTGGCTTCCATGACCGCCGACAGCAAGGCGGCGCGGCTGCGGCGGGTGCAGCGCTGGCAGGCGTCGGTGCTCGCGGCCCCGACGGTGGACGAGAAGATACGGATTCTCACCAAGATGCAGTTCAAGAAGTACATGGTGTATCCTCAGACCTTCGCCCTGAACGCCGACCGCTGGTACCAGGGCTTCACCAAGACGGTGTTTCTTTCGGGCCTGCCGCCCTCCCCCGCGCCGTCCCCGCCCTCGCTGGACCTCGCCGGCCTGCGGGCCGCCGTGTGCGACTGCATCCTGCAGGAGCATTTCTACCTGCGGCGTCACCGGCGCCAGCACGCCGTGGATCGCCGCCAGGCCCAGGTCTCATCCTTCCTGGACCAAGTGGTGGGCACTCTCGTGAACCTGCTCGCCCCACTCAACCCTGTCCTGACCACTGCCGCCCTCGGTGAGCGTGGGACTCCCAACCCAGAACTGGGGAGGTGGGGACGGTGTGGGGAAGGCTCCCGGCAGGATTGCTGTTCCCTGTCCTTGCTTGCAGGCTTCCCAGCAGGCTTAGTAGCACTCAGTGTGTTGGGACTTCAGACCAAGTTTATTGTGGCCTGCCCTGCCCACGACTACTTTTTAAAGTTTAGATTCAGCTGAAGTTCATTGCGTTTTCATGCCTTCACCCAGTTTGGGGGTTGTTTTTTTTGACTTCTCCACAGGAAAGCAGGGTGACTGTAGATAAAACATCGACTACTCTTATTTTCCCTTCATTTAAAGATGAAAATCAGGGTGGTATTGTTTGGTCATAGAATTGTGAAGGATAAATAATGGCTATTAGCTAAAATTTCTGACTTTCCCTTAACAATTACTGTGTCTGCACTTTTTTCAAATTTTCTAAATGCCAACTAATTAATTCACACAAAACCACAGTAGATGTCATGAATTCATTTTATATATGAAGAGTAAAAAGACACACATTAATTGTTGCTGGAATCGTAAGACCTAATATCTGGTAGGTTTAGGGGTGAAGATTTAGGCCCAGTAAACAGAAATTTCGGTTTGTTCAGTGTGGACATGAAAAATAATGTATAATGTTTGTGTCTGTTGGGAAAGAATTCAAGAGCTAGAATACACTCTACCATTGAGCTACACCCCAGCTGATAATGGGTTTGTAATTCCTTTATGTCTATGATCCAGAGGGCGTCTTAACATTTATTGAATTAATTCTACAGGTCTGATCCTTGTAGTGTTTCCATAACCTCCCTTCGACATTTATAAGGAAGTGGTGTTAGGAAAACACAATAACTTCTCACTACTCACCATTGGTGGCTTAGAAAGCTTAACTCTGTTCACAGCAAAGTTCTTGTATAAAATGGCAGTGACTGAAATTACATGTACCCTTTAGAATAATTGTAAAACTGAAGTTAGTCCTAGAAAAGTTGTCACTTTATTCTGGTGATTTGATTCTCTGTTCATTTGAGCATCTGTATTAACTGAGTAGCCCTGTTAATTACAGGTTTATCATAATGAAGTTTGGAGTGCTCCACTTGAGACATAGTGGCTAAACTATGTAACCCAGAGTCTTACATCACTGTAATCTTTCTATGTGTATATTCTAGACATGCCATTCTTAATGTGCTTATGACCAGGTTAATCAGTAACCAATTTTCTCTAAATAATGAAGAAAACTTTGAATATCTTTTGATAGATTATAAGTGTCCTGTTGACTTTTACTGGCAGCGTGGCGAAGAAATCATTTCTGCTGGTCATCGAAAAGGTCATATTGATGCATTACGATACCAAGTAAATGATAAACCACACAACCAGATCAGAATATCTAAGCAGCTCCCGGAGGTAAGGTTTTGTTATCTGTTGACATCATGAGTAAGTGGCACCAGAGGCCAATTAGGTAATCAGGTGAATATGATGAGGTATTTTGGGTAGATCTCTTGGCCTCCATGTTTGTTTTATGATGATAACTCATCTGGATATCTTTGTAAGCTTTCTGATTGTGTGTGGCATGTTCTATGAAGGTCAAATAATTTTAAATATGCAATGCATCAATGTGGTAAAATCAACTTATGATTGTATATTATAGCGGGATTTTAAATTTTTTTTCCATGTATTACCACTTAGGGGGACATCAGGGGATATTATTGGAGGTGGGCGCTTTTTTTTTTTATTTTTTAGAAAACATAGTCTGAAACACTGCAAAACTCAGAGAAATTTGAGAGTTTTGAATTAGGAATGCGCATATGCGCATCCTGCAGACACTATGTGGATATTGCAAACTGAATACAGGGAGTTTTGAAACACTTCTAGGTCCTAGCATTTGATTCAAAAACATTCAGCTTGTATAGTCAAATCCTTTTGTAAGAAATAATTCATTGGAAAAAATGTTAAATCTAAGATGAAGTGGATATAAATGTTTCTGAATTCATTTTGTGTTTTCTTATTCTTTAAGTTTGTGCCATTAGATTATTCTATTCCTGTAGAAATCCCTGTTATGAAATGTAAACCAGACAAGCTTCCATTATTCAAACGACAATATGAAAACACCATATTTATTGGTAAGTTTCTCTTTACATATTGATCCATAAATATATTCAAAATGTGCACAGTAAAAGCATGCTTTACCTTTAGTGGAAATTTTATTTTGAATTATATATTATGTTTTATTTTTGATGGAGACTAGATTTCTGTAGTTCATTTGACCTTGAACTATATGGCCCTGGCAAGTCTTGAATTGGTGGCAGGAGCCAGTTAGCCTCTGCCTTCATGATATAGGAGCCTACACTCACACCCAACACATATTTTAATTCTTGAAGGCTGAGAGGTTTGATTGGCTATGAGCAGTATTGTTCATAATCTTAAGGTATTGTAGCATGATAACAGTTGGAGAGAAAGCTCTTCATTTGAACATTTTCTTTCTTATACTGAATTAGCAACATTTAGCCTTTAAAAATTGTTATACTTGCTAGGTCTTTTGTTTTATTACATGGAAAAATAGTTGGTATTTTGTATGTTTAGAACTGGACTTGGGATCATGAATAGCATTGTATTGACGCATCCTGCTTGTTGTACACATGGTGGTTACATATGCCAGGAATTCAAGCACATAGGCCTCACGGCCACCCTGACACACCTTGAATTTTTTGTTCTTTTCATCAGTTCCTAGATGACCCAGCGAAGCCTTCAGGAAAGCATTCTGTTAGTCCTTCCAGGCGGCTCATTAGTCCTTTCTCAGTCACTGAGTGACTGGGCTGGTTTTTTGGAAACCCCTTGACAGCGAATCCAGCCAGTTTTTATGGAAGCTAGACCCTCAGTGCTCATTGCGGAGCTCTCCTTCCCTCCTTCCCTTTTCTTTCCTCCTTTTTCACCCTCTGAGTTTGTTTCTCTTTCCTTTGTTGCTGGCTAGCTTAGCACTCACCATGGGGTGACAGATGGCCTTGAAGCTGCAGGTCATCCTGTCCCCAGTACCTAGTGAGGAGGGTAGAGGCAAAGCATGTGCCACCTCGCCAACATCACTTGGTAGGCAAGCACTCTGCCCCAATTTGCTACCTATTTTCTTTAGAAATGTTGTATAAAATTCTTTTATTATAAAATGGACAAAAATATTATCATTACATTAACTGTAAAGAAGTTCTTTTTTTAACTTTTTTTTTTTTTTTATTGTGAATGAGTGTGGGTGTTATGGGTACCACCGGGCTCATACGTAGTGACTTTGTGGAGTAGGTTTCAGGAATTCAGTTCAAGTCATTGGGTTGCACAGCAAGCACTTTACCTCCTGAACTTTCATAAAGTGTACATGCTGAGGGATACTGTAGTAGGAGCTCCTAATAATGACTGAGAGGGTTGACAAAATTAAATAATGAAGAATTTTAAGTGCCTTTTGTATGTGCCCTTCTGGTTTATTTTGAGCCTTAGTGAGCTTTGTGAATACGAGCTGGCTGGGGAATTGTTTTGAGGTAACTTTACCCTAGTCAGTAAAAAGAATATGTAAAGCATTTTTATTTATGTATTTGAGTACTGGACATATAATACTTGAAGAAAGATGTCCTTGAAACAAATGCTAAGGCTTCTGTGTGCTCTCATTTCATCTCAGATGTTGTTGCTCCCTTAGGCTCAAAAACAGCAGATCCATGCTGTTACGGTCACACCCAGTTTCATCTGCTACCCGCCCATTTACACAGACAAAAGCTGCTAAAGCAAAACCAAGCTGAGCAGGTAGAAGTTGTTTATAGAGCTAATGCCCTTGCAAGCCTTTTCGCTTGGACCGGAGCGCAAGCTGTGTACCAAGGTAAGCCAATGTCAGGGCAGTTTCCAGTTAAGAATGGAATTATTCAGATTGTTTTCTTTAGGCAAAATACAACTGGAGCCTAACTTTTTAAACATTTACATTGATTTAAAATGCAGTTATTTAAAAATTCATAATGAAATAGGTTTTACCTTTGGAATTTGCAAGTAGGCATGGGTATTCTTTTGACCCTTTACTGGGATTACTTTTTGTGCAGAAAAAAACATTTCTTTGTGTGTTTTTCATGAACATTTAAAAAACTACTGGTGAATATTCAAATCTTTGTAGGTTTACTTACTTTGTAAAGTTCTCAGGATAGGAAAGAAAATGATAGTAAAGTCAAGAGTTCTGTGAGGAAGCTCTCCCACAGTAGATGCGATTCAGTGAGGCATGTGGGTCACAGCGGGCCTATGGTGGTTACAGGGCTACTTTCTGCTGATTGAGTATCCTTCACCTTTATGTGGGTCTCAGGTATGCTGCCCATCTCACCTGGCCTCTGAATGCTTTGTATGGCAGCTTTGTTAGTTTTGGGGTCATGTTGAATAACAGACAGACCTAATTCTCCTGGAGGCTTTAATGCAGTGGAGAGTGAAAGATAATCATGCGCACTTGGAGTGGTGAGGTTTCGAGACAAGTATACCAGCATGAGCAGTGTGATGATTTGGGGCTGGTGGTTATAGGTGAGGTACGAGGCAGAATTGATTTAAAAATAGTCATTATGGGAAGATGTCCAGAAATGACTTTCAGACAGACCTGGATGGTGGGGAGCTATTCATGCAGACTCTAAGGAAGACACATTGATATGAGGAATAGCTAAAAAGTTTCTGCAGTGAGGGGGCTTGCAGTACTTAAGGAACAGCAGAGAGGCTCACCTGTGGAGGCTGTGAAGAAAGGCAAGGAGGATGCTGTGCAATTGCATGGCAGGAGGGAGTATTTTAACTTTCTGGGCTGGAATTTGGACCAAGGGCGGACATCCACCAAGCAGATCCTATTCTTCCTGAGTCCAGTGTGAGGGGATTAGGTTCTACTGCAAAGCCTGAAGTTACAAAATATGAACTAGATTAATGTGCACAATAACCTAGGAGGGATTTTAATACAGATTGTTCTCACTAGAGTCTCCTTTTTCATTTGTAGGTATTATGCATTTCAACTTTATGCTTCCATTATTGGCTTATATTTCTTTAATGGGAAGGGAAGATGGTAGGAAGTGGAGTATGGATAATCAGGAAGGCTGAGTGATACCTTCCGGTGGCACCATAAGCCCAGGAACTAAACTATTACTTACTGCACTTTAGCAGTAACTTTGTTAGATGTCTTCATTAAGGATTAGATATAAGTATACATTGGAGAAATTAAGTTGATTTCGGCTTTGGTAGTATATAAAAGTATTAAACCAGTCAATCTAAAAAAAGAATCAGACTTGGGTAGATGTGGTATTAAGACATCTTGGAACCTTATGACCTGAGATACCAGAGTAAATGACAGCAGTTTTTAAAAGCTCTTTTAAAATATTCAAAAGAGACTAGATTATTCAAGGGCATAATGTTGAAACCATAGAAAGCCAGATTTTTCCTGAAGATTTTGAAAGTGTGTATGTATTTGTATTTGGTGAAATAAATGGTCATGATGGATATTTGCAGGCTGATAGTGTGGGTGTTTTCAGAGGATACTCAAAGCCATCGAGTTAATATCAGATGTAGGAGCATCTATGTAGGTAAAACTTCTCAGATTTCTAAGTGAATTCTGGAAGCTATTGTTGGTTGAAGTTTTAGAAAAAGATAAATTGTAAGTTTGAGGACTGTAGAAGGGAGGAAGCAATACAAAGAGAATATAGAGCTAGTGGCAAACTCAGGGAAAATTTGAGATCTCAGGGATTTGGAAGGCTGAGGTTTTCAGAAGTCTTTACTACCCTCCAGTGTTTTGTTTTGGTAAATTATATCAGCATGTGTAAATCCCTGTGTTGCTTTCCCGTACAGGATTTTGGAGTGAAGCAGATGTTACTCGACCTTTTGTCTCCCAGGCCGTGATCACAGATGGAAAATATTTCTCTTTTTTCTGCTACCAGTTAAATACTTTGGCACTGACTGTACAAGCTGATCAAAATAACCCTCGTAAAAACATATGTTGGGGGACACAGAGCAAGCCTCTTTATGAGACAGTAGAAGATGATGATGTGAAAGGCTTCGATGATGCTGTTCTTCTGCACATAGTTGACTTTCTTCTAAATAAACCGAAAGAAGAAGGAACACAGCTGTTGGGAGGCCAAACAGAAGCACTTGATGCAGGACCTTGAGAATATTTAAGTTTCACAAGAGGAATAATAAAATCATTTAAGAATTCTGTTACTGTCAGTTATTAAACACTGATTTTTTTGAAAATCATTTCTTATGTTAGCCTGCCATTAAACCTTGAATTTAGATTTTTTTTGACTGAAAGATTTAGTTTTAGATGTAATGATGGTGATACAATCTTTTAGCTGATTGGGTTAGGCGTTTTGTGGAAGAGGAGCCCTCTAGCAAGTTGTATTCTAAGTTCCACACTTGCCCTGCCCTTCCTCCTCCTGTCTTTTCTGCCCCTCTCATGTGTGTCTCTTTCTCTAAATACATGTTCCTAATAACAGCATTGGGCTGTCTTTAATAGCTCTGTATTTTGGAACTTAGAAGGTAATTCAGTGGGGAGCCGGAGAGAGGGTTCTAAGTGCTCTTCCAGAGAACCTGATTTGGATTCTCAGCACTTAATACTTAAATGGGCTCTATATGTCCTGATCCCATGCCCTCTTGTGAAGTCTGAGGCACCAAGCCACACACGGTGCATAGACGCATGCATGCAAAATACTCATGAACAAAATTAAAACTTAAATATATTTTATTGGTTTTCTTTTTAATTGTTAATTATGAGATTTTACAGCATTCTTCAAAATGGGGCTGTTGTTTTGCACAAGCTAAACTAAGGCTTTTAATAGAAATTTTTATCTTTATTTTAAACAATACAAATTAGAAAATATGACTAGGATACTTTAGTGGTCAAATTTCATTAATTCCAGTTAATGTTTAATGGGATGTGTTAGTGGTACCTGCAAGCCTGTCAGCATTGACCTTGGTGTGCTTTTCATGTCAAGAATCTAGAATAAGATGTAGGCATATGTTGAAGAGATGTGATGTAATTGCCATGGTTTTTTAAGCTAGTTGCCTGACATTACTTGTTTTTGTATTTTTAGAATTTGTGTGTCTAGTTTTTCAGCATTTACATACCATGTGCATGCAGTTCTTTCAGAAGCCAGAAGAGGGCATCGTATCCCTGGAGTTGCTGATTAGCTGCAGTTTGGCTGGACCCATGTCCTCTAAAAGAACAGCCCCCTCTCCAGCCCTGCCTTTTATATCAGCAAATTTTAGGTCTTTATGTCACTCTTTGCACATTTAATGCTTGAAGTTTTATATAATTGTGAGTAGATTCTTTTTTCTTTCCAGTTCTTTTTATAGTTCAAAAATGGATAGTGTTGATTGCTGTCCATTTCTTTTGTAAAACTAACTTGCTATTTGGATAGTTTTCCTAGTTGGTTTTTAGGAGGTATAGTACTATTAGTACTGTATGTCCAGTCCAACTTGGAATTTTCTGACCTTGCTTTATCGAATAGGTAAAAATAAGATCCCATGTGAAAAAAACGGGCAGTATTTTGTTCAATTTGTCATGCTGTGTGTGACTTTGATGATTACTTCATAAGGAAACTTCTATTGCCTTGATGGGAACACATTCCTGGCTTTCCTTCCATTATGTTGACAATTCTTTCACATTCCCCTGGTTCTTTATCTGCCCTCAAATATTGGCATACCTCTGGGTTTTATTCTGGTCTTCATATTTCTTTACCCAACCCCCCTAGATGGAATCAGATTGCAGGAATTTAGATATAAATACATTCAAAATTAGTTCGTCTTCAATTTTACCTTAACTCCATATATCATAATTGAGGAGGTCTGAGTAAGCTTATAGATAATACTCTCCATAATTCAGGAAAAACATTTTGTGATTAGGAAAATAACTTTGATAAGAAGCAACTTTACCAGGTCTAATGATACATGCTTATAATCACACCACATAGGAAGTGAAGGCAAAAGTATTAGTTCAAGGTCATCTGCTACATGAACCCATGAATGAACCAACTGTTGGGTCAGGCCAACTCAAATGAGGATGAATTAACAGGTCAAACTCTCCTCTAAACAACCTCATTGTGTTTAGAAAAACATTTTAAGATTACATTTCCTTCCTAAGGCATAGCAATTGAAATCAGCTATTGAAGTCAGGACAATTTCAAGTCTGTTCTCTATCATGTGGATTCCAGGGCTAGAACTCACTTAGCAGGCTTGGCCACAAGTGCCTTTTCTTGCTGAGCTATCCGGCTAGCTCCAGTATTTTGTTACTGTTTTTATTGCTTTATTTTTGAGGTAATGTTATAATTAATTCTTATTCGCTTTCCTCCCCATTCAAAAAATTGTATTTGTGTGCGTGTGCAATAGTATGTGTTTGCCATGTGAGAGTGTTCACAATGCACAAGAGGATGCTGGATCCCTGGAACTGGAGTTAAGGGTAGCCTCCATCTGACTTGTAAGCTTGGAATCAAACTCAGGTTTCCTAGAAGAGCAAGTGCCCTTAACTGCTGAGCTGTCTCCAGCCTCAGTTACTTATTTTTATAATTACCTAAAGGATCTACCTTTGGTTAAGAAAGCCAGTAATACTTCTAGAAATGATTCAAATTGATGGGAAACCTAATTTCTTAACTAGAAACGGGATCCCATGTGTATGTGTATACTAACCTTTTGTATATTAAAAAAAATGTAAATGAAATTTTGTTCCAGTCCTTGGTGGTTATTTAAGTAGCTAAATAAATAAATAGATAGATAGATAAATAAATAAATAAATAATAAATAATAAATAAATTAAAATAAAAATAAATAAAATTCATTAAATAAAAGACAGAAGCTATCCTTTACTTTGGTATAAATCAGCTGTGTGTCAGTATGCACCACAATAGGCAGCCTGCTGTAACTCAGCTGTACATTTTAGTTATTTGAATTCCAGGTTTGAATTACTTTAGGCCAGTTTCCATTGGGTTTACCCTCTGGGAAATATGTCTTTGGATATTTAGTCAAATAAAACTAACCTTTTATTTGCAAACCAACCATATGAATTTTAAGATCTGAAATATTTCAAGAAGTTTATAAATTGTACAAATAGAAACTGTGGGCAAGATTTACAGCTTGAATGTACGTCAAACAAGCATAGTTTAGGTCAGCAACTGATCTTTGGTCATGCCATTCATTGTTATTTAATAGTGTTTTAATTAACTGAAGAGTACGGAATTACAAAGGAATTAGAAAACACCCAAATTCACAGTTTTTCTTGAAAAAGTGAAAAAAGCCGACAACTTCACATTATATTCTTGCATGTCAACACCATCGGCCAGCTCTGGGCCCTTGTGGTAGGCCTTACGTCACTCTGGTTTGTCATGGTGTCCACCACCCTTCCTTCCTTTTTAACTCTGCTAACATTGTTGGGTTTACCTTATTAAGTTCTGTGAAATGTTTTGCTCCCAAGACATTGAATTTATGACTATCGTGGCTTGTTTGGAATTTGCATTATTGTTAGCAAAACTCAACCTTTACTGTTAATTTTGGGGCTTTAGAACCCATTTTCTAACAGTATACATTACAATAATCATAAGTTCACAGAACTTCAAATGTAAGATGTACTTAAATTTGTGTTTTTGCTCGCTGGTTGCTAGATTAAGCACTTCTTTAGCTCTCTCGCTGTTGGTTGGAGATATTCTTCAGCTTGTCCCCCTGTGGGGCTCTTATAAGACTGTCAACATCATGTCATCTTGTAAGAGAATTTGTGCCGAGTCTGTTAACAAGACTAGTGTCAAAAAGCGAATCACGATGTTTACTTTCAGACCAAGAAGAGGTTACACAATGGTATGGTCTAGAGGGAACCATTGATTGGGGGAGTGAGTTTTTCTCCCCCAAAAATGTTATAAACACAACTGAAGAGAACATGACTGGATAATAAGGTTAAAACACATCGAATTAATGTCCTTTTCATAGATGTTTATTAACACTGATTTTACTTATGCCTAGAAACAAAGGAAATGTGTGGACAGGCTAAATGAGGATTCATTTAGCGAATGTAGTGGCTTCATGTAGTGAATGTCAATCCAGAGAGTGTTTCTAATGGAAGAAATGGAGGACTTAACTATATTTAGGGTTTTTACTTATTCTTCGCTACCCTTGCACCCCCTATCTGTGCTGCTCTGTATATTTTGCCATTCAGTATTTTCAGTGTTGATTAATAATATGTCTGTAGATATTCAATGATAATGTTTCTATAAATGACTAGGTATAGCACATAGGGTTGCATGGATTATTTTCTTTTGCAAAGGACTTTCTATTTCTTGAAATGTAGTTTGATTAATGAAACGGGTTGGTGAATTTCCAGTTGGCATTGACTGTCGAAGTATGGTGTTTGCAAATATTCAAATTAGCCTTGGTAAATTATCCCCTTCGCCCCTATTTTATGTGTCTTGACAAAGAAATAGAACACCTTAACTGGTCTCAGGAACAACTACATGCTTTCTCTGTAATCTTAAGTGTGCTGAGAAACTTTTTTAGCTTCTTGCCTGCCAAGTATGAGGTAAAGCATGTGGGACCTAGCCCTGGCCTGTAAGCAGATAACCTAACCCCCCATGTGAAGTCTCTTCCCAGTCCCCTCATTATAAACACCTATCTGGGCATTGTAAATGTCTAAACAGCACTCCTGTGTGCATCTTCCTGAAATGAATTTATTGGACATATCAACCTGGTATCAGGCCTTCTGATCAGATTGATTAACATGGAAATGTAATCCCTTTAATGTTTACAAGCTTTGTTCAGAAATAACCATATCTGGAAGATCAGTTTCAACTGTCAGTGGGCAGGGATAGAAGTTTGAAAAGCCAAGCTACAGGCAACCTCGCTGGGCAAAGTCCTCTCGAAACTACATCATTGTAATATCTTATAAAGAAACGACTGTACACATGATGTTCCTGTCAGTTGCACCCAGTTTGAAGATCTCCAGCTGGACTCAGGTTGAATGAGATCCAGAAACTTTCCATATCATTCAAATACGTGTGCAGGAAAGTGGGAGGCAAAGAACATATGGCAAGTCTGTTTCTTAGTGCCAGGTATTACATTGGCACCAACGCAGCCAACACTCACATTTCTGTTCATTTAGAACATGCTGAGGACATGTAGTCATTCATCGTGGGCTCTCTGGGAGACACATACCGGGACGCTTGTGCAGCGGTATTCTTCATATCACCTAACAGCATTTTACCTGATTGTTTCAAATGGTAATGAATTTTCTCCTCTTCAGGAGAAAAGGAAAGTGGATGATTTTGTTTACAAAGTCAGCTTTCCATATAGTTTTGTTTTTTTCTGATAAGCTTTGGATCACAGGCTTTGTTGGTATGAGACAAAGAAAAAGACGTGTGGGGAAGAGGATCTTCTGTCAATCTTTCCATAGATCCATCCTTGAATTAGGTATATATTTTGTAGTTTTGAAATCATATTATTATGGATATAGGTTTTATTTTCATTTCTCATAAGCACTTTTTCCAGTCTTCAATTTTTGGATTGGAAAAACAGTGGCTTGAAGGTATCTGGTAGGCAACTGAATATTAATATTATTGTAGTATATAAATAAAAAGGATCCTATAAGCATGGGAATACTATAATAAATTTAGTCATTTACAGGAGGAAAAAGACTTAAAATTATCTTCCATAATAGCAAAATCCAAGCATGACAATTATATAAGATTAGTTAGTGTGGGTGTGAATGCATTTAATGTGAGGATGGCGCACAAGCATTTGGATAATTAAATCCTGACTTTAAACATATTTGTAAGATTTCCATATCTTACCACCTGCGTGTGATTCATAACTGGAAAAATAAAGGAACCTTGTATTTTGAAAGTTCTGAAAGATAAAAATATCTATACAATTATCCTGTGGTAAAGTATAATTTCTTTCGACCTTTGGAACTCAGACTTTTAAATGTCACTTAAAGAACAGTATTAGGAAGATTAGATAAGCCTAATTTGTTTTAAAATCTGTGGCAGTTAAATCTGAAAGTCATGATAGATTTTTTTTTTTTGTTACTAGCTACCTAAATCATGGCTTTAGATCAATATATCATTTTTCTTGAACTTACTTTCTCCTGTAAGTCCAGAGAATTGGATGAGGAAATCTTTTAAATTTCTCTTAACAAGGTGAATCATGTTAAGCCTCATATGACTTATGCAATGTGCTGCTAATATTTTTTGAGAGTTTTTGTTTTAGAGCTCCCAGGGGGTGACCTTAAGTCCTACAGAGGTAAGCAGATTTGTCCTCTTTTGCTGGCTGTCCCAGAGGAGAGATCCCATTTCACAATTTGCTCCTATAACCATACCTCTTGAGGTTACAGAAGAAACATGCAGAGTAAAAGAAAACCTTAACATCCAAGTCAGCCAAGCATCACATGGTAGTGTGAAATTCTCTCACCAAAGGTCAGTGCTTGGAGGATAAAGATGTGTAACCACTCATGGCTGCTGCTTTCTTGATTGGAATTGTGCTCATGGGCAATATTTATCTGAGCTTAAATCTCTTTTCTCTTGTTGTCAGCCATTGATTTAGCTAGATATTTTTAAATTATCTTGCTAATTCTTTGAGAATTTTATAAATTGTATTTTTATCATATTAATTTTCCCTTCTCCAACTCCAGATATACCCTGTTTTTACCAACCCAACTCTGTTTCCTTATTTTTTCTTAACCCGTTGAGTCTAATGACATCTGTTTATGTACTGTTAGATGTGTGACCATCCACTGGAGCATGTTTCACATACAAAAGGTCACACCCTTAAAGAACACTAACTTTTCCTCTTGGGACTCATGACTGCCTGTCCTTCTCCGTACAGGTGTTGTTTGTGCCAATACAGCTTCTGTGAGTTCATATGTGCAACTGCCTTATTTTGTTATGCAAAGTTTCCTTTCTGGAGCTTATAGTCTTCCTCATAGCGATGTCTCATTCATGGCTTTGTAATCATCAGTCACTTTTTCTCTAGACTGACCAATTGTGATTGTGTGTGTTAATCACCATCTGTTCAAAGGCATTTCTCTGGTGAGGACTGAAAAATGCACTAATAAGTGCATCAAATGGTGTCTTTAGAACTAACACTAATATTATGTCCCCAAATATCCCCACAGTAGTACATTCTACTATTCTGTCTAGCCCTAGATTCTTGACCCTGCTAAAGGTTCCAGATATATGTCCACCATGTAGAGTGGGCTGTAATCCGTTTGGAAAGTGGTTTGTTGTACAAATCCAAATTGATTTTATAATAAAAACCTGGAGCCAAATATTGGGGTAAATGCTAAAAGGTCAGAGAAACAGAGAAACAAGCCACAAGAGAAACTTCTCATCACTGCTGAATCCTCAGTCCGAAAGGGGGTCTCCACAAATGCTCAGGAATGCCTCTGAGTCCTCAGCCACAATGGAAGGGAATTGAAGAGGAAAAGTAGGCAAGGGGGAACTCCTGTTTCCTCTTGCCAAATATTCTGTTCTCTGCCAAGCCATAGCACTTCTTAGTTCAACTTTCCTAGTGCTGGTATTAAAAACGTGTGTCACCATTTCCTGGCTGTTTCTCCATGGTTGGATTTATCTTGTAGCTCTGTGTAGCCTTGAACTCACAGAGATCCAGATAGATATCTGTCCTGGCCTCCTATTGCATCACCCGACAAATCTTGGCAGCTTAGTCACAATTTTACTTGCAATATTCACAACTGAGTAAGACAGATAATTATTTTTCTGCTTTGGTACCCTACATACTACTTTCCAATTCTATGAAAGCTAGCCACTAGGGATGAAGCTTCCAGATCAGTAATAGTTTGAGTTTTCCATGTTTTATGATACAAATATATACATTCCTTATGAAAAATAGCCTTAATATTGAGTTCTGGAGGGTATCCAATATCAGTGGCAATAGACTGTAACAGTGGGGTTCTGTGTGAAATTATTAGCCAACAATTGCAATAGAAGCAACTCATTCCTGACACTGGCCTTTTTATTTGCTAGTCTGTGGTATGTAGTAATATTAGTGTTGCTCCATTTAAATCCTTTTTAAAAGAGCATATATTTCTATTTTATGAAGCAGCTACAACAGTTTTTTACGTAACTTTTCCAGATCGTCTTTAATGATAGCTACCCATCTCCATCTTTCCTCCTTGACTCTTCAAGCCTATATCCCAGCCCATTTTAGCCATTCTTTTTGCATTCTTCCCCTTTTGCATTTTATTGTGTTCTATCTCTTCTCCCTTGAGAGCTCACACTTCCTATAGTTCCATACTAGTTTTATGGCTATTATGGGTATTCCAAATGAAGCGCATGTATCTAAAGACTCAAACCAAATATGTACAAGCAAGAGCAAAACATGTCTTTGTGGATCTTGGTTACCTAGTCTGTAGTGGTTGTTCCCAGCTCCATGTAATTACTTGAGCAATTTATAATTTTATTTTTCTAAACATCTGAATAATATTACACTGTGAAAAACTACTATGTTTTCATTAGTTTGTAGAAATCCAGGATATTTCAATTTCCCTGGATATTGTGGCTAGAAAATCAGTGAACTTAGGTGAGAAGTATTTCTGTAGTAAGTCATAGTGTCTTTGGGTGTATAACCAAAAGTGTTATACCTGAATTATGGGGGAGATATAGTTTTAGATTTTCAAAGATTCTCCACACTGATTTCCTTAATATCTGCACAAGTTTTCACTCTAATCATAGATGAATCAAGTACTTTTTTTTCTCATATTCACATCAGCATTGGCTTTTGATCTTAGCTATTCTGACTGGGGTAAAAATATATTACTAAGAAAGCCTATTGATTTTTTTATGTTTTATATGATCATTTTATTATTTTTAATAAAAAGGTTTTTTTAATCCATGTATCCCCCTGCTCCCCTCCCTTCCCTCCTCCCAATCCCCCTCAGTCAGCCATCCCCTTATGCCCTCCCTTAAAAGGGCAAGAAGGTGGGTCAGCTCAGTGTGGCACATCCACTCAAGGTAAGTCCAATTTTCTCATCCCAAAATCAATATTGGGTTGGGTGTTCCTCTGCAGGGAATGGGCTCCAAGGTGCCAGCCCATGAACAGAAACATCATCTGATCTCACCCTTCGAGGCTCCACATACTGCCCGTGCCAATAGACAGTTGCCTTCCACTGAGGGCCTAGCTCCTTTTCCTAATGGATCTCCAGTGGCTAGTCTTGAAGAAGTGAGGTCCCCAGAATTCCAGCTAGCCACAACTGTGGGAATTTTCCTCATAATCCCTATCCCTTTGCTCATACAGACTCTCCTCCCCTGCTCTCAGTGGGACAAGGAGGTTGGCCCAGTGCTCAGCCATGAATCTCTGCCTCTACCTCTATTCTGTGATGACACTTAGGATGGTTATTCATTTAATTACAGTGGAAGTTTTGTTTAGGCACCCCCTCCACTATTGGTTAAAGACCAAGCCAGGGACATCCTGTGAGTTCTTGGAGGTTTCCCTAGCACCCAGTCTCTTTCCAGCCTGTTGATTTTCATATACTACTTTATCAATACTTTATTTGCTTGTTGACACAATCAACATGTATCTAATATCAAAAAGATTAATTTAACTGTGAGAGCTTATAAAATTTAACAAGGTATTGGAGAAAAAACATAGTTTATGATTTTTAGTTATTTCTTTATGAAATTTCCATTTCTGTCTTTAATTATCCCTATAAAGTTAATTGGCTAATTGATAAATTTCCAGAAATTTTAAGTAATTTCCATGAACAGGGTGCCCCAATTCTCTTTGGAGAATGGTGAGTTTGATGTAAAGTCGTAAATTCGCTACATGGAAGAAATGCCTTGATTATTTTTCCTGCCTAATTTCAATCAGATTTGGATTACTTGTTCTCATTTAACTCAATTACATAAAGCCCTTGTCTAATTATACAATGCACTCTTCTACATTCACATGGAGATTTGAGCATCACTAAAGCAGTTTTGTTAAACTATGAGCTATCTTTCCCCCCCCAAAACTAGTGGCTTATAAACCATGAAAAATATGTGTGGCAAACTACACAAGATACACCCAGGTCCTGCTTTCACTATTGCTGAGAACGAAATGCCATAAATCTCAAAATATTTCTTCTGACTGAATCCTTTTTTCTCCATCTCATGAAAGATTTCCCAGACATTACATTTTTCTTTTTACATTGCTGTGGAGCTAAGTCATTGCCCCAGTGGAGGCTCACATTTTTTCTTGTGAAACTAGACTTCCATGCCTCCTTTGCCCTGTTTTCCCTATCACTGTGCCACCTGCTCGGTCATTCTTCAATCTCCTCTCTCTTCATACAGAAATTTGGTATTTCATTTTGACCTATAGCTTTAGTTTCCCACAGAGAGTCACAGATGTTCAGTTGGCTTCTCCTGTCAAAATAGTGTGAGTTTTCAAAAAATAAACAGACGTTTTTACTAGGTACTGTTAAACACAAATAACATCAGTGGCTGCATCCAAAGATTGGGTAGTTCAGTCATAAGCAGAACTTCAGCTACCATGCTTTGGTATAGGAGCAGCACACTATTGCTTTGAGTTGACACACACCATCTCTAACTACAGCCAGTAAGAGGAGAGTGCAGTGATTTTATCAGTTAGCTGTGGCTTGTCTTCCCTTGACATCCTAGACAAATGGATTTGTGACAGGTGCTATGGGACATTTTTCTTCCTGCCAGACATTTTGTAGAGACACATAGATCTTGTAGAGAAGAGGTTATATTTTTAGTAAAGGAATTGTTTCCTTTGGGGAAAAGTACTGAATGTGGATGCATTAAAACAAGTGATAAGGAATTGAGGTCGTTTATTTTATCTGTCTTCTTTGTCCTATATTTATAGTCACTAAGCATTCCCTGGGGATGGAGCCCAGAGCTTGGCTTGTGGAAGTACGATTTTTATACTCTGATAGTTCTCCTGCATCATGTATTTGTAACATGTTACTTCCATATATGATAAAAAGGATTTTAATATAAATAAACTGGAGAAACAGAGTTTTAAATTATTATTTCAAGCTTAGTAGACATAGTAACATTAAAATTTGATTATTTGAACATGATAAAGTGTCTGCACAGAGAAGGCATTTGAATTGAGGAAAGTAATAAACCATTTAAGTGGGAGCTGAATTCTGTGAGAAATCCTACATATTTATCCCACAGTATGAATACTTAAATTTGATTGGAACTTACGAAAGCCTGTTGTAGAATTATTTCTGTTGTACAACATCTGGGTTCCCAGCTGGGAAGAATAAAATAGTATAAGTAACTTTACATATAGATATTGGAACCATCTGAACTCACATTATGGAATCTAGTGCTGGCTATTGACCTGGGATCATAGGCATAGTATCATCATGGGGCTGAAATGTCCCACAGTCCGGATGTGCTTGGGTAGCTGGACCTCTTTATGAGTAATCAGCACTCCAAAAACAGGCACCTAGACAGAACTAATGAAGGCACTGAGACCTTTTCTGACTTAAGCTCAGAATGTTCAAGGTATCCCTTCCTCTATAGTCAATGTGCAAAGGCAGCTGTAAATTCACCAAGACTGAAGACACCATAAACCTTACTTATTCATCAAGAATATCTAAAACTTTGGATTCATAGTTTGAAAATGAACAAAAAGTAGAAAACAAATGAGAAATAATGATGCATGGCTCTCTTCTGTTTTCCCACAGAGCTACCTGTGGAAGGCCCTTGCTTCTAATTAGGGCAGGCCTGTTCAAGAGGCTTCTCTGCGGTCCCTGCTCTTACTGTTTTTGAAATGTTCCTCCCTACCATTAATTTACCATGATTGTAAGAATTTCTGACATGGACCACTCTGTTAACAATAACTGACTTCTAAGAAAAACACTATAATCAATCTTACAGTCTTCTTTGATTGTACCATGTTCCCCATTTTTCCTTTGTGACTTTTTCATGCCTCTGACTCAGAACAGTGAATTTGTGTGTGAGATGTTGAGACCACGTCTACAACCATTCACTAGAAGCAGGAAGGCGTTAAGAGTAATGCCCATTTCCCAAAATATGTTGGAGAAATATGTGGTACAGATTGACAAAAGCTGATTGTAGCTTTATCTGCTGTTCTAAGTCAGCAGGAATAGTGAAACAACTTTCTCCCTTCTGATATTCCTGTAAAAGATGGAGACAAAGATTCTCTTTACTTTTCATCAGCATATTGGCTCTACTGTTTAACATGCAGAGGGACTTTGTTCAGGACTGCCTCATTCAGATGCTAAACATTAGAATTTCATAGATTACACTGTTGCCTCTGACAGTAGACATCTGCTATATTAGACTACTATTTGATTAGAAGAGGAAAGACCAAAATTCTCCTAAATAAGTCAGGTTCACTCTTGGGTAAATGACAACAAGGCTTAAAATTTTCATTCATGTGACATCATCACATGTAGGTGGATTATGTTGTTCCATTGTAAATAATTGTCCCACCCACTGGTTTAATAAAAAACGCTGATTGGCCAAAGGCAGACAGGAAGTGTGGGTGGGGCTACCAGACTAAGAAAACTCTGGGAACAGGAAGAACAGAGAAGAATGCCAGAGAGAAGCCAGAAGATGCAGAGGACAACTATGCTGCTCTGAGAAAAGGTACCGAGCTGCATGGCTGATCAGGATAAGAGTCATGGGTTAGATTAAGGGTAAAGAGTTAGTAAGATATATGCCTGGGCCTTAGGCCCATCAGCCTAAAACTATTTTAAGCATCTGTGTGTCTCTGCAGGTCTGTGGGTCTGCAGGTCTGTGGGTCTGTAGGTCTGTGGGTCTGCGGGCCTAAACCTTGAGGCTAGGCCTGAAAGTCCAGCCCAGAAACCTCTTACTATAATCACATATATGAAACAAAATTAAAACAAATAAAATTTTAGTGTAAAACACAGTCACAATTTTCATCACAACCATATTAAGCATAAAGAGTCTTATTTTAAGAAAATACTTAAATAATCTCATCTTTTCAGTCGTGTAATTTAAAACTAATTTTATTCAAGGAGCTATAATTACTCTTCCAATTTGAAATAAGATATGAATTTGATTTAAGAAATGAGGGGTTTTAGGTATTATAAGCTAAGACATATATGTACATAAGTTTATGAATATAAACTTCACATAAGGCTGTAAAATCCTGCTAGTCTAGATATCACATGCCTGAAGCCTTTAGTAATCTATGAACCTTTGGTTATCAAAGAAGGCCATGTTTTCTTCTGTGGCCCTATATTTCCTGTAACCTATGCTTTGGATCTCTCTGCATGTGCCTACTTTTCTGAAACTTAAGTTATCCACATTGCCCAAAATGGCTTAATTCATTAGTGTTCAATGTCCATAAGACTGCTTCACATTTCCCAGATGTTTTGGAAAAGGAAAAAAAATCCAAAAACCTGTGAACTATTATTTCGAACAAACTTCATGGGTAAGTTACTGTATTTAGAGGCTATACAATCTGAGAGTGCAGATTTGTTAAAGTATCTCAAACATTTCTCATATTAGCCAAAAGATCCAGAACTCATACATTTGCAAAAACCTGTCAAGCTCTTGTGTAGCTTGAATTTTCTTCAAAAACAAAACCAAACAAAAATTAACCATAAAACTCCACACATTCCATGGGTTGGTACACTTTTTCTCAGTCTCCTAAATACATTTACGTTTTGCATGTGGGCTCCTCAGCTGCTTGTGCTTTTCAGGATCCCAGATCTGAAGACCAGAGTTGTTGGCACTGTCTTTCTAGAAAAGTTATGATCTTTGTTTGTTTGTGGTTGTTGTTTCTGTTTATTTTGTTTTTTTTTTTTTTGATGTGGGCATTTGCAGTTTAGTCTAGGATGGCCTACTATTCCTATGTGGCCCTGGTTGTCCTTGAACTTGCAAGTCTCCTTCCTCGGCTTCTAGACTTCTAGTGTTCCAGACAGGTACCATCATATCTGGATCTCAGGAGTCATTTTCGAATCTTACTCCCTCTCCATCTGTAGTCAGCCACTAGATCCTAGAGATTACCAAAGCTGTTTCTACCCACAGAGCACTTTCTCCTTTAACAGATGTGTGCTATTTCAGTATTCCCAACTCCCCACCTGACATCTCCAGGAGTCCTCCATAGTTTCTCATCTCACCCTGCCCTCCACTCAGTCCTCACAGTACTGAGAAGGATCTTCCTGGGATACACATCCTTTACTCTAATGAATTCCATGCTCCTCAGAAAGCTGTTGAAGACCTCAGATTTCTTGTCTAGTCCAACATCTTGTCATTCTTACTTTCATGACCTAGGAATCTTTGGCTTTTCACTGAGGTGCTATGTTCCTTACAATTTTGTGTTTGTTTTCTATATAAAAAGGGCTTAAAACAGAGTTCATGTTGACTTTAATCTTTGACCCATTCTTGGCCCTGTCGCAGACTGAAACTCTATCCCCAGTTATTCCATACAGACTTCAATGACGTATTTTCTGAATTATGTTTCTTGGTCCTAGGATTACCAGGTGTATGTAAAACTTTACTTATCATTCAGTGATGCTTGACTTACAAAATTTGGCATTACAAATATATTAAATTCTTTAGAGCTTCACTCACAAACAGTCAGAATATTTAAAAAATGTAATTCTCTGATTTAAGTATATTGACCTTTGAGGGAAAATGCACCTTGCAACTACAGTGGGTTATCACCACATTGCAGCAAATTATAGACATCAACACATTTATTATCTCTCCTATGTACTTTGTACCTTTTCCTCTATAATCAGCAGAATGCTTTGTATATCATATTTGTTACCCTTTTGCAAGGCTCTATGTGTGGGAGCTCTGATGTGTAATTTCCTTCTGAGAGAAGGAAAATGACTACTGGAGGAAAATGTAGGCGGTGTCTGTTCTTACCTTTCTGAAGAAAAATAATTGTTACATAACAAGTCTTAAATGCTGAGGAAAATTATGTCTTAAGACTTTTTTCTTCCTCAATATATTTGTGAATAAAGTTAGTACAGAGCTTCTGTGATCACCGTTCTTCCTCTCTTCCCCCCACATGCCCGGGCCTCCCTCCTTCCATCCCTCCCTCTCCCTCCTTTCCTCCCTCACTCCTACCTCCCTCTCTCCCTCTCTTCTCTCCTTTCTCTTTTTTTCCTCAGGCAGTACTAATACTCATTCACCAACAAGTAATACTTTGCAGGTCTGTTGTAGACGATGGTATAAATAAGAAGCAAGACATAATCCCTTTCTATACAGAAACTATATTCTTATGAGAATGACTCGCCACTAAAGAGACCATTTTCAATATTAACTATCATAGTAAGATAAATAAAGCTTTATTACCCTCTGGCCCATCTCAACAGGAAAATATTGCACAGGGCATGGTTGTGGCATGCCTAAGGAGCTCCAGAACAAATCTGAAAACCTGTGTGTGCAATTATTCTTGTTTATTTATTTCAGACACATTAAAAGTGGCTAGCATATGGCATGGTGCTGTGAGATAATCCTTCTGTACAATGTGAATATGTATTACTCTGATTGGTTAATGTTAAACTATTTGGCTAATAGCAAGGCAGGATAATGTTAGGTGGGACAGTCAAACTGAGTACTTGGATGAAGAAGAGCTGAGTCCAGAGAGACATTAGCAAACTGCCCAAGAAGCAAGATGACAGAGGACTGGTAAAGTCACGGCCATGTGGTAGTACATAGATGAAGAGAAATGGCTTAATTTAAATGTAAGAGCTAGTTAGTAACAAGCCTGAGCTATCAGCCAAGCATTTATAATTAATATAAACCTCTGTGTGATAATTTGGAAAGTATCTGCCATATATTTAGGAACAAGTTTGGGACAGAAAACTCTGCATCTGCTTATAGCATGGTACAAAATATTCTGAAATTCATGTGTACAGAAAATCATTTATATTATAAGTGCCTCAACTGATTGACCTCTTTTTAGTTTACTATTCTTATGTCAAAGATGGGCTCTGTGGTCAAAAGTGATGGTACTTATGCCTAAAGAGCTTCTGTTATGCTTTCCAACTCGAAGTCACTGACAGCACATCTGTTTATGTTTGGACATTTTATCTGTTTTTTCCATTTATGTGGACAGAGTCAACTCTAGTTGTTTCATTACAGGACTTCTATATGTAACTGAGGTCATTTGACTTGTTTGCAGTGAAGTTCTTTTGCAATGTGAACAACTTAAGGATTCTGTGTTATTGCTGAAAATTACTGACAACTCTCAAGTTAGAACAAAGTTATGTTTACATGCAAATTTTCAGTAGCAAAAACTCTTTAAGATGTCAATAAATGGGATAACAATATCCCAAGATTAAAAGCTGTTTGTGTTATTTCTGTAGTGAGGACTGTTGATTTTGTAGAAAATTTTACAAGATAACTAATGTTTTGAAGAAATGAAATATAGACTCTAGGACATTTTTACATGAGATATGCATAATTATATGTATATTCACATATGTGTGAATGAATATATATGTGCTGGTGCATATGTTTGAATACGTATAAAACTCTGAAGTTGATGTAAAGTATGTAAGTCTGTCATTCACCACTTTATTTATTGAGGTAGGTGTCACAATAAGCTTTAGAGCACACTGATTCTTGCTTGTCTAGCTATTCATCTTTTTGAGGAGGTAGAAGAGACACCCTGTCTCTGCCTTCAGAGGCCTGAGATTCCAGTTGGTTGTCAAAATTGCCTGTTTTATGTGGGTTCTGAAGAAAAATGTCCAAGCCATTTGCTTCCCGCTGTCAGTACATTTCCCGAGCCTGTCTTTGGACTTTGTAACTTTGCTGTCCTTGGTATCAGGGGTTCAGTATTGAAGACATGGAACTACGGGAAATGTCACTGTGGTTTTACTAGAGTCTTCACAGTCTTCAATTTTCTACAGTGCTGGGTTATTAGAAGCAAAGCACATGGTTAATTTGATGAATATCCTTAAATACATGTCTGAACACAGGTCTGTTTAAGAAGATAGCTGTCTCACTAAGATGACACCTTAGTTTAGACTATTGATTCTGCCTCAAACAGTTAGGCTTGCATGGATTCTAGCAGTAATGGAGCACCGAGTTTTGAGTTTGTCACTGCCAATGCCCAATTGCTTCTTGGTGAATCCATCTTGAATGGGAATTTAATGGAAACTCTATTTGTGTGACTGTGTGTTATATATATATGCAAATGGATAGATTTTTAATGTGAAATAGTAACAATTTGAACATAGTCAACTGGCAAAAAAAATTGTAATGGAGAAAAAGCATAAGCAATAAAACCTTAAAGGTAAGAGGTTATTAGAAACTTAGAAACTAAACAGGAAAGCATTTAGCCTAAAGGGAGATTACATTTACCATTATAAACCAATTATATCTGGCTTTAAAAGTTCATTTGAAAATGGGTTTTCTTTGAAAGTTATAATTTATTTCCTTTTCCTTAAAAATGTGAAAAACAGCACATAAATTTCTAGGGTACCATGGCTTATTTAAGTGATTGAGTATAAAAGCCAGGGCTTGGGAGAAATGGAGACCGGGATTCAATTCCAAGCCCCCTAAGTTTGCTTCTTTATACCATAACACTAACTGTAACTTTCACTTCTTTGCATCCCTATAGAGTAGATGAGGCACTGATAGTAAGTACACTGTAGTCTTCTAGCACAGACACGTTTTAATAAAAAAGAATCATTATTATCTGACCCTGAAACAAATTCTTTAATCTATTAATTGCACATATTTATAGTAATGAATTTATGCATCTTTTAAACACATAATGATCAATTTCTGGTGGGCCTATGCCATTTGATCTTGATACTCAGTTGGACATGGCAGATACTGTCTAGTCCATTGTTCCCACCCACTATCTAACTTGGGCTGGTTATTTGATTACAGCAGAGAAATAGAAGAATAATAAAAAAGTATACAAAAATAATGTATACGGAAGTTCAAAGTTTATTTTCACTTATGTCAAGAGAATTAAATGTCATCCAAAGTATTCTTTGTAATATCAACAGCACTGTATAAATCTGTTCTTTATTTCAAGGTATGTTAATGTTTCTTTTTCCGGTCTCTCTGTCTGAAGACCAAAGTATGTAAGAAAAAAAAATAAAGGGATAAAAGAAGGAAAATGATTTATGCATATGATTTCACATTCAAGTGGAATGTACTTTTCTATATGTGAAAAAAGAACATTAAAATTATGATGATGTAAAAGCAGGGAAATAGCACTAAATACAAAAATCTTTCTGAAACTACATTAAAGTTGACCACACAGAACAAGATATTAATGAGTCTATGTGATTATCTGTGCTGCCCAGATTATTTATGATTCAGATTCTTATCTGTGCATCATATGCACACATAACAGGTATATATCCATGTTTCTTGAAAGCCCTAGGTATATTCTTCATTTGTCAGAATAGCTTTTTAGCTTTTGTTAAACATATACATAAAAAGGATAAGTTGAACTTCATGATTCCATTTTTACCCTTCTCAGAAAGCTCCCTCTGGTCTTTCTTTTCACTCCCCCCTCTCATTTCTACCCCCTCTTCTTTCCTTCTGTATCTTCTAATCACACACATTCCTTTTAACTCAATCTCTTTTTTCCTGTCAAAATGTGTCTTAATATCTTACTCATGGAGGTCATTCCATTATTGTTGATGCAGCAGGTTGTCCTACTATCTGTATACAAGCCTAGTGCCCCATTTCTCTATATAAAGTTGCATCAAATGATTTTATAGTTTCTATTCATCACTCTGGTAAAAGTGAAGAATTTTACAGACCTTGAAAGAACAATACACAACTTCATATGGAATAACAGGAAACCCAGGATCGCCAAAACAATGCTGCTCAATGAAAGAACTTCTGGAGGAATCATCATCCCCGACTTCAAGCTATACTATAGAGCTACAGTAATAAAAACAGCCTGATAATTGCATAAAAACAGGCTTGTGGATCAATGGAATTGAATCGAAGTCCCTAACATTAGCTCACACACCAATGAACACTTGATTTTTGACAAAGAGGCCAAAAATACTCAATGGAAAAAAAAGATAGTATCTTCAACAAATGGTGTTGGTATAACTGGATGGTAGTACGTAGAAGAATGCAAATAGATCCAAATCTATCACCCTGCACAAAACTCAAATCCAAGTGAATCAAAGACCTCAACATAAACCCAGACACACTGAACTTGATAGAAAAGAAAGTGGGAAATACAATCCAATGCATTAGCACAGGTGACCACTTCCTAAATGTAACACCAGTAGCACAGACACTCAGAGAAACAATCAATAAGTGGGACCTCCTGAAATTGAGAAAATTCTGTAAGGTAAAAGACATAATCAATAAGACAAAACTACAGTCTACAGAATGGAAAAATATCTTCACCAACTCTCTATCATTCAAAGGACTGATTTCTAAAATATATAGAAAACTCAAGAAACTAGAACCACAACAACTAAATAACCCAAATAAAACTGGGATTCGGAGCTAAAAAGGGACATTTCAACAGAAGAACCACAAATGGATAAAAGACACTTAAAAATTGCTCAACATCTTTAGCCATCAGAGACGTGCAAATCAAAACAACTTTGAGATACCACCTCACACCTGTCAGTATGGCTAATGAAGATAAAAACCACAGATGACAGCCTATGCTAGAGAAGATCTGGAACAAGGAGAAAACTCCTCCATTGCTGGTGGGAGTGTAAACTTGTGCAGCCACTTTGGAATGCAGTAAACTGGGAATCAATCTCACCAAGGGTCCATCAATACCACTATTTGGCATATATCCAAAGGATTCACATTTGTACCCCAAAGCTTAACTATGTTCATAGCATCATTATTCATATTAGCAAGAACCTAGAAACAACTTAGATGCATCTGAACTGCAGAATGGATTAACAAACGAACTGTGGTACATCTACACAATGGAGTACTACTCTGCAGAAAAAAATGACATCCTAAAATTTTTAGGCAAATGGATGAATTTGGAGAATATTCTCTGGAGCAAGGTATCCCAAGCCCAGAAAGATAGGCATAGGATGTACTTACTCATAAGTGGAATTTAGACAAAAGGCAAAGAATACTCAAGCTACAAACCACAACCCCTGCACATCTTGGGATCAGAAAGAATTTAAGAGAGACATCCAGAGATTATCTTAGGAAGAGAAAATAGAGAAGATCACCTTAGCAAATTGGGATCATAACAGGCTGCATCCAAGAAGAGTTGGGAACAAATCTTGAAAGGAGATGGTTAAGTGGGAGGAGCAACAAATAGGGAGAAAAAAAGAAATGTATATCTTGATAGAGGAAGCCAATATGGGGTGGGAAAGAGATTGGGTGCTAGGGAAACCTCCAAGAACTCACAGGATGTCCCTGGCTAGGTCTCCAACCAATAGTGGAGGGGGTGCCTAAACAGGACTTCCCTTATAGTCAAATGAATAACCACCCTAAGTGTCATTACAGAACCTACATCCAACAATGAATAGAGATGAAGGCAGAGATCCATGGCTGAGCCTTGGGCCAAACTCCTGGTCTAGCTGAGAGCAGTGAGAGTCTGCATGAGCAAGAGGATAGGGATTATGAGGAGAAGTTCCACAGAGATGACTAGCTGGAGCTCTGGGGAGTTCACTGAATCAAGATCAGCCACTGGGGAACCATCAGGGAAAAGAAGCTAGGCCCTCAAGAATAGGCAACTGTCATGGGCAGTATGTGGAGCCTCGAGGGGTGGGATCAGACTGTGTTCCTGTGTGTGGGCTGGCACCTTGGAGCCCATTCCCTGCAGAGGAGCACATAACCCAGTCTTGATTTGGGTATTAGAAAATCGGACTTGCTTGCAGTGGATGTGCCAACACTGAGCTGGCCCACCTTTGGACTTCTTTCCCTTTTGGGGGAGGGGATCAGGAGATGGGGAGAGGGAGGCTGAAGACTGAGTGGGAATGATTGGGAGGAGGGAAGGAAGAGGGAGCAGGGGATGAATAGATAAAGAAGACTTTTTTAATTTAAAAAATCAACACACAAAAAATAATAAGAAAAGAAAGAAAAAGAATATCTGTCCTTTATGTTGCATTTTGAAAGAGTTATGAGGAAAACAAGAATATGAGAGTATATCATATATATATTATATATACATGATGACATACCATACTTACACACACACACACACACACACACACACACACACACACACACACACACACACACACATGAATGGTCAAAAATCCAAATTATTTGATAACAAAGCCAAGAAAACACTATTCAAACACATGAACAAATATAGTTTATAAATTAGGCATCTGGGGACACTCATTTGGTTACTTCAACATGCTAAAAAATGTTTTCACATTTAATTCCATGCTTTTTCAAAAGCAGCCTAATTGCTAATTGTGAAATTACAGCAGGTTTGATTTTCTCATTCTAGTCACACTGTGATATTTCTTTGTTGTCATTTCCTAGCACAGCTCAGCATTGTCCAAAGCCCACGTCAGCACCTCCATGTTTCTGCCCTGTCTCTGCTATAGGTATGTTGCTCTTTTACACATTATACTTCTAAGTAAAATATACTCTTCTATATGTATTTGTTTTTAAGAAAGGAAACATTGGGCTAGGGAGATGGCTCAGTTGGTAAAGTACCTATGATGCAAAGATAAGAGGCTGAGTTCAGATCTCCAGAACCCTTGCGTTAAAGCTTGACATGCTTGTGGAAGTCTGTAACCCTAGTGCACGCTGCAGGAAAATCACGACATCCTTGATCAGTGGAATTTGCTACAAGGTGGTCCAGTTTGAGAGCCCAGGTTCATTTAAAGACCCTGTCTGAAAAGATAAGAAGGGCAGTGATCAAGAAGGACACCTGATGTATGTGTCCAAGTGCACAGCACATAGCACACACATTTGTGCACAAACACATAATTGCATCTCTTTTCATGCTCAAGTGAAGGTAGTTCTATAATGTAAAAGCGCCTAGGTGGGTGCAAGTTAAAATATACATAGATCAGAAGGCTCTATTAAAACTATGGTCACACTTTTTATTGTTGATCTTGAAAGCACATCACCAACCTCAATGGCTTACAAAGACACATATTCGGATTTTAGTAAATGTCAGGTTTTTTTTTTTTCTTCTTTAAGTCTTAACCACTGCTAAAAGTGCTGGTGTGGGGGAGGAGGCAGTAGGGAGAGTTGGAAATGGAGGGGAATGGAAAGAGGGAGGGAGGAAGGGATCATATGAGTGAGCACTTTATGATGACATAAGTCTATGGCTCTATTCCAACTCTTCCATTGAGCGCACGGCTTTCCCATGGGGACTGTTCTATTTTATAACTGTGCTGTTATGGGCAACTGCTTTAAGCAGGTGTGGAAGGAAGTTTTTCTTCCTTTGCAAATGCAGAGTCAGGCACCCTCTTGTGTAAGTGTCTTCATGTCATCCTGGGAGTGCCAATACTCACCTATGCCTTCAGGTCTAGGTCTCGACCTTTATGTCTTTTCATTCTACTGGTGCTTATTTATGCCTTTCTTCTAATTACATTTACTATCTACTATATGATTGACTACCACTTGTAATTTTAAATCCCATCTATTCTGAGACACCAGAGATACAAAGAGCCAAATTTCACCTGAGCATCCTAGCTTCAGTATACCATGAGCAGCTCCAGCTCAACTTATCCATGCATTTTCTACTCTCTTCTATGTTTCTGTGAACAACACTGTCCCTTTATATCTCTATCCGGATGAACATCACCTTTATTTATGTAACACATTGCACTGTAGGAGAGATGAAAGCTTTATCCTCCTCCTCACTTGTAGCCCTTTTGTTTAGCATCCTTAAGATCTCTGGAACTTATTCCTTTATTGGTCTCTACATTGTACCCTTTATCCACAGCCTCCAAACAGCTCACTTCCATTTCTTCAATAAAACTCAGTATACCCACAGTTCAGATTTCTACAATCCCTTTTTATATTCTATCTATCCCAAGTTATCTTTGAGAATGAAAGCTTTGGATTCTCAGTGTATCGTGTTAGCTAATGACATAATTCTGTTCGATCACATTCCCTGAGTCTACCACCCTTGATCCTTTGATTCAGATGTGTATAAGAAGATTTATTTATTAATCCACTACCATTTCCTTTCTAGTAAACTTCATAAACACCCTACGGTCTCTTCTATTGTAGAAATTATTTATTGGAAATGGATTAAGCCTTGCCACACCCCTACAAGAGTCTTTAAACTTTAAAGCCACGCTTAAGTCTTACTCAAACGTGCCTAAGCTCACTACACTCTTCTATAACGTAAGAACTCCACCACAAAATGTACTAAGGAGAGATATTTAATCATAGGAATATAAGATGAATGGGTCCCTTGTTTTATGGGGAAAATTATGACAAAAAAAAAGCAAACAGAAATGGCTATTTCTCTACAGTGACCATACAGATACTTGGTTGGAGTTACAATGTCAGGGTGAGAAGGTCCTAGCTTTAGGAAACAAAAGGAGGCGTTGTCTAAGGTTTAAGTTTTGGGAAAGAAATTTGCAGTGAAGGGAGGCTGTGGAACAAATGTTGAATGATCCCTCTCCACCACTAAGTCTCACATATTGAATGCTTGATCCTCTGCAATGCATTGGGGGAAGTGACTGGACCATGAGGGCTCTGGACTTATCATAAGATTCATCCATTGATGTGTTTATAATTTGATAACATGTTTGGGACATGTGGAATTCTCAGACAGGTGGCATAATCCAGTGAAGTAGATCACTGGTGATCTGTTTTGGGGGTGCTGTACCCTGATTTCTTCCTGTTGGACTTTCTTTCTTCTTGCTAATCTCCTTGAGGTGAGAAACCTCCTTTACCACATTCTCCAGCTGACAGAATTCTGCCTTACCACATGGCCATGCAATGGAGCTAACTGATGTTGCACTAAAAACTCAGTCAAAATAAGTCTTTCATTCCAGAAGTTAATGTTTCCAGAAGAATTGTTAACCATGACTGACATGGATTGTATGAATTCTAATTGATCTTATAATGAAAACCCAGAGCCAGGTATCGGGGAAAAGCTGAAAGGTCAGAGGGACAGAGGAACAAGCCACAACCACTTCTCACCTTGCCATCTCAGCTGAAAATGGAAGGCCCAACACCTGTCTCCTCCTGCCTTCTATCTTTCTATGCCCAGCAATATCACTTCCTAGTTCAAACTTCTTAGTGCTGAGTTTTGGCCTGTGTGTTTCCCAAGTACTGCAAGTAGAGGCATGGGATTCCAAGTGCTGATATTAGGTGTGTGCGGCCTCCATGTGGCTCTATTTGTCCTTGAACTCACAAAGATCCTCCTGCCTCTGCCTCCAGAGTGCTGGTATTAAAGGAATGTGTCATCACTTCTTGACCTCTATGGCTAAATCTTTTGCTGCCCTGTCCTCTGATCTTTACTAGATACTCAGTATATTACCTGATCTTTACTAGATACTCAGTATATCACCTCTGAGTTGGGTGGGGTTGGTCAGTTAGGTAAAAGCCAAGAGGTAGCATTAACCAGTACACCTTCCTTTCTCTCTGCATGAGTAAGTGCAGAGAACACGAACTTTACAGGTTCCGTTTTTTGAAGTGACATAAAGACAGAATAAAATTTTTCAAGTATTTCCCACCATTGGATTCACCTTTTCACAAAATGCTGCTATGTATCTCCTGCTTACAAGGCTTTATTCAGAATGTGTGAGTTTCACTGGCCTTTGCCTGTTTAACTGGGAGTCTATATATACCGAAATTAACAAAGAAGCAATTTCTCCTAATATTTAAAATAGGCCAGATTCATTGTACTGACCATCTTAGGTTGATTTTAAAATTTGGTTTATAAGGTGATCGAGTTGACTGCTGTGGTTTTGTGTACTTTTTTTGGGCTTTTTCGCCTCCCCATGCTTCTCCCTCATCCTTTGCCTTCCTGCTCATCACTCTCCTCCTTCTGGGAGCCCCCTGCCTGCTGTCACAGGGAATGTGCTCAACAAGGCTTATCCCTTACCTAGACCTCATTTTTATTCTCATGGGCCCCTTTCTAGTTTTATAAACTATAGCCATAACCTCATACACATATAAGCGTAAATATATAGTATTTGTATTTATGAAAATGAAAATGGAAAACAATATAATATATATTACTGTTTTAAAGAGCCATATTTTCTTTATATGGATATATAGACCTGTTCCATTTTCCTGATAATGTGACTTGAATGCCAATTAAAATAGATATGCAAGCATTTCTCTACTGGGACTTGTAACCAGGAATGTTTGAGTTGGTAGCTCTATGTTTAGTTTTTTGACAAACCTCCATACTGATTTTCATCTTGGCTGCATCGATGCCAAGAGCCTCAAGCACAAACTCAGAAGTGAAGCTCCAGAAAGAATCATCATCAGAAGCAAGAACAATAGTTTCTTCCCTTTTAATTTATGCTAAAGAATTTGACTTTATATTAGAGGGGAGAAGTCTGATATCTAACTGTCATAGTATTTCCAACATGCTCTCTCTTGTCTGCATAAATTTCTCCAAAGAGTGGCCCATGGTCAAGCATTTAGTTTACACTATGATGCAATAACAGACTAAGTTACCATGCAACCCGAATTTCCCCATTCTGATTAGTGTATTAAGTGACCCCTCATTCTAGAAGTTTTGTAAGATCAGGCCTGAGTGGGTCCTGTAGGTAAAAATATATTAAATTTGCTGAAATGACTGTAGTAGCTTCTACTCCTCTTGTGCCACCTAATGTTTCCAGGCACATGTACAGTAATTTGTTCTCCCTGGCTCTTGACTGTGAATGTAACATTACTAGCTGCTTTACATTATCACGACCTTGAATTTAATATAGTGATAGACAGTAATGGACAGTTGGAACTAACTTAAAACCTGTTGAATTTTTGATAGAATATTTTATCATAACAGAAATAAAACTAATACAGACATTTGTACCTGGATTGCATTGTAAGAAACTGTGTGTATCTTATACTACTTTCCCCCTGGAATGTGGAAGAATTTGTAACTTTAGGTTAGAAAACCTCTGAACCATAGAGCTTCTAGGGTATTCTTGTGGAAATTTGGAAGGTAATAATTCTGAGAGAAACATAGACATATGTTTTATATGTTTGAATTATTTATTTTGTGCAGTTTTGAATCTTTATGATAGTCAAGGGAGTTCATATTTGTAGAAAAATGTAACCCATAAATAAGCCTGAAACATATTTTTCTCAAATAACAGCATACAAGCAAAGGAAACTGGCAACATTTTTATCAAGCGTGGCATGAATAATTTAAAATATAAGTTATTTGTTGCTTCAAATGCTAGTGCTAATCAATAACCAATATCAAAATCGTTCACTAAAAAATTGCAAAGTAATGTAATCTTTCCTAACTGAAAAAAGTAAAGATCTCATTCTTAATGATATGTATTATACTTTCTCTAGATGCTGGAGATTTACTATAATACAATTCAATTAAATTTAATTAGGTCTGCAAATCAAAGGTTGTAATCCATGCAAAGCAAAGAAATACAAGGACACAACCTAGACAGATAAATTGCACTTCCTTTGTGTCTTTGGCATTGATTCCAACCAGTGTTACACTGCTGATCATTGAAATGATGGCCAGAAACCCAGAAAGTTACATTATTGATTGATTCATCAATATAAATTATGTATAAACATTTAAAGTGCCTTAAAATTATATGAAAAAAAACCAAACAGTAGAGAATTTCCTACTTACCTTCTCAAGTAGAGTACATCCTTCTGTAAACATGCACAAAGGAATTTTCAGTTGTGAGTTTACTTCAGAGAACATTTATTTCTATTATCTCATATTCAAAGTAGTAGCTTTTGCTATAAGTTTCCTTTGAATTTGCCCTTCTCTTTCTGCTCTTTTTTACATCCCCTTTAACCTTTTCTGCTTCTCTCTGTTCCTCTCTATTTATTGAACATGTCTCTTCTTAAGTGAATGCAATGGACAATTCTCTAAAAATAGAATCCACTTTCTAAAAAATAATGAAAATCAATGGGATACACTCTGGTCATGTTTTCTTTGGCAATGCTGATAAAATGCTTCCAAAGCATATCCTGTTAGGAAAATAGTTCTGTTAGCCCTGACCAACCTTAGGGACTTATGACCTCATAGTCAATGGTAGTCCAGTTATCCCTACTTGCAAATAGATTTCATCAAAATGCCAAGAGTATGTGACAAAAATGCTGAAGCCTAACTGGTACATTGAACGCTTCCCAAGGCTCATTGTCAATTGCAGAAGACCGAGTAGGAAGAATACTAGAGCTGCAGCTGGTAAAGTGATGCGCAATGCTGCTCTCTGGACATGCAGAGCCATTGCCCACATCAGCTTACAGAAGCTTTGATTAGCAGCACGAGACCCGAATAAGATAAAACAAGCATGGGCTGGGGAGAACCCACCCATGAGAACGCCATCCCTAGCTTAGGCGTTATTGAACTTTTCTGTGAGGGGTAACAATGGATAGCCTGCCTACACCCCAGAGAGTAACCCCACAACATGCGTGTATGAGTTTCAATAAGATAATTAATCATGTTTAGGATTGTGGAGAGAAGAGTGGGCATAGGCATAGTTAAAACAAATACCCGTATGGAAATTTCTAATAACAATCATAAGCAGATGTGAGTCGTAGCCAGAAAAGAGGCAGGGGAGCGCTGTAGATGGCTGAATAGGAACAGCCTCTGATCAAGCAGCCACTATGCCTACACATTTTTCTACCTGTGACACATTATCAAACACGCAATAAAGAGATTGAAGACAAAATAAAAACAGAAACTGAGATTTGAACATTTATACTGAGTAGGGGCTAAGGAGACATACAAATATCCTTAGGGAAAGGCAACGGAACAGATAGTTATGGATACATGAGGTTGAGAGGACTGTAACTGGGGTACCAAGTGGAGAGGGAGAGGAAAGGGAGGGAAGTGTGAGAGAACAGGGAGCAACAGAAAATTAGGTGCCATCTGAGGAATAGTATGGAAACCTAATTGTGGGGATATTTTCAAATACAATAAAAACATTTGGAGATATCAGAGGGATCTACCCACAGTCAGTCTAGGAGGATCAGACAGTGGTAACCCACACATTTAATCCCAGCACAGGGAATATCCCAGGAATGGTGACCTACACCCTTAATCCAATCTGAATTCGAGGTCATCTTAGTTTACAGAAGGAGTTCCAGGCTCCCAGGCAGTCAGAGGTGGGACCACACTTTAACTGAGTGAAGAGAGTATTTAAGGTAGATATAGAAAGAGAAATTGCAGGCAGAAGAAACAAACCATGGCTCACATTGTTAGTTCCAGTACTTGAGAAGTAGAGGCAAGAGAATCTCTGTGAGTTCAAAGCCAGCCTGGTCTTCAAAGCAAGTTCCAGGACAGCCAGGGCTGTTACACAGAAAAATCCATCTTGGAAAATAAAATAAAACAAAACAAAGACTGGAAGAGGTGGATCTGTCCTCTGATATCTGCGACTGTTTTTATTATATTTGAAAATTTCCCACACTTAATACAGTAGAAACTTCCTGAAATATGAGTATATATGAAAGATCTGAACAAATGTCCCAAATAATAGGAGCCCTAACTGGACATCTCTTTTCAACAAATGAAGCTTCTGGAACTGAGAATGGGTTACATACATATAATTACGTTATTGACTAAAGGACCATAGAGGAAACCCCCAGAACCCAGGCTGTTGCCAAGACTATAGGTTGCTCTCCACATTCTGATGGCAAGACCCCACTGCTGCAGACAACATCTACACAATGCACTGAACATAAAGAAGTCAAGTTGGTGCCTTTATAGAGCCTTCAGCCCTACCGTGATAGTGTCTGGTATAGGAAGATGCTCTACATGTTACCAAACAAGAAATATAAATACCCAAACAGTCACAAAACCTTTGATCTACAGTGGTGTCCTGTCTGCAAGATAGGCTAATGCAATGGTACAAAGCTTATAGGAGCAGCCAACCAATATCTGATTTGACATAAGGCCCACTCCACAAGGTGGAACCATACCCAACATCATTTGGGTGATCAAGAACCCGAGGCTAGATAGCCTAGGGACCTAGGGCAAAATTAAACATTACAGCTGTACCTAAAGAATGTAGAATAAGAATGTCTCATAATGATATGCCACTATATTCAAAGTGCCTTGATAGCCACCCACAGATATTCTTCCTTCTGAAGCAAATGGGACAAATATGGAGACCCATTGCCAACCATCATGCAGAGAGATGTCTCAGAACACTAAGTCCTAAAAGGGATGTCTCTATCAAATCCAACCCCTCAGGGATGGATGACCCTTAATGAGAGGAGGCAGACAGAATGGAAAAGCCAGAGCAGACGGAGGCCACCAAGAGAAAAGGCCCTCTACCTCAGCATGAGCAAAACTCTAATGAACTTATAGACTGAAGTAGCATGTACAATGATTTCAAGGGTCTGCACCAGACAGAATCCTCATTCTGAAAGAAGGGAACACAAACCCCATCCCCCTCCACGTTGCATTTCTAACCCAGAAACTATCTACAATTGAGAACCACTTACAAACGAAATTTTAGTATTCTTCAAAGGAGTTTCTCTGGGGAAACAACCGATTCTTACAGGTAGACTGGATGCCAGCATTAGATGGTCATTTAACAACAAAGTCATGCATCTTTGGAGGTTCCTTGCCTCCTACTGTCATGTCAGGACTGTTTTTGCTTTTTAATTTTAATATTTTATTTAAATTTGTTTTTAAATACACTTTTTATATCTAATTTTTGCTTTTACTTATATTTTATTTATATGTATCTCTCTGTTTTTATCTTATAAGATTTTTTTTATTTTAGGAAAATTTTAAAATTCATTTTACGTACCAACTATAGATCCTCCTCTCATTTTCCCAGACCTCCCCTCCAAACTTTCTCCCACCCCATCCCTTCCTCCCATGGGAGTCATCAAAGCCTGGTATGTTCAGTTGAGGCAAGACACAGCCCCTCCGAGCTGCATAAAGTTAAGCAAGGTGTCTCTCCATAGGTAATGGGCTCCAATAAGCCAGCTCATCCATCAGGGATAGATCCCGATCTCACTGCCTGGGGCCCTCAAACAGCACTTATGGTGTTTATGGGATTAGTTAGTGTGTTTCTAAGTGGGTCTCTGTCTGTTTATGTTTCTCCTGGCTTTTCTTTGGCTCTTCTTGTCTGTTTATTTTGTCCTATTTCAGTGTGTTAGTTTCATGTTCTAGTATATTAAGTTATATTATTATCCCTTAAATGCCTGTTTGTTTTTCCTAATGAGGGACAGAAAGGGGATAGTTACCAGAGATCTCAAACAATGGCTGTCTGATGTGGGAATGCGTTTATATATGCTGTGAATCTCAATCTTTAAATAAAGGAGCTGTTTTGGGCCATGGTAGGCACCATAGAAGAAGTAGAGGAGAAATCAGAGCATAGGTAGGAGAAGCAGGGTGGAGCAGGCAGATCGAGCCAGAAGCCCACAGGAGCAACATGTAAGGAGCACGGGTGAGCCATGGGCCACGTGGCTGACAGATTAATAGAAATGGGTTGAGTTAAGAAGTAAGAGCTAGCTAGCAATGTGCCTGAGCCATAGGCCAAATAGCATGAAGATAATGTAAGCATCTGAGTCATTTTGGGGGGCCTGGGCGGCTGGGCAGATAAGCAGGTTTGAGCGACAGGTCTGTGGGTCTCGGCCGCCTGGGACCCGAGAACCCCACAGCAAATTATTAACATAATATTATATGAAAATATAATGTGGATTCTAGATGAGGAACCATTCAATTTTGATGTAGAAATATTGGTGCCCAGTTTGTTAAGAGTAAGACTTTTGTATAGCTTGCTTGATAAATGGCCAGTGGCCAGGGTTTTTGAAAGTTCAGCCTTGCCAACATTGTTTTGAAAGCTTTCAAAAGGTAACATTGAAGTAGAAAACATTTTTTCAAAGATTCATTTGTGTGTGAGTGTGTGCGTGTGCATGTATGTGTGTATGAGGGCATGTGCGTGAGCATGTACATGTATTGTGTGGCCTCTGTGGCCTTAAGTGGATACTGGGATCTAACCTCTCTCTCTGTGCACTTCCCCAACCCTTGAAGCATAGAACATTTTTTTGTAAATATTTCTATACTCATAAATAACATTAAACAAATTTGTATTTTTATATTCTAATTTTTATACATTGAAAATACCACAATCTGTAGAGTGACATTATATTTAGTGTCAGGGTGTTGTGGGTGATACTGATTTTGATGCTTGTCCAAATAATTGAAAGATTAAGATTCTAATCATTATTTTAACAAAAATACATATATCTTGAAAATTATTTTGAGGAATTTTTCTATGCAGAACAAAAATTAATGATATGAACAAAATACTCAGAAATTCAGCTCCATGAATATTGAAGCCAGCAATGCCTCCATGTGAACACCAGAGGGCGGCAAAAGACCTGTAACAGCTGAGGTTCCGTCTACTGATGAGAAATCACTGAACAGAAAATTCTTAGCAAGTAGTTTATTCAAGCTCCTAAGTCCTAGTGTTATGCTGTCTTAAGACTGTTCATTTCTCCACTTAGGATGAATACAAAAAAACTGATAGCCAGTTCTAAAATGCATAAAAGGCTCAGGATATTATTTTATATCATTTTAATAGCTATTGGAGAGCTCTCAATGTTACTTACAGTTAAAATGATAGGAATGATAAATCTTACTGAAAAGTAGAATTTCCTATCATTTATCTAAGCATAAACTGTAATTATAAATGAATTGTTTATTATATGCATTAGAACCATATTGTATGTTTGTATATGTTAAGTTTCCGTTAAAATTTATACTTTTGGTTCTGAGTCTACTCTTTAATGGCTGAGCCATCTCTCCAGTCCTGCTTCAAAATTTAAAGACAGAAAACTTTGTAGAATAATTCTTTTTGTAAAACCACGTGTGTGTGTGTGTGTGTGTGTGTGTGTGTGTGTGTGTGTGTGTTTTAGAGAGGTTAGAGAGGCTTACATGTCGTGGAAGTCATAATTCAACATGTGGGAATATTCTTTTTTTTTCCTTACACTTTCTAGACTTCAAGGATTGACATCTGACCGTCAGGTTTGTAGCTAACACTTTAGTACTGTACCCACTGAGCCGTCCTGTGGGTTTTCATGCCCTCCATTCTTTGGACCACTAATCTTCAAAATCATATAACAAAATGAAAATCTACTGACATGGTTAAATTATTATTTTTTCTTATCTAGCCTTTCCATTTTCTCTTGATCTAAAAAAAAATGCTTTTGGCTTTCTGCTTCTCCTAGGGGACACCAAAGCATGTAACCTCCTACAGTGCCTAAAATATTTACTTTTTATCTTTGTCTAGAAAATACACATAACTGTAGATGGTCCTTAGCTAAGCATCTGTTATTTTGGACATGATGTGACCAGAAGTATTGAACATCAAGCCTCTATAATCTATATAAATCCAGAAATAAATTCCAGTGAATAAATAGATTAAAGCATATATCTACCAAACTTTTATTAGACACATCAAAATTAATAAAACATAAAGGTAAAGAAAATATGATGAGCAAAAAAAACCAAGTATTGACATTATAAATAAACCTATTGGTCTGGCAAATAGTTTTTTTAAGCCTTCTTGTTTTGACATTTTTTATTATTAGTTAATAAAAACTCCTAATATATTTATGTGACCTTTGAAGACTCATCTATTTAATCTCCCTTAGTACTGGGGAATTGTACCAAGGTGAACTCAGACAGTTCTCTCCTGGAAACACTGTTATTTGGGCCATTTTTACTGCTTTCCCAGTAATTAAAACAGCGGGTTACAGATGGCTTATTTCGGCATGATCACACTTGTTTCTTGCCCTCAAGGTAGAGGGACATTGTGTTACATAGACAACGTCCATTATTCATGGGCAAGACTCCCCCAGACTGTCCTTGGAGGAGAAAATTGGCCTAAGTAGATCCTATTTGCCTCATGAGTCTTTGAAATAAACTATACTAGTGACTGTTGGCTCAGTTATTCCTAGCAGGAAAAGTGAGCCATTAATTGTATGGTTTTTCATGTCAATGTGACATGAAATTGAAGAGACTGTTTGTTATTCAGGAGAAATCTTTTTTTTTTTTTTTTTTTTTTTTTTTTTTAAAGAAAATACTTCTTTGAAGTGCATGTTTATTTGCAAAGTAAACTTGTTTACAGGCTAAGCAGAATCCACATTCCTCTGAATATTCTGCAGTTCTTGTGACTCCATTGTGATTCCAGCCTCAATTTTGGGGGAGGAGAAAATTTAAGGAGAAAAATGAAAAGGTGAAGCAGAGCCAGAACTGCACATTCATCTCATTTTGAAAGAGTAAGGCATGTTTATAATGTGGATCAAATGCCTTGTTTATCCAAATATCTGAGCTTGTGTGGAATCTGTGGAAAGATTTTTTTTTAAACCACTGTGTGTTCCCCTTAGACAGCCCTATAACCCTACCTCATAACAGACCAACATTTCATTTTTTTCTAAGCCAGCAAATATACAGCTCAGATATGCATATTTTGGTGTACATGTGTGTGCCTGTGTGTATATCCGTGTGTATGAGAGTGTGGGGGCCAGACGTTGAATTAAGTTGTCCTTTTTCTCCGACTCTCCATGTTTTTATAGAGATAGGCTCTCTCACTGAATCTAAGCTAACTCTCTCAGCTAGAAAGACTGGACATGAAATCTTGAGAATCTTCTTCTCTTTCAGCCCTGGGTTTACAAGCGTGTGCTCTTTTGTGGATGCTAGGCATCCATATTTGTGTCTTCATTTACCTCTTGAGCCATCTCTTCTAGCTGACTGATTTTAAGGAATGAAATAATATTAAATTTTAAATCTGATTATTTTTCTGGATAAAGTGGATATTATAACCAATTTGCCAACATGGATGGGTTCTCACAAGAGCTTGGCACTCAAATCCCTATATTAAAAACTGCAGAAAATTTAAATAGATTTTATTAGGGAGTGGCTGTGGTTATAGCTACATGTCTTTAGGTTTTTATATCTCCATGTATGTTATAAAATAGCTCTGTAGCCCAAGATACCTGTATTGCTCCCCCTCTGCCTCCTCGTCATGCTCTGTTAATATCCTATTGATCATTTCAAACAGAAGTGTGACATGTATTTAAATTACAGAGCTGTGCAACGTCTTTTTTTGGTTCCTTGGCTTCTTACTGAATTTGTTACTAGTTAGTTCATGAACTCTGGTTCATACTGTCCTGTGTTGTTTTGACCTTAACCTCTCATTCAACCAGTTGGGTAGTAAGCCTTTAAGTGAATAACTATGTACCATCCTTCCCTGTTTAACCTCATGGTGTCTTGAGGATGATGGCTATTCAATGGTGGCTAAGAAAAACCTCATACAAACTGTAAATGATTCTAGATAGTTCTCTGTTACAAGCATATGCACACAATTCTCTTCATTAATAGTTCAGATAATCATGGATGGGTTGTCTGAATTGTTCCATAAGTGGCACTAGAATAATCTCTTACAGGTTATGATGAATTTCTTATGATCCCTTGTTTTCGTCACCATATCCCCAGGTGGTGTCTTCAGCATTTTGATACCATTGCTTCATATTAAGAGACTGAGGCATAAAGGAGGGTACAGTGTTGCCAAAGGCATTGTGAGTGATAAGTCATGGAGTCACCATAGAAAAGTGGATACATGGAATTCCGATGCTAATGCCTTCCTATTAATATTTTTCATTTTACAATAATGAGTTGTCAACATGTAACACTCTTGTTTATCAAATTTTCAAAAACATAGAGTTTAGAGGTAATGTATGTATGTATATGTGTGTGTGTATGTGTGTGTGTGTAAGAGAGAGAGAGGGAGAGGGAGAGGGGAGGGAGGGAGGAGCATATTTAAAATTATTCTCTTCATACAGAATCTAGAAAAAGCAGACTTTATCACTTGGCAGCGTGTTATTATTTTTTAAGCACATGGCATTTCCAAGTCTTATTCAGTGTGACCTTCTGACCTTGCCAGCTGTATTTTTGCTTAATTTTCCTTTCCACTTAAAGAAGCAAACAATAAAAAGATATAAATTCTTTGCAATGAATTTTATTTAGGATTGAAACTTATTTCAAAAGAAACCAGATTCGTGGGCTGCAAAGACCTTTTTGAAAAAATCAACTTCCGTCCACTATTGCCTGAGAAGTGAACAGGAACATAAGAACTAGGCCAGGGGTGTATGGTCTAGGGAGGAGCCTGAGTCTATTCTCAGTATGACACTGCATTTTCAGGAGACACCAGATCAAGCAAGGATAAAGTTGATAATAGTGCTTTTTAGATGTTTTTCTTTTAAATTAGTGACCTAGATAATTTTCAGTTTCGGGACATATTTTTTTTTAAAAAATGTGTTTCTCATGAATATTATTCTGCTTCAAAATTGATTTTAAGTTCCTTTTGCAGCTTCACTTTTAGGAGGCAAAATACCATAAAAATCAAGTGTCTATTAAAATCACACAATACTTACTGTTGTTCTACTCACTGGATTTTGTCTAATAAGGACGTTTCTCTTCATTTGTTTGTTTTACACTGCATTTATCAGAAACATATGGATGCACTTGTAGTGGGATTCAGGGGTTATTTGGGGAAGCTTAGAGACATAGCTTTTGGGTCTCAGGACCTGAAATGGGGCGTGGCCAGACCCCATTGAGAACCCGGGCTCTCTGACCTTCCCTGATGTTCCTGTGTTCTCGGGGGGGGGGGGGGGGGGGTTGAAGCAGAGATCCGGTACAGGGCATCTCCACGCTCCAAGAACTGTCTTAAGGTTCAGTTTATAGTGTGAGTGTTTATATAACCCTCAATAAATATTAATCCATCATATGACATATTGCAAGTGAATATTTCTGCAATACGTATTCCTAACCACAATCTCTTGTTTGGTTATTGCAAAGAATAACATCTATTTAGACATCTATTGACTCAAGAATAAGCTTTTGGTCCATTCTTCAAATTCTATAATGAAATGAAATCAGTGATATCTGTTGATGAATGAACTTTTTATCTCTGTAATTGTGGAGGGTCAGACAACATAGTAAGTAATATACAGGAAACAGTCCTGTTATAAAAGAATGTGGTTACACAGAGAATTTATACACGCTTTTAATAAAATCCATAAAAATCCATTCTCTCCTCCAAGAATGAATGGAGCGACCACTAAGACTGAAAGAAATATGAAACTTTAGATGTAGGATATTTAACTCAAGATATAGGAAGCACAGATACTCTTCCATGTAATTCTTAGACTTAGGCATGATTAATAAGGCAGGCTCCTAAAGATACAGTTCTCTGTTCCCTTAGAGAGTTACATAATGTCCAGCTGTTTGTCATTAATCATACTAATGGCTATTGTTTTTCTTATAGTTCATAGAAAAGACAAACTCCAATAAGTTTTGTGTGTGATCTGTGTAAACATATTTGGAGGCATTGAAATAGTAGATTGTTACTATTCTTCATTATGGGAAGCCTTTACTCTCCACAAATATAAAATCAGTGAGACTTTTGTGAGTATGTTTCCATTGGCTTTGATGAACCTCATTTATGTAATGAATGGTGGTTGCATAATCCATGATGGTAAGAATGCTTATGTGGTACAAACGAACTGCTTGCAAGAAATCCCCAACTTGGGCAGGCGGCAGGTGTTAAAATGTCCTAGAATCCGAGTTTCTTTGTGTAGAATTTTTTAATAGCTCTGCTATTTTTCTTTGCTATTTCAGCAAGTACTAAAATGTTCTGACATTTCAGTATCTCTAATGGAGACTAGGCTGCCATCAAATGGACCTCAATTTTCTTTGCTTTATTTCTATCCTGCCCCTCTATCAGAGCTCATGATGATGTGTATTTGTGCATTTCCATACAAATTAGTTGCAATGATCCTCTACTACATACTTTCTCTAGCACTTTTATTATATAGTCTTTAAAAACCAATTAGGTAGATTTTTACTGTATTTTCCTGGCTGCACTGAAACTTACTATATAGATCAGGTGGACCTCAAACTCATAGAAATCAGAGGCATGGAGCCCAGCCCAGCCCCTTTTTTATTTTGAAAAAAAAAAAAAGCATTTTTGACATTATCTTCTCTTTATAAAGAGAAGATACAAAAGAAATTCATATGACACAGACAAGTGTCGTGAAAATTTGGCAAAAACATTCCTAATGTCCAGTTTATGTGACATTTTACTACATCCCTTTGGTAGAAACTCTGTGAAAAGAAAGTATGTTTCTAACATTAAGAAATGGACAAAGGTTCATGTCAATAATTGAACTCATGTTTCCTAAGTGTTTCCATTCAGCAGGCAACTGAGTTATTTATCTAGGTCACCCAGTTCTTTCCAGCTAATTCTAATGATGAGAAAATCTTGTTTACATGGGTATGAAAAGAACTTACACCACTTTCACTGAAACATCATATAAGCTAAGGAAAACTCGCTTCATAGAACAGGCTCCCCAAACAAACAAACAAACAAACGAACAAACAAACATGCAAAAAAAACAGAATCAGAAACTCATTTATATGCAGGATGTTTACTGGGAATTCTCTTGGAAACTACTAGGACAGATGATCAAATAAGTACCCAGCAGAAGGTGAGTGTTATGATGATCTAATGTGATAGAGTGCCAAGTGTAGCTTCCAACTTACACAGAAGTCCTCTATCTGGGTGACTTAGCAAACATGCAGTGCATTAAAACAAAGGCCCAATCATTACTGTCCTTTTATTGACCAGTCACTATGTGTGTACTACTCCTAGTGGAAGAGTGGCTTTGGATCAACCTAAGCTACTCTCTGCAGCCAAATTCAAAGGCAAACCTGAGAGCTTATGGCCACTCACATCCCAAGATATGGGAGACATGAGCTTTTCACTTTTGAAGATAAAATACAAGCAATGCAGACACATCTCAAATTTGGTATAGCATTTGTAATATCAGTTGTGAATAATAATTACTTTGGATACTCTAATGTTGAAACTGTTTAAATAACCCATTTCTCATAAGTGGTGGGAAGCCTCTAAATGATGCTGTTCAGTGGTTACCTTTATTTATATATATATTTAGAAAAGTCAGTCAGTTTCTACTGACACCCAAGGGGACTTAGAGTAAAAATTATTATTAGCTATAATGTGAATAATTTGTACAGGATCCCATGTGTTTATGGAGGAATAAATGCATCTCTATATGCAGAGATTTCAGTATCTTTGATTATCTCACCCCTTAAATTGACACAAAATTGTTTTGAATGTAGAGATTTTAATCAAGATAATATTCATGAGTTTTCATATTTCTCTTGGTTTTTCCTAACAGATTTTCTAACACTTTATTATTAAATCAGGATATTTAGTACTGATGTTGATCTGGCTCAATATTAAGTGTAAGGAAGAACTAATACATCAAAGAAAATAGTAGCAGTATATTTTAAGAATATAATATATGTATTTTTCAGCCTGTTCAGGGTTAACTACAGAGTATTTGATATAACGTTTTTATGTTTACTGACACAATCATCACCATGGAAAAATTAAAATGAGGTACCCAGATATGCAAAATTGACCAAGTGATGTTATTGGATCAAACACATGACATTTATTAGTTGACTGAGCTGATGGATTTGTATTTAACACTATAAAATCAATTAAAATTTTAATCAATGTTGGTAACAGATGGCATAGTTATATAGTACCATTTCAGTTGATTAAAAAGTAAATGAAAGTCCTCATGTTTAAGAGCAATTATTTACATAAAACTATTTAGAATTATTTCTTAAAATTAACACTTTGTTGTATCAATCATGATATTAAACATTTATATAACTCACATTAGATAAATTTAGTTTAAAGGTTCAGAGTACTGGTGATATTTTAATTAAATAGCATTCCTATCATTTGTTTAAGAAGACAATCTGTCTGATATTGTTCTACTCTGCTTTATTATTTAATCTATTGAAATTATTTCCCTCACAGATAATGAAGACTTTTGTATGATGAATGTGAAGACCCAGAATCATATGATATTGGATAAAAAGGTATAATGAAATCATGACATTTATTTAGTCTTGTTTATCAGTAGACACAATCTTGATGGAAAATGGTACTAAATTCCTCAATTAGTTTATCCATTAAGCCTAAAGCATAGAACTTATTTACCTTGTAGTTTATTAGGGAAAAACCCAAATTCTTAGGCTATATATTATATCTGTATATCCTAGTTAGGAAACAAGTAGCTTTAAATATTGATGATAATTTAATTTAAATAATTGATAATAATTGTCATGATGAAAAAGTATGACTAAATGGAAAAAGTTTTTTTAAAATATATGGGTGCAACTTTGTTAGATTTGCATGATAAAAATTTAAATGTGTTCTCATTAGCTTGAAAAATAGCAACATTTAAAGTGTTCAAAAAAGAGCTGCTGACAGAACTGTTGAATATACGTCTGTTGCAGAGGTGAGTTGTCAATAAACCCTCTAGCCCACAAAATTGAAGCATTCGTTAAGGCTTGGTTAGTAGTTTAATGATGCTGAGCATAAATTGTTGGAATGCTGGAAGCCTTCCTGTAGTCTCTAAGTTGTTTGTAAAGAAGTTGAAAAAAAAAAAAAAGACAGTTCTGAAAAGCATAGGCACTAGATTTGTTGGATGACCAATACACAACTAAGAAAATATATCCTAAAAAACACAAGGTGGTTTTGATGATTCCCTAATCATTTATCAGTTTCAAATTTAGGTGAGAGAGTAAGAACTTCAGGATACTAGTAATGTTGTAGCTGTATAGTTATCATCATTTTGCTTTGTTCAATGAGACATTTCATCACATATTGTTCCACTTCAAGTTGTTTGCTCCATCAGAATTGTGACACTCACCAACTGTTTGGAGAAATACTGAGAGAACAATTTGTAATTATGAGAAGAAGCCTCCAGATTGGACAATCAAGTTTCTAGGAAGATTTTAAAAAAAATTAAACACTAGAATAGTGTGTCCCAACTATAGATGAGAAAAAGAAATATGAAGAACTTTAGAAAAAATACGTTACATGACTACTTAGAAATAGTATCTTCAAATTGCTTGAAAATATAATTTAAAATCTATGTAACAGTAAAGGTTAAACATATACATACTCACACATTGTACACAAAGATTAAATATACAAAACTCACTGAAGATATATTGCTAGATGTAGTTCTAGAAGAAAAAATTAAATAACAAGAAAAATATGAGGGAATAGTGAGCAAAACAGTTGATTAAACTCTTAAATGAAGATCCCTAATGCATTCAGAGCAGTGGTTCTCAACCTTCTTAATGTTATGACCTTTTAATATATCTACTCATGTTTTGATATTGCTCAACCATAAAATTATTTTCTTTGCTACTTCATAGAAAACTTTTTACTGTTATGAATATCAGTGAAAATATCTGTGTGTTCCAATGGCCCTAGGGAACCTCTGTGAAAGGGACTTTCCATTTACTCATGACCTACAGTTTGAGAACTTGCTTATTTAGAGGGATCAAAAGTAAGGGAATGCGTAAATCTGGAAATAGTAAAGAAAAGAACCAATATTGTATGCCTGAACATGTTATTTGTTACTCAGCCTTGGAATTGCTTTCACAGATAATAGGAATATTGATTACCTTTAGATCTTTAAAGGAGGAAAAGAAGTCTACAAGAAGTCTAAAACTGTGAGGGAAATAAAATCACAAAAATAACCAAGCTCATTGTTTAACATCCAAATCAGAAAATGAAAACCTTCCATTAACCCAACAGATAGCAGAAATGACAAAATAAAAACAAGCAGGCAAACAAATGCAAATATAGTAAGTGGCAAAGAGGAACACGAAGCAAAGATCTAGAAATGAATGCAAGTATGCTAGCAATGAGAGGCAACATCGTGAGTTAGTCATCTCTACCACAAGGTAAACTATGACTTGATATTAACCAAAGTAAACATACAGGTGATGATGGCCCCAAAGCAAGATGGAGAATCTCAGGAATAGTCAAAGCTATTCTGGGTACACACTAACTTAGAAAAGCAACGAACTGTTGTGTATAGTCTTAGAAGAAGGAAATATTTGGAAAGTAACTACCACCTTGGGAAAGGACTCATTTAGTGGGAAGGGAGCTTAGGACTCAATCATGCGAAAGTCCTTTTCATCTTTGTAGACACATCAGAGCTCACCAGTGATGTCTGTAGAGAAACCAACAAATCAAGCTAAAATTCTCACAGTCAGGATGACTATTCTGTGTTGTTTGGTAGTTCTTGGAATTGGTGTGAGACCCTGGCTGAATAAATACAGTAGAAAATAAAGTATTGTTCTCTGAAACGTTTTAAAAGCCAACAAAAAACATTTGAATTAGAAAAAACTTAGTAAAATGACTGTACACACATAGCTTCGCTTTTATGCTAGAACAATACATATTAAGGTGGTTGTTTTTATTTAGCTCCAGATGACAACTGCAGTGTGCTATGAGTCACATCAACAAGCTGAACTTCTAAAGGTGTCTGAGAATCTGGCTGGTGAGTCATCTTCCAAAATCTAAAAGCGCCAGTGGCTGGAGGTTCAACAGAAGTTTGTGTGGAGAAATATGTTCTCAGTGGTTTCTATGTCTTCAGCACCAGCAAGGGCACTCACTGACCCTCTTCCTTAGCTCTTTCCAGAACTGTTTGGAGAGCTTAGTGCATGCTATCTGCAACTGTTGGACATTCTGTGTCATTTTGTGATTTAGGCTTCTTAATTTCAGGATTGAAATACTTCTTATCAATTTACTGATACAGTATGCTAGTAACTTTAAATTTTTCTTTTTAAAATCTATTTTATATCTGTGTTTTCTCTGTTTGTCTTCAGGTGTACCACATGCATGCCTGGTGCTATCTGAACTGAGAAAAAGGCATCAGATGCCTGGGAACTGGAGTTACTCATGTTTGAGAGTTGCCATGTGAGTGGTGAAAATTGTACCCGGGTCCTCTAGCAGAGCAGCCAGTGCTCTTAACTGCTGAAGCATCTTGACAACTCTATAAATTTTGCTATTTATAAGGTTAAAAAAATAAACCTCAAATAGGCTTTAGACACAGAATTTTACACACATTTTCTTTTTCACCAAACTACTTATAATGAAAGTAAGAATGTAAGAAAGACCTGGGAGAAAAGACACAGAATGTCCAACAGTGGCAAAGCTCAAGACTGCATAGGGGCCACTGGGTGAAAATTAGAGATAAACGAGGTAATTCAGTGGTCTTAGAGGCTACAGAGCTTGACCTTCTCCGTGTTGCAGAATTACATAGACCTCTGAAGGTAGAAGAGGACATAAAAGTCATGGACAAGGACAGAAAGCACTTGGCAGCTCTGAAGGGGTTCCAGTGTCTTTAGAATAGCATGACTAACTACTAGCTTGCATTTCTTAATTATTTATTAAACAGTTTGTAATAATATCTTCCAAAGACTAGAACTTTATATTACACTTTTAAAAGAGCTCCATAGGCACAATAACTTAAGAGTAGAAACATATAAAATGTATGTTATAACAAAAAACCTCAGTTTCAATCAATATACAAAAATTCATACCAATTTAAAATATTCGAGACTTGTTTTCAAATTTAAAAGTAAATTCAATAGTATTTTATCTTATAATTCTTATATCACCCTTCTTATTTTCAGAAAAAGATACCTGAACCTAATCTTTTTGGTTATCTTTTTCCTTGAGTGTGATCAATAATAACTTGTAACCAACCTCTCTGATGACAACAAATATTCATACCCTACTAAACAACAAAAAACTATCCACCTACCCCCTCTTAGAAATGTGGGCATCATGTTCTTAAAATTGATTCCTTCTGTTTTGGGGTGATGACATCTTTAGAAAAGGGGACCATAAGAAAATTGTTATAATGGTTAAGTCCTGGGAGACTTAGCCATCTGTGTCATTTGTCTTCCAGTCTCTGTGTGATGTGAAATCACAGGGTTTAGCTGAAATCCTGGCTGGAGTAGCATGTGAGGCTGAACAACCTTGGCTAGTCACTTTAAAGCTGTCCTAAATGCAAATTTTTGAGAAGACAACATTAGAGGCATTCTATAAGGCATATAGGCAACTTGTTTGTCCTCATTGGTGTCTGATTATTTTGTTCTGAGAACACACAAAATACTGAGAATTCAGGAAACAAGATTTATCATGTCTCATCTTGTCTCAGAGCTGTTCCCATGTAGAGATATCAGCGTGTATTTCACCTGCCTTGTGATTTTTCTTGATTTTTTTCTTTCTTTATATCAATAGCCAAGATTTTCAAGATCTCTGGTTTAATATAATCTTATTTATTTTGAAGAAATTCATAACTTTTTGTTTTTTGTTTCCTGTGGAAACAAAGGCAAAGTCTCTCAATGCAACACATTTTCTTCCACTCTGAAGTTAAGACGTCCTTAAAATATATAGGCTGGTTTAATTTAGCAGTGTTTTTCACAATCCAGTGTCTGTCAGCAGCTTTTGGTTATTTTGTTCATCAGGATTTAAAAATTTTAAATTTAATAAAGCACTATATAGGGTTCAGATGCCACATGTAATGGTATTTTCTATCCTTACAAGCTTGATCTTTTTATACCACTTTACTCTTTCTTTAAAGACTTCACTTTAGGGTTGAGAATTTAGTTCAGTGGTACAGCACTTGCTTTGTAAGCACAAGGTCCTGGGTTTGGTCCTCAGAACTGGAAAAAATAAAGACTTTATTATTATTTTCAAACTTTTCATTTTTCTTTTTTGCACCTAAACACATTTTTAAGCTTATTGTACCTGTTCAGAGGTTTTCTCCCTCTGGACCTGGCTTCCTGCATACTTTGACTCTGGGAAAATGTTGCAAAAATTATGTTGTAAAAGTCCTTCTATGCGTCTATAGTCTCCTTCTGTTCCTTGCTTAGCACATGGGACTGACAGCTGGCTCTGTCCCTCTTGTGTTAGTGACAGCTGAGCTTCACAGTGAGCTTATCTTCTGCTGCTCTGAGAAGTTACTTGGCTCCCACCAGCTGCCTACAGACCCCACACAAGTGTTTAGCTGCCCTCTTAAAGGAGCTGCACCCCTGTATGCCACGAGGACCAGGATTGCCCAGGAGACTGAGGTTGCTGGGAAGCTCTATTGGTTCTTTGTTTGGAACTTTCTCAGACCCTATGCTTGGATTTTGTGCCTCCATGTTGAATATCAAATGTAGTTGGATTTTTTTTTTTTAAATTGCCAGCTCTCGAGACTTTTTTATTTTATTAATTATGAAACCTTTGTCTTAGCTTAGGCTTGGTCAACTAGCTCTTAAAACTTAAATTAACTGTCTAAGTTAATATATGTTCTGCTATGTGGCTCATTACCTCTTCTTATTACTGTATGTGTGATTCCATGTCTGGCTGGAGAATCTTCCTATGTCTTAAATTTTTTTTTCCAGAGATGCTATTTCTGCCCAGAAGTCCTGCCTATCCTCTCTTGCCTAGCTATTATCCATTCAGCTTTTTATTAAGCCTGTCAGAAGGTTCCTTAGGCAGATGAGGTTAAACAGATCCATCTTTACACAGTATACAACAACTAGAGGTTGCTGCTACAAGGACAGTTGTGTCAAATCATATGGGATAAGTAACTCATAATTTAGGACCACAAAAGAAATTCCATTCGGTCACCAGTCATGAACCGTAAGAAAAAGGGTTCCACCAATGACCAGACAGCATCCTCACTATTAACTGGATTGCATTTCCTGAGCCTGTAGAATATTTATTCTGAATGACAATGTATTACCAATATGTAGTTGAGATGAAAATTAAGAACTTATATGTATGTGCGCATAGCAATTTAATATAAACACTTAAAGAAATGGCCTGTAAAATTTATATCAGCTTAAGGAAATAAATAATTAAGTTAAAGTCAGACAAGCAAATATAAGGACAATTAAGATCACACAAAGCTCAGAGAAAGCACTTGATATGAGCTCCACCCTAAAGGGGGGGAAGCAACAGTAATAAAGTATGCAGGAAACAAGTATGTGAGAAAAATATCATTTTTATGATAATTTTCTATTTAAAAGTTTTTTTTTACATACTAACCACTGTTCCTCCTCCATCCCCCTTTCCAGTTACCACCCAGCTTTCCCCTACCCCCTCCCTCATACATTCCTTAGAGTAGGTAAGAACTTCCAGGGACAGTCAATACAGTCTGGCATATCAAGACCCTCCACCAGTATCAAGGCTGAGCAAGGTATTGTTGTATATGGAATGGGCTCCAAAAGCCACTTCATGCTCTACGGATACGTTTTTGTCCCAAGGACAGGGGTTGCTCAAACTACCCAAGCCAAACAACTGTCATCCACATTCAAAGGGCCTAGTTTGGTCCCAAGCACATTTCTCAGCTGTCAGTCCACAGTCAGTGGGTCAGCTGTCTCTCTGGGATTTCCTCATTATGATCTTGGGCCCTCTTCTCATATAATCTACCCTCCCCCAACCCCCAGCTGGATTAGAAGCTGAACTCAGTGCTTAGCTGTGGATATTGGCATCTTCTTCCATCAGTTTCCAGGATGAAGGTTCTATAATGACAATTAAGGTGGCCATCTATTTGATTACAAGGGAAGGGCGGTTTAGGCACCCTTTCCACTATTGCTTGAAGCCTTAGCTGAGGTCAAGCTTGTTTATTCTTAGGTATTTTCCTACTACCACATTTCTCCCTAATCCTCCAATGGCTCCCTCTATCAAGAAAATCTATTCTGTTGTTCTCCCTCTCTGACCTTCCCCAACTCCATCATCCCATTCCCTCATGTTTCCTTCCTACTTCCTCGTACCCCATCCCCCTCCATGGTTCTAATTTACTCAGAAAATCTTATATATTTTCCCTTCTTAGGGGCATCCATAAATGTTCTTCTTAGGGTCCTCCTTGTTACTTAACTGCTCACAGTTAGTGGATTGTAGCCTGGTTATTTTTTGTTTTATATCTAAAATATACTTATGAGTGAGTACATACCATTCCTTTCCTGAGATGGTGTTGGGCATCAAGGACACTCCACAAAGAATTTGTCTTCCTTAGCGGACAATGTCCTATTGGGCAAAAAACTGCCCTTGTCTCACAGCTGTTAATAGTATGCTGTCCATTCCAGATGGGCAAGATAAAAGATAAAATCTGCTAAAATTTGTCAAGAAAAGAGAAAAGTTTCTCAAAACACCCTGGTTCCAAAGAGATCTATCAGATATCCTAAGCCTGTAGCCAAAAAACATAGATACTCCAATTTTGCAAAAAAGCTATGTGACTGTGCAGGCAGCTGACTCTTGCTGTCCTCTCTTAAATTTTAGAAGCCACTCTCTTGTGCTTCCTGCTTATTCAGGTCATATATTTTCCTTCTCAAGTCTTTGATTTGGCTAAAGACTGGATAGCTAAAGTTACTACCATCTCATATTTTAGCTAAGAACATTCAAATATTAGATTCATACTTTCAAGATAAATATTTTAAAAATATCTATATATTGCCACTTACCAATACTCTAGACATTTAAGATATACCTATGTTTGGTGTTTGTTAGTTGTAGTTTGACCTTGTTTATGTTTTGCCTTTCCCTCTCCTAGACATTACTTATAATTATTCCTATTATATATAGTCTTATACTTAAGTTTAAAACTTTCATAGCTAGCTGAAAGGGGAGAAGTGGTAGGATTCAGGCCTAATTGAGGGAGACCTACAGACATAGCTTTGGGGTCTCGAAGACCATGGGTGGGTGTGGCCAGTCCCTTTTGAAGATCTGGTTGCACACTGCCTGACTGCCCTGTTTGTTCCTACACTCTCAGAGAGAAAACTGCTACTGCTGTCATCTAAAAATTTAAACTCTCCAAATGTTTCCCTAAAGTAGAATCTTATATCAGTGTTTATATAATGCCTTAATAAATATTAATCTTTTTATATAATCAATTGCCAGTAGATAATTCATACAATAGAGACTCTCAAGAATGATAGCAGAATGCAGAAATAAGAAAGGATCTTTGTGGAGAAACAGAAAATGGACAAACAACTAAAAGCTGCCCCTGGTATTTTTTTCTCTGTTCTGATTACTCAGGGAATATCTGAGACCTGTGCAAGGTGACTGTAAAAGTGATTGCATTAAAACTTCATTCAGTAAGATGGGAAACACAAGTCTCAATGGTTTTCAACAATAATCCAAGTATATTTCTTTTCTACTGATATGAGGTGAGATTTGAAGAAATGCTTTTGTAGCCATTGAGTTTATTATTAACAACTTATAGCACATCGCTTATAGCTCAAAATAATGCTTCAGGGATAATTTACATGTAATTATGGCATATATTGATAGAAGTTGAAGTAATTGCCAATATCATTTGAATTTCCCTGTTAATTGTGACATAATTACAATATCAAGACTAAGTCTTTGACTGAGAATTGTTGTTTATTCTTCTTTTGCACCCTTGGTCAATGTTTTGTCTCACCATTGTTTGAACTTTACTTCATTAGGTCATGATAATAAGTAGGAATACCAAGGTGTATATTAATTGCACAATTTTTCAGGTGCTTTGATGATGATTCCAGTACATGCAAAACAAAATACCTTGTATAATTGTTGTTTGTTGAAAATGCATGTTAATTCTACATCCCAAAGCATATGTTAAATGCTACCATTCCCGTCCATTAAGTCCTCCATTCCATTGAATGATAGGCATCTGTTGTATGAAGTTTCTGACCCAGACTTTCTGGTTTAGCCTCATGGTCCAGACCCACAGAAACACAGTCCTATAGTCCCACTGAAACACACAGATGCTTATATTAATTGTACACTGATTGACCTGGGGCCCAGGCATATAACTTTCTAGCTCTTCCCCTTAAACTAACTAACCCATGATTCTTATCCCATTCAGCCGCGCAGCTCGGTAACTTTTCTCAGAGCAGCAGCATAGGTGTCCTCTGCATCTGCTTCTCTGGTGTATCTGTGGCATCTCTGTGGCATTTCTGCTCTGTTCTTCCTGTTCTCAGAGTTTTTTTAGTCTGGTAGCCCTGCCCACACTTCCTGTCTGCTTTTGGCCAATCAGCATTTTTATTAAACCAGTAGGCGGGACAATTATTTATAATGTAACAACATAATCCCACTACATTTCCCCTTTTCATCTTTAGCCATTTTCCTTGGGGAGCTTAGCCCTTATTTATCAAAATAACGTTACTGTTCTGTTGAAATGGCGACAAATATACATGAGCCCATCTCCAGTCTTTTCAGTGTTTTGAAGCTAAGGAGGAAAATTAAGGAAAAGTTTTAAGATCACTTCAGAATTCAAAAAAAGCTTGCAAGTAATATATGCCGTAGATCATCTTGATAGAAAAATTTTACATGCATTGAATCGACACTCAGTAAAATTGTTGTTTTATTTCTACAAGGAATGATGTAAATTTTACCCTCTTTTGGTGAACATAGGCTAGTGTGGAGCCTTTTTTTGAAAAATAGAAGTGTCCTGACTAATCTGTTATGCTGGCAACAGATCTAAGAACTGTAGGGTTTAAATTGTGACGATTTTAGAAATTGAAGACAAGAAAAGACAGACTTCCCTCTTCTATTCTCACTAAGATAAATGTGTCACTCAGATAAAACTGCAAAGAAATTTAATTTAGATTTTAACTTTTTGATATATAATTTACAAAGGGAATGTGTTTGGTTTTAAAAATAACTCTTCAAACTTCAAACAACAGGATATTTTTAAAAATCTCAAATGGAAAAACAACATTTGAGAATATTCTGACAATGAGCTCTGTTCTGGAAAAAATATGTAAACAAACTTTGTTCTCAGATTTTCTTAATAAAACTCTTACAGGTGCCTCTGACATGAATTATTTTGCATATCATATGCTGACGATGGTATTAAGTAATTTTTAATAACTTATATTTTCTTTGGCTCATTATTATTAAGTGTTTTTTTCATACTAGATATTTTTATATTTCTGGTGACTGACTGACATGCAAGCATGTTCCTAGGTATTGTGACAGCAAATGTCCTTTGCTGTATAGAGAATACTTAAGGCTACTGAATTGTGGAAAAAGAAAAGGCTTTAACATAAACTGAGCAAGTTCATGATGACCACATAGAACAAGTTATTAATGAGAACAAATATCTTAGTTAGTGTTTGAATTATAAGAATATATGATGGAGAACAATCTCCTGTCAAGAGGATCATAGAATTTAATTTCCCCAAACTAAAGAAATAAATAATCATGTATATAAAAAAGCCACACAGAGCACAAAAAAGATAAAACCAAAAAAGAAAAAAACTCCCACCGCATATCATAGCCATCAATATAAAATTATAAAATGTTATAAAATATACAACACAAAGAAAGAGCACTAAAAATCTCCAAGTTACCAAAAACATGTCACATATGAAGGAAAAGCCATCTTAATTATAGCTGGCTCCTCAATGGAAAATTTTAAAACCAGAAGAGCCTGGGACAATGCACTCTTAGTCCTTAAAAAACAGACTACCAGTGTAGAGTAATATGCTCCCTCCAAAACTGTCATAGTTGAAGATAAATAAAAACTTTCTATAATATAAACAGACTAGAAATCCCATATCCAACAGACCAAACCTAGAGAAAAACATGAAGCAGTCTTTTGTGCTGAAGAGAGGAATGGGCAAAGCCAAGAGCCTCTGAAAAGAAACGTATCACTGAGAAGACACATATAAACAAAAATCAACAAGGCAATGGCTGTAATCAGATACACCTTTAACAGTAACTTAAGATACTAATGGCCTCAATTCTCCAAAGGGTATGGTCTGACTGAATGGATTAGGAAGCAAAATCCATCTTTCTGTTGTTCACAAGCAACACATTTTGAATATAGGCACTTCCCTAGAGGGAGAAGTTAGACAGAACTACTCCAAGCAAACAAATGCTGCTACCCTAATATCCGACAAACTAGACTTCAAACTAAAGTTAGTCAGACAAGATAAGGGGGGACGCTTCATTCTAATCAATGGAACAATTAACTTATATAACATTATAATTCTAAATATATATGGTGTTCCCAATTTCATAAAGTAGGTGGTTTCAATACCTCTACTTTCACCAAGAAATGTCATTAGGAAAAAAAAAATATAAGCAGAGAAACATCAGAGCAAATTGACATAATACATCTAAAGGACCTAGTAAATATTACAGATTATTTTACACAACATCAAAGAATACACAGAAGCACATCAAGCTCTAACACTCAGCATACCTGGGCTCCTAATGGCCAGGATTTCTTTCCATCTGAGCTGCACTGGGCTGCACAAATACCTACAATATAAACAAAGAAAACAATCCAAAGGGTAAACAAATCGAAAAGTTGAAGAAGATAAGCTTAAAAGACTATCGACCCAATTAGCCAAAAGAAAGAAAAAGTGACATTATCAGGGATTATGAGGAAAACATTATAAAAGAAACCTAAGAATTATATAATATTATAAGGAAATACTTTAAAAATCCATGCTAAATTAAGTCAGAAAATCTAAAAGAAATTTAAAGAATTACAGAATCAAGCAAACTGTCAAAATCAGATTAGGAAGAGATCAATACTGTAAACAGACCCACAGAAAATGAAGAAAAAATTGAAACAATAGTAAAACAAAATGAAACAAAACAAAACATTTTCAACTAAAAATTAGTGCAGGCCCATTTGGATTCACAGCAGAATTCTATCACACTTTCAAAGACGTTTTGTAGCCAATCCTTCTAAATTATTAAAAAAATTGAAACAAAAAGAAAACTCCCAAACATTTTCTTTGATGTCATTATTACACTGATACCAAATCCGGACAAATCCAGATAAAGACACAAGAATAACACAAAAATGCAGGCTAACATTTGTGATGAAATTACATTTAATTTATGCATTTAATGCCTAATTTCTACCAATTTAGCTCTATTGAAGTTACTTGAAAGAAAACTTCAGTCTGAAGAGGTTACCAATACCCAAGAGGACACAAGGAATAAATAATACCAGGACATTAAATAAAAAGATGGGGAAGAGAAAAACACATGTCAAGGACAAAATGACAGAAATTAGCTAATAAATAACAAATCTCAAATTCCCACTGGGATTGGATTAGAAACAGAGATCTATCACTCTGTTACATTCAAGAAACACATCTCACCATCAAGAAGACAGATAAGACAAAGGCATCAAGGAAAAAAGGATGGAAAAAGTTATCTCCAGAAAATAGATCCAAGAAGGAAGCAGGTACAGCTATTTAATATCTGACAAAATAGATTTCAAACAAAAATTGATCAGAAGAGTTCTTTGATTAGTTTGTAGGAAGGGCATTATAAGTAAGTAGGAAAGGACACTGAATACTCATTAAGGAAAAACTCACCAGAAGTATATTACAATTCCAATAATTTATTCACCAAACACAAGAGCACTCAAGCTCATAAGTGCATATATTATAGCAAAAATTACATATTGACTCCAATACAGTGATAGCGGATGAATTTAATATCCACCTCCTGCCAATGAGTTGATCCTTTAGACCTAAACTAAACAGAGAAATTTAAGAATCAAAAAGCATCATAAACAAAATGGACCAAATCGAAATCTTCAGGACATTCAACCTAAATAATAATGAATATGCACTATTTATAGCAGTCCATGATACCATCTCCAAACTTGACCATGCATGGAGCACAAAGCAAGTCTCAGCAAATAGAAGAAAATTTAAATAGCATCCTGCATACTCTCTTATTATCATGGCTTAAATCTGGTTATCAAAGAGAGAAATGGCAGAAAGCTTACAAACTCAAAGAAACTGAGCAACTCGCTACTGAATGAAAAATGGGTCAAACCAGAAATCAAGAAAAAAATTTAAAAAACTATTTTAGATTGAATTAAAATAAAAATACAACATATCTTAACCTATGTGGCATAATTAAGGGATAGCTAAAAGTTAAGTTCATAGCACTGAGCATCTACATAATTATTTAATAATTCTTCTTTACTAAGATTTTATAACTTTGAAATCAAAATTTTTCTATGAAAAATTTAGTGAGCTTTTACTTAATCAAACGTCTTATTTTTAAAATTTAGAAACTATCACATATTAACTTTATATAGAAAACTCAGAATCTCTTCATATGTTAAAATATAACTGAATATTATATATATATGTTTCCAAATGATTTGTCACTGTCTTCTTCCCTACATTTAAAGGTATACTCTTCTTTAATAAAAGCTTTATGTCAGAAATAAATCCTTCTTGTCAATAATAGAAAAAGTCAGAACTGCCTAGAAACTGTTTTTAGATTGTGATGCATATTGGAGGACTAATTGGTTACACATTGAATGTTCTTGCCCAGGGAAATTAAGAAGAAAGTGAGCTCATTATGATGGGAATTTCTTATGTCTTATGTCAGCCATTTGGCCTTTGGACATAATGACTTCAGCATTTTCCTTGCTAAATGCATTTCCCTTACAGCCTATACACATATTCCATTTACAGTCTTTTTACCCTGAAAGATTGGCTGAAAACTGTTTCAGACTTGTGCAGTTGGCAGCCACCCAACTATCTAAGACTGTAATGGAGCGATATATGAATAAACCAAATATTCTGTATTTCAGATTCAAACCCATATTGGATCTCAAGCCAAGGATTTTAATCTATAATTTTAAATGCTTTCATTATTTTTCCCTTTTATATACTCATTGGGAGTTAGTTTTTTAAAAATGCATGCATGTGTGTGTGTGTGTGTGTGTGTGTGTGTGTGTGTGTGTGTGTGTTTAGATAAGAATAAAACATGTAGAAATGGTAAACTTCCTCCCAGCATTTGGGTCCCAGGGTGAAAGTCAGTTTTCCAGGCTTACTAAAAAGTGATTTTAAACTCTGGCCCACCTTACTGATCCTGGAAATTAACTTTTTGAATTTTGAGAATTGTGAATTAGTATATAGTTTTGCCAATTTAAAATATATGCTAGTTTTATGGTAACACATAATGGCATATAGAGAAATTGGTCACATCTTAAAGCGTATCCTTTTCTTTAACCACATTTAAATTTTTTAAATTTATGTTTTATTCATTTATCACACCAACCACAGTTTCCCCTCCCTTCATTCTTTTTGCTCTCCTCTCACCTCCCCCAATCCAACCTCACCACTCCTCAGAAAGAGTAAGGCCTCCCATGGGGAGTCAACAAGGCTTGACATGTTCAGTTGAGGCAGGACTGCCTATGGCACTGCCAGTGGCACCCAAAACATCAGACTAAGAACTGTTGTCCACATATAGGTCCTAGTTCAATCTCATGCAGACTTCCCATCTGTCTGTCTAGTGTTTGTTCGCTCTAACAAGTTTGATCATCTGTCTCTGTGGGTTTCTCCATCATAACCTTGACTCCCTTTGCTCCTGTAATTCCTTTTCCCTCTCTTTGACTGAATTTCTGTAGCATGGCCTGGTGCTTAGATGTAAGTCCCTGCATCTGCTTCCATCAGTTACTTTAAGAATATATGGATGATTACAATTGAAGTGAACTATCTGTCTATTGTAACATGAAAAATATTCTTCATTCCAATAAGAGAATTATCCAACAAGGATCAAATCATGTGTCAAACATGGTAAATGAGTTATTTAAAATACATTCTAATTCTTAACATTGGAAGGTCTTCTATGCCTCATTGCCTTACAATTATTTTGAATTGAGAAGTGATCTTGGTGTGTGTGTGTGTGTGTGTGTGTGTGTGTGTGTGTGTGTGTGTGTGTGTGTGTGTGTGTGTGCTTCATTTGAAGAATCCACAGAGTTAGGTAACTCCCATGGAACCAAGGGTAAGGATAGGATCTTCCAAAGAAGGAGATATAGAATATGGTGTTAATAAAAGATAAAGAGGAATATGTAATAGAAGGTTTAAATGAGGAGGAATATGGGAGAACAGAATAAATAAGAAATATAAGGACACATAGCCATCAATAAACACTTTTGAAAAGCCATAAGGAAACATACTACTCTAGAAGCTTCCTAAAATCCATAAGATGAATTTATATGCACTCATCATATAATGGACAGGACAATGCCCCAATCAGATATTATATGTTACTAAGTAAAACTCACAACACCAGAAATAGGTTATATCTTGTTGAGTCATTGGCCAAAAGGGTCCAATAGACATTTCTTCCCAACATTACAGGCTATTTCCAATGTCATTGGTTATACTCCACAACCTGATATATCTTATTGCTAGAGACTCAACTAACTTATTTCCTCAAAATTGGATATATTAAACTGTGGCCTAACTAGAGGCATTAGCACTCCTAACTAGTTTTTATAGTACCAGAAGATATTACACTCAAAGACAGAGGAGAAAATTAATCACCAATCTTACTCATTTACAAACCCTGCAACCTGCAATAGCAATCGGCCTGCAATATATATGGTGCCATAGTGAAACTCCATGAGAGTAAATGTGAGATGACTCAGCCCTAACAGACCTGAGGGCTGTAACATGAAGTTTCTGGCCTGTCCAGCTGGTCGTCCAAACCTACAGAGCTGCAGTCCCTGACCACCTAGCCCCAAATAATCACACAAAGTCTTATATTAATTTCTAGCTAGCATCTTCATCTTTATTCAAGCCATTTCAATTCATCTGTCCTGCCCATGGCTCGCCTGTGTTACCTTACATGTTACTTCTTGTGTGACTAGCTGGATCTCTCTTGACGCCACCCTCCTTCTCCTATCTATGCTTCAATTTCTCTGCCTAATTCTATGGTACCCACTATGGGCCAAAACAATTTCTTTATTAAAGATTTATCCTATATCACTTCCCCTTTTCTGTCTAATCAGAAAGGAAGGTTTCAAATTCAACATAGCAAAATTACATATAACAAAACACTATCAGGCAAGATTTATAGACAATATCTAGTCTTTTGTATTTAACGAAATTAAAGAAAATATTATATCATCTACTTTATCCTTGTGAGTCTAAAGTTTCATATCTAATATACCTTAAAAATAACTAAGGAAAACTAAACCTATAACCATCAACTACGTCAAAGACCACAGGAAAACATATTTCCTGAGTAAACAGGAAGTGCAAGCAACTTCCAAAATCTAGAAATGACAGAGATGACATCTATCTGTTTCGACAGTTAGCCAAAGTTCCTTTGTAACATTGGGATATCCATATTTTGCCTGCAGGCCCAGAGCCTCTGGCATACCTTTCAGTGAAGCAGGAAATCTGAAGGACTGCTATGCCCATTCTGGCATGGATTGTCAGTCTCTTTTCCTGTGTCCTGAAGATGGTCTGGCAGTTTTCTCTGCAAACAGGAACTTGAAGGACCATCTTAGGTTGTCCTACCACAGTTCAAAGGTGACTTTCCTATGGAACTGCATGTCTAGTTTATACATCATACTGTCAAGCAGTCGATCCAAGAACAGTTTCTTGTCCAGTGGCTAACCTAAACATTGCCACAAATAAAGTAAACTCTACATCAAGTTTCTTTGATGCCCAATATTCTCTTGAAGTAGATTGGTGCTGCCAGGAGCAAACCTGTCTCACTGTCCAAAAAGTCTAAGTTCTTAGAGTATTTTAAGTGCCATATTCTGTAGGTCTTTGAGGTGTTTGAAGATTACCTATCTAATTGAAATATATCTTCATACAAAATCTAACTAACATGACCATATCTTCTTACAGGTTGTTGTAAGCCACCATGTGGTTGCTGGGAATTGAACTTGGGACCTCTAGAAGGAGATTCAGTGTTCTTAACTAATGAGCCATCTCTCCAGACTCACATTGGGTGCTAGATACTGCAAAATATACACTAGCAATATATCATATAAAGGATTAATATTTATTAAGGGGTTATATAAACACTCACTGATACAAATTGAACCTTAAGACAATTTTGGGGGATGGAAATGTCCTTCAATGGATGGTTTGATGCACTCCCCGACAAGGCAGGAACAAACAGGAAGGAAGGAAGATCAGTATCCTGGCATGTCAATGGGGTCTGGCCATGCCCTATTCAGGTACTCCAGAGACACCCCCAAGCTTTGCCAAATAATACCTAAATCCCATTACAGAGGGCCATCTGGCACAAACTGGTAATGAGAACATGTACACAACATATTTCTTGAACGATAACCTGAGTTAGCCTGTGGGCCTTAACAATAGAGTCTGAGTGGTGGTTTGAGACAACCTAGACTAATGATTGGAAGCTACATCATATCAACAGATATCTAGGCAACAGGCCACTCCAGGGACAGGGTGGAGGGTCTCAAAGGCTTTCCCTTCTGGAATAAATTGAGATTGTTTGCAGTCTGACTCCTGGTACCTCTGTTGTTGGTGCTGTGCCTTCTTACCCCTCAAGGAAGATGTTAGGATCCAGCACCAAGTGACCAATCACTTTTTTCTCATTGTATATAAACATCACTCCACTAGATAGAACTCACACCTCACACTGTTTATGAGGCCAAAAATCAGAGACTAGATAGGTCATGGGCATAGTAGGAAACCTAAAAAGTTTAATACTCTAACTAGTTTAATACCCCAGTTAGGGTATTAAACCAGGCTTAGAATATAAGAACCTTTTATATTTAACCACATAAAAACTAAAACAAGGGAAAATTTTATAACTACTGAAGGCCCAACGATCCTGGCAGAAACACTTGTCAAGTTATTCTTGCTTATTGGACTGCACATTATTTCTCACAGTCAGGTTGTGGAATCTAATATACTAATAGTGAGAAAAGCTACAATTTAAGTACAGAATTTTTTTTTGTAGTAAAAGAAATGCTTTAAGTTGTTTTCGTTGGTTTCATGTGACCTCCATAAGATGGATATCAACATTATCTGGCACAGTGAGAGCACTCAGTAATTGCTGGCTTCCACTTCATATATGCACTTCTGTATACTGAGCTGTTCACCCAGGTCAAGAATCATTTTTTAAAAGTGCATCTGCAGCTTTGAACTTCCACCTCGGATTCACAGAAAAGGTAATTAGAATATAACTGAAGAACATTTATTTCCCCCAAATGATATATTTCTTAAGTTTAGAGAAAACCGGTGCTTTTGTATCTAAGACATTATGTTATAAAATCTGTCATTTAGTGGTTCTAGTAAAGTGATTATTATGTGAGCATTATATTCTAGGGAGTGGTAATGAATTTAAGTGCTTATAGAAACTGCAGTAATAAAGGAGCCATGTGTAGTCAGAGCTGTGAAAGTAGTTATAAAATTCACCTACATCTCCAGGAGCATTGCTTTCCTGCCTCATCATCATGGATTATAGTTAAGGCCAAATTTTGAAGCCACCAAGTCTTCACCTTCATAGGTAGCTCAGCAGTGTATAATCTCAGTCATATTATGCTTTTTCAAATGATGCATTAAACTCATTCACTGTATTAAATTTTGGTCTTAGTAGCAAGGCACTTCATATTTAAATTAAATATTAATCTCACTAATATTTAGATTTCTTGGAAAAACATCCATTTAGGATTGGCTTCTTTTGTTTTTACCTTGATATGCACATTTTAACTGTTTTGTACACTTGTGTATGAAGTGGGCTATGTAATTGGATTAAGTTTAGAATTTGCTGGAATAGGAGGCAAGACTTTTAGACTGTTTTTTTTTTAATGCTCATCAAATGATTCTTCAGAATTCAGCTGTTACAATTTTCCTCCAAGTCATACAGAAGTTACTTCCTTAACTTATTGTGAATTTAGAGCATTGCTAGATGATGGCTTCTTTTGGTGCTTCTGAAGGCTGTTTTAAAGTAGGTGGTGTACTAGTTAAAGAAAGATAATTTCTATGGTAGTTCTATGCCTTTAGCTTTCTAATCATTCAAACAAACATTAGGGTGTGTTTTTCATATCTATGTTTTTATATTTAAACAAATTAAAAATTTTGCCTTCTCCATTTGTTATAATCTCCCCCACACATTGTCTTGCCATGTGTCAGTTTCTAGATTGTCCTCATCTCTGAAGAATGTAGCATCAGCGGCTCATTTCTTTAGTGCTTAGTCATCTCTGAAGAATGTAGCATCAGTGGCTCATTTCTTTACTCTGCTTCTCATGTCCACTTTCCATGGCTGGTTATAGAAACTTTTCTATACGTTGGCTCTCCAAACGTCTCATGACTGTCAAAATTTAATGATTATTGGTAGTCTACTGAGTTCACCTCATATTTCAAGGCCTGAATATGAAATTTCATATTCCGTTTTTTTACCATTTTAATAAAAAAGTAGGTTGAAAGATCTTCAACAATGACACAATTCTTTCATTTGTCATGAAAGAAAGATTAAAAACTAATGCCATTACAATTATTTTTTGGGGGGAAATGTATAGAATCTAAGAGTATTCCAATATGCTGTACTGTCAATAGATATTTTCTAAGCAAAAATGACAGTTGATTTAGCAAATTGGAATGGTCATGAAATTGGAAGGAGAGAAAGAAATTTTCATTTGGAAATTGATAGTAAGGAGATGGCAGTCATTTCCCATTGTTACTAGAGCCAATAACAACAACTTCGACACCTTCGAGCAACAGAATACTAATATTTTCTATTTGAGGGAGGGGCCACAAGTCAAAAAGGGTTTTATTGGACTGGAACTGCCCTATCCATAGGGCTATATTTATTCTAAAGACCCTGAAAGAGGACAGTTCTATTTCTTTCATGTTTATGGATTCCCCTGGCGTCCTGACTCCCTTGACTTGTCCTGTCCATTTTAATGCAGCAATGGCTGCTCAAATTTTTCTCTTGTCACTCTGACTCTACTTTTATATGAAGTAGTTTGGAATACCAGGGACCAGATCTGCAGCCAAGGCAGGAAGGTCCGGGAGCGGTCCCCTATACCTTCAGTCTCAGTTCTAGAAATGTTGAATGAGAAAGTAAAATATCTGGGCAGAGAGAGAAAAAGGAGGAGTTCAGCTTCTCTTGCTACTTTCCCAGTGGGCTGAGGAGGGGGTGATTGGAGTCAAAAGAGTTGTAAAGATTGGCAAAGGAGTTATATAGGTGAGAGGTGTTTGTGATTTGTTTGTCCGTCTCTGATATCTTAGCTTTTTTCTCATATTTGGTTCTGGGTTTTTATTGTAATACTAAAAGTTTGTGCAATATCTCATTTTGTTCCCAATGTTGGGCACATATATCCACATAAAGCCTAAAAAAGGGTTCTAAATTACAAAAAGAAAACCCAAACCAGCTTCCTAGTTTTGTCTTTCAAGTGGGATATGGTATAAAATGACATGCAGGCTGAAGCTGCACATAGTGGGTTCCTGCAGTCTCACAAGAACCTTAGTATAAGCATAAAGTTTCCCATACATATAGACAAAAAAAAAAAAAAAAAAAAATCAAGCATGGCTTCTTGGTAGTACTATTTTCTAAGGTGGCCAGCAGGGGTATGGCTCCTTTAAGAGATACTTTCTAACTCAGAGTTAATGGCAAAACCTTAAAATATACCCTACTGCCTTAAATGGTGTTCATGGGCAGTTGTGCTTTATTTGGTGGCAGTATAGACCCTAAAATTCCCCAAAATTGAGGTGCTAAACATGCTTTCTGCCAATACTTCTGCCATGAAACTAAGCTCCAAGAGTCCAAGAAGTAGGTAGAGCCAGGCACCATAGCCAAGCCTTCAATCCTAGCCATGCTTTAACAGATTAAAGGTGTGGTCAACAAAAGAGATATACAATGAAGACAAATTCATACAAAAAACCCTCTAAACAGTTTACAATTTGTTAAAAACAATACATAGACTTAAAAAAATCCTTAAAAATAAAAATAAACCATATGAAAATAAAAATTACACAAAAGACAAAAGTCTAGATACTGTATATTATGGGTTTGTTTTTGAGTTTTTAAACTACTGAAATAAGAGTAACATATGCCAAAAGATATTTGGATTTAAATGTTGCTAGATTAATCCAACTTATACATTTTATACATACCTTGACTTCAAAATTAAAGTAAAAAGATGTGTTACTTTAAAAAAGAGGTTTAACATTATTTCCCCACAAAAATAAGAGGCTGTAGCTTTATTTCTTGTTAAAAAAATAAAGTCTGATTTAAAAAAGACCCCTTAAAATCTTCATTAAAAATAGACAGCCCAAATGATACATTTCAGAATACTTCTGTTCTGAACTAGGCAGCCAAATGCATAAAAGATTTGTATATTAATGTGGATATACAATATTGTATATGGCAAATTACTCTGAAGAATTGGCACTTAGCACCACCAGGCTTTCAGTGTCATAACAAGTAATAGTTCATAAGTATTTATGAAATTGAATAGATGGGCATTAACTAGTATAGCTTTGTGAGGTCATGATTATTAACAAGATTTGATACCTAAACTAATTATTGTTATTTCACAAAATATAACAAGATAAATGGTTGTTGTCTGGAAGAAGCAGTTAGAGAATCAATCTGTTAAATTGCCTAATTTTCCAATTGTCAATTGTTAAATTACCTAATATATCCTCTCAGTGGTATTTTGTTTTCCTCAAAGATGCAAATAAGCAGCAGAACTCTTCTATCTCAGAGATCATGGGATAAAGCTCTCTCTCAACAATGCCTCTGCATGGATTCTGACTGGCTTTAAATCACCATTAAGCATTTAAAAAGCAAACTGTTTTATTTGTGGACATTTATTGTGCCAGGGCATCTTAATTGCCAGATAAAATTCTTGCTCTCTCACTTTTCTGTCTGTGGTAACCTTGAACTTGATTACTTGTGTTAACAAAAATCGAAGTACTTGGTTGTTTAACAGAAACTCAGCATGAAGTCTACCAGTTCATTTTCAATACCTGAAAACTCAAAAAGCATATGGAGAAATAAAGCCAGTTATCTACCATTCAAATTACAGCCTAATGATGGTAATTTGTTTTTACACTTTTATAATTTCATACATGTATGATGTATATTCTTATCATAACCCATTTCCCTCATTGCCTTAGTTCTTCCTTTTCCCTACATGTACTCTGCCTATATTCATAATTTTGTTGTCCTTTTTTCCTTAACTGTTTGTTTTGTTTTGTTTTGTTTTGTTTTGTTTTGTCGAGACTGACTAGGATTAACCAGGATCATTTATGTGACCACTGGTTTGCAGGAGTCCACTTAGCTGCTATTCAATTGAAGACAATGACTGCCTTTCTCCCAGAATTTACCAATAGCTAACAGTTTAGAAAGCTGTGGAATGTCTGTGTAAGCTCCTTCCCAATTCATGATAGGCTGTTGTTAAAATCATTCATACATAGTCCTCTGATAGTCAGCCACACATGTTATGAGGTCATAACTCAGTTGGTCATGTCCAGAAAACTTTTAACACACCTTCTTCCTATTTTCCATTTCTTGGATCCTACATTCTTTCCATACCCTCTTCCATATTAATCCTCGCGGCTTAGTGGGTGGTATTGTTTCTTATTTTGTTGCTGAGCTGACAACTGTCATTTATTCTTGATACCAAGAGGAATGATGTTGCTTTGCAGTCTCTGCCAATCATTACAAAATAGATTTTTCTGATTAATGCTGAGAGTAGCGTTTTTCTGTGGATAGAAACAAATACTTAGAAGACAGATTCCTGACATTTTAGATAAACAAGGGCACCAACATAACTCCCAGAGCCTAAAACCTAATAATACATCAATAGGTCTTTAACCAGGTTTATAATACTATGTATTTCCTTTAGTGAGACTGACCTCAAATGCAACTATGAAGGAGTCGACTATTTCTATAACATATGTGCCACTATTATACAGAGAATGTCTTAACTTGACTGTAAATAGTAGGGTTTCCATCTGCGTAAGACAATTGATGTCTTTTCTCTCTTAGCAGATTTCATAGAACCATCTGACCCTGTGCATGGTAACCAGCAGGAAGGAAACTTTAGCTTGATTATAACTTGGCTTCCCTACACCTTACAACTGAAGTGTGTACAGTCTTTAGAAAGTGGAGCTTATCAAATACCTCTGGTGAACAACTAAGTAGGAGGATCCTGTATCAGCCTAGGAGTTTTGCTGCCCTCCTCCCATAAGAAGACATGTCATATCTGGCCCTGTGGTATTTGTTTAATAACACTTTTAGACTAGCATTGTCCAGACCTCTAGAATAATTCTTTTCAAGATCCCTTTGCATTTTTTAACTTGTATTTTTACATTTGGTTACAATGAAATTAATTTTTATATAGTTTATTCATATATTACATTGTATTTATACAATTATCTCTCAATGGCTATCTAGATTAATTATATTTCGTAGGTATTGTGAATAGAACCACAATAAAGATTGATGAACAAGGATCTTTGAAGTAGAATAGAGGGTCATTTGGGTATATAACCAGGTGTTATAGCTGGGTCAAATGGTAGGTCTAGTTTTAGATTTTTGAGGAATCTCCACACAGTCTCTACTGGCTGAATCAGTTTGATAAATAATTTCTTGGTGATAGCCATTCTGACTGAAATGAGATGGAATCTCAGTGAAGATTTTATTTGCATTTCTCTGAAGGTTAATGACATTAAACACTAACTATCCATTTCTATTTGGGGGGGGGATTCTCTGTTAGGATCAAAGTCCTAGTGTTTCAGTGGGCTGTTTTCTTGATTTTAGTTTTATGTGTTCTTTGTACTAAATAGTACTCCCCTGTTAGAGTATAGCCAAGTGTTTCTTCAATTCTGTGGGCTGCCTCTTCACTCTACTAATTCTTTGCTGTACAGAAGAATTTACATTTAATGATATCTGATCTGTCCATTGTTACTCTTCTTCCAGGCTTCCAGAGTCAAATTCAGAATATCTCTGCTTATGCCTCTGTGTTGAAATATACTCCATACTTCTGCCTTTAGTAATTTCAAAGAATCTAGTGTTATACTGAGGTCTCTGGTCAGTTTGGAATTGATTTTCATATATGGAGAGATTAAAGTCTAGCTTCATTCTGCTGTGGGTTGCTGTCTAGGTTCCCTTAGTATAATGATATTGTCTTCTCTACATTGTGTATTTTTGGCATCTTTGTCAAAAAAATCAGATAGCATTAAGTATATGGATTTTATCTGGATCCTTCATTGTGTTCAGTTGTTTTGGATGATCTGTGTTTGTGCCATGCTGTTTTTTACTATGTATTTGTAGTGTGACTTGAAACCAGGCAGGTGATATCACTAGAAACATTCATTTTTGCAGGATACTATGGCTATCCTCAACCTATTATGTTTCCATACACATTTTGAGGTTGTTATTTTCATGTCTATAAAGAATGACCCTCGAATTGGATAGGGACCACATTTAATTTGTAGATTGCTTTGTTAGAATTGATATTTTTGAAGTATTAATTCTTCTGATTTATGAGCATCAGAGGTCTTCCTATGTCCTAGTGTCTTATGCAATTTCTTCAGTCTTTTAAAGTTTGAATTATAGAAATCTTTTTCTTTTTTAGAGATATATCTTTATATGTACATTGTCTATTAGGTTCTTTCCTGATTTTCTTTCTTAGTCTGTTTGTCATTTGTATTCAGGAAAGCTATTGATTTTGTGTGATAATATCATGTATTGTCACTATAAGGTATTTTTGGCCAAATCTTTATATACTGAACAAATCATCTAAAAGAAGGATATTTTGACATCTTATTTTCCTCTTTGTATTCCTTTTATTCCTGTCGATAGTCTTATTGATCTAGCTGAGATTTCAAGCTCTATATTGAGCAGGAGTGGCAAAAGTGGATTCCCTTCTTTTACTCCTTATATCCTAGAATACTTTGAGCTTTTCTCTATTTATCCTGATACTGGATATTGATTTGTTATATGTGTAGAGGAGAAAAAACTAATAGTAAAAATGTTTTTAAAAAGGCCATATGGAAACCTACTCTTATAAAATTTTCTTAAAATATAGAAATACACACATATGAGAGGAGGTAGAACAGACTTACCCTGTAATAGGCAACAATGTCTCTACTAGGTAGACACCACAGGGCAGTAAAGCCTAAGGCTAGAATTTGGATTATTTCTTTGATAATAACTCCCACTAGGGAAGCTTCTTCTTTCAGTATATTCACACAGATCCACAACAGAAGACTGAAGACTCATCCCTAAAGAACATCACACACACACACACACACACACACACACACACACACACACACACACAGAGAGAGAGAGAGAGAGAGAGAGAGAGAGAGAGAGAGAGAGAGAGAGAGAGAGAGAGAGAGAGAGAGACTTGTAGACTGTGGGGTTGTGAGAAGATAAATCTCTGCTGCCTGGTGCCACTCTACTTTTTATTGCAACCCAATGGGCACTAAAGCAGAAAATTTCTACATAGGTGTTCAGATCCTCTCCTGCATCAAAAGTCACAGCCTGTGTCCTCAGAAATTTTTGCACACAGTAAATGTTTTCACCAGTCACTATTCTTTCTGGCCTTTTCTTATGTAGTTGGGAGGGTGATGGTGGTAGGGCTTAAAATATTCTAAAATAATCTGTTTTTATTTAAATTCTCACAAGATACTCCTTTGCACATGGGACTGATAAATGCCTACTATTCTTAGTGTTACGGTTTCAGCCAAAACTGTGAGTTAAGGGAAAATTCTCATTTAACATTCTGTTAAATATACATATATTCCTGCAAGTCAGGTTGTGTGCCCATGTATTCATGTAAAATGTGAGAAAGACATGGATAAAATATAACATATAGCTGCTGAACTTATGGAAATGAATAGAAAACCTGCCTCTATCAAAGTAAAATTCATTTAGAACAGGAATGCTGAGGGAATCCTGGCATATTCAGTATCATAACTGGATTGTCTTTTTTTGCATAGCTTAAAGAACAGTGGAACAAATTACCAGAAAAACAAATTGCCATCTCTAGGTCACTATTTACTTCCTAGGAGTATCCTGGGAACATTTTAGTGCCACCCATCAGATAACGCATGGATCCTCCTCCTTCCTCCAGACATCTCTTAGAGCACTTGGTATTTCCTTCGTGTTTAACTGAATGAGTTCTGTGTCACTCAAGTGTATGATCCAAGGGGAAGGACCATGTTTAAGTCATTTGATAATTTTTTGATTTAGATGCTTAGAACCTTTAAAATCACCTTAAAATTCTAATGGGTGAATAAACAGTAACACTTTCTGCTTTATAACTCATTGCTTTTATTTGAAAATTAAGATTGTTAAAAATAATGATTGTTATGTTCACTCTAAAGCACCACGTTTAAATATTTTAAAAATATACAATCTCAAGATTAGGGAATATTTTGGGATCTTGAATTTGTAACTATTTTAGAGACTTTACTCCCCTTATGTGTCAAAATTCTGTTTTTGATTTTTAAAGAGAACGTTTGAGATGAAAGCTACCTGGGGATATTGATTTTTGCTCTATAATTTGATTTTTTTAATTTTAATTTACACTATTTTTGTATGCTTATTATCAAGTTAAATATATCTTAATTTTCTTGTTATTTTATGGATTTGAGAAGTTAATTTTCTTTAACCTAGTAAAGAAAGTTACTGAACTTATGGAAATGAATGGAAAAACCTGGCTCTATCCAAGTGAAATTCTTTTAGAATAGGAATGCTGAAGGAATCCTGGCACATTCGCAGTCATAACTGGACTGTCTTTTTAAATTTTGCATAGCTTAAAGACAGTTCTTTTGCATGAAGTAGGATTAAGAGCATAAAACATTTCTACAAATAACATTGACTTTCAAAAAGACATAAAATGTGTTCTTACTTCATTTGATCCTAACTAACAGGCTAAGAAGTGATTAAATATACTTTACCTTGTATTGTGACTTTCAGAGACAATGATATGAAGATATAGATGATGGTAAAGTCAACGGTGGCCATGTTGACATCAATACAGAGAGTATGGTGATTGGAAAACATCACACCATTTCTAACTGCTCTTTAGATTACGTATCTGCTGGAAGAATATTAAGAAAAACAACAACTGCAAGCCAAAAACACGGGCCACTATTTTTCCTGAGTCATTTTGTTATCCTAACTCTAAATTAATAACAATATCATGTGTAAGTACTTTGTACAAATTTCTGAGGACACATTATTGTTATTTTCATCACATTTATTTGTGTCATTTATGAATGGATTTGAGTAATGAATATTCATACTGCCATTTGTCACTATGATTTCCTGTTTATTTACCTGTGGAATGCTGTGTGATGAGCATGTTGCTCAAGGCCAAGACAGACAGCAGAACCCATTAAGGGCACAGGGAGAATTTACTTTACAATTTTGTGTCTGGGCTTTAAGTGACACACAGCTCTGTTGTAGTGCTCACCAAGGACTTTGATGCTGCTGTTACCCTCTTGGAAACAATCTTGGAGCAAGTGCCTATCTGAAATTGGAATCATTTGGCAAAATCAGGTTCTGACTGTAGAAGATTCTTGTTACTAGGGTGTACCTGTTTTGGCACATTTCACTCAGCTCAAAGAGGGCAAGAAGAATAGTAACATTTATTCTATTTTAAATGAGCCTTCTATCTGCAATGTTTTGGGTAGACCATTTTGTAACTTTCAGTTTTATTCAAGTGAAATTCAGAGCATTTTAGAATGAGCTTACTCAGTGATCTTGCGGAATTGCAAGTCTCACCTGAGAAATGCATCTACATGCTTTGCCCAGCAACCAACACATCTGCATTCCCACAAAGACTTAGACACTACAGCACATTGCCAAGTGCCATACATTCACATGAACAATATTTAAATAGCTTTTTCTTACATATTCAAGATTAAGCAATACTATATGATCCTAAATTTGTAATTCAGTTTATAGACTTCTATACCTTCTATGTTGTTTAATCACAATTAATTATATTATATAAATTCTTACATGGACTAGTAGGTAGCCATTGATCATGTGTGAATACTTTTAAAAAGAAATTCTAACTTATTTTCAATTTCAAATTTTTCTGTGATTGAGAATCACAGAAGACACTTTTTACCTTTCAGCAACCACCAACAAATGTAAAAAATGCCAGTTATTGAAGGATGCTTCATCAGATAACAGCATCAGGAATTATTGTTTTCTAAAATATGATGCAAGAGCAACAAACAGTAACATCAGTGGAAACGACATGCTATGAAGGTGGAGTCTCTGGCCTTGCTATGTACCCACTGTGTTCCATGTCCCTGCAGCCTATGCAGCTATGTACCCACTGTATTCACCATGTCCCTGCAGTGTATGCATCTGTATACCCACTGTATTCCATGTCCCTGCAGTGTATGCAGCTGTGTACCCACTGTACTCCATGTCCCTGCAGCCTATGCAGCTGTGTACCTACTGTATTCAGCAAATCCCCGCAGTGTATGCACATGAAAATAGAGAACCCTGAGTGACTGACCAGATATTTCAGTATATTTTTGAGAAATCAATTTGAGTCTAAAATAATTCAATAAGCCTCATACTTTGTTAGGTCTGTGGCATATTTAAAAATCCAAAGGTAGCTTTTAGTAAGTAAAAATTGGTTTTTTATGATAAGTTTACAAATAAAGATATCACACAGATAGACTAGGGCAGCCATTCAGCATTTGCCCACTTCCCAATTCTGTTAGATGTTTTGACCTTATTTCTCACATAAATATTTTAATGTATATTGTATATACTTAAATAAGAAATATGTTTAATATCATATATATCAAAAGAAGTTATACCACATGCCGCTGGTGTCAACAATACTTTTAAAAAGATCATAGGCTAACACAATCCTCAGTACCATCTAAAATAAATCTTTAGAATGATTAGAAAAAGTAGTCCAAGTGATTCCCAAAACAACAAAGACTGTGGCTCTTGTCCTTGGTTGCATTTCAGAGGGTGAAGGTGGTCCCTATTGCTACTGACATTGAACACTTAGGACACAGGATTCAAATTATTTGAACTGGATCTAGCAAGAAAATCTCCTTACTGAGGTTAAGTGTCCATGGTAACAAGAATGCTGTGTAAGGTACTAAGGGAGGGAAGAAATTAATCATCCTACCTAGTTGTGATGCCTATGAACTACAATGACTACCATTGAAAGATGTTCATAAAGGTGCAGTAAGTGACACTCATCTGTTGGTAGTAAGCAATAGCTGTCTACGTGGAGTTAACTTCCACTCAAAAGCAGGGAACTCATGACTGTTACTGCAAACCTAGCCAATTTCCCAGGGCTAGTGAAGTCCCATGCCCTCATCTTAGAAGAAAATCTCCTCTTATCACACTGACAATTCCTAACTACATTGTAAGTCTTAATGCTCACACCCATGACAGTGCAGCTGACTCCCCACATCAAGAAGCTTCTCTATGGCAAATGGAGACCATTGTAGAAAAGCATTGGAAACAATTGGTGTCAAAGCATTGTGTCCCCACAGCCCCAGTGGACACATCTGCATCAGAGAACCTGTGTGCATGGCTTGGGAACCATCTTGGAAGAGGGAGAGGAAGGATTAGGAAAACTGGAATATCTCCTATGAATCAGTCTCCCAGAAATGGCTGCATATACTAGATCTGAACAATGGCAATATCAATAAGCATGCTAACACAGAGGGCAATCTCACTGGTCTCATACCTGGAAGGGAGTCATAGACAAATAAATGCTAAGAAAGGGAGAGTTAGTGTCTCCCACGGATGATACTTCAAATTGAAAGTCTGACCTAAAGTCCTTAACCCTGAAATCATACACCCATACACACAAAAACAGACTTCACAGGCTTTATTTATGCATCTGTTTGTGCGTGCATGCACACACACACAAATACACACGAAATAATAATAAGGGGGGAAGGTTATTAGTATGAGAGGAGAATGTGGAAAGAGCTGGTAAGAGTAGATTTGGGGGGAGGGGACTGGAGGAAGAAAGGGGAAGTCAGAGGTTTCTCTGTGTTGCAGGAGTGGCTGTCCTAGAGCTCAATCTGGAGACCAAACTGGCTTTGACCTCACAGCAATTCACTTTCTTCTGCTCCAGAGTGGAAGGATTAAAGCCATTAACCACTGCCACCTACTATATTTTAGTTAGAATGTATTTTAAAAATTATTTTTAAAGAGTCCTGATATTGTGGTTTTGCAGAAGAGGGAACAGAAAAGTTGTCAAAGCCAGAAGATCAGGGAGATAGCTGTGAGAGTGTGTCTTCTAGGAATTTTAGAAGCTAAACTCATAAAGTCTCAGTTACATGGCTGTCTAAAAATGATCCAAACAAGCACAGTAACAATAGACATTCAGAAGCAGATGTGGGTAAGCCCACAGAGTCCAATCCTAAGAAAAGAACTACAGACAGATAGAGAAAACTGAGATGGGGAAGAATAAGTAGTTTTTCCTAGGAATAGCACTCCAATTGCTCATCTAATACAGCCCTGAAAACACACGTACATTATACAGAATAAGCAGGTTATATTTAAAATTATATCCTTCAATATTTATGCACGTATGCATATAAAACAACTATTGAAAAAAAGGGACCATTATTGAAAAAGAAAGGACCTGAATTTGAAAGAAAGCAAAAAAGGGGATATGGGAAGTTTTGGAGTGATAAAAGGAAGAAATGATGTAATTTTATTATAATCTTGAAAATAAGAAGGCATATATCAACAGCAATAAAGTGACCTGTGGCCATGAATTTGGGGGGAATGGTTGAAGGAAGGAAAGAAAGAAATTCACGTGATTATATTTTATTTTCTAAAGCATAACAATAATTAATTAAATAACATTTAAATAAATAATTTCCCTTAAATGATAAACTCACATAAAATCTGGGTTTCCCTGTGTCAAGTCTCCCCCTATTTGCTTCCTAAAGAGTCAGCCAAGGCTCCCCAGTTGCTCCTTTACCACAGAAGACAAAATCATAGATGCCTGTGTTGGAAAGCCTTCAAGTCGGCAGAACTGTGGACAAGAGGCAAAGGGCAGAATAAAGCCCTTGTGATGTTTTGAGCTTCTCAAAAAAAACAAAACCAAAACAAAACTAAAACCCTGAAGTATTCTCTGTGCCTCAGGCAGCCAGTTGTTGCCCTAAAGCCCACTTTCTCCTACACAACATTAACAATAGTTTTCTTATTAGAAAATTTGAATTAGGATTCCTTCGCCTGAATGCACTACTACACCATCTAAGTGAGGAATAAATAAGAGTGGAGCCAACGTTTCAACATACCACCTTTTTATTCCACACCAAGCCTCCACAGAATGAGGCATGTAGGCTTATAAAAAGTGCTCACTAAGTGATTTTAGAACTGATATGCACTCCCTCCTAAATTGCAGAACACAGTGCTGGATGTCCTTTCTAACTTGTGTGAATGTCACCAAAGTGAATGCACTTTTATGCATGCTGCAAGTGCGGAGGTTCAGATTTCTGGAAGTGGAGGTGGGAGATAAATTTTATATAAAATTTTTCCCTAATATGGCATGGGTCACAATGCATTAATCTTTATAAATAATTTCATTTTTACAATTATTTTCCTTAGTCACATTACACTATTTTTAAAAAGAAATACAATACAGGCACAAGAGAAGGCACAAAACGTTTTAGATGTTAATATACTGCATGACCAGATGAGACTAGTAGAACTGTTTTTGTGGGGGTAATTTTGGGAATATTAATGCACTGATGGTGAGACAGTTACTCAGGAACACTTATTATTGGCAAATATGAGGTCCAGAAATAAAAGGAAGTAATGTCAGCTGCTTAGCCTTAACATCCTTCACACCCATGCACGATTCCCAAGCAGAAACCCCTTCGAAACTCTTTGAGATGCGCAAGGCTTTAAAGGATTGATATCTCCTATGATGCCCTATATTTACTGCCATTTCTGAAAAATCTCTCAAGTTCCATCACCACCATATAAACAGGAAAGACTAATATAGAATGTATGTGCCCAAACTGTGGAGATGTTGCGATACTCCCCATACGGCTTTGCTCCTTCATTCTCATTTCTCAGCAGAAGAGTTGGTGAAGCATGTAACTGGCCTCCTTTCTCAAAGATTGTTACATGGAAACTGGATTACAGTTCTCAGAGGAATTTTTCCTCCCAAGACTTATGAAGAAAATAATATAATATAAATAATTTAGCTGAATTTCTTTGAAGTACTTTAAGAAATAACATTTAAGTGTACTCCAAAATTTAAATTATTTTGATCTTGTCTTACATGTCATGCATTTTAAAGAAAAATAAACCCATATTTGACAAACAGTAACTAGCAAATTTTGGTTCTTATGTTGGACAGCAATTATGTATTACTACATTGATTGTACTGCTACTTTTTAATTAAATTAGTTAATTAAAAACTTTATATGGAGTGACTGCAGTGTTCATGATCTCCTAGTGTTTAAGCTTTTGTATTATCTAAGTTCACTGAGTGTGGACAGTGGGTTTCCTTTTATTAACAGAATACGGAACCCATTATGAGGTGTCACACTCGGTGATCGTGTTTTGATAAGTATATGTATTCTTCCTAGCTGATGAGCTACACGAGGCACTTGGCAGACTCCATGGAATCAGAACTCATGTTGGAGGAGATCATTTAGGAAAGAACTGTGGATAATCTCTACCTGACAATCAACAAGAAAGCAGTTTCTGTTCTCAGTGAAATGAGTCACACAGAGAACCTAAGCCAAGTATCTTGAGTCACTAGATGCAGCCTGACCTAAGTCTGATATCTTGTAAGACCCTAAGCTGAAGATGCTAACAGGCCACGCTTCAACTCTTAACACAAATAAACTGTGAGGTTAGTGAGTACTATTTTAATACTGTTATGTTTTGTCAAATAGACAAAATACTTCAAGGCTTCAACATGTAGTGCTGGGACTTTTTTGATTTTAATAATCTTAATTATTGTTAATTGAGGCAAAATATAACAGTACCTTTTGTATTAAATATACCTAGAACATTGATTTTAATATCTCTCTATAAATCAGTCTTTTATTTTTACTATTTTATATTTTAACTTTCAGTTTGACTAGCAAAGGGCAATGTAAAAATGTTCTCTGCATTTAAAATATCATATAACTTAATCCTCCCTTAAATGCAAGATATTAGTTACATCTTTTATGATATAGTTCTTTTATCTACTATAAAAAGAGTAATAAAGGTGAGCAAACCGAACTAAAGTCTCCCAGACTTTTCTTAACTTGTGAGTAAAATCCTAACAGAACACACTGCCAAGTGACTTCATAGTATATCCTCAGATTGTGGAGCTGGAGCAGCTGAGGAAATAGTGTTCAATACATGTGAGTTTCTGGTACTGGGAAATTGGAGACTAGCTATCACCTAGACACTCAATAGAAAGGGAATCTCTCCCCCCACCATGATGGAGTCAGATTGTCACTGTGTGACCCAGGCTGGCTTTGAGCTCATGGAAATCTTTCTGTCCCAGCCTGATAAGTGCTGGGTGCAGGCATGCATGGACACACTCGGCTTTGAAAGGGAGTTTTTCAATTAAAGGGGAATTATTGTCATTTCTACTATGGTTTTCTTGGGGGAAGGATGTAAAAGTGACAGCCCACATTTACAGAGCTTATTGGATAAAGTAAATCTTCACAGAAATCAATTTGTGAAAACTAATGACTTTCTACAAGCCGTAATGAGTTTGAACAGAGGAAAAAAATCCATCAAGAACAGATAGTAAGGGCCAATCACCAGAAACTATAGAATGAAAAGCAGGCCATCAGTATAGTAGGAAAGAATACACCAAGCAGAGTAGAGATGATGTCCTTAGAAATTTTGACTAGGAGTTCCTAACAGGTTCTTCTTAAAATGGAACAACAATTTGTGCAATGTTTAGGCTTATTGATCATAATTATCTACAAGCAAGCATTACAAATCTGCACCTGCTATGTTTTATAGTATGAAGTTTTTATGGATTTAGCTATTCTCAGTAGATTTCTTTATAGCATTCCAAATTTAAGCACCCAAGATAGCAGACACATCTATACATAGATCCTCAGCTTGGTGATATTTATGAGACATAATTTAGGCTGTGTCCTAAAATAGTAGAATGTTTTAAAGTAATTTGCTGGCATTCGTGATCGATATGCATTGATTTACTTGTGATGACCCTGGAATATATAATTATTATATATTTTTTTCAGAAAAAACCTCGCATGTACCAAGTATTTACTAGAGTTACAATGTGGAGTTGTATTAAAGAAATTCCAGTGATCACAAAAATGTGTTATGAAATTACATGATTGTGAAGCAAAATATGCATGTTTATGGAAGTTGTGCTTGTGTGTGGATGCGAAACTTACAGTTTCTATTGGTATGTATTTCAACTTAAGCTGAGCATAGAATTAATTTTTTCAAATCTGAAAACCTATGACTGAAATTAAATAATATATGCTGGAGTATTAGGTGATGCTTCGCAAATATTAGGGTGTGAAAATTTATGTCCCAGCAGAGATCTTACCCACTACTTGTTTGTTAGGAGGCAAGAGTTCACATTATTCATCCACTTCTACAAATGTTTTCTAAGGTACTGCAGTGTTTACTTGCATTTAGCTGTTACTACATTATCATCTTCTTATGTTGAAGTTAGCTGGAATTTTTATTCTCATAGTCACAAAGAAACAGAATGTTGGATTATTTCACCTCTCAATTAGGTTTCAGTGAGTGCTGCCCTTTTTGAAAGAATCAATGGCTGATTTCACTTCCTTAATTTTTATGGACTTGGCCAAGAGTCTGAGATGCAATGAACTTGCGCATTTAGAATGAGGAGGCCTAAATTAATATCTCCAAATTTAAGTGAGGCAAAAACATGGCTAAAATCTTGTTTTTCAGTGTTTTACTTGTCTTCACTCTCCTGTTTAGATGTGTGAGGCTTTGACGGAACACATTTTACATATACAATTAAACATTTAAAGTGTACAGTGAAGTGTCTTTCAGTATTATGATGGTTCTGCAATCACTACATAGCCATATTCAGGACATTAACATTGGTGCCAAGAGAAACTATGCACATTAGCAGTCTCCCTCCATTGCTCATTAGCTTTTTTACAGCCTAGGAAACCATTAATCAGCTTTCTTTCTGGATTTGATTATTCTAGAAGTGCCATGAAAATGGAATGCTATAATATTTAGCTTTAGGACTTGGGCTCATTAGTTAATGTTTACAAGGTTTGTTATCATAGCATACATTAATGTTTCTTTTATTTTATTGGTAAATGATATTCCATTGTGTGATTAATCACATATTTCTTGTTTAGTGGATACATATTTGAGTTTCTTCCTCTTTTTGGTTACTATAGAAAATCTGTTATGAGTATATATACAGACTAGGTTTAAACTCTAGAGGAATGATCAGAGTGTTTTCAAATTCTGTATCAGCAGTACACAGCTCCATTTTGACAGTGTATTTTATGTTATTGTGTCTTTTATATATCCTAGTATGATGTGTTATCTCATTAGTTTTTGATTTGTATGTGACTAGTGGTATCGAAAAATATTTTCATGTATTTCTTTGTTTACTTTGTTTAGTATATTTCTTTCTAAAGTAACTATTTGGGTACTAGAGAGACAGCATAATTAATAACATCCATTACTTACATTTGTGTCTCCATAATGACATAAGGTCCTAATCCTCTAGAGCTTATCTCTACTAATATGGGAATTTATACTTTAAGAGGCCAGAAGAGTTGGGGGGGGGCAAAGAAAATAGAAAAATCCAAAATTGTAAATTAATTAGAGCACTAAATTCATAAAAGTAAAGTATCAGAAGTCATAGTGAATATGACAAAGTCCAAGGTGAATCAAAATACATTCTTTGTTCTCTGTAAATAAAGTTGATATAGTCATTGGTACTCTCACCAACTCCTGGAGTCCTAGAAAATGGAGGTCTCAAGTGACTTAAAAATGTTATTGTCAATGAAGGTGCTTAATATTTTGTTTTCAAGTTTTTATTCTTATGTGTTAGACACACTAGGACTGTGGGATCTCCTCCCCCCATTGGGGAAAAAGGACACACACATACACACATGCACACACACAAACAAACAAAACCCCCCAAAACCCCAGAACCTGAAGGAAGTCCACATGAAAATAAGACTGATGTTGAACTTCAAAAACAAAGGAAAATGAAGAGATGAAATGATGACATAGAAATTAAACTCACTTGTTGCTCATGCATAAGATACAGAGTGGATTGTCAGCACCCACCTGGTGACTCAACAGCTGTCTATAACTCCATTTCCTGAGATTCAGCACTGTCTTCTGATTGCTTTGGACACCATGCACTAGGCATGCATGTTGTACACTTATATATACAGAACCTAAACACTCATTCACATAAAAAAATAAATAATTCATAAAAAATTAAGGAAAAGAAAATTAATGAATAAGGTGAAGACACTAATATTGCATTATTCATTCAGAAGGTAAAGATCATGATTATGTACATAAGTTTCGTTCCTGTTCAATGAAGCAATTTCTTTAGCAATAATCATAAGGAAATATTGTGGTCCAAATACTGGTTTTCTGGATCAGGAACCAAGAACCAAGAATGTTAATTTTTTTTTTTTTCAAATTAGGTCAATACTGTCTGTGGCAATAGTCTTAAGACTTAAAATAGAGATATTAAAGCTTCATTGTAGTGATCTTTCTCTTTCAATGTTATTTCAAACATTTTTATGCCAGTAGGAAATAATTTTGAAATAAATTTGAGAAAACATTGAAGAGTATATGATGATTTTAGATTGAAAAAGGTCGAGTGACTTCTTCTGTACTTCTCAGTGTTGCTTTATTACGGTACTCCAAAGACTGTTCTGTTCTTGGATTTAGGTGTTTACCAGTTCCCTGCTGTTAACCAAGCAAGGCATTTGTCATAAATATTACTTCTTGTACAGCAGATAAAGTACTGCGCACGGAACAGAAATTCTACTACAGTACTTTAGTACCATAAATGTAAAAATAAATATATTAATCAACAAAGCTCTAACAATGATTAGTATTTTTTTCAATTATAGTTTTGGTTTTATATTTATATGATTTCACTAATTATATTTTATGTCTTCAAAGACAATAAGCTTACAGCTTTCCTTGATTGAAATAAAATATCTTCCTTTTTACATTTAATTTTCGTCAATTTATTTTATAAAATATTATGAATATATTCTCCCCCTTTTGCCTACTCTTACCACCTTCTCAAATGACTTTACTAGTGAAGACAAAATTACATGGTAAAATTGACTGATCTAACACTCTAAAGTGCTATGGCTCTACTGTCGAATGACCAAAGGCAAAGGGAAACAGACACTTGAACAATTTAACATAAGGATGACATGAACATTAGCTGAAGTTCATCATTTTATTGTAACTATAAAGCTTGCTAATTTTACTTTTTATTTTATTCTTTAAAATTATGTGCCATACCAGAAATAGTTGTGGCCTACTTAGAGTGCTACACATTAGATTTCTGAATCAGATATAACCTATCTCTAAGTTATTTATAAATCTTTCCTCTCTTTTAGGGGCTTCAGGGAATGTAGACTCTCAAGAAAATAAAAGAATGTTGTGCAAAGCATTTGCATGCCATCAATGGACTGTGAATATTTGCTGTGAATGAGGTTGATCCTAAGTTATCCCTCATTTTCTCTGTATCAGAGCAGATTCCACTGGAATGTTTTTTTATTGTTAAAAAACAATGATATTTTTCTCCTATGCTCTGATTTCCAGTGCCCCTCGATGACTGCCTTTGTACCGTCAGCAGGTGTGAGAGACCCCGTATGCTGTGTGTCATATCACAATTGACAGTCAGAGAGATTTTGAAGAACTCTGTTTAGCTAGGGTTTTTGCATTTATCTTTACAAAAGGTATTTGCACAAATGGAAAATTTCATAATCACCATTTTACAAAAATCTTAGAAGATGTTTACACAAGACAAAATGTTAAATTAGCTTTAAAATAATTTTTCCCCTATTCTTCTTTTAAAAGAATTGATGTTTCTGGGTAATATATGTTGAAAGACCAATTTCTGTGAAGAGAAAAGTTCAAGAATAGACAACAAAATTTTTCTCGTGGGACATCGGCTTCCTTTCTATCTATGCACATAGATAATTAAGCATGGATTTCTGATGTTTGCACTTAAATTTGATATATAGGTACAGCCATTTATCTTTTTACATGTAATGTGATTAAGAGGGCATGGTTCTTGTGCAGCATTTATGTATGTGATTTATTTGGCCTTCATAAAACTGTACAGCTATTTTGAAATTTAGATAGTACATTCAGCCCTTTGTACATAGAAAGTGTTTATAAATACTTAGTGCAGTGGCACCTCTTCACTTCTTGGAAATCTGAAGACAAGTCTCAGGAACAGGTGACAGCAGGTGTTGTTGTTTGAAGTAAAATGGCCCTCAAAGGGAGTGGCAGGAGGGCTGACCTTGCTGAAGTAGGCGTGGCCATATTAGAGAAATGTGGGGACAGGCTTAAGGACTCTTTTGCTCAGGCTTCATCCAGTGTGACACAGTCATTTGCCTGTTGCCTGTCAGATGCAGGACTCTCAGCAACTTCTCCAGCAATGTGTCTGCCTACATGGCGCCATGTCCCACCATAATGATAACAGACTGAATCTCTGAACTGTAAACCATGACCTTAATTAAGTGTTTTCCTTATAAGAGTTGCCATGGACATGGTGTCTCTTTACTACATGGAAACCCTGACTAAGACACTAGGTTAAAACTTCAAAACTGAAAGAGGATAAGTTACGTATGGCAGCACGTCTTGTTTTTTGGGAAGTGAGAGAAATAATGAAACCAAGAGGAAACCAGAATCTGTGTGCTACAGACAGATGAAACACAGAAGAACCAGAGAGAGAGGGAGAGAGCTCATACAGCCCAGGGAAAAAAATCTCCATAATGATCCAAAGGAAGAGGCTCCTGTTTGACCTTTCCAATTTTATCTTCGTAGGCTAAGATAGTTCCACAAATTTCCAAATTCCTGATTCAAATAACAAAATAAAATTATCTGTTTATATTCTCTAGTCCTAAGCAGAAAGTAATTTCAAGTTAAAGCAATTGTATTGCTTCCAGCAAGGGGATTTGGAAAGTGAGTGAGACTTCATTTATTTATTATTATTCTTAATTTTAATTGAAAAATACCTGTTTATATATTTTATTATTTCCCATCTAATATACTTACATTGATATAGACACACCTGATGACATTTTTGGATCAACACAAGTAACATCTCATTGTTCCACATACTTGATATCTTTGGGGTTAAGAATCTTTAAAATCCAGTAGTTTGCCAGTTTCAAAATATACATCATTATTATGTTTTGCACTGTATAACTCCTGTGGGATAATGCTCTTGTACACTGTAAATATTTGTCATTTGTACTGAGTTAATAAAACGCTGATTGGCCACTAGCCAGGCAGGAAATATAAGCAGGGTGACCAGATTAAGAGAACTGGGAGAAGAGGAAAGACAGATGCAGTTGCCATCTAGACATAAGGGAAGCAAGACAGAATGGCTTACTGAGAAAAGGTACCAAGCAACATGGCTAAACATAAACATAAATATGGGCTAATTTAGATGTAAAATCTAAGTATTAAGTGTCAACTATGAGAAAAGCATTTATAAGTAATATTAAGCTTCTGAGTTAACTTTTTGGGAAGTGGGTGCTGGGTGTTTCAGAACTGGTATGTGGGAAGGAAATTTCTGACTATAATTAAACATTATTTTTTCAAAATTTTACCCATTTTTATAATTGAAATTCTGACCTCTTTGTCCATTATATTTATATTTTTGATTCTACCAAACCCCTCAGATTTTAATAATTATTATTAGACTGTAACGTCTCCACATTTGATCTTTCATTTTTCACAATGAGTGAATGAGATCATGTGTGGTGGGATTTAGGTGTTAGCTGATAAGGTCAGAAGACACTTATCTAAAGTCTCAGGCTCTTGAAAGGGGTGTGGCCAGTCCTGCTCAAGAGAGGCTGTTGAGCTCTTAAATGACCTAAACAGACTGCCTAGTTTATTTACTACATTACTACAGTGGCGTCCAGATTAGTCCATATTGTTGTACATAGTGGAATCCCCTTCATTCTATAAGATAAAGTATGGTTTCACCATAGATATGTACGAACGTTTCTATATTCATCCTCCCATTGATGCACAAACACTTGGACTTCTCTCCTATCTTGTCTACTGTGAGTAACACCACAATGAAGAGAGTATAGATGTTTTTTCATCATACAGATTTCAGTTTGTTTGCTTATACATCAGTAAGTAGGATTTCTAGACCATTACAATATTTCTAATAGTTTAGGGAAACCTCACACTTTTTTCTTAATGTCTGTGTAAACGTATATCTTCCTTGTCTTCACTAACAGGCATTAACTTTCAGCTTTGTAATAAAAGCTATTCTAATAGATATGAGGTTAATATTGTTATTCTAATTTGTTTCTCTTTCATGAGTAGTGACATTGAATACTTTTCAAAAGTCTTTTGGCCATGTCCTTATCTCAAGTTTAAAGAAGGAATTTTTATTTTTGCTACTGAACCACTCAGTTTTTTGCATACTTGTGATTTGTAACCCATACTAGATATATGACTTGCAAATATCTTTTCATGAACCATGAGATTTTTCATTTGCTCTGTGCATGTTTTTTTCTTTATAGTGTTAAGTAGTTAGCTAAGACTTCACTGCTATTATTTTATGATAGGATGCTTGTGCTTTTGTTATAACCGAGCTGAATGTCATGTCACTTTTCAGCATGCTTTTGAATAGTTTCACAGGCTCATTTTTTCCATTTAAGTCTCTAATATACTTTGAATTGATCTTTCTATGTTGCAATATAGAAAGATCCAGTGTCATTCATCTGCATCTGGCTACCTATTTAGTCTAGTGCCACTTAGTATTCTATCCCCATTCATATGCTCAAAATGAGGGGTTTTTTGTGTGTAGCTCTTAAGTTGAAATTATTTTAGCTAGGAACACCACTGGATATATCACTCAGTGGTAGGGTGCTTGCCTAGCATGGACAGGGACATAGGTTTAAACCCCAAATCACAGAAAAAAATATACAAATAAATAAAATTCTGCCTAGAGATTAAATATGTACAAGCATCAGCCATTGTTAAGCTAAGCTCCAACCCCACAGTACTTGTACCTACTGCATATGGTTTGTAAAATCATCTACAAGCATTACCTATTTCATTTGACTGTCACTATTTACAAAGGAAACTTTACACAATAACATTACTATTTACAAATTAGAATTTTGCAATAGTTCTTGAATACCAGTACTTGTCATAGTGCCTTTCTTATTAAAAACTTCAGTGTATATGCATGTATGCATATATAAAAATAATAAAGTAATATTGTTATATCTGATTTCCTAGTTTAAGTCTCTCATACATGCCATTGTTTGTACCAGTTACCTTGGTGGTTTTTTGTTGTTTGTTTTTCTGGATCTGAGGACCAAATACAGGGTCTTGTGCTTACTAGGCAAACACTCTACCACTGAGGTAATTCCCACCCCTCTACATTCTGTTGTTGATAGTGTATAGTTAAAGAATAAGAAACTACAGTTGAGAGGGGTCCATTCTCCTTAGGAGGTAACCTTATTACCACTGATCTTCTCCAAATAGGAACACTGGGAAAGGACTTAACTTGAATTGCTGTGTAACAGGGCTGTTATCCAAATGTGTGTGTAGGGCTAATTGAAGTGAATGAGAAGTAAAACATGTTGGGTGTTTATAGCCTTTGATTCTTTAATATTTCTTAAGCATGTTTCTATTACAGAGGATCATCTAGAGAAGAAGTATTTATTTTATTCACTCTAAATGGAAGTGGTAATATGTCAAAGCTGGTAATTTTTTGTCTAGATAATGCAGTTAAGTCACTGTAAGTCAAATAAGTTTAGTTTAGCCTTTTTTGGTGTCCTTTGAAACTTCTACAGGCCATACTATAAAACTGATGAATTGCACTTAGTTCTCTGATGGCTGTTGCCAAAGACCCTAAAGGTATTTTCTCCTCCAATGAGAGGTGTAAAGCTTGTGAACGTAAAGCACAGACAACATTTAAATTGTGTTTTCACTCACCAATGGCTTAATAGGGCAGAAACTCTTACTCAGACGAATAATTAGCTTTCATAACAGAAGGTAAACAAAACTATAAATTATCATTAGGTAAGTTTTCTGCCCATCAGAGGCAAATTAGTCAGCATTTATCCCTCAGCTGTGAGTCATAGGTGTAGGGAGCAAGTTTCTGGATCAATTGGATAAAAATAAATAAAAGATTCTGAAATTGTCACATTTTCCTCATAATATGTACATTTGTTGTAATCTTGTACTTTGATATATACCTTATTTTGGTATTTAATTTTCTATGTTAGAGATAAAAATTGAGAAAACAATTTAAATGTTTTCAAGTGCAAAAGAAAACTAAATGTATTTGACAAAGCCTTGCATGTGAAAACACCTTACAACCAGAAACTCTTGTGATAGCCCTAAATTTTTCAGGCAGAATGTACATTTGTTTTTAGTTTTATGGAGAATGGGGCTTATTTTATGATCTGACCTGGAATCTCTAATAAGGCTCAATCTGCTCTCACATCCATGTTCCTCTTGCCTTCATCAAAGTGTCAGAAGTGGTGGAAAGCTTTACTGTACTGTGCTAATCCTAGAATTTCTTTAGATATTTACCTATATAAAAAAATCCTGCTCCTTTAAGTACATATATTTTAGACATAAAAGTACCTAGTATTAAAAAATGTTTCTTTAAGCTAAGCTTAACAATGTTTCAATAGCTTTTCAAAATTAAAATTAATTGTTTCTTTTTTTCTGCTTTGGTTTTATATATGTATATATATATAAGTATATATAATACATATTTATGTATATGTATATATGTATATGTTATACCATATATGTGTATACATATATGTATACATATACATATGTGTGTATGCATATACATAAATATACATATACACAAGGTCCCACAGTAAACTCTTAGGCTGTTCTAAAAAAATTTCTATAACTTAGGCTACCATCAAGGTTATGACACCTGTCCTGCCTATGCCTCCCAAGTTCTGAAATATAATTATGAACCACCACACCAAGCTCAGTGATTTACTCAGAATAAAATTTTGTAGTAGCCTTGGTTTAAGACCAAAATAACTAATGTAGGGCTGTTAAATAGAACCCAGAAGGACATGGAGTTGAGGAAGTTCAGGAGTGAGATGATTTGGTCCCTGGTGGGGACTCTTTGTGCTTAATAGCACTCCTTTCCTGGAGAGACAAAGGTGGAACAAATAGTTTCTGTTGATTGAGAAATTATAGGTGGGGGCAAAGATATATGAGAGCTGAAAATATGAGTGAAAACCTTAAAATGTTAGCCTCATAAATACATCCTGTACTTTGTGTTCATTATTAACATTTTCATTGTCCCTGGTTAAATTTAATTTCAGGACATTCTTCTCACATTTAGAATTTTGCTGCCTTCTCTCTCTTATGTTCAATTACTTCCCAGTTTGAATAGCTGCAAACAGGAAATTTGAAATTGACATTGCCTGTGAATTTGGGGGAATAAATGCTGACCTCAGACCCAAGAGTACACATAATAAGACGTGCCGAAGTTTCTATTTAGTGAAAGGCACAGTACTTCAGCAGAACAGAGGACCCAGGGAAGAGCTGCTGACAGCACATCTCATTTTAAATCCATAAATGGAGTGTGCTACTTTCAGTGTCTTGTCTTGGCCAGAGGGGCCTTACTAAATATGTACAGCTTGACATTTTTATGATGCTTGACTTTTAGGATAGGTTTACTATTTTCCCTTTGCTTAGGTCAAACAATTTGTCTAGTCTGAGGTCAAATTGTTTATCATTGACACTGTGCCTTTGTGTGTTGGGGACACAGTGAAGGTAAAATAAGTGGTAAGATATCATCAGTGTCTAGAAACACCCTTGAGGCATTGAGTTGAGCTGATCTACCATATTATTGCCAAACAGAAATTAATAGAGAAATATTTTATAAGAAAAATGATTTCAAACAGGTGTTTTTAATGCATATTTTCAAATACGTCTCTTCATTCCTTCCCTCGGTTTGCATGTAGTCATTTCTTTTATATGCATATTTAAAGAAGGTCTTAGGAAAAAATTCTTATTCTCAAAGCAAATGTTTCAATCTCAAAGGAACATAAGTAATTTAAAAATCTTGATTCAGCAGTTGTTCTTTATACTAAAAATATTTGAATATATGTTTAAGAAAAATCATTTAATTGTAATTATAAATAATTTTATGCTAATACATACATATTTTGGTTTTTATGGCATAAAAGTCACTGAACATTTGAAGTAATGCTTCAGCCTATAATTTCAGTCTATGGGTAGCTTGTCTATTAGACAAGGGGTAGTGTAGTTTCTCATCTTGGCAAAAAACAAAACAAAACAAAACAAAAAAACAAAAACAAAACCATGACGGAGTAAAGTTGGTCATCTTAGTGCATTCAGAAAATAAAGAGAGTTAGGAGAGATCTATTAATAAAAATATCCTTGAACAAACATCCCTTGTATTCTGACTTACTTCACAAAAAATCCTACCACTGAATAATTTATTCACCTATGATCTGAGTGGGTTAATCCATTGGTCAAGTTATTACCCTCATGATATGATGCCTTTCCTAGTACACCAGTTTTGGAGGATAGATTTTCTTCTATACATGCTTCTTTAGTGAGAGACTGCAAAACACAAATGTAGGCTGAAGTTTCTGGCCCATCTGGTCTGAGGTCTAGACCTGTAGTTCTGCAGCCACTTAGCCCCAAATAGTCACACAAAGGCTTATATGAATTTTAACCTGTTTGGCTTATGGCTTATGCTCATTAAAAGCTAGCTCTTACAACTTACTCAATCCATTTTTATTAATCTGTCTTGCCACATGGCTAGTGGTTTTATCTGTGTTCCATTATATCTTGCTCTCTTGGGCAGCAGCTCACAGCATCTCCCTTGACTTTTCCCTCCTTCTCCTTTATCTGTGTTTGGAATTCTCACCTGCCTCTAAGATGCTTCACCATAGGCCAAAACAGTCCCTTTATTATCCAATGGTAATTCACAGTGTACAGAAAGATATCCCACATCACATGAACAATACCACTTTTATCTTAAATAATATATACTTTCTCAGAATTGATTGTGTTTTCTCTTGACTGAAGAAAAAAAAGTTTAAGTTTAACTAAATATTCTTCTTAAAATAGTTTCATTCCAAAAGTTTTAGCAGTGTTGTTAATTTTAAGTGATTGATTGATACTTGGGAAGTGTTTCCATTTTTTGGAAGCTATTTTATTATTTTGTGTATATGGGTATTTTTTTTTTCTTGGATGTCTATATACTACACACTTGCCCAGATCTGCAGACGCCAGAGACTGCATCTCTTGAAACTGGAATTGTGGCAGTTGTGAGGCACCATATAGGGTGCTGGAAATTAACCTGGAAGAGCAACCCATGTTCTTAATCTCTGAGTCATCTCTTTAGCCCCATGTTTTCTTTTTCTAATGTGAATGCTATAAAGATTTTAATTTATATAAGTACAATAAAAAACCTTATTGTTAAAAAAAAAACTGCTGTGGTAGTTCCTTTTTGGAAATGGTAGAAACAGGTAATGAACAACGTTAGTGCTCTGTGTTGGCTGTTCTGGAAGAAGAACCTGGAAAGGTGATTGCTATTAACCTTCATAACATTTCACTGCATTATTACTTACATTTTACAACTGATCTAATTTTGGTTCAGAAAAAATTAGCTTACCCAGAATTCCTAAATTTAGCAATTGTCAAAGTAGCCCAGTTTTATCTGGCACCAAATTTTTATTGCCTAAGTAAGAACTGCCTGCTAAATAGTCTTTAAGTGCTGCCATAAATGCTTGCTTTGTGCACTCTCACATTCTCAAAAAGTAATTGAGAAATATTATATCTAATGGAATATAAGCATTATCTATTCCAAACTTTATTTTGCTTAAAAGGAAATTGATTTGAAGTGATAAAATGCTAACTTATGGCATTGTAGATTATTACTGGAAGAAGTAATGAAATAAACCTCTTGATATTAATAATTTTCTATTTTTGCTTTTTACTATTTTTAGAAGATTCTTATCAGTGCCATTTAATTGATCTTAGGCACTGAGAAATAAGGGTGGCTATGCAGTTCTCAGGCATCCTATAGATTACCTAAATAGAAGATGAAGATCTCCAGTTTAATGAGGAGCTTAAAATGTCAAGATTTTTTTTAATTAAATTCTAGATATATAGACTATTTTCATTCTGAAGATTGTTCTCTGCTCTGGAGTCCTTAGTTCTTGTGCTATAGGAACAATGAGAATACTTGTTAGCTTGAAAGTATGTTGAATGAGGTTAGCAAACAGCACATAGTAGAGAAAGCCAAATCTTATAGATTTGGGCTGTAAGGTATGGGACATTAGAGATTCTCCTATGGGGTCTTTAAATTTGGTATTTAATTATGAATACAGGAGACTCAAAATAATCTAAAGAGAATGGCTTCTAATCTATTCTGAGTCAATAGATTTTGTGTTAGAATTTGCCAGGTCATAGTAGAAAAAGGGCTTACATGATCAATTCTCAAGATATATAAGCAGTTTGAAAATTGGGACAGAAAAAAAAACCCAAGAAATTTATAACAGAAGTATGGCGGAAAAGAACACTAAAAGTATTGCTTTTCAAATTTTGCTCAAGATTTTGTACTAAGGTGATATTTGAACTCAAAATACAACGAAATATTGAAAAATGACCAAGAAACAATTGTTTGCTGTTGGTCTTTGTTCCTCAATCTGATGTTGTTGTTAAAAGGAGAGATTTGATATGTTTGCTTTTATATTTTTAATGATTGCTTTAGTTGTGGTAAGTTGATTTTTAATTGGTGTGGTGTTTTGAGTAAGAATGGCCCTCACTGGCTCATATATTTGAATGCTTAATCATCAGGGTATGTTACTATTTGAGAAAGATTAGGAGATGTGGTCTTGCTTGTGTAGGTGTGACCTTATTTAGGGATGAACTTTGAGGTTTCAAAAGCCCATATCAGCCTGGCCTTTTTCTTTCCAGCTACAGATCAGAGTGTAAGTCTTAACTACTTCTTCAATGCCAATCCTGGTTGTTGCCATGCTCCCTAATATGAGGATAATGGATTAAACCCTTGAAACTGTTAGAAAGACCCCAGTTAAATATATTATGTTATAAGAGCTTCTTTGGTCATGGTGTCTCTTCACAGCAATAGAATAGTGACTAATACAATAAAAGTAATATTTTGTGAAAGTTGTAGAAACTTCATAGGAATAAGAATCATAATTGAAGACAAAGCTAAAATCACTTCTAAAATGTGTAAATAAGCACAATAAATATGAAAAAATGAAGATGTACCTGTTAGTTATATGTGTCAAAATTAAATTCAGAAAATCTAAAACATTCAGCTAATATTCTGGTGTTTCTTATTTTTTCTGTTATTCAAAACAATGATGTTTATTACTCTTTGTTGTGGATTACTTTATCTAGGAAAATATGTATTACATTTGTTTACACTAGGCATAGATGTGTTGCAATTATTTATACTGTGTTTCTTTAATTATGTAAAGATGTGTTACCTTCACACCTTGCCTGCCTAAGGCACCTGATTGGTCTAATGAAAGGCTGAATAGCCAATAAGTAGGAAGAGGAGGAATAGGCAGGGCTGGTAGGCAGAGAGAATGAGTAGTAGGAACACTCTAGGCTGGACAGGAGAACAAGAGGAAAGATAAAGAAAGACAGGGAGCTGCCTGGGACCAGCCAGACAGACAGCCAATCAGACAGGGAGTAGCAGCAAGGTAGGATGTACAGAAGCAAAACAGTTTAAAAGCCCCTAGTCAAAATGTAGATGAAGAGAAAACAGTTTATTTTAAGTTATAAGAGCTAGTATAGCAAGCATAATATAAGACTTCATAAGATATGAATTCATAACTAGTAATAAGTCTCCATATCATGATTTGGGAGCTGGTTTGTGGCCCCAAAGAAATTTTTCTACAAAACTTCATGCTTTCAATGGTGATTTTGAAAAGGTTATAAGACTGGAAAAAATACTATTTAAATTTTTGTCTCTGGTCACAGATAAGTCTTTATGTAAGATATAGTTTTGGATCATAACAGCCTGTGATAATCAGTACAGTCTAAAGAATGGTAGAACTGGCAGAACACCACTTACTTATCTCTACTGCCACAGTAGAAGAAGAAATTGATAGAGAATATTCCCTTCAACTAGAAAATGTTGAACACACTCCTCACCGAAGCATTAATCTTTTTCACCTTAATGGAAAGCTGAGTGTTCAAAGCAATCAAATAAATATACACTGTAGTACTATGCAGTGTTGAAAATTCACAGGTTGGTACTTTCCTTCTCTAGCTGTTTTCACCAGCATCTCTAAGAAGCTTATGGAACTGATGAGGAGGGAGCATCAAAGTAAGGGGTGGGAATGACCCATAGAAAAACAAACAAAGAGAGACAATGGATCCTGAAGAATAGGGACCAACAATTGGTGGATACGATCAAACACAAGTCTCTTTTAGGACATTTAATTAGATAGAGAAGTGCCCTAAAAGGCTCTGTGTGATTTTATTTATTTTTTTTATAGGAAGTTCAATTCAACTTTCTTTCTTTGCTGATGAAAACATTATTTAGCTTTTGGTGAACAAAAAAATAAATAGAGTATGTCTTTGTTTTCATCTCTCGACTTTTAGAATTTTTAATTTTATTTTTAAAGAATAAAATATAATTATTTTCCCATGTGATGGCTCACAACCATTTGTCACTTCAGTTCCAGGGAATCTAATCCTGTCTTCTGGCTTCCATAGGCAACAGATGCCCAAGTAGCACAGTATGTATCTGCAGTCAAACACTCATATACATACAATTAAAATAAATGTATTTCTTAAAAATATATTATAAAGGATAATGTTAGTGAACTTGTCTTCACCAAAATATATTATCAAAGACAACTGAAAGGGCTTAATGCAATGTTAGAAGATATTTGTAAACAATATACTTTGAATGATTAATTTGCATTATATATATATTTAAATTCTCACTATATATAATACTTAAAATTTATCTTGTGGAATATCAAACAGCCTAATTTTTAAATGAACACAATTACTGTTAAGACACTATGAAGTAAAATACTCTTTCTTTCTTTTGTTTTTACTTTGTATGTGTGTGTAGTTTTTATTTTATTTATAAATAAGTCTTTTTTTTTCTGTTACTCCCTGCCCCCTCTCTTCCCTCCTTCCAATCCCTCCCAGCCAGCTTTCAAAATACCCCCTCTCCATTGCCCACCCCTCCCCCAAAGGGCAGGAAGGGTCAGCTCAGCAGGCAACATCCACTCCAGCCAGCCATACTGTGGGAATTTATCTCAAAATCCCTATCCCCTTGCTCATTCAGACTCTCCTCCACTATTCTCAGCAGGACCAGGAGCTCTGCCCAGTGTTCAGTCATGGATCTCTGCCTTCACCTCTATTCATTGTTGGATGTAGGTTCTGTGATCACACTTAGGGTAGTTATTCATTTGATACAGGGGAAGTTCTGTTTAGGAACCCCCTCCATTATTGGTTGGAGACCTAGCCAGGGACATCCTGTGAGTTCTTGGAGGTGGCCTTAGCACCAGGTCTCTTTCCAAGTCCACATTGGATTCCTCTATCAAGATACCCACCCACCTCTTTTCTCTCTCTCTCATTGCTCCTACTCAACCCTCTTTTTCTCACATGATTTGTTCCCACCTCTTCTTGGTTGCAACCTGTTATGATCCCAATTTGCTAAGGTGATCTTCTCTATTTTCTCTTCCTAGGGGGAACCTCTGGATGTCTCTTTTAAGTTCCTTCTGATCCCAAGCTGTTCATGGGTTGTGGTTTGCAGCTTGGGTATTCTTTGCTTTTTGTCTAAAATACACTTATGAGTGAGTACATCCCATGCCTCTCTTTCTGGGCTTGTGATACCTCACTCAGGAGGATATTCTTCAGATCCGTCCATTTGCTTGAAAATTTTAAGATGTCATTTTATTTTTTCAATTTTACTGCTGAGTAGTACTCCATTGTGTAGATGTACCACAGTTTGTTAATCCATTCTTCAGTTGGCATCAAGGTTGTTTCCAGATTCTTGCTAATACGAATAATGCTGCTGTGAACATAGTTGAACTAATATCTTTGGGTATATGCCCAATAGTGGTATTGCTGGATCCTTGGGGTGATTGATTCTCAGTTTTCTGAGGAAAAATCATACTGCAATTCAGAGTGGCTATACAAATTTACACTCCCACTAACAATGAAAGAGTGTTCCCCTTGTTCTGCATCCTCTCCAGCATAGGCTGCCATCTGTGTTTTTGATCTTAACCATTCTGACAAGTGTAAGGTGGTATCTCAAAGTTGTTTGATTTGCATTTCTCTGATGGCCAAAGATGTTGAACAATTTTTTAGATGCCTTTCAGACATTTGTAATTCTGCTGAAATTCTCTTTTTAGCTCTGCACCCCATTTTAAATTGGGTTATTTAGGTTTTGAGTCTCTAGTTTCTTGAGTTCTCTATATATTTTAGAGATCAGTCCTCTGGCAGATGTAGGTTTGGTGAAGATCTTTTCCCTTTCTGTAGGCTGTTGTTTTGTCTTATTGACTGTGTCTTTTACCTTGCATAAACTTCTCAGGTTCAGAAGGTCCCACTTATTTGTTCTTGTTCTTACTGTCTGTACTTCTGGTGTTATATCTAGGAAGTGGTTACCTGTGCTAATGCATTGGATTGTATTTTCTACTTTCTTTTCTATCAAGTTCAGTGTAGCTGGGTTTATGTTGAAGTCTTCGATCCACTTGGATTTGAGTTTTGTGCAGGGTGATAGATGGGGATCTATTTGCATTCTTCTACATACCACCATCCAGTTATGCCAACATCATTTGTTGAAGATACTATCTTTTTTCCATGGAATGTTTTTGGCCTCTTTGTCAAAAATCAGGTGTTTAGGTATATCGATCAATGTAGGAGTCTTCAGTTCAATTCCATTGTTCCACAAGTCTGTTTTTATGACAGTGCCAAGCAGTTTTTATTACTGTAGTTCTATAGTATAGCTTGAACTCAGGAATGGTGATTTCCTTGAAGTTCTTTAAATGAGAAGGATTGTTTTGGCAATCCAGGTTTGATGTGGGAATGCCTTTCTGTATGCTGTGAATCTCAGTCTTTAAATAAAGGAGCTGTTTTGAGCCATGACAGGCACCATAGAAGAAGTAGGAGGAGGAATCAAAATAGGTAGGAAAGGAAGGGCAGAGTCAGAGGCAGATTGAGCAAGCTGCCCAAGTAGCAACATGTAAAGAACACAGGTGAGCCACAGGCCACGTGGCAGACAGATTAATAGAAATGGGTTGATTTACAATGTAAGAGCTAGCTAGCAATGTGCCTGAGCCATAGGCCAAACAGCATGAAGTTATTATAAGCATCTGAGTCATTTCTGGGAGCCTGAGCTGCAGGCAGCTGGGCGGCTAAAAGGTCTCAGGCCGCCTAAGAGGTCTCGGGCGGCAGGTCTGTGGGTCTGGGTCTCTGGCTGCCCGGGACCTAGAAACCCCACTACTACACAGGTTTTTCTGATATTACATGTTAAGTTGAGTATTGTTTTTTCAAGGTCTGTAAGAAATTGTGTTGGGGTTTTGATGGGAATTGCATTGAATCTGAAGATTGCTTTTGATAAAATTTTACTATGTTGATCCTACCTATCCAGGAGCATGGGAGATCTTTCCATTTTCTTATATCCTCTTTAATTTCTTTTTCTAGTGACTTAAAATTTTTTCCAAGCAAATGTCTTACTTCTTTGGTTAGAGTTACACCAAGATATTTGATGTTATTTGCAGCTATTATAAAGGTTAATCTTCCTTTATTTCTTTTTCAGCCCTTTTATCATTAGTGTATAGGAGGGTTATTCATTTTATTGAGTTAATCTTGTACCCTGATACATTGCTGAAGGTGTTTATAAGCTGTGTTTCCTGGTAGAATTTGGGAGTTACTTATGTATATGATCATATATCATCTGCAAATAGAGATAGTTTGACTTCTTCCTTTCCAGTTTGTATGCTCTTAATCTCCTTTTGTTCTCTTATTGCTTTAGCTAAAGCTTCGAGAACTATATTGAATAGACAAGGAGAGACAGGACAGCCTTGTCTTTTTTCCTTATTTTAATGGGATCTCTTTGACTTTTTCTCTATTTAGTTTGATATTAGCTGTCAGCTCACTGTACTTTGCCTTTATTATATTTAGGTATCTTTCCTGTACTTCTGATCTCTCCAGGGCTTTTATGATTAAGGAGTGTTGGATTTAGTCAAAAACCTGTTCAGCATCTAAGGATATTATCATGTGTTTTGGTTTTTTCTTTCAGTTTGTTTATATGATGGATGACAATCACAGTTTTTCATATGTTGAACCATCCCTGCATCTCTGGGATGAAGCTAGCCTGATAATGGTGAAATGTTTTTTTTTTTTTTTTTGATATGTTGTTGGATTCAGTTTGCCAGAATTTTATTGAACATTTTTGCATCAATATTCATGAAGGAGACTGGTCTGTAATTCTCTTTATTTGTTGCATCTTTGAGTGACTTGGATATCAGGGTGTTGTGGCTTCAAAAAAAAAAAAGTTTGGCAATGTCCCTTCATTTTCTACTGTATGTTTGAGGAGTATTGGTATTAGTTCTACTCTGAATGTCTGGTAGAACTTTGCACTGAATCTGGTCCTGGACTTTTTTTACTTGGGAGACTTTTAATAAAACTTTAAATTTCCTTTAGGGTTTTAGGTTTGTTTAGGTCATTTATCTGGTATTGATTTAATTTTTGTAAGTGGTATCTGTCCAGAAAGCTGTCCATTTCTTTTAGGCTTTCCATTTAATGGAATATAGATTTTCAAAGTATGATCTGACAATTCTCTGGATTTCCTGGGTGTCTGTTGTTATGTCCCCTTTTTCATTTCTGATTCTATTAATTTGGATATCCTCTCTCTGCTTTTTCTTTAGTTTGGATAAGGGTTTATCTATCTTATTGACTTTATCAAAGAACCAATTCTTTGATTCCTTGATTCTTTGTATTGTTCTCTTTGTTTCTACAGAATGAATTTACCCATAAGTTTGATTATTTCCTGCCATCTATTCTTTCTACGTGAGGATGCTTGGCCTGGGGGCTGGGAAGGCATTCACCTCTTAGTTATAGGCCAGGAGGCTTCCAGGTCTCCAGTTGTTGGTGTGTCATAAATTCATTTTCAAAAGATTTTTAAAAATTCATATTTTAAGATTTGACATGATTTGGGGCCAACAGAAAAATGACTTGACTAACAGAAGATTAGGTAGATTATATTTTAAACAAGAGGTGATAATTGCAGTTATTAGATATTTCTCCTATTTATTGTTCCTCATTTGTAAACATGTAATTACAATTCATTTTTACTGAAGGTCAAAATTTATCATGTTTTTAATGAAAAAAGATGCTCTTGATACCATCCTAAGAGTGATATTCTTCAACTTGAGAAAAATCAAATGAATGTGTTTCAGTAATAATTTACTCCTAGCCAAAGCTGCCTGTAGGAGCTTGGAAATAGGATGTGTTCACCCACATGTGGAAGACATGGGATTTAATCCCAAGTGTCATAAAAATTTGTGTTCAGAGGAGGTTTTCATTTCCTGTGCTTGGTAATAAAACACTTAAAAGAAAATAGTGCTAAAATCTGTGTAAAGGAATGTATAGTGAATATTGCTAAGTCTCCATTCTCACTGCTGATCCCACCACCACAGCATCCTTCTCTGACCTAAAACCTGTCCTCACTAGATGGGGCAAAGCCCAGGATCAAAGGAGGTGAAAGCAAAGGATGGTACTTTTGAACTGAGAGGAAATTATAACAGAGCTGCTGTTTATTAGAGCTTTGTTATGTACAAAATGTGTACATATTTTCCCTGCAAGTCCTCTGGGAGCACAGAAGGATACATCTCTTCCAAGTAGGCCAAATGACCTCTGCACTGAGCTAAAGCCAAAAATCCATTAGATCACTAATTGATTTCCAGTTCAATTTCTATAGTGATAAAAATTCAGATTATTCTTTCTCTCAATGTTTTAAATCCATTCATCGTGTTGATACACATTCTGCTGACTAAGGTTTCTATGTACAAATCTTATCTATACAGAAAAATAAAATTAATAAAATCACCTTGGTGCTGGTCAGGAGACCATACTGAAACACACTGGGCCCAAAGAACAAAGTAAGACTCCTCCACTTTGGTACAAGGCCTGGGAATCTGGCCTAGATTGAACACTCAATTTCAAGGAAAGATAAAAGATTCTATATATATATTCGATCTGTTTGTTGATTTGTAGGCCAAATTTCTCATCAATAATTTGCATCCTAGTCACTTAGATAATGATTGAAGTGCTCATTTAACTGCACTATGCCCTTTTATTAAGGCTTTGACAGAGTATCAACCTTAGGTTACCAGTGAGAAGTACTACACATTATACTCTGAGGTCTGCTTCATGTTTCAACTAATATTACAAGCATGAGCTTTCACAGAATTAAAATTTTGAGAAAGTTTGGAATGCAGGTAACAGGCAAGGAGTGAAAAGGATACAAAATAGAGAGACAAGTCTCAGGCAAGCCAACATTGTCCTCACAGCTGACATCATGAACTATTCTGCTGAACTTCCATTAGAGGAAATATGAGCCTTTAGTTCTGTTTCCTTCAAACACACACAAACGAATCAGAGTCTGATCTGTGGCCTGTCTTCCAGAAACGCTCTCAGAATTGGAATTATTGCATGATGGTTATGTTTTGAAACATGCAAAAAAATGCTTCAAATTTAGACTGAAAGGTGTATGCACATATATGTTTAGTTTCAAAAAAGTCAAATAGCTATTAAACAGTTTAATTAAAATCAGTGTCATAATATTTCAATGCAGTTTTTCAAGAATATTATGTACAAAGGAATTTGTTCCACGTTGTTTATATGTTGGTTAAGTTTGTATGTGATAAAGGTCATAGTGTAAATTTAGTAGAAAAGTCATGGACTTGAAATTTTTTACTCATTTTTTATTATAGTCAGAATGGGATGTTAGTGATCAGTTTTCCAAGTCTCTTGAAGTGAAATAATACACTCAGAGGTGATATTATTTATGTATGAATATCTTTCAGAGATATAGTCAGTGTTCTGCCCTTGTTAGAGACACCATGATCCATAGTAACTCTCATCAAGGAAAGTTTAATTTAATTGGGACTTGCTTATAGTTTCAGGGGGTAAGTTCATTGTTATTATGGCAGAGAACATGACATCATCCAGGCAGACATGTTTCTGGACACGTATCTGGGAGTTCTACCTTCTAAACTGTAGGTAACAGAAAGAGCCTGATACAAGTAGTACAAAAACAAATGCCTTTTTTTGGTAAGGAAAATGATCAAACACTTGCAATTACTAGAAATAATATTGACTGAATAGAAGGGAAGATAATATAAAAAATATTCCACTGGAGATGAAAACAGAGTTTAAGTAATCTGACTTAGTGGATTTTTTTTCAGTTTTATTACTTTCAGAGATATACAATTTTTTTTTCTGTCTTTCTATGAAATATCCACAACACATCTGTTAAAGTATATATGAGTTTCCTGGGACTTCTATAGTAAAGTACCACAAAGCAAGTGCCTTAAAAAATCAAAAAAAAGTTTTGTCTCGCAGCCTGACATCAATTTATTAGCAAGTTCAGAATGTCTTCTCTATGAGTCAGTTTTGAACTTGTCTCTCAGCTTCTGTTATCTCTTGGCTAGAGACAACATAATTTACCAACCCCACTCCCTGCTCTCCCTCTTTCTCTCTCTGTGTACTTGCCTTTTAATTAGTATGATATACCCAACGACTCCATATTAATCAAAACCTTTGCAAAGCACTCAACCCAAATAAGTCTCTGAGGTCCTGGAGTTTAGAATCCAACATATTTTAGGTGGGATACAAATTAAGATTTAGTAATCACCTGTGTGATGATTTCAGAGTACAGTGTTTCCCTTGTGGAAGAGGCATCTTCAGCACCCTTAATTCCTACAAAGCCAAATCATCCCAGCATCAACACTCTGTCTTAAGTCTTCAGCAACACAACATCCAGAATATAATTTTATATCTTACCAGGCAAAATTTTCTCCCTCTTGAACAGGCATTAAGGCCAATTAGACAGCTGTTGGTTACTGCTAATTATGGGTGACAATACTGTACCTTTTGAGATATCTTGCCATGGTAGTTACTATTGTTCAGAGACAGCTGAGTAGAACTATTAATTGTTTTCCTCATGTGGCAACTTGTATAACACCTTCTAGTCTGAAAGTGAGACCCAACCAGGTGAGATCTGACTCAAGTCTTCTTAGTGCTTAGTACTGAAGTGTTTACTATCTTCAGCAATAGCGACTTATCTTTGTAGTGAGAGGTTTGTGTCCTGACTTTCAGGCCTAGCCTCAAGGTTTAGGCCCACATACCCACTGACCTGCAGAGACACACAGATACATAAGATAGTTTTAGGCTGATTGGTCTCAGACCCAGGCATATAACTTGATAGCTCTCTACCCTTTATCTAACCCATGATTCTTCCTGTTCAGCCATGGGGCTCAGTACCTTTTCTTAGAGCAGCATGGTTGTCCTCTGTGTCTTCTGGCTTCTCTCTGGCATTCTGCTCTGTGCTTCCTGTTCTCAGAGTTTTCTTAGTCTAATAGCCCTGCCCGTACTTCCTGCCTGCCTTTGGCCAATCAGCGCTTTTTATTAAACCAGTGGGTGGGATAATTATTTACCATGAAACAACATAATACCCCTACATATCCCCTTTTGGAGTTCTTTTTGTTTTAAAGAGAAAAGAGGATATATAGGAGGATTGTGTTGCTTGGTTGTAAATAATTGTCCCACCCACTGGTTTAATAAAAAGCGCTGATTGGCCAAAGGCAGGCAGGAAGTATGGGCGGGGCTACCAGACTAAGAAAACTCATGAGAGCAGGAAGCACAGAGAGAACGCCAGGGAAGCAGAGGACAACCATGCTACTCTAAAGAAAAGGTACTGAACCCCATGGCTGATCAGGATGAGTCATGGGTTAGATGAAGGGTAGAGAGCTAGCAAGTGATATGCTGGGGCCTGACGCTGATCAGCCAAAAACTATTGAAAGCATCTGTGTGTCTCTGTGGGACTGTGGGTCTGTGGGCCTAAACCTTGAGATCAGGCCTGAAAGTCCGGGCCAGAAACCTCCTACTACATATCTTCAATTTCTGAGAGACAACAAAGGACAATTGGAATAGCCTATCCTGTGCTGGGAGTCACTTGAACAATGCTGACCAAAAATTCAAAGGGAAATTTCTTGTGCCTGGGACTTGGATTTCTGTTAGCTAGTGGAGAGCGTTATCAGCTCAAAGGGCATAACTTCATTTCAGGTGTGTGTGTGTGTGTGTGTGTGTGTGTGTGTGTGTGTGTGTGTGTGTGTGTGTGTGTGTGTGAACATGTGCATATGCATTATACATAATTTTAGGCAAGTATAATATAATATGATTCCCTAAAGCTTTTTTGAACACCCTTAATATCATTTATCTCTTCTATTTTGGCCTTCCTCCCCCCTTCCCAATAAAATCTCCCACCCACATCTTTTTGTTCACTTGGTGTTCTGCTGCTCATCCCTCCTTTTGATGCCATCCTTCTCACTTTTTGAAGAACAGGAGCATCTCATTGTCGTGCTGCGGAGCTTCAACTACCAATTTCCTTCCTACACACCCTAGGAAATTCAACAGCTTTCTTTCTCTTAGTGTCCTCTTTATCTTCTTTATGAGGCTGTCACCATTTCTGTTAGGAGAGTAAACCAGAGTCACAAATCATGCACCACATTTGTTTAGTGTAGAGTTTCCCAGCCATATGCTTCATTTCTCCCTAGAGTACACTTCCTCAACTCTTACAAACTATATATATGGGAAGAATTAAAGAGAAAATATTTCAGTTTTATTTACTTAACTATGTTTTCTAAAATTCTCTCTCCTTATACATTGTTTTCAGTGAACAGCAGGTTTCAAATTTGAAATAATGTTTATAAAAAAAGTCAGTATCATTAAGTTATATAATTAATTTCCATGAGATATTGAAACATATTCCAGTCAACTTCTGTACCATTTTATAACTTTATTTTTCTTCAGTTTCCAGAAGCATATTACACATTTATGATTAGGAGTACAGTAGAAAGAACTTTAATATTTTTATCTGTAGCAACTACTTCTGTAGTTACAGGATTTTTCTAAGAATTACTATAAAACTCATCTAGTTTCTATATATTTTCTAATTTCAGAGATTGCTTTTCACATTGTAGGTATTCTTTATTTCGTTCATCCATAAAATCTGTACTGGACAGTGTAGTACCCGTGTCAAGAGACCCCCAAAGACCACCAGGGACAACCCGGATTCAAAGGTTCACTGTGTCACAGACACAAAGAGGGTCAGTTTATTCTCTTGGACAGGTTCAAACCCAGGCCAAAACCCTATGTTCTGATGCAGTGGAGGGAATTTGGCCACAAGCTTAAAGATGACAGGGTAAAAATGTGTTAATGAGATGTTACATGTCTTGGTATTTTGGGATTGGGTAAAGGGATATAAAGTAGAGTAATTCTTGGAAACTATTGGTTAAACTTTTGGTTAAAAAACCAAATTTTGAGTCGGCTGGCTGAACTTTTGGTGTGAAACCAATTTTGAAATAGTGGTTGTGAGGTGCATTCCTGAAATTTTTCTTAGACTTAGGCTCTGCCCTCAGGCATTAGATGTTTTTGAAAAATGGTCCTTCCCTGAGATAAAGTTTTGTAAAGATAAATACATGCCTTCAAAATAGGATTCCCTAGAGAAAATAACCAAATACATACAACAGAGAGGCAGAGACAGAAAAAGACACAAGAGTTTTATTTAGTAAATGTGCTGATCTTTGTCTTACATCTATATCATATGTGTGATTGTTTAAATGTAATTAGCCACATAATGTCATTGGGAGTGACACTATTAGAAGGTGGGGCCTTGTTGGACAAGGTGTAGTCTTGTTGAAGGAAGTGTGTTACTATGGGGGTGAGCTTTGAGGTCTATTGCTCATGCATCACTCAGTGTGACACTGAGTCTCTCTTAATGCTTTCTGATAAAGATGCAGCCAGTATCATATCTGTTTTCATGCCACCATGCTCCCCACCATGATAACAATGGTAACATGTTAACCTCTGAAACTGTAAGCCCCAACTTCAACTAAATGTTTTCTGTTATAACAGTTGTCATGGTCATGGTGTCTCTTCACAGCAGTAGAAACTCTTACTAAGACAGTTTGCCAGATGGAAATACTTGACTTTAGCCAAATACTTTACTTTAGGAAACCTTACTTCATTCTTCTGCCTTTGGCTTCCTATATGTAGTCCATTTATTCTGTACAAGGCAAAGTACTCAAATTCTACTGATTTAAATTTTTAGTCTCAACTGTAACAACGGCATAGCAATATCTGTACTGGTACTTGATCAAACTGGGTATCAGAGTGTGGACAAGTTGACAAGAAATGTAAATAACACATTCCAGCTATATGTAACATGACAATGATTGAGCTTTAATGGGTATGAGGTGAGACCATGGACTGAACAGAGTAATAAAAATATCTAAATTACTCACTCTTTTCCATGAACTGAATAGACTAGTACAATATAGTAGAGAGAAGTCTAAGATGAGAATTAGGTCTATAAAATAACTAAAATTTTACAAACTTAAATTTCTATATCACTTAAAAATTTCTCAACCCCCATTTATTTTTTCATTAGAAAAAATGAATACAAAAGTTTGTTATTAGATGATTTTATTTCCTTGAGATTATAATATAATTACATCTTTCCTCCAACCAAACCTTTACACATACCCAACCTTCTTTTAAATTTGTAGTCATTACATGTATTTATAAATGTGCATATTCTTAAATACATAAATAAATCTGTTCAGTAATATAATGTTATTTGAATGTGTGTTTTAAGGGATAATAGTTTATTATTGGATAGTCAATCGATGCACCCTTTAAGTTTAACTAAACTTCAAGGGATCCAGGATGTTCTAAAAATATCATAGTCCTATTGCCTTTAAACTCTGGGAAGAAAATTATATATAGATATGTGCTATTCCTCATAGTGATTGAGGAATAATGCAAAGAGATGACCACACATGTCTCCTAAGTTAATAGCATAATACTATAAATCAGGAAGGCTTAGTGTGTCTATAGTAACTATGACACTTGCCAGGTGAGTTTAAAAAGGAAAAACCATCATTAAAAGTCTGCAGGTAGAGCAACTGAGTGTGATTTTCAGAGCTTGTGTATAATTGCCTGTTTTCATCATTGTATATGTGCTTGGTCAGCTTTGCCACTGAAACTCACTCCTCCTCAGGAAGAATTTGGAATGAAGGCCCTAAGGCTTTGTAAATGAACTACAAAGTAAGGACCAACATTAAACTTGGAGTTTCATATATGTCAGAAATCTTTAACATTCTTTATCAGGTTTCTATAGGCCATCTTGCATGGTAGACTTCTGTCTGAAAATTGCTCTGGTTTTAACTTTAGAATTTGTTTTTTAATAGAAAAAAAAATCTAGTTTTGTGCCTGGAGGCTACAATAAAGTGGAATGCTGGAGACTAAGCAGGCTCTTTATATCTTTATAAATTAGAACACATTTGTGGAAAACCTGGTGTGAATTTAATCAAAGTGTTTTCATGTTGCCAAGTAAATCAGAGAAAAATTATCATTATGTACTCAAGACTCAGAAATAATAATCATGAATTAAATCTACCATGCTAAATGAAGACAAACAAATGGAGGAAGAAAAAGCAAGGATGTTTAAAATTACACTCGAGTCCTTCATGCTAACTGGAAATAGCATTTCTGGGATGTTCTTCAGGATTGACGTGAGATTTCCAGACTGTCCCTTTGATGATTATTCCCAAAATTGTTTTTCTTGGATTGTGTTTGCTCTATTTGACAACTTGGCCTAAAGCAGGAGTGTGATCTGTGGGTTAGACTTAGAAATTCAGTCTTGAGAACATTATTTCCATGGTTCTTACCCTCCCCCCAGCTTCTTAGGCTTGAGATCCAAGAACCATCTTCATTCCCCACAGCTTTTCTCAAACCTACATCCAATCCTCCTGTGAATCTCCCTCCTCTTGCCTTCTTCATCCACCCCAAGTTAAATCTTCAGTACTAAATCCCATTTCCTCACTTCTCCTAGAGACCAGGCTAGCATCATCCTGAACATGATTACAGCAATTGCTTTCCAGCTGGTCTCTTGATTTCTTCTATCTTAACCACATACACTGTTTTCATGTTAGTAGCCAATGATAATTTATTGTTTCATTTTTTTCTTCTTTGCGCTCAAGCTTCCTTAGCTGGAGAGGTGTCTAAGCCTATCTGTTGTTGAACCTCTAGCAATAGTAGTAGATTTCTAGCTTTTGATCCCTGGGTGCCAACATTAACCTTCTCAGACATGGGAGTAACGGTTGATCACCTGCCAAGATGGTACTCACCAAATTACAGAAGTTGGTCACTGTGACAAAGAACCTTAAGTATTGTCAGAGTTTGACTGGCCTCCAACATAGTGCTGCCAGCTTCTGGGTAAAGCACCAGAGAAGTAGAATTGTTTTCAGGAGGTGTCTGCTTGCAGTCCCGGATTGATTGACGTAAGTGTGGTCTGGGACATGTCTGGTTGTTGTATTTTATTATGATCCATGAGTGATTAGTCATCAGGGAGTGGCACTACTTGAGAACTTTGGGAGATGTGGCCTGTTGGAGTAGGTATGACCTTGTTGGTATGTTACCAGAGGTGACCATTGAGGTTTCAAAAGTCCAAGCCTGGCCCAGGGTCTCTTTCTCTTTCTGCTTCTTGCACATCTTGAGGTAGAATTCTCAGCTACGTCTCCAGCACCATGTTTGCCTGTGTACCTCAATGCTTCCCACCATGCTGATAAAGAACTAACCTCTTGAAACTATAAACAAGCCCAAATTATAACAGTTGCCTTGATCATGGCAATAGTAGCCTTAACTAATTCACTGGTTGAAGTCATGAAAAGTTTTGCATCTGCTACCACCCCAGTTCCCCCACACACAGAAAACTTCAGAATCATCCCCAGTACAGCCTGGTGGTTCTGGAATCACTGTTTAGACAAGTAGTCAAGGCCTCCAGCTTGTACCAAGCAGAAGTTTAACCCTCAAGGCTGAACCACCAACCCTTTCCTGTCAATAACTCTTGAAAAACTAGCCCTGTACTAGTTTTGGCTCATCCAGGTGTCCCCAGTCCCAAAGACACACACTTTCATCTCTTTATTTATATATTGTTTCTAGCAGAGGCCCTGATTGTCACTCCAGGAAGCCCCTTTTTCTTCCAGTCCCCCAATGCTGACCCTTTCTCCTATAATCCAAGACAACAGGGCGTCCTGGCTAGACAGTCTTCCCCACTTTCTGCTCCCAATTTTGTGAGTACATTTGAAGTGAAGGATCCTCCAGCCCAACCTCCCATACTCATGATTACATCTTTCTAAATTCCCACCCCCTCTTCCTGTCTCCCAGAGAAAATGGACATTTGGAATGGGAAGACAGCCTGTTCTGAGGAAGACTCTTCCTCGGCATCGGGAAGGAGTGTCACAGCAATGATTCTGCTCATCTTACTTCTCTGCAAACTCCTGACACCCTCCCAGGCAGTGTTTGAACCTTTTTGTTCGCTATGTAGTTGCTGATGAATCTTTACTGATAATTTTGATAGCTTTGGTAATAAATAGCAATTCTCACTGAAAAAAAAAAAAAAAAAAACAAACCTGATGATGTCCCGTTTCACTTATTAAAAAAATGTAACATGGTTATAGTAGCTTCACAATGGATTTTTTTTCTTTCTGGACTCCCTTATCCATTTTGTTCTTGTGCCCTCCAGATGAAGTCCATTCCACTCCAGCTTCTTACGGGTTCATTATGTGCCACCAGGAAGCCGATTTAACTTTTTAAATCTCTTCTTCCCTCGGTCTGGCTATTTTCTATTGAATTTCGCATAGATTTCTGTCAACTTCATTGACGCTGTCCTTGTCCTCCCTGTTCAGCTCTTGGCCCTTGGTTTATTCCATAGCACTTACGCTGCTTACTCATAGTTAACTTGCTTATTGTTGTCTCTTCCACAGAAATTATATGGTATTTAATTTAAGAGGGTTTTGTTATTGCTATTCTATGATTTTGAGCATGTGAAATACTTGTGTGAAAAAAGACACATGAGCATCAGTGGGAATAAAGTCCAAGTGGATAACACTGATCACTGGCTCAAAAATAATTCTGAAAGAATAAATCCAAATTAGACACAAGAAGTATAAGACTGAAGTGAAATATAAGAAAAAGAAGTTACATGATGCTATGTATATTATGTTACAATGCACACAATGATTCCCTTCGTGCTGACAGTATTCAAAGTAATAGCTTCAATAATTTCTTATGCAAAAGTGAGATTTTTACTTTTAAATTAGTATAATAATAATAATATAAATGTATGTGAGAGTCTGTGTGTATGAGTCTTTCTCCTCTCTCTCTCTCTCTCTCTCTCTCTCTCTCTCTGTGTGTGTGTGTGTGTGTGTGTGTGTGTGTGTGTGTGTGTGTGTGTGTGAGAGAGAGAGAGAGAGAGAGAGAGAGAGAGAGAGAGAGAGAGAGTCTGTATATGTGTTAAATGTGTTGAGCAATTATCAACCTCACCCATGGAATGAGCCTTAGACACATGCTCCCTGCCTCCCCAGTGAGGTCTTCTTCATGGAAACCGATAAATACACAGAAACAGAAGTTCTCATAAATATAAGTTCTCTTAAATTTCTCTTACATTATTTCTAACTCATTTCTAAGCCTGTTGCCATCTTTGTTCAACCTCCCTGCTTCTTGGAACAATTTACAAGGGAGTAGAAAAGCAGAGAAGCAGCTAGGAAAAATATGCTAAAAGACACTGTCATTGGACACTAGTATTTAGATCTGCCTGAGCCCAGGCCTACCTTGGACACTGACTTTTATGACTTTAAAATAATTTAGAATGGCTTTCTCAGACTTGCAGAAAAAATAACCATATGTAATTCTTCTAGAGAAGAGTAACAATATTGATTAGAAGCTTCCAATATTTTTTCTGAACATTTGATAATTTTATGTGAGTTTATAATACTTATAAATTATAGATGTATTTTGATGTTAATATCTCTAGAATTTGTTTCTCCAAGTATAGATGATAGTTTAGGTAAATATAATGTTTCACAAAACTCTGTACATAAAGAAAATAAAAAAAAAAAACTATGGTGGCTTTTTGATTTTTCCACAGACAGAAATTTGAAAAGGCTCTAAGACTATGTGACTTTCTAGAACAAGACAAGGAAAATAGCATGTTACAAATATAAGAATGAAGAAGTTAAAACACTTTGCCAAGGCATACAACTGCTTGATTTACTCATTGGCCATGCTAAAGAAGTGCACACTTCTAACATATGTTCTGAGACATCACTTTTGAGTCACTTCATATTTTTGTACTTCTTAGAAACTTGTAAATTTTCAAAATAAGCCTTAAAGTTTGGTGGCCAACCCTCTTGATGATCTAACTCTTTCAACTTTTTTCAGTCTAATTCTGTATTCCTGTATTGGCTTTTATTTATATATTTTTTCCCCTTGGCCACCGTTTTTTCCTAGATTTTGTATATTCTATCCATCTAGTCATTTGGGAACATGGTCATTATTCAAAAGATGTCTGCATCAATTGAGTCAATTGATTTCTTGTCTTTCTCTGACATTTATTTTTTAGAGAGATCTTAAACATTAAAGAACATCTAGTGAATTATATTATTACACATGAAGTACTGTACATCTGGCAAAAAACAGACTTAAAGGAATTGCATAGTTTTAAAATTGGACAAATATGGAGAGATTGGGATTGAGAAATTGCCATGTCTTGTATTAACACCTATTCTTTGCTTTCCCTGCTGCAGAAATCCTGAATGCAATAAAAACTTAATTGCCTCGGGCATAAAAAGTAGTCTTTTTTATGTGTTTATCTTAAGTCCGCCAACAACAAATAAGATACCATATTAGCCTGCTGAAAACCTAACTTCAGACCTCCGAGCCAGTTTATAATTCACCTCAGTGAGATAAATGTGTCATAGAGGATCATATTTTGTCCTTAGTTGTCAATATTTTACATTCTAAAAGAGAAAAGTCATTTGTTCACTTTTACGGTAATTCATTGAGGCTGATTTCTTCTTAATGAACATTTTATTCTTCTTATGACTAGAAGAACACATTTAGAGAAGACCAAGATATTCTTTGGAATTTTGTTTTATGTTCCAGCTTCTCAAGGATTTTATGCAAGTGTATAGTCTTGGGTCCATTTGCACATGGAGCCTAGATATGCGTGTTTTTCAAAGTCTAACAAGAAATTCTGATGGAGGTCGATTTAAGGACCATTAGTAGGGCAAGAAAAAGTAGACTGTCCTTCTAGGGAGAAGATGACAGAGTTTTTGCTTTCCTTTCAGAAGAGAATTCAGACTTCACAGAGGTAACTACTATTGAAATAAGTAAAAGAATTGCAACCTGGAAGAATGCATCATTAAAGTCATCATTTATGCTTCATAAGGAATATAATCTACGTGGAGAAACTAAGTCATAAAGCATTAATTTAACATGTTAGTTTTGCTGGTGACTAGGCTGAATTCCACTAAGCTTCCCTGAGGGTTAAATTAAAAAGAAAATGTGCAAGAAATGCTACTCACAGAGCTATTAATGTATGTGAATACAATGACAGAGCTCTTCTCTAGACACCTAGAAAGGTCCCTTAATGCAGTGAACTGATGCTTGGAAAATACAGTTTTCAAAAAACATTTGGAATCTGGGGCAATAGTTCACTGGAAAAGAACCCTTACTTTGCATTCTTAGAGACCTGATTTCAAATCCTTGGCATCCACATATAAAAGCCTGGCACTTAATCCCAGAATTGGGTGTTTAGAATAGGTAGACTTCTTCAGACATTTTATTAGTTGTGTATAGTGGGGCTATTCATTTTTTTGAGTTAATCTTGTATCTGCCACATTGATGAAGGTTTTTAATAGGTACAGTAGTTCCCAGGTAGAATTTTGGGGGTCACTTATATGTACTATCACATAATTTACAAGTAGCAAAACTTTGACTTCTTCCTTTCCAATTTGCATCCCCTTGATCTCTTTATTTTGTCTTATTGGCCTAGCTGGAATCTCAAGTACTGTATTAAATATACATGGGGAGAGGGGACAGCCTTGTCTTGCTTTTTATTTTAGTGGAATCACTTAGAGCTTCTTTCCATTTAGCATGATGTTGGCTGTTGACTTGCTGTATATTGCCTTTATTATGTTTAAATATATTACTTGTATCCATGAAGACCTTTATCATGAAGGGGATGTTGCACTTTGTCAAAGGCTTTTGTAGCATCTAATGAGATGATATTTTTTTTCCCTTTCAGATTGTTTATATGGTGGATGACATTGACAGTTTTTCATATGGTGAACCATCCCTGCATCTCTGTGATGAAGCCTACTTGATCATGGTGGATGATTTTTTTGATATGTTCTGGAATTTTACTGAGTATTTTTGCATCAATGTCCATGAGGAAGATAGGTCGGTATTTCTTTTTCTTTGTTGCATCTTTGTGAAGTTTGGGTGTAAGAGTCACTACAGTTTGGAAATGTTACTTCTGTTTCTGTTGTGTGGAATAATTTGAGGAGAATTGGTTTTAGCTCTTCGAAACTCTGGTAAAATTCTATGTTAAAACCTAAGCCCAGAGCTTAGGAAACCTGCACAGACAGACAACCCAAGCTGTTGAGAGTCCACTGACTCTGAACTGAGACTTGGGGAACATGCATGGGTCTGAGTTAGGCCTTCTGAATGTGATTGGCAGTATAATGGCATGAGAAGTTTGTGGGGCCTTTAACAGTGGGACCAGAATTTATTCCTAGTGCATGGATTGGCTTCTTAGAGTCCATTCCCTACAGAGGAACACCTTGTTCAGCCTTGATACTGGGGAGAAGGGCTTGGTCCTACCTCAACTGGATGTGCCAGACTGCATCGACTCACCCTAGGAGTCCTTACTCTCTCTGAGGAATGGATGGAGATGGATAGGGGGAAGTTGGGAGAGGACTAGCAATAAAGGAGGGAGAACAGTGGTGGGTATTTTAAAAACTTTTAAATTTTATATGTATATATATATATATACGTACATACTATATATATATATATATACATATATACATATATATGTATCTCTCTCTCTCAAGTTGACTTCAAGAGCTTACTGACAAGCCAACCAGCCTAGTTGAAAGTGCTAGGTCAATCTCAGTAAGGGATCACATCTCAAGACAAAAGGCAGAGATCCCTAGAAAAAGATGCCCAATACCTTACACTAAGATAAACACCTGTATGCTCATATGCATGGATCACACATGTGTGTACCACACAGCATGCAACACATATGTATATTCACTGAAATAAGCACAGACAATACTTTAACCAGCAATTCCATAGATGACTATGTGTCTTTCCCATCTTTCTTTGTCCAAGGTTTTCAGGTCCCTGGCTGCCCCGCGCCTTCTTTGCCCGCAAACAAGACGCAGTACAACAGGATCCTTCTGCAGTATAACTTTAATGTATCTTAAGGGAGAGCATTTAGCTTACGGAAAATGGAGAGGGAGGAGAGAGTGAAAGAGCCGGCAGAGAGACCGGCAGAGGGGCAGGAGCCGCTGCGCAAGAGCCAGCGGCGGCGGGCCCCCAGCGGGGAAAAGGGAAGCCAGAGAGCTAGGCTAGGCCCCAGCGTGGTCTGGGCCGAGCCATTTGCCACGTGGCCTTGAGCCCGCGTCCCTGAAGCTGGGCCGGCATCCGTGCGCACGGCGGGGCGGAGAGAGAGAGAGAGGAGGAGAGAGAGAGAAGGGACCACGAGGTAGGAAGACCCGGTTTTAAGAGGACCAAACGGCTCTTGCTTTGGACGAAACACCTTCCTATTGGTCGTAGTTCAGAATCCCATGACGCCACGGGAAAGGCGGAGATACCAGACCAGTCTCGCGAGAATACCAAGCGCATGCGCTCTCTATGACTCAGGCGGGTTGGCCAGCGCCAGATAATGGCGCCACCTAGCGGAGCTGGAGCCAGTGGCCTCCAACATCTCACCCTTCTCAAATATTAAGCAAGAGAAAGTCCTATAAGAGGGTGGAGACAGTGATCATCTCCCAGAACACATTGTGGACTTGCGTGGGGGTCACCCCTAATCCCTCAACAGATCGAGATGCCCCCAGCCTGTCCTCTGCCTTTTGCTGGGAAGGGAATTAAGACAGGTACCCTTATGCAAGATGATGTGCCTCTCGGGACATAGGTATGTCTCCTGCGATGCCCTTGGCTCAGCATCCCTCTTAGGACACGGGCTGAACGCTCCACCCAGTGTGTAGGAGCTGTCTAAGCCACAATATCTCTATTGCTTTAGCATAATTAGTCATACCTCTATCGAGGTTTTTGAGTCTAGAGCCATTAAGGCTTGAGCCGAAACTGCTTTGTTTCTCTGACTTTGGATTCTGAACTTGCAAACCGTCTAGGGAAGAATGACTAGTCCTCCGCAAAAGGCCAGGTCAGACATATCCACCCCCACCCACTTTTTGGAGTAGGGGAAGGAGAGGGGATTTATGGAGTGAGCTCTCTGGTCAGCGACAGGTCTAGCCGAGTGGAATTGGCCTGGACGATCGCCACTTGCAGGTCACGAAGGGTCTGTTCAAACTTAGACGACCAATTCTGTAAGAAAATTGAGAGAGGCTTTTCGAAAGATTAGTTGTCTTTGTAAAGTTTTTATATTGAATAGAGGTTATGTATAAGCCAGCAAGTTATTGTTCACACCTCAACTGTGTCAATTATTGGGGTGGACAATTTGTTAACCGCCTGTGCAGTCTGCACTATTTTGAAAGTGCACCAGCTGAGGCAGTCACTGAGGCCCCTATGGCAGCTGTGACAATGAATTTTATAATACCAGCAGAGATTCTGAAATCTCTTTTTTGTCTAAATGGCTGTGAGTTACTGGGGAACCACGGTGGCGTGGGCACAAATCGTGGCATGTGGGCCGTTGCTGCAAAGAAATAAAGCTGAGCATCTCAGCATAAGGCATAAAGGCAATTATCAAATTTGTATCTCAATTTATCTATAATTTTTGAAGCATTGCTAACAATCTAAATAACTGGTGGTTAAATTGGGAGAAAATGAAAATATTTTAGGCGTGGCCCAACCTATATTTTTGGATTGGCAACTGTTATATGGTAAAATTGAATTTTTATCTGGCCTGCCTGAGCAAAAGGAAGCCAATTTTGGTTTTATTAAACTCTGTTTCCTTTGTCAGGCTGCCGAGAAATTTTTTAGTAATATATCTGAACTATTTTTAACTAAAACATAAACCTCTCTTTAACCCCAAACTTTTATTTTCTTTAAAGCTATGTCTAAATCTTTATACATCACCGGCATTGGCAGAGGGAAGGTGGGCATTATCTTCTATCGCTGTCACCAAACACATCAACTGGAGAAGGCGAGGAGCTCTGGGATCCAAACTGGATTTTTTTTATCCTGTGGAAAAACACAGACAGCTCCCCGGGATCTTATTAAAATAGGATCCGGGCCTTTTCATTTATATTCCCCCTTTCTGTTTTAACAAATAGGATTTTAAGGTCTGATGTGCACGTTTAATAATGCCTTGTCCTTGAGGGTTGTATGGTAACCTGGTAAGGTGTGTCACTTGCATTTGTGCACAAAATTGGGCGAATTCTTGGGAGCTGTAAGCTGGCCCATTATCAGTCTTGAGGCAAGCTGGTTTGCCCCAGGCGCTCCATGCCTCTAAGCAATGTTGAATAACATGTATGGTCTTTTCTCCTGTAAGTGTTGTGGCATGAATAATATCTGAGCATGTATCAATAGAAACATGTACAAATTGAAGCTTTTCAAAGGATGGAACATGTGTCACATCTATCTGCCATATTTGTAATGGTGAAATGCCTCTTGGGTTTAAGTAACTGAAAGGCATTTACCACATAATGGGAATCAGACACAATATTAAGCAGACAATCAAACTTTTGTAAAACTTCTAACACAATTAGACATTTAACAATCTGGGGTGATTTTTGACCAGACACAATATTAAGCAGACAATCAAACTTTTGTAAAACTTCTAACACAATTAGACATTTAACAATCTGGGGTGATTTTTGACCAGACACAATATTAAGCAGACAATCAAACTTTTGTAAAACTTCTAACACAATTAGACATTTAACTATCTGGGGTGATTTTTGACCAAAATCTTTGAAAAATGTCTGTGAATTTATAATATAAGCACCCCTTCCATTTCCTGAGCCATCTGTATATACAGTTAAGCCATCTTTTAAAGGCACTGAGGAAGTAACACGTGGATATACCACAGGGTGATAAGCCAAACTGTAACAAAGGATATTTAGGATAATGATTATCAATTTTTCCAGGAAACATCAAACAAAGGCTTTAAATCTGCAGTGGGAATTTTCAAAAAAGGTCTAAGCCAATTAATATACTCTATGGAGAAGTGGAGGGCTTAAAAATATGTTTTCTAGCAAGCTGTTCTGCAACAAGCTCAATCACTGCCTTAAGCTTGTCAGAGGTCAGTGGCCACTGAGGAACCCATACCGGCACCTCTGTCTTTTAAGGTATGTGTCGTGCTGCCTCAGTGGCACCTAAGAAAACCTAGGCCCTGTCTTTGCCTATGAATCTTGGGCGTGGTTTGTCTTTGTCTTAACCGCCCCAGGCCCTGTCTTTCCTCATACCACGAGGAGCCAAACTTTAAATTTAAATTTTCAAGTTTCCGTACCTTTAGTTTCTGGTTCCCTATCTCCCCCAAATCTTTTATTTTTCTGGGGGGTCCTTTTTTACTTATCGAGTATTCCTATTTTCAAGTTTCCGTACCTTCTATCTCCCCCAAATCTTTTATTTTTCTGGGGGGTCCTTTTTACTTATCGAGTATTCCTAACTCCCCCATATCTTCTATTTTACCGGGGGTCCTTTTTCACTTTTCTGGTGCGCGCCTAACCTCACACGGCTCCCGGTTTCTGACATGTTGCCCCGAACTTTCTTTATGATATCTCGCCCTCTAGCTATCAGATCTCTACAGGCCTTCTCTTCTACAGAGTTCTTTAGAGTACCCTGTGCCATCTCAATACCACGCTGCCTAAGCAGGGAGTCTGGTGCTGTTATGATAGACTGGGGGGATCCCACTGACCAGCGGAAGCAGAAAACAACCACGAAGAAAACCAGAAACACTGCCAAAGCAAGCACTAAGGCCTCAAAAGACCCTTTCCAGGGCGGGAAAAATCCCAAAACAAAGTCCAGTTCAGACATATCTCTCCGAGCCACTTACCTCTTATCTGCAGTTCTGAATCCTGTCTGGCGGTGCAAACGATGTAAATTCCCGGGTTCCGGCACCACTTGCCCCGCGCCTTCTTTGCCCGCAAACAAGACGCAGTACAACAGGATCCTTCTGCAGTATAACTTTAATGTATCTTAAGGGAGAGCATTTAGCTTACGGAAAATGGAGAGGGAGGAGAGAGTGAAAGAGCCGGCAGAGAGACCGGCAGAGGGGCAGGAGCCGCTGCGCAAGAGCCAGCGGCGGCGGGCCCCCAGCGGGGAAAAGAGAAGCCAGAGAGCTAGGCTAGGCCCCAGCGTGGTCTGGGCCGAGCCATTTGCCACGTGGCCTTGAGCCCGCGTCCCTGAAGCTGGGCCGGCATCCGTGCGCACGGCGGGGCGGAGAGAGAGAGAGAGGAGGAGAGAGAGAGAAGGGACCACGAGGTAGGAAGACCCGGTTTTAAGAGGACCAAACGGCTCTTGCTTTGGACGAAACATCTTCCTATAGGTCGTAGTTCAGAATCCCATGACGCCACGGGAAAGGCGGAGATACCAGACCAGTCTCGCGAGAATACCAAGCGCATGCGCTCTCTATGACTCAGGCGGGTTGGCCAGCGCCAGATAATGGCGCCACCTAGCGGAGCTGGAGCCAGTGGCCTCCAACACCTGGCTTCCAGCACATACTCTTTCCCTCACTCACTGTGGTTGTTATGTTTATGTGTTTCCTTCCAGATAACTTTTATCATCATCATTAATTTAAGGTTAATCTGCTAAATTCAACCATTAAAACATTTTTTTCACAACCTATATAATTGTACTTAAAGATCTTACAGAGGCTTAAAAACAACTTCAAGGTCAACTAAACAATTAAAAATGGTAATAAGCAAAAATTGTTTTCCCTTGCTTTTCTAGTTATTCATCTTTATTTTCCTAGAGACCACTCAGATTTCCAGTGATTACAAGATGTCTACCTCCCTTTTAGACATGGTTCTTATATAGCAATGTCCAAATACAAGAAGTGAAATTTATCAAATTTTATCATTCTATGGTATTTTCCCTAAAATCCTTTAGATTTACTGTGATCTCTTGTTGTCCATTGTTGTAATTCTTGTCCTGCCTAAACAACTTACATACAACAAGAATAAAACTAGGATAATTATTTTGGAGAGGTGATATCCACACTCACATCCCCTACAAATACCAAAAGGCAACAATAAACAAAGCTAAAGTTCTACCTCAATGAATATATTTAGGCTGGAAGAGACTAAAAGAATTAGTCAGGAACACCTCTGATAAGTTTTTGAGGACATTTCTATAGACAATTAGATCAAAACCCTTGTAAATTTAATCAGTGGTTTGTTCTATTATAAAGATTCAGAGCTTGAAACATTATTATACCTATGGCTGATACAAAACTGAGAAAGCTTGGGTAGCATTGACTGAAATACGTGATAGTTAATGCCCCCTGGGAAAGAATGCCATAACTGTAGCCTCTTCCAACCTGTCCCCATTCTCAGTTCCATGAAGTAGCAGCCTTTGCCACTCATGCTCACTGCCAGGGTGTACCACCTCACCTCAGGCTTTAAGATGACCTTGTATCAAAACCTCAAGTCCAAACCGATCCATTGTTCCCTTGAGATTTTTTTATTATGAATTTTGCACAATGAAAAATCTAATACAGTGAATGGCCTTTGATGTCTTCTTGCAATACAAACTTTGTGCAACTGTGTTTCATAAGGACAACAAAATAATTGCCAGGAAAAAAATGATTAATGTTTTGATCATCCCTCAAATCTCGGGTCCCCTTCTGCCTCCTCCATAAAGCATTTTCTTTTCTTTCCAAACTAGGTCAGGTTATTGTACTAAATCATGAGAGGAGTCTTGCCATTTGTAGAGCTCTCTGTCATAAATGTTCCAGAGAGATTATTTGGTTCGTGTGTAGTTTACTAAGTATACCAAAAAATAAAAATCATTGAAGCAGTTATCAGGGTCATTGCAAATCTTCACAATATTCTAGCTTTAGGACACAAGAACTTTCACAAAGGACTCAAGTTTTAGTTGTTACTTAGTAACTACTCAAAATATAATGAAGGGGTGAAAATATCAAAGCAATTAACATAGAATCATTCAAATTTCAAAAATTGACATAGGAAGCACCTACCTGACCTTTATACAGGTTAATATGCTGTCAATGGAGAAAGAAATGGAATTTTAACCTCTTACTTTATCTTCTAAATATATAAGAGGCAGACACTGGCTCTTCTAAATGGGTATCTCAAATGTTGAAAGCCTTTTCCCTTGATTTTATTCTATAACTGTATTCTCTGTGTTTGTGTTTGTGCATGTGTGTGTGTGTGCATGTGTGTATTACATGCAAATATACTTAAATATATATTTCTCTATATATGGATATATATATATATAACATGCTTATGTATGTGCACGTGTTTGTGTAAGACACAGTCTAATACATGATTTTGTTTTAATCTATGGGAGAAAACCCATAGAAATTAGCCTCTTTGACAGAGTCTAACAAGAGACAAGCAGAAGCAGAAAGTAGATCCTCAAAGGTGGAATGAGGTGGGGGTTGGGTGAGGGAAAGATTGCTGTGCTATTTTATTTCATAATTCTGAACGAGAGGAGGGTGTTTCCAGTGTACAGGGGCACTCAGTATGCTCAGGAATAGAGCATCTGGCCAGTGGCACTGTGGCTGCTCCTGGCCTTAATGATTTTGCTTGTGTGAGATGATTCTAGAGAAGCAGAATAGGGAGGGGGTGATGGAGGCCAGAGCTGCCCATCAGTCTTCTTAGACATGGCATTCTGAAACACCAGAGGTCTGAGAGGTGATGTGTGGGTTTATCTTCCTGGAATCTTCTGACACAAGAGAAATCCTTGAACTAAACAATGATAAAGGCCTTCATTTCTATCTTTTAAAGTTTGCTGTTTCCAACAAGGACACTTCTGCTCTTTTAGTTTGCATGTTTTGTAAGTGAATTGTGGCAAAAGTTTGGGATCTTCTCCATCTTATCTTTGGAAATTGCACTGTTGGAGCTCAACAGATATATAATATCTAATATTATTAAAACACTATACTGCTGTGAAATGAATAAAGCTCTGTATCTGGAACATAGGCAGTGTTTTTTCAACTAGACCCTGAAGCCCTTTTCCAAGCTTTAGTGTATTTGGAAGTAATAATTTGATTGTTGATCCAAACATAACTTCTAGTACAAATTGGCATATAGTGAATATTTACCTCATAATAATTAATGATATAAACTTGAAATTAATTCTGAGAGAAATACGAGTTTTTAATGATCAAAATTGTTCATTAGTCTTTGCCAAAACCTGATCTTGCTTTAGTTCTTCAAGTCATGTGGTATTTGCGGACTGTTCATCTGTATCTTATAGAGTATTTTATTTTAACTCATGGTGGACTTTGCATTCTCATGTACTTAGTGAAAAGTGTCAGTGTAAGAGAAAGGAGGCTTTCAAAACTGATAAGAAATTATTGTTGTCAGTATTGATGGGCAAACATCTTTAGATTGTTAAGATTCTCATTGATGGTTACAAAGTAATAAGTACTTATTGTCTTAAAAATTTTCTTTTTGACTTGGCCACTTGAAAATATTTTCTAAAGACACAGGATTCAAAGTATCTGTTTTCACTTTTCCTCATAAAACATACTTCTAGTACCCACCATTTCTAATTATGTTTGCTTTTAGTTGTATAAAAATAGCGGTTTAAGTCACTGCTAATAGATTCAGTACATTTTTAGTAATAAAGCAACATGTAATTGATACTGAGACTATTGCAGTATTGATTAAAATGAATGGGATATAGTAGAATCTCTGATTTTTTCATTTTTATGGTAAACTAGAAACATGAGATATTTTGCATAATAAGAAAAACCTCTTAAAATTTATACTTGAACTCCACGGAGTTAAAATTGAATTGAGTTTAAAATATTTATTGGGTACTTTATTCTCACTAAATTTGCTTATGATAAGTGACACAGCATGCTTGATTAAAATTTAAAGACCCTGTCAAGTGTTCCTCATGGAGGCTGTGCAAATAATAATACTGATGTGAATAGTGGCTTCATCTCCGCTTTGATCAAATTGACAACGGCAAAGTTCTTCCAGATTAGATGTCATATCTTTGAAGAAAGTCATTCAGTTAAAAATATTTTCACCATCCTTTGTTTCCTCCATACCCTGATGAAGGTTTAGTCAGAACAAAGGAGTGGAGGGATTACATTACAAATTCCAACTTTATTTTCTTCTGGAAATGTCCTTATTTCTATTGGAAAAAATAATTAGTTCAATTGCATTTGTTACCTAAAGAAATTATGTGAACTCACTGATGTTTATCCTAAAGAAGGCCTCTTAAAAACACATTTTATAAAAAGGACATATAAATAATAAATTAGGAATAAATTCCAAGAAACTTAAAAACAATGGAAAGAATAGGCTCCTGGGGAGAAGAGCTTACAGAAGAATTTCTTCAAGGAAGGTAGTTGAGATTGCGTATTAAGCAGTTAATTAATTTATGTAAATCAAGTCCCTCCTTTTCTTTCATGCACTTCCCTGACAGTTCTACTCAAGTGCCTAAGATAATATGCATGTTTGCTTATACGTATTATGTTATAGAAAAAGCAGCTTGGAATTCTCATTGACAGACAACAGTTCACTGTTTATTTGTTTGTTTCTAGTAAACTAGTATAATTGAAGACTTTATGGTAAATGTTCAAATTTGTAAAATAAAATTCCATCATATTTATTTGCAGAGCTGATTTTTCTTATAACAAAGCCATGCTACCATTTATGAAAAAAATAAGATTTTATCTTTCTAAGAAATATGCTTTATGCCACAAAAGTTCAAAGTGAATATTGTAAATGTTGTAAGATGTTAAGGAAAAAGTGTATTCCAGATTCATAGAGTCTCACTTAAGATGTCAGGGTGGGATGCACAGAGTTTGACAAAGCTTTCATGGTAGAGGTGAAGAGACTACACATTTACACAGAAATCTGTGTTTTCTCATCACATCAATTTCATAATTCCTAAGGCTTTTAAAAACCTACAATTCTAATAATTTCAGCTCTTTATATTCATGACAATGTACAGTATGGAAATTTTGGTTGACTGTGGATGTTAAATTTCTAACACTTTACCAGGGCTGGCACAGTTACAAGGCATGTGTAAACTGATTGGTGTCACTTCCATTCCAGGTCACACACCTTCCCACTGAGCAAGAGACAGATGAACAAGAGGACAGATGGACAAAAGGTATCTTCAATGTCACAGAATAAAAAAAAAAAAAAGAAAAAAAAAGTTTGAATAATGGGTATGAATAAACTTAACCATTTAGTTAATCACAGAAAAAAATTACAACTATAAAATAAATTAAATTCATGTTAGTAGATCTCAGCTTTAGAAATATTGTAACACTAAATCATTAGCAATATAATTTTAATTCTAATGCTCCATTATACTTTTATTTGTTACAAATTTTCCTCTGATCTTCAAACTAATTTGCTTTCTTATAGACTGTAGTTGATATTTCCTTTTATCTAAATCCACACTTGTCTGAAGTACAGTTAATATTTAGAAGGTTTGATAGGTTCTATTTGTAAAACTTATTTAACCATACTATTTATACACATATACTAAGGACTAAAAACTAAATCTATCAGAATGATGCATACCCAGTTCAACAGCAGCTACTTCTTTTGACATAACCTTTATTTTTTTTTAATTTAAAGAAATTTATCCCATGTATTGATATTTATGAATCATTCTCTAATAACAAGAGATTTAAGAACTTCCCAGAGTGTAGAGTCTTTCTCTAAAACAGCTAACAGGCCTATGGATATTTGTCTTTCTGAAATGATTTTTTTTTGTTGACATCAATCCAATCCAACCAAATCCTCTCTGCAATAAGTCAAGGTCCACATATATTGCTGAAATATGTTCTTCCCAAATACATTTACTTTTAAGTGAAGTATGAAGTATCTAAAGGTTTATCAGAAAAGATGTTGAATGTATGTGTACTCAAGTCAACTTGTACTGCTCAAATCTTTCTTTCTGTAACAATTATTGGTAGTTGACATAAAAATGATTATTTTTTTCTTCCCTCATTTGTTTCACAAAGTGAAGGCTTCTTTTGTAATATTAATATAAATAGACATTAGACCTAATTGCTTATGTAAACTGCATATATTCTAGACACAAAGGAGTGCCATGTCTTAATGCAAACACTATGAGCATTAAGAATTGTTCTCTGCCATCAAGAGAGCTTGTATTTTATTTTTCTTATATATAACTGTGTAAATATCCTTTTCCTTTTAGATAAATATTAAGGAACTTAGATCCAACATAAAACAACTCCTAAGTGTTAAAGTCTAAACTTCTTATTTTAATATGAGCTTTTAAACATATCCTATTTCATCTAGTGAACACAGAGTAAAATGTTTTTGTAAAAACAAAACACACACAGTTTTAATGAAAGCTAAAGGATGTTTTATAATACTTATTTTAATCCATTCTACTATGTAGCAAATGTAACATTCTAGTTACTTTTCATAAAATTAGAGAACTGTTATTTGAACAGTGATCTAAAGAAAATGAGACAGCTATGGATTTTAAAGAATAGACCCAATATAATTGTTATTTCTTTTGAAAATATATAATGGAGTCTTATTCTTAGATTCCTCATATAGCCATTTTCCTACCTAAGAAATGCTTAATGCTATATTGTTATGGCATCACATACTGAACAATGAAAATTGGTGCAATTTAGTTCATGTAGGAAGCGATTACGACCCTTAGCTTTAAAAAAATTTAAAAGTGACAATTCTTTCATGACTATTAAAACAATCAATTGTTTCATAGTCTCACAAATCTGAGTTAAATGATAGTTAATAACATGCTTTCAACAGAAAAAGAAACACGAAGCACAGAACTATCTGTCTTATCTTTTTATGTTAGCAGGGAATAATTTTCCAGTTTCTTTCAGCCTCCACCCACCAAAAAAATAAGATTAAAAACAGGGTTTAAAATCAATAATATTGTCACACTAAAATTAAATTCCAGGAAACATATTATATATGTAATATATATTATATTATGTGTATATATGTAAAATAGATCATGTTATATGATATACTATGTATGTGGTATATACTATAGAGACAGATTACTATATGCTTAAAAAGTTCAAACATGAATTATGAATGGTAATTGAGGTTTACTGATATGTGTGGAAGTCACACTTCTATGTTTATTGTTTATTTCTTTTTTATAAATAGTTATTCTAGTACTACAGAGGAATAAATTAGGAAAAGTTGCTATGCAGAGAATAATAACTGAGAGATAAGGCTAAAATTACCAAGAGACTTAAAAAAACCCAGTCACACCACCAGTTTCCCATATATCTCCTGTTCTCCATCCTTACTATAACCATTTCTCTCTACGTGACAGATGCAAAGTCTTTGAATATGATTTTTTTTTCATGAAAGTTTTTATTACCTTTCTTGTCTTTCATATGGCTATGTTTTCACTTTATGCTCAAAAGGGCCATTCCTAATTTTTCTGACTGATAAGCTCTTGACCCAATACATTCCTTAAAGGACGGCATGCCTCTCTGGGAACTTACTAAGGGTCTACTTTTCTTAGAGTCTTTTGACTGTGTAATAGCTTACTACCCTGCATTGTATAGTCAACACATGTCTTGAGTGGCAGATATAATGACTGATCAGTCAGTGTTTATCCAGAATCCATGAAAATGCTAAATGGTAAATATTCCTACTCTAGACACCACATACATTTTCTCATTTTAGTCCATGGATAGTTTCTTGTACCAGATGCCCCTTTCCTGGCTCCCTGCTTCTACTGCAATTTTGTTTGTAATTTTGAAAAATGATTCAAAAGACCCAATGTTGTGTTGTTGTTTTGTTTTAGAGAGAAGTACAACTGGTCATTCTTAATGATTAAAGATCTCAGTAGATGATTTCCTAGTGTCTAACAGTAAATATTATAAATGTTTGAATTATAAAATGCAACACTGCAAATAATAAAAATGAACTTGAAAACACAAATCTGCTTTAATAATGAAATGCAATGCTCCCTCAGCAGCTGAAGCCCCTATATACTTCTTGTGACAACGATTCCCACTGTCCCCAGCATAAACTTATCTTAAATTTACTGTGCACTATTCTATATGCTTTTAATACATTTGCCGTTTAGCAGATGCCTTTCACTTGCATGAGGCTTTATTTTAATATCAAAAACAATATAATTGGTTTAGTTTTTCACATTGTTAGCATCTTGATTATTTATTTAGCATTGTATTTGTAGGTTCATCTATATGTTTATGTTATTTCTTCATTAAAAATAGTAATTCTCACTTTTCATCTTCACACATTATTGCTCAGATTTTATTAGTTTACATTTTAAAAACCATATCTTCAAAGCAAAGAGGCTGATTTTTCAAGGTATATGCCCTTTCATTTCCATGTGTTCTAAGTCATTTTGTGGTAATGCTTATTTTTAGACTATTGTCCAGACTTTCACAATGCCAACTGGTAATTCAGTACAAAATGTAATTGGTCCTGATGAAGGATCCCTTGTCCCTGAATTCAGTACCTGAACTTGGTCTCCAATATCACATTTTGTTGATTCGGGCATCAAGAGGGGACCCTTAGCATGAAAAGAAAAATAATTGTTATTCCTCCTTAAAACATCCAACACACATTTTAAGTGAGCTTCAAAGAAAGCCGATGATTGGAATCATTTTATAAAAATGCCTCTGTTCACACTGATGCTAAATCTGCCCTGTTCTGTCAGCAGCATTGACTGAGTCATTTCTCTCATTGAAGTTTTCTGAATAATGGAGCCTGAAGTCTGATCCCTCCATAATAGACACTATTCTGGCTGACAGATCATTAAACAAACATTACCTGTTTTGCAAAAAGTATTATCAGAAGTAGAAATATTTTCAACTTAAAATTTTGTGATTCATCTCTAGATAATTATATGTTGAGTCCCAATAAAGTAACTTGAAACAACAGTACACCTGAGGCTGGAGAGTTGGCTCAGCAATTAAGAGCGTGTACGTCTCTTACAGAATATCTGAGTTTAGTTCCCAGGAACCTGAGGTGGCTCACAACCATCTGGCACTCCAGTTTCAGGTGATTTAGTACATACACATGCTTGTTTGTTTGTGTTAGGATGACTTTGGCATGAAACCTGCCAAAAGCAAGCAAACTTATAGATTTTTCTCTTAAAGTATTCAAGCAAATCTATTTTTAAAATTAAGAATACATTTATTGATAATCATAGTGAAGTAGAGTTTTAACCTTGGAATTCAGATAAAATTAGATTTCTCTGTTTTCATTAATTTTTTTAGATTTTCCTCCAAACTCACTGTGTGCATGCAAAAATGAAATATTTTAAGTGGGATCTTAGGCACTCAGTTGACCTTTGCCTGTAAGAGGAAATAATAATAGTATGCCCAACTCCATAAGTCGAAAATGGTGTCCTGTGAACTTAATTACTTTCTTGAATTTTTGTCACTTGATGAGAATATGCACCCTAGACAACTGGCTATTTTACAAAAAGGGGTGAGAGACATAAAAGGCAATGTTCAGTAAAAATACAACAGCACCAACCCCAACAGACGGCCCTAACTTTGCTCAGGTAAGCTTAGCTTATAGCAGATGAACTTGGTGACTTTTTGGAAATGATGATAGTTATGACATACTATAGAGATAGTGTGTGATCATGTATATGTACCATTATTCTGGAAATGTCTGACCTATCCAGGGAGATTGTACTTTGGGAAGTGAACAATGACATGGCTCACAGAGTAAAGAACAATTCACATTTCTTCCTCTGGTTGTTGTTTGTCTCTGTGCTTATCATGTCTACTATGGAAAAAAAAAAATCAATGACCAGGTTTTTCTCTGGTGACAATCTGTGAGGAATTTACTTTGTGGTCCCTTAAACATGAATTAAGCACTAAAGGGCCTACCATTCATTGCATTTTATTAACATGGGGAAAGAACATGGCAAGCCTTTCTTTCCTCCTCTGCTCCTATTGGACTGGGAATAACCACTCAAACTACGTTCAGGCTCATTGCTGCTGTAGCGTTTTCTTCTTTCTTTTTCCAATTTAGTCAATGACCCACATGTGTGGGTGTATTTGTCTATTGCTTATTACTGTAGCAAAGCACCCGAAGCCAGATAACTAAATAAAGAAAAAAAAGGTAGGTAGATAGCTTAGTCTTTATTCACCTGAAAAGCAGAAGGAATTGTGTGCTATTTTTAGATCCTACAGAAAAAAGGAAGTCTAAGTGTATTGGCACACACTGTAGTCCCAGTGCTGGGAAGAGAGACAGCTGATTCTCTGAGGGTTTATGGCCATCTGTCCAAGCCTCCTTAGTGAGTTCTTCACTAGCTGGAGAGATCCTGAGTCAAAAACTAAAGGTAATAACTATACCTAAGGAACCACACCCTAATATACTCTACATCTTCTGCCTTCACATTCACACACTTCCACATGTGACTGAACACACACTGTGGGGGAGGGAAGGGAGGGAAGGAGTGGGAACAGAGGGAGAGAAGCTTTATTTAAAGTTTTGGAGACTGAAAGTCCATACAATTAAATAACAACTTTGACAGAGACCTTATGATATTTGGTGGGAAAGTGCTAAAGGATCACATCCCTTATACAGGATCCCAGAAATCAAACCATGCCTAGGCTTCTTGCTTTACAGCTTTCTTGAGAGAGCTCAGGGTCCTAAGAGGGCTTCCCTAACATTTTCTTTTACTTTTTCATTGTTCATACCAACTGCTTTTCCCTCTTCCCTCCTCCTCTCCCTCACCCCAGCTCGCCTCCCCACCTCCATCTATTTCTCAGGGATAGTAACGGCTTCTGGCTCCAGGTCAGTAGGGTTGCATGGTCAAATCACATCAGGCTCATCAGTTGTATTCTAAGCTTTTCTAAGGGCAGTTTTCTCAGTGATTAAAAGGTTTTGCCATTAGATCTTGCTTGTTTTTCATTTTTATGTTTATTTTTTGTGTATGTATATGTGCATGTTAGAAAACAAGTGTTTTCTAACATGTGTTATATCCTCATGTGTGTGTGTGTGTGTGTGTGTGTGTGTGTGTGTATGTGTGTGTGTGTAACACAACAACCTACAGGGGACAGGAGCTTCTATTGGGTTATCTTCTCTGCCTCCCATTTCCCCACAGGATTTCTGGGACTGTAAATCTATGCTACTGCACATGGCTTCATGTGAGTTCTGGGGACTCAAACTCAGTTCTTCATGTTGTACAACAATTTTTTTTTCCACTGAGCCATCTCCCCAAACCAAGGCCTACTTCTTACACTTCTCACCACCTCTCCTATCACTTAATCATTACTGACCTCTAACACACAAATCATGGGGGAAAGTATTCACACAGTCATATCTACACTAGAACTCCTGGAGCCTAGCCAAACTTTCCTCTGAGATTTCCTTCTCCTGCATATTAATACATATTTCTTCTAATAAAATAGTACTAAAATTGTTAGGATTTTTAAAAGAAATTTTGTTTGGGAAACATCAATTCTCTTTTTCTAAACAATGCTTTCATAGATAAGAAACAATTACTTACCTATGCTGGTAGAAATTATTTCAGTTACACCATTTAATGTTGATAAGCTGTTCATTATAATCAATCTTGATTCAAAGAAATGTGTTATTAAAATGATGCTTAACCATAAGCCTAAGATCTTTATTAAGAGAGTTTGTTCATGAGCTGGGGAGATGGCTCAGTGTTAGGAGCACTCATTATTTTTCCAGAGGACCCAAGTTCAATTCCCAGCACCCACAGGGCAGCTTATAACTCTCTGTAATTTCAATTTTAGAGGATATAACACACACAGATATTCAGGTAAAAACATCAATGCACATGAAATAAAAATAAATAAATTTTAAAAAATGAGAGTGCATTTTGCTAAATGGTTAAAGTGCTGTGTGTAGTGTATATTCAACATGACTTCCACATTGCAATTTTATGTTCTCATTGATAAAGGTGAGTCCTTGGAGTAGCTATTCTCTGGAATTTCAAGAAATAAATTTAGTGTTATAAATTTGCATTAGATAATAATCATATTTTATTTTTTAGAAAAAAAGAGATATAATTCATGGCAGCTTTAAGTCAGTGGTCATTTGGAATTTACTGTGAGATCTCTCAATGTTTCAAACAGGAAACATTGCCATGTGTGTCAGCATGTGAGTGCTGTGAGGTTTCACTGCCTCTCCAGCAGTAAGAACCCTATGCACTTATTATCTGAAGTAGAAAAATTGGAAATGCTGCTTCTTGGTGTGTGTGAACTGTTTGTAGTTGTCACAGTTCTTGATGTGGATGTTTTCTCAACTTTTGTTAGAAATCTAACTCTGTGGCTAAAAAGGGTTTGTATAAATCTAACAGTTAGTGTTAGATTTAAAGAAATTCAGAAGTGATTTTTAAATGTTAGTATCAAATTACTATATAATTCTTAAATGTTACCATACAATTCTTAAACTCTCACTTTCTTTTTATATTTCTCCCTTCAAAAATTGAATCACGAAACAAGTATGATACTATTCATTCACTAAATAAAACACTTTTTTTAGTTTATGGCAATTTATTTGTTATGATAAATTTCTATGGCTCAAAATTCAGAGTAACATGCTTTACTGTTACATTGTCTGGATTCATGCTAGGCCTCTACTCTTTGGTATATACTATATTTAGTTTCTTCTAGCCCAGAAAACAATTGCTCTACCTAGACCCATTGCACATCACATACAAAGAAGTTACAAGAATATTACTGTGTCAAATTTACAATACAAGGATTATACACTGATGCACATGAGATGGAAACCTTGACTAGCAGTTTTCATAGGCTCTAAAGAGGTTTGATTTGGCAGGTTTTAGCCATTGTTAGCCATGCATAATTCTCATGAAATAGTTCACACTACAGACCTTGGAGGGTGAAATGGATAAAGAAAAAAAATCAGGCGGAATTTGGGATATTACTTAGAAAACCATTGACGTGGTTTCTACCTTTTCTGATTTCATTATGTCATTACTATTGTCTTCTAGCGATGCCAACACAAATGTCACTCCAGGATCTGTTCTGAGACTTAGAAACCAGGAAAGACTGAAATACAGATTCAATCATCCAACATATAGTATCTGAGTCAACCTGTGTGGTGCTTCTTTCTTCAATTGTTCCCTACACTTCCTTTCTTTCTGGCTTATCTCATATATTCCATCTTTGATTTGTGTGTTTTTAACTTAACACAGTAGAATGTTAAATAAATAGCCTTGGCCTACAAAATAACATAATTATTAAGTAGAGACCTGTATATAAAAAATAATTGTCAATAGACTTTAGTAGCCTTTCTTGGACTGCTTTTGTCCCCTCCATAGATTCTTAAAATGTCTTTCTATTCAGAAGTCTGAATCTCCAAAGCTAGAACCAATTTCTTCTTCCATTTGCCCCCAAATCAGCATGAAGAATGTCAAGACAAGAGAGTATTTTAGTAATTTAACAGTCTTAAATTCAGATTCATTCACATATTGTTTACTTTCACAACTATTTATGAAGCAATTACCATTTTATGGGAACTATCCTAAGTGTTTAAGATACAGAAAAGTTTAACAAATGTCCCATTCACTTGGGGACATGATTGTGGGGAGAAACAGACAATAAACAAATACTTTAAAAATATCAAAACATTCTGATATACCATCTTTCACATGTCAGAATGGATAAGATAAAAAACACTAATAACAACTTATGCTGGAAAAGTATGGCATAAGGGGAATACTCCTCCTGTAGTGATGGGAATGTAAACAGGTATAGCCACTTTGGGAATTAGTATTGTGGCCAGAAAACTGGGACTCAATCTACCTAATGATCCAGAAATACTACAGTTAGGAATATACCAAAGGATGCATATTCTGATCACAAAGGTATTAGCTCAACTACGTGCATAGCAGCATTATTTGTAATACCCAGACCTGGAAACAACATAGATGCCCCTCAACTGAAGAATGGAATAAAAGACGCAATGGAGTACTAATCAGCAGTAAGAAAAAAAGACATCCATTGCAGGCAAATGGATGGAACTAGAAAATATCATCTTGAGTAAGGTAATACAGACCCAGAAAGATGGACATGGTATGTACTCACTTATAAATGCAGTTTAGAATGAAGCAAAGAACAACCAGGCTACAATCCACAATCCCAGAGCAGCTAGGTAACAAGGAGAAACTTAAGAGAGACATCCATGAATCCCTCTGAGAAGGGGGTATAAAGAAGTTCTCCTGAGTAAATTGAGACCATAGGAAGGAGGGATAAAAGGAGGTGGGAAGAGAACATAAGGGAATTGATGGTTGAAGTGGGGGTGGGACAGAGAGGGAGATCAAAGAAATAGATATCCTGATAGAGTGAGCCAATGTGGGGTTAGAGAGAAACCTGGTTCTAGGGAAATACCCAAGAAGTCACAAAGATGACACCAGCTAAGATTTCAAGCAATAGTGGAGTAGAGAGAGCACCTAAACTGACTCTTTCCTATAATCAAATTGATGACCACCCTAATTATTGTTATAGAACCTTCATCCTGCAACTGATGGAAGTAGATGAAGAGATCCATAGCTAAACGCTGAGTCAAGCTCTAAGTCCAGATGAAGAGAGGGTGGAGAGATATATGAGCAAAGCAGCCAAGATCATGATGAAGAGACCCACAGAAACAGTGGACCTGAGCTTTGAGGAGCTCACTAACTCTGAAATGACAGCCAAGGAACCTTCATGGGAATAAACTAAGCCCTTTTGAATGTGCATGATATTGAAAAGTGTGCACAGTTTGTGGGGCCTCTAGCAGTGGGAAAAGAATTTATTCCTGGTACATGAACTGGCTTTTGGAGTTCATTACCTTCAAAGGAACACCTTATTCGGTCTTGATACTGGGGGAAGGGCTTGGTCCTGCCTCACCTAGTTGTGCTAGCCTGCATTGACTCATCCTGGCAGTCCTTACCCTCTCTGAGGAATGGGTGGTGGGATGGGATGGGGGAAATCTGAGGGAGAACTGGGAGGAGGTGTGGTGGGTTACAACTGTCTTTAAGGCATTGACTGGACATTGAATAATTAATCACCTGCAATGGAAGAGAGATCAATGATGAAGGAATGTAAACAACAGACTATGAGACCAACTGATACAAATATGCACTACTGGGTAATCTCTCAATTCTCACTGCTTTGCATCTTACGTCTACACCTCTTTCAAAAAAAATGTGGCCCTGATTTGACTATTAATAGGGCTGGATCTGGAGGGCAGCTGGCTCGGTCTAGTGGTTAAGTTTCTGCACTCTCACTGCTGCGGCCTGGGTTCTATTCCTGGTCAGGAAAAGAGGGAGAAAGGGAGAGAGGGAGAGAGAGAGAGAGAGAGAGAGAGAGAGAGAGAGAGAGAGAGAGAGAGAGAGAGAGAGAGAGAGAGAATGAATATGAATGGGGCACCAAGATCCCAGCAGCCTTTTATGAATAGGGTTGAAGTGTCTTTGGACCTTATCAGCTGACACCTGAATCCCACCACAAGGGGGAACAATGGTGGGTATGTTAACACAGTTTATTAATTGTTTCAGAAAGAAAATAAACCAGCAAGTGAATTTAAATTAACAAATTCACGTAAAAATGAGACTGGAGAAGACCCCCAGAATAACAAAGCCTAGTAAGGGGAGAGCAACAGGAGGATAACCCAAATATAGGAAGTCATTGAGTAGAAAGCGTACTTGGCCTGTATTTGTGATAAGATAAGGATAGGATGGCTATTGTGCAGGAAGAATGGAAAGACTGATCATACCCTGGAAGAGAGAAGATATTAGGACTCAGACTGTACAAGATGATGGCAAGAAAGACTTAAAACCATTCTTTTTTCTGAGGTGTGGTAGAGGACATCCAAGGCTTGAACAGCAGTGTAATGTTTAGTGGGGACTCACAAAATACACAGACTGTACAAGGAGCATAAGGACAGTGAGCGGGTGTCCACCATTTATTAGGTTCTCACCACATTCAGAGTACTGAACTCTCCCACATTCAGAATACTGAATTATTCCACAAATAGATTTTTCATGGCTACAAGGCTTATTTATGTTTATCCTCTGCTCTCTGAGTCTCAGACCTTGCTTTCTGTTCCACGGTTTAGATAGAAAGAGACAACACATTTTCCTTGCAATGGACTCGCAAATGAGCCAGTGCTTGAAGAAATAGGAACAAGAAAGATGTGAAATGTTTCCATGGATTAATTTAGAAGATCAATTCTTGGGATCTGAAGTGCTGAATAGAATCAGACATTTCTTGGTTTTGTGACACTAGTCTGTTTATTTAGGAGAATGTCTGGGCTTTACAAACAGGATGCCGGTCAGACCTCTAAAACTGATAGCCTTGTGATGAAATGTGTTATCTTGGGTAATGCCAAATATCAGCTAGGGGCTCCTAACATCTCCCCAGGGAAAGGTCATTTATTTGGATATTCTGCACAAAAGAGCAGCTTTAATGCAAACATGCTAACCCAAACACTATCTGATTTCTTATGTTAATAACTTTAAATGCAAAGTAAAACCCTTTTCTCCTATGGGCTTAATTAATTTTCAAATGCTGTGTTGCTCTCACTGACACCTCACTGACACCTCACTCTACTCACTATCAGACGTCTCTAGTCTATGCTTATTCAGTCAGTCCTCCTCACTCTGCCTACCAGCATAGAAAATCAGACATCTCAGTCACAAGTGATGTGTTAATAGCAATTTCCACATAGGTCAGATACCTCTTTTTGATAAGACGATTGTTTCTATTAAACATTATGTAGAGTATATATTTTATGAAGAGGATTTCATATCTGTACGCTATTATCCTTTGCACAGGACACAGAAATATCTGTGAATGGCTAAGAATACTTAACATGTCCTCACAATACTTCTGTGAGCTTGAAGTATTCTTATTCTTGTTATCTGAACTTCCACTGGTTTTATAAAAGGCATATTAACTGTAGATATTGGGAAATAAATCTATTGAGCAGTCAGATATGGGAACAGTTGTCACACTGTGGCACACCTCTTGTTAGAAAAGTAAGTTAATTCATTCCATACTCTAGAGTCAGTGTTCACATATAAATTTAATAAGAGAAAATTTCCAAGTTGGACATTGTTGATGAAATAGGGCTCATCTGCATGAAGTTTCCAGTGAAACTTGAACTATAAGGCATAGAAATAAAATTCTCAAAAACATCATTTATGCAAAAACTGGAAAAAAAAACATGTGAGAAAAATGTGTTTTCCAGAAGCTATGAGTATCCTGTAATTTAAATCAATTATTATAATATCTGCTTAAAGGAATTCTCAGAGTCAATTGATTGAGGGCTCAGTTCCCAAACTACCCTTAACTTCAGATACCAATCTGTTGTGATATATTGTGATTTAACAAAGTTTGACTGGAAATCAGAAGGTCAGGGACTGGTGACCCACATCTTCAACCCCAGCACTTGGGAGACAGAGATATTTCTGGATCTTTGTGAGTTCAAGGCCTAACAGAGCCAGGTGATGGCAGCACATACCTTTATTCCCAGCACTTGAGATCACATGTCTGTTCCCAGTACTTGGAAACTCCTTTAATCCTAGTACTAGAAATATTGAACCAGGAAGTGAGATAGCTGGGTGGAGAAAGAAAGATAAGGCTGGAGAAAGCTGGAGCTCTGCCCTGTGAGTGGCTTCCCTATCAACTGAAGGCTCAGAAGTATTCAGTCTGAGGATTCAGGAAGACAGGTCTGAGGAATTGGCTAGGAGTCTCTCTGCTATCTGAGCTTTTCACAAATTTCTGACTCCCAGTTTTTATTATAATACCAAATAGAGTTCATGCAATTACTGGCACCCAACATGAGGCAAGCACATTCACATGAAGCCTGAGAAAGCTTAGAATTCAGAAATGGAGCAAAAATAACAGTTTCCTAGTTGTGTTTCTCAAGTTAGCTGAGGTACAGAGTGAAGTGTGGATTGAACTACATACAACATGTCAGGTTTTTAGTGTGCAGCTTGAGCTGTAACATGGTGTGTTCCACAATCTCACAGGAGCCTTACTATAAGCAGGAGCTTCATAAGAACAATTTAAAGTCTTTGTTCATATGGACAAAAAAGGAAAAAAGTCAAGAATGGATTTTTAGAAGCAGCATTTTCTCTGATGGCCACTGCTTCTTGGTGGCCAGCAGAGGCTCTTTTAAGAGAGACTTCCTAACTTAGAATTAATGGCACAAATCATTTGGCTCTTTAAAGAGGCCTCTTATGCCAAACACTTAAATGAGATTTACGAGCAGCAGGCAGCAGTACTCTACTTGATGGCAGTGTGGACCCTGAAATTCTCTAGAGTTGAGGTTGTAAACATGGCTCCTGCCAGAATGTCTGCTGTGAAGCTAAGCTCTCAAAGACCAAGGATCTGAGCAGAGCCAGTTTCCAGAGCCCAAGGCTTAATCCTAGCCATTGCTTTTTATCAGATTAAAGGCTTGTAAAGTCAGAAAAACATAGAGATATACAGAAAGACTGATTCAGTTTTAAAAATAATCTCTAAATGGTTTATTGTGTGTATAAAGATAGAAAATTGTATAAAGATAGAATTGGGAGAGAAAAGAAAATAATAGAGAAAGTCCTTGACAAAGAAATAGAGTTTTTAAAAAGCTGCATAAAGATGGAAAATACACAAAGAGCCCAGATACTGTATGTTATTGTGTTGTCTATGAGTTTTTTAACTGCAAAGGAAGGAGATATAGTTGCTAAGAGACATTTTATTTATAAATGGTGCTGGATTAAACCAACCAATATATTTTAAAAATGTCTTGACTTCAAATTTTCAGTCAAAAGATAAGTTTACTTTGGAGAAGATGTTTTGTTTTAATTTTCATAGAAAACGAGAGGCTGTGGAGTTATTCTGAGTTAAAAAAATAAGGTTTGATTAAGGAAGACCCCTTGAAAAACTTAAGGTGGGAATAAATGGTCCAGATTATCTAACATTTCAGAGCACCTCTGTTGTAGTTTTCTCTGAGTTCTACATCCAGAATAGCTTCAAAGTTGCTGGCTGATATTATCTAGCCTTAAAAAATACTCTACTCAGGACTTGCCCATAATCCTAAATTTTCTCAGGATCCTTATAAGATTACCAGTACACCCATATCAGCAGGAAGTAGTATAAAGAACTATGGCCACATTCCCCCAAATGAATTATGGATGTTATCTTTGTTTAGAGTGTTGGTTACAAATTGTTATAGATAATGGTCAGAAGAAAAGCTATATGAGGAGAATAGATTTGAATACTTGTTTTAAAAAGAAAAAAATTGGAAATGTGAGATAATATTCATGTACACTGCAAATATTTGTCATTTCATTGCTTTAATAAAACACTGATTAGTCAGTAGCAAGGCAAGAAGTGTAGGTGGGACAGTCATACTAGGAGTATTCGAGAGAAAGGAAAGACAGAGAAACAGAGTAGCCAGACTCAAAGACAGCAAGATGAGAATGCTGGACAGAGAAAGGTATCTAGCCTCATGAATAAACACAGATAAGAATTATGGGTTAATTTAAATGTAAGAGCTAGATAATAAAAAGCCTGAGCTACTAGCCCAGCAGTTACTATAATATCAAGTCTTTGAATTAAATCTATTTCATAAGTGGCCACAGGACTGGTCAGGTGGGACAGAAACATCTGACTATACAATTATTTCTGACTTTTGCTCCAGGGGTCCTGGAATAAACTGAGATTTCTGTCATCTCTTCCCCTCCTTGGATTTGACTAAAGTTCTTGAACGGCTCAGATGATTCAGGAAAACACTTTACTTGTGTTGGTATGTTTATTAGAAATTACAAGGGATGTAGATAAACAGACAGATGGAGAAGACACAGTTCTTCAGGTATATGAGGAGATGGCCAGGGCTTGTGATCCCTCCAGATGGTCACTCTCTAGGAGTTCTCATAGGTTCATTCATCTTCAAACTTACTTATCTTAGTACTTCGGGCTTTTATGGTTGTTTCATTACATGGGTAAAACTGGTTAAAGCCTTGGTGCTTTGTGATAAGTTTAAGCTTCAGGACATCTACCACCTCAGAGTATAGAAGGTGATACTGAAGTCCAAATTATTAATAGAGCCTTGGTCTTGTGGTGACTGGTCCTTATGCTGAAGCTACTAGGAAAGCTGGGTATCTCGTTGGTGTACAAAAATCACTCCAAAGAGTCTAAGGATTATGGAAACTTTATATCAGGAAACAAAATAATTAACAATTCCATAGTTCACATATTCACCCAAAACAGTTTTTGAATTTACAAAGAAAATAAAACAATTGCAATCAAGTTTAGTTTAAGAAATCAAAGAACAGTTAAAACTTGAGCTAAACATTGAAGAATGTATATATAATGAAGAAAGATATGGATAACATGACCCATTGAAGCAGTAAAAACCAAGAATGTCTATCAAAGACATTGTTAAGCAAGGGTGCAATGGGATTATGTGTTGTTACATTGTAAATAATTGTCCTGCCTATTAGTTTAATAAAAACACTGCTTGACTAATGACAGGAAGTGTGGGTGGGGCTACCAGATTAAGAAAACTCTGGGAACAGGAAGAACAGAGCAGAAATGCCACATAGAACTCACGGGACACCATGATGAGATGCCAGCAGATATAGAGGAAAGAAGTTGAAATGCTGCTCTGAGAAAAGTTACCAACCTCATGGCTAAACAAGATAAGAATCATGGGTTAGTTTAAGAGCAAGAGCTTGCAAGTTATATGCCTGAGCCCCAGGTTAATCAGCATCTGTGTGTTTCAGTGGGATTATGGGACTATGGGTCTGAAAGTCTGGGCCACCAGGCTAGCCCGGAAAGTCCAGGCATTGCGACTAGACCAGTAAATCCAGGTTAGGAGGCTAGGCTGGAAAGTCTGGGCCAGAAACCTCATGCAATACAAGGGCAAGAGTTTTTCCAACAGAGTAATCAGAGAGAGTTTCGATTACTAAATACTTACATAGAAATTTTAATATTCAATATTTTGTGTGTGCTTGTTTTAACTTTTCTAGAGATTTCGTCTTTCAAAAAAAAAGATAAGAAATATATAGTAATACAATTACACCATCATTGTACACTCTCTTGGAATATTTTATTATGCTTGTTTGGTTTAAGCAGAAATTAATCAACTTTTTGCAAAAATGGATAGGCATATAAAAGAGGGATTTCTCAGTGGGAGAAACATATTCAAACAAAGTTTCATGAAAACATCAAACAAAAGAAAGCAGAATAAAGCTATCTGTTTACTAGAGGAAGAAAAAAATCCCATAAGCCAAATGCTTAAATAATTTTGGTGAACATTTTCATAACAGTGTGTTTTACTTTACAGGAATTTGTGAACTGTGTTAAGGAGCAATACAGTAGTGTCTAGCATTAACTATCTCAAGTACAAAATATACCCCACTTCTTGGATTACTGAGAAAAGAAAAACCAGGGAAGTTGCTGAGGTAAAGAGGTAATCTACATATAAAATGTGCTTATATCAATTTTACAGGTTATGCATAAAAGACTTGGAAGCCTAATGAAGGCCTTAAAGTTTCTTCATAATGATAAATTTTATATTGGAAAAATTAATATCATTTTTTTTAAATGGACTAGGAATGTTTATTTAGTTTAGATTGGTAAAAAAAAAAAATAATGCCCACCAGGTTTTTTACACAACAGAAATTCATACTTTATAATTCTAAAAAACTATGAAGTGTCAGGTCAAGTTCCTAGCCACTTCAGTTACCATGAAGACCCTCTGCCCAGTTTGTAGAGAGATATCTCGCTGTATTTTCACAGAGATGCTGCAAGTTTGGCCCCTTCATCTCCTTATGAGAACACTATTCTTTTCAAGACATTTCTCTTCATATTTAACTCTGTCTCCCTGTCAAATGTCCCACCTCCAAATACTGTCACACTAAGGATTAGGATTCCAACATATTAATTTTGGCACCATGCATATATTCAATCTGTAGTTAAAAGATAACAATTTCCATTGTTATAATTTCTAATTATTGTTTTGTCAGATTTTTAACAAGGCATCCATCAATCATTTAAAATTTGTAGGTGGCCAACCTGCAAATCGTCATATGATATTTTTCATCAATTTATGTTTTGTTAAACAATAATAAAGTATTTTTAACATTGAATTCTAAATTTCATTAATTAAAACTATTTATACGGTAAGTAATTTATAGAAACATGATTTATCAGAGTACATTTACATAATCAAAATAGCTTGAGGAAAAACCACAAAGTACACAAATGTGGTAGTAATTCAATATGGCGCTGATATGTTTTGTTTGTTTCTACATATCTGTGCTTGCTTTTAATTTCACTACTTTGTTAATAATTTTTAGTAAAATTGACTAACAGCAAATTTTGCAGTCACAAGTTATTCTAAATGAATGTAGTAAAAAAAAATGAGTCTGCCAGTCTTATTAGAGATACATTATTGTAAAATAATGGAGACTGAAATTTGCATTAGACTGTAACTAAAACCTCTTTAATTGGTGACAGGTGTTGAGTTAATTGATAATAAAGAATATTTGAAGCACTCAACAGCAGTCACTACTACTCAGTCATCACTGCCAAGCATAAACAATCTTCCTCTTTTATGTTTAAATATAAGGTTTCTACAACAAGCCAGATGCATTCAACATCAGACCTCAAGAGCTTCCTACACTGTTTAAGAATAGCAAATGATGCAGAACTTGGGACTGTCATTCTGCTCAAAGGAATACAGATATATAAATGTATCATGGGCATTGCTATAAATCTCCCAGTGCACGACAAGTTAATTCTGTTTCCATATTTGGCATTTTCATTAATTAAATTAGTAAAGAATCACCTTTATTTTTAACATTCACATTTGTTAGGAAAGATGAACTGAAGCAAAACAAAACCTCAATTTTAAGACTGAAGAATGATTCCAAATCAGAAGCTCACAGAATGTGTTCATGGAATGATGCAGAAATAAAGCAAGGAATCATGCAATGATGTGCAGCTCTGTGGTCGTCTTATTTGTTCAGACCACTGAAGTTCTTATTTTCTAAACATGTTGTCACTTCTGATATGTTGAGCTTGTAATTTTCTTTGGTGCAGTACTTAGCAAGAAGTACTTCATTAAGATTTACTCACATGAGAACACCAAGCAAGTTTGTACACCCATGAAAGCTACCTGGTTGTGTCTGCTCGGGGAAGGTGTGTGTGTTGGTATATTTCAACATCTAGGACTAGTATACTAGAAAAGAATGGACATCAAGATGATCAGACTGACCTTGGTGATCACCCAATGCTCTCATTAACCCCGGCATTCGATCCTCAAATAATGAAGTGATCAGTATCCTGTCATCATAATTAAAATGATGCAGTTAACTATTTTTGTTCCTTTTCAATGATTTCTTGTTTCGTGTTGTTTTATGAGGGTAAAGAGAGACGTTACAATGGAGTGGTAAGGTTTCACTTGTTAATTGTTTCTAATGTGATGATTTTGAATTCTGTTGAGTTATATCCAGAATGCAAACATGTTAATTTGCGAAATCTTCAGAGATCAATTTTGTCAATTGTACTCTCTAAGAAAGGGAACTGAGGAACAAAATGTTTTGGAACACACACACACACACACACACACACACACACACACACACACACTATGAGCACTTTATCTCTGAAATGCAGACTTCACACTTTTAAATTCTAAGTCTCGTGGCATTGCATCTGATTCTTTTATCAATGCTGAGGGTTTGCTATTTGCTATTCTTTCCATTGGGCTTACCGAGGTTCTACAAAAGACCATTCATTTTCACAGCATTGTTTCCTGTTGCCTTAAAGTATCAAACCCATGTAAATTTCTATTGTCTGTGTAAACGTGTTAAGATGTCTTAATTCGGGATACATCATGTAAAGTAATGTGCACAAGATGCTAATCGTCATGACATATATTTAATTCAGATTTTATATCCAGGAGATAAAGAATACAATTAAGTAGCCTTTATTGATTTTAAATTGTTATGTGATATACATATGTATCTATACACATACATACTATTAAAAATCTAGCCAGGTATAGTAGCACACATAGCACACACACCCTCCAGGTGCAGATGAATTTCTATGAGTTCCAGTCCAGTTTGGCCTAGGGAGTTTCAGGACTTCCAAAACTGTATAGAGAAACCCCCTTTCAAAAGAAGAAAAGAGAATTTAACCACCTGCCTTCCCTCTACCTGCTTTAGAAGCACCTGCCTTCCAACCCCATGGATTCCAACAATCTCTGTCAATCTTCTTACCAAGGGTATTTTCGGATCCAATCATTGCTTTGCTTTAGTTACTTAGGCTTAAATACTGTATTTATATGTGTTAGGTTTATTCAGTTTCCTAGAACATTAAACATTTTAGATGTATATATTATTTCTATTTTTTCTTGTTTTCTCTCATTTGTATTCCTGCCCCTTAGGATATTCCTGCACCCATTGGAATAACAAAAAAAGGAGATGAACACTAGAGGGCGCACGGATCTTCTTCTAAATATAAACTTTTTTTGGGGGGGGGGTCAAATTGACTCCTACTTATCACTCTCCAGTTTTTTATTTGTGAATTTTGTGGGATAGTATTTTATGTTATTAATAGATTTTTCGGTCAAAAACTCAGGAAGTGAGTGAAGAACTGGTGTGTCGATATGTAATCTCAGAAGTAGGCATTATTGACTGCCTATAATGTATCACAAGGGATTCTCCAGGCAACCGACAAGGCAGCTGAGATCTCTGACATCCCACGTTAATAAGTCGTGATCATCAAGTGAGATGCATCCAGATGCAACCAATAGAATTCACCCAAGGCAAGTAAGTATGCAGGACCATTGTCTGCTATTTATTTGTTCCCGTGTCTTTGTGAGTTATTGAAGAAAACTTCTTAATCTCTGTTTTATTTTTAAACTAACAATAGCAATGAGAGTTAAAATTCCCTCAGTGTACTCATAAAGAGCACAGTCTGAAGCACTTCACTGGAGCCTTCTCCTTAGTATTTTCCTGAAGCGTTCTGTCCTGTTGAGCGGCTTGTGCCCTCTCTGATGAGGACAGACACTAAGAGACTATAAAGTCCTTCGAAGACTTTTTAAAAGTTAACGAAACTGAGACCAAGTCCAGAATCTAGGTCTCCATGGCATCAAATTTTTCTTTAGTTTTGATTTATTACCAATTGACAATTTGGCTCAGATCCACAGTTAGCTTTAATTTAAAATATTGTTAAACCATGTATCTTGCTTTTAAGAAAAAAAAATTGTCCTTGCTTAAGAAGTCATAATATCAGAAAATATAATGTGCACTTGATAAATTTTAGAATAGTGTTATTTAAAAAATGATTTTATTAATATTTTGAGAATTTGATAGTATATTTTTTTATTCTTTTCAGACCCTTTCTCCAACTTCTTCTAGATCCATCCTAACCTCTACCCGTTCCTGTCTTTTGTTTTTCTTGTTTATATTGCTCAGATATTTTTAAATTTCAGACCAAACCCTGGAGCATGATTAAATTACCAGAGTCTCCTTCCTCAAAATAACTGACTCTTTCTCCCCCATGAGCTATCACTTACAATAGCTCCTCAGCCAGAGGTGGGACATTGGGCATGGGCTCATTCTTCCCTCCATGCTGAACTTTGTCTGGCTTTAACCTGTGAAGGCACTGTGCATTCACTTGAACTATATGTGCCACTGCCTTCTTACAGGAGGAAAACACTTTTTCTGTGATTACGTAGCATTTCCTATTCATAACACTCTCCCTCCCCCCTCTTATGAATACTACTGAACGAAAAATTCTTACATTTGATCAAAATTCCCCAGTTTACTAGAAAAAAATTTGTAACCTACACATTATTTCTCTATATTTTTTGTTTGAGTTACAGCCTGTAAAGAATCAATGATTTGTCAAACTATGAAAAATAAAGGCAATTCCTGGAATGACACTTCCAATGACCTCAAGAACCAAACATATGAATATATAGAGAAATATATAGAAACCTGATTGAATGGAGGAGCAATGCTCATGTAAAAGATAATTGTGGAAAATGGTAACTGACTTTTCCTCCAGGTGACCAAGGAAAGAAATGCCAAGCAATGGAAAGTAGCTTAGAAGCAAAGAGTACAAAAGTACAGAGCAAGTGGAGAAGACTTTCAGAGAGATAATTGCATCATTTTTAAAATTATGTAAATGCAACACTGTAATATGAAGTTTTTAACTTGTTTGGCCTATGATCTATCTAGACTTGTAAACTTGTATTTTTACTTATAGAAATATATAGAGGCTTATATTAATTATATGTTGCTTAGCCTATGTATTAGGAATATTGATAGTTTTTGTATTTTATTTAAATTTATTTTTATTATTTTTTTTGTTATGTGGCCTGTGACTTATTTATTTTTTTAAATTTGGTTTTTGTGCTGCTGGGTCACATTTTTGTTGATTTTGTCTTTTTTTATGTTTAAATGTTTTGTCTTTTTTAAGATGTTTGTCATAGACCTAAACAGTCTTTTTATTAATGAATGATATTAATAATATATAGAAAGACATTTTATATCATTACTTTTGTCTAATTAAAAATGAAGGTTTTAATTTTAACAGAGTAAAATTATATTTATTAAAATGGTTATCAAGAATTATAGTTATAATATCTAGTCTATTTGTATGTAGCAAAATTAAAATATTTTATATTTTTGTGAATTTAAAATTTTATATTTAATATTTTAAATAATTAAGAAAAACTAGATTTATAATTATTTAATTATTAATTATAGTAAAGACTATAGAAGGATATAATATTATTTGAGTAAACAGGAAGTGTAAGTAACCTTTAAACTTTAGAAATGATAGTGATGTCATTTGGCTGTCTGGACAGTCACTCAAAGTTGTTTTGTAACATTGGGGCATTTATTTTTAGTCTATAAGCCTAGAGTCTCTGGCAGAAATTTTAGCAAAATAGGAAATTTGAATGAATGTTTTGTTTATTTTGACATAGTTTATTAGTAACATTTGTGTTTTGAAAAATGTCTGGAATTATTATAATTATTTTTTGTAAAGCAGGAACTTGAAGGACTAACTTAGCTTGTTTTGCCAAAGTTTAGCAGTCACTGTTTCATGGATCTTGTATGTTTAGTTTATGTAGTATGTTGTCAAGCAGCTAATGTAAGAAGAGTTTTTTGTATAATGGCTAACTTTTGCCACAAGGTAAACTTTACATGGAGGTATTTTTATGTTTATTATTTTTTGAAGTAGACATACCTTATGATATTGGCATACCTTATGATATTTGTGAGAGATGTAAAAAACATAGGTTATCAGGGTAGGGACTAAAGATGGAGGCCCAAAATGGAAAGAACATTGACCAGAATTTTTAACTTTTATTGTTTCATACATGTTTGCAAAATTATTCATGATTATGAAAAACTGTATTTAAAACATTATATTGAGTTCAGATTTTGAGGCTGAATCACTGGTGACCACAGAGAATGAAGAAAGAAAAGCCAGCAACTGAGGCCCATGGTATGAAGGGCTTTGGCCTCAGGGTGGGAGTTAATAAAAGAAAGGAATCCTGTTTCAGTGTAACAGCCATGTGGAGATAGAACCCACATGGCATGGAATCCATTCCTTTACACTGCTCTGCATCATGCTCTATGTTGTAGTCTCAGATTTAAACAGAAGTGTCACCAGAAATTCAACTGTGTCAAATTCAAAGAGACTCCATTAAAGATCGCTTCCCATTTTTCTTTACCCCAGTCCCTGGTGCCATAGACTTGTTAGATAACATGATCAACATTTTGACTGACTCCTTTCATTCAGCACATTGTTTAGATTCACCTATGGTGATGGGTTTATCAGCATTTTACTCTATTTTATGGTCAAGTAAGAGCACACAGTAATGATGTCTTATTTTGCCTATGCATTTAACTAACCATTCCAGCCAGGTTAAAAAAATGGATTTTCTTTTGTTAGCCCATGGATTTTTAGGTTTTCCCATTTCTTTAAAAGCAGTGCTAGCAAGATCATTAATGTACAAAACTCTGTGTTCCTAAAGTGTATTTTTTAATCCTTTGTTTAGGAGTGAAAGTACTGTGCTACATTAAACTACTGGGTACCTTAATGTTCAGTTTGAAAACACCAACAGACTGAGTTTACCTCTCCACAGTAAAGCATGAATGTTCAGACTCTTCTCTATTCACACCAAAAGCTGGTAATTGGTTTTTATTTTTTAGTGTAGCATTTGAAGGGACATAAAATAGTTTTTCCTAGTTAGTTGATATGCATTTTCTCCTAGCTGATGATTGCATGAAGTTTTTCAGTGGCTTTGGGCATTTTGACATCTTTGAGCAATGTCTTAACAAATGCTCTGTGTCTTGAAATAAAACCTTTGTCAGAAATTCCATTTTATAATAACTGCAATTATTTTCTCATTTTGTGGCTGTTCTCTGAGGGGTGTGCATGTATGTGTGTGTGTGTGTGTGTGTGTGTGTGTGTGTGTGTGTGTGTGTGTATGTGTGTATGTGTGCATGTGGTTGGTGTGTCTATCTGTGTATATTGTGTATATGATTTGAGGAAGGATAGTGTTACTTCAAAATTGCTATGTAGCAGACAATGGTCTTGAATGTCTGCACTTTCTGCATCTATCTCTCAATAACTGAAATAATAGGCATGTGCCACCATAGCTAGCTTCACTTATCAGTATTTATTTTTAATTTACTAACTGAACACATCTCATTAGTGCATATATATGTATTATAGTAACTACTATATGTATTATAGTATATATAGTTATGTATTATAATAACTACTTTTATTGTGGCATTTTTACATATGTGCATAATATATATTTCTAAATTTTAAGAATTAATACGTAGTTACATCATTTGCCTCCATTTTCTTCTAACCCTTCAATCACTCCCACATTGTCCTTCCTTTACACTCAAATGTATGGCCTCTGTATTTCGATTATTATTGTTATACACATGCATATACTTATAAACACATACATGCATAAATACAACTTGTGAGTCCCCTTAGTGTTGCTTATATGAATAAGAGTTCAGGACTAATCACTTAGTATCATATAAACAATTAGGGAACTCATCTCTGGGGAAAATTAATTCTCCCTTTCTTGATAATCCTTAATTGTCTGTTGTTCTTTGTATAAGATTGGGGGCCCTTGAGATGCTCCACTTCCATATTGGCTTCTTTGATATTGTTTTGATGCTCAAGGTTTTTAATTTGATAAAGGTCATATACCCTTTTCTCTCTTGTGCTTTTTGTATTTTATACAGAAATACACTTTAACCAAAGTGTATAAACATTATGCCTCTATGTTCACATAGCAGTTTGGTAATTGTAATTTTAGCTCTTACATTTAAATCCTTATTTTCATCTTTTCTGTATTGCTATCACAGATTAGCACCAGCTGGAAATGAACATACATGTTAGAGTGTGTTACAGATTGGGAAGGTTGATAGTAAGGTACTGTCATCCGGTAAGCAAACACGTTTCCTGTCTCATCATCTCATGGTAGAAGGCAGAGAGGGCAAAACGATGGATGAAGAAGGGCCAGACTCAGTTTTATAGTGGGTCCTCCTCTTAGTAACTAACTTATCCATCCACTAGGTAAAGCTTTCAGGAGCTAATTGTGATGGACTTCTCACTGCTTTTTTATTGGGGAACCTAACTCCCAGCACAGGAATTCTTGTGTACAAATTAAGCAGTAACTCTTATTGTACATTGTATATTGTGAAAGAGAGAATCCAGCTCTGTGTTTGACACGTAGATGGATTTCCTGCTGTGAAGCATTATTTGGTAAGAGGGGGACATCTTTTTCTTAACTTTTAGTGCTCTTATAAGAAATCAGTTTGTGTGATGTATAGCTTTTCTGGACTCATCTTTCTATCACACTGTTGTCTATAAACTGAAAGACACAAACTATAGATTTGAAAACAATTTTGACATTGAAAACTATGTCTACATTTCTATGTTCTTGGTTTTCATTGAAATTTGCTCTGTAATTCTTTATGGGTTTTTTTTTTTTTTTGAAGCTCAACCTGCCAGTTTCTGAAGAGCACCTAGTGGGATTTTGACAACTGTGATTCAATTAGGCAAATATCTTAATACTAAAATTTCTAATCTTTGCAGATCATTAATTTTATTTTGTTTCCATTTAAAAATCATCTCCATCAATGTATCCCCCTGCTCCCCCTCCCTTCCGTCCTCCCAATCTCTCCCAGCCAGCCCTCAACCTCACCCCTCCCCATAAACCCATCCCCTCCCCCAAAAGGACAAGAAGTCCCAAGGTGGGCCAGCCCAGCAGAGCACATCCACTACAGGCATGTCTGATTCACTCATCCCAAATCATTTTATTTATTTAGAGATGTCATTTTATTTAGGTATCATATGCTTTAATAGATAAACTTTTAATAGGATAACTATATTATAATTTATCAAGGTTAGTGGTGGAGGTCAAAAAACAACTTGCTGAAGTCTGTTTTATCCTTTACAGTGCAGTTCCTCAGGACCAGGCTTGAGTGGGCAGACTTGGTAGAATGCACCTTCACCTACTGAGCCATCCCAATGGCTCCCACTTTAAACTTGCTTTTAAAATTTAGTACTAAGTTAAAATATAATTAATTGTCCCTTTAATTCCTTTTCTTGGTGAAATCATTGCTGATGCATAAAAATATGACATATTTTAAACCTGATTTTGTATCTTACAACTTTGATGAAGTGACTCTTTATATATATTATATTTATTTACAGAAGTCTATATACAATAGTGTAGCATTTCTCTATGACTTTTCTTACTTCTTTGCAGTTGGAAAGCCTTATGAATGTGTGATCCCTGATTTCTCATGTTAAAATCTCTACATTAGTGTTTGCTATAAGTATCAAATGTGAGGGCCTTTCTCTTGCTCACTTATAACTAGAGAAAAACGTTCAGCTTTTTGTCCCACCATGTTTGATATAGAGTTACTCAGAGAGAGCGCTGTATGAGGCTGAGGAAGATCTTACCTTTTATTAGTTTATTTGGCATTTTTAAAGGGATTTTGTGAATTTATTGAGAAATGAGAAGAGATTACTTTGCTCTATTCTGTTCTATTCTAATCTCTTTGCTGATTTCTAGATTTTGAACTAAGTTTGAATCACCAAGAATCTCTTTGGAGCCGTAGTGTTGGTTATTTTGTGGAACTGAGTTGATATTCTTTCGTGGGTTTTAATGTCTCTATTCATTAGTAACAGTGATCTACAATTTTTTTTCTTGTCCAGTCATGTATTACCCCTGGGAGTTTAAATTTGGTTGCTTTTACTGATATAGAACATCTCAGGTAATGTTTAACATTCAAAAATCTATCATACCAAAATGTCTTTGTATCTTAAGTCACATATAGAAAAAAAACAAAAAGCACCCAAAAATGTTACCTATCACTCCTTACAGTGGCTTCTTTGTGGTGATCTAACAACTTAGTTGATTATGTTTTATGACATTAACAACATTAACTGTAACTAAGAATACTGTGGAGTAAAAGTAATCTATTTGTTTATTCACAAAACTAACTGTCAACTAAAAAGCAATTCAAGGACATACAATAGTATCCGGAATAGGAACATCACAGTGTATGTATTTCTTTGTTATCTGAGTTACCCATGCACCACAGTTCTTGTGATTTGTAATTACAGTTATCTACTCAGGAGAGTTCTAGTTTCAAGTGCATGAATATTTCATTATATATTCTAGGATAATCACCCTCGAGTAGTTACATATTAAACTGTGTACTTCATAATCAAATTCCTTTACTTATTTACATCATCATTTGAGGCACTGTGCTGTGTTTTGCTTTGTGGCTAAAGCACATATATGCACATGAGTGAATTCTCTTTCAATATAGTAAGGAATAAATTTCATAGTAGATATTATAAAATGGATGCTTGGTTCTGGTTAATCTATCATAGAATAACTCCTAACAAATGTCTCTTACTTTTTAGCATATTCCATTATTATTCTTAGAAAATGCTATGGATGAAGTGTGTAAGCTTCATTTTATAACTGTAGCAACCAAAGATAATGACTCTAGATTTGTGACATGTTCATTTCCACCTTAGATTTGTGCAATAACATTAGCTACCCTCTATCTTCTGTGGCTGTCCACCTCAATTTACACTAACTAGAAAACTGAGGGACAAATGAGAGACAGTGACATGGACCTAGTGATGTGCACTAGGTAACTGCCATCAATTCTTTGTGGGATGAGTAACTGGAGACTTAAATAATACCTTTAACATATAAATATCTTGTAAATTTTGGCTCATTTTTAACACATAGGTTTAGGAATCTTACAGTCACAGACACTTAACATTTATATTTCTACTGTTTTTCATATCTCTTTCCCTTATAAATCTGTACTATTCTTTGAACAACAGTTGGTAACTCGGTTGCTGGAAGCATACTAGTAGATTTGACCCAGTTAAGCAGAACTAGCATTTTTTAAAGTTATTACATTATAATTTCACAATATTAGAAATATCTTGTAGAAGTTCAAAAATAAATGCCAGAGATAGGACCACAAAATGAAAATTTATAGTAAAAAAAAATCTGATGAATTATATGTGAGTTTAACTACCATAATATAATGTAATTTCATTACTGTTGTTCAGATAATTTACAGAATGATTTTCTGAACTACATTAATTTTTAATCATTGATGAGAAATTGCTATATTTTTATACAATATAGTATTATTTTTTAAATATATGCTTCCCCTGTCATGCTAGAAATATACTGAAAATGTAAACATTTTCTATCACAAGCAGAACCAATATTGTTCTATAATTTAAGTATATAATGTAGGTATGTTTTCCTTGTCGCTTTTTCTCTTTAAGATGAAGATATCTTTCTGGTTTTCTGTGAAAAATATTTTAATTAAAATTTTCTGCCTTTGGTATTTGAACATCCCATACATTTGAATATTATAATATATATGTTGCTTTTACTTGTACTTTCTAATAAAACAAAAAAAATTTCATTATAAAAAAATAACCATGAATGGGGGTCCACATTCAGAAATTTGGGGATTGTCAGTATCATATCCAAATTTCTTCTTCCTTATGAATATTCATAGGAATGAATATATTGGGGTCAAATTGTTTCTGGGATTATGACTAAGGTTATATAAATTGTACTTTTGTAGGAGTAGTTATGTCCTGCTATATGTTCTTTAAAATGAAACAAATTATGATGTTTTCATAATGCACTCTGAGAATAATTCTCATATAAGTATACCTGTTTTTATACACATATATTTTTAATACAAGTCATGAATGAAATTTTTTTACTGAGATTCTGTAAAGGTGGATAGAAAAATGTGTTTGAGAATTTTGAATTGCCCAAATATAATTTCATTACCAAAAGAAATCTTGAAAAACATGCTCAGTAAATAAAGATTAAATGCTCAAATGAATAAATGTGTCAATGATGCAAATGTTTTAAAATATAGAAAAACCTCTGTCCTTAGTTTAGAAATAATACTATGCATTCTACTTGAACAAAAACATTCCTTTCCACGTCTAAAATTAACAAGATAAAAATGTGGTCATTTAAGTGCTCATGCTTCGCTGCTGGCTTATTCTTGTTCATGTATTACTGAATATTTTGCAAATGAAGAATTTAAAAAATGGTAGATCATTACCTCTAGACAGATTTCACAGTGTGGAAATGAATGTGCTATCTGTTGAATTATACCATCTACATATAAAGCCCTCATTACCTATGCAGAAAGCACCATAAAGGGCACAGAATATCATTATAAAATTAAATATGCAATGTGAATTTTGAGCAGAAGAAACTTTCCCAAAATAACCCAGGAGGAAGGAAAAGACATCTCCACAAGGGCAGCCATACAACAACAACAACAAAGCAACCAGGAACTTTTCCACACAAACTAAATTGCCCTCCATTATCTTAATGAGCTGGCTGCAACTTTTTAAGTGTTTGTTTCTGCAAGTATATTTATCAACTTTATCTTAATAGGGGCTTCGAATATTTTATCTAAAGATTATTCCTTATGATATGATCAGGAGAAACTTAACAGAATCTACACTAAAGTAATAGGATTGGAAATCATCTATTTTCCTTGATTTTACATTTTCCATATTGTATTACAATAAAAAGTTTTTCCATTAATGATTTATTTAATGTTCAGTCTATTGGAACCTAAAATCCAATAATGATTCCTATTACTTTTCTTGATGATTGTATTAATTAGGTCTTTAAACATGTTCTGATCTTACCTCATACAAGACTGCTTAATAACATCTGCTAGCTTTCTATTTTGAAATGTTGTCCATTTTTATGACTCATATCCTGTAGTGTGAGTCCATCTCAAACATTCTCCATTGTCCTATTCATATGGTTTTACCAAATTTTGACTATGCAACAATAATAATCACTTACTAGTGATTATCCTTCATTTTGTACTCTTAACCACAGTCTAACTCTACACTTCTGAGAATCTCCTAAGTATGAAAATAGTCACCATACCCATCTCTCCTTTAATCATCAATATTTACAATATCAACATCTATCTCATTAAAATGTCATAGCAAATTTTAAACCAGTACTTTAATACTACTATTGAATATGTTGTTCAGATGTGAATGAAACAAATCTTGTTTCATTGATACTATTAGTGTATAATAATTATTCATATAGTGTGTTTCATTATAACACTTCCTTTCACTTAGCCTGATGATCACCAGGGTTTTTTTTAATTTAACATAATTTCTTTGTAGATTCTTTGGAAATTTCACATCATGTACCCTAATTCTGCTTTTCCCAATCCCTTCATATTATCTCCTTATCTCTGCAATGTCCTCTCAAAAGGCAATTTTAAAACATCAAAACAAAATAAGCCAACAAACAAAAACAAAATAAAAAACCCCATTGGTTTTCAAGCTTTCCAGCCTTCTACAACACCTTCTCACTGTCCTGATGGCATTGAAAACTGCAGTGTGTCATTTGTGTAATAAGTTTATCTGCAATTTTTTTTTTTTTTTTTTTTTTTTTTTTTTTTTTTTTTTTTTTTTTTTTTTTTGCAATTAATCATTGGTCTGTTTCAAGGCTTCTGGTTTCTGGTACCTCACTAACTCTGTATTCGTCAGAAACTCCCCTTATATATCCCAAGGCCACCCTGAGTCATGGAGATTCTGTGAGTATGTTACATAGGACCAGTTCCTTCATGAGCTCCAGTAGGTTCTAAGCGGGATAGATGCTAAGGTGAGCCAACACACCCTAACTGTTGGCCTGGGTAGTAGTTGAGCTGGTTAGTCCAGGCCATCAGGACAGCCTTCCTTAGGCCAGTCGCCCTATGTCATCAGAATCATTTCTCCCTTACCAGGGATGAGAGGTGTGGGACCATCTTTCTGGAACTGTGGGATATATAGGCCCTAGAGGCTTCTAGGGGCCTGAGAACCAGCCTGGCCTCAGCCAATTCAAACTGATAATAACTGGTGCCTTAAGAAGAAATGTGCTCATAGCACTTCCTCATAGCCATGAAGGGCCCCTTGAATGGGTCCTTCCTCATAAGTCAACCTAGGGTCTGCCTGGGGCCTTGGCAATAGAGACAGAGTCCTGATGTGAAGTTACCTGGACAGGAGAGAGACAACCACATTACAGCAGCAGTCACCAGCAAAGCAAAGCCCCTCTCCCTGGATGGGAGAAAGAAGGGTGTAAAAGGCTTGTCCCTTCCTCAATAAATAGGACTTGTTAGTTTTAACTAGTCTCTGGATTCTGTGTTGTTATCTCTGCACATTCTTGCCCCTCCCCCAAAGGGGAACTAGCATGGCCCTGAGCACAGATAACCCAAACACCAAGTATGGGCGGGGGCAGCTCCCCTTTGAGGTTCCAGGGGAGCTCTCCTGTTTCAACGTTCAGTGAAGGTCAAGGTCAGGGCCAGTGAAAGAAGGGACGGGTTTAGCATAACCCTCTGATTTCATCACACATGTTTCCTATGGCCCTCTGAGGTGACATAGGCCACAGACATCACAGATCCTAGCCACAGCAGAAGAACCATGGACCCAGGCATGGCTCTCAGCAACAGCTCAGGCCCAGATGACATCCTGGCTCCAGGTGGAAGCATAAGCCAGTCAGATCAGGATGGCTCCTGCAACAGCATTCTCCTGGACACCAAAAGGACATGGGTTGTAGCCCCAATCGCCAGCCAGGGTCTCAAAATTCAAGAGAGACCTTGGTTTTGGTGGGCCCACGGACTCAGACATAATCCTTTGCAGTAGGAGGTGTGGATGTCTCCATTGCCCCAGCCTTCAATGCAGGGCACTCAGTTCAGCATGCCTCAGCAACAGCGTAACCCTTGGACACTAACATGGCCCCAGACCTTGGACATCTGGATGGCCCTTGATAGTAATAGGAGTCTCTGAAATAAACATAGACCCTGGCTTCAGTAGGACCACAGACCCAGACATAGCCCTCAGTTGGAGCTCTGACCTGTATGTGACCATGGTATTTGGTAGTAGTGTAGGACACTAAGATCTTCATGGCCCAGGCTTCAGCGTGGCCCTCAGTCACCCACATGGAATCAGGTGGCTGATCTGACCCTTGGTATCCATACTGCCCTTGATAGCAAGAGGAGTCATGGATGTCAACCTAGACCTTGGCTGCTATAGGGCCATGGACCCAGACATAGCCCTTTTCAACAAGGACAGCACAACAAGGTCCAGGTGATAAAATACTCCACTCAGATCTATATAGCTCCAGCTTTAGCATGGCCCTCAACCTCTACTAAAGCCACATGTTGCTACCTAGACATTGGACCACTGTGTGGTCCCTGGTGGTGACATGGGTCATAGACTTCAAAACAGATCTAGCTGTGGTAGGACCACACACCCAGACATGGTCTTTGGCAGCATCCTGGGTCTGGACATCGCCATGGCCCCCGAAATTGGCACAGGCCACAGTGGCATCAAGGCCTTCAATCACCAACATGGCCTTAAATGGCAGCCCAGTCCCCAGGAATTTAATGGTCCTCAATGGTAACAGGAGCCATGGACATCAACAAAGACCCTGGCTATAGTATGGTGATCTCCAGCCTTATGCATATAAATACTTTCTTTAGTCATCCATTCATTTATGTGCAGGCAAGACAAGAATTAAGATATAACAAGTAATATCACCGTGATTAGCATGGATCTGAAGTCTAATGTGTATCATCTTGATTACTACTTTGGGCATATAGCACAAGGAATATATGTTATCTCCAGGTTTAGCTTACAGAAGAATTTTATAGTAGTCCCCATAGTTTGTCAATGTCTCCTTGGAGCCTCATTTTCATTAGAGTAAAGGAATCCATAACATACTGATAAACCATGACCAAAAGTAATTGGGAGAAAAGTATTTATTCCTTCCTACACTTCTATGTCATTGCCCAGCACTGGGCAAATTTAGGCCAAGAACTCAGGCAGGAGCTGATGCAGAGAAAGTGGAACATGGAAGAACACTTTTTCATTGGCTTGCTCTCCACATCTTGCTCATCCTTTCTTATACAACCTAGGACCATTTGCCCAAGGGTGGAACTGCCCACAGTGCCTGGGTCCTCCACAGCAATTATCAATCAAGAAAATGCCCCACAGGCTTGCCTGAAAGCTAGTCTGATAGATATAAATTTTCAGTTGGTGTTTCCTCTTCCTAGATGACGCTGCAAAAATGTCAAATTGGCAAAGGTGCTCATCCCTGTAGAAGCCCAATTCTTCCTCTTTCACAGTTACTAATTGCTTGTAATTCTTTATCTATAGTTGAGATTCCACGGGATTTCCCTCCATGTTGGTATGTGTTAATTTTTGTTGTTCATTTCATTGTTCAGGTATTATTTAGGCAGTCATTTTGTGGAGACTCTATGCATGTAATTACCTGACATTTATAAAAGAAATCTCATAAGCAAAATGGCACAGCACAGTCCTCCTGTTTTTCTGGCTCCCAGAATCATTCTATCCCCCTTTCCAGGATATCCCCTGAGCCTAAAGTATAGGGGTTATGTTTTCTATAAATCCACCATGTCCAGTCAGCACAGAATGAGTTGTTCACTACATTTTTACTAGATGTGATTTCCCTTAGCCATCTGGGTATGCAGGGCAAAAAAGGTTCTTTGGTCAGGAATGAGAGCTACACTCATCTGTGGATGGAAGAAGGAATATTTATAATGTGATCAGGAGTTATACAAATTTAGGAAGATTGTATCAGTAGAAATTTCTGTAAGTTTCGTGGTCTTGCCAGCTTGTTTTGTTATAGAACCCAGAACCACCAGTCCAGGATGGTATTGTCACAGTGAACTGGGCTCTTCCACATTAGTCAAGAAAACGCACCAAAGGCTGGCCCATCCATTTTCTCTATTGAGGTTCTCTATTCCGAAATGACTCTAGTTTATGTCAAATTGACATGAAACAAGCCAACTTGGTAAGACTATTGATTCTGTCCCTTCTTTGGCAACTTTCCCAGGACCTTCTGTTGCTATGAAACCTAGTTCTCATTGAGGAGATTTCCATTTAGGCCCAGCTCAATTCCTCCAATCTTTGTATCCGAAGCATGTGGCGTCTTCAGCAATAAGAACGTTTAACTTGTTGGAAGTAATCAAAGGCAAAAGCAATAGTCTACATTATCTTGTGATATCCTTGACTCCCTTAACCAGCAACTTGTCAGGACGTTTTTTATACTTATTGGTGGAATTTTTTTGTTAGTTTATCTATGTCTTTCAAGGGTAGCATTATCATCCCAAGAGGCAATGTATATTATCCAAAATTATTAGACTTCTATTGATTTTTGAATCAATTACATAGATTATGAACAAACTGTGTCTCTTACATTGAAATATAATTAAAATTTTATATGAAAATAACTATTAAGTTGCAATTAATCACATAGAAAATATTTTACACTTATTCAGGTTCGTGGTAAACAAAGCACACAATCTGAAATTTTAAGCTCTGTGTAGTATTATCATGTCTATCATGACAGGAATTACCTAATGCCAACTGATTATTTTGTGATCAATTATCAAAAGATAATTAATCTACATTAGAATTCAAATTCACCTCCAACACATAATGTAGAGATATGAGCTTAATATAAAGTCTCATAAATAACTACTTTTTAAAAGTTTGTACTTTGGATGTTTTGTAGTTTTGAACAAAACAAAAATTGGATGAAATGCCTAAGCAGTTATATCTTATTTCTGTCTACTCTCTGCCATGCATTAATGGTGACATTTAGAATAGTTTCTGATTTATATAAAGTTTTGCAACTGAATTTTTATCAGGTAAAAGATATTACTCCTCACATATCAGGAAGGTTTGATGATTCACTTTTCAAATATATCCTACAGTGCTCTTTCAGTAGGCATGACAAATATAATAAACAAAACAAAGCAAAAAAAAAAAACCCCAAAAAAACCTTTTCCAATACTGCTGTTTTTCCCCCAACAACTACCAAAAATGTAATACGATTGTAATTTTTGGTTGCCAGTACAGCAATTTGATGACCATACACATTAGCTGGCTGGATAAAAGTGAAAAATTACTAAAAATAAATTGCTGAAGGAGCTGTTCATGGGCCTCAAGAACTCTGTGTACTGTGTCAGACTTCAATATTGGGCCTCTATATTTCATTTCTTTACATATTGCAGACCTGTACATTGTCTAAATAGGATTTTATAAAATTGCCATTTGTAAAAATAATGTAACTACCAACATAATCAAGGAAGCTCCTATAAGTTGGTATCTGATATTAGAAATTATTGCATAAACTCTAGCAAGCATATAATGACTCCAAGCCAGATTTCTGGGAAAACCTGAAATATCAGAAACAAACCTCAGCCACCCAGCCCCCTCCTCAGGCCCATCTTCAGAAATCCTTCAACTGAATGCCTCTGCGTCTTCAGTTGAAAAGAAAGGGAAAGTCTTTGAGAAAGCTGAAAAACTCTCTCTTCTTGCTCAGCCCATCTCTCTTAACTTCCACATTCCTGAAGCTAGGATTAAAGGTGTGAGTCATCCCTCCCTGACCTGGCTTGGTTCTGTGGTCGACTCTGATATTCCAGATTAATTTTATTAAATATATATTACTATACTCAATTGCTAAAAAGTGAGTGACTGCATCTCTAAGAATGCACATCATTACTGAAATGGAACTCATGCACAGAGTTACATAGCAGGTATGGCAGAGGAAAAGAGGCTTTGAGATGGAGGAGAGTGGGCCCAGCAAAGTCATGGAGATGGCTGGAAGAAACAGGTATCTATGGATGTTGGAGAATCTGAGCTCTATAGATGAGAATAAATAGTGAACGAGGAATTAACAGCCCCACTTTTTGCATCTATCAAAGAGTCCAGTGAGAAAAATAGGTGTTTTATTAAATGAAGATTAATGCATTATTCCTATAATGTCTGGAAATAAAAAAGGGTGAATTAAAAAGGCAAAGCAAAGTTGCCAGCAAGTAAAAAAGTCTTTATAAAATATTTGTTTTTATTCAAAGCAAACTTATTTTGGCTAAGATATATTTTAATATATACAGTTTGAATATTTTAGTTTTAGTGTCTGTTTAATTTCTGTGACATCCTTATTGCTTACTGATCTCCGTTCTTTGTCACGTGTTGACAACTTTGAATGTCATGCATCGGAGAACACCATTAATTTCCTCCTATTTCATGGTCATGTTTGACTTGTACCCTTCTCACCCTCATGTATCTTTTAGTTATTCATCATTGGTAGCCTTTACCAACATCTGTTAATTCTACAAAGGAGTTTCACTGGGATATTTTTCATACAGGAAATATCATAGTTATCCTTCTACATCCCATTTCATATCTGTCCTCTTCTGTATCCTTTATAATTTATTTTTACATTTTTATTAATTTTTTTCTTTTCATAATTTATAAATAATAGAAAATAGGTTGTGCTTGTCACTGTAATCCTAGATAATTTCAACTAATAAGATTTACAGTTCTATCATTTTTCCCTGTAAATAATAGTGCCACTTAATAATATAGATCCCGATTCTTTGTCAATTTCTCTAACCTAGCCTGTGCCCTAATTATTGTTGATTTTTAAACTTTGGATTTTTTTTTAGAAATTAATATATAGTTAAAGAAATTTCCCCTTTCCCTATACATCCTCCAGTCCCTTCATGCACTCTTCCCCCTAGCTTTTTTCCAAATTCATGGTCACTGGTCTCCTTTGTTTAGTTATAGATAGATAGTAGATAGATAGATAGATAGATAGATAGATAGATAGATAGATAGATAGATAGATATAGAATTATGAAGCATATATCCATATGTCTTTGCAAGAACAGAAACTTTTCACAATACATAAAAAGCAGAGAACAAGAAATACTGGGTGCCCAGCCCCAAGTGATTCATCTCCAATACAATTCCTTCACCTGGGGCACAGACAACACGCCGAAAGGGGACACAAAGACTGTAAAAGACAAAAGGACAAAATGGCTGCTGTGAGATTCTGGTTTTAAGATTTCTCTTAGAAATATTAGGAAGACTACACCCACCCATAAAATCTCAGCACATGGCTGCCTAAAGAAGATCTGCACAAGGACAACACCAGTAGACATGCTAACATTTTATTAGAGTTTGAAAAAACAGACATGCAGGTGTATGATCCAGGGTTCTCTATAGGAACTGAACTGAAGATATTTTAATACATATATGAACTTACATATTCACACAAATCTTTCTCTCTCTCTCTCTCTCTCTCTCTCTCTCTCTCTCTCTCTCTCTCTCTCTCTCTGTGTGTGTGTGTGTGTGTGTGTGTGTGTGTGTGTGTGTGTGTGTGTGTGTGTATGTGGTGTGATTTAGTAGAGTGCCTTACAGGCTGCAATATGGCTAATCTAACAATAGCTGTCTCCCTCCCATCAAAAATGTGAAGAATCTGATAGTTGTTTCAGTCACAAGTCTTTACATCTCAGCTGGTCTTTGGACTGTGTTATGTCCCCAAAGAAGTAGGTTCTAATTCCATTGAAGGAGTGTGTTATGAGCTGGATAGATGAACTTTTAGGGAGAATGAACACAAGCAGAAGAAATAAAAGGCTTCCTTCTTCCATGCCCTTTTAAGAAGAGTGCCAACAGAACATATGGCCCAGATTTACATACATCTTCTCACCTCAAATTGCCCAATCAAGAAAGTCCTCCATAGGAATGTCCAGCTTCTTGAGTTTTAGTTGATTACAGATGGAGTCAAATTGACAACCAAGAAAAGCCATCAGGCATCAAAATAACTCCTTAAGTCATGCTTAATTTCCCAATGAAACCAATAACTAGGTTATAATCCTACCCAATATGATGTAACTATCTCACTTCTAGACCAATTTCTGTCTTAGTTCCTGTACTATTGCTGTGACATAACACTGTGGACAAGGCAATATATAAGAAAGCGTTTAGTTTGGCTAACAGTTTGTGATGTTGAGAGGCCATGATAGCAGAGCAAAGGCATAGTGGCAGGTACAGCCAAGAACATACAGTCAACAAGCAGTTATGGAAAGTGGATGTTGCAAAAGGAAGAGAAAGCCCAGGGTCTCAGAAAAGTATGCTTAAGATTTTAACCAATATCCCTCCAATAATAATAATAAAGAAAAGTTATGGGTTTATTTTTGAATTCGAACTAAAAAATGTGGGTCAGTTTAACAGTGAAGATTGCCAAATAACTGAGGGAGGGGCTTCTACAAAGTTTACATCTCATTAAGAAAAGAATTGCAGGACATGGTGGTTCCAAACTTTAATCCTAGCACTTGGGAGGCAGAGGCAGGCTGATTTCTGTGAGTTATTGGCTAGTCTGGTCTACAGAGTAAATTCTACGGCAGCCAGGAATACACACAGAAAAACCCTATCTTGAAAAACCAAAAAGGTAGATCCCCAGGAGAAGAGAACCTTCACCCAGCAACTGAGGTAGACGTAAATATCCATAGCTAAGCACCAGGTCAAGCCCCTGGTCCAGCTGAACAGAGGGAGAAGAGAGTATATGAGCAAAGGGATCAGGATCATGAGGAAGAGACCCACAGAGATGGCTGACCTGAGCTTTTGGCAGCTCACTGACTCTGAAATAATAGCTGAGGAGCCTCCATGGAAAGGAACTAACTCCTCCAAGTGGAGCTGACAGTTGAACATTGTGGGATGTTTGTGTTGCCTCTTACAGTTGGACCAGAGTTTTTTTCTTGGTTCATGAACTGGCTTCTCAGAGCCAATTCCCTATAAGGGAACACCTAATTCAGCCTTGATACTGGGGGAGAGACTGGGATCTACCTCAACTGGATATGGCAGACCAAACTGACTCACCTTGGATTCCTTGCCCTCACTGGAGAATGGATTGGGGATGGAGTGTGGGAGGCTGAGGGAGGATTGGGAAGGACTGAGAGGAGGTGAAGGGGAAAGGAAGGGGAGCAGGGGTAGGTATGAGGAAAATACTTTTTAAATAAAAAAATTATGAAAAAACCAACCAAACAAAAATAAAATATCAAAAAGAAATTTAAAAAAAAAAATGAGGGTGGGGGACAGTTCTTCCTCTTTCCTGAACATGTCTTCAGGTCAATCAGCCTTCGTGAGAGGGTCTTCTAGCCATGTGACTTAAGGATCACCTGGATAAAATCCTTTAAACGACCAATAATTTGCAACCTTTTCTTTGAGGCATATAAAAATGCCAAGTCTCTACTCAGAGCCAGAGGCAGAATTTATATTCCATTATTTTGACTAGATGGAAGAACTTTGCCTTAATGTGCCTCAACAAGGCCTGGATGCCTTCACCTTTTCATATGATATTTTAAATTTTAATGAGGACCAAAACTGATGCTTTTATTTCTAGTGTTACCAAGGAAACAGGAGCCTAGTCAAAAGCAGATTGTGAGGGAAGACTCTAGGCCTCCAAGGCTGCCAATATCTTTTATTACTTAGCAGCATCTTCCCAGACTAATTATTAAGGATATTGTAGAAGCTGTTATTAAAAATTACCATCATCTGGAGATCTTATGATTGTTGTACATAGTGATGTACGTAGAGAATTTAGAATGCATGATCTACTAACACAGACATTGGTGGAAAACTCATTGAAGGACAAACAGGTGGAATATTAGCCAGAATTAAGATTTTACTTAAGTCAATGGACTGCTAAGCAAATCCAATTCTCCCCATAGGAATCTCTTGAGTACTAAAGTAGTTAAAAAGGTAGTATAATAGGCAAAGGATATTGTAGAAAGGGCTTTACAGTTCACACTGGATATAAGGTTTTGTCAGGAACATCTGCTTTATTAACTTTTATAATCATGAAGGCATAAAAAAGTAGCAATCAAACATTCAGCCAAGAGCTTAATAAAACTCATATCATTAAATGGATTAGTACTGGGAAAGTAGTCTGAACACTGTGGAACATGGAGTTCCTACTTAAGCAATTGTCAAGCAAAATGAATAATACACAGAGAGAAAAGAGAGACATTTCTCTGATATTAATACATACAAATATTTGTTGCTGGGCTCAGTTTTGTACATGGGATTATATTTTTTAAACTGTTTAAATGTGCCTTTCATTTGAAGTTTTCAATACTTTGTTATTGACATTACTACAGTTTAATATAACCTTCAACTGAAATATTGTATTCAGTCATTAAAACTTTAGCACTATTTAAGTAACTAGAAAACATAAATAGAAGTCTATTCTTTCATAATGTTTCAGACCCTTGGTTATTCAGTGGTAGACCCAATTCATAGTTAACAAATTTTGATTATTGTTATTGTTAAGTCTATTATGTGGAAATGCTGGTGTATCTTTGTGTATAAATTTTTATGCACAGCTTTTAGTTTTAGGGTCAGCAAAACAAACTCTACAATACATAAAGAATTTTATTAATTGTATTTGCTACACTCTAGACAAACTCTTTCATGGCACAAAGTTAGTAAGTTTGTATATTCTGCCAGTAACCTTGGCATATTCTACAGCCAATCTGTGAGTTTATTAAATTAGATTTTAATGCTCTTTGTATCTATCAATTTTTCTACATGCATATTAAAATGTTCTATAGATATAAGTGTATCTTATAAGACTAGAATATGTAAATTATACATAATTATCATTTGGTACATTATAAGTTTATATTTAATAGTCACAGATGTTAGCATGAAATATCAAAATGGTCTATTTTTTACATTTTCATAATTTCTACAATATGCTTGTTGTGTATTATTCAACATTATTTCAAAAAACACTAGTAAATAGTTCACATTTAAACAATCTTGTAATTCAATCTTGGGAACAATATCAGAAAATCAGGATTCTCTTTGGAGCTTCTTAATCTCACTATTAACGATTTAAAGAAGAAACTCAAAAGAAAGTTTAGGGAAATGTTCTTTGTGCTTAAAAGAATCCCCCCACCACCCCACCCTTGCTAGAGTAGCAAGCTGTAAATAATGGCAGCTGCCTTGATCTGGGAGATGGATCATTCAGCTGGAATGAAGGCTGGCCACAGTCAGTATGGGTGCTTTGAGGAGTAGAAAAGCCAGTGTGTTAGGAAAAGCGTGTTTAAAAGGGAGAGAAGAAAAAGAAAGTGATGCTTTCCTTAGTAACACAGAACGGTAGGCAGACTGATGAAGTGTCTGCAAGCACTGGCCTAGAGGATGGAATTCTGGGAAGAAGTAGACTTTAACTCATTAAGGGGATAATTATTCTTCCTACCTCATTAGCATGGCTTAAAGTGGACCTGCCTTGCTGGGCTGTGTTTGTGGTGGGGGCTGTGGATGGTGGCATGAAGGAGACTGACCTACCCAATTACACTAAGGAGGAGATAACAATATGCAAAACATTTTATTTATAAGCCTGGGGTTAAGTTATTCTTTCTTTATCAGTCATTGTATTTCAAACTTATTTATCCTTCTTGGAATACAACATTTCATATTTTAAAAAACTTTAAAGTTAATGTGCTCCCAGAGCACATGATTATTTACATGACTGAAATTTTTATTAGAGATGAAAGGCAACTATTGTTTCCTAAGGAAAGGGTCATTTCCCACACTTGAATTACAGAGGAAATCTGTTCTGCTAATGAAACCTGCAACACCTTTAAAATAAAACAGTTTCCCACATCTTCAGCTAATGAAGCTTGATTCCTCCTTATCTCTTCATGGTTGTTGTGCCCTGGTTGCAAGACCCCTGAAGAGACTACCAGACAATCTCTCCAAATGCAAAAGCAAGGTTTATTAAAAAGCAGTACAAGCTGCTGCAGGGACCACCATCACACCATTCTAGCAGCAGCCTGAGGAGGTGCCTGCCCCTCTGCAAGCTGAGTTTTTAACGGCAAACCCCACAAAGTTACACATCAAGTAGGGGTCTGAGTATGGATATAATTCTGATTAGCTCGTTTTTTAGGGACTTTCCAGAATTCCTCTGTGACCTTAGGTTTCAATTGTATAGGGTTGTTTTGTGAAACCTTTTTAAAGAGACCAGCTCCTGTTCTGTGGGTAATCAGTAGCTATCAGATAGCCCTAGGCTAACTCTTGTGTTGTACTTTGTACTCAGAGTTCTGAGAATTTGAAACTCCTGCCTGTTTCAAGCTGGGGTTAGGGACTTGCTCAAAATGGAGGTTCTTCCCTGGTTCCTCAATGGGTCCCTCCTTATCTACTATCTTCCTGTGTGGGTTCCTGGCAGATGGTCTCTCCCAGACTTATTCAGAAAGACCTTAATTAATTGGAGTTTAGATTTTGACACATTCTTAACTTTTACTCATCATTTCTAACACTTCTTATTGCCTTATATACAAGCATATTACAGAATATATATACTTCCTCATGCCACCTTTATGTATCTGAACCTGTATGTAAGATCTCTGAAAGTATCTCCCCACTGTCTTGGGAAAGATTTCCAGTGATTATACAATTGGATTAATCAGAAGCATCTCTGGGGGTAGATCATATTCTTCTTGTTCAACACAGAGTCAAAGACTTACAAATAAGAAATCTTCCTCCTAGTGACTTGTTTTCAGTACCTGTTGAGTTGGCCTACTGCCATTTTTTAAAGGGAGAAGTAAACCAAGGTTTAAGGAAGTGGGTGGGAAATTGTTTTTTTGTTCCTGATGTGATAAAAGGATGCTCAGGGATCCTAAAGTTGGGGTTTGTTCAGGGAAACAGAAATTATTCTGTCATTTTGAGCAGGAAGGGATTTATAAAAGGATTATAGAGGTGACATTGTGAGGGATGAGGGGATTAAGGTCAGAGAAACCAAACAAACCAACCAACCAGCAAAGGCAGGTAAGTCAAAGCAGTACTGTTTAGGCAACAACAAATAACAAGACAGCAGGAGCTGTTTCTAGGGCTCTTGGCTGCCTGCAGGTTTGGGGAGCTAGATCTGCAGGATGCAGAGAAGCCAGGAGAAGAACTCCTGTTTAAGAGTCAGAGTTCAGGAGCCCTCCTAAGTCTTGTTACAATAATCACAGTGTTGACTATGCTTTGCTTTCTGCATCTCCCACAAAGAGATGGATTCATAGTTCTAAGTCTCCCAATGCCTGAAATAGGGAAAAGAGGAATAGTACCAATTACCAACATATAGCAAGTGCTACATTCTTTTAAGTGATATAGATGACTATAGACAGGGGGAAGGCTTTTAGTTTTAGCTACCTTATGCTTAATTTACAGAAAAAAATCAGACAGACTCTTATCCACCATGATGCATTGTTATATTAAACATAATATTATCAGAGTGCCTGATTTTATAAGGTATTTATATAGACAAAAGGAGGATGGATGAAGTCAGGCCCTGCAATGTTCTTAAGACTATGTAATATAGTGTGTATGTGTCAGTGTGTTGCTGAATTTATTTTGCTATTCTCATTAATGTGTTTCAATTAGTTATGAATTTCAGCATTAATTTTATTGCCAAATTAACAAGCTAAATAAAGGAAGCCAGCACTGTATAGATCAGCTTGAGGCAACTCAATGATATACATCATTCAGCTGAGGTCGATGTCAGAGTTTCAGAGTATAGAAGCCAAGGAAGTACCTTATATTTTCTAAAAGAACCAGCAGCAATGTTTAGGACCATTTTTCAGAAGATGTCACATGCTTTTACCAAGAACAGTGTGGAAAAGTTTTGTAAGAGTCAAGTGCTAACGATTTACCTCTGCTGAGTAAGGATTAGTGAACCATGCCTTGTCTCATGAAAGAATGAGACTCAGAGATAGATCTCTGAAGAAGTTGGAGATACTAGAGGGAATAAACACCACAGTCAAATCTTACCCACCTGTCTTCTACCTTCCTCAGCCTCGATTCCCTTGGAATGGATTTCTCTGTGTCTGAATCCCCTCTAAAGTATTCTTTCAGTAATTAAGGCGTGGCCCCACCACACCTGCTTGAGAGCCTGGAATTCCTTTTATAATCTGAAGTGACCTTGACTCAGTTAGGATTAAGGGTGTAGGTCACCACTCCCAGGATACTCCCTGTGCTGGGATTAAAGGTTTGAATCACCACTCTGATTTTCCTAGACTGACTGTGGTTAGAGCTCTGGGACTTCTGGAGCTTTTACTAACCCCCCACATAGACTGTGGGTTGATTCCCTCTGATATCTCCAAAACTTCTGAAACTTTATTAAATCCCTACAATGCCTTGCTTAAGACATCCAGCTTTCATGGAGTCTAAAAGTACTTCAATTAGGACATAAAAAGAGCTCCTTAGGAAATAGGGAGATGACACTACAGTTATCTACTCGAAGCTATATAGCTTGTTCAGTAAATTATTTTAAAGCTTGGACACCACAACAGGAGAGTCTGATAAAAATTGTTACCTAATAAATGCTTTCAAGTTCATGATTCCATTAAAAGAAGTCTCTTTACCTTAGATTCCAGCTATGATGTAGTAGGAGGTTTCTGGCCTGGATTTTCAGGCCTAACCTCAAGGTTTAGGACCCACAGACCCGCAGTCCCCAGTCCCACAGTCCCACAGAGGCACACAAAGGCTTACTATAGTTTTAGGCTGATCGGCCTAAGGCCCAGGCATATCACTTGCTAGCTCTTTATCCTTAAACTAACCCATGTCTCTTATCTTGTTCAGCCATGAGACTGGGTACCTTTTCTCACAGCAGCATGGTTGTCCTCTGCTTCTTCTGGCTTCTCTCTGGCATTCTCCTCTGTGCTTCCTGTTCTCACGAGTTTTCTTAGTCAGGTAGCCCCACCCACACTTCCTGCCTGCCTTCGGCCAATCAGCGCTTTTTATTAAACCAGTGGGTGGGACAAATATTTACTATGAAACAACACAATCCCCTACACTATGAGGCATAATTTAGCTCAGTAAAGCATAGGCCTTCTCACACTCACAGTTTTGAACCCTATGTTTTGTGGCTTAGGGTCTATATGAGCAGATATATATATATCAAGCAAGCCTCAATAGCAATCTATTCATAAAAACTTAAATATAAACTAGAAAGTTTCTAAGCAATGCATCGTTAACACAATTAGAGTCCTACCTGCATATAACAACTCCCAAAGTTTTACTGTAGATGGCATGGTATAGGACTTACTGATGAGCAGAGTGCTGGACAGCATAGTTAGGAGAATTTGGGCAAGATGATTACTGTCCTTTCCTAAATTATTAAGAAAGGGAATATAACACAGAATATGCTAACAAAGTTACTGCCCAAACATGCAAAAACCCCATGAGGTTCCACCATACACAAAGAATTGCAGGCAACTAAGGGATGCCGAGGGCAGGAGAAACAGTATTTATTAGGAAAAAGCACACTGATTCAATACCAAGTGCTCATCCCTGAAAACATGCATACAAGAAATATTGTATACCTGTAGCAAGTTAAATTTGTATATACATGAATATATATGTATTTAATAACAATAAAAAGGTGCTAAAATTTTAAAAAGAGAAAGAAGTGGTATATGGAAGGTTTTGTAGGGAAGAAAGGAAAGGAAGAAATATTATAATCATATTATAATCTCAAAAATAATATTGAGGGTTTTTTGGTATGCTATATTTTGTCTATTTTCCTTAATCATTTTTAACTGATCATATTTGATAAGCTTTTCTTGACAGAGCACAAAATACATTTGTTTCTAAAATGTTATTAGAAGAAGACTCCATCCTATAAAGCTAAAACAACATATTTGTAATATGGTAGCAGAGAACATGAGAGTACTTTATTATCTAAATTGCTTTCACAGACAGAATCAATAGCTTTAAAAACACAATCATTTTTCATGGATTGATGCATGTTAAATAGTGATTTTCTGAGTGATATTATTTTCAAATTCTCATCTAAGTAAAGATAAACACCTAGACAGAACTATAGACTGCTTTATGTCACTTCTCAGTGTTAAGCAATTTGCATGGAATGATATATGGATCTTCCAAAAATGCCATAGAAAAATCGAAGTTGACTAACTTTGTATTCTTCTAAATTCTCCTTTCAGAGCAGGGAATTTTTGCTGAATAAATAGGGATTCTAATTTCAGTGAATATGTAAAAAGATGCTACTTATTTTTATATACTGCTAAATGTTCTTCCATATTATTTTATTTAAAAGAATAGTTTTTAATTCATAATAAGTAAAAAATATGGTGAAGACTTTTAAAAAATTATTTGTAGTACTGCGAAATTATCCCAGGATTTTGGGTATGTTAGGCAAGTAGTGACTGCTGATTACATTCCCAGTATAGTTTTAAGGAGGCCTTACCCTTTCTGAAGAGTGCATGGTAGAAGGGTAAAAAAAAGTGAGGTGAGGGAACTGGAGGGGAAGAGTGAGAAAAAACTGTGGTTGGTATATAAAATAAATTTAAAAAATTAAAAATAATAAATCAAGTGCTAATGACCCAAAAGTTAAAATTAACTAAATTACTCAGATATCTTCAGACTTGCTCTGTAACTTTGTTGTAGTGGGACGATGTTGTTCCATTGTAAATAATTGTCTTGCCTACTGGTTTAATAAAAAATGCTGATTGTCTGAAGGCAGACAGGATGTGTGGGTGGGGCTACCAGACCTAGGAAACTCTGGGAACAGGAAGAGCAGGACAGAGATGCCAGAGAAGTCAGCAGATGCATGAAAAGCCCCTTTGATGGGGGTGGAACCAAGCTCAGCTGTAGCAGCTCTCCAAAAGAGAAGCAGGATTGCTATATATTGTGAGGAAACTATCCCCCACCACACCACAGCTTCTGGTATAGTCTGCCTTTCTGAACAATGAGGATACCTTTCCCTCCAGAGCTCAGCTATCTCATTGCCACTCCAGCCATCAGAACATTAGTTCTCGGTATAGCCCTGCTTCCCAGTCAGGATACCCCTCACCCCTCCCCAGAATTGTAATACTCACGCACATATTTAAACAGTAGAAAAACCACTGTCCCATCCTCCAATTTTGCATAGATTATGTAATTGCTTAATTTTTAATTTTTTAGGGCAAGGTTAAGTATTATAATTATATTATAATCTCAAAAATAAATAACTCATTTAAAGAGTTAGTGTTAGGGGGCTTGGGAGATAACACAGTGATTATGAGGCCTGGTTGCCCATCTATATGGTTCAGAGTCACTTCTCAGAAGCCATATGGTAGTTCACAGCCCTCTGAAACTAAAATTTTGGGAGAGTCAATGTAGGCAAAACACTCATAGACATAAAATAAAATTAAATGAATCTAAAAATAGATAACATTCTTCTAAAATTTTGTGGATGCATATGTTGTTTGCAAAATTTCTACCCCAGTCCAACACACCTCATGTACCCTCACCCCAAATTCATAACCTTTTCTTTTTAATTATTATAATTGAATATATATATAATTGGAAGGTGTTCCTAGGGGTTTAAGTGAAACAATGCTTTTCTTTCTTCTTTCTAATTTTGTTACCTGCCTCTATGCCAATACTAGGAGGATATCACAGCTTAAGGAAATACCTTGTAACTGAAGGGCATACAAAATTAATTTATTTTTTACTCTTTTGGTTTTTTTTTCCTCAGAGTATTCAGATACAAAATAATTTTCTACACCTGGTGAGTATTTTAAATATTTGATATGGAGTGGTAAGAAAATTGAAAAGACATTTTGGAGTGATATATAAGATAAAGAAAGATGAAATGACATCTTCAATATTTTCTTTTAGGAGTTTCATAAAACTTTAAATATTGCAAATAAAGTTTCTTCAAAAAAATAGCTCATCTTAGAGTATATTTTCTGACACTTAGTGTGATGATAAACATTACTAAACATTTCAATAATGTTATACAATTTGGGTTCCTTGACAGATTGAATAAGGGCTTATTCATGAAGCACCTGAAAAACATAAAAGAGAAAATGGTTTCTGTTTTAGATTCTGGGGTTCTTTCAAGATGAAAATACTTTTAAAAGCAGATGGTGCGTTTTAGGAGCAGTGATCTGAGCCCTCTCATCCCGGGTTATAGCATCACCTCAAGGACACAGGTTTAGTTTTTGACTGACAGATGCTAGAAACATATTCAGGTTAAAAAAAAAAAAAAAAAGAGGGTTAAGCTCAGCATTTTGTCAAATTATATTTTACAATTGACATATAAAAGTAACGATGGAATGAAAAATCAAGATTCCATTTCCAAAATTTTAACGATTAAAATGTTGGCTCTTCAATCACTTTTGCCTTCTCTAGAGTAAGGAAATAAAACTTAAGTGCGTTACAATTTAAGAATTCAGCATTATGATAATCTAGAATGCTAAGCAATGCCCTATAAAAAGCAAACTGATTAGAAGTCATTGCAACATTTGTTATTGAAAGTTGAAAGATGTTATTGCATTTTCAAGTGGTGTTTGTGAAGAACGGGTTTGAAACTTTGATATTTGAGGCTGGAAGTTCAGGATTGTCCCTGGCTATGTTTTGTTTTGTTTTGTTTTGAATTGTCCTTGTTGTCTTTAAGTGTAATTTGTGCCCAATGACTCATTTCCAATGAATATGCTTTAACAGCAAATGGAAAAATACTGACTATCTAATGGAGAAAACTAATAAATCCTACCTTAAGTAACTAGCATTACTAATGAGACATATTGATGTCAGATATTATCATTTGAAGAGGACACTTTACCACAACCCATACCCTTCAGTCTAACCAAATTGAGAAGGAGGGGGTAGAGATAGGCCTAGGATGGAAGTTGGGAGAGAAGGAGATCAAAGCCTGAGAGACAAAGCCAGAGAATATTGAGATGTTGGTCTTCTAACAGCCCCTCTCCCTGGGAATTAGCAGGGATCTCATGTGGAATGCAATAATCTCCTCTGGAGTCCTCAATGACTCCATGACCTCCTATTATCTTCCAGCCTCTTAAAGGTTTTATGTCACTTTAATATCCCTGCTCTAGAGACCAAACCTTGAACACATGAAGCTTTGGGAGCCTGTCCTCATCTTATCTGTAGGAAGTGTTGATGTTATACCCAATTAGGCAGAAATCAATTCAGAATAGTTTTGGGGTTTTTTTTTTTGTTTTTTTTTTTTTGTTTTTTTTTTTTGTGACAGAGTATGTATGTGAGAAGATATAAACTGACTTTTCCTAAAGACTTAAATATTATTTTATCACCTAATACTTCATCAAATAAGAGTGACTATGTATTCTGGGTGTGATAGAAAAGATGGATATTTCTGGATACTGTGTACTTGATGTCACAAATACAAAACAAAACTGTAGCCCAAAATAAAAAGCCCCAACTACTAAACTATTTCAAGAATGTCTATATTTATTGACATTATTGACATTAAAATATTATTGACATTAAAATAATGTGAATGGGAAAATATTGAATTATTCTAGAGTGTATTCATTGCTCTCAGAATTTCTTAAAATAGGATAGTGCTGTGAGACTTTTTACTATGGAGTCGCCGCAGGGTGACAGGAGATCTCATCATTTTTGCCCAAAGCTGTCACACTGTCTGATTTGAATAGTCTCAGCCAGATGGTTCTCTGGTTTTTCAACATGGAAAAATATGGCACATGACATAAAGAACCATACTCTACTATAATGACTTCATAGGCAACATCTGAATATCTTGTTCATCACAGTGTTCCCAGGAATTAAGTGTACATTATGTGGTTGAGTGTATGCTGTGTCTGAGTGGGTTCTCATAACTCTGTGTGTACCTTTTCAGCTATAAACTGTCACAGCACTTTACTTGCTATTCATTCACTTTTATTTTATTAAATATTTACTGTCATATATTTCCCTTTTAAAAGACAATTTTAGTGTGTGTGTTGGAGAGGGTGCCCTTGGGAAGCAGATAAAGACAGTGAATCCTTGGAACTGAGCAACTGTAAGCCCTCTGATATGGGTGCTGGGAACCAACTTTGAGTCTTCTGAAAAATGTCAAGTTTTTTAAACTACTGAGTTCTCTCTCTCTCTAGTCCCAACTGCTGTATATTTCTATGAGTAGTTTCTTTTAAAACATACCCAAGATAAATTAAATATAGATTGATAATAAAACATTCTTAATGGTAATTATCAGAACTTTACAGAAACTGAGGTTAGTATATATTTTGAGAGTTTTATTTGATGCCTTATCAATTAAAGTAAGTAAATTAGAAATCCTAGTTTTGACTTCTGATTATTTATTTTAGTACTTATCGTACCTTCAAAAAGTACTTCTTAAAGGTATTCATTTCCAAATGACCATGAAATCAGGATACCCAAATTTTCCAAGTATCTTTAGAAACATGGGTATAAGTTTTCAACATTCCTGTTCTCAAGCAGTTTTTTTTTTTTATAATCTTATTGGAATGCTAGACTTTTATAGTTCTAAATATGCTTTAAAAATTCACTGAAATTCTCTATTTAAAATTCAATTTTCTGTTTTTAAAAGTTTCAGATTTGAGAGATTTAGAAATGACTCACCTTCCTTATTCAAAGTAAAAATTATTTTTAAATATTTCAAAATGATTTCTCCATAGTAAAAGTTTCTTTTGCTCATTCTTCTTGGAAAAAAAAAGTGCTTTTGAAAGGGAACTATTATATTTTAAATTATAATTCTTCTTGCAAAGAAAAAGAAACCAGATGGGGAAATCCAAATATTGCATAAGACACTCTGGAAAAAAAAGTGAAAGATATAAAACAGTTATCACTGATTGCATGAGGTGAAGCTGTGAGGGAAGAGTGGGGAGGACCCCTGGGAGCTGGGCTAGGATGACAGAATGGTTTGCTATGACAAGCTATTTATGGAGGCATAATCCCTGAAACGCAATCAGTGAAGCTAATGTTTGCTATTTGAAAAAGTAACAGACATGCCAAGAATCGCAAAGCAGAAGGTTGGCTACATCGCGGGTCTTATGTTCACCTGTATTTTGTTTACTAAAAGGTAGATGGGAAGAAGTAGGCTAAATAAATTTGGAAGTCATTGTTTCAAATGATTGCAGTAAAGTTAGAGAATAAAAGAAAGAGAAAGAGATGCAACAACCATTCATTCTTAGGTAACTTTATCCTTCAGTGCTGCATGTTTTGTCAAGTCTGAAACTGTGTGCTGAAGCTGAAGAAATAAGTACAGGTAAGCGGCCATGTTCTCACTATCAGAGAGAGAAGATGGAAGCTTCAACTGAAAAGCTGTGATGTAGGAGTCCTGATGGCATGAACTATACTAAACGTTGTGAGCAATAATACTTAAATATCTGTAAACTTGTATAAATACATGGGAGAATGCACATAGATGTCTCCTACTCCTAGCTGTACAGAGGCCTTGACACATCACAAACAACTGACATGCTTGATGACCTTATTAAAAAATATGGTCATTTTCCAGCATTGGGAAGTGACACTCTCAAGAGAAATGGACGATTTTACGTATGGAGAAGGAAGAACACAAGATAAACCATGGTACATTTAAACAGAACAAAATATCCCCTCCCCCCAAAAAAATTTCTATGGCTTAAGCTTAAAAATTTGATCAATGAAAGAAATGATAATATCACACCCCAAATAAATAAATAAATATCTGTAGATTAATATCATTATAAATTTGAATGATCAATATAGTGGCAATTTTTTCAACAAAATTCAAATAATGAGTATAGAAGAAATGAAAGAAATTTTAAAAATAAATTATAGAAACCATAATGTGAATTTCTATACCCTGGCAAGATCCATGTTTAGCTCAAAAAATTAGTGAGTAAGAGTTTTAGAACAAAAGTGTTTATGTAGCTACAAAGTAAGTCTCTCTAATATTATTATCATGATAGCTTTAATTCACCCCCATAAATTAGAATTCTCTTTTCGAGATGATAACTTTAATTTCTTTCCTTTATATATGAGCAGGATACAGTTACTTACTTCTAACGAATATAATTTAAACGTGGAAAATCGAACTTTCAACGGAGTTCTCATGGACTCCCTTGACCAAAATGAAAAGTTTCTAATATCTTTCACTGTGGTTTTATTAGATAGCCTATGGGTTTTTGGTTGAGTGGGGGCATTGTCACTCTAACTGAGTAACTTCAGTTTATTAATATACATTTATACATGTATACTTATATGCTTACATGTAAATTTAAGTAATTATAGAGTATTATAATTTCCAAGGCTTTTGAACTATTTTATTCCTTTTCCTTATCTACAAATTGGGGGGGGGGTGGGCTCATGGCTTCACTATAAAACTAACCAACTATATATAATTGGAGAAGACATGGAATCTAGAAGAAAGCTGTTTTCTAAATGAGTATGATTTCATTTTTCATTTAAGAAATATGTATCTTTATTTTACATACCAACCACAGATCCTCCTTTTATCTCTTTTCCCTCTCTCTTACAGAATCCCCCCTCCCCCTGCCCCAACCCATTCTGTCCTCCTAAAAGATAAGGCTTCCCATGAGGATTCAACAAAGCCTGATAGTTCAGTTGAGGCAGGTCCAGACATCTCCCCATGTGCCAAGGCTGTGTAAGATGTCTCACGGTAGGAAATAGGCTCCTAAAAGCAAATGCATGAGCTAGGGATAGATCCTTATCCCATCACCTGGGGGCTCCTAAACAGAAAAAGCTATACAATGTCTCCCACATGCGGAGGGTCGAGTCCACTCTAGTCCCATACAGGCTCCACAATTGCCAGTCTAAAGTGCTTAACTTCTAACTAGCTTTGTTTAGTTGTCTCTGTAGATTTCCACATCATGATCTTGACTCTCCCCTCTCTCTTGCTCATACGGTTAGTTCTTCTTCCTTTTCTTCTTCTAGACTCCCAGTGCTTGACCTGGTGCTTGGCTGTGGATCTCTGTATCTGTTTCCATCACTTACTGGATGAAGGCTCTGTGACGACAGTCTAATTCCTGGGATAGGACAACTCAGTCCCCCTTTCTACTAGTTTAGTAGTGTAAGCTGGGCTCATCCTTGTGGATTCCATGGACCTTCCCTAGTATCAGGTTTCTCCCTAACTCTATGATGTCTCCCTCTTCCCCTCTTTTCATTACTCTCCTATTCTGGCCTTGCTCCAGTTCACCTATCCTGCTTCTTTATGTTCTCATCTTCCGTCCCCTCACTCTATTATTCCCATTGCCCCATTTTACTCAGGAGATTTCATCGATTCCCCCTTCCCAGGGAAGGGTCCTCCTTGTTAGCTAGCTTCTCTGAAGCTGTGCATTATAGTCTGATTATTTTTGGATTTATATCTAGTATTCACTTCTGAGTGAATACATATCATATTTGTCTTTTTGAGTCTTGGCTACCTTACTCAGAATGATATTTTCCAGTTCTATCCATTGCCTGTAAATTTCATGATGTCATTGTTTTTTGAGTAATATTTCATTGTATGTATGTACCACATTTTCTTTATCCATTCTTCAGTTGAGAGGCATCTAAGCTGATTTCAGGTTCTGGCTATTACAAATAGAATATGAACATAGTTGAACATGTGTCCTTGCAGTATGATTGAGCATCCCTTTGGTATATGCCTAAGAGTGGTATCATTTTGTCTTGAGGAAGATTTATTCAAAATTTTTTGAGAAGCCATACTGATTTCCAAAGTGGTTGCAATAGTTTGCATTCTCACCAACAGTGGAGGAGTGTTCCCTTGCTCTACATTCTTTCCAACATAAGCTGTCATCAGTATTTTTTTTATCTTAGCCATTTTGACAGGTGAAAGATGTTATCTGAGAGTTGTTTTGATTTGCATTTTCCTGATGACTAAAGATGTTGAGCAAATCCTTAAATGTTTTTCAGCCATTTGAGATTTTTCTGCTGAGAATTTTCTGTTTAGATCGCTAGTCCATTTTTAAAATTGTATTGTTTGGTATTTGATCTCTAGTTTCTTGAGTTCCTAATATATTTTGGCTGTCAACACCGTTTCAGATGTGAGCCTGGTGAATATTTCTTTTCTAATTATGTAGGCTGACATTTTGTCTTATTGAATGTGCCCGTTGCCTTAAAGGACATTCTCAGTGTCAGGCAATTCCATTTTTTTTTTTTTTTTAATTGTTGCTCTTAGTATCTGTGCAACTGGTGTTAATTTAGGAAGTGGTTTCCTCTGCCAAAGTTTTCAAGGCTACTTTATACTTTCTCTTCTATCCGGTTCATTGTAACTGGATTTTTGTTGAGGTCTTTTAATCTATTTGGACTTGAGTTTCATGCATGGTTATAGATTTGGATCTATTTACATTCTTCCACGTTTACATCCAGTCATGCCAGCACTGTTTGCTGAAGATGCTTTCTTTTTTCCACTGTACAGTTCTAATTGCATTTCATATACTTATCTTCATATCCATAGATAGCTCTTTTAATTCTCCCCAACCCCATCAAAGAAGTGTCTTGTTGCAGTATATATAGATCATTTAAAAAAACATATTTGGTCACAATGCAGAGACCAACTGATATGTGCCCATCTCTAATTAATACATTTTGCCACAATCCCTGTGTCTAAGGTTTAGGAAACATTACAGAAAGTGGATCAGAACAATTAAAACTCCCAGGAGATCAGGACATATGACATAAGATAGTTGTTTTTTTAAAAATAAAAATAGACATTTAGTGGACAGGAGTAGGGGAAGGAGTGACTTTAGGAGTTCATGGGGGAAGTGTGGAGGAAGAGGGGTGGGAATAAATTTGTTTAATACATGTTATATATCATTCTCAAGTTATTAAATATATTATTAAAAACGAGGATGCAATGGACTTGGAAAGGAGAAGAGAAGAAAATTATGTGGGTAGAATAACAAATACTGTGTACTTTCTTTTGCATGCCACATCTAGATGTGATATGTATTTAAATATATATGTGTGTATATAAATATATGCTATATAATTAGAAAGAGAACTATGAAAAGAGAACTGTTTAGGAAGAAAAGCAACCCTCGGGATGCTTGGCCCTAGAAATCTGACCAATGGTTAGGAGGTAATGAGAAAAGGCAGACAGAGACACATGGTCAGAGAGTTAGCTATTTTGTGCTCTGTGCATGCTCTGATGGAACCACAGCAACTGTGCAGCCACTGGAAACCTTGGCCTGTTCATTGCTTGCAGCAAAGGGGAAGAAGAGTTAGCTAGTCTCCATAGTAGCCAGTTTCTGTAGGCAGGCAGTCTCAGGCTAGAAACAACTTAGAGAAATATATGTTTACTAGGTTTTTCTACACACTGGTCAATACTTTGGAAATACTTGTGCTTGCACACACTTTCAACATTCTCTCTTTGATCAGAGGAAGCCTTTGTGATAAGATGCAAAAAATTAGTTAAGGGAATGGGAGGTGTTGGTCATAAAGGATTTGCCAATTTCCTGTAGCTCTGAGGCGTAACAGTACCCATATCAACCACAGACATTCAACAAAGTATCCAGGACTTCAATACAATCTTTCTCTATGTATATATAACTATGAAAGCCGTAGCAATACCTCCTGAATATATACTATCTGCCATGTATTTTTCATTACCATAATGAAAATAAAATATATACTTTCTCTATATAATTTCATAATATCAAAATAAAAGCATTCTTTCTCAGAACCTAATATTTTAGAAGAATAGAGGTCCAGTTTGGGTATAGCGTATCGGCCAAAGTTTCATATGCTAGTAGCTTGATTCCCTAATGTAGTGGTGCTTTGATTTGAAGTAGCTTTTTTATTTTATTCATTTGAAAATTATTTTTTATTTTGACAATTTCTTACATGTATATAAGCCAGACTAGTGACAGTTATGACTCTGCCCTCTCCTATGCTCCTACTCCCCACCAAATGTTTCCTCCCACCAGCACGCAAACACTCATGTCTTCTGATACTGTTTTTTGTTTTGCAACCCAATGAGTTCAAACAAGACCACTCTCATGGGCATGTGTATGTCATTTTTCACTTGCATATGTGTAACTTATAAGAGGCTGAACCACTGAAGACAATGACTGCCTCTCCGTCCCTATTGCCCTTCAGTCTTTGGGAAAGAGCCAGGTCCCAGGAACCCCTTCTCCTTTTATGGATGAATGTAGATAGGTCTGGCCCTATGCATGTACCTATAGTTGCTGCGATTTTGAGTGCAATGGCTATATCACACCTAGAAGCCAGTGTTCCATAACTCTCTCCCTATTTTCTGTTCTCTTTTGTTCTTTTTATTGCTCTTCCATGATGGCTCATGAGCCATCGAAGAGATGATATGGATGTTTTGTTTAGGAGACTAAACACTTACCAGTCACTTGTTTTCAGAACTTTGGCCATCCATGAATCTCTGCATTAACTACCGTTCACAAAAACAAAACAAAACTTCTTTGACCAAAATTAGAAATATAAACTCTTGAGTACAAACATAAATATTTAGAAGGCAGTTTGACAAAAATCTACTGAGCAAAGTAAAAGCATTAGGAATAGTTTACCTCCTAAGGGCTATCACTTTTCCTTTATATGCACCTTTGACTACACAGTACCATGTATGAACTTCCTTTTGCGAGTTCTCAGATGCAGGAAAAATACAGTTAGCGACTCCAATAACAGTCATCCCACTACTGCACCGGTTGTCACATCTTGCCTGGTGAGATGGTATTGTATTATGCAAGGTCCATAGCTCACTTTTTTTTTTTTCCTGAATATTAAGCCTTGTGACACGGAACCAAAAAGAAGGAATTTCTTAACTCACTTATAACGTAATTAGTCTATATCCTATATTTACAGTAAGTGTTGTTTTCAGCTTTAGCGTCTTACAAGCTGGTTCAAATATGAAAGCAAAAGCAATAGCAGTAATCAGTATTGATCTCTGGGACTTCTTCTCCAAGAACTCATAGAAAAGTTTTCATTTAATAACCTACTGATAACATTGTTCAATCATGCAGGGTGGTGAGGTGGTTTCTAAGGGATGGTTAGGTAGGTAGGAGGGATGGGGCTTTTCTTGAATATATAACGTATTGGTTTCATGACATTGAACTGATCACAAGAGCAAGTTGTAAATCATTTTGTTTTCTTAAACTCCATTGCCTCGTCTTTGGTCCAATGGCCTCTCTCGTATGTCCACAGGCATTTTAAAACCTCCTCTATATTACGGTATAGCCAGAGGAATCCTGTCATTGCAATTGTGAGCCAAATAAATGTATTTCTCATGCATTATTCAACATTACATACTTTGTTATAGCTGCCAAAAATGTACTGAGGTAAAGGAAATAAAGAAGAGAAAAGGTAGAGGAAGCCATGTTTCCTATTAGTGGGTGAAGGAGTCACAGCTTCACTAACTCCAAGGTCCTTGTTCTCCCTCCTGTCTTGGTAAGGATGCCTCAGTAAGGTATTCCTAGAGCCACGGGTCTGAAAACTTTAAATTAATTCAAATTTGACTTTTATGACCCGTGGCTCACATGAATTGACGCTGTACATTCCCACACTTATTGGCATTCTGTTGTAACTCGCAGTTCTAGAGTGTGCAGATTAGCATCAGGAAAATGTTCTCTTTGCAAACTGAGCAAGGTGGTGATTTTAGTTCTTTTCTAACATTCCCCTGCTGTGGTCATTGAATTTATAGATTATCGGATGAAGGGTTCATAGTCATTGTTCTGTCTTGATCAGATTCAGGGTGTGTGTGTGTGTGTGTGTGTGTGTGTGTGTGTGTGTTTTCACCAATATCTCTATTCTCAAATGTCAGTGGAAATATTTATTACAGATTATTTAGCCAGTTTCATCTAAGAAACAGAAATAATTCAAAGAAAGTATGATGAAGTACTTTATAAGGAAGTACATTAAGGTTCTTAGACAGTAAAAAGCCGGTCATGGTGGTTTATGCTTTAATCCCAGCACTCCAGAGGCAGAGTCAGGCATATCTTAGAGTTCAAGTCCAGCCTGCTCTACACAGCGAGTTCAAGGACAGCCAGGAATAGATGGAAAAAGACTTTTTGGGAAAACTAAAGGAAAAAAGAGAAATAAAGACAGTAAAAATGCTTTTCTCCACAGTGAATATACACATAAAATGTTTCTTATGTTTTCTTCCTGAGACCTTAAGTGCCAAGTACTTAAAATAGGATTAATATATTTGTGATATTGTGGTTGCAGACATGATGAGCTTTATAGTATCACAAACTGTTCAAAAATTCTTGGCCTAAAATATCAGGAGTCAGAATAGAGGATAATCAACTTCATGCTCAGCAATTTATGTTTATTAGGGAAATTGGCACAAATGGACCAGCATTTTCCTGATGGTTTATTCTTGATGAATAGCATGATGTGTTAAATGATGTTTGAATACTCGTGGATGACTGAACTAAATTTATTTTCATGCTTGGAAGCTTTCTAGTTGTCTGCATAACTGAATAGTGTAATTGTTGCACTATATTAAAAATAACCAACTTGAACACATTGAATAATGTTTCACATACAAGCTTGTCATCTGAGTATTTTTGGAAATAAATCTGAATAGCCATATGTATGGAAATTAAGAAAGTAATAGCTATACATTTGGCCACAAATAATTCAAACTCTATGTGATTTAAAATTGTCCAATGTCTATTAAAGAATTTAAAGTATACTTTGAATGTCTTGGCCTTATGTTATATATAAATCCTTAAGTTCTGAGTACATCCTTTTTTATTAATATCATGAGAATTACAACCTTTCTAATTCATAAGCATTATATGTATACAAGACATCCTTTCTCAGACCTTATGTTCCCTCTGAGCCTCCAAAGATCTAGTACAGTACCAAATGCTATTGATTGCTTTAGATTATAATATAACATAGTCATCTCCCACATTTATACTTGCCAAAAGAGGTGCATTTGCCAGGGCTATAAGATAATAATAATTAGGTTTTTATTGTATTAAAAATAACTTTTTAATGCAGAATAATTTCAATCTTATTTGTTTTCAAGTTAGATTGAAAATAATTAATTTCTTTATGGAATTTTCATGCCCTGTTGTAATGTCTCTCTCTGTAACAAACAATTCCAAAATCTTTTCCCATCGCCCAGTGCTCCTCCTCTTACAGGTCTGCTTCATTCGTTCCCCCAATAGCTTACCTTTCATTCCACAGGCAATCCATTACTCCCATATTACCCTCCCATCCAGTACATCACTTTTCCTCCTCTCATCTCAGTTATAGTTCTGTGGATTTTTATCTCCCACCCCCAAATGTCTTTCTAATCTGGCTTGGTTCATCTAATGATTTCCATTTTATCTGTTTTCTTCAAATGACATTATTCCTTTTTTTTTCTAAGTAAAACTCCACTGTATGCATGCCCACACCATATTTTCCTTATGCATTCATCTTTCTTAGGACATGTAGTCAGATTCGATTTTCCAGTTATTAGGAATAGTTCAGCAAAAAACATAGACGTGCAAATATATCTGTGGGAGGACCTAGAGTCTTGGATGTTTCAAGTTATATCTGGATCTTTAATTTTTTTTTTTTTTTACTTCTTTGGTAATTTCCATACTAAATACGTTGTCACCAGCAGAGAATAGGAATTCACCCACACATTACCACTAGCCTTTGTTGTTATTTATTTTCTTACTGTTATTCTTTTATCTATTTTTGTTTTCTCAAAAAATATATTTAAAATATCTGCAATCTTCATCGCTTTGAGGACTTTGGTCTAAGAGGCATTCTTTATGAACCTCTAAAATAGGGCTAATGGGTTGGTGCAGTGAGCAAAGACACTTGCTGCTGAGTCTTATGGCCTGAGTTTGTTTCCCCAAACCTACATGGAACCAACTATCCCCAAGTTGTCATCTAACTTTCACAAGTGTACCATGACATACACGTGCACATTTACACATCACACATACACACACACAAACTACACTCATGTACACCAAATTCACACACACACACTCCCCTACACACAATGTAATTACATGTAAAAATAAAAATCCTTCTGATACTAAATTATGTATTTATTAATTTATATCTTTATTTTTAGTACATGAATATTTTTCTTTCATGTATGCCTGTTTGCCACGTGTGTACCTGGTCCTTGGGGAAGTCAGAAGAGGACATCAAATACTCTGGAACAGTTGTGAGACACTGTGTAGATGCTGGGAATTGAACCCAGGTTCTCTACAAGAACAGCCAGTGGTCTTAACTGCTTAGACATCTCTGTAGCCCCAGATACATTTTATAAGAAGGGAATTGTTCAGTATATCTATCCAACCCATTAAACCCACATACTGAGCATTAAATGCAGCTAAACAAATATAAGTGAGCTTTCCATGTTTGAATATTAAATTTATTGGATGACTTTGATAACTTATCATTTAATCAATGTTGCATATCAAGATTGTGCCACATCTTTCTTGGGGGAAGTTGCAGAATTTAATTGTCCAGATAACTCACATCCTTCATGACAGTATTTCTGTGTTCTAAACTAAGAAAAATATTATTAGTAATTTACAAGGCAGAATATTCAAATGGAATAACTACAAAATAATTTAATGGCTCTTAATTTAATTTTAGCAAAATTCTAAAGTGTATTTTTTCAGTCTTAAAAATACATGGCCACCACCACCAATTTTCCTATTAAAGAATAATACGATTATTTTGAAAAAAAGTCAGCGAAACTGTTTAGCATGGATGCCATTTACTACTCTCTGACAACTGAAGGCTAGGACAATTGAGCATTAAAAATTACACAAAGGTACGGTAAAGGTTACAAATGTTTCATTGGAAAGGTTTCTGGTATTTAAAGTGCAGTTTGAAATGCCAACTGATTTAATGGTGAGTGATGGAGCACTTGAAATAATTAGGGGTATGAGACCAATGGACATTAAATAAAGCCAAAAGGCAAGAAGGAAGATTGCAGTTTGATGTCAACTAGACAAAGGTACAGCTATCAAGCTGTAGGGGAAATGATAAGAAATCTCTTTAGATATTTCTGCAGAAGAGGATATTTCTGCAGAAGAGAGTGACCCGGTAGAAACTGAGAGGGCTCAATGTAATAAACTTATCTATTTTATCTACAGCTTACTAAATGGATTGTGCCTCAGCATTTTCAACATATAAACAAAATGAAATTTAAACTTTAATGCACTTTATCTGGAAAAACTCAAAGGAGAAATATTTTGTCTTTCCCAAACTGAAATCTATTCTTTTTTCATTCCCCTTGTGAAAACTGAGGAAAAATGAAAAATATAAAACTTCTATTTGTATTATTGGGGGCTATAGACACACTGTTTAGTTACCTATATCTCAATATAATTTATATATTATTTCTGGGTTATGACAAATGAGGTCTTTCAAAAACAAAAATAACAATGTGGCTCTTTTGTTTTAAGTTTTACATTTACTTATAGCAAAATAAAAGCATAACTGTACACTAGAAGTGAATCCCAGCATTTTGGTAGGCTATGTCAGGAGGATCATAAATTTAGGGTCAACCTGGCCTACACAACAAATAAAACATTATATATTGAGATACTGTCTCAACCAAAACAAAAAACTTCATAGAAATGGGAATATATAAGTGTATGTTGTAGGTCTACTTTGATGGTTGGTGAGTACAAACAATTTTTAATGTGTTTTTAAATCTCATCAGAACAAAGGAAGTAGCAGATATGTTTGACAAAACTTAAGTCACTGAAGAATGAAATTGAAGAGGATATCAGAAAATGGAAAGATCTCCCATGCTCCTGGATAGGTAGGATCAACATAGTAAAAATGGCAATTTTACCAAAAGAAATCTACAGGAGGAATCACTATCCTGGACTTCATGCTTTACTATAGAGCCATAGTAATAAAAACAGCCTGGTACTAGCACAAAAACAGACTTGTGGATCAATGGAATTGAATCAAAGACCCTGACTTTAAGCCACACACCTATGAACACCTGATTTTTGACAAAGAGGCCAAAAATAGTCAATGGAAAAAAGATAATATCTTCAACAAATGGTGTTGGCATAACTGGATGGTACGTAGAAGAATGAAAATAGATCCAAACCTAGCACTCTGTACAAAATGCTAATCCAAGTGGATCAAAGACTTCAACATAAATCCAGATACACTGAACTTGATAGAAAAGAAAAAAGGAAATGCCCTCCAACGCATTGGCACAGGTAACCACTTCCTAAATATAACACCAGTAGCACAGACACTAAGAAAATCAATCAATAAGTGGAATCCCCAGAAACTGAGGAGCTTCTGTAAGGCAAAGGACACAGTCAATAAGACAAAACGACAGCCTACAGAACAGGAAAAAAACTTCACCAACTGTATATTGGACAGAGGACTGATCTTGAAAATATACAGAGAACTCAAGAAACTAGAGCCCTAAAACCTAAATAACCCAATTAAAAAAATGAGGCTCAGAGATAAAAAAAAGGAATTCTCAACAGAAGAATTACAAATGGCTTAAAGGCACTTAAAAATTGTTCAACATCTTTAGCCATCAGAGAAATGCAAATCAGAAAACTTTGAGATACCACCTTACACCTGTCAGAATGGCTAAGATCAAAAGCACAGATGACAGCCTATGCTGGAGGGGATGCGGAACAAGAGGAACACTCCTCCATTGTTGGGAGTGTGAACTTGTACAGCCACTCTGGAGTATAATATGGCTATTCCTCAGAAAATTGAGAATCAGTCTTCCTAAGGATCAAGAAATGCCATTATTGGGCAGGTACTCAAAGGATGCACATTTTTACCCTAAAGTCATTATCTCAACTATGTTCATAGCAGTATTATTCATAATAGCAAGAACCTGGAAACAACCTAGATGCCCCTTAACTGAAGAATGGAGTAACAAACTGTGGTAATCTACATAATGGAGTACTACTCAGCAGTAAATAAAAAATGACATCCTAAAATTTGCAGCAAATGGATGAACTTGGAGAATATCCTCCTGAACGAGGTATCACAAGCTCAGAAAGGTAGGCATGGGATGTACTCACTCATAAGTGGATTTTAAACAAAAAGCAAAGAATACCCAACCTGCAAACCACAACCCCTGAACATCTTGGGATTAGTAGGAACTTAAGAGAGAGACCCAGAGATTGCCCTAAGAAGAGAAAATAGAGACAGTCATCTTAGCAAATTTGGGTCATAATGGAGTTTAACCTAGAAGAGTTGGGAACAAATCTCGAAAGAAGCAGATGGCTGAGTGAGAGGAGCAAAGAGGGAGATAGAAAGAGATGGATATCTCGATAGAGGAAGCCAGTGTGGGGTTGAAAAGAGACTGGTGCTTGGGAAACCTTCAAGAACTCACAGGATGTCCATGGCCAAGTCTCCAGACAATAGTGGAGGAAGTGTCTGAGCAGGACTTCCTCTATTGTCAGGTGGGTGACCACCCTTGGTGTCATTGCAGAACCTGTATCCAAGGGAGAATAGAGGTGGAGGCCGAGATCCAAGGCTGAGTGCTGGACAGAGCTCCTGGTCCAGCTGGAAGCAGGGGAGGGGTCTACGTGTGAGCAAGGGGATGGGGATTGAGAGGAGAATTCATGTAGTGATGGCTGGTTGGAGCTCTGGGGGGCTCACTGAATCGGAAGTGGACACGGGAGATCCATGGCAAAAGGGAGCTAGGCCCTCCAAGGCTGGGCGACTGTTGACTATTGACTGGCTTGCACAGTGTGTGGAGCCTCTAGGGGTGGGATCAGACTGTATTCCTGTGCGTGGGCTGGCATCTTCGAGCTCATTCCCTGCAGAGGAACAACTAGCCCAGCTTTGACTTTAGGATGGGTGGATCAAACTTGCCTGGAATGGATATGCTGCACTGAGCTGGCACACCTTGGAACTTCTTGTCCTTTTTGGGGAAGGGATGGGTGTATGGGGAGGGGTGAGGCTGAAAGCTGATTGGGATGGATTGGGAGGCAAGAAGGGAGGGGGAGCAGGGGCATACATAGATAAAAACAACATTTTTATAATAAAATAAAAAAAAATCTCACCAGAAGCTTTAACAAAAGCTAATTCCATCATTATTTGTGCTATGTTAATGAAGTTTCAGATTATAATGCAGAACCGAGAGTCAGTATTTTTAGAATTTTTTACAATCAAAGAATCGCTAAGGTATATGAAAGACAAGAATGACTGTTCCCCTGAAGCATGGGCATCGTTTCCACATCTACAGAAATGGGACGTGATTACTGTTGTCATCTTCTTTAAGTTGCTTTTCAATATGGCACCATTTATTTATTCAAAGCACAACAAGATTTATTTGATTTCACAGCAGGATGGTTTTCAAATCTTGTTACTTATTTAGAAAGAAGAAAAAAAAACACATAAAAAAATCCTACAGTATCAATAAGGTTGCTTGAGGGTATCTCTTGTAGCCCTTAGATTCCTGTTAAGAGGATAATCTTGCTGAATGTCATAATTACACTTCACATCCTTTGTGAAGATAATGTGATTTTGTTGCCCACATACTCAGGCTTGAGAAATGATCAAGTGTTAAAAGATAATATTTTCTTTGTCTGAGAAAAAACTTATTTTTTTCTGTTCAGTAATCAAATATTACAGGGTCATGGCTATACAGTAAGGGAATGGTTTATTGTTTCCATCCTGTATAAATTCAGTGAAATTATTCCTTAAGGGTTGTAAAACAACTTAGTAGCAATAAAATGCAATTTCATGGTGACAATCATTAGCAACTTTAAGTGCTGGATCACGCCATCACAAATGTTTGTAAAGCCACAACACCTCAGTAATGTGGTCGGCCTGTGAAAACAACCCAAAGGAGGAGAGTCATTAGTAGTGTTTGTGAATGTGGTTCCTGAATGGTTCTCTCATATATAACACTAATTCTTGGACTAGCTGCTACAGCAGCAGCAGCAATAGTCGAAATGAATGGCAAAGGGGAAGAACAATGTGACCATGCAGTAGGTACAAATAAGATGTATATGAACTTTTGTGCTCTGATTTAATGCCAAGAAGGTGTTTGTTTAACATACAATGGGCAAAAAAATTAAAAGCAGTACAAGATTTGAATATGAGAGCTCACAAGAATATATTCCTAAAGTTATAATCCATAGTCTTTACAAACAAAATATAAAAAAAGAAAAAAGTCATATCAAAGTCATGTATTTCCCTTTCCCTGATAAAATTGACACCAATGGATGCTACTTATATCTGTGACAAGTGGGTTTCCCAATGATCCTCTAAGTAAGAGATCTCGAATTACCCTAGAGTAGTCTACTTTTGAACACTCTTCTCCCAAAAGGAATGAAGGACAGATGAAGGGTGAGCTGTCTGCATTGAATTTCTCCTCTATGCACTGGTCTGTTTTATGATTCTACTCTTTGAATACAGAGAAAATAAGAGCAAATATAGGTCAGGTAGGTGACAGCACTGAGATCAAGGATCTGAGAAGAATGTCCTTTATGACCACTAAGTCTCCAGATTATTTTCTTTTATTATAAACAAACCAGTGTTTCCCTTATACCAGTAATTCAATTTTGGTATTAACTCCCTCCAAGTATTAAGCCAACCGTCTGGATCCACCAAACATTTAGGGAGGCAGAAGCAGGAATTTCTCTGGGAGTTTAAAGCCAGTCTGATCTAAAGAGCAAGTTTCATAACAGCCAAAGCTACATATAGAAACCCTGTCTTGAAAAATAAAACACAAAACAATCAAACAAACAACAAAAAGTCTGGATCTGCTTTATATTGTCTATCCTTTAATGTTGGGAGTATATCCTTGACTCTACTAGTTGATAGTATAGATTTTATCCCCAGTGGATACATTTAGATATTCTCTCTTAAGATTAAGAACTATTCTATAAAATAATGTTTTTTTTTAAACAAAAACTTATTTTAGAGTCCAAGAAAATGCTGAAGGAAGACCCCAGATTCAAATAGTGAAAGGGTGTTTATTAATATGCCAGCACACATATGGAGTCACTGACCTGTACAAAACGGCAACAACCCTGAGGATCATGCAGGTTCTTTTAAGTAGAGCTAGGGGATTTTAGGAACAGTTAGGCCATATGAGATATTATTGATTTAACAATAGCAAATTAGTATATTTCTAATTGACTCAGGTTTTATCCTAGGACATACTTAGTACGCAAGTTTCAAGGGAGTTTCAGGAACTGCCCTTGAGACATTGTGAGGCTGAGTCAGGCCTTGTTCATACTCTCTGTCTCACTCTCGAATATAATTTGTGGATAAATGGCCCTTTGTTGGGAGAGACATCTGTTTGCCCCTCTCAGAGGACCAAAAACTAAATGCAATTGTAAAAATGGAAAAGTTTAAGCCCTTCATTTATTATATTATCACAATAATATAGTCCAATAAAAAGCAGAACTCAATACTGATTTTCCAATAGGCCACAAACACGACTATATTTTCCTTCACCGTGCCACATATTTCTACTTATTTATGATACTAGTAGAAAAAGACAAAAATTGATCTTAATAATAAGCAAGAGAAATGTCTGAAGTGTTGCAGGACAATTTGTGAAGGAATGAGTGGGAAGTATAAAAAGATGTTTGCACAAAGAATCACGGGTTATGGACGAGTGGAAAGAATCATTACTTGACCCATAGATATTATGGCATCAGTTCCCAATTTTAATGATTTGTATCTTAAGAACAAAAGTGATTTTACAGAAGAAAAGGTGTGAAGAAACTAAGAGGTAGTAGAAAAGGGGAAGAGCTATGGGATGCCATCACTTGAGTAAGACAGTCTAGACCAGGCCAGAAACTTTTAATTACAAATGGTGCCCACTATCAAGAAGTGTAAAAGCTTTAAAAATATTCTGAACACACAGAAATGGAGTCACACTGGGCTTCCTGTCCTCACAGTGATGTCAGAAAATGCTCAGACACTCTCAACAGGTTCCTAGCAGATGTAGCCACCCACCAGACAGCAGCCATGGGCTGGACTGCATGGTTAATTTCTGCAGTCTCTCTCATGGGCTGTGTTACTAAGAGGCTTCTCCCAGCCATTGCTTGCTAGGTTAGGAGCACAGCTTGAGTTTATAAACATAGTACCAAGATATTTAATACTGCTTCCCAGAATTAGGAAGGTAAGCCTGAATCATTGTACCTACCCTGCCATGTTGAAGAGTGAAGCAGAATGAGCAGTGTTTCAGTTGTAGCTCAAGTTTAGCAACTTAAAAACTCTTCTTGTTAAAAAGTGATTAAAAATATATAATAGTACAGATTCAGATAGAGAAAATACGAAAACGGTTACAATGTTTGTAAAAAAGGAGATAAAAGAAAAAAGGTAGAGAAAGTCCTTGAGAAAGGAAATAGAATAATAAAAATATAAGAAGTTACATAAAGATGGAAAATACAAGAGTCTGGGTTATGTATATCATTGTGTTTTATTTGATTTTTTTAAAACTGCTAATGACCTAACTATAGTAAGACATTTGATTATAAAGGCTGGTACATTAAACCAACACATTTATTTTAAAGATATCTTGACTTTGAGATTTGTGTCTAATGATATGTTTCTTTGGAAAAGAAGTTCTGCTTTTGTTTCTATAGAAGATAGGATTCTTTCCAAGCTAATATGGTTTGATCAAGGAAGACCTAAAAAAAATCTCTAACGAAAAGAGATGGCCTAGATGATCCAACATCCACATCAGCATCAAAGCTGCTAAGATGATCCAGCCACAGTTTCTCTCAAAAATTTCCAACATCCCCATTTAGCAGAAAATATTCTAGGAAACTATGGTCACATTCCCCCAAAATAGATTATAGATGTTTGTATTTGTTTAGAGGGTTGGTTATTGATTGATCATAGTTAATATCTTTAAAGGAATATAGATATTGTAGAATAAAAGGTAGATTATTGAATCTACTTTTAAAAAGAAACTACTTGTTTTAAATACTTTACACTGATATGGATTTTAGTTTATTGAAAAAATTTAAGGCTAATTTTAATATACTGTATGTATTTTTCTACTCTTGCTTATGCAATTCTCTTAGTACTGTAGTGTATAATGAAGAAAGACAGATTAATGGTTAATCATCTATGATAATCAAACTTATAGTAATGTTAGTTAGGCTTTGTAGATATATAAAAATATATTTTAATGAAATAGGTAATTGTAAAATGCTTAAAAGACCTACATAATGTGGCATTTACAATATTTTAAGAACTTAGCCTTCTCTGAATAGCAAGACATGCCTGCTCCAGGCAGCACCAATTTATTTCAAGGGCATAATGGCCATCAAAGAAACTCCATATTAATTTACTTCCTTTTTGGCAAAGGTTGGACACAGGGCAAGAGATTGTTCTTGCCTTGATTGCTTGACAGTACGCTGTATGAACTGGACATGAAAGATCATAAGAAAGTGGCCTCTGGAACTTTGCCAGAACAAGCCAAGATGGTTCTTCAGGTTCCTGCTTAGCAGAGAAAACTGCCAGACTTTCTACAAGACATAAAGAGAAGCAACTGAAAACATTTCAAAAATGGACCAAACAGTTCTTCAAATTTCCTGCTTCACTGAAAGGTATGCCAGAGACTTTAGGCCTGTAGGTTAAAGATGAATGCCCTAATGTTACAGAGAAACTTTGTGTGACTATTCAGCCAGATGTCTCTGTCATTCCTAGAATTTGGAAGCTGCTTACAATTTTACTCAGGTAAGTTGTATACCTTTTTAATGATCTTTGATGGAGTTGAAGATTTGATAGTTATAGTTTTATGTAGTTATGTTAGAATATAAATTAGATATGAAACTTTAGCCTCACAAAATAATATACATATAATAGAACATTTTCTTTAATTTTGCTAAGCACAAATACACTAGATATTGTAACAAAAATTCTTGCTTCATAACTGTATTGTTATATGTAATTTTATTACGTCAAAATTGAAACCTTCCTTTTTGATTAGATAGAAAAGGGGAAATGATGGGGATGCCTTTCTGTACACTGTGACTACGCTTTATAATTGGTTAATAAAATGTTTTGGTCTATGGCAAGACAGATTAGAGGCAGGTGGGAAATCTAAACAGACATAAAGATGAAGAAGGGCAGAATCAAGAAGATTCAATCCTGCTGCCCGTGAAGCAAGATATAAATACTGGTGATCCATGGAGTCATGTGGCAATACAATAAATTAATAAATACTGGTGAGCCATGGAGTCATGTGGCAATACAATAAATTAATAAACATGAATTAAGTTGTAAGATCTAGTTAATAATGAGCTTAAGCCATGGGTCAAACAGTTTTTAATTAATATAAGCCTTTGTGTGATTATTTAGGACTAAGATGCTGTGGGACTGTGGGCCTGGACTTCAGGGGTAGGACAGGTCAGTTATTCCTGACTATAACTGCCCATGCCTTCACAGGGTAGACATGGGAATGGATCTGTCAAGAGTCAGGCATGTAAGATAAAGAGGTTCAGGATACTCACACTTTATTGTTGAACCATCACCTAGGGATAGATTCAGGAAGAGTGTGGGTCAGTTATATGCACACTAATGACCTCAGCAGGCTCTTATGGATAGTTCCAATCCACTGGCACACAAAGATCCCTGGACAAACTAAGGGAGTCACAAAACAAAACCAAAGTCATGAATCTGGGAAAAGAACTAGTAGTGATGGGGGTGGGTAGTTAATAGAAGTGAGAGGAATAAAAGGATTAATCATGATAATTATCACATGAAACTGCCAGCAAAATTAATCAATAAAAATAATTTTGTCATTATAATGTTAAAAGGTTTTATTATTATGAAACTTTAATATGTTCTTTTTCTTTCTGAAATGTGACAATTCAATCATTTGCCAAACCTTGCTTTGTATGTTTGTCTTGTCTATCTCAAGATGTAGTAATAGGTCATGCATACCAAATTTAATTTATTCTTGGATTCCTTAATTAAAATAGGGAGAAGATGAATTCTTGTAAATTGCTTATGAATGCATCTTATATAAATAAGCTATTCATGGAAGTGATGACTAGATTATGAGTGATAAAGTGGATTCAAATTTTAAATCAAAAGCTGATCATTCATTCCATTATTAGTGACAGTATCTTTAAATTTAAAAATAGCAAGATTTTCTTATGGATAAACCTATAATGAGCTCAATTCTCACAAAATGATATATCAGAATTCATAGACTGAACCCTTTGCTTGTTGTTTCTCTCATAGAGACAGTCTCATGTATTCAAGATGATTTTGAATTCACGTTGACACCAAGGATGACCTTGAACTTTTGAAGTTTGATTCTCCTGTTTCTACTTCATGAGTATTGAAATTAAAGTATGTGCCACCACAACAAATACCAGAGAGTTACACTGCTAGCCATTCCTCCTCATCTTCTGCCATTCTTCATTGCTTCTCACTGAAGGGATTCCTTGACATTTTCCTTTTTTTATTACTGATTGAAATGGACATATTGATTATTCATTCATAGATCAATTTATTCCTATCAATTAATTAAGAGATCTCAAAATGCTAATTTAAAAGCTCTTTTCTTTTTTTCTCTTGAGAAAGAAATTGGATCAATAAGACATGGAATTTCCCTTTGCACTGATACTGTTGAGGAAGATATGATACAAAGCTTTTAAAAAAATCGTACTTACTGATTTTAGTGCATACCTATAACTACATTTAAAGTAAAGATATGTTTGTATATATAATTACTGATGAAATAATATTATGTTGCATGAATTCTGGTTGTAATAAAAGAAACTCAGAGCCAGATATCAGGGAAAGACTGAAATATCAAAGAGAGGAAACACCACAGTCAAATCTCACCCAGCTGTCTTCCAGCTTCCTCAGCCTCACTCCTCTTGGCTTCTTCTGCCTGCTCTGTCTTTCTATAGCTGCCTTAAATACCTTCTACATCCAGTTGTTTCACATTCAAGTTAAGATTAAAAGTGTGGGCTACTCCTATTTGGTACTTATCCTTGAACTCAAGAAACACAGAAAGATCTCCTCTGTCTCTGGAGTATAGGATTAAAGGCCTGGCACCATCACTGCCTGCCTGGGAGCCTGGAACTTCCTCTGTAAACCAAGCTGGCCTCAAACTCAGATCTGCTGGGATTAAAGGCATAGGTCACCACTCCTGGTCTTTCCTGTGCTTGGATTTAAGGCATGAGTTACCACTCTCTGACTCTCCTGGACTGACTGTGGGTAGATCTCTTCTCTGATGTTCCAGACTAGTTTTATTAAATATATAACATATCACCACATATTAGATTACTATGACATAATGTTTCTGTATAATAATATTTTACTATAAATACATCACGATACTCTAATTTAGGCAAATAATTCATTCAAAATTTGACAAGATTTTATATATAAAATACAAATTAGGAGTAATGAGTCTAGTGTTTATTTATGGGAATTATGAATATGTAGCAATCTCATAAGTATTGATACAGGACATGTGAAACATACACATCATTAATTAAAAGGGTGATAACTTCAAGAAGCTGACTATGCTTCTAAATATTGGGAAGCTCCTTGAATACTGTGATATGTAATATTTGTGGTCATCTTGATACTAGCTGGTAGGGCCTGGGATATCATAGGAGATAAACCTCCAGACATGTCTGTGAAGATCCACCACAGATGTAGGCAGATTCATCTATTGGTAAAGGTCCAAAACTGACTGACAAGAAGAAAGCTACCATTGGGCTAGCATTCAAATATCTGATTTCTGAAGTGAAAATAATGTAACCAGTCTTTTCACAATCTTGCTGCTGTAGAGTCCCCACCATGATGGACCACACTTTCAATCTGTCAATTAAAATAACTACCTCATTCTCCAAATGCTTTTTCTCAGGTATTTTTTTTTTTTACAGTAATAGGTAAAATGACTACACACTTATTACAGAGTTTATCAGCAAGTACCAGAAAATCTGGGTCCCTCTGTGCTTAGTGAAGAGGACCCGGATACAGCCACAGAGTTGAAACTTAAGACAGTCCTGTGACATTTGAAATACAGGTAGTCGAATCCCCTACTCATCAAGGACGTTCCATCTCCCCAGAGGAAACAAAGTTACACAAGATGATGAACATAGAAACTGGTAAGCAGTAAGAGTGTTTGGGAAGCACCAGTCTCCAAGGCACTCTTAGATGATCAAGTGAGCTGTGTGGACCAATATTTTAGAAGAACCTTTAACTAAAGATCATGTAAGTTGTTAGACATATTGCTGCTGACTTTTGGTTTAGACAAAGATTTACATTACTGTTGTGAAACACAGACAAACAGGATGGAGCTACATAGATCTATTTTATGGCAAAATGAATTGTGACCAGAGATTTAAAAAATAGCCCAAAAAAGAAGATTCTCTATATACTCATCAGTGTACTCTTCTGTCTTATTAGAATGAGACTCCAGAAAGGGCGTTCAGATATTACTAGAAAACAGGATGACTTGCCCACCTGTCTAAGGCACTAGTAGCCTCTACAGTGCAGTAATTTTTTCTTGTCTGTAGGTGGGAACTATTTTCTTTATACAGATTATAATGACTGACTGTCTTCAGAGTTTGCTATAGCATGAGTCCTAATTGGTCTAATAAAAACTGATTTCATACTGAGAGATTAGAGGACGAAGGATGAAGCCAATAGAGAGACTTCTTATCTCTAACAACTTCTTAGTTGGGAAGGGGTTGGGGAGCTAGATCCTGACTCTAGGAATCCTCAGACAGAATAGCTGAGATTTTGTCTCCACCAGCCTTATATTCCTGTCTCCATATCCCTAGTGCTGGAATTAAAGGTGTGAGCCACCACCACCACCTGCCTCTGTTTCTGTTTAGACAGATTAAATCTCCTGTAGCTGAAGATGTCCTAGAATTCCTGATCTTCCTGCTTCCTCCTCCCAAGTGCTGGGATTAAAGGTTGTGCCACCACTGCCTGACTTCTGTGGCTAACTCTACCCTCTGATTTTTAGGCAAAGCTCTATTTGTTAGAGCACAAACAAAGTATCACCTGTTTTTTGCTAACTTTTAATTATAGGTCAGCTTTAAGGTTCCAACTTACAAGTTTGTCAATATTGGGCAAATCTGGGTACTGTAAATTCAGATCTGCCTTTTCATCAGAGGAGAGCCCAGTTTCACTGTACCAGAAGATAATTTCATCAGAAAGAAGAGTATTTCTAGCTTCAGAACTTCAGACATATTTACCTGCTTAGAAATAAAATCAGCCGAAATAGCAAAGTCTCGTAAATTTGTATGCTCTGTATGTGATATTACATTTTGTGATGCTATTAGTACATCAAATTTCTCCTTCTAAATTCTTGTATAAATGTCTCTTGAAAAATGACACAAAAATTATTTGGTAAACTTAAAATATTTGAAAAATATTCTCATTCAGGCAACATATACTATATGTGAATATATCAAATGTAACTACTTTCACCTTATTTACTTTTGATATTATCTTCATTCATAGGGAAATAGAAAGTATCTCCTACTAAAAATTAGGAAACTGAGGCTTAAAGAGTTTAAATAAGTTCCAACTACACAGTAAAACTCCTTTTGACTTCGTAATATATTTAGCACAGCTCCTGGGCATCAGAGAGCCCAACTCGAAATTTAAACTAAATGAAGGACTCCCTGAATAATTGCACACATTTACATAGTTAAAGAATATGTTCCAATCAATGTACCTAAGTTTCCAGACTTTACAGAATTTATTATACTCACAATTTGGATTCTAACAAGTGTAGAACATGGAAAATTGCCTTTGATACCATTTTTAATTACCATAATTTAATAATTATTAAATATGTTCCAGTAAGACATTAGGAATATTCTTAGTCATAAGTTTTTATCAAGATCTAGAGATAATATATGTTTTTGTATAAAATTCTTCTGTTTGACAGCATTTTTGCATGTGTATATGTACGTGTGTAGATATATATTTCTTAACATCATAACAAGTATTTTCAAATTTATTTTTAAATGGCTGTCATACTATTTTATCTTTATTTCAAGAAGTATAAGTGACAGTAAAAGTTAATACTTTTAAGCAGTTGAAGAAAAATAGAACATACTTATTTCAGTTATAGAATGAGATGATAGAGTACTACATTGTTAAAAGCCGCTGGATACCTGAATTCTTGGAAAAGAATATTTTTCCAAACCATTTAGTTTCCCACTGACACAGCCATTCCAAGCTCATCTATTCTTTTAGCAAAATGAATGTTCTCAAAGACCTATTGTTCACTGGTCAAGAACAACAAAAAAAAATTTCACTCAATTCCTGATTTTATTATGAGAACAGAATGTCCTTACCCTGTCAATAGCATACTTTGGTATTTTGAGAAAAAAAAAAAAAGTAAATGAGTTGCTTAATTTTGTGACCAACAATATTTTGGAAATTTCATACTTGTGGCATAATATGCATTTTCTTTAGAATATAAAAAATTAAGCTCTCAGTTATATAAGTAAATTATTGGAACTGATTTAGAATTATTAAGTCAGTGACTAGGGAATGGACATTGGAATCCCATGCTCTACTACTCAGTCAAAATGGATTCTGCCTACTACATAGACCTAGGAAGTTAATCTGAATGCTAATTTTCTAATATTAACCAATAATCAACAGCCAATTTGTGAAACTCAAGCAATTGTTAGTTTTTCTTGCTAATTTTTAACCTCTTTTACTTTTCTGCTTCTGAAACTTATAAAGATATAGGGATATGGGGGTATTTCTGAAGATAGTGAAGAAAGTAATTATCCAGAAAGTAAGTATATCTAGGACTTCCTGATTTACTACAGTACCTGCAGTAAAGGTCAGTTTTATATTTAACAAATGATAATTTTAGGTGTGAGAATAAAAATACTACAGAAGTGCTTAGAGAATCGTTTAACCTTACAATAAATTTCCATTATTTCCTGCCTTCTCAGATTTCCCAACAGGAACTCAAGTCTATAGGAGGACATCTCATTACCTAGCTACTTCTTCATCTGCATAAATCCCAGCCCTTGCCCATGCACCAAAAATCATTCCCATATATCTCTTATTCACTGACTTACATCCTTCCTGTCAACTTCATCAAATTCCTTCTCTGACCTGTTTTCAGTCAGTTTCAGTGACTTGGCACAGTTTCCCATATACAGTCCCTTTTGAAGCTTTTCTTATACCATATTCCATACTAATTTGTCATTCTCAATGGTTCATGTATTGTTAGAGATAAAGAGAATACATCTTCGTTATAATAAGATTTTTTACTTGGTTTGGTCAGAGGTCGAGATTATCATCTTGGACTGCTTAGTTGCTCACCGCTGTTTAGGCTTTTAAAAAAATGACTTAGAAGTTAATATTAAGTTTATGTTGTTTGGCTTATGGTTTAGTTATATTGAAAGACATTCCCACATCACATCTTCTCATCACATGTGTAGTTATAAAACAATCTGCCTTTCTCTTCTGTCCAGAGACCTTAGTGAATTAATTCAAAACAAGCAAAACTTTAGCCTACTCTGTGTGGCTGATACATGACTTACTGAGATCACTCCATTATGAAAATCTTCTAAATATCAAATAATAAGATGCTTATCATTGGTGTTACTTTTGTATCCAAGAATAATAAGCTGATATTAAAATGTTCATACAAAATATAGTATAAACCATATGCTAATAGATAAAATTCATTTGTGAATCTCATTTACTTTATCATCTTTGCATAATGAAATCATTAATCTAATATGAAACCTTAATGTAAAATTCTTTAAGAACTTACATTTTCCAGATGGTTAGAGAGACTGTCACCAACACTTAAAGATCTAATATTATAGTGTCAAGCACTCAATGTATGCCAAAATTCTTGTCAAAAAATATGTCCATAAATGATTCTTGACTTAGTTATCTTGACAGATGGAAGTGTCAAGTTCTACATAAATGAATGTTGTTTCCCCCATGGATGGAGAAATTTTGCAAGTAAATCAGGTATAAGGAAATAGAGTGTAGGTGAGAAATGTGCTGTATTTCTCAAAAGTAAGCTATTTATAAATAGTCTGCATAGAATAAATTTGCAAGAAAATTGGCTTTTTATAAAGAGTCAAAGTCTTATGATTTTTATTAAATTTTAATTTAGTACATTTTAATGAATGGTAATTGATAACATGATACTGGTGGTGCACATACAGAGAACAATTACGTTTAGTATTTCTAGACTAGAGAATTTCTTTCATTGTTCATTTCTCAGAGCTGATCAGGAATGTATGCTTAATAAATGTATCTGCCTTTTCCTCCATCTGCTACTGGAAATGAAACGGTTGATATAATCAGGTTACAAAGAGTCACTATCAGTTTGGGGCTTAGTCGCAGGTCTTCATCTGAGCTCAGTCTCTGCTTGGTTTTTAGCTTGTGTCAGGATAGCACATCACAGTGGGAAGCAGACGTTAGACCAAAAGGCAGCTCATTTCACAGTCCAATACCTTTTACATGCATAACCCAGTGGCCAAAATGTTCCCACTACACCAAAAATTTTAAGGCTCCATTGTCTTCTAATAGTACCAAATGCTGAAGACTAAACTTTCAACACACAAGCCTTAGGAGTACATTCATGGTGGTAATTATAGCAATACATATGTATTGAGATACTGACAATAACTCAAATGTAAGTGGTACTAATTGAACTTACTTGTATAATATTTGTTATAATAACAATACAAAATTTGAACTTCTCCAAGCATAACAACATCTTCATTTGTTTGGCCTACGTACAATACCACATATCATCTTTCTATCATTTTACATCATTCCGATTATCTATCAGCTATGTCTATCTATATGTCTATTATCCAGCTGCAACTTATAAATTTACTCATCCCTACTTATTTAACCGCCAAATCACAAAGTTATAGCCCATCATACTGCTGTACCTGGACTGTATAATAGTCATGGTCTTCATAGGAATCCAACAAAAATGACAATCATCCTCAACTTTTAGCTTTGTTGATATTAATTCATCACCTAATGGTTTCCCTGCTGAATTCTCTGTATACCTAGATGCTCTGTGCTTGTCAAGAAGAAATTGCTTAAAAAAATAGTTATGATTTGTGGCCATCATGGAAACAGCAAAGTTGAGATTTGATTCATTTTTCTGGTCAGAAGTTTCTTCTCCATCAAAGTCAAACTATTTAAACTGGTAGACAATGAAGCTTAGCAAACAGGAAACAGATCCACCCAGTGGGCAGCTGAGAGTGGGGGTAAGAGTGAGTGATACAGATGGTAGTTGTGTTTGCACCGGCTCAATTTTAGTGCCCAGTGATTTATCTGACCTCTGATAGCATCTGCATTTCTTCACCCAAATGCCGGAAAACTAATGATGAAGTGACCCCTCTTCCAAACCATCATAGAATATAGCTAACTGTGAAGTAAGGATATACCAGGTCCTTCATATTTTAGTAAACATGATCCTGTGGCTCAAGTTGTCTTACAAAAAAATTACAAGTTTATCTACCATGTGAAGAACATTAGAGGGCAATGTTTACTGTCCTTCCTCCTCTCTGTCTACTTCCTATCCTAGTAACATATGGTCTGCTGTTTACTGACAGATCTATGGCATAAAAAACCCATGTTTATTCAAAGAAATTAGTTGTATTTCCTATTCTTGCACAACTGAAATAGGTATTCTAGTTATGATGGGTATAGCAGCACATAATTGCTATTATTAATATTTGAAAATACGAATCACATCTTGAAAGACATTGTGAAAACCTACCAAGCTATGTTTACATTCCCAAACTGGTAATTATAGATGTACATTTATGACATCATTCAACATTTCACCTTGCAAACTATTTATGCACGATATAATATACTCAGAGGATAAGTAAAGTAGAAACCAGAGTCACAACATTATACATTCTTCAGTATAAAATAGAACTTTCCTTGGTCAGAGAATTGTTGGGAAGTATTCTGTAGTGCTTAGAGAAGCTTTGTCCGAGCCTTCACACAGTAATACAGCCAAGAGATTAAAGCCTGCTATCCTGTCTACACACAGAAGCTGTGCTTCCTCCTTCACTTGGCCAATTAAAATGAATTGCTTCTCTTAACCTACTGAAAAAGACTTCAGTAGAATTGACTTCCAGTCCAGGAGTTGGCTCCTTTACTGAGGGAAGGATGTCTCACCAAGACGGAGTCAAGATGTACTGACAAATTATATATTTAACAATTGATTTAGCTGAACCATCAGTCCATATCTCTGTCACATGCAAACTCTTAATCTTTTTGTTATAACTAGTTCATGCACAGGCCAATTTGTATAAGCACTGTTGTTTTTGGCCAACTACATAAACTAGGAAGAATCTAGTAAACAACCTGTTCTCCATATAAATGTTTGAAACTCTTTCCTTGGACACTGGTGGGTGAGCATAGAGTGCTCTCCAGCAAATTATTTTGAATATCTTTAGAAAGGACTGTCAGTTAGTTACTTCAAGTTATGTTGAGCACCATGAAGCTATAGACAGAACAACAACAGAAGATGTTTTTCTGCTAATCATGTTCACAAACTCCCTGAATAATAACTAAAATTCTTCATTAACCCAACTGTTAAACTCTAAATATTTGGATCATAGAGTTTGTTTTCCTCTTTTATTAGTAAAAAACAAATTGTCCTTAAAATTAAATTGCTTTACTTTTCCCTTCTCTTTTCTTCTCCAACCCCTCCAACATCTCCCACTCCTTCTCAAATGGATCGCCTCTGTTTCCAACTATTATTTATTTACATATATATGCGCAACCTGCTGAGTCTGTTTAGAGTGGCTTGTGTGTATATAGTTTCACACAGACCACTTTGATTTGGAGAACCAATGTAGGCTGATCAATTCTGGGAGAAGCTAATTATCACTTTCTCAGCAATCATTATGTTCTTACAGAACTTCAATATTTTGATTTAAATGTCATGTTGATTTCACTGAAGGCCAGCACTGTATAGTTTTTAGATAGTGAGCTTTCCTTGACAAATTCTTATCTTGGGCTTTACAAAAGTAAATAGAATACTCATCATTGTCTGCCTCAATTCTTCCTAGAATATGTAATTCAATAATATTAAGATATTGCCAGTGTGTTTGAAGAAATGTCAGATCTTCCAATAAATAACAATAAACCCCTTTTACAATGTTCTCTGTTGAGACAGAGGGGAATGATTTTCTGGTCAGGAGTAAGGAAGAAAATAAATTTTATTGTTTAATAGAAAAGCCTGTAACCAGTTAAAAAGCTACAGATAATGCTTACCCAGACACATCGCAAAATAATCAAGGAATGCCAGACCTTTGCGTGGACTATAGCGTGAGTCCACTAATCCTTCCTTGAGCTGTAGTTAACAGGGAGTCCAACCTGTCTAAAACCAGTGAGAATGTGGAAGGCTGCAAAGCTAAACAACAACAAACAAAAAGTCAAAATAGCCATTCCAAGGCCTCTTTAGTGAATACATGTACTTTGCCTGTGATTTGACTTTTTTTGTTAATGTAGAGTTCAGTAAAAGGCAGGTTGTGTGTGAAGGAAGCAATTTTTTTTCTTTAAACTTTTTTTATTCATCTAGGTAGGAACTACAGTTCTCATTTCCTCCCCTGCTCCTATTTATTCCCCACATTTCCCCCACCCTCCACCCACTCCTCAAGAAGGGTAAGGCCTCTCCTGGAGACTCAACAAACTCTGGCATATCAAATTGAGGCAGGACCAAACCCTGCTCTCCTTTATGGAAGCTGAGCAAGGTATCCTTCCATAGGGAATGGGTTCCAAAAGCCAATTCATGCACTAGGGATCAGTCCTGGTCCCACTGCCAAAAGCCCCACAAAATGACCAAGCCACACAGCTGTCATCCAGATTCAGAGGGCCTAGTTCAGTCCCATTCAGGTTCCCCAGGTGTCAGCCCAGAGTCAGTCAATTTCAACTAGCTCAGGTCAGCTGTCTCTGTGGGTTTCCCCATCATGATCTTGACCCCTTTGCTCTTATAATCTCTCCTCCCTCTCATTGACTGTACTCAGGGAGCTCCAGCCAGTGGTTACCTGTACCTGTGAATCTCTGCATCTGCTTCCATTAGCTATTGGATGAAGGTTCTATGATGACAATTTGGGTAATCACCAATTAAGGTCAGCTCAGGTACCTTCTTTACTATTGGTTGGAGTTTTATCTGGGGTCATCCTTGTGGATACCTGGGAATCTCCCTTGCACCAGGTTTTTCCTTAACCCCAGTATGGCTCCCTCTATTCAGATATCTCTTTCCTTGGTCTACCTCTCTGTCCCTCCCCCAACTCAATTACCCTGTTTCCTCACGTTCTCTTCTCTTTCCACCTCGACTTACCTCCTTCTGCTCCATGTTCCCAATTTGCTTGGGGGATCTTATCTATTTCCCCTTCTCAGAGGGATCCATGGATGCCTCTTTAGTGTCCTCCTTGTTACCTTGCTTCTATGGGGGGTTGTGGATTGTGCCTGGTTATCTTTTTCTTTAAATCTAATTTCCACTTTGAATGAGTACATACCATGTTTGTCTTTCTGGGTCTGAGATACCTCAATCAGGATAGTTTTTCTAGTTCCATCCATTTCTCTGCAAATTTCATGATGTCTCTAGTGGGATTACATTGTTATATTGAATATAATTGTCCTACCTACTGATTGGCCAAGGACAGAAAGTGTAGGCAGGGCTGCTAGACTAAGAAAACTCTGAGAACAGGAAGAACATGGAAGAAATGTCACAGAAAAGCCATGGAGACACCATGATGAGATGCCAGCAGATGCAGAGGAAAGAAGTTGAAATGCTGCTCTGAGAAAAGGTACCAAGCCTTGCAGCTAAACAAGATAAAAATCATGAGTTAGTTTAAGAGCAAGAGCCTGCAAGTTATATGACTGGGCCCCAGGTCAATCAGTGTACAATTAATACAAGTGTCTGTGTGTTTAAGTGGGACTATGGGACTGTGGGTCTGAAAGTCTGGGCCACCAGGCTAGACCAGAAAGTCTTGGCCGGAAAGCTAGGATGGAAAGACCATGTCAGAAACCTCTTACACAACAGATGTCATTATTTATTACAGCTGAGTAATACTCCAGTGTGTCAATGAACCACATGTTCTTTATCCATTCTAAAGTAAGTGATTCTTGATGCTTCCTTATATAAATGTGTCTTTGAAGAGTCTTATAAGTCATATAATCTGTCATGTGTATGGTGCTAATCCTCAGAAACAACCACCTACAGGAGAACATGACAAAGTTTGTATTATTTCCCTGTAAATATGAAACAAAATATTCTTAACACATTCATGTTTGGTCATTGACACTTCAAATATCCTCTCTTCAATTTTAATATTTCTGCCTCCCACTCCCCACTCTCTCGGTCCTTCATCTCCTTCCCCCAACACTTGCCCTCTCCCACTGTCCTCTTACCCTCAGCTTTCACTAAAGTTTTTGTTAGTTACATTTATTCTTCAGCTCCTTAATTTTTGTCTTTTTCTTCCTATCACCTTCTATAGACTCATACTTCTTTCCTGGGGCTTTTTAATGTATAAAATAAGTCCTTTTTTTAGAGTTTAGTATTTTTTTTCCTGGCCAACAAGATCATCTCTAACTAACCATGTTATACAGCAGATACACCATTTGCCATGTACATAGTATGAATGTCAGTAGTGTATATCCATAAATCATATAATGGCAAGAACTCATGAGGGTAGAACCTCTCTTACCCAATGGCTGGAAGACTGGGCTTCAGTGAATTTATATGAATTGGTTATTGTGCAGCTAGTAGGGCAAAAGAATCAAGCTGGAATTTGAAGTCAGGGAATGAGCTCTTTGAACCTACATTCTTCACCACCTCTAAAGTCCTTTTCAGAAAATTTCTGAGCATTTTCGAGGCTTGAGTAGGGTAAGTGGAAATTCTATTTGATGAAGCTGAATAGGATGAAACAGAAGCTTGTCACGAGACAATGTACATTAAGTCATAAAATTGTTACATGAAGCTGTCTAGGATTGAGCTGTTGATTTTTGATTATATTATATAAATCACACCTTTAGTCATTGACAGTTACTTTGTTAACTATGAAGTTGTTTCTAGATGCTGTGGTTGGGGTAAAAGTGTACATCAAAGTGATGATGGAGTCAGTTCACAGTTAGAGAACCTTATCTCTGGGGGACAATTGAATCATAACATCTCTAATCTAATTAATTAATTACTTACTTGATATCATGGCATTACTGAGATACGGTGGAAAGCGAGGAACAATGTTGAATCAGGTCACTGGGAAAATATACATTGCTTTGGAAAAATATATATTGCTTTTATCTGCCTCCTTCCAAACTGCCACAAACTGAGGCCTCTCCTCTCATATGCTCATGACCAGTGATATTCTACTTGACTACATACCCATTGCAATGGAGCCTAACAACCAGCATTCAAACTTCCTGAATGTTGAGTCAAAATAATTCCTTAATTTTCCTTCCAATGTAGTTTGTCCTAACAATGCAAAACTGTTTATATATTATATCAGCCAATAATATTACCTAACAATGTGATTGATTCTTGCTTCTGTAGGGATCGATGCCATAACAGTGAAGGTGTTACATTTTGTAAATCACTTGGAATCTGAGTTAAAGAAGCATTGATGGAAAAAGGATCAAATACTTTATTGATATTCCTGAAAGAGTTAGATTAACATGACTATTTTAGAGTAATCATTGAATTTTTTATTATTCATTATTCCTAGCATGGAATGTGCAATCCTCCTAGTTTTCCTCTTAAATGTTTGGAATGCACGTATGGCTTAAACATCGGAGCTGACTTTAGTTTAAAATTTTAATATAACAAAAGAACAATATATTTCTTTATTATTATGATTTTAAAGTAATTTTCTTTAGTTGCCATTTTGTATAATAGGATAGCCCCAATTCACAGAGATTTACCTGCCTCTGCTTCATAGGGGCTGAGATTAAAGGTGTTTATCACCATCACCATGCCTGGCCTAAGTATTTTATCTTGGATTAATACACTTTTATATTAGTCATAGCTTTAGAGTTATTTTTGTAAAAATGTTTTTATTAAAATAATATTTGATTTTTTATTTTTGATATGGTATGTGAAATACAAATACAATTCAATCCTTCATAGTATAATGTGAGTCTGCTTTCTTTGATATACACTAATTTTGATAGTCTCTTAAATATTTTTAATTAATTTAAATTCTATTTTTAATTAAAGTGATAAGATACATGTTTTACTTGTTTTTTCTTATTACTGTAGTAGAATTCTAGTTCACTCTTGTTCTCTGAAGTTCTATCTTTCTCTTGTTTTATGTGGTGCTGCCCTTCCCTCTTGCTTACATAGTACTATCCTCTCATAAGTAATACTACAATATTCTTTATCAGTCAGTCTTCTTCTTAAGAGTACCATAAACCTGAAAATTGTTTCAAATTTTACTTGAAATATCATTCATTCAGAAAGTCCTTCTGAAAATCTGATTTGGATTATATATGTTTAATATTTATATGCAATATGTAAATTACTCTAAAATAGCTCCAGGACAAAACCTGGACTTGTCCAAACCTGCCCCCAAATGGAACACTATAGCCCTGGTCAACTCCTGGCCAACCCTAGACAATTAGAACATATTAATATGATTGCTGCTTGCTTAAGTCAATCATACTTAAAACGACCTAACTGCACTAAGAACTCTCCTTGCTTAAGTGTAAAAGGAGCCTGGGAGCTTCTCTCAGGATTTTCACCATTTTGCTTTTGATCAAGATGACAGGCACCAGCATGCTGGAAACTTTCTGGAGATAATAAACTCTCTTGATGGTTGCATATGTGGATGGTGGTCTTTTGTGAGATTTTCCTAGGACCCTAACAACTTTTATATTGTTATATATGTGGATAAACATTAAATCCAATAGAGGTGCATATATGCTGGCATTGTAATGTGAACTTTCATATGTAAAATAAGTTGCTTCCAAGTCTTGGTAGCTGTGAGTAATTAACATAGGAGGGTAGAGCTATCTGTCAGATAATTGATTTCATTTCCTTTTACTGCATATCCAAAGTGGGATTGCTCAATCATATTGGAATTGGAATTTTATTCTGGGGGAGGAATTCTACATTTTTGTCAAAAATGACTATGCCAACTAGAAATCCACCAGCACTTTACAAGGGATCCTTTCACCCAAATTCTCTCCAACATTGTTCTCCTAGTTTTATTTTATATTTTTGGGAATAGCCACCATAGCAGTCGTAAAAATGACATCTCACTGTAGGTTTTATTTGTATTTCCTTGTGATTAATAATCTTGAATATCTTTAGATATTTGCGCATATTCTTTGAAAAATTATATGAGTCTTTATCCTAGGTTTTAATTAAGTTTTATTTTTGTTTGTTCTGCCAGTGTTGTTTGAGCCAACACCATTTCTTACATTATATATATCATCTTACATTCACATTACAATGCCAGCATATATGCACCTATATTGGATTTAATGTTTATCCACATATATAACAATATAAAAGTTGTTAGGGTCCTAGAGAAATCTCACAAAAGACCACCATCCACATATGCAACCATCAAGATATATATAGATCATCCATATTTCCATAAGCTCACTCTTGAGGAAGATGGGAAAGGACATGGAGGGAGGAGGTAGGAGTTGGATTCAATCTAGATACATTGTGTATATTTGTGGAATTTTCAATAGGTATAAAAAAATTAAAATCCTTTTTAAATTTTTGATTCAACAAATAATAATCGAAAATCATCTAGTAGTGAACCCACAGGTTTTTTCCCATCTACCTCGGGGTGTGAACTGTGATCAGATTTGTTGTGTCCTGTTTAGGCAGACATTGTGGTGAGATTTTAGGAACACAGCTTCCTACTTGCAAGTTACTGGCTTACTTGGAGAGGTGAAATATTGCTTCCTTTTTTTTTTTTTTTTTTAGCTCAACTTGAGTGATAAAATCTCTACGTGGAGTATTTGTGGACTTTTAAAGTTGGGGAAATTTCCTCCAGAGCAGGAGTCCCAACCTTCCCAATGCTGCCACCCTTTAGTGCAATTTCTCATTTTGTGGTAACCATCAACTCTAAAATTATTTTCATTGCTACTTCATAACGGTAACACAATATGTAACTGATATGTGAACACCAGATTCACACATTACTCTCCCAGATGGTAGAATGCTGCCCAACTTGTGTCCAGACATACTGGAGACTGGTGACATGCATGGAATTTTACCTAAATTACCTGCTAATTTCTAGAAGTTCACAATGTTACAATCCCTTTTAGTTTACAGGGAGTTATTCAGATCAGAAATTAAAAACAAAGTTTCAGTTTATATGATTTCAACTCGGGAATGAAATTTCCACATAATGTACAGAGGATAAGCAAAACTACAATTTTTTAATGGACCACAGAGGCATGGATCTGAGAACCAGGTTTAGATGTGAGCCCCAACCAGCCCATTAAATACAGCACTTCCTTCTCATACACCGACCACCGTTCCACTCAAACAGAAGGAACTAAAGGAATTATAATGATTCATGGCACATAGCTGCCACATGGTAAACACAACATGGCTCAGGGTGAAATAAAAATTCCTTGCATGTAGTTCCCCATGTGCTAAACCCGAACCTAACAAGGCACTGACAGAACACCGCTGACAGAAGGAACACCCCTAGGTGTGGCTACATAAATCTGTGCCCACCTGCTTTCTTAGAAGGAATCACATGAAACTCTCTCTCTTTCCTCCCTCTCCTTACCCCCCCCTCTTTTCTCTCTCTCAGCAACTCCCCTGAATAAACTCTCTTGAGGCATCTGGTAGTGTGTGCATCTATCTCTCAGATGTGAAACTATGAAGGATGAAGTGAGCTCTATGCCTTTTCGGACATAGGACATAGTTCACCTTTTGAGACTAACCATATTCAGGTAGCAGAGGAGAAGAAGTATATGTAAATAACTATTGAAGTACTGACTAGTTCACAGACTGAACATATTCTAATTATAAAGTCATATTTTTTTAATTTTTCAAAGAGCAAATAGAAAATTAGGGCATCTGCCAATTGTTTTTCCTGTGGAAGGAACACAGAAATTTACTTCCTACTGAGCAGTTTTTAAAGTGGTCAGAACAAAAACAGTGGATTACATCTCCCCCTATTTTATATCTACTCTCTGTAAATTAATTATATTCCAGACAGCTATTGCTGACATCAATGACAATAAATATCTTTGCACAATAGCAAGTATGTTCCTTAAATTTTACTTATGTGAACATATTTTAAGGAAAAATAAATTGTCTTATAAAATATCAGAAAGATCACTGCTATCTAAAGAGAAACATTTAAGTGAGCTACTTCACAGTATGATGACATCAGCAGAGATGAACACATGAGATAAAGGCTAAGGAGGAAGTGAGTCTGCATCCCAAAGCTAAGTGGGCAGGCACAAAAGCGAACCTCATGGGATTAGAAAGTGTTACTACTGGATCCAAAGAGGCATACTTGATGTATTTGAAAAGCCCTGGATAGGGACCTCTGTTAGGCATTGTGAAGAATTGTATTACTTTGAAGTATTGATTTTAATGATTTTGATAGGTCTGCGCTGAGTTAACATTGGAGAGAGAATAGCAGGAAATACAATAGGGAAAACACAAGTATAAGAAGCCCTTTAGAAGGGAAGGAAAACGTCAGTGCATCTAAACAGACTTCTGGGGATGGCTGCAGTAGTGAAGTGAGTTCTGGATCCGGGTTCCTAGACAACCATTGTTTTCTGCAAATAGAAATAGAATTAAAGACTTAAGGGTGGGTTCAATAACTTAGGTTCACTTTGAGAAATGTATACAACTTTAGAATGTAACACATTAAGTAATCAGCATTTGATTTTCTTCTGCTTTAGGCACTCTGCAACAATCACCAATTCTATTGTTTTAAGCAATCTCATTTTTACTTAAATGAGCCTATATACCTGTTCACTGAGTTTTTTTATTCAGACATAGATCAATTTATTTCTCGTTTTCTTAATGGTACTTGTCCAAATGCTTATTCTGGAGCAACATAAAGACCAAACCTTTGGGGCTAAATATAGACACGAATGCCTTAGAAACAGTGTTTACCACTTATTATTTTAATTTCCTACTTGTAACATGGGCAGTAAGCATATTTCCACATTGACAGTAGTATTAAGCCTATATTTGTGAACACAAAAAGCATTCTTTTTCACATGCATGCACAAAGCAGATGCTTGGGAAATGCTTCCTCACTCCCTTTATTAATATTTTATTCCACATCTACATGGAACAAATGTCTGTTTCAAACCAGAATAATTTAACTCATTTACACAGGTTACTGATCAATGAATAACTTTCTAGACTGAGCTTCTCAATTCAAACACACTATAAAATCATCCATTTATCCAGAGATTTTATTTTAGTTCAGTTAGCCAATATACTAACAAAGGAATGAAAATATTTCAAAGTAGACAGGCATCAAACCTAATTACTAAGAGTTTAGAGTTTTAAAATAGCTTATGGCTAGTAAGATGTCTTAGCCAGAACAGGCAGTTGTCATCAAGCTTGGTGACCTATGATTGATCTCCAGAACCTACGTGGTAGAAGCAGAGAATTTATTACCTCAAGTTGTACTCTAAAGAACATGCATATCCATATGCACACACACTAAAAAAATTAATTTAATTATTTTAATAGTTTGAATATAATGAAATTAACTTAGCAATTAGGGGAGAAAGACAGCAGAGAAAGAAGTCTCCCAAAAAACTTAGAAAAAGAAAAAGAACAAGAATATTAAAATCCATACTAGCAACAATCACTGACTGTTACTCTATGGTTGTATAAGCAAGCATTGCAGGGATTATTTCATTCAGCTTTGATTTACAAAGAAAGGTGCTTCATCCGATTTATATTAAATCTCATTCCATCTTCCTTGTACATAACCAGTTACATGAGTGTTAAATCAGCAAGAAGCAAAGAGTAAACAAAGTGGATTAAATAAATCAGGATCTAAAACTTCCTTGGCTCTGAACTGAGAGCAGTGTGATTCTAGTCTTTGGATCAGTCCTCACAGTATATGTGTTCCCTATCTGAACTCTCCTGAAAGTAATTTATTCCCCTCTCTGTGTAACCTCAAAACACCCCATGATAATTTAGAAACAGGCCCTTGAAAGAGACAAAAAGCAAAGAATACACAAGCTACAAACCTGAAGAGCTTGGGATCAGGAGGACTTAAGAAAGACATCCAGAGATTCCTCTAAGAAGAAAAAACAGAGAAGATCATCTTAGCAAATCGGTGTCACAATCGGTTGTAACCAAGAAGAGTTGGGAACAAATCCTGAAAGAAGATGGTTGAGTGAGAGGAGCAAAGAGGGAGATGGAAAGAGATGGATATACCAGTAGAGGAAAACAATATGGGATTGGAAAGAAACCAGATGCTAGGGAAATGTCCAAGAACTCACAGGATGTCCTTAGCCAAATCTCTGAATAATAGTGGAGGGGGTGCCTAAACAGGACTTCCCCTATAATCAAATGAGTAACCACCCTAAGTGTCATCACAGAACCTACAACCAACAAAGAACACTGGTGGAGGCAGAGATCCATGACTGAGCACTGGGCAGAGCTCCTGATCCATCTGAGAGCAGAGTAGGAGAGTCTGTATGAGCAAGGGCATAGGGATTATGAGGAAAATTCCCATAGTGATGGCTGACTGGAGCTCTGGGGAGCTCACCAAATCAAGAACAGCCACTGGGAAAAAGGAGCTAGGCCCTCCAAGTGTAGGCAACTGTAGACTGGCATGAGCAGTATGTGGAGCCTCGAGGGCTGAGATCAGACTGTGTTCCTGTGAGTGGGCTGGCACCTTGGAGCCCATTCCCTGCAGAGACAACACCTAACCCACTCTTTACTTTTGGATTATGAAACTGGAATTCCTGGAGTGGATTGCCACTCTGAGCTGACCCACAGTGGGACTTCTTGCCCTTTGAGGGGAGGGGAGGGGTGGATGGGGAGGAAATGTGGCTGAAGTCTGACTGGAATGGATTGGGAGGAAGGAAGGGACGGAGAGCAGGGAGATACATAGATAAAAATGGCATTTTTAAATAACAAATACACACACACACACACACATATGAGACTGCTCCTTGTACTGCTGCTTCACATTTACTAGGTAAATCCACTTATTGCCTTTAAAGTTCATGAAAATGTTTACTAACTGTACCCTGTTTATAAGAGGCTAACGGTGACTCTACTTTATACATTCAATATTTCTAAATGGAAGATAATGTTCAGTAGGAAATGACATGAATGCTGTTGTGAGGTGTTCACATCTGTGCCAAAAAAATCGACTAGCTTTCATCTTTGATGAAAACACCTTCTGGACTGGTTGGATGCCTTACCTCTTTATTTTCTCTTCCTCCATAATAGACGATTTCCTTGTTCTGTCTTTCTGAGTCTTAAACTTCTGCTGTGCAGCAAGTTAAGAAGTAGAAGATGAAGGAAGGGTAAGAATGTTCTTCAGAAAAGTCACCAGATTCAAGCCTTTCCCCCTCCCAAAGAATATTATTCCTTTATATATTTGATTTTTGAAAGCATTTTAAATCTGAAAAGTTTCAAATTTTAAGTATTTTAAATAACAAATCTAAATGTGAAATTCCTCTAATGTAAAAAAAAAAAAAAATCCGACAACCCAAGTGAAATTGAACTGTGCTTAGTGTTCTGTAGACAAAAATAAGACATAACAATTAACTTAAAGCTAGCTTTGTTTAATAAGGCTTTGTCCCTGTATTCTCCAGAGATTCCAAATATTAAAACATTTTATTAAAAACTACTGCTTTTGTGTAATTCCCAATTGGTTCCATTCTCTATTGTATGCCATGAAGTCCAGCTCCATGGATGCAGCCAGGGTTCATAAAATAAATCAGAGGATAATGAAATTATGACTTTTTTATATGAGGGTCTTTACAAATTTCTACCCGTCTAAAAACCATATTTCCACAGGTTCTGAAGGTCATTTTCTTTTTTTCTATAATTCTATAGCTTCTTTTCAGCACTAACATTCTAGTTCTCCCCTCTACATGGCTAAATACACACTTCTCCCTGGACAGTCTTTGTAAGAAAAGTTCCAAGGCTACTCAAGGTCATAGCTCATTCTTTGAATAGATATTAAGGAGCAGAGCCATTTACCATGGCAACACATAGTCAGGAACGTGGTGTTAGGCATTTTCCTGGGCTGTGGCATCCACAGTTAGCTAGACACAAGCCTATTTTTTTCTTTGGACTCGATTCATCGATTAGTTGTTTTTTGGTACTTAAATAATAACAGTTAGTTAATTGAACCATGAGTTTTATATCATTAACAGAGGTCAAATGTTCATACAAAATATGAATTGCTAAAGGATCAGAGCAGGTGAATTCTGCAAATTTGTTTTCATCTGCCCGTGGGGGAAGCTCAGGGCAATTCAGTCTCTGAAGGACCTTGATTTAACAAATCCAGACACTTCATAATTTCATCCTTGAGTCTAATCTGTGAAACTTATACTTGTGATCTGCACACAGAGGGTCTGGTCTGGCCAAATACCCTGTCAATCAGATACTTATAGAGAACAGACATCTTAGTTTCTCACCACAGTGTTGAACAACTGCTAAATTATGAGAGCTTGTTCCTTCTACCAGAATAACACAGTGCAAAAAGAAGTCATCCTTCTGACCAAGAAATACATGTGACCATAAGATAAAGATGTAATCAAGAGATTACAGCTACACATTGCATAAAAATGAATGCTAATGGGGCAATGCCACAGCTGCTTTTTGTGCATGTGAAATTACAGGTGGAGCAATCTAGTATTTCAAAGTCCATGACTCTGCAAGCCCTGCCCAACAGGGTTTCTCCATCAGAGAACAATTCATCTGGTAGGATGACAGCTGAATGCTATGGCCCATGACAATTTTCTTATAGTATGAGGTTTCTGGCCCAGACTTTCGGGCCTAGCCTCAAGGTTTAGACCTGCAGACTCACAGACCTGCAGAGACACACAGATGCTTACACTAATTTTAGGCTGATTGGCCTAAGGCCCAGGCATGTAACGCGCTAATTCTTTGCCCTTAAACTAACCCATGATTCTTACCCTGTTCAGCCATGGGGCTTGGTACCGTTTCTCAGAGCAGTATAGTTGTCCTCTGCATCTTCTGGCTTGTTTGGCAACTCTGGAGTCTCTGTGACATTTCTGCTCTGTTCTACCTGTTCTCAGAGTTTTCTTAGTCTGGTAGCCTTGCCCACACTTCCTGTTTGCCTTTGGCCAATTAGCACTTTTTAATAAACTCATAGGTGGGACAATTATTTACAATGTAACATCATAAATCCACTATGTATCCCCCCTTTAAAAAAAAACCAAAAACAACAACCCCAAATCTAATTTCCTTTGTATAATTTTTTCACTGTTATCTATAACAACTTGTAAACAACACTGTAAACAAACATAAGGATCCATAATCCATGTTTTGGAAATGTGGTCATCATTCTATAGGCTACTTCCTGCTGAATGGGGGCGCTGGCAATCCCATGGGAATCCAAAGAAAAAATTAGGATTATGCACAAATCTTTAATGGAGTAATAGGTAAGGCTGGGTCGTCTCAGCCAGTCTCCTTGAAACTGTTCTGGATACAGAGTTTGGGAAAATTTTAGCAGAGGTGCTCTGAAATGCTGAATCATCTTGGCCATCTATTTCCATCAGAGATTTTTCAGGGGGTCTTCCTCTATCAAACTTTATGTTCTTTATCCAGGAATAAATCCACAGCCTCTTATTTTCTGTGAGAAAAAAAAAACAAAAACAACAACAACAACAACAACAACAAAAAACCAAAAAACCTCTTCTCCAAAGCAGCATATCTTTGGATTTCAATTTAAAGTCAACTCATTTAGAAAACATATAGGTTGAATTAATCCAACAACATTTATAATCACCTTTCTTTTAGCAGCTTTTAATTACTTCATTTTCAGTCAAGAAACTTAATGACAAGACAATAGCATACAGTATCCAGATACTCTTTGTAATTTTCATCTTTACATGGCATATTTTTTTATTTACTCTTTCTTTTTTAAGGACTTTCTCTACCTTTTTGCTTTACTCTCTCTAAGCTTATCTATATATGTATTTTCAACACACTCTAAACCATTTAGACTCTTTTAAAAACTGTCTTTACTGTATATTTATTTCTTAACTTTGTGTGTCTCTGACCACACCTTTGCTTGGCTAGGGTGATTGATTCTACTATTTATTTCTGTTTCTGAACACACCTTTAATCCAAGGATTGAAGGTTGGTAGGATGGATGGATGGCTCCACCCAGCTCCTAGTCTAGCTTCATAGAATTTAGTTTTTTAGCCCAGGTACTCTGGGGTATTTTAGGGTCCATATAATCACCAAATAAAGCTTTGCCATATGCTGCTCATTAACTCCATTTAGGTATTTGGCAGCAGAGCCTCTTAAAAGACTCATAAATGTTTTGCCTCTAAGGATGAATCAGGAAGCTTCTTTTTAAAAAGCCAAGGCTTAGTTTGCCTCCAGCAAACAGAGCGGATCCAAGAAAACACTGCCACTAGAAAGCCATCTTTGATTCTGTTCCCTTTTTGTCCTTGTGAACAGAAACCTTAAATACATCATTTTCAACTTTTTGCTTATATTGAGGGTCCTGTGAGACTTCAGGAACCAGCCATTTTATACCTTGAGCTGCACTCCAAAAGCCCGCCATTGTAGCCCAAGTCCACATGCCTCACCAGGGCATCTCTGTACCATGGTTCATATGAGAGACACAATTTAGAAGCTGCTTTTGCCTTCATTTATGTGCTTTAGGCAGTTTTTAAAGCTTTCTACAGCATTATGTTTGTATGTTTTATCTACGTTGAGCTGCCATTTGTAGTAAGTGGTTTCTGGCCCAGACTTTTGGGCCTAGCCTCAAGGTTTAGGCCCACAGACCCACAGACCCACAGAGACACACTGATGCTTACAATAATTTTAAGCTGATCGTCCTAAGGCCCAGGCATATAGCTTGCTAATTCTTTATCCTTAAACTAACGTATGATTCTTATCCTGTTCAGCCATGGAGCTTCGTACTTTTTCTCAGAGCAGTATGGTTGTCCTCTGCACCTTCTGACTTGTCTAGCAACTCTGGAGTCTCTGTGGCATTTCTGCTCTGTTCTTCCTGTTCCCAGCATTTTCTTAGTCTGGTAGCCCTGCCCACACTTCCTGTCTGCCTTTGGCCAATCAGCGATTTTTATTAACTCATAGACGGGTCAATTATTTACAATGTAACATCATAAATCCACTGCATTCTCTATTTTAAAACCTCTAAATAAGACAGTGTGGAAATGCATTAAGGCTCTTGAATATGTCATAGAGCAATTTCTTGAAGTAACCATGTCATTTAACAGTGTTGTATGCTTGTCATTGCACAACCCAAGATGTTGGAACAGTAAACTTTTCAGTATGAGGACAGCCTGAACTAAGTAGTTAATTTCAAGTCAGGCTGGTGTGTTGCACGAATGAATGAGACTCAGGGATAGATCTCTGAAGAAGTTGGAGATACTAGAGGGAATAAACACCGCAGTCAGATCTTACACATCTGTCTTTCTGCTTCCTTAGCCTCGCTTACCTTGGAAATGCTTCCCTCTGTGTTTCAATCCTGTCTTAGGTACCCTTTCAATAATTAAGTTGTGGCCCCACCACACCTGCTTGGGAGCCTGGAATTCCTTCTATAATCTGAAGTGACCTTGACTCAGTTGGGATTAAGGGTGTAGGTCACCACTCCCAAGATACTCCCTGTGCTGGGATTAAAGGTTTGAATCACCACTCTCTGATTCTCCTAGACTGACTGTGGTTAGAGCTCTGGGACTTCTGGAGCTTTTACTAACCCCCCACATAGACTGTGGGTAGATTCCCTCTGATATCTCCAAAATTTCTGAAACTTTATTAAATCCCCATACTGCTGTGTGCCAGAAAAGAACTTGAAAGATGAGCATCATAAGCAAGTTTCCTGGATTGGGGTGAGCAGATCTGTGGACATTTCCAGGCAGGTTCTAGCAGCTGTAATTTTTCTATAGTTTTAAGGTTAGAAAAACTACTAAACTACAGTGACACCCTCACAGACACTCTTATGAACAATAAATCAAGTTTACCTGAACTATATCTCTAATATTTTTACCAAGTAGGCATTTTGACTTACATATCAGCTCCTGTCTAATCTACTTGGTGTAAGTCATCTTTGAATAGGTGCACATTGGTTAGAGCAAAGTCAGGGTGCAATTTGAATACATTATCTGTTAGAATACAATAGGAAACAGTCACCATTGACAGTTGTTTCAGGCATGATGACAAATGGAGTCCATAACATGGTTTTGTTTCTGGTTATCTTAAAGCACCTAGATGTTGTGGGATTCAGGTGTCAGCTGACAAGGTCAAGGGACATTTATACAGAGCACCGGGCCCCCCCGACCTGAAGGGGGCGGGGGAAAAGCCCCATTGAAAAGGGTCTGCGGGATACGACACGCTCTCTTCCTGGTTCCTGGCTGCTGGAGGGAGGCTCACGTCGTCCGTCCGTCTGCAGACTTCGGTCCCTGTTCAGGTGCTATTGTACTCTGTTGCCTGTACCGTGAGTGTTGGTTTATATTCTAATAAATATCTATCTGGTATTGGTGTCCTTGTGGGTAAGCTCCGCCTACACCTAGGAAACACATGACTGTTACAGAGTAATGACTTTTCAGCATAACCAGGTATATACAGGTATTGCTTAAAATTTAAATACAGTTTTTTTTGAATCTCCTTCCACAACAGAAATTGCCTCCTAGTATAATCTTTATTCTGCATAGATATATTTGTTATGACAGAAACAGTACTATAAATCTCCTTAGTTTTAAATTTTGCTTTAATATTTAATACAGCAAAGTTCTGGCTGTAAGTTGTTGTATAAAGGAATTATCATAATATTTATGTTAAAAGTATATGGATTTTCAACTTTATTTTACTCAGAAGATTCTATTCAAGGTAGTCTATATCTATGTGTAATGAATGAACCAGAATGAAAACAGACTGTCTCTGGTAAAGGGAGACAAGGTTCATTCTCCTTAAGCTTCTCTCACCAAGGTTATAACATGCACAGATCTAGAGATATGAACACAAATATTTAGAAGACAATTTGACAGCATGACCATTTAGAAATTCCTAAGAGGTTCTTCCCAGGAGCATGTGAGCTCTCTTGTTATGCATTTTTACTATTTTCACAGTACCAAGGTTTCCTGCTGTAAAGGAGCCTAATAAAGAGAACAATTGGTTGCCCCAATTGGTTTCCAGTCCTGTACCAGCAGTCACATATTGCCTAGCAGGTTATTACAGTAGTGTTCAGGGTCTAGAGCTTGATAAGACATTGATGTTATTTCTTCCCCTTTTTTTTTTTTTGTAGCACCTTCCAACATTATAAAACCTAGCAAGCAAAGTTTCTAGGTTAAGTCACGCTTGAATTCTCTACGCTCTAAAACCAAAGTCTGCTGCTTCTTTAGCAGAGAATCTTAGCATGTAGTTATGGTGGGAAACCAAGAAAAATGGCAACAGCTTTTATTATCTTGGGTACCCTTGGGCCTGTCTGACCATATAACCTGTGTTTGGCCCTGAGCTTTTAAGATATACTGTCTTCTGGGAGCACCAATATTTTTAAAAAAACTAAGGTTGGATTGGTCTACTCAAACTCTGTTAAAATATTTTTAATTATCTCAGAACCTAGGAGATTTGATGAGGCTTCTTCAACATCATTTGTTCTGGTTAATCCATTCCCTCACAGCCCTCACTTCCCACACCTTCATGTCTTCATCCCAACTAACCTTTCTTTCCCTTGCTTTATATTCATAGATGAATGAGATAAAATCCCCTTGACCTTTGAGCTTCCTTTTTTCTCCATTTGTACATGGGTGAGGTCAGTTATATCAGTGCAGCAAATACTAATCCTTAGACCAGTAGCATCTAATGGAGCAATTGCATAAAATGAAGGTTCTTGACCCTCCAGTTAAGAGAAACTAATTGTGGTCATATATACCACTTGATGCCCCAAAGTGAAAAAATGCCTTAGAAAGAAAGAGCTCCTGATTTGCAAGGGCTGGTGTCTAATATCTCTTCTATGCTATTCATTGCTTTACGCTTTATTGAGAAACACTGACTTAAAGAAATCTAGCAAAAAAAAAAATCTTAGGAACAAAGAATAAGAAAATAAGTATGGCTTATATGCTTTATTCAAATGACATTTAGAAAACTGGTCAAATTTAAATTAGATCTAAATTACAAAGAGAACTTTAAAGTCCCTTTTCACAGTTGACTCCCACCAAGGGTATCATTTGTTATAGCCATTTTAAATGTGAGACTGTCAAGTTATTATGAGCAATTGAGCTTCTATTGAGTAAGTAGAATATTAAAAAATATCCCACGTTAGCTAACTGTACATTGTACTGGAAATTTTGCCCACTCATTTTTTTTTAACATTTCAATCCCCTGAGACTTAAAGGTTGCATATCATGCTGTAAGTAAAAATTCAGTTTTATTAAAACAGTTAATTCTGGAAGGTGTGACACAGTAAAATATCTGTTCCTAAAGTTTTTAATTTTGAAAACTAAATATTTGAAGACTATGATTTATGCTTGAAAGTTAGAGGGAAAATTGATGTTGGTATACTAAATTTGAGACGACATGTAGAGATGAGGATTTATAACAATCTGTGAATTTTTAGTGAGCTCAGTTTTAACAAACTAGATAGTCAATAAAGACTTTTTTTTTTTTTTAAAGTTGCAAAGTCCTAAGGCAATGTCAATGATTTCAGAAAAGCATTCTTCACAAATATTAAGATTTTGGAACTGACTATAAATGGAGTTGCTGAGGACTTTATTCTCTTAGGCAATCTCATCAGTTGAAATGTAAATTTGTGACACTAATATGGGGAGTACAAGAATAAACATTTCAGAGAGGATTTTGCCTTGAGACATATCTAGGTTTAGGAGATTATACATATTGTGAAAATGTGTCCCTTTGTTAATTCTCATCTCTTTTTCCCTGTGGCTTGCCCCACAGTAGCTCTAAAATAAGTAAATAAAATAAAGTTTTAAAAACAAAGCCAAATAAAGTGTTTTGTGTCAATCAAAGAATGACGGAGCAAACATCAACACAGGTCTGCTCAAAGCAGTTAGGACTGTGAATAAAGAATTTATAATAATACAGTAAAATTTCCAAAGTTAGCAACATGAATTAAATTGCAAAGATATAAAATATCAAATCAGAGACTTTAAAGTATGTAAAACTTGGTAAATATAGAAGGGACAACAATCAGCCCACAGACATAAAACCTAAGACTTCTTAAGAATCAATATGAAGTAATGCTGATCATTTGGTTTCTGAGTGTACACATGAACATTTTTGTGGCTAGAAGCCAAGTCCAAATAAGCTAAGTATCCATCAGAACCAGGTGGCCGACTCATGTTCCTGGATTCTATCCTGAAATGGGTGCTGTATCAAAGAGAATTGTTTCCAAGGGTTATTTACATAATTCTTGGCATCAAAACTTGTTCTCACATTGAAAAATGTAGTATTTCTTTGTTCAGATCATTTAATTATTTTTCATCCTGGTCACTAGTAGCTAATGGAAGAAAAAAGTGAGAAAGTACATACCGAATATGTTTGGGTCAAAAATCATAGACTGAGGGCTATAAATATCTTTCATAAACTGGTCACTATTAAAATTGATTATAGTCACATAGTACTTTCAGTTTATAAGTAGTTATAGCTCTTTAAACAGTGCACTCAAATATAAATACTTAGTATAACATAGAACTAATATGAAGTTTCCAAAACAACAGAGACAAGTGACAGGAAGTGTGACTGTTAGTAGACTGCATTGTGTGTAAAACTGGAAGCCACCAGAACTCTGGACAGAAGCTATTAATCAAGATATTAATATAATTTGACCTCCTGTAGACATCACCTTTAATACTTAATTGTATATAGTAAGTGGAAGTTCCAATTTCAAGAGGCCAAAGACAGCCCATGTACCCTTTCCAGAGCTTTGATAAAACAAATTTACCCTTCTAATAGTTTATAATATATGTATTGGTAGTTTCCTAAAACTCATATATTTTATTTCTGTAAGGAATAAAGTTTAATTTTCACATTATATAATCCTTACATACAAATGTAAGTACATGGGTTAATTAATGACTTAGATCTATAGCATGTAAGACACTCTGTGAAATAATTAGATCAAACTTCTCTTAAACAGTTCTATATCAACAAAGATACTTGTATATAACTCTAATATAAAATAACTTTCAGAGTTTTTCACCAATAGTTCAGTGTTGTGGAATAATATCTTAAGATGTGTTACTTTTATTTATGTTGCATTTGCATTTGCTCAACTCTGTGAAACAGTGTTCCTGTGCCTGTCTAAAACACCTGATAGTTGAACAAAGAGCTGACCAGCCAGGGTCAGGCTGGATACAGGATAGGCAGAGCTGACAGGCAGTAAGAACACATAGAAAGGAAAACAAGAAGGGAGAAAATAACACAATGAGGAAGAAAGAGCAAGAGAACAAGGAAAGGAAGACACCAGATACCAGCTGCCTGACCACACATCCAGCCATGGAGTAGGAGAAAAAGTAAGAATTACAGAAGAAGAGAAAAAGAAAAGCTGTGAGGCAAAAGGTAGACAGGTTGATTTAAGTTTAGAAAACTGGTTAGCAACAAGCCAAGCTAAGGCAAGGCATTTATAACGAAAAATAAGCCTCCGTTTGTGAGTTGTTTTGGAGCTGGTGGAGGGTCCCCCAAAAGAACAAAAGAGCAAAAGCAAGCAACAACAGCACAGAATTAAGCAAGGTATACTGATAATTCAGAGAGTAAAATAGATTTATCTCTATTGCCCCTCTAGTGTTCTGTGAGATGAGATGCCTAAGGAAAGCTTGACAAACACAGTTGGGAGGGAGGAGTGGAAAGACCACAGGCTCAATATCCCAATCAAGTGTGGGCCACAGGCATGGGGCTTGCCCATTGTTTTCTCCAGTCTCTTTGGAGAGAAGCATGTAATGATGCCTAGCTGCTTTCTAAGTTGCATGGGCTATTATCTTTAAGTATTGGCAACTCATGCAGTTTTGTTGACTTTAATATGCTCAGAATAAAAAAAGTCTTTCTAGGAACCAGAACACTATGTACCTGATAGGGTTCTTTGTGGCAATATGTGTATTATTCTGTTGCTTGTTCACCAACTTTTAGAGTCAATCTGCTTGATCCAATGAATGAAGTTAAAAGAATATGTTTATGTAAATAGTGCCAAGTTAATGTTTTTTTCTGTTATGCTTCTGGCATACAAACTAGAACATTGTCCTTCGTATAAAGTGACTAAGCCAAAAATTCAAATCAAACCAACATACTTGAGTGTTGTCTAAGAATACAGTATAAATATGAGTACTCCCTAAAGGGCACAGGCTAGTGTTTGTTCATTATTCAAATCAATAATATTAATCTCTGTCCTTTATCAGTTTTTAAAATTTTATTTATTTTAGATGAAAATGTGGTAGCTTACCTCTTTAATCCCAGGACTTAAGTGGTAAAGGCAAGTGGATCTCTATGAGTCTGAGACCAGCCAGGTGTATATAACAGTTCTCGGACAGCTGGAAATATACAATAGGGGGAATGTCGCAAAAGTTATTTACTTACCTTTAGGTTTGTTTATGTTTAACTTATGTGTATGAGAATTTGTCTACATGTATTTATGTGTACTTCATGCATACCTCTTGTCCTCAGAGTCTCTGCAACTGGAATTAGAGACAGTTTGAGGTACAAGCTGAAGCCGGGCTGTCTACAAAATCACAAGTTCTCACAACCATTTGGTGCATGTATCTTTCCCCTATCTTATTTTATCTACATTTTAAAATTATGTTAAATTAATTTTTAATATACTCATGTGTCCTGTATTCATTTCTTCCTTCATTTCTGCCTTCCCCCTCCAAATCATCTCATGTTCTCCATGATCCTTCATAAATCTAGTATATTTATTATATGTATATAATATATATGTTCACATATTTATAAAGGTAAATATATAAATACAATCTTCCAAGTCTTATTATTTTTGCTTCTATGATCATTCTTTAAGGGCTTATCATTTGGTGGGTATTAGATAAACAATTGGGATCTCATAACTGAGGAAGATGAATTCTCCCTTTCCAGAGCATTATTAGTTATTTGTTTGTGGAGTCTGATGAGATTTGATGGATATGTCAACTGGCATTGTTGCTGTTCAAGTCCTTTAGACAACCATACTGTTGAGATTTCATTAGCATAGCCTCCAGGTCATTCCTAGAAGGTATAATATTGAAGCAGACTACTTGGTCCTTTGGCTCTTACAACCATCCTGCCTCCTATTCCGAGATTTTCCCTAAGCTTAAGCATAGGAGTTATTTTGTGTGTGTAACGATTGGGTCTGGGCACACTAAGGTCACTTGCTTTTTATATTTGATCACTTATGGCTTTCTATAAAAGTCTCTATCTGCTACAAACATTAAGATTATGTAATGAAGCTTGAGGGCTATATGTATCTATGGGTACAAGGTTAAGTATTTAGAATGCAATTGGAAATTATACTAGTTTAGGAAAGTGGAAGTAGAAAGTTTTATGTAGGATCTATGACTTTAATAACCAATGGTTGTTGTCTATGTTTATATTACCATCTGTAAAAATTCTCCTTATTAATGGGCTTTAAGTCAATTAAACAAACAACTGTTGCTTACCCCAAATATGTAAGAGCTACTATTAATTTTTTAGGAATATCTTGTCATGCTTGCCATTTTAATAGGACCTTCTTTAGGGACTGGCAGAACCCCAATAATGACACAGAAACCTATTATTAATTATAAAAGCTTGGCCTTTCTTAGGCTTGTTCCCTCCTAACTCTTATAACTTAACCTGTTTTTATTAACCTATGTTCTGTCATGCTGTGGGATTCTGGAAACAGGAAAAGCAGAGAGAAGCAGAGGAAGTAAGATGAGAACTCTGCACTGAAGCAAAGGTATCAAGCCACGTGGTTAAACATAAGTAGAATCATGAGTTAATTTAAATGTAAGAGCTAGTCGGTAATATGCCTTAACTACTGGCCCAGAATTTAGTATAAAATTAAGCTTCTGACTTAATTATTTGGGAAGCAGCTGCCACGTCTTTGATTGTTTCTGCCAGTCCAAAAACTATAGACAACACTGTCTCATGGCTTTTTACCTGTCCTCCATTATGTATATTCAATTTCCTCTCTGTCTTGCTGGCATCTCTTGCTTGCCTAATTCTAACCTGGGAATGGAATTCCTCTTTCTGTCCAGAAGTCCCACCTATTCTCTTCCGCCTATCTATTGGTCACTCAGCTCTTTTTTAAACCGATCAGAATAAAATAGTAACACATTTTCACAGTGTGATATCCTACAACAAATCAATGGTGTGATTGCAAAGCGATTCTGGAAACCAGTGTGAAGAATTCTAAAAAAAACGAAATCTACAAGTAAATCTGCCCAGCTACACCACCTCTGCATAAACCCCGGGACTTCAAGTTGTTGCTTCACAGAGATTTGCTCAGCCATGTTTGTTGTCATTCTCTTCTCAATATCTTGAAAACAGAAGCAGCCTAAACGTCCCTCGGCTAATGAAGGGATGATGGGAATTTGGCACATATATGCTATAGGCTATTCAGCTATAACTATAAATGATATAATGAAAATTTCAGGTAAACAGATATAACTAGAAAATATCATATTTAGTAAATTAACCCAGAACAAGAAAGACAAATGCTCCGTGTTGTCTCTCATTTGTGGTTCCAATCTCCAAATCTGAAGATGTGAATATATAACCTGGAGTTACTATGGAGCTCAAGAAAGTAAAAATGTGGTGCAGGAGCATCGAGAGGGGACTAGAAGGACACCAGTACATGAAGGGGGAAATGGAGCAAAAGGGGAGGGGTGGTAACTAGGGAGAATGGAAGGAGAACAGAAATATAAGAGCCTGGGGAGAACAAATAACACTAAGGATGTTTTAAAAAGGCATAGTGAATCATACAATTTTATCTGTACCTAAAAATTACACAATATATTTTAGTGTGTTTTTAATGAAGTCAGACTACTTGGGTTAAAACATTCTAAAGACTAAACAATAAGAGTTCAGTATCTCTCGAAGCACCGGTGATAGAGTACGGTGTTGGGAAGCACACACCATTCTAATCTCTAACTGATCATAGAAAATAAAAATGAATGTGATTATCTGGTAAATTTAAGAGACTCATTGCTAACAAATTTTCATTGGCTAGAAACGAAAATATCAAGTGTGGTGGGTCATACTTTTAATCTCAACATGCAGGGAGCAGACACAGGAAGGTCAATGTGATTCCAGTCCAGCCTGGTATTCATAATGAATTAAAGGTCATCCGGGGGTTAGAAATGATTCCCTTTCTCAAAAAATGAAACAACAAAAACAAACAAACAAGAAATATTAAAAAAAAACCCTCAAATTAAAATCGCATGCTGATAAAATACTGAAAATTATTGGGCTATATATTTCCTGATTTCCTGGAGGTGACCATGTGATTTTGAATTAATTCCAATAATGTCTATGGATTTGACTGGTATGGTATACCTGCCCTCCTTCATTACTGCTGCATTGCCATTTATTATTATTATTATTATTATTATTATTATTATTATTATTTGGCTTGGCATAGTCAAGAAGGAAATCTCTGCTCTGCTCCTGCTCCTGGGTAGAGATAGATGCTATTATGACATTTTCATAAAGTTAATTCAGCAGAGGATGATGAGAAATTCTTGGAAATTCTGCCATATCAAAAATAACTTCTTGTGAATTCACCTGTGAGAAGGAAACAGGAAAGTGCACTCAACACTGATTGATGCTCGGAATCAAATGTTATTCAAAATACTCGAATCACTCTAAATTTCTGGAGAAAATCATTTGATTTGCCTCATGTATTCTCAAAAATGTCAAAACACATCAAGTTGAAAAGATACATGTATACTATATATGTTTATATATTTTAAATATTTAATATATATTAAATACTTAATCAAGGAAAGGAAACCAAATGAATTGAGTGCTTTCCCTGTGTAATAGCTGTCACATCAGAGGTTTTGCCTTTGTTCGTACAAACATGAGTACACACAGAGCAAGTGGAGGGACCACAGCCACCAGCACCCTTGTCTTGTACTGAGAGAATACCCTTCCTTTCTAAACACAGATATCTATCTCCTTCTTTCAACTCTAGATAACTTCTTTCCTGATTCTTTGGGGTACTTAAATGGCCAAATTTTACCCTAACATATTCAGTGTCCACAAGAAGAAGGTGCCTCTATAAATATCTCATGAACATTTGAAGGTATCTATCAGTTTACCAATAATCACTTGAAAAAAAGTTTAACAACAACTAGATAGTGAAGACTCAATTCTCCCATAAAATTCTCACAATTTGGTATTTAAGGTTGACAACAGTGATAACTGTAATAGGTTATAAGGGATTCAGTTGTTAGCTCTGTATTAGGAAGCATTCTATTAATACTGAAGAATATAGTTCTGTAAGTTATATAAGGGGCCAAATCAGTGATCTGAATATTATTGTGTCTTAGTTCTTGACAGTCAACATCTCTGTAAGAGTTGGCTAGAGAAGTTTTAGGTGGAGTCGAAAGGATAGAACATTTGAATGTAATCTATGATGACAGAAAGTTAAGATATATAAATAATATTTATTTGTATATTACATGTGCACATATTTTGAGATAGGACGGACACATAAGAAGTTTAAGGGACCCTTAGCAACCACCTGAAGTATTGGTGACTGATGGATGCTGGGGTAGAGGCTATTGTTGCCTTCAGTTGCATATACATCAGCAACCAGGATATAGTGTATTGCTGTGAGTGTGCCCACTGCTATTCAATAGATAATTGCGAACTCACAGAAACACAATATGTCTTAGTTAAACCCAGTAAGTCACGAAAGCAATGAATATGGGAAATGGATATCAAGAAGGAGAGGGGGCCACAAGAGTGCGAGGGGAGAGAAATTAGAATGCATTTTATATATGTACTTATGCATGGACAAATGTATATGTATGCACGTATGTGTGGGAGATAGATGGATGAACAGATGAAAATGACACTGAGAAAATTTAATTAATAATAAAAGTAAGCAAAAATAATTCAGAAAAGCAAAAGAAAAGAGACGTTAATGCAGGAAAGGAACGTATAAGGAGGAGAGAGCAATAGGGTTGAGAGGGAGCCTGGAGAGGTGGTGGTTACAGTAATCAGAATGCACTTGGTGAATGTGGGAATTGAAGAGCATGGCCAATAAAAGGCTATTTAAAGTCTAGGATGACTTACATTTGACCGCAGACATCTGTCCAGGCATAAACTCAATGTTTCTGTGAGGAGTCAACTTAGACTCAGATGGTTCTTTCAAATGCATAGGAGTAGAAAAAAATGATAATTCAGCATAGCTTTTGCTAAGGCTTCACCAAATTCTTTCATGAAGTCTTTTTTATATTTTTAAGTATAAAATTTTAAATACTGCCTATGAGTTATTTTCTTTTAGTTCTATGCAAGGACCTCAGTCGATAGCTAGAAATGAAGAACCCTATCTGTTGGGTTACATAACAGGAGAAAAATAGAACTTCTCTCAGCCAGAAATTGAGATGCTTTTAACTTTGTTTTGCTTTTGTTAAGATCAAATTGCCTTATCACACAGATCTACAGGGAGTAATAGACTCTGGAATATGCAGTTGTCTTTTTGGTTTCACAAAGCACATTGTTTTCTGTCCAAACTGATGGAGAGTTTGCTTAACTTCGTTTTGTTTGCATGTGTTTATGTGCATATGTAAAGGTGATTGAGCAAGTTTAATTAATAATATAAGCAAGCTTTTTAAATAAAAGTAAGAGGTTTTGCCTTTAAAAATCCCTAAAATGTATAATACAATGTGTTTTAAATTTTTATTTAATGCTACCCAAATTACTTAGTTAGCAGTACATGGAATCAAGAAATTTTAAGAGCTTGAAATTAAAGGGAGAAATATATAAATACAACAAAACTATATTACAAAGCTTCATGATTATAGTAAAAAATAAAAAATATTTGATGGGGAAGTTTACTTAAAAAAGAACTTACAGGTGATTTGTTGACAATAATAACAGAAAAGTAAAAAAAGGAATCGGCTGGTACTGGATAAAGTGTTTTACTGTTCACAAACTGCATGAAGAACAGAAAGTGAGATTGCATTAAGTTTTTGTTAATAAGTGATAAGTGGACATTGATTAAGGAAAATATTGTATATCTACAAGATCTGACTTCATCAGTTATGTGAAGTGGTCTGCATGGGACAAAGGCATGCTAGAGATAGAGGTGACTCAGATGTGGAAAAATACAAGAAGGTGATACCTGAAGAGTTTTACTGACTACAATGTCCACAGCAGTGTGGCATGTGGCAGCCCTTTACTTAGACCAGCAGTTCTCAACCTCCCTAATGCTGTGACACTTAAAAACAGTTCTTTGCCTTCTGGTGACTCCTAACCATCAAATGACCTTCGTTATTGCTTCATAACTATGTTGCTGTTACTTTTGTAAATCATAATGTAAATATTTTTGGAGACAGAGGTTTGTTATAGGAGTAAAGACCCACAGGTTGAGAACCATTGATTTACAGGGACTAGTCGGTTTCCTCCTCCTCCTCCTCCTCCTGCATCATGAGTCATCTCTGGGATTCACATAAGCTCTATTTATCAACATGCTGGAAGTCTTCTGAATTTTACTGGATCTAACTTTGGGAGATCTTACGAGAAAGGTTGGCAGGATAATAAACAACCCTCAACTCAGCCTCTGCTGCTAGATTTCAGGCCAAAAGAGGGAATGCAATTCTTCCTACAACCATTCTCTCAAGACTTCCTTCACCCTCAGCTAGCAACTGGACTGATGTTGATGGTTGATAATACAGCTCTGATCACAAGGAACCTGGGGCTCCATACCTTTCTGAAGCCAATTTTGCCGCGTTGTCAATTTACCCTTCAGATTAGAGACAGAAACAGAAAGAGATACACAAATGGATGGCCTTGGCCCACAGCACACCTCTCTGATTCATCGATGGCATGGTGGATGTGGAATGATTACTTAGTTAAAGTGAAACCCACACACACTCAGCCTGAAAGAAGTCTCATTCTTGCTGAATTTTAAATTATCTCGATAACAGCTAGGGTGTAAATTTGTGATTGTGTGTGTGTGTGTGTGTGTGTGTGTGTGTGTGTGTGTGTGTGTATGTGTGTGTGTGAACCCTATACAAATTCAAACTGCCTTTGTAAGAAGAAAAAATATTACTATTTAATATAATTCTTGTGTATGACTCTTAAAAACATCAACATATAGAGAACTACATGCGTGAAAAAGTGTGAGACTTTGTAGTCTCACAAATTAGAGAACATGGATGTGCTATATGGATATAGATTAAACTGATAATGGATATTTAAGAAAAACCACATTATTTTGGTCATGATCCTGGAAAATATAAATGAAGTGGAATATAAAATTTCCTAGGCTGCTTTTACTGAATTACTCTTATTTATAGTATGTACTTTAATTACAGCAAAATTGTTATAGAAACATAAAAATTAGTATCACAATAATCAATAGAGCAATTATCATAGGACCCAAACTATGAATTTCATAGACCTCTATAAGTTTTCTTGTTCTTCAGAAAAAAAAGCTTAAACTTGTATTTTTTAATGAGATTTTATATCCAAAACTCTCCATGTATGTACACATGATCACACATGGATATGATTATATAAATATATATGCATACATATATTTATAAACTAGGATCATTTTAATCGATGTCTAAAGGAAGAGGCAGTTGAGAAAAACATAGGTTTTTAGTTGGTAGATATTTGAATGTTTTCTCTTGAACTCAGTCTGCCTCCCTTTTCTATACAGTATGGTGAAGAACACCAAACAAGACTGTGCCCTTGGACAGAAAATATACTCAGTAATTGCGAGTTCTCTTGCTTACCCCTGATGAACAGCCAGTTTTTCGCGCTTAGTCACAACAATTCCACTATTATGCTAGTGTCAGAAGAATATAAAAAAGTAATGGAGTTCAAATGTGTTAAGGTTCCAATTTTCACATTTTAACCAAACAAAGATCACAGTTCAAGACTTCCGTTTTAAACAGTATTACTTTAGTTCATCAAGTTGTGCAGTGCTTTTATGTTGTTATAGACTGTGTAGACAGTGATTATTCTGAGGCTGTTTTGCTGCTGCTGTAAGGTCTGCATTTTTGGCTAGTTTCTGATTTTGTTATTGGTGTTGTTATTGTATTATCAAGGATCATAGACCCGTTGAAGCATTTTCCATGTTCATATGATTTGCTTCCAAGGAGACCATCATGTAATTTATGTAAGTGAGTAGATCTACATCTAATGTGAGAGCTTGTGACTCCTGCTCTCTCCTCTCCTGACATCAACAAATTTATGCCTTCTTGTTGTACTATTTCCCTACGGTTCAGGACGATTGTTCCAAAGTAGAATAACAATGCCACTTTGGGCTAATAGTGGGACATGGACACGTACTGAGCACTTTTCCCCCATTATTCTGGCTGCTATCAGGAAGCAAAACCATTTTTTAATGAGTCTTCTAAAGCTGTCATTGCTGTTCTATCTTGTAGGTAAAGAGAAATTATAAGCTGTTGTTTGTCCAACTGTATGAGGAACTCTGAAAAAGTATTCATTGCAAAACATTATTTTAGTGCCATATGTGTTTGTATGTGGTCTATACAATGGGATATATAGGAAATAGCCACAGACTCTTGTAATATAATTGATCCTCATTTGATGGTGCTATTTTGGAAGGTGAAGCATGGTTGCAGAATGAAGGAAGGTAGCCAAGCATCGATTCTTAGTCATTGAATTTAACCCGAGCCTCTCTGTCTTCGCTGTCTCTGCTCCTTGTCTACCATGACATAAAAGCCTCCTTTTTTGTATGTTCTCACCATGATGATGAGATATAAAACCAGCATGGAATATCAAAGAACAGATTCACCGACAGTCAAGCCAGGAGGGTCAGAAAGTGGTGATTCTTTTTCTCTGATATTCCAGGCTGATTTTAATAAATATAGAGTATGTCATCACACACGTGGCTCACCCTGAACTCAGCAGAACAATGGTTCTGGAATGAAATACTTAGACTGTGTAATAAGCCATGTCTGTCTTATTACTTTTCCAGTGCTTTGATGGGATGCCATGACCAAAGCATCTTATAGAATGAAAATTTCATTTAGGGCTTATAATTTCAAAAAGTTAGATTCTATGATTAACATAGTGGGGATCATGGCAGTAGGCAGATAGGCATGGTGCTGAAGCAGTGCTGAAGGATACTTCTTGATCATCAAGGATGAGAAGAGATAGCTAACTGGGAATTGCATGGGCTTTTGAGACCTCAAAGCCTACCCCTAGTGACATACTTCCTCTAACAGGGCCACATAACTTGGGACCAAGCATTTATCTATATGAGACCACAGGGACCATTTTCATTCAAAACCACCATACCCACCTTCCTTAGTTGTTTCTACCAAGTATATTGTCACAGCAATAAAAAAGAAATACAGTTGATGTGAAACACTAGAATGAATCCTACACTCAGGATCAAGATAGTTCCTGGCACCCATCTGCATAAGTTATTTTATTGTGAGTCAATAAACCAGCAACTTAATACTCTGCCTTTGTTTTTTTTTATATAAATGAAAAATAAAAATAATATAGACTATTCTCTAAGGGATAATTTTAGTGCTAAATTTTATCACTCTGTATTATGCTGTTACCCACTACTTCATCTAAGTAATATTCCTAATATAGATTCTCAAATAAACATAGAGCAAAATGAAAATATACTTTGAAGTGGATTGATTTTTGTCAACCTGATGCAACCTAGAGTTGCAGAGGAAGGACCCTCAGTGGAGATCATGCCTCTAGATAATCAACCTCATGCAAGCCCGTTGGACATCTTCTTGAACCACGATTGGTGTGGGAGGGCCCAGCCCACATAGTGATGGTTCTGCTCTTGGGTGGGTGGTCTTTGGGTGCATAGAAAAACAATCAGAGAAAGATGCAGAACAAGCCAATAAGCAGCCCTCCTCCATAGATTCTACTTCAGTTTCTGCCCATTCCTGTCCTGACTTTTCTCAATTATAGAATGTCACCTAAGAGTCATAGTTTAAATAAAGCCTTTCTTTCCCAAGCTGCTTTTGCATTTGGTTTTGTTACAGCAGTAGAAATCCTAAGACAGCAATTCTATGATTCTAAATTTAATTTTATAAAATTGAAAAATTATGTTATAAAATGTTGAAAACAAAGAACTATCACTAGATTCTATAGAACTCATTCAAATTCCATTATCTTTTAATACATACAGGATCGATTGGATACGTGTACTTTCTAACTTTGCATCTGTATGTACAGTGGATTTTAATTCACTTTTGTTTAGATTTCTAATGCTCCTAGCATCCCTATTTTTCTGATGATAAATTATACAGGAAGGTTAAGATTTTTTTCACAAAATATAAATTCTAACTGCAAATGTATTTTACAGTCTAAATGCCTTTCATCACTTTTCCCAAGCAGGGAAAAATATGACTAAAATTTGTGGGTGGTTCAGGAAGTGTGAATGCCAATGCTCTTAATACTGTAGAACTCTCAAAGTCACTGTCAGGTTTTGTATTCCCTCATGGCTACAGGGGTGTCCTGGTAGGAAATGTTAAATGCAGAATAGGGGATCTGACTAGGAGAGAAAATATAACAAATATTTTTCAGCAAAATTATTCTTTAAAAGTGGTTTCACCTTTTAATTTGATTAGCAATGCGATTCCCTTCTCCTTCAGTTGCTAAAGATCAAACACAGGTTCTCATGCAATGAGAAAGCATGACCAACAACCAGGACTAGTTCCCAGCTCCGGCTTTGGGACTGGTAATAAACTCGCTACAAACTAAGGCATCAGGATCAAGTAAACATATTGAACAAAGATGGAGAGACCTTTCCTTCCGCCCAGACCTCGTATAATCATTTATAGAAGGTGTATAAAAGATACACTATATTTCTAATACCTCATTTAAGTCTTTTCTTTTTATCCCATATAATGCTCCTATTGTGTAAGCGACTAGACCCCATTTCCAAGTAATTACACAGTTTCTGAATTTTTGTTGTTGTTACTTGGTTCGTGTGTGTGTGTGTGTGTGTGTGTGTGTGTGTGTGCATGCACTGTGTGTGTCTGTCTGTCCGTCTCTCTCTCTCTCTCTCTCTCTCTCTCTCTCTCTCTCTCTCTCTCTCTCTCTCTCTCTCTATCCAAGAGGCCAGAAGAGGACATGAAAGTCTGTATAGCTGTAGCTAGAGTTACAGGTTGTTATGAGCTGCCTGGTATTTTTGTTGGGAACCAAACTGCCTAGATTTTTTTTTTTACTTCAGTTTCCTATTGTTCATGAATATTAGTTTTCTATCTGCTTGATTCAGATTCAATTGTGTGTCCTCTACAATCTTATTACTTTAAGTCCTGATCCCAATGTATTAGAATGTGATCTTATTTTAAAAAATTGTATCTCAATATGGTTACTCATCGTAAAATTAAAATTTTAGGGTAAGTCTAAACAAATATTCTAGGGTCTTATAGTTTTAAAAGAAAATGTTGTGACACAGATATATACAAGCAATGTACACTTTAAACATGAAGTTAGAGATGGTGAGATACTTCTACAAGCCATGAAGCATGATATTTCTTTAAATTATAGAATTTGTAAGTATTATCATCTTTGTTTCTGTCTGAATGGTATGCAGAAGAATCTGTGTTATGCAAACCATAAGAATGTGGAAGAAAAGCATAACAAATATTCTGCACAGCATTCAGATGAAAACAAAACTGCTAATATTTGCATCTTATAGTTATAAATTCTATAATTTTAAAGAAATGCATTTCTGTTATTTGAGCTACTCTGTTTAAATTTTATTATAGCAGTCTTAGGAAACTGGTACATGTGGTCCCTGTTGTCTGACTTGGCATCAAATTTATGAGTCAAAATTTTGAATCACTGTGATATATTCTTCTTTAGCCAAGTATGGTTTACATTTTCAACTCCTGTCTTCACTAGATTTTATGTTTCTCCTTAATTTTCCTGAATAAATTCAGTTGGGATGAAGATATAAAAACAGTATATTTTTAGATGATTGTTTAAATTATTGGTAAATGCTGGGTTCTTTTTTTTGCTGGCTATAAAAAAAAATAACATTAGATAGTAAATTTGTTTGCTTTATACATGACCTTCACTTGCCTTTTTGTTTGTGATTAAAAATCTGAAAACCTAAACAGAGGATAGAGAAATGGTGTAAGCACCGGCAACCATTAAAGGACTACAGTTACCCTAAGAATAGAGGAACAGATGAAAGAGCAGATATTGAAGCCCAAGTGCTGACTTCCCTGGTGTGGAGTGATGCCACTGAAGGTGTCTGAGCAACAGCTAGAACCACACAATAGACTCAATGGTTTCCAAAAACCCCATGCAAATCAGACAGGGAGATAAATGCCTCAGTGTATCTTTTCATCTTCTCTACTTTGCACTGGCCACAATAAACTAGAAACTAAAGAAGTGGGAAGCTGCTGAACAGCATTTTTTGTATTAAAAAGTTGGAACTGACAAGGAAGGGAATAGATTTGAAAGGACAGAGGCTAATCAAAGCAAAGTATAATGGTTTTCTTAGGCGCAATCTCATTTGTCAGACACCTACTTCATCTCAGATTTGATGGCTTAGAGATGTATGGCTCTGCAGAGCTGAGATTTTCACTGTCTCCTCATTCTAGACACCATGAATTTAATCAACACAGACAAATATGAGAATGGAATTTTCCAGGATTCTCACATTCAGTTTCAGAATAAATGATCATGTTACAGCTTTTCCACCATTTAACCTCAAAGTACAAAGTGAAAGGTCTAAATAACAAGTTCATGCTGAGTTCCAAGTCCTCTGTTTTCAAAGGATGGCTCAGCTAATTTCTGCCTCCTAGGGAGAGACATGAGAGGACTGACTGGAGAATGCACAAGTAACTATGGACATCTAAGACAGATACACTGAGAAAGAACAAGAGAAACAAGAACCCTGATGGGCAATCCAACATAGACCAGAGGAGAATCACAGAGGGCTCAACACCCTTCCGGACAAAGGTCTTGGAGAGATCAGGGATATAAAGAACGTACCTAAACATAACAAAGGCAATAAAACAGCAAGCCGACCTCCAAAATCAAACTAAATGGAGAGAAGCTCAAAGCAAACCCAGTAAAATCAGGAATAAGACAAGGCTGTCCACTCGCCTTGTATCTACTCAATTTAGTACCTGAAGTTCTAGCTAAATCAGTAAGACAACAAAAGGAGATGAAGGGAATACAAATTGGAAGGGAAAAAGTCAAACTTTTGCTATTTACAGAGGATATGATAGTATACATAAGTGATTCCCAAAATACTACTAAGGCACTCCTACAGATGGTAAACAGGATAAAAGATTAACTAAAAAAAAAAAAAAAAACCAAAAAAAAAAAAAAAACCCAATAGCGATAGCCTTCCTCTACACAAATGATAAAGTGGCTGAGTAAGAAATGAGGGAAGCATCACCCTTTACAAAAGCTACAAATAACACAAACTATCTTTAGGTAACTCTAACCAAAAAAGTAAAAGACCTGTATTTAAAAAAAAAACAAAAAAAAAAAAAAAAAACAACTTTTGATTTCTGAAAAAGAAGTCAAGAATATACAATGAAAAAAAGCATCTTCAACAAATGGTGCTGGCATAACTAGAAGGTAGTATGTAGAAGAATGCATTAGATCCATATCTATCACCTTGTATGAAACTGAAGTCCAAGTGGATCAAACACCTCAACATAAATCCATTTATAATGAACCTGACAGAAAACAAAGTGAGAAATAACCTTGAACTTATTGGCACAGGAGACCACTTCCTACATATAGGAACACAGACAATGAGAGCAACAATTAATAAATGGGACCTCCTAAAACTGAGAAGCTTCTGTATGGCAAAAGACATGATTAATAAGACAAAATGACAGCCAAAAGAATTGGAAAGAATATCTTCACTAACCCTATATTTGACCAAGGGCTGATTTCTAAAATATATAAAGAACTCAAGAAACTAAAGATTAAAAAAACAACAACAATAAATTTAAAATGGGATACAAATCTAAACAGAGAATTTGAAAAATTTTATGAGCAAAGGGGTCAAGATCAAATGATGGAAAGACACTTAAAGATTGTTCAGCATCCTTAGCCAACAAGAAAATGCAAATCAAAACAACTCTGAGATATCATCTTACACCTGTCAGAATGGCTGACATCAAAACCACAGATGACAGCCTATGCTGGAAAAAAGGGATGTAGAGTAATGATAGCCTATGCTGTAGAAAAAAAAAAAAAAAAAAGGTGTGGAGTAAGGGGGACGTTCTTCTATTTATTGTCACAATGTAAACTTGAATAGCCACTTTGGAAATGAGTATGACAGTTTCTCAGAAAACTGGGGATCAATCTACCTCATAATCAAGCAATTCCACTATTGGGTATATATCCAAAGGATGTACATCCATACTTCAAGGATATTTGCTCAGCTATGTTCATAACAGCATCATATGTAATAGCCAGAATCCAGAATCAACCTAGAGGCTCCTCAACTGAAGAATGGATTTAAAAGGTGTGGTACATTCATGCATTGGACTACTACTACTTAGCAGGAAAAAAAATGACATCCTGAAATATGATATTAGAAAATATCATCCTGAGTGATCTAACACAGACTCAGAACGATAAACAGTAAATGGTGTGTACTCACTCATAAGTGGATTTTAGGGATAAAGCTAAGGATAGCCAGGCTACAATCCACAACACCTGAGCATCTAAGTAACAGGAGGAACCTCAAAGAGATATTCATATATCCTCTTGGGAGAGGGAAATAGATAAGATCTCCTGAGTATATTGAAACCATAAGGTTGGAGGGAATAAGGGGAGGTGGGAGAAAAACATGAGAGAATGGGATGGTTGACTTGGGGAGTGACTGAGAGGTAGATCAACAAAATAAATATCTTGATTTCTGTTTTGGGGTTAGGGAGAAACCTGGTGCTAGAGAAATACCCCAAACCCCACAAACATGACCCCAACTAAGACTGCAATAGTGGACGGGGGCCTGAACTGCTCTTGCTCTGTAATCAAATTGATGACAACCCTATTTTCATCATAGAACCTTTATCCAGCAACTGATGGAAGCAGATGTAGAGATCCACAGCTAAGCACTGGGTCGCGCTCTAAGTCCAGCTGAAAAGAGGGAGGGAATTTTATATGAGCAAAGGGGTCAAGATTACAGTGAAGAAACCCACAGAGACATACTGGTAGCTCACTGACTCTACCAGTCTGGACTAACAGCTGAGGAACCTGCATGAGCCCAAACTATACCCTCTGAATGTGGATGACTATTGTATGATGTAAGCATTTTGTGGGTCTTCTAGTAGTGGGACCAGAATTTTTTCCTAGTGCGTGACTGGGATTTTTGGAGGTTATCTGCCATAGAGGAATACCTTGCTCAGCCTTGATACCAGGAAGGAGGGGCTTGGCTGTGCCTTAACTGGATATGCCAGACTTTGTTGACTCCCCCTGGAAGTCCTTATTCTCTCTGAAGAATGGATTGGAGGGGAAAGCTGGGTGATGGCTAGGAAGAGGGAGAGAGGGGAGACAGTGGTTGGTATGTAAAAAAAAAAAAAAAAACAAAAAAAAACATTTTAAATAAAAAATTAAAATAAATAGAAGAGTTGTAGATTAGCAATATTATCCAGCTACTCAGATGAAAGGAAACAATGGTAAATAAAGATTTATAGAACTCTGGAAGGGATTAAATGCTGCAGAGGAATCATTTAGGATCATTTTTGGTATATATCAATACCTATTTTCATTATAAAATGCATATTTTTGTTGTAATTACAATGCTGAATTCACAAAAAAAAACCCCAAACCTGTCTTATGTAAGGACTTCAGTTCCCATAAAACTGATAACCTTAGTTATGTTTGTAAAAAAGAGAAACTGGGAGATATTAATAAACAAATATATAAAAACTTTGTTAGGAATAATAAACTGAGCCAAATCAGTTCTTTTTCTTTATTTAGAAATGGACTCATTCTTGCCCATATCAAGCCTGGAGCTCAAACATGTAGAGAATAGCACTACCTTAGCAGCATGGATAAAATCTATTACACACTAACATGAAGGGACTGTGACCTTGTCCTCTTCATTCTCTGTGGAACTTGCCTTCTGAATTAAAGTTTCAGGTTTCAACTTCAGTCACGGAGGGGAATGAGGTAGAGGGTGAGCAAATTACTGTTGGTGAGGGCGAGAAATACCAGTGATTCATGTAACTACACACTTCACTTGTGAGGCTAATTATATCAAAGTGGTATGATTTTTAAAAAAGAAGAATTTGTAAGACACAACTTAAAGTAAATGTCCATTCCTCTGCTCTGAAGGGCCCAGGAGCCCACATTTGTCTCAAGCTTAGACTTCCTGTGTTGACTCATGCTGCCTTTGTACTTTCCCTAAAATATTAAGCAGAAAACTTTCCCCATGGTTTAGTTCTGGCCATGATTCTGGATGGAAGTGATGCCTGCTGCACTAGAGATAAGACCAACAGTGTTTGTAGGGTAGATTTCTTTCTTCCCTCCCTCCCTCCCTCTCTCCCTCCCTCCCTCCCTCTCTCCCTCCCTCCCTCCCTCCCTCCCTCCCTCCTTTCTCTATCTCTCCCTTTCTCTTCCTTCTTCCCTTTATCCCTTTCATCTATCTACTTTGATTGTTACACCATTTAATATAGAGACTTGCCCTCTTTTGTTGTATTTTGTAAGCAGGTCTTGCTTCAAAGTCTAGGATAACTTAGAATACATACTCTTCCTTCTCAAACTTTTGAACACCAAGAGTTCCTGTGAAACAGCAAAATTCACCACCCCAGTTTATCACATTTTGGTATATACATTCCTACAAAATCTTCTCCTATTAGTGGCTGTATTTTATCTATTTATTATTTTAAAAATATATCAGTGGATACTTTTATTATAACTCATTTTATTGTAATTTTTAGTAAGAAGGAAGTCAATAAGCTTGACTTATTTCTTAAGATCCATGTCATGTCATATCTTCTTCATGAACTCTTGGTTATTCTATTTGTCATCCAAACAGATAACTGCAACATAGTTTGTTTAACCTGTATTTTAATATGAACATGTTTTATTTCATTCACCCACACAATATACTTTGTTAAGCTTATAAACTTTATAGCAACTGTGTTCTTTTATTATCCTTGCTTCAGTATGTGAAAATCCACACACATAACCTTATTTACCCTTTACCTATAAAGGCAGGATGTTGGTGTTTAAGAATAAATGCTTTTTAATATTAAACTGAATTTTCTTTTCAAAGGTTAAGTATATTCCATTGGACATCTTGATGGTGACATGTTTTGTATTTGCAACACTGAAGGAAAATTAACCACACTCTTCACAGAGATGGGGAGATTGTGTCATATCCCATGGGTGTCATGACCAGTTGTGGTGCAGCAACAAGAGCCTCTAACTCTTCTTACTTCTTATTTTCTCACTTTCTACAGAGAATCATCTGCAATGCACCACTGAAGTAGGCATAATTTCTTTCATATAATCAAAACCATAGTTCATTATTTGCTTGTCTTCCCAAAATATATAAATGTTCAAAACTTTTCATATAATTTTCATAGAATTTTTCCTCAAGTTAAAATGACTCCACTTTTGTAGTTTTCAGTCATCAGTGGCAAGAGGTAAATCCCAGAATGTGGTAGACAAGGTATCACTGCCCAGTTGGTTTAATAGATGTTGCCAGGGGACTTTAGCAACATTATATACACCCTTAAATCTACCTATTAAGAATAAGCCAAATATCCAACTGATTTGCTTCCACATATGATTAAAAAATAAACCACAAATAAACAGTGGAATATGGCTTATTTAGTATAGTGATATCACCATCCCCATTTAACAATATTATATGTGAATTTGGTTAGTTTTTCAGGCTTGTACTTCATACAACAAACCATGAAACTCAAAGTCTTATTTCCAGTGAAAATCTGGATCTAGTAACATATATTAGCGTGCTATTGCTAAACATTTGGGGATTTGATACCCTTTAAGAGTTGACGGAATAATTTAGATAGTTTCTATATTAAAATAAGAATATAAACCAATGTGCTTAAACTTCCACAAAATCTTCATGGATCCCTCCCAAGCAGGACAGTTGACCCTAAGTTAAAAGTTAATTTTAGAAGATACTGAGTCCTTAATTGCTAGTTATTCTGTATTCTTCAAACCATACTGAAACGTGCACCCTAAATCTTTAGTAAAAAAGAGTACTTCATGATAATATATTTTCCATTTAGATATGTGAAAGCAATAATTAGTATGAAGTTCATTGTAATACAACAAGGAAGAAAATAGCAAAAGAAGAAAATGTGTAATTAAATAAGTTTGGTCAGAAATTGCTCTACTGTTCTCTTACCTCTGGGAATGATCCATGGCCAGGTCCAGCCTAGAACAGCTGATGACAAGAAAAGCAAAGTGACATCTTCCCAATTTTTAATAGAGGAACAAAATTACATTATTTTATATTCTGATAAAAAACCTACAGTGTGATTTTCTTTATTCAATAAATAGTAATTAATTTTGAGTTTAAATTTATTATGTGTGTGTACAGGGTACATATTGGGGGAGACACACTCGCCTGTGGAGGCCTTAGGGTAACATCAAGCTGAATTTTGAAATTGTTTCTATAGCTTATTGTTTTCTTTTTATGGCAGAATCAATTATTGAATCTGGAGCTTACCACTTCAAGTAGACAATAGACTAGGGAGCCTCGAGGCTCTGTCTATCCCCACAGCTTCCCAGCCCAGCTCTGCCAGTCATTAAGTGATCAGATGACAGGCTAAGGTTACCACATTTGTTTTTTTTATGTAGGTGTTAGGGAGCCAAAATTTTGTCTTTGGGATTGTATAGAAAGTATTTTAATCACTTATCCATCTTCAAGCACCTATTTATTATTAAACTCCACACTATATAAATAACATGTAAAGATCATGTATTGAAAGTGCATAAAATGGTGATTTGATGTGTGTTTGCCTTTTGTAATGAGAACTTAGTGAGCCCTTGGTTCTTTACTCTTCAGGGAGTTAGTGATTAAAGGTAACATACCCTCGGTGCTCTCACGGAATGCTAAATCTATTTGAACTGCTCACAGAAGTAGGAAGGTCATTAAGTTTACTCACTCTCACCTCTCATCAAGGTTGTTCTACTACTGAATAAATTATATATAATGGTAAAAACTTTCATGGATTTGACATAATTGTTTCTAGGATCTGAAAGTATACTAAGAACATGATACATCATTCAAACTTGTGCTGTAGGGACAATAAGTTAAGAATATCTTATATAAGCAGTGCACTTAAAGAAGTCTACTTGTAGCTTAGTGTGAAGCTGTCAATACTCTCACTTGAGAGGGATGACATCATCTTGGAAATACCAAAACAAGTGGTGTGTATTTGTCTGACACATTTAATTAGTAAATAGCTTTCTTTCCATTGGAAAACATATACCTCACTCATAAAAAATGAAGTGAAAATTAGGGCTAAGGCTTTTGGGTAAGATCCTCTAATTTGAGAGACCTGACTTTAAAATTAAACAAGGGAAAAGAGGAAAAGATAATGTGGATGCCGAATATAATTTTTTCTGAGACCATCAGAACAGAAGAATGTGTTTATCTCCCATGCATTAATTCTGATAAACAGCAATCAGAGAAGAATGCAACAGATCTGTTTGGATAACAGCTTTGGCAAACTACAGACATGTTTTCTTTATTTACCACCCCCACACTATGACTCAGGGTAAGGATTCTAAGGAAGGCTTCTGAAAAACAAAATCCAAATACACTCACTGGTGCCCAAGTTTTGATCATTTAATATACATTTCAAGAATAAAATTAAGTGGGAGTATAAATAACAAAACCTCAGAAAATTAGCATATTAAGATTATGGAAATTATTTTCAGTGAATATCAATAATCACTAACACATTTATTGGAAATGGCCATACTGTGTATAGTTAAAGTCAGAAAGAAAAATGTTAGAACAATGGTGTCATTTGATAACATTGCTTCCAAAACTTCTGTTACAAAGATACTTAAAAGCAGACTGAAAAGTCTGAGGTTTAATAAATTAATATTTTTATATCGATATAAGCCTATAATCCTCTGAGTGTATAATAAGTGTGTCCTCCAAGTTGCTACCTATTGATGTTTCCCTATTCTAGGAACCCTTGTAAAGGAACCAGTGTCCTTGTAATCATAAAGGAACTACTAGCACTGTTAATGTTAAACCTTCATGCTTATTACATTTTGGACAATCTTTACATGCACTTCTAGTGCTTTTAAAGCACTGTCATGTACTAACATTAAAAACATAGCTAAACATTGTAAAAAAAAAAAGATTGTCAACTGCCATAATTATCACATCATTTATACACAACTCTTTGAAAAGTGTTGTAGAGTCTGGAGACACAGTCCAGTTAGTAAAATGCCTGCTATGTAAACATGAGGTCCTGAATTAGAAGTTACAGTTCTTGTGTATAGAAGTTGGGTACAGTGGTGCTAATACTTAACTCCAGCACTAGGGACAAGAGATGGATGGAATCCTGGTGCTTGCCAACTGATCTAGCTGAGTAAATGAAATAACTTACAAAGGCATTGGGAGACATTGTCTCAAAAAGGAAAAAAATAGAGTGATGAAAAAGAAAACCTCTGTCTACCTCTGGCCTCCACAGGCACTTGCATAGATGTGCATGCATACCTATACACATTTACATGAACAGCCTCCCCAACATACACTCACCTTCCAGACACACAAAAAGGGTATTGCTCAAGTCACTACAGACCAGGACATATTATCTGCTTCTGACTTGTTTACTCTCCTTCTAAAGGACAAGTCTTAAAGGTAAGATGGATCTTAAAATTGAGTTTTTTGTTTTGGTTTGGTTGAAACAATTTTTATCATTAAAACAGTTTCAAATAGCTTGTTCTAAAAAAAAAGGTCATATATTTAATTGCAATGATTTATTTTTAAAATAAATTCATAAAACTGCCATAATAAATATTATTTTAAAAAGTGAGTGAGTCTATAGCCAATTGGGTAGACTAAAAAGTATTGAATATATCTCAACATTTTAGCAGTATACACTGGAATAAGAATTTACAAAAATAAATCATTCAGTTTCCTAGCATATAAAAATCCCCATGCACCAAGAAAAAAGGAATAAAACCTTTCCTTTATTTATTTTGATAAGTTGATAAATGAATCATCTTCAAATATTTATCAATACACAGAGTAGTACAGAATAGTAGTTGTTTTATTAAATATGAATTTAATTTTAAATATTAACTGAAACTGGAAGTCCAAAATCAAGGCACTGTGGGCACAGGTTGGCATTGGCTATGACTTTCCACAATGGGTTTCAGAAAGTCACTCTCGCTGTCTTCTCTGCGCATGACTTCGTCTGCATAAATGTACTCTAAGTGTTTCTTGTCATATTAGATTAAGGCTTTTTCCTCATTTTACCTTAGTATCTTCTTTAATGGCTTCTTCTCCAAGTAATGAGAACTTTAAATATCTCAAAAAGAGAGAGATTTTTAAAAGACACTAAAAAATGTGGCACAAAAATTGGTTGAGTTAATATTGTGAGTATGGCCATCTTATAAAAAGAATTTTATAGATTCAATGCAATCCCAATAAAAATTCTCAAAATATTCTTCATAGAAATAGAAAAAAATCCTAAAGTTTATGTGGAACCAGAAAATATCCTAGATATCCAAAGCAATCCTCAGCAAAATAAAGGTTGAAACTATTGTTACAGAATTCCAGATATGTTACAGAGTGATGGTGACAAGGACGACATGGTATTGACACAAAAAAGACATAAACCAAGGCAACAAAATATTTTAAAAAAGCAGACAAACAAGACATCACATAACTTCAGTAATCTGATATTTGACCAAGATGCAAATAAATATATACTGGAGAATACATAACCTTGGCCAAGTATTGTTTGAAAAACCAGAATAAAATTAAAATAATTTTAGAATTATTATAATTAGAATAAAATACAGAATAAGATTAGACCTATAATCCATCACCCTGTGCAAAGATTAACCACAAATGGAACAAAATTGTGAATGTGAAATCTGAAACATTGAAACCACAAGAAGAAAACATAGATAGACAGTACCTTACAGGACATAGATACAGGAGAGGATGTCATAAAATGGACTCCATTTGACCAGGATTCAAGGCCACAACTGACAAGTGTAACGACATAAAAATAAGAGGTTTCTATAAGCAAAGGAAACAACCAATCAAGTGAAAGTGGAGCTCCTAGAGTAAGAATCATTGCCATCTATTCAGTAAATAGATTAGGATCAAGAATATACAAGAAATGAAAAAAGCAGAGTCAAGAAAGCCAATGACTCGGTGACTAAACTGGCTGTGGATCTGAGCGGAGAGTTTTCGAAAGAAAAAATGAAAATGTTTGGAAGGAGCTTGAGTAACAGCTTAGCAATTAAAGCAGTGGCTACTCTTTCAAAGGACTAGAGTTTGTTTCTGATTACCTACAGGCAGATTGCAACTATCTTTAACTCTAGTTATGGGTGAATCTGATGCCCTCTGTGATCTCTACATGTACTGCACACATGACATGTACATACACACTGAAGAAAAAAAAAACACCCGTGTGCATAAAATAAAAAATGAAGAAAACCTTTGCAATATAGCCAAAAAAATCTCAAAAAGTGTTTATATCATTAGCAATTAAGAAAATAGAAATGTAAGCTACATTGAGGTTTCAACTTATCCAAGTCTGAATGGATAATAAAAATAATAGTAATTGGCAGCCAGCTGTACTGTTGTACATCTTTAATCTCAGCATCAAGGAGACTGATGCAGACAGATCTTTATGAATTGGAGGCCAGCCTGGTCTACCTACAGCCATGACTACATAGTGAGACACTGTTTAAAACAAACAAATGGAATAGCAATTTCAGAGAGAGAGAGAGAGAGAGAGAGAGAACACTGGTGACATATGCTGGTAATGCTCATCCACTGTTGGCAGGATTTCAACTGGTCCAGTCACTCTGAAAATCAGTGTGTAGAATATAAGAAAGAAAAATCTAATGCCAGATCTATCATACGATATAGCTATATCACACTCCAGCACTGCATAATGGACTCGATATCCTACTCCACAGATATTTGCATTGCATGTTCTACTGAAGCCCTATCATAGTAGCTAGATAAAGAAAATGACCTAAATGCCTTTACTTGATAAATGGATAAGGTAATTTGGATATGTATAATCTTCAGCTACAAAGAAAACTGAAATTATAAAATTTGTAGATAGATAGTTCTAGAAAATTTTATACTCGATAAGGTAAACAAGAAGAAAATAAAAAAAAACAAAACAATGTCTGTTCTCTCTTCTTTTTGGTTTCTACTTTTAAATTTAAGTATATAGTTGGAGTCATCATAGACACCAGGAAAATAAAAATGGAATATGGGGTGACAGAAAGAGGTAGAAGGATCTCTAGGGAGGAGGATAGTAGGACACGGGCACTATGAAAGGAGAGATAGAGAAAATAGAAATAGTTACTTAACTGGCAGCAGAGGGTAGGAAGCCAATGCAGCAGGAAGGAGGTAGTGGTGTAGACAACACTAAGGTAATTTGAAAAGTGTCATAAGCAACCATATTCATTTTATGTTTACTTAAATTACTTATAATGTTTACATATATTAATAATTAAATAAAGTTATGCCCCTAGTGATGATAATGCAGATTCCAAGAACCATAGACTATCTAACAAAAACCCACTGCCAGAAATGAGAAATTGCCTTTCAAGTTGCTGGCCAGGGGTGTCCAAGATATCTCCAAAACATTGTAAGCTATTGTAATTGCCCTTTTTTTTTATTCTAAGAATTTGAATATATGACCTTGTTGATTAAGTCACAACATAATTCCATTTCAGAACTTGAAGAAATCTGAAGATCTGATTTGGAAGCATCCTACTAACTCTCATAGTATCACAAGGAGATATGAAAGCTACCAAATGAGAAATGCAATCAGAAGTCCTACCCTGCTCTCACACCTATGATGTGCAAAAATGCTCATCTCAGCAAGATATCCCCAAAGCTTTAATAATGATACTTACATCTTGGGGACAACCTTAAGGCCTACCCAGTTGGTGATAATTTATGGTTGTACTGGAAATCTAGCACCGTACTGCTCATGTATAATGAGGCCATGTTTCCTTGAGGAGAACCCACTACTGCTATTTCCCTAAACCAGCATAATTCTTAACTACATTATAAATACTTCACCTTATTCCCACTGATAGGCGTGTCACTTCTCTTCAAAGAAAGTAATTTTGATAGCAGACATCTTAAGGTATTACAGAAAGCCATAGTACGTCCAACTGTAAGTAAAAACTGACTTAGGGTACCTGTCTCCAAAAGATGCATCTACAACACAGGCCCAATACTTAATATTCAAAGATCATCAGAAATGAGATAGTGAGGTTGTAAACCAGAGATCCTGGGTATCTGCTGAAGATTCTGTCCTTTATGACATGTCAGTGTAGATAGGAAAATCACAAGGGCTTCACCCCTAGATAAAGAGCTATAGTAACTGGTGACTGTGGAGAGAAATGATTCATCTTCATATTTGCTAGGAATGAGCATTTTAATTGCATATCCACCTACAAATGTATATATAAGATGTGATCTACACTAAAAGAATCAAGCAAGTTGTGTACACACACACACACATGGACACACACTATTTAAAGAAAAGAGGATATTATATAATAGGGAGCAGAAGTCAGAGAAACATAAAAAGGGTTGTAAGGATCCTAGAGGGTACAATACACTATTCATACATGAGATTATTTTAAAACCTTGCATAAAAAAGGATTGCAGAGTTCTTTATCACAGGTCTGTATCTGTGAGACACTGTAGACTCTGGTCCTTTCTGCTGTTCTGTATTGTATGTGTGGATATCAGATTTTAGCAAACATATTCAAATCCAACTTTTTAATTGCTAATGAAATAAGAGAATATTGCCTTTTCAGAAAGCATTTTGTTCTTCAGCATAGGTTAGCAGAGCATTCTCCCTAATGCTTACTTTCCAGAAAATATTCAAATTTGATTTTTGAAACTGGTCGTTATATTTGCATTAAAATAAAGGGAGAACAGATTCTACTCTGGAAAGATTATACATTTAATCTTGTGAGAGGGACGTTTTCGCTACAGTATAATCAATTGCATAGAAAGTTTTATGTATCTCCAGTCATCACCTACAATGGTTTCTCCTCCTCCACTGTTCTTGTAATTGCTATGCCCATACACATTCTAATGTAACAGCACTTAATTTAGTTTCTAGATCACATAGACAAAATTCTACATGGTTCTAATTAACAAATAACCTTTTGGCAAAAGCACTCAGAAGATTTCTCTTAGTATTCAAAGGAAAATCTTCAATTTTATTTCAAGTTGTGTTTACAGTTCTGGAAGTCTAATTGGGTTCCTAAGGTTCATTTTATATGGATTGTTCTTTTCTCTGATGGAGTCTCACATTTCTACCACATGTATAATTTCAGCTTACCTTTGATAATTATTTAATCTAAAAAGAGTTTGGATTCACAGTAAATATGACAACACACAAAGCTTTGATCATTTTTCATGTGGTTTAATATGTATTAAACTATTCTTTGTGTCCCTACTGTTTTCAGAGTTAAAAGATGATGTAATTAGATACAGATACTCATTTTATAACTATGAATGTAGCATACATAAAAATAACTGAAAAAGCCTGAAACAATGATAAATTTTACTATTCTAATCTTCATAAAGTATAGAAAAAGTATGTGAAACAACATATTGTGAAATTATCTGAATGTGTATTAGACACTACATTCATAAATGGAAAGCATCATTGCTTTTCAGAAGCTCATGACATGATCAACTCACATTTCACCTGAGTCTTGTATGTAAACTGAGAACAGTGGATAAGCTTAACATTGATATTTGGACAGCTATGTTGTCAGCATGTTCATTTATCACTTTTACAATTGCCACAGGTGATGGTGTAATGTGTGGATTTACTCTGACAGTCTGTCAGGTTTTACATTTGGTATATCATACTGACTTATTCACAGCTTCCTTTCATCAAAGCCAAAATTCCAGGATAGAAACCTCAGCAATAGTTCAGTCAGCAAATGCATGTGTTGCAAGCGTAAGGACCTGATTTCAGTCCCTGGGACTCATGCTATGGAAGGAGGAAACCGACTCTGACTCTCGTTCATTCTCCTCCCCTCTCCATACACATAGAGTGACACATATATCCATACAGACATGTGCATACACAATAATAAGTAAGTGCAATAAAAATTAAAAACTATATTGATGTGGGAATGTCTTTCTGTATGCTGTGAATATCAATCTTTAAATAAAGGAGCTGTTATGGCCCATGACAGGCACCATAGAAGAAGTAGGAGGAGAAATCAGAGCATAGGTAGGAGAAGCAGGACAGAGTCAACCAGACCAAGACTGAAGCCCAAAGGAGCAACATGTGAGGAACACAAGTGAGCCGCGGGCCACGTGGCAGAAGATTAATGAAAACGGGTTGAGTTAAGATGTAAGAGCTAGCTAGCAATGTGCCTGAGCCATAGGCCAAACAGCATGAAATTAATATAAGCATCTGAGTCATTTCTGGGGCACTAAGCAGTGGTAGGCGGCTAAGGGGTCTGGGGCTGCAGGTCTGTGGGTCTGGACCTCTGGCCGCCCTAGGACCAAGAAACCTCACTGTTACAATAGGGAGTTAGGGGCGATATGTTGTGAGGGAGCACAGAAGTCTTGAGGGGGAAATAAGGGTAGATATGACATGTTTAATTTTATACATCAATGAAATTTTTAAAAACAAAAAACGAATCTTTGTATTATTCTTTGAGTGCTGCTGATGCATTTTATTTGCCCATTTGTGAATTGTCAGGATAACTGGGTTACAGTTCTGTATACATTATAGATGGCAATTCCTCTACCAAAGATACAGCTGGCTAAGATTTTCTCTTGTTCTACAGGCTGTAATTTTTCTCTGATAGTTTTTGTTGCTCTACAGAGTCCTACCTCATTAAATGTTTGACCAATATACTATTACAGCCATGATGGCATGTAAATTATGACGCTAGGTTATGAGAGGAGATGAAGTTTTTGTCTAACTTATCCAATATGCCTTGGACGACAGTCTCCTGCTCTGGGGCTTTTACAGCATGAGGAAGTTTGAACTAGCCATGTGGTAAAAGTGCATGAGTAGGTCCATAAGATAGGTAGATGACTCTCTTCTGTCCCTCTCACTTCCGGATATAGATAATCTAGATACAATGGAATAGATACATGAAGCAGCTCCACCAAAGCTGTCTCTTGCCAAGCTTATGGCCTATAGAAACTACACAACATTGTAAACTTATTTTAACCCATTCAGTGTTGGGGCAATATTAAAAATACATAGCAGTAGATAGACATGCTGGCTAATTTTATGTCAACTTGACATGAGATAAAGTCATCTGAGAGGAGGGAACATTGATTAAGAAAATAATTCTAAAGACAGGGTTTTAGGCAGAGTTAATTAGCCATTGATGTGGAAGGGCTCAGCCCATGCTGTGTGGGGCCACTCCTGGGCTGGTGGCTCCCTGGTTCTATAAAAAAGCAGGCTGAGCAAACCATAAAGAGCAAGTCGCTAAGCAGCATGACTCCATAGCCCCTCCATCAGCTCTTGCCTCCAAGTTTATGTCCTGCTTGATTTTGTGTCTTCCTGTCATCAATGATCTTATGAAAGTATAAGTCAAAGAAGCTCTTTCATTCCTTTCTGTAAGTTGCTTTTTGGTCAGTGTTTCATCACAGCAATAGAAATCCTAACTAAGAGGATAACAAAAAATACATTCTTCTACCTCAAAAGGAAGTTGCTGTTTGGGAACCAAATATTAGTTGTAAGTGGAAGTTAATTTATGTTCAAAAGTTTTAGCAAGAAGTCTGCAAGCATTTGAAGAGTTTGTCACTGGAAATTAAAATATACATCCTTCTATAGTTTGGATACAAAATGTTGCAAGGGTGCCCATTCATTAACAGTTTGGTAAAGTTTGTGGCACAAGTGGGAAGTAGTGGAACCTTTAGGATATAAGTCTTGCAGAAGAAAGTCAGATTCAAGGGGAATGAGCTTGAAGGAGAAATTGTTGTCTTGGCTTCTTTTCTTCTTCCTCTATTTACTGTCCTGATGTTTTGATGTGGAGTCTTCCCACATCATGAGTTACTGTGTATCTTCCAAACAACAGGATTATATTACTTTTGGTTGAAATTTCTGAAGCTATAAAGTAAAAATAACAATAATGTGACATTATTTATAAGGCTACAGTAATAGGAAAGCATACCACTGGTATAATAATGCACTTACAGTTCCATGGAACGCACACTCATAATAGAACTAATATAAACAAACTTAACTGAGATTGACAAAGTATCCAGAGCAATTTAGTGGAAGAATTTCTATTTACAAACTGTACTTGGACACTCTATGTACAGTTACAATGAAATACACAAACTCATGGAACTAAAACTTTCCAGAAACATTAATTCAATGTAAAGGACAGACCTACATGGAAATTATAAAACTAAAATGTCTATGATATATCAAAGAAATTCTACATGATGAAAAGATTCACCATGTGTTTTTTCATTCCATATCAAAATCAGTTAACTAAAAATTGGTTAATTGGGATGTTTTGAGCTTTTTAAAATTTGATCTGTGGTTTTGACAGTATTAAAAAAATAAAAATAAAAGTACAAAGAACTGGAATATTTGCAGATTACATTTCTCCCGAAAATCTTATGTCCTATATATATATATATATATAAGATCTCAACAGTAAACATTATAAACTCAATTGGAAAAAGTTGATGAAAGATCTTAAAAGAGATCTGTCAAAATATGTAAGAGGAAAATGAGTATACTAAACTGCTTAAAATTATTTACCAATAGACAATTAACATCAAAACAACTACTAGAGATCCATTAATATGACTAAAATCTATATTGATTTAAAGCTTTGGACATGACCAGTTAAACTGTGCTTTTTTGCCTAAGAAAGAAAGAAAGAGAAAAAGATATAGGACAATTTAAACTCTAATTAATTTGGGGAATGAAAATATTACAACCAATTTGGAAAATAGCTTGATAGGTATTTATAAAGCTAAGTAAATTCTACAACAAAATCTAGAATAAATGATCCCTGATATATACACAACAAAGTTGACAGCTCTCTCTGCACAAAATATGAATACAATTATTTTTAGCAACTGTATTCACAATTATGAAAGAAAAAGGAGCAACTGAGATATAGCTGAATTTAGTGGAAAAATAAGAATAAGATATCCCACAAAACGTAGTGTATCTTAAATATTCAAATATTTTAAAAATAAATATTCATGTATTTGAATAATTTGTTACTGGAAATTATAATATACATCATTCTACATTTTGGATACAAAATGTTGCAAGGAAGAAACATTTTACATCCCGGCTCTGTTAAAGGAGGAAAGATCAAATGCCATCTTTCATAATTCCATTTCTTTGCCGTGCCAGAAAAGGGAAAGTATGACACTCCTTACAGAGCTATATTTGTTAGGGCTTCTGAGAGGGAAGAGAATTGAATGATTTAGCATAAAGGACTTTAGAGATAGTGATAAATGATCTAATAAATGTGTTATATCACAATGACAGATTTATGAAGCTGTACCCTTTTCAAAATCCCATAGAAACAAATAACAGAATAAAAATTAGAGAATAAGAAGTAAAGGTAAATATTAACACACCCTTGTGATCCTAGAATAAAACGTGGAGTATGACAAATGAATCTAACTCTGTTATAAATGTTTAGGATACCATAACTGAAGTGTGCTGCTCTAAGTCTGAAAATAAATGGAGACTGAAACAAAACCCAAAACAACTTTACTGTGGATGGTAAATTTTAAAAGGGATATGGTAAGAGTTTTGAAATTTCTGTCACTGTAAACTGGATTTGAGTTGAACAAATAAATAAATAGATAAGAGGTGGCAAAAGTCAGTATTCACCCTTAGCGTAGTAATTACAGAAAGCAAGAGAAGAAAGCATGATGCACACATTAGTGAATCAGAATTGGAGACACCAACACAAGCAATTAACATAGTCTGATGGACACACACAGAACTATGGTTGGGTTATTGATATGCACAGTTTATTATATACCCATATATTCCTTGACTAGCTGAGTAGCCTGAAATTAGCAGATTATAACTGAGTAGTACAAGTAGACTTAACAGTTCACTTTTAGATTTTAATGTATTCTTTTAAATAAAATAACCCAGAGCTCACTAGAGAAATGGTTCTGGGAACAGGAGACCTAAGAAAGATATCTTCCAAGATTAGCTAACTCCTACATCACTGCTGTACCAGTAACCATGATGAAGTTGGGGTTTCTGCAGGTCAGAAAACCCCCACCAAGTACTGGATTTACAGTACAAGTCTTTTTGTGGCTCTACTACCTCTTTACTCCTAGTCAGGGTTTCAGGACCCAAACCCTGGGGTTCCCAGCACACAAGTAACTTGGTCATGAGTTTATTGTTCTTGAGAGCTGAGACAGGCAACAACTCAACAGGGCATGTGTGCTGCTGGACAAGTGTTCTGTCTGGAGCACTTGCTTTCCATTGCTGAAGTTGTAGTACATAGTAGTTATGTCTCATTATAGAAATCAGGAAGGAATGTTTTATGGTACTTCAAAAGGTCTTAAACAATTTTTATCTCAGTAAGGTTGGCATGGGCATTCCCACTGGGCCCATCTATATTGCTCTGTGGCTCACATCTTATCTATGTCTAATAAGAAAAATTTCATGTTGGTATCAACTTTCATATATAACATACATCACTGTAGATTTAAAATGTGATCATCTCTCTGAGATTATAATGCAATAACAATATTTTTCCTTTCTATTTATTCTTTTCAAGTTTCCCAAATACCACTCCTTGCTCTTCTTAAAATTAATGACCTATTTTCATTATTATTATTATGTGCATTATATATGTAAATATGACCTGCTCCGTATATGTGATGTTACCTTACCTGTAGACATGTTTCAGGGAGAACCACTTGGTATTGGTTAGTCAATTGGCGCACTCTTCTAGGGAAAACCATTTCTCCCACTTTCAGCATTACTTCATTGCCTGTAAACATTGTGTAGGGTTTGAGGCTTTGGGCACTTTCCTCAGCCATTTTGGCATCTCCACTGGTGTCATCCTTGTCTAGCTCATGTTTGGGCAGCCATGATATGACGATTGATGTATAAGATATCAAATCTGTAACTTACCTGAATGCCAAATTCCTAGATTTCACGCACTAGAAAGCATCATACAAACTTCCAAAAGATGGAGGTAACCAATCATTTCATTTCCTTAAATCCTTTCAACTTGCTGATGAAGCTGTGGAGTCTTTTGAGAAATGTGTCATAAAAATACTGAAGAAAAAAACAATCAAGTCACATTTACAGAGTCATCAAAATTATTTAAGATTTTTAAGTTACATTAGAACATTAAATAATAATTTTCAATAACATAATGATTACTACAATTTTGAAGTAATGATGAGAACACTCAAATAACTATAAAAGCTGCCAATTAAAATTAAAGCATTCAAGATTTATAATGATAAACAAATAGCAAGAATATAATATGCATTGTTTAATTTTGTCTATATTTATAATTGACAAAATGAAAATATTTTAGCTATCTTACCTGCCCTTTCCTTATGAAACAAAAACCCTTTACTGAGAAAGCTTATACTCAAATCATTTACCCAAAATAACATTTGTCCCAAGTAGGTAGAAATGCTTCCTACTTTCTCCTCACATGCACTGTTGACTTAATTTCCAAAGAAATACATTCCTTAGCTTCTAAAACGAGAGCAACAGACTCCATTGTACGACCTTCTTACACCCTCTGCCTTCAAGTTACTCTCTCATTTCTCAATGGTTCTGTCTCCTTTGTCTAGTCTGGCTAATCGCAGATACTCAATAAGCACTTTCTGTAGGGATGAATGCTGGTTTTTCGTAGCTGTTTTCCATGGGACAGCCAGTCTCCTGGTTTTAGATGTAATAATTAATGAAGACTAATGTAAAATAGGAAAAAAGGAGTAGAAAAATGATCAGCCTATCATCAGCCTCTCAAGGGAAAAATGTTCTTTAGACCATCTCTTCGTGGCCATTTATTTCAGCCTAAGTCCAAACATTTAATCATATACTCTAAGATTAGAAACACAGAATCCAAATAAATCCCTACAGTATTTCCTCTTTATTTTGCTTTGACTTAAAGGGTTTGAATATAGCATATCAAGAAATATTTTTAAATTAACCATTTGATAGCATGCACCATACATTTTATGAAACCAGAGACAGAATATACATAAATGTCTGTATGTCAAAGAATATGGAACTTTGGTATCAGTAAAAACAAGAAGTTAATACAAATAACAGTAAATAAAGAAAACAGGGTAATCATGTGATCCCTATGAAGAATTTATATTGAATAAAGACCTCTTTGTCTTGAGTAAATTAAGTATATAAAGGTTCTGTATGTAGGAGAATAATATTTACTATAGAGCTGGTCATCTGTTACATATCTCTATATTTATCACTTGTAAAATTATTACTTAAAATCTACTAAAAAAACCATATAGAAGATTGTAAAAATGAAAAATGTAATACCAAAACATCTATTGGTTTTGGCAGAAGGACTTACTTTTTTTTTAAAAATCTATTTCTTGATCCCTTTAGAATCTTTCAAATTGTGTGTGTAGATTTTTAACATGTAGAAATATAATCAGGTTGGAGGTGATAGTATATTGGAGGCTCACTCCCTTTTCCTATCATTCTGTTCTCGGTTGGTGGATCCTATGAAAGATAATAGTCCTAGTATTCCATTCTGATTTACACAAGTATTGCTTAAATGGAACCCTTGTGGGACAGTATCAGCAGAGGGTGGCTTTCGAGAGACCATCACATGATGCCAAAGCAGCTGTTTCATCAAGCAGACAAAATTAAAAAGTGTGCCCAAGAGATTAGCAATCCCATGGCTTGAGAGCTTTCACAGATCTTAGCTCTCTTTTCTCCCATCTGCTTCCCTTCTTGTGATACTTCAGTATTTGAACCTGTTTGTATAATTTCCCATCTTTCAGTCTACGATTTTCAAAGACAAAGAAATAGAATGCACCAGAGATAAAGCTAAGCACATTAAAATCCTTGCCTCACTGGCCATTTTTGTATCTTCTCAGATATTAGGCATAGCTTCAGTCCTGAGACTGTTTTAGGTTGGTAAAAATCTGTATTTTCAAGTGAGTTTATGTTGACAATTTTAAAAAAGTAATAAAACTTAGGTCAATGTTGTTTTTCTCGTTTAATATTAATTTTGTTGTGAAACTATTACCAATATGCTTGAAATGACATTTTATTATGGTTTACATTTCTGTGTCTAAAAATCTTTCTCCATAAACAGCAAATTTGAGATGTGAAACTGAATATAAAATTTGCATCTACATCCTAAACACTATGGTGTAGGTACCTGTTATAAAATACCACAGCATATAGTCTACCAGGAGTTAAATTAAGAGTCTCAGTGAGCTGAATAAAACCAACAGTTTCTTATACAGATCCAGCTGTTATGCAACAGAGAAGTTTTTAATTCAAAATATGGTCTAGGCAAGGGCAACTAATCAAAATACTCAGACTGGAGGATAATGCTAAATTAAAAAAAAAGAACTTTACTCCTGTATAAACTAGTATTAAGTGCAACTAAGACATAACAACTTTATAAAAATGAATAAAGCAATTCATTACAATTTCATTATTGGTAAACATGTGCAAAGGTCCTGTCCATTAGGAAATAATGGTGATACTAGTAAAATTCCATGATTTACAAAACTTGGACACATAATTTACAATGATCTCTAATGTACAGAGACCGCTTAGCAAAGCTTAGGAACATTGTGAGGCCACACCTACAATCTGAAGAGCATTTAGGAGGAAATTCTGGGAAATGTTTTATCCTTATTTATGTCTTGGTATGACTGAGCCCCATTTCCCACTATAACGTTCTCTATTAATCCTCTTTTGGATGTGTCTTCTTTTCACATCTCACTTTCTTCACTATAATTCCAGCTTTCTGGAACAGTAAGCCTGGGGAAATGACCATGAAACATCTCTAATGCTCCCTTAGAAGGAGATTAAGTCAAAACAGAATTGAAAGGTAACCTCTGTTCTTCCAGTCCTATCCTTCAAGGAATAGATGTGGAGGAAATTCTTGAGGAAAATATTTGCAATAAAGGGGACTGAGAGAAATGATTGATTTGATATAATGCTGACCATAATGTGGAAAACTGGGTCAGAAAAGTATAAGATGACTCGTACTTATAAGACCACTTTTACAAATCTGGCAGTGATTTCTTAAGCCACAGTTACTAGCTGAAGGAGCTCTACATCTACCAAGAGAGTCCTGTCCTGAAATCTACCCCTCTCATTCACTGACTAGAGGTTAAGGGGGAAGCATAGCCTTGATGTCACTGCACTGAAGAATTTTGATCAAAGCTTCTAGTCCCCCAATCAATTATATTGATTTGATTAGAGTTGACAGGTGATATCTTATCTAACATTATCATGATTAGAAAGCAGCCTAGCATGGAGAGATAGTTCTATAGTTAAGAGCATGCACCGTTCTATCTGAGGATGCAGGTTCAGTTTCCAGTGCTCATTGCAGGTAATTCTTAAATATTTGTATGTGACCCCAGTTCCAGAAGAATCCAAAACATCTGTTCTCCTTAGCATCTGCACTCACAGGTGCATACCCACACATAGATGAATGCATACACATAATTTAAAACTAAAATAAAGTTTTTAACACAATGTATTTAAGGAAATAAAAGCAACCTACCAATGAATGACAGGAACTTCTCTTCCTGGAGAGAAACTGTGAGGCGGAGATTGGCCTTCAATATGCAATTTTCTAAGTTCTACCACAGATCATCTTTCTCTCCTATTTTTACTTGAAGTCTCAGTTTACACCATGTTCAGATATCACCTAAGCAGCTCTCAGTGGCATAACTTGAGTTTGTTTTATTTTCTTCAGAAAAGTAGGCTCTTGACAAGCATGTTTTCCTCAAACTACATTTGTGTTATGGAGTCGGTCACAGCTAAAATGACACAAGAGATGACTTATAGCAAATGGACAGTTTAGTTTCTCTGCATATATCCCATATCTGATATGTAAAACAAGTGGTGCATCCCATACCCCCTCTATCCAAGAGAAAATATTTCTGTTTGCAAAATGGCCTTCCATCTCACCTGCTATCGTGGCATTGGCTCAAGTTGTTAAATATATCCCCTACTGTTGCAGTTAGGTTGCTTGGTCCCGGGTGGCCAGAGGTCCAGATCCACAGACCTGTTGCACCAGTCCCCTTAGCCACTCACCACTGCTTAGGCCCCAGGAATGATTCAGACACTTATATTAACTTCATGCTGTTTGGCCTATGGCTCAGGTACATTGCTAGCTAGCTCTTACATCTTAACTCAACCCATTTTCATTAATCTGTCTGCCATGTGACCTGTGGTTCACCTGTGTTCCTTACATGGTTCTTCTTGGGTGGCTGGCTCAGTCTGTCTGACTCCGCCCTGCTTCTCATACCTATGCTGTGATTTCTTCTCCTACTTTTTCTATGGTGCCTGTCATGGGCCAAAACAGCTCCTTTATTTAAAGATTGATATTCACAACATACAAAAAGCTATTTCCAAGTCACCCTACCATGAGTTTGACCCTCTGTGAACCAAGACCTCCAACTTGGAGTTGTGAAGACAAAAGAAAAAAAAAACAAAAACAAACAAACAAACAAACAAACAAACAAACAAAACTCCCACCTGGCTACTGACAATCAACAAATGGAGCTATTTTTTCTTTATATCCTAAATGATCAGATTTAACATTCTTTTCTATTGTGGATAGTTTATCATCTATAGTCTGCTGCCTCATTTCAAAGGATGACATTGTACTCTTTTGCCACTAACTGGGTACCTCAGAAGCACCTTTCAGAGCTATTCCCATATGCTATGGTGATAATGATTTTTGGATAATGAACAGACAAAATATACAATAGACTCTTACTGATGGTCTCATTTCTATATCTTTATTCTTCTGAAGTAGATTCTCATGTGTGTTTGCTTTTGTTGCCTGGGAACTGAGTCCTATGTGTTCCATTCCAGTAGACAAGATAAACCTTCAGTTGTGCTGCTAGTTGGGACTCTGCAGGCAGGAGAGTAAGCTCATACCAAAAGAGGTATTCATTCTTGTGAAGATAGACAACTTAAAATTCAAGTATGGAAGGACTCAAATGTATTTAAATTGCATTTGAGTATTCTATTGATATCTACCAGAAATGCTGCCACTAGGGAGCAGGCTGTCATACCAGTTCAGGAGGACTGGACTCTTAGAGGTATCCCTACCTGCTGTCAGGACAACTCTATATGTATGCCATTTGTATCAGACTTAGAGAGGACACAGAGAGGAGGTACTTCCTTCCAGGGGTACATGTTCTAATATTTTCATAGAAATGCTACAACAAAGTGCCACAAATCAGGTGGCTTACAAAGCAGCAGTGCATTGCCTCACAGTCCTGGAAGACAGACCTATGAAATCAAGGCGTCAGCAGTGAGCTTCTTGTAAGAGATATAGAAAAATATGTTTCCTAAACCTCTCTCAGATTCCGACAGCCCCGGCACTCCTTGATATTTGTATAGCATTCTCCTGTGTTTTTATTTTGTTTTTCCTCTATGTTTGAATGGCTGTGTGTTCAAATTTAACTACTTTGTTAAAGGTATAAGTTATTTTGGATTATGGCTTTCCCTAACAGGGTTTTCTTAATTATGTCTACTAGGATTAATTTACAAGTAAGGTTACATTCTGAATTACAGAAGGTTTGGACCGTGGCATCAGTAATATGAGAGGATGCAATTCGACCTACTATATCTTAGAAATTTGAGATGACTGCATAAGTAGCTTATATATCCCCTTTGTTTTTACCTACTTCTGCCTGCTAATTATAGTAATTTACATGATTTTGATGAAGAAAAATTATAAATTCATATAGGCCATTGAATCACCCAACTTAGTGACCGATTCTCAAAACAGTCATGTGATGCCCCATGTTTTGACTCACTGATTTCAGAGTCTGTTGTTGAACAAATATTGTTTCTCAGAATGTGTACACTTAAACATTATTGCCAAGTTTATCATACAACAGCTATTATCCTAGAGGCTCTATTAAGTTGCTCCTATTTGTAATAGGAAGTTTCTGACCCTTCTGAAGCCCCACAGAGCTTAAACCTAAATAATGACTCATGCGTTTATATTAATAACATGCTGTTTGGCTTATGGCTCAGGCTTATTGCTAGCTAGCTTTTGCATTCTAACTCAACCCATTTCTATTAATCTGTCTTGTCACGTGGCTCATGGCTTACCTATACTCCATTATACTTGCTTCTTGGGCAGCTGGATCTCATCTCATCCTTTCCCTGTATCTTTGCTTGGATTTCCCACCAGCTTCTAAGCTGCTCTGCCATAAGCCCAAACCATTCTTTTGTTATCCAATGGTATCCACAGCAGGCACAAAGATAACCCACATCACCTATTTCATCCTTAAGGTTTTCTTCCGTACTCTTAGACATTGCACAGAGGCAGGTAAGCAAGTTAAAGTGATATTGGTAACATTACTGCTGTATTTTTTTATGTCTTTCCTGGACATCCCAATCTTCATTATGGTCTTTAAATGTGATTTTTTTTCCACTTTATTTTCTCAGCTCCAGAACAACTTCAGAGTCTTCCATTTCCCAAACCATGATATAATTACTCCCAGAATCCCTGTTCCTTATATGGGTAACTCTAACTGCCAAACACATTCATTTCTATTATATTAACCATCAGGGAAATGATCACTATGTACATCTGTAGACCCAACAAAGCTCTTGCAAGACAAGGTTTATTTACCCAAAGCTTGTTTCATTACCTTGTTCTCTTTAAACCATGCTCTTACAGAATAATCATGGCAATTTATTTGTCCTCTGTATGACAATGTCAACTTAGACACTGTGACCAACATGCCTTGGACATCTAAATTGCCTTTTGTCTCCTGAGCAGATGCAGTGAAATAAATAGCTAAAGGTTCTTGGGGCAATTCATTTATCATTATGATCCCTTGTAGTAAATCAATAATCTATTCTTCCAGTGGATTCACAAATAAAAGGGACTTGGGTTTATATTATAAGAAAGAAATCTTAAAATTTTCTGTAGCCACTGCCATCAGCAGCCTTCTTCAATTCCTAAACCTTCTTGATTATATGGTTATATTGCTCTTAGGATATTCCCACCTTTCTATTACAGAAATTTTTTTTTGTCTAGGGACATCATGTATCATTAGCCATATACACTATAATGTAGGGCATACAGAATCCTTAGATGCCCTTTAACATTGTGACATATATATATATATATTTAAATATTAATTATATATATATATATATATATATATATATATATATATAATTAAACCTCAGTTCTAGCCTGCAGATCAGAACTTCACTGAACTTTCTAGTGATGCTGATAATTTGACAGATTACTATAGCAATTTTGTTGAGGACTCTATTCTTTAAACCCTTCTTAAAACATAGTCCTCTAGGAAAATGTCAGAACCATATAGAAAATAATGTTTACATGCAGATATTCCATTTCCCTCAGTGCTTTCACCTTCCTTCATCACCTAGAAGGATGACTGAAGCTGTCTGCAAGGGAAATTCAGAACTGGACATTTCGACATTGGCTGTCATTTCCCTGGAATCTAAGTGACAGCTGAACCATGAGCTTTTACTTTCTTTCCTGCCATTTTTACTTTCGATTTAAAATACTTATCCCAAGAAGATCTCTTCAAGACAATGAACTCCTGATTAACTTGTGCTACACTTTACCTCTTCAATCAAGCATATTTCAAATATTTCCCCAGGTACTTTCTCCTAGATTTCACTAGCAAAACAGCACTCTAATTACCAGAGTTCAAATCAGAAAATCACTTAGTTACATTTACCAGTTAGGACCTTGAATATGTTATTTAACCCTCTGGCATGTCAGTTTCTTCATAAGCAATGTAGAGATGATAGTTATTGTTCTTAATAACAGGCATTAAGTATTTCAATTGTTCTGTGGATGAGTTTCCCTAATGCTAACAGGAAATGATTGAACAAAATTTGATAGGAGAACTGCAGGATCCCCTAAAGCATTTCTGAAAGTGAAGAATTATCTCACCTATGCCTTGTTTACCTGCATTCATTAGTGCATTGCCTACTTTTGCCTCACCAGCTGCATATTTTAGAAGGCTGAGGCCTTCTGTTTGGATTATCTCTAGAAAAAAATCATTGTTTCTAGAAACATCTTGTGTCTCACGAAGTAATGAGACTCAGGGATAGATCTCTGAAGAAGTTGGAGATACTAGAGGGAATAAACACCACAGTCAAATCTTACCCAGCTGTCTTATAGCTTCCTCAGCCTCGATTCCCTTGGAATGCTTTTTCTCTGTGTTTGAATCCCATCTTAAGTATTCTTTCAGTAATTAAGGTGTGGCCCCACCACACCTGCTTGGGAGCCTAGAATTCCTTCTATAATCTGAAGTGACCTTGACTCAGTTGGGACTAAGGGTGTAGGTCACCACTCCTAGGATACTCCCTGTGCTATGATTAAAGGTTTGAATCACCACTCTGACTTTTCTAGACTGACTGTGGTTAGAGCTCCGGGACTTCTGGAGCTTTTACTAACCCCCCCACATAGACTGTGGGTAGATACCCTCTGATATCTCCAAAACTTCTGAAACTTTATTAAATCCCTACAATTTGGACATCATTGTTTCTAGAAATGACCTATCTACTATCACTTTTTAAATGACCTTGCTTACTAGAATGGAAACATCTCACATTTTGAGTTTTTTTTAAACTTTTAGAAATTAATTCTATCAAAGTAGCACCAAAAATATAACATCCATTATCAGCTGTATTTGTAATCCATTTGTCTGTTGGTGTTGTTCTTTCCTCTAAAGATCTAAGGACCAATTTGCATTCTGAATTAGCATTTTTCAGAAGCAAAGTATTTGATTAATATTTGTCTGATTTCTGGATTAAACACTATTTTATTTATAGCTGACGTCAATCTTTGTAAATAATCAGCAAAGGCAGCTTTAGGGACTTGCATAATTTTCGTAAATGATTTAGATCTGTTTCTTGATTCTTCAATCTTGTCTTAAGTATTTGAAGCTGGTAAACAATATTGTGCCAAGGTGTCATCACCAAATTAAAACTGCCTCAGGATATTGGCATTCACCTATAAATTTATCTTGGGAAATAAGACATTGAGCCCTATTTTATGGTTCTAGGGCCCTAGCTTCCTCTTTCCATCATGTTCACCATTGTAACTGAAGATCAGCTTTCAATATTGCCAAGGCTAAATCTTTCCAATCTTGAGGGATAATTATGTTCTGAGTTTTCCATGAATATAACATCAGTGTCAAAGAAGATGAATATCAACTGAAAAGACCACTTTTTAAAATCTCCCCAAATCTAGCATTCCTGTAGGATTTCATTTAATCTTTATAACCTTGTGGGTGTGGATTGTTTCCAGGTCATTCTTCTGTAGTTACTGGATAAACTAAAGTTGAGTTTCTAATGATCTTGAGCCATCCTATTTTAGTTTCATTATGGGGTGATGTGGTAGGTTCTTATCTAAATTCTTCTTTCAGTGTCTAAGTATATTTCTTGCTGTCATTAATAACTCTTTCGAAGGTTTGTAACTTATCAGTCAACTTTTTATATTTGGCACAGTTACCTAAGCACTCTTTAAAGGATAAAATATAAATTATCTGCTGTTGGACTATTCTTTTGTACACTGTAAAATATGGTAAATATTGGTTTAATAAAATGCTAAGAAGACAGTAAGTATTGGCAGGGTGACCAGGCTGTAGAAAGTTCCCCTATCTTGAGGCCAGGAGCTATTTAGGGAGCTGAAAATTTTCTAGGCTCCCATCCCGAGAAGTTTCTAAACCCCTAAGGACAAGCACCCAAGGCCAAGTGCCCAAAGTCCTGGGTAATCAAAGACCATTTCAGCGAGTCATAAAGCATCTTCTCCCCCTAAGACAATCAATGAGCCAGCAGCTGCACCTACCAGCAAAAGATAATAAAGAAACTTCCCCTGGGCTCCTCACCTCCAAGTCTGATAAAGGCATTTCTATGGTCTTTGTTAGATCTTTGTTTTAAAACTCTGCCACAGGTGTGTGTGTGGGGGGGGGGGGGGATGACACGACACAACACACTCACTCCTTCCCTGGCACTACTGTGTGACAGTCAGGAGCTGAGTTCAGTTGTACATCTGTAATAAACTTTGCTTTGCATTTGCGTCCAGAAAACCGATATGATTCTGAGGATCTTTCTTGGGGCCGCTGAGATTGAGCATAATAAAGACAAGGAGAATTTTGGGAAGAGGAAGAATAGAAAAGAGATGCCAGCCAAATGCAGAGGAAGAAGATGAGAATGCTGTGCTCAGAAAGGTAGCAAGCCACATGGCTAAACATGGATAAGAATCATGGATTGATTTAAATGAAAGACTTAGTAAGTATAAGCCTGAGTCATAGGCCAGCAAGTTGATAGTTAATATAAGCTCTTATGGAACTATCTGAAACTAAATGGTTGTGAGACTAGGCCAGCAAGGCAGAGAAACTTCTGACATCAGTTACCAGACTGATAGTATTTACAAACAGCATTATATCAATCCCACCTAAGTTATTTATCCCTTCATTTACATTTTTCAAGCCACCCAAATTAACACTATACAGACTCTTATCTTTCTGCATTGTGATATTTCCCATTCTTATCAAGGGAAAGATTTTTCTTTTTAATATTATTTAACTCTCTCTTTAAAGACTTCTCAGGGGCTTCTCCATATCTGCTGACTTCTTAGTTTTTCCAAAGCAGTGGCATCAGTGAGCAGTGCCAGCAGAAGTGGAGGAACCGTCTCCATCTATGTGGTCATGTCATGCATTGGAGCACTTAATAGTTTTAAACTAAATTTCAACCATAAAATTTTACCAATGAAGAGTTAAGAGTCAGATGCTGAGGTGGAAACCTGCTAGCTCAGAGAGGCCGAGGAGCAAACAACTGACTTCCCAGAAAGAGAACATCCCTTCCTCTCTCACACACCAAAAAGGCTACCAGACTGAAAGTCCTTCTTCACTACTTCCTACGCATTTCTCTAATCATTTTCCTGACTTCCTCTTACTTTCTATGGCTACTTCCTGTCAACTAATTGCTGGCCCTGTTTCTTGACTCAAGGCTGATTTTACCTAATTAGCCTAATTTCAGGGTTCATAGTGTGATCAAATATCCGTCAACAGATAGTATTGGTACCCATCTTTGGGATTAAATTTGAGAATATTTTGTAATAAAGCATGAATTTTGCCAGCATACAGTAAATTCTGAGGGTACTAGCATAGCCAGTGCCCTGATGCGACAGATAGTTAAGTCATCTGCTTTTTTTTTTTTTTTTTTTTTTTGTAGTTACCTTACCTTATATGTACTCTGGCCTGAGGTTTCCCCAGATCATGAAATTATTTCTGAAGTGCCAAACAGATTCCTCACTATCAGCTTCACTCACAAACTAGACTTTATGATGATTGTTTTTAAATGATAAAAGCTGATGTTTGTAATTCTTAGTAAAATTTCACAACATTACCAGGCTCTTAAAGTGTTGACCCTTTGGTTTGTATCCAACTCTTATTAAGGTAGAATAAACTTCATTTCAGAAGCCTCTGTCAGATTTCCTCATGTGTTAGAAGTTCACTTGGTTCTCAGGCTCCAAGCTCTAAAGTGCCTCTTAGTTCATAAAGATCTGACCTTTCTTATTTAGCAAGCCCTTCTGATTAGAGTATCTTTGAAGATAAGATCAAGAATTTAGACAAGGGACTTCTATTGGGAGAAAAGGATACTAACTGTGAATAAAAATACATAGTATAAAAAGATAAAAAAGGGTGGGGATGAGTGGCATGTATCTCCTCACAGCAAAGAACATGACATGGTTATAAATAGGATTTAATTACATATCAGGAGTTGAGGTGCAAGGGACACAGACGTTAAAGACACAAAAAGATACTGCAAAGCATACCTCAAAGTTACTCCAAACAGGACCTCCTTTTGCTGATGTAATGGCAGCAGCCAGCTCAGACTAATGTTTTCAGATAAAAGGAGAGAGATAGCAATGCTTCTTGGAATCTCTAGGGACAAGATTACAATGAAATGTTTACAAAACAAACTAATGTATTTCCAGAATTGCTTTGGAGGGATGGTGAATATATCTTTGCTACCAAATACTCCTGAGTATTATGAGTCAGCTCAAAATCAGAGAGTTGAAGAAATCTGGTGATATGTGTATAATTTTAAGTATTTATTTTGATGTTTGCCAGATAGTGAGTTATGTGTTCTATACTACGCTCTCTAATTTGTGCAAATTAATTATCTCCCCTGGAATTCTTGTGAAGAATAAATGATACAATGATATAAAATGTCTAAAAAGGGACCAGACACATGATATATATTTTAATTAATATAAGAAACACCAATTCTTATTATGATTGTTTCCATGGTTTTCAGCTTTGAATAACATACAGTCCATACCAACTGGTGGCTTTAAACAGGAAGACCAATGGCAAGCCAATTGTATAGGTGAGGACAGCATCTCAGCATGTGTAGGTTTTCTTAGAACAGAAGGAGTGTTAAAAAGAAAATAAGTCTTATGTGTCAGCATTCTCAACACTCAGGAGACAAGAAGGAAATTAAAGAAAAAGAGTAGAAATCATTTTGATAAAATAAAAATATATGTTTTCTTTTGAAAAGAAATATATTTTTAGGACTATCCTCAGGAAGCTGTTAGACATTGGGATGTAATGTTAAAGACACACTTTGGCCAGGCTTGATGATGTATACATGTGTATTCTCAAGAACCACAAATTTGAGGCAACTTTGACATAAAATAAAAATAATAAAAATAATAAATAAATAAACAAACAAACAAGACCACAGATGTGAGAATCAACATATAAAGATGATAGTTTTTAAAATTGAGTTTTGAAAACTATATTCTACAGTCTAATTTTTCTTACATTTTACTAGTTATCAGGTATAGAGAAAATGCTTCATTCAAATGAACCTGGATGAATGTAAGGATTTAAAAAATAGCCATAGAAAACCTTTGTATTGGCACAGAAGACATTCTAAATGAGCTCCAAAACTATCTCTCTCAACTCAGTCTGGACATGGTCTGTGGCTTTTAAAGACACTTTGCAAAATGAAGTATAGCTCTTTTTCTTGCACTGGGCTTCCTGCCAGGCAGCAAAGAGTGTATTTCTACTTGAACATAAATCAAGAAGGCAGTCTCTGGAACTAGGAAGTAATGAGATACTACCAGGTCCTTGAGGTCCTGGAAGTTCAAACAATTAGTGGTCCTTCTTATGGGTCAGAGAGTACCCAGTTGTCCTGGGAACATCTTGGAACCAACATAGTGAGTTTTCCAGTGTTACTCAAAAGACTAAACGTTTTCATCTCATCATTCTCTATCTTTAGAGAGGACAGAAAATTAACATTAAATTGAATGCTGGTATGGAAGACACCCAGATAGGCCTCAGTATTCAGTTAAAGTGTGCCCTTTTGATAACAAAATTGCTATTACCTTCAACCAAAAATTTAAAATTGTGACTCCAGTAAAGTAAGAAATAAATGAAAATATCTCTACTTCTTACTCTTAAATTTCCATTACTTACCATCAAGCAAGCCATTTTGTATTTTATTTTGTCATTTTATCTTTCTCATAATTTGATTGTCAATCACTTAAACAAAGGAGTGGGTGTGGTTACACACATACTTGTAATCCCGGTAGTCAAGACACTGAATCATGAGGATTGTGTGGTATAGGACAACTTTGTAATAAAGCAGAACAAACGGAGTTTAGCTCTGAAAGGAGATTTCCACCTGCTCTCCTATGAAGCTTCTCTCCTGACATGGGATGCTGCCTACCATGGTTAATATAACAAGACCATCTATGCTTTATTTTCCTCTCCTCCAGATCTATGAGAAATAAACTTCTTTCTTTGTAATTTACTCAGTTTATAGCATTATATTAGGGCAGAAAAGAGAAAAAGAAAGGGCAGTTAGCAAGGTTATGCTTGGTTATGTTCATTTATTTTACCACATTTGAATAAGTGATTCAGCTTCAAGATAGTGACATACTGCCAAGGGGTCAGTCCTCTCACAGATAAGATAAGTGCAAAAAAATGTAGGAGGAATAAATAATAATACTCCAAGGAAGCCACTACCCGACCAAACCAAATGAGAGCAGGCTGAAGCTATGAAATCTTTACAGACACAGTCATTCTTAAATTTTTTTGTCTGTCCTAAACACTGCCTCAGCTCTATTATCTCCGTCTTCTGAATCAAAGCTGTGAGACGGGAGTATGTCAAGATAGCAATGGAACAAGATAATGAGTGCAAAATGACAGAAAACAGGAAACCTTTTCCTGAAGAAGAGCCAGCTAAGAATGAGCAAGGCCACTAAAGGTTTCAGCATCTGTGCAATACTTTGCTGGATAATTTTAGTGAGTCACTGGCAGAAATTTCACCAAGTAAATATAGAGGATTGATGAGTGGAGATGATGACTTGAGGCAATGAGTTTTTCTTACAGTGTTGGTTAGTGTTTAGCTTGAATAGGTTTCCATAATATGATTACAATTGTTTTAAACTAAGAGAACAGTGTTAAGTATCTATTTAAAGTCATAAAGTATTTTATACAGACTGTATTTTAAATAGGATTCTTGAATGTTATTTAAAGAGAACAAAGTTATAATTTCAATTGGGGAGAGATTGAGATGTTATTCCATGATAAACAATAATATATCATTTTTTATATCCAACAAAACACATTCTATCACAGGCAACAGGTTTATAAGAGTGGTTATTAGTGGGATGTCTTTTTGTAGGCTGTGAATTATCATTGGATAATAAAGGCATTGTTTTGGCCTATGGCAAAGTGTCTTAGAAGCAGGTGGAAAATGGGAACATAGATAGGGGTAGAAGGACAGTCATAGAAACACTGTGAGCTGCCGCCAGAGAGGAAGATGTAAAGAAACTCAGGTAAATCTGGGGCCATGTTCCAAGATTAATGGATTAAGATGCAAGAGCTAGTAATATGTGTGAGCCACAGGCAAAAGAGCATGTAATTAATGTAAAATATTGTGTGCTTATTGGGACCAAGCAGCTGTGGGCAGTTTATTTGGGACTGCTGGTCCAGATCTCAGGGATAGGCCAGGCCCGAAACTTCATAGTCAGGTTACATTTACTATAATAATTAGGAAAATAATCATATATAATTTTTATAAATTTTATGATTATTTGAATACATTTCATTTGTATCAATTAGATGAGAAAATTGAGTATCAAAATTAATTTGAAGAGTCTCATCATGAGAACAGACATTGTCATAATAGTTTTATTCAGCAATACCCAGGGATAGATTTTTATAGTTCTTCCTGTAATATTTTTCTTCAATTGTTTGGATTTCTATACTAGATATTGATTTTTTTTCTTTAATTCCTTTTGTATTTAAAACAATAAAAGTGGGCCAAGGAGATGGCTTAATGGGCAATAGCTATTGTGCAGGACTTTGAATCTCAGTCAAGTCATCGAAATCCACATGATAGATGGAGATAATTCCCCCTACACATTGTCCTCTGACCCTCACACATGTCAAAGTGTGTACACATGTCCCACACAATGAGTAAATAAATGTATTTTTAATGAATAAACTTCCATATAATGCTTCAGACCTATTTCTACTAAGTTTCTATCTGTTAGCAAAAATGCAAACTGCTTAAATGTCTATAATTTATATCTAATTCACTAATAGATTGCTTAAATTGTTAGGAACATTTTCTTTTGTTTATGATTTCACTGTCTTCCTTTTCAGGCCTAGAATTTTAATTTCAACTTCCCCTGCCATATTACTTTTTTCCATATCTGGGTTATACTTTTGAATTGAGAAACATTTTTTTATGAAATGCCTAATTCTTAAAAAAAGAATTATAGTGTTATTAACTTGAAAAGAGACAATTCAATAATGCAGTTAAAAGGAACAAAGATTTTCCAAGACTCCTCTTCGCCATTAGTATATGTTAAGATTGCTATTGACTTGGACCATTACTTACACATAGAGAATTAACTAGCACTATTCTTCTCTTTCCTGCCCAAGGCTAGTCATAACAATTGATTTTTAAATTATGAAGCCTTATCATTTTAAACTACACTTTTATGTGTGAGCACCTACATCTGTTTACTTGTATAGAGGCCAGAGGAGGATGTGTCCTCTTTTCTGTCAACTTTATTTTCTTAACAGAGTCTTTTACTAAATCTATAGCTCCTGTACACTGTCTTCCCTCCTCTGAGAAGCAGATTATCTACCAAACCCAAACTTCCTCCCTTCCCACCCCAGCCCTTGCTTGAGTTACAGGCAGATACTTGGATCTGAATGCTAAGGATCTGAAGTAAGGTCCTCATGCTTATACAATAATCCATTTTATCCACATTTAATCTCAGCTATAGTCTGTCACTTTCATGAAGATTAATGTTCACACTGGTCAGCCATATCAGCTGATTCAAAAACTATTAATATCTGTTAGTGACGCTTCTTTCATGTAACACAGTTTCTGTTTTATTTATGGCCAAAGATCCACATACTGGTTAAGTAAATTTATACAATCAATTGATGAGAATATTAAACAGATTGATGTAAAGGAAAGATTCATGTCCTTTTCAAATAGTTTACAACAGAAAGATGAAGCTTAGACAATAAAATATTTTCCATAGGAAATTAAGTAATTACTAATCTTTGCTTTTTTATATCTCATAGAAAGGATAAAAACTTGAAGTAAAGAATACTGACCTTATTTCTTATGAGAAAATCAAGCACTAAGAAAGTAATCCTTGGTCTGAGAGGTAGGCTTTTTAACTTCTGCCATTTTGTGTGCTTGTGGGTCTTGGAGTGTCCTGTCCGTGTTCCTTTTAAGATGAGTCAGACTCTGCCAGATGCCCCGATCCGATTCAAAGAAGAAGAAGGAGAAGACAAAAAGGAAAGGTCTTAAAAACTACATTTGTTAATTTAGTTTTACTGGCTAAACACATTTAAATGGGACAAAGAACCCATTCCATTTATTCTGAGTAAGTCAGAAAATTTTGTTAACATATTCACATTAAATAATCTGATGCATAAGAAAAGATAAAACATTTAGTGATAGTCTTAACTGTAAACTTACCGCACAGGGTTATAATCAAGGAGCTACACTAAACCTACAGATTGAAGGGATAAGTGGTTTCAGACAGGTGCAATATCTCAGGAACATCCAGTGGAGCATAGCTGAGGGTGCAGCATTAGCTTCCTTGAGCCGAGGATAAAGGCATCTTTAATTAGTACTGAGAATAATGCTTTCCAAGTACTGAGATCTTCCTGTTAATCACTTTTAAGAATCAAACCTATTTCATTTCGAATTATTTACCTATTATCTCTCATCTAACTTTCCTCTAGCACAATTCTTTATTTCTATATGTTAATTTTATATATTTCTATATATTTATTTCTATATGATATACAGACTACTACACACATTATATATAGTAGACCATATCACACCAGTGTGAATAAAGACAGAAAATTATAAAAGTTATTGTACTGGACCATCACAAGCCTAGGCATCCATGCCTGACCAGCAAGGACTCTGTGGCATCTCCTTTATATGTGGGTATAATGGTACACTCACGCATCATCGTTCTCCACACCATCACACAAACACATGACTAGAGATGAGATAACAGGACTATATATTTTGAGAATTCAGATTTTTTTAAAAATGTTTTTATGTTTAACTTGACATCAGAATTATTTTCCTTCCTCCTCCTCTTCCTCCTCCTCCTCTTCCTCCTCCTGTTCCTCCTCCTTTTTTTCCCCATTTTTGTATGTACATACGATGTTAGGAAACAGCTTACTCCATATTTTCTTTTGTTAAATTTTGATTTATTCTGTTTTGTTCTCTATGGTGTCTGTTTGAATTATATTCCTAGCTAAAGGTTGGTTTGTTCTTCAGTAATCTTGTGAATTATACATTGTAAATTGTTTCTCTTGTCCTGATAATTGACTTACCAGAAATTATTTCCTGGTATGTTGACTGTCTAAACATAAACATGTAACATGTACCTTTACTGTGATCATAAAAATAATTATGAAACCCCAGTTTTAATCACTTACTTTCTTAATATAAAGGTCTGTTCTACTTTAATTTGCTACATTTTCATTCTCATTGGAGACTGAAAACATGGCCTGGCCAATAGAAAATTTGTGTCTTGCAACATATCAGTGTAAGTTCCTGGTTTTCATACCCCGACATATGATATATTAATGTATATGGTATATTGACATATGAATACAAATAGGTGTGCGCATATGCATGTGATAGACTCTAGAAAAGGTTCAGACTCTCAGAATTATGATTCATTATAGGGGGATTAGATTGTTCTATTATAAATAATTATCCCCTCTTATGAGTTTAATAAAAAGCTCTGATTGGCCAAAGGCAGACAGGAAGTGCGGGCAGCGCTTCCAGACTAGGAAAACTCTAGGGACAGGCAGAACAGGGCAGAATGCCAGAGAGAAGCCAGAGAAAGAAGAGGACAACCATGCTGCTCTGAGAAAAGGTACCAAGCTGCATGGCTGAACAGGATAAGAGTCATGGGTTAGATTAAAGGTAAAGAGTTAGCAAATTATATGGCTGGGCCTTAGGCCAATCAGCCTAAAACTATTGTAAACATCTGTGTGTCTCTGTGGGACTATGGGTCTGCGGGCCTAAACCTTGAGGCTAGGCCCAAAAGTCTGGGCCAGAAGCCTCTTACTACAATTCATTTTGCAATTCATAGTCAAGAAAATTACAGTTTTCGGTTCTCAATATTGATAAAATTAAGATTAAAATACCTTTAAGATAGCTTCTCCAAAAAGATAAATAGACAGGTGTGCATGTCTTTAATCCCAGCACTTGGTAAGCAGAGACAGGTGGATCTCAGTAAATTTAGAGGCTTGCCTGTTCTATCTAGTGAGTTCCAAGATAGCCAGATCTATCTAATAGGGCCTTGTCTCAAAACAAAAATCAAGGAAAAATAATAATAAAGAGGAGGTATATTATATTTAGAAAAACATGAAACTTAAAAGATAAAACCATGTTATTCTAAATGATTTTATTTATCCATGTTGTTTGTATTTTATACATTCTAGGGCTTTCATATTTCCTTATTTATCATTATTTTAATTTCTTTAAAACAATGTTATGGGCATGTACTCATAAGCAGTACTAGAGGAAATCAGAATTGCTAAAGACACAGGCTTTTTTATTCAACAAAACAAATTGACACCTGTTTTTCCATCCAGAAGATTGGGAATGGATGAGTTAAATCTTGGGAATATTTGCAAGTCTGTAAAGCCAGAGATTGATCGAATTCCCCAGAATTCTAAGCATTATTTCACAGTCAATAGAGTCCATCCTTATGTTTATTACCAGCACTATTTTCCTAGTCCCTTGTCATGAGCATTGTTTATTAGTCAATAGAGCCCATTCTTATGGAAAAGATCACAGGGGCTTTCTTAAAGAGATGCACTTTACGTGGGGAGTTTCAACATAGCCATGTCTAGAGCTTTATTATGATAATTGTAACATGGAAAATCTTACAAAGTTTTGGTACATTTTGGTGTGAAAAAAGTTTTATGTGTATCTCTGTTATAATATCACTTAATGAAATATTTTACAAAATGCAATAATACGTTATTGTTAGCTGTGGACACTACAGTGTATGGTCAACCTCTAGACATAACTATCTGGGAGAAGCAAAACTGGAGGACCATGGATGCGCTACCGTTTTGAAGAAGTCCCTGACCCCAGCTTGAAACAGGCCTGAGTTTTGAATTGAATTTACTGCTGATATAGGTTCCAGGGACTTGAAAGTACAAAGTCAGAACAACATCCCATTAAAAAAAATAGATTTAACAAACAGCCAGCTAAGATAGTAGGAATTCTGGAAATCCCATAAAAATGAGCTAATTAGAATTATCCGTACTGAGCTCCTAAACTCCTAGTTGATGTGTAACTTTGTGGTTTTTGCCTTTAAAACCTGAGCTTGCAGAGGGGTGGGTATCTCCTCTGGCCAAGTCCTCTGTCTTAGCTTGTATTTCTTTTCAATAAACCTTGTTTTTGCATTTCAAAGAGTTTGCTTCTCTGGTGGTCTCTTCATGCATCTTGCAGCCAGGGTACAACAGAAACTTTATACAATTTGACACCAATAGCTTAGGCACTGAAACTAATAATTAATAAATAAGACCTTATAAATGTAATGGGCTAGGCTGGGGGTGGGGTGGGGGACTCAACTGAACTCAACTCCTGAAAAAAACTTCAGTAATGTGCCATGGCAGCAAAGTTGAGAAGCAGTCAATTAGGAAACAGGCAGTAAAACAGTGAGTTCCAGATTCAGTCTCTGGTTTCATGCTGAAAGTTTGACCATTTGTTTCAAAAAGTGCTTTACATCATATGTCTTTTCCCAACCCTGAAATGCCAACTTTCACATTGTGTTTTTTCCTTTAAAACCCTCCCACCCTGAAGCCCAGGGCCGTATTACTTCCAATCCACTGACTTGGTTGTAGACTGGGTTTACACCTGTCATTAAAGAGGTCCTTGTGTGATTGCATAGGAAACCAAATTCTTGGTGTTCTCCAGGGGTCTCGAAACACAGGTACAACAACAATGAAGATAAAATGTTGTACAGCAAAATACACTATCATTTTGGCAAAACATAGCCTATAGAATTGTAAAAATTTTTTACCAATTATGCATCCAATAAAGAATTAGTATATAGGATATGTAAAAACTAAAAATAAACATAAAGTGAACAAATAACCAATTTTAAATTGGACTACAGAACTAAACAGAGAATTATCAATAGATTAACCACTAATGACTAAAAAACACTTAAAGAAATTGTCAACATCTTTAGCCATCAGGAAAATGCACATTTAAAGTACTTTGTGGTTTCCCAGACCCCAATCAGAATGGCCAAGATCAATAAAATATACGACAGCTCCTGTTGGCAAGGATGAAGAGAAATGAAAATATGTACTTATTGCTGGTAGGACTTCAATCTGGTACAACTACTATGAAAATCAGTGGTTCTTCTTCAGGAAGCTGGAAATAGGTCTACCTCAACATCCAGCTTTACCATTCTGGACATATACCCAAAAGACTATACAGCCTCCTACCAAGATATTGGCTCAAACATATTCATTGCTGCTGTACTGGTAACAAACTTTTAGAAAAAATGTTATTAAGAATGTGTACTTTATTTTCTTAAATATTGATTTATGTGCATGGCTGTTTTGCCTACATGTATGTCTATGCAAAATATATATGTCTGATCATCATACAGGGCAGAGATAGTGTCATATTCACTGGAATCTGAGTTACTGCCTTTCCAGGCTATGATGTGGGTATTCTGGGGATAATATTAAAAATATTTAACTGTTATATCATCTCACCAGACCCAAGGAATTTTTTTTTTCATGATACCAAAAGGCCAAGCAAATAAGCTGAAGTAGAGAAGCAGACATCATCATTGCCAAGAATATAAGAAGCAGAACGGAATGACGATGTGTAGAATGGGAGAAAATATCTAAAATCATGCATCTGAATAATAAAAGAGTCTGCATGCAAAACACAAAGAACTAACAAAATTTACAAACAAGAAAACCTGGTTTTTACAATGAGCACAGAGCTGACTTGCCATATTCTAATGGGTATATTAAGAAGTTGCTAGATATCAGATATTGCCAGAGAAATACAAATCAAAAGCACAATAATCTATCATTTGAAATGGATACTAGCAAGAAAATATTAGATAAATGTTCAATAGAACAATTGAAATATTGGTGCACTGCTGGGAGATATCTGTTAAACACTTTGTAGTTCCTCAAAAGATCAAAAATACAATTGTTCTGTGACTGTACATACAAAACTCTCAAGCCTGAAGTTAGACTCTTGAAGCAGTAGCTGTGTTCACATTCACTGAACTTTATTAAAGCAAAGTCATGGTTATTGATAGCCACCTGAATGTCTATAAAAAAGAAAATGAATAAAAATTATGGCAATGAAATAGTATTTCTCCTCTAAAGAGAAAGAAAGGTACCATATATGTAAGCTCTATTAACTTGGAGGGGCCAGAGAAATTGTAAATGCTCAGTAAAAAAAACCTTCTTTTTACTTTAAAATATATTTTTTTCTTCTTCCTTGAGTTAGAGGTACTATTCCCCCCCCCCCTTTCTTTTCTTTTTTTAAGTTGATGTAGTGGTTTGAAAGAAAATGGCCCTCAAAGGAAGTGGTACTATCAGGTGGAATGAATTTGTTGGATTGAGTGTTCTTGTTTAAAATACTGTGTCACTGTAAAACAGGCTTTGAAGTCTCATATATGCTAAGATCACCCAGTTTCTTAGACCACTTCCTTTTGTTACCTGCAGGACAGGACATAGAACCCTGGACTTTATCTCCAGCCCCAAGGCTTCCTGAATGCCACCATGTTAAACTATAATAATAGTGGACTAAACTAAACCCCTGAAAATTTAAGTCTTCCCAACTAAATGTTTTTCTTTTTTAAGAGTTGCCGTAGTCATGAGGTTTCTTCACAACAATTGAAATCCTAACCAAAACAGTCTATGTGCTCCAAATAAAGACATACATTGGGCTTAAAAAAGAAATTGAGAGGAAAGGGGTGAATAAGCAGCTAGACATTGCTAAAATACATTTGACTGCATTGTGAGTGACTACAAAGGAGTCAGCAGAGCAGAGAGGGTATATTTCTATTCTTGAAATATCATGCATGTTATCTTTATTTCCTGTCCCCAAAATGAGGAATACACGATTAAAAAATTAAAATATATATTATTTCTATCACTGAAATTATTACAGAATGTTGGAAATATAAGTTCTTAAAAATGTGTATTATATGAGACCAACTTTCTACCATGATATCTCTTCTCCTGCATAAAAATCAGGTCAATTGATATTTCTTTATCATTATTCTAAAAATTATAGATACATTTTAATTTAAAATTTTTGATAACAAACACATCTTCTTATTGTAAAAGTTGGTTCTTTTTATTAATATTTACATATTTGATAAAAATGATAAAATTATCAGCTCAGGACCCTGCAAAATTATTTTGCCTTATGCCCAAGGCTGATGGCCTGTTCAATACCTAGAATTCACACATTTGAAGGAGAAAGTATCTCCTGAACTATGCTATGATTTCTAGGCACATAGACAAAGCCAAATGCAAACATACCAAAAAATAAGTAAATAATCAGTACTAGGTTCTATATATAATTGTGGATTATTTTTTAAGATAAAGGAAATAACGTAATGAAATTTGTATTTGATATTTATGCCTGAGGCTTTCAGATATAAATTCATTGTAGACAGCCCCCTCCACACACATACACACATATGCACACACACACACATACATACAAACTCACACACACACACAGAGAGCTAAAGCACATCAAGTGGAGACACCAACTCAGCAAATAATAAAAATAAATAATAATAATAATATTAATAATAATGATTATTTAGATAATTTCCATTATTTTAGTTGCAATAGTTTAATGTTATCCAAATATACAGATTTTTGCCTCTATACCATACAGCTGGGGAGAGATGCTACTAAATGAGTAAGTTATTTCAGCTGAGGTAGGATGACAAGCTTCCAGAACATACACTATATATCTTTCCTCTAAACAGAAGTTCATACTTTTAGCTGAATTTTGGATACATCATTTCTCATTTTTTCAACTTCTGTAGGAGACATTAAGATAGACACTTCCTTCCTCATTCCCCTGTAACAGGCTACAGCAGCTTATTTTACCTGACTCCACAAGTAACATCTTCCCCATGATTTTGGTGAACTTCATACTACTCTTATATCCTTTATAACGATTAACATTATTCATTATAGATTTCCAACTGTGATTCAGTAAGTCGAGTTATTTGTGTCCTAATTCTTATTACTCTGCAATGGATTGAGTCCCATGACACTGTACTTTTCAACTTGGAATAAAATTATCTATTTTCGTATGATATCTGATCACAAAATATATCACCTATTTGAGGAGCCTTTTATATATTCAGAACACAAAGCAAACACTAAGTAATATAACACAATAATGAGATGATTTCATTAAGATAGTTGTGTATTCTGAGTAGCATGCAGTTAATGCTAATTTGTATTTTTGCAATTCATGGAAATGTTCTTCATTCTAATTTTCTTCGATTGTCTCTTCCTTAGAGATATTAATTCAAAGAATGAAAAAAAAAACCAAATGCAACATGATCATTTATTTGTGTTTGTGTTTTGTACACATTAATTTGTATGGTAAGAAAGACTATGCTTTCTCCTCATGTAGCTGATTCTCTTAACATTCCTGCTTTGATTAATGATTCTCATTAAAACTTACAAATAAGTTATATTTTATGAAAGTACCATAATATGATTTTCTATTGCCTTTCTTTATCTTGACAGATATGTATTAAGTTTAACAATTCTCTTAGCTCTTAGTTTTTATTTTTTTTCTAAAGATGAAAACACACATTTAGTAGTAAAAGTAAAAAGTGCCAGAGTGAATGTTCTTATTTCTACAATTTGCCACCTTCAGCATTCAAGAGCAGCATGTCCTAGAGAGAAAGTAGACAGTTTGGAACTACTGAGTCATAGACAAGTAAACTTGGAAAGTCATATTTTAACCAGCGATGTCATTTATACTTCATTGTCATAATAGAAAGAAAGTACATTGTTTGGTTCCAGCAAAATGTATTTAATAAGTCAGTAAATTTTGTTTTGCCAACTGATTATTTTGTAGCAAGTTGCCTTTGACTTTTTTAAATAAAGAGAAGCAGATGGTTCATGTTTGGAATTATTTTCTCATCATATCTTTTTTTTCTCACACTGTGAACATTAATAAAACAATATAAATAGTGAGGTGTTTTAATTTTTGGACCAGAGAATGAAATTGACAATTTTACAAGATTATACATCTCAAGTAAAAGGAAACAGAACCCTTAGTGGATTTTGAAATAGAAATAAGAAACTTCTTAAAGAAGCTTCATCAGTTTACTGCCCTCACTATAACTTCTTTTCTAACAGTCATAATGGGGCATGTGAAGTGATTATCAGAGATCTTCTATCATTGGGAGGTTTTGTAACATCAGGTTCATTAAACTGTTGACTGAAACCTTTAGTTAATATGGTCTGATTCATCTCAAATGTTTGATTGTTTCAGATACACAAGGTAACAAGTGTGTGTGTGTGTGTGTGTGTGTGTGTGTGTGTGTGTGTGTGTGTGTGTGACACAACCTTGTCCTATCATTCGATCCAATTTGACAATGTAATCAGTGTTGGCCCAGAAGGGAGCACCACTATTGCCTGATAGTACAGAATGGATGCTGATTTTGGAACCATTGTGTTAGCCTGGGTCCTTTTGTAGGTGAATTGAGTTCATTGATATTAAGGGATATTAATAACCAGTAATTGTTAATTCCTGTTATTTTTGGTGGTAGTATGTGTGTATGTTTCCCTTCTGTGTGATTATCTATTGTTTGTGGCTTTGTGGGTGTATCTAGGTTCCTTAGGTTGGAATTTTCCCTTTGGTGCTTTCTGTAGGGCTGGATTTTTGGATAGATATAGTTTAAATCTGGTTTTGTGGTTTACTCTATCTATGAGGATTGAGAGTTTTGCTGGGTATAGTAGTCTGGGCTGTCAACCACGATCTTTTTATTGTCTGTATGACATCTGACAGGACCTTTCTGGCTTTCATTGTTTCCATTGAGTAGTCAGGTATTATTCTCATGGATCTGCCTTTAAAAGTTACCTGACTTTTTTCCTTTGTAGCTTTTAATATTCATTCTTTATTCTGTAATTTTAGTGGCTTTATTATTATGTGGTGGAATAGATGTTTTGGAGGGGTTATTAGTTTTTTTTAAACCATTTATTATATAGACCTTATGTCATTTGCATGCTTCCCTTTGAAAGATCTATATTCATGTCTTTTGCTTCATTTTAAATATTTTTTAGTGGGGAGTTTTGCCCAGCTAACTCAGTTGGTAGAGCATGAGACTCTTAATCTCAGGGTCATGGTTCAAGGCCCACGTTAGGTGCCATTTGTAATAAGAAGCTTCTGGCTCAGACAACCCTTAAGTTCTGGATCCTTTCACAATTGTTTAGCCCTGCCTAGCCCTGAGATCCGAACCTGCAGTTTCAAAGTCCCAAACACACAGAAGTTTGCATTAATTTCATGCTGAACAGCTCATGGCTCAGGAATATAAGTTACTCTTAAAACTTAAACTAAGCCATGATTAGCTAAGTGGATAAATACCCTTTCTCAGATCAGCATCCTGTTCTTTCCCCTGTATCTGCTGGTGTCTCTGTTCTGACTCTTCCTTTTCCCAGAGTTTTCTTAGTCTGGTAGCCCCATCTACACTTCTTGTCTGGGTTCTGGTCAATCAGCATTTTATTAAAACAAGAAGGATGGACAAATATTTACAATGTACCAGAACATAATCCCACAGCAGGAAGATTTGTGTGTGCCACAAAGCACATATAGGGCACATTGCTGAAACTGATCCCCTCCTTCTACAATATATGTTCAGGGGATGGGATTCAAATTGCCAGCCCTGACAGCAGATGCCTTTACCCATTAATCCCACTCACCAGTACAGTTTTTCTTATTTTAAAAGCTATACTTTTGTATTGTTATTAAGTTTAATGATTTTCTATATATCTTGAATATGAATGCATTAGCAGATGTTTGGTTTACAGAATTCTTCTCCCGTTCTATAGGTGGACTCATTTTTTTTATTAAATTGCAAACAAGATGAAAATAGAAGTCCATAATTTGTATCAAAAACCAAAGACAGAGATCAGCCAAACAGATTCAAGAGGACTAGAAAGAAAGCCTGACACCAGAAGTCATGTATACATTTTTAACTTCAATGTAAATGTAATTCTATAGTAACTAAATATTCATAGGAAGATGTTGAGATAAAGCAGAGAGGATTAAGATGTTTTTCCTACGTGTTTTCTCGCTGGTTCCAAGCCTATAACTGCAGTTGAATACAAAACCCTGACTTTAGAATATGGTACATTTTGCCAAATGCATATGTTTATGAAACCACTAGAGCCATCAGGATGCCAACCGATTCTCTTCCCACAAAATCCACCTCATATTTCTCATCTGGTCATTCACATCTTGCTTCTCCCACTGCCCCTACAGGCTGGCAATCTGTTATCTCTTAAGTATAAAAATTATGACATCAGCATAAAACCATAATGACTCTTTATCCCACCACCCAGATTGAAACATGAAACTCTATGAAACACAGTCGTTGCAATTTTCATTCAAAACAGACTCTTTGAGGCTCATCAAAATTCTTACATAATCAAAAACTATTTTTTGAATTCTATCTTTACACAATGTTGTGATAATAAAGTAAATCTAATTTTCTTGATATTGAATTTTGGTTATTTCTTGTATGGGGGGTACAAATACAAATACATAATGAACAATTGTGTATAGATTCTTATACAGAAAGAAGTTTTCATGTTAAAAAGCAAATGCTCAGGAATGTAAGCAATGAGCCATGGGATATATATATTTTTACTATTGTATGTGGTCCAACTAATTTCATAAGTATCTGAATCATTTTACATATATGAAATTATTTTTTTTTTTTTTTTTTTTTTTTTTTTTTTTTTTTTTTTTTTTTTTTTTTATTAATTACCAATCAAATATGTATCATTGTGGCCTTCATTTGAATTTTCTTAGTATATAGTGGTGTTGAGGATGTTCCTTTTTTAAAGAGACAATGATAATTTATGTTGTAAACAAATCCAAGAATTTTCAGCATTGTGTTTACTCTGATCTGTCTGCAATTTAAACTGAAGAAGCCAAGCCTGTACCATAACACTTCAGATATGTTGAACATTATGGTTGTACTAATATTTTCAGTTTATTCTTGAATTTCCAAGTGAGGAAGAATAAGACTCTTTTCAAAGTATTATTTTGTTCAATGACAGTGAATCTAAACACTCAAGGGAGCTGATAGAAATGTGAAATGCTACTTATTATATTTTCGTTCCTGTTGATACTACAATCTTCGCTCTGTAGCCTGTGACTCAAAGAGCAATCTTTAAAACATATTTACTAATTTTTTTCATACCTTCCTTTGCTCCGTCTTCCTTTCTTCCTCGTTGTCCTCCCTCAGCCTCTCTGCTACCCAGTCCCCCATCCATTCCCCGGAAGGGCAAGGAATCCCAAGGTGAGTCAGTTCAGTGTGACTTATCCAGTTGACGTAGGTCAGAGTCCCTCCCCCAGGTATTAAGACTGGGTTAGGTGTTCCTCTGTAGGGAATGGGCTCCGAGATGTCAGTTCATGCACCAGAAATAAACTCTGATCCTACTGCAAGAGGCTCCACAAACTGCTCACACCATTAGACTGTCATCTTCCTTCGGAGGATTAAGTTCCATTGCAGGAAGTTTCCTCAGTGATTATTTTATAGTTGGCATGTGCTTATATTACATCATTAAGTCTTTTTGAGTGAAATGCCTTTTGGGGCTTGGGTCAATAATGTAATTTGGTTATCATTATTGTCTTTATTGCTGAGCATTGAGTTTTCCATGTGTTTGATAAACACCCTCTTACCATATCAGAATTGCATTTTCATTTTATAATATTTTTACAAAAATCACATTTTGCTCTTCTAATTATGAGAAGCATTGGTCTTGAGAAATGGCTCAGCCATTGAAGCTATTAATATCACAACCAAAAAGTCAAGAGAAAGGCATCTTATTAGTAAAATTAGAAACTACTGTAAATTATATAACTCATCTGCATCAAAATTACTGTGGTTACCAAACACAACATAAGTTTATAAAACAATCAGTCTGAGGCATATAAAAGGGCATGGATATGGCTGAGTGTTAGTGGTTCATACTTTTAATCCCAGTACTCAGGAAGCAGAGGCAGGCAGATCTCTATGATTTTGAGGCCAGGCTGGTTTACAGTTTGAGTTCCAGGACTGCTAGGGCTACACAGAGAAACCTTGTCTTGGAAAACCAAAGGGGGGGGGGAGAAGAAGGAGGAGGTGGCTGAAGAGGAAGAAGAAGAAAAGAAGAGAAGAGAAAAGAAAAGAAACATGAATATTAAACATGATATGTAACCCAAGAGAGGATACTGAAAACCTCAAGGATTTAGGTAAAGACTACAAGAATTAAAGTAAAGAATAGATTTAATAAATAATATACATCATTTCATTGTTCACAAAGATAAACATGCATATTAATTTAAATGCTATTAAATAATTAATATTTGGGAGATAGAGCATTTCTGTATAATTTTCAAAATAATTTTATTAATCTAAAGTTGTTTGTGTAGAATATAGAAACTTGGAAAGTTTTAATGGAAAATCTATCAGCATCAAACAGATGAAAACAAAATCAGATAGCTGGGAATTGAACGCCAGGCTTAAGCATCAGAACAAACTATTTAACCAGTATTCCATAGAACATGTTTTCTATGACTCTTACAGAGAATCACAACCAACCGAATTCTGTAAGTACACTGCAGTACAATGCCATGGATCTTTACCAGAAAAAGTGAGACTTTTAAAACCATCTATAGTCTAAATCTTTAATTGTACCTACAAACTATTACCTGATTAAGAAAACTGAGCTCACAGGTGCCAACTGTAAGAGAGGGTGCAGTAAAGAAACCACAGAAATGACTACCTCATGATTGGAGGGGAAAATTTTTATTGTAGATGAGAGGGAACATCCATCCAGTGGCATCTGGTAGAATCCAGAGCAGAGAGAAAAAGAAGACTGGACATAGTCAAGGATATGTATGGGGCATCTATGGCCTTGCTCTTATGTAGAGAAGGACAGACATCTGGGGGGGGGGGCGACAGAAGCCTGGGAGCTGGAAAAGGAGAAGGTGTTCGAGAGGCAAGAAGGATCAGAAAATTCACCACAAGTACTTGTGCATTGGAGCTGAAGGAGCCTGGAAGCTAGCGTGGGTTTTGGTGCGCAGCCATGAGCATTTGCCAAGACATTTTCTAGAAGGCAAGAACCCTTTTCACAAGTTTCTGACAAAAGCTTGGACTTAATACTAACATTGAAAAATGTTTAGCAGGAGTTTTCATCAGACCATTAATTCTACCTCTAAACTGGAAGCCAATGATAAATGAATATATCTATTTTCAACTTGAATTACTGGGTAATCTTGTTATTCAATTTGAATAAATGTCAAAAAATCTTTAAATAATCTTGTCTGCATGACTAATTATTACTTGAGCCAGGCGTCAAATTATTAATTTGCCTGAATTTTTCATTTGTTTCGTTTAGTTATCATGTAGGCAATCTTCTACTGATTTACTAATTACCTTACACTCTAAATACTAAATACACTTAAGTGATTTTTCTTCTATTTTTCCTGTTGCTACTATTTCTTCTTTCTAGTATTTCCAATGTTTTCTATATGTTGTCTTTATAGAGGGTTGTTCTAAGCAAATTAGAGCAAAAAAAAAAAAGTCTCTAATAAACCGATTAACACTAGGGTGTAAATTACTGCGAAGTATGAAATGTGTTAATTATTCAGAAATAAGTACATGTTAATAAAGGACAGAACATTTTCTCCAAGGACTGAAGTTTTAAAAGAAGAGTTTTACCAACAGGGACAGTAATTTTGGCATCAAGGCATGTGTGAGCTCCTATCTAGCTTTAGCACTTTAAGTACAAGAATATTGAGCAGTCAATGAGAACTTGCAGAAAAATATGACAGAGCTCCAGACACTGAGTAGTTCATAATCTAATGACTCCAGTAAGTATAAAATAGCGTCATCCCAGGAAGAGCAGGGAAATTCATGAGAAGTCTAAAAGAAAGGAGGAACCACTGAGCAACACTAGAAATAATGATCAACTTTCTGTTTGCAGAGCAATATAATGAGAAAATAGTACTGGGGCTTGGAGACTTGCATCCCTGGGTTAAATAAAATAATAAATAAAATTCAAATTTATTTTGTTTCTTAGAAAGTCTTTTATCAAACTTTTATACAATATTTTACTTATGATACTTGGTAAATGTTTTTAGCAGTTCCTGTGAAGTTATAGCATCAGACTGTCAGTGCCTCATACTGGTTGCTTTGAGGTATTTAGTATAAATCTTGAACTTTTCACGGTCTCCCTTCTACCTCATTACAAATTTCAGGACTGTGATTGGTGGTGAATACTTGTCAATGGCTAATATTTGCATGTGTGTGTGGTGTAGATATGCACGAGTAAACATGCTCATGTGTATAAACACGTGTGGCTTGCTTTCCACCTCATTTATTGAGGCAGATCTCTCTTTGAATTGAGAACAAACCTATTCTGGCTTTGTAGGCAGTTAGCCTGCCTAGGGAATTCCTGTTACTGCATCCCAAAAGTTGGAATGACAGACAGATGCCATACCTTTTCTGCTTTCATATAGGTTCTCAGTATTCAAACTCATGTTCCAACACTTGCAGGTCAAATGGCTCATCCGCGGAACCATCTCTTCAGCCCTTCATCTTCTTTTTTAATAGACAACTTTATATTTTTACTTTTCTTCAACAAATAGTAAGCGTTACGAAAGAGGTTGCTGGCTCAGTGTTTAAGAGCACTGACTGTTCTTCTAGAGGTCCTGAGTTCAATTTCCAGCAACCACATGATAGCTCAGGACCATCATGCAGACAGAACACTGTATACATAATAAATAAATAATTTTATTTTAAAGAGAGAGGTTTCTTTATTTGTACAAAGTCACATAGCAATTTTCTCAAAAATATGCCAAAATTTTAGTCAGCATTCTGACTTTTTATGCCATTACTAGAGAGTAGTTAGGGAAAAGACCATGTCAGCTCTTTCACTGGAATTTGTGATTCCACCCACCAGGTAATTGATATATTGAAATTAATTTATCTCATCTTCACTTAAAAAACTGTAAGTTTAAGAAATCTGAAAGGAGCCAGGCGGTAGTGGTGCCAGCCTGGTCTACAGACCAAGGTCCAAGACAGTCAGTGCAACAGAGAAAAACCCTGTCTTAGCAAAAACAAACTAACAAAATTTAGAGAGGATTTTAAAAATTAACTCTGAAGAGGAGGATGTATTTCCACTACTTACATGCTTGTCATGGAATTATCTTTATTTTAATTAATTTTTTCTTGTCTCTCACTATGAAGTTTTAGGTAAAGGTAAATGTTATTAACAAAAGCAGTTGTTTATCTAGCTCCCAAATCTTTCAACTATTGAAAATACAAGCCAGTAACATCATGTACACCTTCCAAAATGCAAGGCTTGTCTAATTTTTAAATATTTTAACTCTCTCATTCCATTCTCTATCTTTCCATCAAGACTCCAGCCTACGTGCAAATTCATTACTAACTAGTACATGAAATAAGCCTCGAGGAGTTTAAATGAATATGCTTCTGAAAAAGAATGTAGTTTGTACCTTAGACTGCTTAGAACAAAAAGGTCTGATAGGTTAGCTTAATTTTAATTAAACAGCTTAATTTCACCTGTTTGCCAGCAAGTGGCATTTGAACAGCCTCAGTTCTATACTGTCACTAAAGCTGAGTACAGTTCTTTAGTAACTGATATCCATGCTGGTAGACACAAAGGCCTGAGGCTAATAACACAAATTCTTCTCAATTAGAACTTTGGTGTACATGTACGTGTGTGTGTGTGTGTGCGTGTGTGTGTGTGTGCATGTGCGTGTGTGTGTCTGTGTGTGTGCATGTGTGCGTGTGTGTGTGTGTGTGGTGTGTGTGTGTGTGTGTGTGTGTGTGTGTGTGTGTGTGTGTGTGTGTGTGTGTGTGTGTGGAGGCCAGTGGTCACCGACAGATGTCTTTCTCAATCGCTCTCCATTTATATTTTTGTTGCTGTTGTCTTCTTACCAAGACAGGATTTCTTTGTGTAGTCTGGCTGTTCTGGAACTAGCTCTGTAAATGAGACTGGTCTTCAACTTACAGTACATCCACCTGCCTCTGCCTCCTGAGTGCTGTCATTAAAGGTAACACAACTTTAGAAACAAATTGAAAACGTAGAGGGAGGAAAGAAAGAAAAACAGAGTAAACAAAATTTCAAAAGAGCTATGATTTATAGGTGAGAGAATCAGAAAATAAGTCGTAAGAGGATCCGACACTTTCAACTGCCGTCACTGGGGACTTTAAAATGCTTCTGGATCCAAATATAGCGAACTGATAAGATACTGTCAGCACATACAATTTTACTCTTAATCTTGCTAACTGGGCCTTTCCCCAGAAGTCTTATATTTTAAAAATAGGTAACTAGAGAATTAGTTTAGCTAACTGGAGCAACACTTTAAAAAGATCAAACAGGAGGCCAGTACTTACTCAAAATTCAACTGAACCTCCACTATCTTAAAGAGATGGTGAGTTTGCTGACAGGGAGGGAGTGTGTGTGTATGGGTGTGTGTACTTGCAAACTCATGCAGATATACATCCTGCTGCATTTGACTTGTAATTGATTTTAATCACCAAATATTTTTAAGTATTTATCTTTTTCATCATTCCTCTCTCTGATCTATAAATTCAATATTGCAAAAGTGATGACCTATGAACTTAAGGCAACTTAATTTTGTTTCTGCCAGCATCCTCCATTTAGAACATCAGCCTCATGCATGAGAGTACCTCCTTCCTAAGCCAAGACTTCCATTAAGTCGAGACTAATGTAACTAATGAGTATTCTTTGCCTGCATTTGAACCCCCTTGACACTTAATTTGTACTCCCCATTTGGGATCTGTCATTATGACATGCCACCTTTGAGATGACAGATGCTAAGCAATTATAGAATCCCTGTAACAGAACTTCTCTCTCTTTTACCCACAATCTCCCTCTATCATCTTTCACTCTTTAGAAGAATGTTATTGCAGGTGACTCTTTTAAGTTAAAATTTTCTTTTTATTTTATTAATTTACTTTATTGGAGCCCACAGTTGAAAGACTTTGGAATTTTAAGAGAAAATTTGGGCTTTAAAAGACTGAATTTTTTTACAGAAATTCAACTTATTTTTAATTATTTTTGTTTTGTTATAAAGATTTTTTTATTATGTGTACAGTGTTCTGCTTGCATACTAGATGAGGACACCAGATCTCATTATAGATGGTTGTGAGATACCATGTGGGTGCTGGGAATTGAGCTCAGGACCCCTGGAAGAGCAGCCAATGCTCTTAATCACTGAGCTGTCTCTGCACCCCAGTTAAGAACTTGTAAAGAAAATACAAACACTTACTAAAAGTTCCAAGCACTAATCTTAATTTACCAGCTTCTTAATTATTCTCAAGTCTCTACGTTCATAGTTGGACACTCTAGCAAGAGAAAAATTAAGATTTCTCTCAAAATAAATCTCACCAAATGGGAAATTTCCAAGGCCTGTGCCTAGAAATTATCAAAACCTTGTTAACATAAGTGTATTATTTAGAATTAAAAAATACTGAAATCTTAAAGCTATGCTGTCTACTTTTCCACCAGATGTATAGGTATATATTTTCTTTTAAATTTATTCTTAATTGATAAAGATATAACACTTGTATTTAGGCAATCCTGTGTAATATGTTGAGGCTTTATTTGAAAAGTTGTAGGTGAGAAAACAAAGTATTGATCTGCATCACTACAGAGTCAATTTTTATGTACATGTCTGGCAAACATCTTGTAACTATGTTAATGGAAAGCAAAACAGACAGCATTGCGTATGTTTTCAAAACTGGGCAGTGGTGGCTCCTGCCTTTAATCCCAACCCTCAGGAGACAAGAGCAATTGGATCTCTGTGAATTAGATTCTAGCCTGGTCTACAGAGTGTTCCAGGATAGCCAGGAATGTTATCAGAGAAACCCTGTCTTAAAAGAAAAACAAGAAAGCAAGAAAACAAACAAAAACAAAAACAAAAACCAACCAAACAAGACAATTTCCAATTCTAGATAGAAACAAAAATATTTCAACCTGGTGTTTTTCTGACTTTTTCCTCATCCCTTGATTTTTAGGCAGTAAAAGGCTAATAGAAAAACTAGATTAAGTAATGCAGGCACAAGAGAACATACTCTTTTATACTGAAGCTTGGTATTTAAGTCTGTAACTTGAATTGGCAATAAATTGGCAAAAATACGTATATATTTATTACGTACCCTGAACATCACAGGCTCAGGCAAGCACCCAAAAACGAGATTCAGAAACATGTATTTTTCTTCATAGGAAAGAAGGAAGGGGAGGGAAATAAGCAAATTTAGAGAGATAATAAATATATTTCAGTGGCAATAAACAGAATCAAGGAAAAAACAAAACAAACAAATAAACAAAAAACAATGTCAAGAGACAGGTTTCCCAATCCTGCAGATGCCTAAAATTTGATCTTTAGTTGGTGGAAGACCAGGGAACAGGAGGAGAGCAGATGTGTTCTCACTAGGTTGATAGAAGAAGTTCAGGAAAAAGCCAGTGCTTAACACCTGCTTAGAGCACATTCAATTCAAAATAACAAGTACAGTAAGATCCCATATTCAGGAGTAATATGTACTAGGCTTTCTCAGCAGAAATTTGCCAGGATCTTCTAGCAATGTGTAAGTTTCAAGTCTAGCTATTTCTTTATGGACCTCACATGCTAGATTCTTAGTGATGTAAGAAAGAAGTACAAGCTTATTGTCAACCCTCATATGGGCCCTTCCATCGACCAAAGAGATTCTAGAAGTGGAATTTATTCAAAAGGAAAAACTGTGAGTAGCTCTAAAGAAAGGGGAAAAATATTGCTAATTGTCCCCAAGTAAAACATGATATTCTTTTAGGCTTCCCCCCTGCCAGGTTTTTCCCTTTGTACCTATCCCCCCCCCTTTTTTTTGCATGTTTCTTCTACATCCCTAAAATTTCTATGTGAAATGAGAGTCTGTAAATGTGCTGCTGTAGAATAATTCTCTTGTACACTGTAAAGATTTTTCACTGAATTGATTTAATAAAACACTGATTGTCCAGTAACCAGGCTGGAAATACAGGCATAGTAACCAAACCAAGGATGATCGGAAGAAACAGAAGGGAGCAGGAGATGAATGTCCCCAGTTAATAGGGGTATGGATACACGGCAGAGCACACATAAGGGTATGGGTTAACTTAAATATATAATCTAGTTAGTAATAAACCTAAGCTACTGGCCAAGCATTTATAGTTTATATAAGCTTTTGTGTGTTTTTTGAGACTGGGATCAACGTCCTCAAAGGCCAGATCAGCTTGGTAGTCCACCTAAAATCTTATCGCTTGGTAGGTAGTAACAGGATGTAACCAGAAGAAGTGGGTGAGGTAGACTAACAAGACATTCAACATCAATAAAGTGGCCACAATCAAGGAGAACACCAGATGTCAACATCTGGTCTTTACAAGCATGCACACACATGCACACCAATGTGATCATGCATAAACAATCCCACGTGCCAACCAGTACACATAAGCAAAATAATGAAAGAAAAAATATGATAGTGTATGAGAAATTTTTATGTAATTAAATATTTAGCATTATTTTACTTACATAATGTATAGTAAATTATGTTGTTTGCTTTAATTTTCAAAGTAGGAATAAATGAAATAAAAAATAGCTGATTTCAAAGTTTCCTTCAGCCCACTAAAAAGTAAGACATCAAGACTAGTTAAGGTGTCAGTACTGTAATTGTTCAGTTGGCAGCATGACAATCAACTATCAGGTCTTATCAAACTGTCATGTAGGTTTCTGGCCAGACTTTCTTAATGAAAGCCACTTACAGAGCAATTAAATTAACTTCCCAGAATACTTGTGAACACTTCACAGCACTTTAATGAACACTCGAGGATAAGCAGTTAAAGACACACATACGCACAAACTATTTTCACAGACTAACACATTAATAATTTTTATATCAGAAGACTTCCTCTTTGGCTAAAGCACTGGTTCCCAACTTTCCTAATGCTGCAGCCTTTTGATATAGTCCCTCACGTGGTGGTGACCCCCAACCATAAAGTTCACACCTCATAATTGTAATCAATTGTAAAAAAATATCTGATATGCAGGAATCTGATATGTGACCCTTGTGAGGATCATGATCCACAGGATGAGAATCACTCTGTTGAAACTGTAAGAATGCCCACTGTGTGTGTGTGTGTGTGTGTGTGTGTGTGTGTGTGTGTGTGTGTATACACTCCACTATGTTCCCCACTCAAATGGATAATGTATTGGACTAAATAGTCCTTCCCCCTAAAAATTATACTCAGTAGATACTGTGCCTCAATTTTATATCTGTCAAGATACAAGGAAACTTTCTAATGCACACACACACACACACACACACACACACACACACACACACACACACATTCATGCATGCATGCACACATATTAGAGAGATTGTAATATTAACAGTATCCTCATTTGATTTTTATTTAAGTGTTTTATATATTTCATGGCTAACTTTTACAGATTCAGTTTACATAATTCCCTTCTGTTTTGATTCTGCCTGGAAATTGATTTTCTGTCCAATGCTGTCTGTATAGATTTGAGATTATGTGTTACTTATGACAAAGTGGATGTCTCCTATGTACAAACAGTCTTGCCTGATTGCAACTGTTTTCTCCTGCCTTTATCTGCTTGTTCATTAGCCTTACAGGGTTGCCTTACAAACCAAGTATGCGCACGAGTTAAGACAAACTTTACTGGCAATGCAGGAATAAGGACCCCAACGAAACTGGATTTTTCTGGCTACCATGAGATACTGAGTCACACAATTAACTATGTTTTATACCACAGCCACTTAGACTTTCACAATAAGTTATTATTGCATCTTTCTGTCATTTCATATGAAATTTTCTAAAAGCCTATGCTATGTTCCCCCATTCAAATGGATAATATTTTAGAATAAATAGTCCTTCTCCTTGAAAATTATACTCAGTAGATACTGTGCCCCAGTTTTATATCTGTCAAGACACAAGGAAATCAATCCATATACTAAAGTACTCATGTATGCATATACTGAATTGTCTATACGCAATCAACTTATTTGTAAATGTGGGACTCTGGATTTGCCCTGTTCTTACATTTCGTATGTTTCAGGAATCCAGGTGGTAGATGATGTATGTATCAAGATTTCCTGTTTAAGGGCTAAAAATAACGGATGAAACAGTAAACTGTGTACTGTTTTTGTTGTCTTCATCATGAATACTTGAAATGTTCTTTTCTCCTTCCCTCCTCCTCTGCCTTCACCACCTCTTCCTTCTTCAACTACAACCTCATGTCATTTTATGTTCCATCTGGTAAAATACACTTAAAAAAACCTTCAAACCACCTTGATTTGTTGTGTTATTATAAAGCTTAAAAATGCCTAATGCATAGCTTTTTCCTCTAGGATTTTTAAAATAAGTGAATTTCAAAAAAAAATAAAACTTGAAATTTTCATTATAAAATCATGACCTAAGACTAAGACACTCTCTCACACATTGTTTTTATGGCATTTTTTATTATTTGGCATAGTGAACAGTAATGGTGACAGTAACCTAACCAACATATTTTGTGGCTATTCTTTCTCTAATGATTTAAAAGTAAAGTTGGATGTTTAAAAATATGATGAGCTTTTTGACTATATGGAACTGTGCATATGAAATGAGAAAAGAACAGCTGAGATCAGTCTTTGATGAAGTATCAAATACTGAAAGAAAAACGCCACATTTGTTTAGATATTACGAGCATCAAAGATATAGAAAAGTCACACTCATTCATCCTGATACCATTTTAAAAATCTACTTGCAATACTGAGAATCCAGAGCTAAGCCAATGTTCTTGAGTTTTAAGGCATCTTAGCTAGTACAGAAAGAGAATTTGAAGCAGTTAGGTGCTATAAATTTGTCACTGGTGTGTTGTTGATCTAGGAAAGGTATGCAAGAATAAGAGAGCATGAGAAATCAATCAAATGGTGATCTTTTTGTGTCTAAAGTATTAATTTATTTAATATTTCAACTTTCAATATCATGAGACTGATAATATTTCACCTAACAATATCAAGGTTACAGATACTTGGTAAACTTGCAAGTAAATAATAACATTCCATTAATATGAAGTAGAGGAGGAAACGTAAGACCTTAGTGATTGTGTCCTTGAATGTTTAAAGAGGTCAGAGAGAATGGCTCAGGATCCCAAATGCTTATATGTAAGCTGTTATTACATCATCTCTAGAGGTCATTTAAAATCCATTCTTATTTTACTTTTCAAGAGATGATTTAACTTAAAAATATATTTATCTTGTTAGGGCTATATCCCTAAATAATCCTTAGCTAATTGAGAAAGTCTTCAGATCTAACTGGTCAATGAATTTTGTGACAATAAAAGCTTATGTGGTACAGAAATGTATTCCAAGATTGAAGTCATGTAAGTTAACAAGTTCTCACATGAATTAAGATAGAATGTATTTATTTATAAGAAATTAGTCTTTCTGTGTTTCATTTTATGTCAAGCATATTCAGAATATTATCTCTAAAGCTGTCAATCTATCATCTTAAAAATTTAAATATTAAAGTTTCAAGTCTTCCTAAAAGTTTTGCTGGCTTGGTTTGCAAGATACCTTGACAAATGTCATGCTGGCTATGGTGGAGAGATAAAGAAAACAATATCAGAAACAAAAACAGAAGTAGGGATCTTTTTAAAAAAGGCATTCAACATAAAGGTATCAGCATTTTGCTGGTGGGAGATAATGGTCATTAAAATACCAAGAATGTCTATACATAAATTGCAGATTGAGCATATTGCCTTGTCTTGAGGGAAAGCAGAAATTTCACTAATAATATTAGCTGTCTGGATAAACTACAGAAATCATGTGAAACACAATGATAATGCTTTGACATGGACTTAGGATACAGGAAAAACTCTTGCCTCTCTTCTTGTTTGGCTGGTGACTACAGAGTGTAACAGACATGAGACAAGGAACATAAGTATTATTACAATATGGTGTCCTCCGTGAGAGCTGAGAGGACTCCTTCTGGGGGCAAACGTGAAGTGGCTGAGGGCACTCAGAGGTGGACAAGAGCAAAGCTGGTTTTAGTTGTACCATTACTATACAAGGACCAAATAAATATCTATTTTCCTCTCTATTATCTGATTACCAATTCCAATAAATTTGAGGAACATTTCAAAATTGTGACAAATAAATATTCTAGAAGAACAGCTATAGTCTTTAAAATATTTTCTGGTTTATGTTTTCAAATATAATCTGTAATATATAAGTTGTAGAAATATGTTGGAAAAAATGCACTTGTAATTTATCTAAAATATAGTGCAATTATATTTTTAGCCTGCAACTTCAGGATAGCTTTAATCCATAATTCTTGTGATAATGCTCAAAGTTTTTCTAACAATTAATAGCAGTCTCATATTAAAATAAAAGTGATGGGATTAATGTGAACCCTTTAGAGACTGAAAATTCAGTATTCGGTATTGATGCTTCAGTCTTCCTTCTGGCATTATGGACATACACTTATTGTTTCTCTAAATATATATCTCCTTTGCTACCATGAAGATACAGTTCGTAGGCAGAAGACCTGCAGAAGTCATGCAGGAAACTGGTGTTCCAAAGCGTCTGGACAGTCAAGGCTCTTCTCTGAACTACACTCACACAATGCACCTTGTAGTTATTATACTGTTAGTTTTGGTCTGCACATTCAAAACAAACCGTCTTGATACTTAGACCTTCATTGCCACATTTGTACAAATCAATATTTACTTGCTTTTCAGCAGAAAATTTGAAACAAAATTTATCATTGTATTTTCCAATTAAAACTAAATAGGGAGAAAGGTGTCTTGTTAGTTGCAATTGCTGAGGCCACATTTCAAACAAGGTAGTCAAGAGAGGGCTGTCCTAGATTCCTTCTCAGATTGCAGTATTAAGGTTCTTGGCTTAATCCAGTAGAGCTGCCAAGTAAAATAAGTTGGTCTTGTCTTCAACACCTGTTGTACACTCAATAAATGTCCAGAGTTCCCTTGAGCGTGACATCCTGAGAATGGAACATTGCCATAAGATCTATTACTGACAAAGGAAGGAATTCATGCCCAGTCAAACTGACAGACCTAAGGAGGTCAAGAATCTGTTTCTAAATCTGAAGTCACAAAAAGAAGAGAAAAGAAAACTAGATAATCAGCTTGTTCAAACTCCATAGCCTTTTGCCTAAATCCAGGAAGAAAACCGGCAAGCTAAGTACCCTGCTCTTCAAATTATGTAGCAGGTTAAACACAGTTCCATCTTTCCTCTTTTTAGAAAATAGGAGAATCACAACACTGACTCCTGACTGATTCAATCAGATGGATTGTGCAAGCACATGGACTTCTGTGTTCAGCAGCTACATTGACCTTGGAGTATCAGCAGAAACAAGCAATGTTTAACAGTTCCCACTGCAGTGCTAAATCATCAAGGTCATCTTTAATAAGGAAATGTATTCATTAAGAGAAGTCAGAAATGTTAAAAATCTTAATGTACTACAGATTGTTGAGAGTTACTTTATTGCATAGATAATTAATTATACCTTGCCACAACCAATAGAGCTTCGTGTGCAATATTATTAAGTAATAGGTACCACAAACTCGAAGTAAATATATAGGTAATAATGTTCCAGAGAGATCCAATAAATTCATTGCCCCCCTCAATGGAACTCCAGAGTCTACTAGGCCCTCAGACCTTAGCATAGCTGGCTCCATAATGGAAATATAATTCAGACCATAAAATTCAGCAGTAGACAGTACCACCTGCCAAAATAAAAATGAAGATCAAATCCATCAAAGACCACAGTTCTGGAAAAATCTCTAAATGTGCTAACATTCCTGTTTGGTTTATGTAGCTCTAACTATTCTTATTACCTGAATGTATCCAGAACATGTTTTGTGTGTGTGTGTGTGTGTGTGTGTGTGTGTGTGTGTGTGTGTGTGTGTGCTTAAAAGCTCTCTCTGAGAGAGGCATGGAGTTACACTGGGATCCCAAATATCCAGTGTAGTACTCAGCTAAGAAAGACTTTCTGTTGGCTCAAATTCATATCAGAGCAGTCTTCTCTGGAGCCTACCTCATAAAATGTTATCTTGTTTGTATGCTTGCTTGTTTGCTTATCTTTTTTTTTTCTTTTAGCACAACAAAATCAACTTGTGAAAGAAATCTATCAAATTAATAAATAAGAGAAAGATGCAGTACCCAAAGGTCATCTGGCAGAGGTATATGGTTCTCTACTCATGACAAAGTTTGCCAGAAGTACAGTAGGTTTGCTGAAAGGGCCTCTCCCAGTTTACAAACTGGGAGATAACTAACATCTAGTTATAGTTATAGACATAGTTATAGATAGTTATAGATAAACATAAAGTTAAGAGTTCAGTTGAGTTCAACAAACATTATTGTTGATGAGAACATTAAGGACCTACTGCTTTTGACTGACAATTGTTCTGCACTATGCTTTCAACTTAAAACATTAAGTCATTTGTTTACTCTTTGCCAGAACACTGTCATGGCCAAGAGCATACATTGAGGCATAAATTGGATTCAAGTAATTGTTGTCCATTAAAAGCTGGCAACTGGTCAAAATGAACTATTCCAATGCCTTGGTTTCCTACTCTACTTAACAGAGAAAATAACACCTTCATAATCAAATGCAAAGCTAAAAGTAAAGAGCCAGAATGAGGCTTGGCATATGATATATATCCAGAAATGGTCAACAACTAATATCCATAAGCCCAGGTTTACAGGTGTAATGCAGAGCCAGATATAAAGTTCTTGTTCTGGGCTTGAACAAACATCTCTTAGTTATCATATTTGTGATATTTACATGATATTATAGCCATACTGTCCAGAATTATAGTCATTAACAACATGTGACTCCTAAGGTGGAAAATACAGATAGTTTTAAATATGATATGTCTCAATTAAATATTGCAAAGGCTGAGAAAGTGGCCTAGTGACTAAGAGCACATACTATTCTCTCAGAGAACTCAACGTCAGTTCCCAGGTGGCTTGCAATTCTAAGTGATTCGAAACTTTTCTGGGTACCTACACAAGCAAGGTGCACATAAACTCACAAATACATATGTAGTAGTGAGGTTTCTTGGGTCCCGGGCGGCCAGGGGCCTGGACCCACAGATCTGCCGCCCGAGACCCCTTAGCCGCCCGCCCGCTCAGACCCCCAGAAATGACTCAGATGCTTCTATTAACTTCATGCTGTTTGGCCTATGAATCAGGCACATTGCTAGCTAGCTCTTATATCTTAAATCAACCCATTTCTATTAATCTGTCAGTCACGTGGCCCGTGGCTCACCTGTGCTCCTTACATGTTTCTTCTTGGGCAGCTGGCTCGATCTGCCTGACTCCACCCTGCTTCTCCTACCTATGCTCTGATTTCTCCTCCTACTTCTTCTATGGTGCCTGTCATGGCCCAAAACAGCTTTTTTATTTAAAGATTGAGATTCACAGCATACGTAAACGCATTCCCACATCATACATACACATGCACATAAATAAAAATATAAACAAGTTCTTAAAATACAAAATTATACATGATTTGGAGACTTATTAAACTCTCAAAAAAGAATTAAAATATTTCATAAATAACTCTATTTGCATGTTTAATTGATAACATTTTGGATAATAATTTGAACTTTATCTTTTTATTTATGGCTACTAGAAAATCCCAAGATACATATGTGGCTAATCATTTTATGTATACAAACACACACACACACTTTCACAAAAATATGAACTATATAATATATATTAGTATATCTAATACACTATAATTTAGTTGGGGTGGTGAGGATGTTTGATATTTAGCCATGTTCATGTGTGTGTGTTTGTGCATGTGTGTGTATGTGTGTGTATGTGTGTGTGTGTGTGTGTGTGTGTGTGTGTGCGTGTGTGTGTGTCATAGTGCTGTAAGTTTAGAGGTTATATATTGTGGCACACATGCTGTCATTCATGTGAAGGGCAGCAAAGTAAGATGATTCTTAATTTTCTACCTTGTATTTGAACGTTGGCATCTCACGCTTGTACTTTGCTGTTTATGAGCAAATTTTCTGTCTCCACTTCTCATTTGGGATTTCCAATGTGCATTACAACATCTCACTTGTAACTCAGTGTGAAGGATGGAGTTGCTTGTCAGGGCACATGTCTAGTGACTTTATCCACTGAGCTATTTCCTGCTCTCATATTCCACTTCTGAACACTATTGATACAGAAAAATCTCAAAAAGAGACATTAGTTAACTATTTTTCTAAATAACATAAAAAATATAAAAATTTAAAAACACTAAAATCACACATATCTCTCACATTGTAAATTTTCAGAAGATGGTGAGATTGCAAATTTACAGGCCTGTTCTTAAAATTAAAAAGATCAAGTGTGAATTCCTAGAATTTCTCACTTTTCTTCACATTTAAAGAAATATTTCTAAAAACCTTTTCCACAAATTCAGCCATATTTCTTTTGGAGAAGAGACACTTCTTTTTCAAACCATTTTCTTTTAAATGACAGTAATCTTCTGTGGGAAAGTTAAATTTATTTAAAAGTTCTAATTAGGAAAGATTCTGATTTACGACGTTGACCTCTCCTCTTCCAAGCTTATTTCCCAAGTCTTCTCATATAAACCCAATGGCAGTGGTTCTCAACGTGTAGGTTGTGACCCTTTGATTGAACGAACTTTCACTGGTATCACATATCAGATATTCTATATATCAGATATTTGCATTACTGTGTCCAACAACAGCAAAATTACAGTTATGAAGTAGCAACAAAATATGTTTTTATTTGGGGGTCACCACAACATGAGGAACTGTACAGAAGGATCACAGCATTAGGTAGGTTGAGTAGTACTATACTAGAGCAATATTAGTGAACATTAATATCCCAATAATTCAAGGTATTAGAAGCTCAGGAAAAGCTAACAAGCATGTTGCAGTTTTTTTTAAATGGGTCACGGTCATAAAATACTGTTTCACTGCAATTATAGAAATTACCGCCAGCATTTTGTAGTTGACCTGTCCCAATTCAAATTGAAACACCTGAAAATAATGATCTACCACATAATATCCAAAGTTGTAGCCAGTATCTACAATAGTATTTGATATTGAAATAGTAACTAACTTGCTAACTGGATATTGAATTTTCTTGTTTGTAATGTGTTTCTGCTGTTTGTTATTTCATGGCATGGTTTTGATACACAGCCCAGGCTGAACTCAATATCTGTCAGCCTCAGGCTTTTCATGTTGGAATTGTAGATAGATGTCACCATACCAGGATGGTTACTAAGGATATCTTTTTCTGTAGAAGGTGTGTATAGAGAGATAATGGATTTCATTTAAAGGTTGTTTTCTGACTTTGGTATGTTTCCTTCTTTTGAAAATGTATTTTATCTCCTTGAGAGTTTCACATATGTATAGGATGTATTGTTACCATATACACCACCCTCCAACTCCTTCTAGCATCCAGAAATTCATCTCTGTGCTGGATAGTTTTATGTCAGTTTAACAGGAACTAAAATGATCTGAGAAGGAACCTTGACTAGGAAAACTCCTCCATAAGATTAAGCTTGTGGATCAATGGAATTGAATTGAAGACCCCGACAATAACCCACACACCTATGAATACCTGATTTTTGACACAGGGGCCAAAAATATTCAATGGAAAAAAAGATAGTATCTTCAGTAAATGGTGTTGGCATAACTGGATGGTAGTATGTAGAAGAACGCAAATAGATCCAAAACTATCACCCTGCACAAAGCTCAAGACCAAGTGGATCAAAGACCTCAACATAAGCCCAGCTACACTGAACTTGATGGAAAAGAGAATGGGAAATATCCTCCAACACACTGACACAGGTGACCACTTCCTAAATATAACACCAGTAGCACAGACACTAAGAAAAACAATCAATAAGAGGGACCTCCTGAAACTGAGAAGCTTCTGTAAGGCGAAGGACACAGTTAATAAGACAAAACAACAGCCTACAGAAGGGGAAAAGATCTTCACCAACCCTACATCGGACAGAGGACTGATTTCTAAAATATATAGAGAACTCAAGAAACTAGAGCCCCAAAACCTAAATAGACCAATTTAAAAAATGGGTTTCAGTTTCCTTTTTAAAGGGAATTCTCAACAGAAGAATTACAAGTGGCTGAAATTGCTCAACATCTTTAGCCATCAAAGGAGTACAAATCAAAACAACTTTGAAATACCACCTTACACCTATCAGAATGGCTAAGAGCAAAACATAGATGACAGCCTATGCTGGAAAGGATGTGGAGCAAGGGGAACATTCCTCCATTGTTTGTGGGAGTGTAAACTTGTATAGCCACTCTAGAATGCAGGATGGTGGTTCAATTTCCCCAAATGTCCAGCAATACCAAAGGATACACATTCAAACCCCAAAGGCATTAGTTCAACTATGTTCATATCAGCATCATTCAAAATAGCAAGAACCTGGAAACAACCTAAATGCCCCTCAACTGAAGAATGGATTAACAAACTGTGGTACATCTACACAGTGGAGAACTACTCAGCAGTAAAAAAAAAAAAAAATCCTAAAATTTTCAGGCAAATGATGGATTTGGAGAATATCCTCCTGAGAGACTGAGAGAGGTATCACAAGCCAAGAAAGATAGGTATGGGATGTACTCACTCATAAGTGGATTTTAGACATAAACAAAGAATACCCAAGCTGCAAACCACAAGTCCTGAACAGCTTGGGTTCAGAAGAAACTTAAGAGAAGCACCCAGAATTTCCCCTGGAAGAGAAAATAGAGAAGATTACCTTAGCAAATTGGGGTCATAACCGTTTATAACCAAGAAAAGTTGGGAACAAACCTTGGAAGAAGGAGATGGTTGAGTGAGAGGATCAAAGAGGGAGCTAGAAAGAGATGGCTATCTTGATAGAGAAAGCCAGTATGGGTTTGGAAAGAGACTGGGTGCTTGGGAAACCTCCAAGAACTCACAGGATGTCCCTGACAAGTCTCCAAACAATAGTGGAGGGGGTGCCTAAACAGGACTTCCGCTATTATCAAACGAGTAACCACCTTCAGTGTCATCACAGAACCTATATCCAATAAAGAATATTGACGGAGGCAGAGCTCCATGGCTGAGCACTGGGCCAAGCTCCTGGTCCAGCTGAAAGTGAGGGAAGAGAGTCTGTATGAGCAAGGGGATAGGGATTATGAGGAAAAATCCCACAGAGATGCTTAGCTGGAGCTCTGGGGTGCTCATTGATTCAAGAATAGCCACTGGGGAACGATAGGGAAAAGGAGCTAGGCCCTCCAATGGTAGGCAACTGTCCATTGGCATGGGCAGTATGTCGAGCCTGGACGGGTGGGATCAGACTGTTCTGTGTTCCTGTGTGTGGTCTGGCACCTTGGATCCCATTCCATGCAGTGGAAAACTTAACCCAGTCTTGAATTTGGGATGAGGCAATCAGACTTGCCTGGAGTGAATGTGCCATTCAGAGCTGACCCAGCTTGGGATTCCTGCTCATTTGGGGGAGAGGATGGGGAGAAGTGAGTCTGAAGGCTGACTGGGAGGGATTGGGAGGAAGGGAGGGAGAGCAGGGGATACATGAATAAAAAAGACATTTTTTTCCTAAGAAAATAAAAACAATAAAATTAAAAAATTGCCATAAAAAACCAAACCAAACCAACCAAACAAACAAACAACAAAAACCCCTACTGTCAATAATAGAATACATCTTACTGTGCTGATGTCCAGGAGTGGTTGGTCAGCATGAAATGAACTGAAGAGGTTTTTGTGTATCATTTTTTTATTTTCACGTTTCTGTTTTGTTTGTCTTTTGCTTGTTTCTTATGTTTTTTGTGAGAATATTTTATTATTTTTGTTTGTGTCTCCTTTTCTTTTCCATTTCCTCATTTGGGTTGGTGATGACATGAATTCCTTTCAGTCTATGTATGTATGAACGTATGCACTGCCTGTCCTTTCTAGAGATGTTGATAGCCTCAAACTTTGATCTTTACCTCCTTGACCTAAAAAGGTAATTTTTAGAAATACCACAACAAGAAAACTACATAGCCAACAATCCCCACTGTAAACAGCAGCATAGAATAAGCCAATGTTTGATTAACATGCTTTCTTTTCAGCAATGAGCCCTGCACTGCTGTCAAATTATGAAGATCCTTCAACCTAAGTTGTCAAATATTATAGTTGTTTATAAATAAAGAGAAATACCTGAAAAAAAGATTAAGCTATAGTCAAGTCTATGGACATTCTCTCAATTACTAATTGAGAGGGTGGGAGAAACCCATTGTTAGCCCATTTGCTGGAGGTCCTGGGTTCTCTGAGAAATCAGGCTGAGCAGTGCTGTGGCCCTCCATGCTCTCTGGATCAGCTCCTGCTTCCATATTCTACCCATTTGAGTTCCTGTCCTTGCTTCCTTCAGTGATGAGCTACAATGTGGAAGTGTAAGCCAAATAAACCCTTTCCTCTCCGACTTGCTTTTGGTCATGGTGCTTTATTGCAGAAATAGTAACCAAAATTAAAACAATATCCTCTTTATTTTTAATTATTTTTATAATCAGTGAATCAAGTTTGTCTGACCATTTGTGTTTGCATGGAGGATCACCCATTAGAGAATGCACAATCTACCAGGATCTTTAACCCTGAGTAAAACTAACTTTACCACAGAACATTTCAATTACTGATTGCTAAGGATGGGGCCTTGTGAGCCCTTCCCCATTCATGCTGAAATGTTGACTGGTTTGATCTTGTAGGGATTATTCAGGTACTAAAACTTCTGAGTTTATGTGTGCATCAGCTTTGTTAGTGAACAGGGGTCACCATTTTGGAGTAGTTCTCCCAATTTCTGACTCTCACAATCTTTCTGTTTTCTTTCCCCTCATGATATCTGAGCCGTGAAGAGAGGGGGTGAGATACAGATGTCCCCTTTAGACTGAGCATTTCAGGTCACTTATTCTTTGTAGAAAACACTATGGAATTCAGTGTAGAGGTTCTTCAAAAGCCCAAAATCACCAGAGAGTATATGAACAGGAGCTGTATTTCTGGTTCGAATAAGAATGACCCTCCTGGGATTTTATATTTGAATGCTTAGTGGGAGTGAAACTCTGATAGAATTCAAGGATTAAGAGGTACGGCATTGTTGGAAGAAGTGCTTCACTGGGTTTGGGCTTGGAGGTTTTCAAAAGCTCACACTTGGTCCAGTGTTTCTCTCTTTGTATCATGGCCTATGGATAAGGACATATCTGTCAGCTACTGCTCCTGCATTTCATTTACCTGCCCCCATGCTCCTTGAGGTCATGATGAGAATGGAACAAATCTCTGAAACTGTAAGGAAGTTTCCAATTCAAAGTTTTCTTTTATAAGAGTTGCCTTGGTAATAATGGCTCTTCACAGTATTATAACAGTGAGTGACCAAGAAGAACACTATATCCCTCTACTGAGATTCTCAGTCATCCTTTCTTGCTTTTAGTGTATATGTGTATGCTTTGTTTGGTTATGCAAATACCCTTAAAACGAACAACTATTAACCTTTTGTCCTCTATGGAATCTGTTTTCTGAGTGTCTTATTCCTTTCTTTGCATATCCATGTTTATAGTTACTGCTTGCTTAGCTGTCCAAGCAACTTCTTTCCTGTTTATAGCAGAGTCCTATTCTTAGATGAACATTCAAGAAAACTGATGTAGTGCAAAAAGAGAATCAAACGTAATTATTCTTGGTTTCTTTACTTCATAACCACTTGAGTTCAGAGGCAGGGATGGCATTTTATACTTGCAAATTTATTGGTGTCAGAGTGAGGACTTCATGTCTGTTGTCCTTACTAGTGTCTTAGCTTCTCTGACAATTAGACTGGTCTTCAATTCTTATCAGTTTTTTAAAACAAAGTGTACTTTGCTTTTATATTTTTGGAATGACTTCCTGCATCAAACATCTTGCAAACATCTGTAGAAGAAAAGAACAATAAAACATGTTTCCCTCCACCTGTTGGAGTAAGAATGATCATATTTATCTGAAAATTAACAGTGAAGAAATTGAAGGTGCGTGTCTTTCATCCTGGAGAGGCACCTTTTGATTTCCCTAAGTGCTTCTCTCAGTTATTTATGTTTTTTCCCATCTCTGCTGCCATATGAGTTTGTCATGCTTTTTTCTGAAAGTTTCCCAAACTCAAGCTTCCCAGCATTTTTAAATCCTCTTTGAAAACAGAACCATTTTGAAGTCCTACCTCCTTTGACATGATTCAGAAACTCTTCAGTTTCTATACTCTCCTACATGGCATAGCATAACTTAAATTACCATTTCTTTCAAAAATTCCTTTCCTTTTTTGTTAGGCTTGCCAAATTTGTCATCATTCCTGACATTTCAGATGAGACACCATGTGTTAATTATGCTGGCAAGACTTTTCTGATGACTCCTGTAGATTTTGTTCTCATTTTGCTCTCTTACAATAATCTATTATGACTATCTCTATCATGACTATATATACGTGATAGAGATAGTCATAATATATATGACTAATAATATATATATATAGTATCTTTGTTATTTCATCTATAGTTTTGTTTCACTCACTAAGCTGTGATCTAGGTAATTTTATTACCTTGTTAGCTGTAATATTTTTAACAGTTTACTGTCTCTGTATTCTACCTTCTCTCATCCCCTGTAGATGGCTATTTTCAATCTAATAAATTTGTGTCATATTATAACAAAAGATAAGCATGGCCTTAATTGGTTGTCCCAATCTTATTAATTATCAGCACACTCTTTGGTTTTTAATCACCTTACTTTTAGTCAGTAAATGGAGGTTCTAGTTAAGCTACTACTGTGAGAATTGGATGAGCTAAATGATGTGAAGTGTATAGGACTGAGAATTTGGTTTTTTGCCCTTGTCAATAAAAAGCAACATAAGTAATACATTAAGAAAAATGGTCATCTAGTTCTATGCAATTTGTTAGGGATGAATTTGTCGAAAAGTCTTGAAACTAGGATATTTATGTTTTAGTCAGATAAACTCATTTGCCGGAATCTTTTAAGGTTTTCCTGCTGTCTTCTTTGGACTATTTGAAGAAATTACTGAACACAGACAATGTGGTGGTGGTGTGGGGGGGTGATGGTCAATCTTTTATCCTCTTCTCAGTGAGGCCATATTGATAACCTTTATCTGCTTTCCCCTCTTAATTCCATCTTTTATTTGGCTGTATAGAGAATGGATAGCTAGGTCTTCAATGGAGCTCAGGTTGTAATCCCAAGTTTGATAGCAAAATGACAGCCATGAAAGGGAAAATACATTTTAGGGGTTTCTGCCACTTATGATGAGCTTACCTTGGGGAGCATAATGATGGAAGTTCCGAGTGTATGCTAGTCCCAACTTTGCACTTCAGAAAGCATCAGCTGCTTTTTATCTCTAAGCAGGAAAACAAATGTAGACTTTTAGATTCTTGAGAAGCTCTGACCTCTGGCAAGCCTTTGCCTCATCAGTGCATCCCAGGCTTTTCTTCCTGTTTCCTATGGGCTGCTGGATACTTTTGAGCAGTTTAGGTGACTTAGTTGGGGTTTCTATTGCTGCAAAGAGACACCATGACCATGGAAACTCTTGTAAAGGACAGCATTTAATTTGAGAGTCTCACAGTTCCAAAGGTTTAGTCCATTTTATTATCATGGTGGGGAGCATGGCAGCATTCAGGCAGACATGGTTGCTGGGAGTAGTAGCTGAGGGACCCACATCTTGTAGACAACAGGAAGTCAACTGAGACATTGGACAGTGTCCTAAGCATAGAAAACCTCAAAGTGAACCACAAACTCCACAGTGACACCCTTTCTTCAAGAAGGCTTCCTACTTCCACAAAGACACACACCTCTTCTTCCTATGAGATGATGGGGACCAATTATATTTAAATTACCTAATTATGGTACTTTTGAAACATTTAGGTGTAGTTGCGAATGAAAGACTGTCTTTTTCTATAAGGAATCTTTTATTGAATGATACTTGGGTATTAGTGTAAAATAGAAAAACACCAACAGTTAGAGTGGAGGATAGAGCTCTTAAAGGCTTTGGTAGTCTTAGCTCAAATCAAAGACAGCTGCAGAGCTGGGGTAACTCCACTCTGTCTTTCTTATAATCAGATGCTTCCAATAGCCATGATTAGGTTTCTGCATCTTGGGTTTGTGTTTTCTCTTCTGCAATTTGTATATAAGTGTCCTGTCTGCTCTAGGAAACAACTTGGCTTGCTTTTCTAGAGTGACAAGTTTATTAAAGGGACAGATACACAATCTAGCAAAACATAATCCCACTTGGAGGATAGCCCTCCTCAGTTTGATAACTGTTTGGAGCACTCCCGATGTTCTATTTAACAATTGTGGCATCCATCCTGAGAAAGGTTTGAAATTCATTTTGAGCATTTGGATTCTGTTGAACCATTTAGAACAGAGAGTTTGAGATCTGTCATTTTTCATGTAACCATTAAAATACTAATTTTTCACTAGCTTGGTACTCCCTTCTAAAGGACTGCAAAATAACTGACTAGGGTTGTATAAATTTTTAGTGATTTCACAGAAATTATGGCTTATTACTTGTTAACTCTGACTCTTAAACTAACCCATGATTTTTATCTTGTTTAGCTACTTCGCTCGGTACCTTTTCTCAGAGCAGCATTTTTTTTGTCTTTTTTTCTCTGTGTCTGCTGGCATCTCTTTCTGCTCTTCTGCTTCCCAGAGTTTTCATAGTCTGGTAGCCCCACCCATACTTCCTGTCTGCCTTCTGGCCAATCAAAATTTTATTAAACCAATATTTACAATGACAAATATTTACAGTGTACAAAAACATGACCCCAGAGCAATTTTTTTATATCCCTTACAAGATTATACATTTTACACATTATATTTGAAAAACAAATTGATCCCCAAACCCACATATATTCATATTCAAGCAAATAATTGTAGATTGACACAGAGTAAGCAAGCAAGTTATTTTTCTCAGCCAGTTCTTTCACTGGAGGGCTGTATTTTGCCCTTACAAAGAAAGGACATTTCATTTTATTACTTGTTTCCAACGGTAATCTTATAAGAAGATCTTAGAAAAATCACAAATTTAAACTTTTATATATGAAAAAAGATCAGTCATCTCTATTTTAAATACTCAGAGTGCATACTCACTCTTCAATGTATATAAATATGTGTGTATATTATATGTATATCTATAAATAAATATATAAAACCTAGGGTAGTAATGATGCTAGGAATTAATCATCACCCTGATCAACAACCCATCTTAACAATAAAGTCATGTCAGCCAGCAGTAGTATAGCTACCATTGTTCTGCCTCGGTGACCTCAAGTAATCCTTCATTCAGTGATTAAAAGTAAGCCTTTATATTGTTTTTCAAGACCCTCAACCATCAAAGTCCTACTTAAACTAACCACTATTATTGTATAAAATAATTGTTTCAATAAGACAATACAGTTTAGGAGGAAATCATTTTCATAAGAATCCACAGGTAACAATGCTCAGTAGAATGGGATATTTTCAAGAGATAATCACAATCACACTGCATTCAAGACAGTGGGGATCTTCCCATATCCATTTACATCATGTTAGATTTCAGAGAAAAACAGCCGAGGCAAACACGTAAAGGTACAGCAGTAGAAAGCGACACTCTGGAGCCAAAGCCTTCAGGACATTGCCTATCTGAGATTCACTCATCAGTGCCTTGCTCCCTGGTAGGCCGACCTTCCGGACTTCAAGTGTCACCTGCTGCTTCTCTGACATGGCCACCAACATTTATTTGAGGACTGGCTTAGGAAAATGGAACAAAAACCATATGTAGCTCCCATTTTTGAAATGGGAGTTGGTCTCAGAGAGTCCTTTTTATGTGCAAAATAGGTAAGTAAATAATTCTGATGCTTAATCAATTGTGGTGGCTAACACCTTTAATCCCAGTGTTTAGAAGGCAGAGAGGGGAGGATCTCTTTAAGTAAGAGGTCAGCTTGGTCTACATAGTAAGTTTCAGGACAGCCTGGTCTCAAAAGACAAACAAAAAGATTAAAATTAAAAATAAATAAATCATATGGTTAGATGAACTCTTTGTTCTTCCGTTACAAATTTCCTGAAGCATGGAGATTTACAACAACTCTCAGGGAACTTTTCCCAGGCCTAGATCTGTCTTTCATGTCTATTAACATAATAAAGATATCTACAAAAAAGTTAGAGCAACTGGTGAGGAAAAACTTAGTGTACAAGTAAATATGGTGACAGGTGAATCAGTGCTAGAGTCTGGCAGGGTTGTGTTTACTTTGTATATTGATGCTTAGCTAAGGTAGAATTTTTATCTTATATTAGACCTTGCTAATGTTTATTTTATTTTTTTAGTTTCTCTACCTACAGCCTCCCCAAACCAACCAGCACCAGCTTAAAATGGAGTAAAATGAACGCTAGAAGAGTCTCCCATTCTGAAAAAAGAAATATTATTACATGTATGATATAATGCAGACCTTTTTATGTCTTATAGACTTTAAAAAGGCATTCAAAAATTGTCATTTTGGTTTATTACAGAAAACCAGAGCCTTTTAAGTGTTGTTTTAAAAGCAGCCTCTATACAGTTTTTCTGCGTCTTGCAGCCAGGTGCTGCAGGCCCTACATGTAGATGCTTCTTAAACTCTGTAAGCCTTCTAAAGATTGACAGGTGGTAGATAGTTGTAAATCTTTACACAATTGCTTACTTTTCAAAAGTAGTCTTACTATCATTGGCTGTGTTTTAGTAAGGCTCCTTAACTAACTGCTGTGTATTTATTACTTGATAGCTGTCTTGTGGGAAAGTCTTATAACTATGCTACCTATTGACACTCTATAAAGGAACCTGAACAAAATTTTTCAGCTACTAGGACATTGCCCACAAGAAGATACAGAATGAACTCCAGGTATACCTGACCTCAGAGTCATTCACTATTATGTAAATTGCTTAATCTGATCTAAAGTTCAAGGAAGGTCAGTTGATCAGCACAAGAACATTTTTCAGAGACAGTGCCCAGGGGATGAGGGATAGGATGAGGTGTTTCCAAACTAATATAAAGTCATTTTGGGTTGCCTGTAATCCCAGAACTTGGAAAGCCAAAACAATGGGACCCTAAATCAGAGGCCAGACAAGGCTTCATGAAGAAAAGCTGCTCAAATTAATGAGATGGAATTGCTTATACAATCCCTTCCGAAAGTAACTAAAAGCCAATGGTTATGAAAAACAGATCTTACGCAAGGCTACCTGGAATTAACTGTGTTCCTATCTTGGTTTGTCTTGCATCTTTTTATTTAGGCATGAAAAGCTGAAAACCTGAGGCACTAAAGCATGAAGAAATATAGCTAGCCTGAATAAATGGATTTTCCTGGGTAACTCATGCTGGAAGTAGGGAAAAGCCCTAGTCAGAGAAAACACTTACCTCTTAAAAAGATTTCAAATAGATCTAACAGCCTGGCTATCCACCTTACAGGATGGGACTTAAACCTAGATAATGATGGGTCAAAGGTGAAAAGCACCACACCCTGCTAGAGATGTTTATCATTGCAGTAAGGATACACAAGGTCATGATAAGATATTTAAAGTACTGCCTAAATATTTAATACTTACTTGAAAGGAAGCAACTTTCTTATCCCTTTTTCTCCTTTTTCATACGTTTTGTTAGAAAAAGAAGGTGTGGTACATTTACAAAATGGAGTATAACTCAGATGTGAAAAATGAGGACACCAGAAAATTTGGAGGCAAATGCATGGAATGAGAAAAAACATCATCCTGAGTGAGGAAAGCCACACTGCCGAAAACAAACCGGTGTGTGCAGTGAGGAAAGCCACACTGCCGAAAACAAACCGGTGTGTGCAGTGAGGAAAGCCACACTGCCGAAAACAAACCGGTGTGTGCTCACTCGTAAGTGAAGAATAGCCTTAAAATAAAAGAGAAATATGCTAAAATCTACAGACCCAGGGAGACTAGGTAACAAGAAGAGTTCATGGGGAGACATCCAGATCTCCCTGGGAAAAGGAAATAGAAGAGATTTTGTAACTAGATTGAAGGTAGTAAGAGATGGAAACAAGTGATCAGCTTGGGGGTGGGGAGGTGGATAAAGCTGGAAGAGTCTCCAGGAAGGGAGGTCATTTGCGGTCAGGTAAAAATTTCGTGCCATGAAATCTCTCAGGAATCTACAAGGATGGCCCCACCTATAAGACTCCTAGCAAAAGCAAATATGTATTCTAAACTGGCCATCTCCTGTGACCAGACTGGTGCCTAGCCCAATTATCATCAGAGAGGCTTCACCCAGAAATCAGTCGGAACAAATGCAAACTCATAGATAAACATTAGATGGAGTTCCAGGAATCCTGAAGAAGAGGGAAGACTGATTGCAGGAATCAAAAAAGCCAAGGACCAAGTACATCAAGAGAAAGCAAAGAATCAACTAACCTGGGCTCACAGAAAACCAACAACCAGGAAGTCTGCAAGGAACTGAGATAGGCCCTCTGCATTATATATTGTAATTGTGTAGCTTTGTCCTCTGGGACTGTTAACAGTGGAAACAGGAGCTGTCTCAAACTCTTTTGCTGGCTTTGGGACCCTGCTCATACTGGGTCACCTTTCCCAGCCTACATGGGTAGTTGATTAGTCTTACTGCAACTTGATATGACATGTTTTGTTAAAACTCACAGGAGACCTGCCCTTTCATAAACAGAAATGGAGGAGTGGGTTGGGGAGATGGGAACAGAGGGAATGGAGAGGAGGATCTGGGAGAAGAGAAGGGTGAAAAAACTGCAGCTGGGGGGTAAAATGAATGAATGAATGAATGAATGAATGAACGAATGAATGAATAAATAAATAAATGTATTTTTTAAAAAGAGCAAAAAAAAAAAAAAATCCAGAAGACTTCAGCCTAAAGATGTGGCCAAGAGATAAAGCATTTGTTTAATCTACACACAAACACACATACATACACACATACACACACACACACACACACACACACACACACACAAGAATAGTCACAAAGTCCCAAAACAAATAATAAAGTTAAGTATTGATTATGTTTTATTCATATTCTATATGTTTCAAATCCAGCTCTTGATTTAGCAGGTTTAATATTTTTGTGGTCTCAGTAACGGAATATGTATGTTATGTAAAGTCTATAACAGTGTGGAAGTTTTCATTGCTACTTAATCCATTTTAAAGTCAGTTGATGGAAATCGTGGGTAATGTGTGAACTCAAGTGCAAACCTTACTGATGTTTAAAAAAAATTATTTACTCTGAAGTTAGAGAAAAATAAAATAGCCTAGGAATAAAAAATGAGGACATGTATCTGAGAGTTCTATATTTGTTTTTCTTCTTAGATGAAAAAGAAATTATTCTGTATATTAGTTTCCTAGATTTAATTTATTTTCCTGTGACACAGGTAAACTAAAATAGTGTTCTATACACATTTAGTTCCATCGTTTTCTGTAGTGGATCAAATAAGAATGGCCCCCATAAACTCACATATTTGAATGTTGGCCATTAAAGAGTGGCACCACTTGGGAGGGATTAGAAGGCGTGGCCTTATTGGATGAAGTGCGTGATTGGGAGTTGGGTTTGAGTTTTCCAAAGTCAGGCTAAGTAACCTTTTCTCTCTTCCTGCCACCCACAGATCCAGATGTTAAACTCTTAGCTGTTTCTACAGCACCATGCCTGTACATCACTGTGTTCTCTACCATGACGACAATGAACTAAACCTCTAAAGCCATAAAGAAGCCCCAATTATATACTTTTCGAAAACAAGAGTTTCCATGGTCATAATGTTGCTTCAAAGAAAAAAAAAAACACTGGGTAAGACATTTTGAATATACTAGAAATAGTTCAGATAAAATAATAGTAAGAATGAGTTTCTATCAAACACACACAGTGGCCTACTTTCAAAAACCTAAATCTCTGGTCAATTCTTACTGACTTGAGAATGTTGATAACATTCAGAGATCTGTTACCAACTCTGACACTGATGCCACTCAGAGAATTATTATTCAGAGGTTATCCTTCATATGAGCAGTGCCAGCAATTCCTATCTCTTTAAAACATAAGTTCAGACCATATAAATGACTGCCTATATCCAGTGATAGAATGAGGACACCATTTAATTTCTAAGATATCACCAGCATTACAGAAAATGAAATTGTACAAGATGGCAAGAGAGTGTAATTTGTATCACAAACTAAAGCATATACGGATGTCATAGTGAAAGCTTCAGCTCTAGCCTGTGAAACCATTCAAATCTACAAGCTGCCACTACTGGGGATGAACCACACCATCTGAGTCTGTAATGTGCACAAGTCAGTTGCAAAGTATTTCAAAATAGGCCTTCTAATTTTAGAATCCTGTTCTAAAATAGCAATTTGTGAAGATATCCAGCTGGAGTGATCTACTGAATTTCAATTTAAATGAACAGCTTGGCAAAGATGCCGTAAAGTAGGTTAACTCATGATGTGTTCTTCAAATCTTTTGTACATCAAATGGCTTTGACACTGATAGAAGTTGTACGTGTGTGAGTAGATGTTATATTATTTTGGAAGACAAGTATCTTCTGCATGTGCCTTTTTCTATGTTCCCATACACACTTGGAAGATGCTTTTGCATCATTGTAAGCATGAACAATCCTCCGTGGTAAACTGCCCCCACACATTTCTCCTTGTGCCCTTTCCTGGAAAATGTTGTTCAGGATGTTTACTGAGATGAATGAGCCAAGAAATTAGCTCATGGCCTTTCTGATAATAAGTACATCTGACATATGGAAATGAAAACCTCATTACTTCCTTAGAGTTCCCTGGGGTGTATCTTTATAATTTACTCAGTAAGAAAGCCTGGAATTGAAATTCTTAAAAGATCAGTCTTTTAATTGCCCCCAAGACTAGCCAAGTCTGGTTTTCCAGGCCTATTATCATCTTAGACAATTGCACTTAATTCCATAGTAAGTCAATGATTGCTATCCATGCCTAATGATAGCTTTGGAGAAGTAATATAAATAATATGATAATAATATATGTTATATTACATATTATAATAATTTATAAATATTTTTCAATATTCTGTAAAACAATAGCTATTTTGCATAAAGGGTAAATTTTAAATTTAAACTCTCTTCATATTTCACAAAATAATTTTAAGAAAAGATGCAAAGGCAGATGGTGTTAACTGATTGCTATCATTATGCATCCTCGTAATTTTCCCATTGGTTAATAACACATAATGATGGTGGTAATCATGATGACAAAATGGATACTTATCCACATCATGAAACCACAACTGAGGTTAAGTTATCTCTCTAGGGAGTCAATGCCTAGGGACTCCATTTTCCTAGGAGACTTAAGCTGTACATGTGATCACTAAATTTATTTACTATCTATTGTGGTTGTTAAAACTAACTTTTTACATTTAACCAGTGTATGGCTGAAAAATACATTTACCTTATATCATGTGAAAGCTCCCATTCAGTTTTAAAACTATGGTAATATTATAGGAGTATTATGAAATTTGGGGTTACAACCTATGATGCCTCAAGTCAGATTTGGACTCCGTTCTTAAAAAGTTCATTAAAAGGTCCAAATTAAAAACAGTAATAGGAAAAGAGAATTTATTATATGTGGCCTCAGTAGAAAAAGGGACAATAAAATCCAACAAAACCTTCAAGTCCAGGGGGTTCTGAAGTGAGAACAAAGTTTAAATAGCTTGTCAAGGATATGAATTTCTGGAGCAGTGGTTCTCAACTGTGACATTTTAATACAGTTGCTCTTGTTGTGGTGACCCCCTAGCCCTAAAATTATTTCATTGGCACGTCACAGCTGCAATTGTGCTACTGCTATGAATTATAATGAAAATTATCTAATATGTTAGATATCTGATATGATGCCCCATTTGAGTCACAACCCACAGGTTGAAAACCAGTCGAAAATGTGGTCCTATTCACCACTGTCACATTGTTCTCTGAACTTTACTTTCATCCTGAGATGTGGTTTGATAAGTTGTTAGAACTGCGCGACATCTCTTTTAGGAAGATTGAGTACTCCTTTTGGCTAGGGCCCTTTCTTCCAGTATGATACTCCTTTGGAAATTCTCAATTCTTTGACTTCATTGTTTCAACAATCTGAAAGATTAAAAGGCATATGTTTCTCTTTAAAATATCTTCATTTCTGCTCAACTAGTTATATCTCCCCGCTTTCTGTTTTAGCACCATAATCTTTAGGTAGATGTGGCTATGTGTCAAAGGAATATAATAGACAGAATGTAAATAGGGTCAAAGTGAGAACACATTTAGTTAGTGCCAGATAGCCATACATAAGAACCATTTTAATAACTTCTTGACTTTTGGTTACCTTTGAAACAGCCACTCTATCACTGTAGCTTTATACAGGGTCTTGCTATCAAGTTTATTCTAACCTCATACATAAGATTCTCTGTTTTACAATTGAGGATTCCATCTTCCATTTCTGAGGCTAATAAGCAACTCAAGGGTATTTAGGCAATGCAAGGAGTTCCAGAAATGTAAAAGATCCAGATTTAAATGTAAAAGACCTCACATCTGCAGAAGTGTATATCCACAGGAAGAAACTGGTTTTTGCCTTTAAGCTAGGTGGCAGTCTCAAAATCCTAACAAGGAAATTCATCATCTGCCGCTTAAAGAAAATTTGGCCAGCTAATCTTTGATCAAATTCAGGTTGTCTTTCCTAGAAGACTCCATTGCTGGGATTAAAGGGAGGCACTATCTTTCCTAGAGTGATTTTATTCCACATTTGATAAATTTTTCCACAACCCGTGCTCTTAAATCAAGTCCAGCCACAGGTCTTCAATAGGCTAGCAAAAGAGCCAAATGAGAAGCAGAGAATGACTTACTCACTGCATTCACACTGGAAAAAGGGACAGAGAGAGCCCCTCCCCAACTCTGGCTTAAGGGTCTTAAAAACATGAGATCAAAGTTTAAGTAGAGGACCTAGGGTATAAGTGGTGGTCCCTCTAATTTTCTTTGCCCATCATACTTATTCCATAAGATGGTTTGAGGAGTTCTTAGAACTGTTTTAAATCTCCCTAGCACTTTTCCCCCTCTCCAGCATGAAAATTTTGTGGTGAGTTCTCATTTGTTTTGGGGTCATTCTTTTAAGAGTCTGGTACATAGACTGAAAGACACTGTTATCCCTTCAGAGCATCTTTATTTCTGCCAGGCCAGTGACAGGGACAATAATATACCTAAGAAGAAAGTGGATAAAAGTCATTTTCCATCTTAATATTTTCAATGAATTTTACATTGTATCTGATGAAATTTAAAATAAACATTTATTTTCCCATCTAAGCAGGGAAAATATGAAAATAAAGTGATATAGAGATTATACATTATATAATGGATCTACTTGGAAATCTGAGATACTTCAAAGTAGATTTAGATATGAAAAATATTCATCCTTAGAGTTACATATCTTAATTATATAAATGCCACCAATTCTTCCTGATATCTTACATAAACCTTGCTTTGTCTTCTTAGGTCTTAATATTTTAAATTATCAAATTTTACGAAGTCTGGCCAAACAAAATCAAGTAAACAAACATGACTTGCTTGCAAAAGAATGAATCATCTTCAGAAAGTGTATGTGTGTGTGTGTGTGTGTGTGTGTGTGTGTGTGTGTGTGTGTGTGCGTGTTGTGCAGGCACATGTGCATGCTTGTGTGTTTGTGTCTGTCTGCTTAGGGTTTAGTTTATTAATATGAATATATATGTGGCCACACATAGAGGGGTGAGTAGTTTCCAGACATCCTCTTCTATTGCTCTATACCTCATTGCCTTGAGATATTGTTATGGTGTTTTAAACCATCAATCAATATGGAGATGTTGGAAAGTAAAAATTTAATAGTGACTGGTCATAAATTTATTCTATTATAGTAGAAGAATGAAAATGGCTGAGATTAAAAGCAGAGTGGTCTCTTCATACCAAGCAAACAAGTTATTAAAAGTAGAATTTTGCAGTTATTTTTATGATCATGGGAAATCATGATCATGCTATAGATTTGTGGTGAGACAGTTCACATACTGTAAAACATATTTTCAGTCAATTCTCAGAATAATGGAAACAATTTATAATTTATAATTCACAAGAAAATTGAAGAAGAACCAGTCAAAAAGTTGACTTCTAGCTTAGGACGTGATCAAAGGTAAACATTATTTAACTAAAAAGAAAATGGAGTCAGCAGTCCCTTAACAACATAAAATTTCACTGATTCAGAAACTCTCTTAATTTTAGCTAGGAAGACTGGTAGTTCAGCTTGTTCCCTAGATCTGCCTGTCTCTGTCTATCCTCATGCTACAGTTACATACATGAACACCCATTCTCTGGCATTTCTGTGGATTGTGGAATTCAAACTGAAGCAACTCATCCACAGAGCCAACATTCACATCCACTGAGCCATTTCCTCAGCTTTCACAGACAATATTAAAGGGAGTAAAACCAGAAGGCTGCCAGGATACAGATAGTCTATTCATAGAAATGGAAAGCAAGAAACAGTTAGTTCTCATGACAATATTATCTGTGAATACATCTCAGAATCAAACTGCGGAAGTCAGTAATGGAGGGGATGTTTAAGTAAAGTAAAACCTTTTCGGAAAAAAAAGGAGTTCAAGCCTTCATAAATTTTGGAGCTGAATCTTGGTAAAGCCTTATTATTTGTTATTTCCTGTTTTACCTTTGGAAATAAAGATGGCTTGTGTTGTCTGATGTTTAATCAAAATAAAGATACAAAGTAAATTATTACTTGTTTTATTTCTAGAGTAGATAAACTACTGTTCAATGGCTAGGTTGAAATACCAAGACCAACATTAATTTAAGGAAGAAAGTGTTTATTTGGATTTACAGTTCCTGGGACAGAGTTCTTTATGGAGGAAAGACAAGCAGGGCGGCAGGAACAGGAAGTCAGCTGATCACCTTTTTATCCACACGTAGCAAACAGAAAGCAGAATTGGAATTGGGATAGAGCTATTAACCCTTCAGATCTGCCTCCAGTGATATATTTCCTCCATCAAGGCTCTGTCCCCTGAAGGCTGATGACATCACCAAATAACACCCTAAATAATTCTTAAAATACACAATTCTATACAACCCATCACACAAAGTGTCCATTATTTAGATTAATTCTTACAGTTAACAATTTGGAGTCACAAGGACTTGTGTTGTTAGTAATCGTCTGTAGGAACATGGTCTAAGCATGTAGTTGTGTGAAATTTCTGAGAGCTTGTGAGAAAGCATCAAGAAAGCAATGCAAGAGTCTGGTGGCCCCTGTTCCTACCAACCTTTGGGCATGTGTTTTCATGTTACTCCTAGTACATAGTAGATAGGAGTGGGCTTGCTTCAGGTTATACATTACTGCTTGTGCTTGTTATTCAGAAATGTTTCCAAGTACACCTTGCCATTGTGACTGTATACAGCTTGAACTCATGTGATGTTTGTTCATATGTCCTTGCTTAATACTCAGAATATAAATAGTCTCACACTCTGAATAAATAATCCTATAGTTTAGAGAGTTCTCAACTATTCTACTTATGCAAAAATTAGATATTTGACAATTAATGAAAGTATGTATTAGGTTGAAATTAAAATGTGTGGTGTAGTGCAATATGGAGAACTATGAACATCTAATAATAACTTGTAATTTTCAAAATGTTCAGCTACACACATTTGTTAAATATCCCTCACTTCCCTTAGATACCTGGAGTAAACATTTAGGCCCATTATTGCTTATTTGAAATTCTAAAAATTAAAAATTCTTTAAAAATATATTTACAGATTTAAGAAGTTGTTTAACAAACTGAATTGATGTGAGACATTCATAACCTGTGTATATTGTAAATGCTCACATATTTCTCTAAGTTCTATTAGCACGTTTGATTATTGGATGTCATTCTTGCCTCTTTGGGTTCAAACGTTATTTACTTAAGTGACATACATATGACATGTACTGTTAAAAAAATCTTAAATAATCTCAATCCCCAAACACATTTATATATAAGCTTTTAAAATATGAGAATTTAAGCTGTTGACATAGAAAAAGGTGCAGGCATGGGAATCTTTCAATCTGGAGTTGCTAAGGTAAGAGACAGCAAACACTGTGCTCTCTTCACCTCTATCTATCAACTTCATACTGTTACCTTCAGCACAGAAATAGAAACCTATGAAATTTTGAAATATAACAGGTAAAAGAAAAATTGTAAAAGGAGACATGTTAGAAATGAGGACAAGCTTGAGGTGAAATCAGGCTTCAAAATCAACTAGAACTTCCCTAAGTACATGTGACAGCTGGATGATTATATCTTATTCACAGGCACACTCGAGTCCAAAACTCAAATTCTATGTGAGATGTGGTGGTGCACACCTTTTATCCCAGCACTCAGGAGACAAAGGCAGATCATTCTCTATGACTTCTAGGTGAGTCTTGTCTACATAGTGAGTTCCAGGACAGACAGAGCAGAGCCACATAGTAAGACCCTGTCTCAAAATAAACAGAAGTAAAGAACAAGTTCTTCCAGATTATCTAACACTTGGACTAGTTATTCTTAAACAAACAAGGTCTATAAATTCACTTAATGGATAATCAGAAGAAATGAACAAGCTTTGACTCTGGATTAATTCTTTAATGATGCAGCAGGCTTCTTCTTCATTAAGTCTTGATTTTAATTGTCACCTTAATTGGTACACTGCTTGTGAATTTAATAATATAATTATTTCCGATATAATGATGCTTTCTGTGATATACAAGCTCCAAAGCTTCCAAATTGTTGTTTATAATTATCCCAATTTGTTCTAAAACAGGATTACTTATTCATTTTAGTTTAAAAACATTGAGTTTTAACTGTCACTTTAATTTTACATTATATAGATGATCACCTGTTTTCTATCACGTTCATCATCAGTGTCCATCCTCTTAATCCATCCTTTCACTTCATTTTCTATATCATTCTATTTCATTTTGTGCAGGATGTTTGATACCATATGGCTTGTGCTTAAATACAACAAAATGTTCTAAGTAACTCTGTTGTTTCCATTAAGCTAAATGAAGCTAGCTACTTTTAAAGCAAATTACTTGGAAAAGTGACATTATGTCTTCTTTGAGGAAAATAAAGAACTACAGAGGGTGAAAACTGTCAGAGAAAAATTACAATTAATTTAATGCACTGTTAATCAGAAAGGGGAAATATTATCAGGGAATTGTGTGTGTGTATCATAATATACATATAATTATTTTTAATTAAGAGGGTGCTACAATAATATGATTTTACTTTATTTGCTTCTAAGTTTGCAATGAATTCAAGTACAGTGTTACAAAAAGCAATCACTGGATTATGACTTAATTCCATACTGACAATTCATGAACTCTAACTGTCCACCACTCCTATCTTTATCTTATATTTATATTTAGCTGTTGAATTATTGTAAATAACTTTAGAAGATCAGATCAGTCAATATTTATTTCAAGTATGCTCCTTAATATTTTTACACTTTAAATAAACAAATATATGGCTAAGTTAAGATAAAAATTGAAATACAATATTATATAGTATATGTGTTTGTATATCTTCTCTTCTGGTGATACACAAATAATTTTTTTTACTTTTTTTCATTGCAATCATTCACTTAAAAAACAGAATGTAACCATGTTGTAGTTTTTATATTGCTTGAAATACTTTTCTGTGAAATATAAGCTATAAAAGAAAAATAAAGACAGAACAAAGAAGACATCATGAGGTACTTAGAAGGAAACATCGGGAATGAGAAAGAAAGGAAACTTTAGGGTAGAAGAGAAATAGCAGAATAAAATAGGACAAGCAATAGAATTAACAAAAAGAAGCTTTTGTACCCTCCACCCCCTGCAGAAAGTATATAGGAAAGTGCAATTTCAGATGTTAAGCAATTATTACTAATATATTTAATCTAGTAATACCTAAGATCTCAATTTAAAAAAGATAAAGAATGAAACTCTTAATCATTTATCAAGAACCCAAATGACTCTAGAGAGAAGCTTCAAAATGATTATGAAAGAATATTGAAGGGGGGGGTACTGAGCATCTATCTACCTATTCTTTGAAAACTATTCTACTGCATGGTAGTAGGCAGCTTGTCTCTTTCAGAAGTAGCTCTTACTTTCCAGATACAAAGCAGGGTCTCACAAGGACACATAAGCTGGGTATAATGAATCATTTTATAAGTGTAATTAAGGACACTGAGAAAATAATGATATTAAAAATGTCTGTGGAGAGATTATCTCAGAAAAGGGGTAGAAAGATTGTAACAATCAGAAGTAGGGATGACTATACAGATATAGTGTTTTATGGGCATGACAATGTTCTTGCCACATAAGTTTATAGGGGCTGTGGATATACACACAAGATCTGTTCAAAATCAAGACAAAGTTGTAACAGGAATGGGGAAATGATCACCGAGTTCCACCTCTAGTTGAGATGCTATTGGTAATTGATGGCTGTTGGAAGAAGGAGAGCCAATTTTCTTTATGGACACAGCTATGAGAGACTCCTCATGATTCAGTAGATAGTTCTACAGCATATGCATATGGGCTTCATTAAATGGAGTAGTTATGCTTATAAAAAATCATGAAATTTGGAGAGTGTGCTGCTTTGAAAGAATATGGTCCACAAAGGGATTGGTACTATTAGGAAGTAAGGCTTTTTGGAGAGTATGGTCTTGTTGGAGGAAGTGTATTACTATAGAGATAGGCTTTGAGGTCTCCTATGCTCAAGCTACCCCCAGTGAGTCAGTCTGCTTCCTGTTGCCTTCTGATCAAGATGCAGCCAGCACCATGTCTCCCTGCACACTAGCAGGTTCCTCACCACGATGATAATGGTCTTTGAACTGTAAGCCACCATCTCAATTAAATGTTTTCTTTTGTAAGAGTTGCCATGGTCATGGTGTCTCTTCACTGCAATAGAAATGCTAACAAAGACAGAGAAAATAGTGGTAGTAGAGATAAGAGAGGAATTGAAAGAAAGGGTCAGGGGGATTATATTCAAAACATAAAATGTGCGTTATAAAATTATCAAATAATGAAACAGTATGAATAAATTATTACTTAGCAGAAAAGAACACTGTGGTGACTGAATTCCTGTAGAAGATGAACACCTGCAAGCAATCCCTATGTTACCAGGTATGTTTCAGACAACACCCTTTGTTCTTATCTGCTGTCCCTGTTTATCCCTCCACCTTTCCCCTACCCCCATAATATTTTAATGTGGTAATATATCTTTGATATTATTCACTGTTTATCATGTTTTCATCATTATATTAAGAAGTCTAATTAGTATAAGAATTGGAATCAGTAATGATTTCAGACATATATATTCTTAGAAATTCTGAGCTTATTAGGTTTCTCCAACAGCTTTAAGACATTGGAACAGATATAGCAATTTAAAACACCAGTTTACGGGGACTTAAGAAGGCTAAATGGTTAAGAATTCTGGGTTTTCCTATATAGTGTCTAGATTCTGTTCCCAGCATTGATAGGGTAGCTTAACAATTCTCTACAACTCCAGTTTCATGAGATACACACCTTTCTGCTAGCACCAAGAACACATGTGGCATACCTACATGTATATGTATATATATATATGGAAAATACCCATTTGCATAAAATAAAAACTTGAATTAAAGAGAAATTAAACAGCAGTATGTCATCCTGAAGAACTGTAGATTAGAACTCTTGAAGTACTAGGGCTGAGCTGGGGCTTCTCCTTAGATGTTTGTGATGCCAAAATTGAGATTATTAATTTCTAGAAAAAAAATCTTTATAAATGTCACTCCACTATATATTTGGAAAGTCCCTTTTATTGTTGCAAAAATATTTTTAAAAATTTGGAACTTTGATATATATAATATTTATTTGTGTTTTTAAGTCTACCTGTGAAAATGTGTGTATGTGTGTGTGTTTGTGTGTGTGTAGTGTGTGTGTGTGTGTGTGTATGGTAACACAGATGTGTCATGGCACACTTATAGAGAACAACTGATAAATTTGGTTGACTCTATCTCCATGTGGGCCACAGGGACTGGGATATTGAACTCTGGCTCTCAGGACTGGAAGCTACCACCTTTCCCCACTGAACCACCTCTCAGACAGGATTTAAAATACACTGAAGAAAATTTTGCATGAGAAAAAAAAAATATATATGCACACACATATACATATCTATCTCTATATATTGGTAAAATGGACTTTTTAAATGTTCCTTAATGTTTAAAATTTCTCCGTATCAATGTTGAGAAAGAAAAGACAAGCCACACATTAAAAATAACTTTTAAAGACACATCTGGTAAACCACTATTCATTAAAAATGCAATAACAAACAAACAAACCCCAAATAGTTAAAATACTATGAGGCAAAAGCAAAGCAGTTTAAAAAGAGAAACAACCTGATGCTTAGGCTGGCTTTTGGGATCTATATCTCCTGTTGGGTTGTCTCATCCAGCCTTAATGCAGAGGGAGTAACTTGGTCCTGCCACAACTTGATGTGTCCTGCTTTGTTGACTCCCTTTCTGAATGGAGATGGAGGACTGGATAGGGGAGGGGTTAGAGGGGAGGAGGTTTAGCAGGGAACTGGAAATGAAGAGGGAGGGGAAGGTTCAATAGGGGTGTACAATAAATAAAAATTTTTAATTAATAAACAAAAATTTAAAAAGAGGTACAAAGCCCTTATTTGACTTCTAATCTTGGCAGATATACAAATGGGAAATAAGCATTAGAAAGATCCTACTTCATATATTATTTTTAAAAAGTAAATTTGAACAGTGATATGATAGGAATACAGACTGGTTACAATATAAAACACTAAAAATTCTAAATGCTGACAAGACTTTCGAACTCTTATTCATTACTTATGAAAATGAGAAATGGTACAGCTACTGCAGAAGAGGGCTTGGCCATTTCTTAGAAGCCAAACATACCATATAGTACCTCAGTTGTGCTTCTTAGGTAAGCCAACACAAATGCAAACTGAAGTCTCCACTGAAAGCTATTTAGGGACATTTTAACAATCTATTCTTAACTACCAACATTTGAAATCAGCCAACATGTTTGATGTGGGAATACTTCATAGTACATATAGATAAGAAGATATTTAGTAGTTAACAGAAATGAGTTATCAAATAATGAGATGGTAGGGAGGAAACTTAAACTCATATCACCAAGCAAAATAAATTGATCTGAAGAGGTTACATTTTGTAAAAGAGTTCAAAAAACGATATTTTGAAAAGTACAAACCCATCAAGTAAAAAACAGTTACCAGATTTGAGGATTGATAAAAAGGGAGAGATGCACAAAGACCACAGGGTTCTGAGAGTAGTGCAATTACCCTCTACATACTCTGAAGTTGAGCTTAAGTTGGACATGAATAACCCAAAGAATGACCAACAACCAGAGTCAAGTATCATGTAAAAGAAAGGCTCTGGGTGGCAATGATCATCTGTGTAATTTCCACTGTTACAAAATGTTCAAATCTGGGTTTGATGCAGATGTTAAGAAATCTATAAATGTGGTAGGCAGTGGTTTGCTTTTAACACTACTGTTTTAAAGTTTAACTTTGAATAAATCCAAATTTTACAAAACCCTCTTTTATAACTTTCTGATATATGGAGAATTGAGCAAAAGTACCTTTATTCTGTTTATCTCAAGACTTTCCGTTGCTGCTACATAATTTTGTTGCTATCAGCATAAGAGGAAAATTTGACTTCTGACTATATTTCCAAATCTTTTTATTTGTATTTCTTTTTTTTCTATTCTCTTCTTGGGAATATGATACTCTATTATAATATGATTAAAGAAAGGTACTACCAGGTTTCTGTAAGTGAAACAGGGCTACAAAGCATTTATCAGTGCTCTGTGTAATTCACTGCTGTCCCCTCAAATATGTGGTTTTTAAAGGAGGGCCTCACTGTGATAAAGTTAAGATTTTACAGTCTACACATTCTTTCACCTTTCCATTTCTTTATCCAGGTCATATAAATACGTGGATTCTCTTCTATTACTTTCATTGGCAGAATAAAATAAAATAAAAAGAAATTGGGACTTAACTAATGTAATTCCGTTTGGTTATCCTACACTCTTAGATGAATTGTTTAAATTTTCTTGGTCTTGGTTTCCTGATTTACAAATATAAACAACAAAATCACCTGAACAATTGAAAGATGTGATGATTAGTATTATTGTAAACTTCTTAGAATCTAGATCTCCTGGGAGATAGGCCTGTGGGGATGCTTATGAGATATTACTGTATTAAGTGAGATGGATACATCTTCCCTCTCTTGGTGGCTGGGATCATGAATTATACAGTTGAGGAAGAGAAGCTGATAAAAAAATTTCATTATCTCTTCTTTATCTTTATAGATTCCTTGTGATCAATTACTTTGTGCTCCTATCACCTGTGCTTTCCCAGCATAATAGATATGTCCTTAACTCTAAGCCAGAATAACTATTTTCCCTCCAATTGCTTTCTCAGAAATTTTTATCATGGCAATAAAAGAAATGAAAAAAAAATTCTAGGAATAATTTTTAAAATGTTAATGGATACTAGAGTTAAATATATTTTCTTTTATAAGTATTTCTTTTTAATTTTCTTTTTTAAAACAGTTTCTGGTAGACTGAAGGGGGAAAATCCTTATTTAATGTTTCCCGAGTCACAAAGACAACAGTGTAGCAATCTCCAAATCTCTTTCTGCAGGTCACTGTCTGCTTTAGGCTTCTCCAAAGACTCAGCTCAGTGTGTTTTCCAATTGCATCATTAGAGTGCTTTGCCTGACTCTGCCTTTACCACAATCTTAATTAACTCAGTTCTGGAGTTTTCTTTGTACTAATTCATTTTATCTTTTCTGCTCTGCCAGTTCTCTTACTGTGCACCTAGATTCTAGATTCTTCTATATATTCTTGATGTGAACCCAGGTAGACCCATGGTACAGCTCTTTAACCTCTGCAGAATGAAATGTGCATCTGCTTCTAAACACAGATTCGTCATCACAAGTGATAAGACATTGATCAAAGGTTTTTTGTTGTTTTTACTTTTAGTGTTCCCAAGTGTGTTACTCAAACATGCTATCTGAGCAAGAAGAAAGAGGACCCACAAGTAGAAACATATTTGCAAACACAAAGGAAAAAATGGATGAGTTAAACTTCATGGTATTTCTATTAAAGGTGAGGAGATTGGACATACATAATTTAAAGATAGAAAAATATTGTAAACATAAAAAACTTCTAAACTATAGTAGGCTTTGTCTGATTTCTTAACCAAATGTCTGAATAAAAGAACCTTTAAGGCCATATCCAACAGAGACGGATTCTACTTGGATTAGCAAGAATACACTCTTGACTGATAAACATGATTTTCTCCTAAGTAGGAGGATGTAGACACATTTAACAGAATGTGTGTGTTCATAGAGAAGCAGAGTGGAAATATCGCATTAAAAGAATCATTATCAGGTTAGTCTTTATCAATTAAAATTGGTAGTCACATATGGGGTAAGAACTTGAAAGTTCAGAGAACCTGGAGCAGCCTTCAATTGCTTCCTACCCCTTCTCTTCCTCCATCCTAAAGGCCTAGATCGTAATTCTTAGCCCTGAATTACCACTTCCTGTCACTTCTCTCTATAGTCCTCTAAACCTCTATGGTCAGCTAGTGGCTGACCCTGCACTCTGACTCCAACCAAGCTTTATTTGTCAAAACACAATCAAAATATCACCCAACACCAGCCCTTATTTTCAATACTTGTTCTCAAAGAAGAACTACTATTCTAAGCTTCTAAAAAATATATATATTGTTCCTAATTAATCCAAACCCAGAAATCCTCTCCAAGTTCTTCTCTCCTGAATATTAATTATTAACTAGTATATCTTCAATCTCTATTTAAAATGTAGCTTGCTTTGTTTCACCCAAGTTCCAAGGGTTCCTATTTAGGCATTAAAGGAGAAATATTATTTAAAGTAGAAAATTTTTATTTAATAATAGCATAATGAACAGAGTACCTGTAAATCACTTACTTCCTGGTAAAATGCTGATGCTACACATGGCTTGCACTATTTTTAGCTTAGTGACTGAGTAAAACATTATATTCTAGACATAATTATACTAGCAGGTGTACAAGACTAATCAGCTTGACTGAACATCCATCTGGGGTTGTGACAAGCATAAGGGAAGGGATGAAGAGTAAGATCACCAGTCTCTATTCTTATTAAGGAACACCATGGAGGAAATTGGCCAATTAGCATAGAATTTGTGTGAGGAAGAATGATGGTTCTTCTCATTAGTTTAATTTCCTGATGATACTTACAGGCAGAAGGAGGGGCCTGTGTTCAGATGTAGTTATATAACCTAAGTATAACAAGTCTTATCTGTATTAAGACAAGGAACATTAGGAGATGCTGAGTATGAATGAAATATGCAAAGTTCTACATTGAATATTTAAGTTTATAATTCTGCCCTACTGCATTGATGGGAAGAAGCATTTTGAGGTGCTGAGCAATAGAGACCTTTCCATCTTGTTTTCTTCTCCAAGTGAGATGAAAGATGACAAGCCTTCTTTGTAGTATGGTTTTCCCTTGCTCTAAGAAACTGAGAACCTTTATTATAGGCTTGGCAAAGTGGTGATAAGAAGAGAGAAAAATCTCACAAGTAGAGTCGAGTTCATATTTAGTCCAAGCCTTCCACATCTTATTGCTCTGCACTAGTATTCTGCTCAGAAAAAATATATTAAAGCATAAATTATTAGTAATTTTGACATTGTTAGATTAGTTGGTAATTATGAAAATCTCCTGATCAATTCTATGTCAATTGAAATTACTGGGATCCAAAATTTTAGAAATTAGAAGATCATTGGCAATCACCTGTTGTGGCATAATCTTTTTATATGCTGTGAAGACGCATCTATGCCAAAACATTTTCTGATTGGTTTAATAAAGAGCTGAATATCCAATAGTTAGGTGAGAAAAGGTAGTCAGGACTTCTGGGAAGAAAAGAGTAGGAATTAGCCAGCAATATATAGAGCCAGTCCGATATACAGAATGAAGAAAATGTATGCGGTGCAACACAGATTAATATAAATGAGTTATTTTAAATTTTAAGAGCTAGTTGGGAACAAGCCTAAGCTAACATCGAGCTTTCATAATTAATAAGAAGCCTTGGTGTCATATTTGAGAGCTGGTAGTCTAAAGAAAGTATGACTACAGCCACCTGCACAGGAACAGAGCAGCTTAACATAATTTAGAGGCAAAACTAGCCAATTAATGGGAGAAAAACACACAGGAAACTGACAAGCTAGCACAAGAGAAATAGAAACAGCAATTTGTTCTGAATTGACAGGTTTCCGACAGGTCTTCATCTAAGATCATTTGATTTCAAACAGAACAATAAAATTTTTCTTAGGAAATTAATGGTGAATTTCTTAGAAGTATGAAGCTATTTCTCACATATCCAAAAACTTATGATAAATATTTCATAAGACTAAATTGGGTACTGGAGAGTCAAGAAAAGAAAATATTATCAATGCTTGTATATGCAATTGCCTGTGTTCTTGCTCATTCACATCCCTTGCTTTATCAGTACGTGATTAATGAATGCATCTCCAGATTTTCTTTGTCTTTGTGTTCAGATAACAGAAATTAAAGTTTCTTCAGGCTTAGGAGAGCAATTAATGCTTATCCTTAGGTGTTTATCTGGAGTTGAATAAGAAAACAGGCAGAGCAAATCCTGAGGGACTAGCCAGTGGACCATGTACCTCTGTAGCTTTAGCCTCATTTCCCCCAGGTTCTTCCCGGAGTTTCTGCTCACACATTTCTCAGTAACAGAGTAAGGCCCAGGAGTTTTAAGCTGAAATAAAGTATCTCACAAATTGTTTTTGGATTAGGGTGTTTTGTCTTGGCATTGGAAAGCTAACCTAAAAAATTTTAAAGTATAAATTAAATTGAACTAAAAATTTCCAGGACCCAGAGGATTTTAACATTCAGAATGAAGAGCAGTTTGTACATTTAATTTTAATGTTATTAATATTTGGAATAATGTGAAAGTTAACTATGTTGAGAACTGGAAAGGATGATCTTAGACAAAGAAAGAGTTATTTTGTTAGCATCTTGAAACAGTGACACTTTTAATTATAGGATTAAAATAAAATTTGAAGCCAGTCAATGCTGCTAAAAAAGTTCATGCCAATCTGTTTTGTTTATTTTCCTCTCAACACTGTATATTATATGCCATGGATAATAATATTGCTCAGCTATACTTAAAAATCTTATATAGGAAAATACCTAAGTTTAAAAATATTATCAGTTTGAAGTGATTTTTGTTAAATAGCATAATAATATGAATCATAACATTACCTCTTTCATATGATTACTATGGATTTCAAGAAATGTTCTTCACTATATTTCATTCACATTATAAAGATAAAAAACATTATATGAAATAGGATCTAGAAATGTCACCCTTCATTTTTATTAAACTGGTTTATGGTTAAAAATATTCTACTCATGGGAACATTAACAAGTGAGTGAAAAAATTATTGATGTCTTTAAAGAACGCAGTCTTCGACCTTTGCATTAGAGCTCAGCTCTGCTTTCCACAAAATTCTAACATGAAAATCTATGGTGCTCAGCCCAAGTGAGAGTTGTTCTTACAGCTTTATTATTTGATAATGAACGCACTAGTCCATCCTCTGTGCTCAAATATAAATCCACAAGGTCATGTTTCATACTTTTTCTTTTTTTTTGGGTCCTAAACTGATGCGTATGCATTTCATGTTGTGTTTTATGTATGGAACATTAGACTGTTCAATAGCTCAGTCAGTCTTCATTTGGGTCCTTTAGTATATACTAATGGTTCTTTCAAACATGAATACTCTAAAACAAAGGGATTTATTGGTTTTGACCCAACTTCTGAAAAGTGCTAACGTAAAGCTGATACGTGTCAGGGGCTTTGAATCATTGATTATTGGAATGTCAAGGAGGACATTTTCACTCCTTTTTTTTCTCATGTTATTATTTTCTTGTATTTATATCCTGCTTCTCCTATAACAAGCTCATATAGCTTGAAACCCCAAGGTAAAATTAATAAAACACTCTGAGGAAAGAACTTGCGTTGACCTGATTTGGCATAACTAATTTATCAGTCACCGTTGCTGAGAAGTCAGATAATATCTGTTAGTGTTTTACACAACACCCTGAAATTTGTTGGGTTGAATAGAAATAATTTACTTAGGATGCTGTTTTGTGACTTGGTAATTTAAGTTTCATCAGCCAAATGAGTCTTCAACTTTGGGCTGTGCTTATTTATACGGCGGCTGTCACCTGTTCAACCAGTTGGAAACCGACTAGCCTAGGATGTCCTGCTCTGTTAATGTGCTTCCCCCTTTTCTGAAGGCTGTTTTCTGCTTCATTTGATACAGTTATTTGAGACTCCAAGAGAGCAACAGAGTGGAAAGATTTAAAGATTCTCAAGGTCAGGGGGAGGATCTGATCTCTTCTGACTTTTGAATTTTATTAGCAAATGAAACTCACAAGCCCAAATTAAATTGAAGAGTAGGGAACTATTTCTAGTGGTTTTTGCTTCTAATACTTGCAAGTGCAAAGGGTAGAGAGAAAAGATGAGTGACCTGATGGGGCTGTTTACACAATCACTGGGTTATTATCATCTCTCACATTCCCAGGGTAACCTCACAACTCCAACATGCCTCGATAGGGAGATAACCTCCAGGTTCACACGTTCTTTCATTTCTGCCACCTTTCTGTTCTATGTGGCATAGAAAATAATATAACATAAACTTACCAATTAAATATTGTCCTTTCCCTAAATGCTCATGTTTCTTATGTCAAAACTTGTGAGAGAGCTCCTTGTAAATCTGAAATCTCCTTATCTGAGGAGCCTAGTTTAATAGACTTTCACTGTAAACCACACAAATTCCAAGAAAGGTTTGAATGAGGACTAGTGAAAAGTGTTTTTTTCCCAGGACTTATAGCAGTGGTTTCTAATTTTGGCTACACATTGGCACCCTGTGGGGAAAAAAAAAAATTAAAGCCTCATTGCTGCGGTCACACCAAAGAACAACAAAACCGGGATCTCTTGGGTTGATTTTACATTAGCATCTTGCTTACAGCCAAGGTTGAGAACTTACTGCCATTTGTTAATGCCTAAATTAAAGTTACAGTGTCTGGTTTCTTTGTGTTGTGAACTGCTTGGAAAACTTTTATGGTCTTTTCTGACTAGATGTAGATCCCCATTCAGTTTTGAGGAAGTGTGCTTGCCACTCCAAACATTGTGTGGTAAATCCCTACTCAAAGTGATAGTACTGGTCGTGGTGGAATTTAGAAATAAAGAACTTGATAAATTCAAGAGGGAGGTGCTATTCCATTAGATTGGTGTCATTTTGAAGAGTCTTAAGACTTTTCTTTCCCTATTGTATCACCAGACCTGGAACATGCTGACACTCTGCTTCTGAATTACCTACAAGTGTAAAAAAAATAACCTTCTGTTGTTTATAAGCATACCAATTTAAAAGAAAATTTGTTACAATTTGAAATCTATTTTATAATAAAATTCAAATATGAACATCATTTTAAAATGAGTACATAAAAATTGTTTGTTGCATATGGTTTTCAAATAGCTGTTTATAAACTAAAACTTAACAACATTAAACTGGTTTATATTTGTTGATGACTGATTTGAATGCTCTTTGCCCATACTTATGTTTGTCTTCTCAATTAAATGTTATTATTTCATAGAAAATATTTATTTTACATTTTTCAATTACTGACACATACAACTAGCCTAATGTTAGGGTTCATTACATATATTTATCAACAATTCTAAAAACTATTTTTTAACATTGTTTTTTTTGTGTGTGTGTGTCCAAAATTCAAGTAATTTCAACATATTCACATATGTCTGTTCGCACATTTGTATGAAAATCACTTGAATAAAATTTACTGTTTCAGTAACACTGTGGGAAGCTTATATAAGAACATGGTTTTTTTTTTGACTCTGAAAAAAGCAAATATCAAAATATCAGGTAAGTATCAAAATATGCCAATATATCTTAATAAAAGCTGTAGATGGAAAGATAATTTAGTTGAATTGTTAAATCATTTTACATGTTCATACCAAGTAAAATATTTTAAAAATTATTCTCACTGGACACTCTTATATTTCTCTTACATACACAGGAGAGAAACAGAAATTAGTACACAGGCAAAGAAAGTTTCTGTGCATATATATGATCTGAATCCACTCAGAGGAAAAAACAAGAAAATATAGCTCCTAGTTCTCTTTCTCTTTCCTTCTGTCTCCTTTCCGTCCATCCTTCCTCTGATCATACTGCTTACTTTAGCTATCCACCATGGACAGACTGTATAAAAAGGAAATATACTTAAACACTTACATGGACGTGTGTGTAGGTGGTACATATTTACACCTATCTCACATGCACTTTCGCATGATATTAATTCATCACTAGGAAAGTATTGCACAGTTTCTGCCTCTCTCATGTGAAAACAGACAACCCCACCAATATTGAATATTCAAGGTAAATGAAATGATGTGTCATATAGAAAAACCAAGTCATTTCTCACTTGCTCAGGCTGAACTCATGGGTTTGATCACTGATTTAACTATATATCCAAACTTGGTCATAGTCTTTCAACCTTGGCACCTGAGAACTGTGCAAATAGTCTTATGCCTGGACTCATCTACAGGTGTTTATGAAGGGATAGATGAAATACATAATGAACTGCTTTTACTCTACTCTGGCTTTGCTGTTGCTTTTCCTGATGAATGAGAGTTTTGAGAGGAAATTGAGGTGACTGCTGATGACTGGGGGTTACTCAGGAAAGCCCAGGCTTTTACAAACTCTATTATTTTTATTATGAGAAAGAAAGAAGATGCACATTTTCAGTTCTTCCATCCAGAATTTCTATATCTCTACTCCTCTAGGAGAATTTCTAATTTGAGGCCACCCATGTGTTTGGAAAGTATAAGGCAGCTAATATATAACAATAAGAAGAAAATAGAAACCTAGAAACCTGAGAAGAGAGATTGTACCCTGGAAGGAAGCCATGCTCACAGAGCCTCTGAATGAAAGAAAGAGTATTTAAAACTAAAGCTTGTGGACCTTGCAATTTGAGTTGACATTTTGAACCTGTGATGCCTACAGAAGCAAAATTATAGTCCAATGCCTAGATTAATGGTTTTAGTGTTGTCATGATCTAGATGTATTTCATGCTGAAGGTTGATGCCTAAAGTGATGGTAGTAAGACAGAGGCCAGACCTTTCATAAATTCAATTAACAAAACTCTTGTGAAGAAATACTGGAGTTAGAACCCTTATAACAGAGATGCGAGGGAGGTTTCATGCCCTTTTATCACATGAAAACAAAACTGTAAGATCCATTTGTGAGTAGTGGGGTCTTGATCTTGGATATCCCAGCCACCCACTATAAGAAATGCATTTTCTTTTTGTAAATTACCCAGTCAAAGACATTTTGTTATGACAGCTAAGAGCAAAAGAAGTTAGATATAAAGCTTGTATATTTTATTATTTTAGTAAAATGTAAAACATTCCTAGCACAAAGGTGCATGCCTATAATCTCAGGACTTACAAAAGGTTGGGAAAAGAGGGTCAGGAATGCAGTCATCCTCATCTATGCATTGAATTTAAGAGCCATCTGGGATACATAAGAACCTCTCTTTCTTCCCCTCTGTCTCTGTTTCTCTCTCTCTCTCTCTCTCTCTCTCTCTCTCTCTCTCTCTCTCTCTCTCTCACACACACACACACACACACACACACACATACACACCACACACAAACACATACCTCTCATAAAAAAGATAGATGTAATGGTATATGCCTATAATTATATCATCAAGAGACTGAGGCAAGAGAATCACAACATTAAGGACAGTAATGATGTAGAAACTCTGATTCAGAAGAAAAAGGGTCTTGGTGGTAAAATACTGCTGTGTATCAGTTTCCTCAGATAAAGAATTTCAATCTAGGAGGAGAAATTTCTTAAGACATGGCATTTATTGTGGTGTGTGTGTGTGTGTGTGTGTGTGTGTGTGTGTGTGTGTGTGTGTGTGTGTGTGTGTATGAAGGAGAGAGATTTTGAGGAGGGAGAGAGAGAGAATAGGATGATTTAATTTAAGAGAAGTTGCGAAGCAAAAACTTCATGGAACCTTGTTAAGACAGAAAGTAAATAACTCAAAATGGCTTCAGGCAAACCCTGAAACTGATCAGATTTACTAGACCCCTCTTTACCTAAGAGTATGTAAAGAATAAACTTGTTCATAGTCACTCAGACAAGCCATGCTGTAAGAAGACTCAGAGAGTCTTCCAGCAACCTGGAAGAAGCAAAGACCAAATGAATTGCCTAGAAAAACAAACAAACAAACAAACAAACAAAAAAACAAAGACCAGCCACTAGCCAAGCTGTTTGGAATGGACTCGGAGGAACTGACAAATCGAAAAAGCATAGGCTGTGCAATGAGCTTCAGGTTCCCAGCTTTTGTGGACTGTCACCTGTGCTGGAGAAGGCTTTGGGGATGTAGCAATATTTGGGTTAGTTCTTGTTACTTTAAGTAACCACTCAGTCTTATGCCTGTATGTAACCACAGTAAAACTTAAGTCTGGGTGGTATGTCTTTAGTTTCCTATCTGGGGTTAGCAGGTGTTTGTTTACCTTCACCGGGGAGTGGGGGTCACAAATACAGAATTCTGTTTTGAACATATTTAGATATTTGTGGAATATCAATATGGATAAATAGTTGGATTGATAGATCTGAAATTGAGAACAGAAGACAATATTGGTTTGGGACCTTCAGCCAACTGTCAGCTGGAACTCGAATATTGTACAGTATGTGTTACAAACTGTTTTAAGCATCCAAATTCAGAGCCAAATTCATTTAATGCAGAGAGTTGTGCTATTGCTATCAATATCTGGCCTTTATTATGTGTGTATGTATTTATTTATTTTGTTTGCTTGTTTTGAGGCATAGTTTCTTAATGCCCCTGGCTGTCCTATATCTTTGTAGATCAGGCTAGCCTTGAACTCAAAGAGATCAACTGCCTCTGCCTCCTGAGTGCTTTCTAATCACTACTTATCCAGTTTCATATAAAATGAGTAGTTCAGATACTTAACATTCCCAAAGAGCCTTTCTAAGGGAGCGTGAAGAAAATGGAACTATCAAAGAAACTTTACTTAATGACTTTCTCTTCTACCACTTTCTTAGAATTGGGTTAGTCGTTGAGTCCAAAATTTAATATGACTTTAGTATTATGAACTTTGTTATTTAGGAAGAGAGAAATTTACATCAGATCTTACATGGGTCTCCCTAGTCCTCTGTTTCGAAGTAATAATGAAATTGACTGGTTATTAATAGGAAACATGCTGGAGGCCTCAGAATTTCATAAGAATCATCATGTTAATAATATAGGATTAAAAAATAGATTTCCCATTACTTGGCATCAGGCCAAGGAAATTCTATAGAACTGTACTACTTGCTCCTTTTATTGTTGTAAGAATAAATGAAACTCCAGGATAGATCTCTGAGAAAGTCAAAGATATTAGAGAGAGTAAACACCATAATCAGATCTTATCCAGCTGTCTTCCAACTTCCTCAGCCTTGCTTCTCTTGGCTTCTTCTTGCTCTCTGTCTTTCTACATTTGCCTTTAAATACTCTCTTCACTAAGTTAGGGTGTGGTCCCACTACTGCCTGCCTGGGAATCTGGAACTTTTTCTGTAAACTAAGAACCCTTCAACTCAGTTTGGATTAAGGGCATAGGTCACCACTCCCAGGATACTCCCTGTGCTGGGATTAAAGGTGTGAATCACCTCTCTCTGATCCTTCTAGCTTGACTGTGGTTAGATCCCTCTTATATCTCAAAAACTTTTGGAGCTGTTATTAAATTCCAAAATTCTATAACCAATCATCTTTACTCACTGGAAGTAATCATAAAGGTATGTAGAAATGAGATCTGGCAGAAAGATTTGTTTCACTTTCCAGAATTTGGAAAGATGAAATACATATGTCATACCATGGACACTTATTCAGGGATGAAATGGGCAACTGCCCTGAGTTCTGAAAAAGATGATTCTGTAATCACTCATCTTTTGGAAGTCATGGTCCTAATGGAAATTCTTGTTCAAATTAAGACTGACACTGACAGTGCTCTAGTATATGTTTCTCAGAAAATGAAGCAGATTTTTAGATATTATAATATAAATATCACACAATCCTACAGAACAAGAAGTTGTAGAGAGATCTCACTGCACCTGGAAATAGATGCTTCATAAACAGAAAGAAGAAATGAAAAAAACCCAGGGAGAGATTGTATGATGCTTTACTGACCTTGAGTTTTCTTAATGCTGGTGATAAAGGAGCAACAGCTGTAGAGAGACATTGGGTAATAGAGAAGACTTCTGAGATAAATAAACCTATCAACTTCAAGAATGTGCTGACCACAGAATGGAAGTTGGGGTAGGTGTTTTGCTTTTGTTTCCATAGGAGAAGAAAAAAACATGGGTACTGATGAAATTGATAAAGATCAGATATGAAAAGGAGTCCCTCCTGAGGAGAAGCAATGGCTCATCCACTGATATGACAATTGGACACATAGTAAGGAAAACTCATCTAACAAGGCTGGGGCAGGGTCTCATTTTTGTCTTTACAGAAGAATAGATAAAACTGTCTTCAAGATATTAAAATGTTGCCAAATGCTTAGGTGCCTAAAGCTAAATAGAGATCTTATGAAAGAATTACAAACAAAGGAATATAAGTACAACTGGTACCAACATGCACTATTGGGTAATTTCTCACTTCTCACTGTTTTACATATATATCTCAAAAAGTGTGGTCCTGGTTTGATTATAGATAAAGATGGCTTTGGAGTTGAAGTAAGTGGCTTTCTCCTTCTCTAAACCTAAGCACATTGGTAAAGAAAACTTGAGAGATTCTTTCTCATATCAGAAAAGTCACCTGGTGTGGAACAGAAGACAACCAGAATATAATTTTATCTTTAATCTTATTTCTCTATGTATTCCTCCTTTTTAACCTTAAAATCTTCTCTGTGTACAATTTTCTCCTAATCTTCTCTGTGTACAATTCTCTCCTAAAGATGTAAAAATCTTCATTTGATATTAATAATGTCTAGGTTTTCCACTGTAAACAACAATTTCTCCTACCAGCAATCTCCAAAGCATCTTGAAAGAATATAGAGCCCCCACTTCAGCAATTCTATTGAGAGAGAGAGAGAGAGAGAGAGAGAGAGAGAGAGAGAGAGAGAGAGAGAGAGAGAGAGAGAGGCTGGTATACACAACTCAGTGATTGCTTTTGAAATATAGACTATTGAGGACAGTTGCAAGATAGCTTTCTTGATCATCATACATGTCACATTTTAACAAGAATTCCAGATGGACTTACCCAGTACTCTGACAGTGGTTGTAGATGGTTATAGTCAGTCTATTAGGATCTAACCACTGCCACAGCTTTTACAGGATCCCAAAGAGATACTGTCACCCACAAGTCAGTAGGAAGTAAGCTTATGAAAAACTACACCCCTCTCCCGGTAATTTGTGTCCTCTGAGGGTTATTGGAAACTATCATTCTGATAGGGTAGTCATAAGTTAAAATGAGGTAGAGTGTAGGGCAATAATATGGACTCAGGGATTACTTTTAAAGAAGAAAAATGGAAATAGATAGAATAGACATAGATAGATTGTTGTATCTACCTGTAAACAATTAGCCAAATATGAGTCAAAGACAATTTGCACTAGTATAGATGCTTGTATATTGATACAAATGTGAAATTATTTTATGTTTCAGATAATTTGTATATTGATACAAATTTAAATCTTAAATTGTTTTATATATCTAAAATAATTTGTATATTAATACAAATTGAATCTATAATTATATTAGTCATAATATACATAATATACATAAGATGTTTTGTATACTGTTGTGGGAATGTCTTTCTGTATGCTGTGAATATCAATCTTAAATAATGGAGCTGTTTTGGCCTATGACAGGCACCATAGAAAAAGTAGGAGGAGAAATCAGAGAATAGGTAGGAGAAGCAGGGCAGAGTCAGAGAGACTAGCCTGAAGCCCAAAGAAGCAACATGTAAGGAACACAGGTGAGCCACAGGTCACGTGGCAGACAGATTAATGGAAATGGGTTAAGTTAAGATATAAGAGCTAGCTAGCAATGTGCCTGAGTCATAGGCCAAACAGCATGAAATTAATATAAGCGTCTGAGTCATTTCTGGGGGTCTGAGCAGCAGTGGGTGCTAAGGGGTCTGGGGCTGCAGGTCTGTGGGTCTGGACCTCTGGCTGCCCGGGACCAAGAAACCTCATTATAACAGATGGCTTCCCAATGTGGGCCGAATATCCACTTAAAGCCTGAGAAAGTTTAAAAAGAGTTTTAGCACAGAAACTGAGCCAACGCAGCTTCCAAGTTGTGTATACAAAGCAGGTCATTGTATAGAGAAAGTGCAGCATCCAGGCCACATTCAAAATGGTGCCAGTGGACTGGTGGCAGGCAATGTAAGCAGCAATCAGGTGGGTTCCTGAAATCTCACAGAAGACTCAGTAGCATGTGATTCATTTAAGGTTTCTGGTTTTTTTTGAACAAAAAAGAAACAAAGACGGTTTCTTAGTAGCAGCATTTTCTTGGGTCTGCTCTGTTTGCTGGCCATGAACAGAGATGAGGTCCCTTTAAGAGAACTTACTGATTCAGCTTTATCTGCAAAAATTATGTGGCTCTTGAAGAGAGTAAGAGTATTTTAAAATGATTAAGGATTCACAATAAAAAGACTCAGATTAAAAAAAAAAACCTATAAATGGGTTACAATGTGTGTAAAAGGTACATAGGCTTCAGAGAAAGGAAAGAAGGTAGAGAAAGTCTTTAAAAAGAGAAATAGAGCAATAAAAATATAATAAGCCATGTAAAGATAGAAATTAGACACAAAATCTGGATTTTGGTTATTATTATTATTTTTTACTGTTAATTGGCTAACTGCAGAAAAATGATGGATTGCAAAGACTGCTAAGTTAAACAAGAATATATATTTTAAAGGTATCTTAACTTTGAAATTTGTGTCTAAGGATTTATTGCTTTGGAAGAGTTATGATTTTGTTTCCACAGAAGATTAGAACCTGTGGATTGCTTCCAGGAAAATATGGTTTCATCAACCAAGATCATCTGACAATTCTCTGACAGGAAGAGATGGTCACATCAGCTTCAGGGCTGCAGACTATGATCCAGTCTCAAGAACCCATGATATTTTCAACACCCCGTAACTAGCAGAAAGTAGTCATGAAAAACTATGCCCAAATTCCCAAAATATTGCTTATTTTTGTTTTCATTACAAATGGTTAATGGCCATAGTTAATCTCTTTCTAAGAAGAAAAAGGGGATATGGTATATGAATAATTTTTTTTTAAAAATTAGATTATTGAATTTACTTAGATCAGGAAATCAATGTTAATCTCAAAATGTTTCACATTGGTATGGATTTTGTTGGTTTATTAATACAAATTTAAGGTCAATTTTTGTTATGTTGTATGTATTTTTCTACTCTTGTTTAAGGTATGATATTTATGTAACTGATTTAAAATGTTAATGTCTAATTAAGAGATGCATTGTTAGTTAGATTTTTAGGTATACAAAGATGTAATTCAATTAGATAGGTAATCTTCAAACACTTCTAAGACCTACAGAATATGGCATTTAAAAAATTTTAAGAACTTAGACTTTTCTGGACAGTGAGACAGGTCTGCTCCTGGCATTTTTCAAGAGAAAAATGAACATCGAAGAAACTTCATATGGAGATTATTTTCTTTGTGGCATCGGTTAGCCACTGGACATGAACCTATTCTTATATTGACTGCTTGACAGTATGCTGTTTAAACTGGACATGCAGGCTCTATAGGAAAGTGACCTCTGAACTTTGGCAGAACAAGCCAAGATGGTCCTTCAGGTTCCTGCTTTGCAGAGAAAATTGTCAGACATTCTTCAGGACTCAAAAAGAAGCGACTGATGAATGGGCAGAGTAGATTTCCTGCTTCACTGAAATGAAAAGAGACTCTGGGCCTGTAGGCTGAAGATGGATGCCCCAACTTTATAAAGGAACTTTCGGTGACTGTCCAGGCAGATAAGTGTCATCTCTGTCATTTCTAGATTTTGGAAGTTGCTTGCACTTCTGTTTTACTTGGGTAAATGTATTCTTCTGTGGCCTTTGATGTAGCTGAAGATCAGATAGTTATAGATATAGTTTTTCTTAGTTATTTGAAAGGTATATTGGATATGAAACTTTAGATTCACAGGATAAGGTAGAAAATAGAGTATTTTCTTTAATTTTGCTAAATACAAATAGACTAGATATTGTAACTGTAACTCTTGCTTGATAGCTATTTATATGTAATTTTGCTATATTAAAATTGAAAACTTCCTTTTTGATTAGACAGAAAGGGGAAGTGATGTGGAAATGTGTTTCTGTATGCTGTGAACATCAATATTTAAATAAAGGAGCCGTTTTGACCCATGACAGGCACCAAAGAAAAAGTAGGAGGAGAAATCAGAGCATAGGTAGGAAAAGCAGGACGGAGTCAGAGAGACAGAGCCTGAAGCCCAAAGAAGCAACATGTAAGGAACACAGGCAAGCTACAGGTCATGTGGCAGACAGATTAATGGAAATGGGTTAAGTTAGATGCAAGAGCTAGCTAGCAATGTGCCTGAGCCATAGGCCAAACAGCATGAAGCTAATATAAGTGTTTGAGTCATTTCTGGGGGCCAAAGCTGTGGTGAGTTGCTAATGAGTTTGGTGTGGTAGGTCTGTGGGTCTGGACCTCTGGCTTCCCAGGACTAAGAAACCTCATTACAACAGCATACTTCTGTTAAGAGATGATATATATTTAGGATACTATTGTCATTTTGCATGGTACATGTACCTCTGGCTAATGTTTATATCATAGTCAACTTGAAGTCATCATTCAGAGATTGTACACCCACTTATAGATAGCCTAATTTTATAATTATGCTTCAGTTTTTAGGAAGATAAGAACTGCAGATCACCGTGACTTGTGTTTGCCATGCAATAGTCGTGTTGTTTAGGTTTCTCAGATATACGTTAGAATTTATCAGATAGACAGGAGTCTTCAGTCACTTCATAATCCTGGAGAATATGGCATTTAATCTTTCATTATTCAGAATTCGGCCATGAGAGATGCTACAACTCCTGGCATCACTGTTCCTTTCTGAGATGGCATTGAGCATCAAGGACACTCCACTAGGAGTTTGTCTTCCTTGGCCATAAACGGCTTGCTGGGCAAAGAACTTCTCTTTCCTTGAATGCTGTCAGTATGCACACTGTCCAATCTGGATGAGCAGAATGAAGGATAGACGCTGATGAAATCTGCCTGGACAGAATAAGACAGTTTCTCCAAAAATGCCGTGCTTCTGAAGAGATCTATCAGATATCATAGGCCTGTAGCCAGTGTGGTAGATGATACAACTGTGCAGAAAAGCCACAGGTAATGGTCCAGGTAGCCGACTACTGCTGTCCTCTCCTAAATATTGGAAGCTACTCTCTTATGTAGGAATATTGTGTTGTTTCATGGTAAAAAATTGTTCTACCCACTGGTTTAATAAAAAGCGCTGATGGGCCAAAGGCAGGCAGGACATGTGGGCGGGGCTACCAGACTAAAAACTCTAAGAACAGGAAGCACAGAGCAGAACGCCAGAGAGAAGCCAGAAGAAGCAGAGGACAACCATGCTGCTCTAAAGAAAAGGTATTGAGCCCATGGCTGATCAGGATGAGTCATGGGTTAGATGAAGTGTAGAGAGCTAGCAAGTGATATGCCTGGGCCTGAGGACAATCAGCCAAAAACTATTGAAAGCATCTGTGTCTCTGTGAGACTACGGGTCTGTGGATCTGCAGGTCTGTGGGTCCTGAAGTCAGGGCCAGAAACCTCATACTACACTCTTATGCTTTCAACCTTTAGGTTTTCCTCCTCAGGGCTAATGAGGATGAAGAGTAGACAGTTAAGATTATTATCATCTCATCTCTTAGCAAAGGACATTCAAGTGTTGGATTTTTATTATTCCAGATAAATAGCTTTGAAGTAATTCCTATACATCACCACTTACCAATACTCTAGACATGTGGGATGTACCTATATTTGTTGTTTATTAGTTGTGGTTTGATCTTGTTTATGTGTTGCCTTTTCCTCCCCCAGACATTACCTTATAATGATTCCTATTGTATATAGTCTTATACTTAGTTTAGAACTTTCTTAGTTAGACAAAAGGAGAAATGTAGTGGGATTCAGATATTATTTGGTGAAACTTGGAAGCATGCCTCTGGAGTACCAGCATCCTGAATAGGGTGTGGCTAGACCCCATTGATATACTAGGACACTGACCTTTCTGTTTGTCCCTATGTTCTCAGGGAGTGGATTAAACCATCCATCATTGGGTATTTTCACTCTCCAAGAATTGTCTTAGGGTTCAATTGATATCAGCGAGTGTTTATATAACCCTTTAATAAATATTAATCCTTTATATGATATATTGTTAGTGTATACTTCACAATAATAATTACTTTATAAAATTCTATATTTACTTTATAAACAAGACCTGAGAGTCAGTAAGTAAATTTGCTCTTTTTAATACTAGGAACTTTGCATGTTCTAGGTAGTATCAATAACTACACACTACATCTCCAGTCATTGGATTTGATCATATTTATATCCACTGGTCTTATAATGTGGTTGACACATACTCATTACATAATGGTTTTGGTAGCATATTTAATTAAAGAAAGATTGTCATGTGGTTAAGGAACTATTAAATGTAAAAAAGCAGACAGTGATATCAGCTGTTATAGAGCAGAGACTGGGAACAAGGGAAAAGTAAATTGGAAAAGTCTGTGGTGGGGGGTACAGGCTTTAAATAGCTTTACTTATGCTGATGGAAGGGAGTAGGAACTGATGAACAGAACAATTAAAAAGGCAGATATAAGGTTTTCTATACAAAAAAAAAGACATTGATTTGATTGACTTGGTGTTGTTCTCCAAGCTGAGAAAAATGGTAAAGAGAGATGCCACATTAGGCATAATATATGCTGCATTTGTACAGGGTGTGCTTATAAATACTGAAAGCATATGGAGACCTGTGTGTGAGATAAAAGTAGGGCAGAATCCTGACTCCAGGGAGGCAAGGTCAAAGACAATGCCTTGGCAGGATGGAAACGAAGTTATCAGCATGAATTTAAGAAATAATTTCAAGGAAGATAGCACAGCACATGTCACACTGTGTTCCAGTATAAAAGAGGGAAAGATCACTTGTGAGTTACACCTTCTATGCTGGTTTCTAGCAGAAGCGTGATGCGATTCGTGAAGACAGGAGTTGTGGATTCATTTAATGGTTTGAAACGATGAAATAAGTCAGCTCTGAATAGGTGGAATAGGAAGAAAGCAAAAGAAAACAATAATAAAACCCCTGTGAGTAAAACCATTAGTAAACTAAGTTATGAAAGGAGAAATTTGAAGACAGAATTGTATCAGTATTAGTGTTGGTGGTTACTTAGAGAGAAAAGATATGATAATAAAATCACATCTGTAAAGGCTGTAATGGCTGTTGGATTACGATGATGTACTTGTAAACTTTTTCTTCATGAGGACAAAATACCTGACATAAATTATTGCAAAGTGGACTAGAGTTTTTTGTTTGTACCTCCAAAGGTTTTGGTCCACATTAACCTGGCTCCATTATTTCTGGCCAATAGCATAGGAGAAGGGCATGGAAAAGAAGCTTTTTGATGTGGGAATGCCTTTCTGTATGCTGTGAATATCAATCTTTAAATAAAGGAGCTGTTTTGGGCCATGACAGGCACCATAGAAAAAGTGGGAGGGGAAATCAGAGCATAGGTAGGAGAAGCAGGGCAGAGTCAGACAGGCCAAACCAGAAGCCCAAAGGAGCAACATGTAAGGAACACAAGTGAGCCACGGGCAGACAGATTAATGGAAATGGGTTGAGTTAAGATGTAAGAGCAAGCTATCAATGTGCCTGAGCCATAGGCCAAAGAGCATGAAGTTAATATAAGCATCTGAATCATTTCTGGGGCCTGAGCAGTGGCAGGCAGCCAAGGGGTCTGGGGCTGCAGGTCTGTGGGTCTGGGGCCTCTGGCCGCCCGGGACCGAGAAACCTCATTGCAACACCTATTCACTCCATAATGAGGGAGAGAGAGAGAGATCAGTAGTGACAAGAAATAGCCCTAAATGACCATGGAATTCTAGTACTGCCCTGGTTAGGCTTTAATTCCTACTTTTCATCATCTTCCAAACTACACATTTAAATGACTAACCCATGAATAAATTGTCTTATTGATTAGTGGAGTTCTCTCCTGATCTCATTATGCCAAACCCTACTTTTGAACATTATCATGGAATCAAGTTCTTAACTTGTGAGCCTTTCAGGGGACACTACCAATGTAAATAACGGATGACTAGCAAGTCATTCCTGGATCTTTAGGAAATTTCTTACAATACTGGAATAAGCATCTTATTACTTCATAATTCTATAAGCTTTATCTATACTGTCAAAATGATAATTGTTATTATTCATTGCAAAGTAATTTGGTATAATTACACTCTTTTGGAATTTCTTACCCATTTTTCTTGACTTCTTAGTTATAGTTTCTACCATTCATTTCAAGTGTTTAGTTTCTCCATTTTCCCAATAGTCAAGAAATATTTGATTTTATTATTGTAGACTATTATAATGATAGTAACGTTATCACTAGCCCCTGTGAATTTATTCTTAGAGAACTAAGTAGCCGTCTCAGCTAGTTGTGAAGGTCTCTAAGCTTCAAATTGTTCATTCTAGAAGTATTTTAAAAGATTATTGAGTTAACTTCTATCTTTTTAGATAAAAACACTAACTGGTGTCTAAGAATTATTTCACAGTTGGGTATTTTTATACCTTGTTTCCCATTTTTATGATTGCATTTCTTTCATGCAAACACACCTTTGGAAAATTCAAGTCCTAATTGACTCTCACGTGGAGCTTATAATGATGCCAGATTGTTGTTTAGAGTCTGTTAGAACTGAGAGAGTATAAATGGAGAGAATAATATAGAAAACTGTAATTAGAAGATTCAAAGACAAATTAACTTTTATAACATCTATATTAAAATATACATTTTGTATTTTTCACAAGTATTACAGGCAAGATATCATTCCCTCAAGACAGAACTGTGCTAAGAAGTGATTTCAGTATTAATAATTGACCAGACTCAAAGAATAAAATGTGTGAAGAGCATAGGCTCTTCATGCCATCCCCAATGTAAAAGTTTAATCCATGTCAATTTTTAGGTAGACCAAATTGTGAACATGTGTTACCCCTTTATTTCTAACCATAACTAAACCAAGGAAGGTCACAGAATATTGCAATTGTCATTGACATTAAATTTTATTCCAAAGAACAATATTTTCTCTTTGTTTTTGTTTTATTATAAACTCCATTTAATCTGGCTATACGCGCTTTCTAAACAAAATAAATTTCAAAATTAAAATTTTAAAGCCACATTTTCATTATTTTATTTTTATTATTCAAAAGTTTTTTTTCTTTCTGTGTATATATTTGGACATGTATGGAGGTGTCTGCAGAGACCAGAACCATTGGCATCCTTAGGATTAGATAGAGTTACAGATGATTGGGAACCACCAGATGTGGCTGCTGAAGACAAATTCAGATCCTCTAGAAAGGGGAGTACATCCTTAGCTGCAGAGTGCTTCCTCTCCAGCCCTGCAAATATAAAAGCTGTGCCTCCTTGGCATCTTTAACTTTAGCATCTACTTTAGCAGTAAACACTCAATGAATTGAACAGTTCTTAGCCTCTGTAACAGGACTCAGCACCCGCTGACATGAAACTCTGAGAAGCTTCACTTTTCAGACTTCACAGTTCTCTGATTATTTTAGACCTGTTCTTTTATCACCTGTCTACAGATCTCTGACAACAGTGCTCTCCACAGTAACATTAAAGGACTCTGCCACAAAGTGGGTGCTTTATTTCCCCTGGCTTTTTTTTTTTTTTTTTAACAGAAACCATGAAATAATAGTGAAGTTTAAATCTCAGCCCATGCTGTGAACAAAGCTTTAGAACTGAGTCCAGATGACAGCCTAAAGAGCTTACCATCCTCAAGGATTGTGCAGGTTAGCAATTGTAGTAGGGCATTTTAAAGTACAAGTTCTAAAAGAAAATAATAATAGAAAGAATGACCTGATGTCACTTTCTTAAGTTCTAACTCTCTAGGAATGATCTTACTTTAAAGATGAAGCAAGAAGGTCAAGTTTTTACTTAAAGATGTTTTCTGTGAATCAGAGGAATTGAACTATGCTTGGACACTTACAGAGCTTCGGGTACATGGTGGTCATCTCTTTCAGCATAAAACAGGCATTTGGCTTTTAAATAGGATTTGTACTTCAGAAAGCGAGTATGCTTGATGTGATATCTTGCAGAAACTGCCTCTTCCTAGTTGAGCCACAGAGAAGACAAGGCGCTGTGTGATGCCAAATGGGGATATGTGTAGGTACATGTACACATTTTAATTGTTATACTTTACCAACATGATGATTATTGGCCTCAATTGCTGAGCCATATTTTGAAGAGATGAGATTTACTACATTTAACTACAAATATTATACTGTAGTGTTCTATTAGAGCTCAACCCTTCATACAATAGACCACAGGACAATTCTACAACCACACCATACGTGCTAAGGAGAAGGAAGACTATACTGCCTCTCTATCATCACAAACTCCTATCTCAAGAAGAATTTTGTTGAACTCATTTCGCCTGTTTAGTAATATTGCCTTCCTGTCATAGTACATCTACGAATACATAGATAAAAGCAGTCTTATTGGCCCCATGATTGCCTGACATCAAGGCTACTGATTTTTTAGTATCATCTGATTATAAAACTCATCTGAGAATATCAGCCCAGACACTATCCCCTGGAACATGTAGTCAAAAGAAGTATTGCACTGAGTTTAGGTCTGTGCTCCTCTGGAAAGAACCTGAATTTCACAAACAGCCCTTTCCACTAGGAAGGCTAATGTGACTTGTCGGTCCAATATAATTCACTGAGTGTGAATTATAGAAAAATGTGTCTTCCTTCCTTCCTTCCTTCCTTCCTTCCTTCCTTCCTTCCTTCCTTCCTTCCTTCCTTCCTTCCTTCCTTCCTTCCTTCCTTCCTTTTGCAAATAACATGTTGAAAATATGCCAAGACTAAATGAAACATTTTTTAATATTTCCCTTATATCCACCACATTAGATAGAAGTTACATACTAGTCTTCTTTTACAAGTATTATAATTTAAATTTACAGCTAATTGTGTATGTCTGTGAGTATGTGGAGAGGCTTGCAGATGTGCAGGCAGCTGTTCTCTGAAGCTAGAGTGACAGCCAGCTATGATCTACCTATGTCCTGGCTGTTGGAAATAGAATTAGTGTTCTCTGAAAGAGCAGTAGTACTTTAAACTGACAATCTTCCCTCTCTGTCTCTGTTCTCTCTCTCTCTCTCTCTCTCTCTCTCTCTCTCTCTCTCTCTCTCTCTCTCTCTCTCTCTCCACTTAAGCAAATTAAAGGGAAGGAGTGATGGCTTCATGGGCAAAATCTCTTGCTGAATAAATTGGACATGCTGTGTTAAGAACCCCAACATATACTGGATGCATGAGTGTCTGTAATTCCAGTGGCCTCTGAGAAACAGGAGTCAGACAGAGTCTCCAGAAGTTCCATTGACCAACTAGCTTGACTTACACAGCAGGGAAGAGACCTCATCCCAAATGACAAGGACCACACCCAAGTTTGCCCTCTGACCAGACATGTATAGTGGCATAAGCTTGCTCAGGTATGCACACTAACATATCTACACATTTCACTGTCTCTGTTTCTCACTTTGTATATATGTCTCTCTTCCACTCATACACACCCTGACTTATGGAGTGGCTAGAGTGATGAACCAATAGGAAGTGATTACTTTACAATTACAATTACCTATAACTCTTATAAACACTCTATATCTGGTGGTATATTCCTAAAACCGTGTGCTGAAAAGCATAATATCCAGGATCAATGAGGAACCCTGTTTAAATAACAAGGTGAGGAAGTATAGAGAAAAGATTTCATATGTTGATTCCTTGTCTCTCCATCAGTATGCAAACCTGAACTCCTATGTACACCCATGCATACAGCACCACACACACACACACACACACACACACACACACACACTCAAAAAGTAAAATTAATAAAATAATGAAAGATGAGATATTGCATAACTACGTAATTAGCACATACTCAGGTAGAGTAGAGCCAGTTCAATATAGCCAGACTTTTAAAACACTGCAAGTGCATAGATTTAATGGGAAAATAGAAGCTCAGTTACAGAACATTGGACAACTTATTTTTACAATGAGAATGTGTAGTTGTTAACATTAAACATTAATTGGAAAGAAGATATAGCAGGTTAATGTTAGATTAGAAACATTAGTGTCTGTAATAGCAAGACTTAGTTAAAGTGAAGAAATTATAGTATAACATGTTTTCATTTTCTCTTGTCTGCTTCCATAGAAGTACCGGGGGCAGGCTGGGAAAAATAATGGAAACCAAAACAAGTTCTGAGTTTTCCATGTTATAATGATGACATATAAAATTGCTCATGGCCTTTAGGCTCTGAGTGTTTGTCTGAAGCCCTCTTACCTCCCTGGATAGCCAGGAACTTTTATTGTGATATGATTTCTATAAATATCCATATTCCTAAAAATGTAAATTTCTCTTCTAGAACTTTTCCAGTCCATGTGTTTCTATAGTGTAATGCATGTGAATTCCCAGGGACTGTGAGAGAAAGCACACTCCTGCCTGTGCAACATAAGACCCAGAAACCTGCTTTTAATACAAACTCTTGGAGGATACTAATGCTGCCAATCCATTTGTGACAATTCCAGTAACAAGGCACAGAGAGGCACTTGGCTATCAGACAGTCTCCCTGTCTGTGGCCAATGGTTATTGCTCACCTTTCTCTCTTAAGAATCATCATTGATGACAGCACTGATAAGAGCATCTCCTCCCAGTCCTTATTCCTGGCACTCCCTCCTCCTCCCCCTGCACCTTTTTCCTCCAATGATTTCTTCTCTGTCTACACTCTACTGACCTGTCCACCATCTATCTATTTCTTTCTCTAAAGACATAAACTTAATGGGAACATATACCTCTCTCTCATATGTATACTGTTCATGGGGGTTTTGTCTGTACCTATGTATGTACACGTGTGCATTTCTGGTACTGATGGAGGACAGAAGAGAACAACAGATCCATAAATCTCCTGGAACGTCAATAACAATCAGTTATGAGTGGGCAACTGAACCCAGGTTCACTCTAAAAGTGGTAAGCGCTCTTCACCACCAAGCCACCTGTCTGGCCCCCAATTTTTATTTTTTAAATCATAGCCTATGCCCACAATATCTAAGGTATTTCTTGACACATTTTACTATTCAAGAAAATAATTTGTGAAGTTAATGGACACTTAAACAGCAAGCCAAAGTAACAGCATAGTTTGAACTTCAAGGATAAAAACATATATATAAATTTGGCATAAGCTAAAAATAGCAGGAGTTGAAAACAACATGGAAGTAACAATACATATAAAAGAGACACCAGATACCCTTCAGATGCTACCATGTGAATACCTCTGGTTGCACATTCAGTTCCTATTAGAAGTATGAAAGTTTCATTAACTAAGAAAGTTTATACGATAAGATCCAGGCTGCTACTCTTATTAAGGTATTAAGATTAAAAATCTGGGTGGTAAGAAATCTGTGAAAAACACAGACAGTCCAATTTTATGTTTTCAAATTAATCTGACCTTTTTCTTGGTAATTGTTCCTGTTAGTTGCTTTATTTGTTCTAGGTCAAATACATTTTTGGGTAACACACTATCTTATAGAACTAGATGCCCCATCAGTTATGGTGGCATAGGCAGGAGGATAAGGTAATATACATATAGAAAAAAAACATAAAGTAAAATCCAAGGGAGATAAAGATATAGACAATGGGGAGTGATGGCAAGAAAAGAAAGAAAGGATAAGGAAAAAAGATTAAAATCTTCATCAATAAGAAAGTTCCAGGAAAAATGCCTTTGCCCATGAGCACTGATGATGGTAGTTCTCAATCCTCTTTTTGTCCTTTCTTTTGAAAGGAATTACTGGTATAATAAAATGTTATGTATTTAAAAATATGTTTTTACCGCAGTATGAATAGAAAGAATAAGAAGCACTGAAAAGAATTCAAAAATTAACTTATTAACCTTGAGACAATTGTATTGGGCAAATCTTGGTCGTATACATTCCACATACACTCCTACCATCTAAGAACTGGACTTCCTAAGTTGAAACTATTTATATGAAGAGTGATACTGACCGTAATAGACCAAAAATGGCAACACTCTTGTTAGTTTACAGTCAGAAAAGCTTCCTGGTATTAAGTATGGGCAAGAAGACACACCCAGGATGTGTGCATTTGTGTAAGCACTGTTAGCATGCAACTTGATGTGGGAAATCCTATCATTCAGAGGCCTTCCATGCACTTGTATATCTGAAGAGTACTCGGTTTATCACTCCATGACTTTTCTGCCCATAAATTGTTTCTATGCAGGGTGAAAAGCTGCCTGTGTTTTGTTTGCTCGATCATTTGTTGGTATTCATTTCATTTTTTTAAAGGCAAAACATTGGCCTATTTCCAATCTGGGTTCTCACAATATCATCCTTTTCCCATTGTTCTTGGAATAATGTGATTAGGATTTGTGGGGCTGCCATTGCTAACACTGCATGGATCAGAAGGGATCCTGTTTCTCCCAAGTTTCTCCCTAATGTTTCCTTTATTTCTGAGTAGTAAAAGTTTAGTCTCAAAAGCTATAGCTTCTTCTCCCACCTCTACATTTTCATTGCAATTTCAGATTAACCCATTCTACTTTTAAATTTTATTCATATTTTATGACTTCTCTGGGATGGCTACATTGGCTTGAAGTTCTCATTTTCAGGTATATTTTAAATAAAGCTCATGACTATTTGAGTAAATTTTCATATTATACAGGTAATTATGTAATATACTGTGGAGAAAGACCTACAGGGAGGAAAGAATTTATAATATTTAAGAAAATCAGAGAAGAGTGTGATGTTAAGTAATAACAATAATCAGCTTCATATACAATTTAGAAAAGTTTATATCATATATTTTTAAAAGTCTTCCTAACCAGGTCAGTACTATGCTTCTCCTTTCCTTTAGAATGACCACTGCATACAACATGTAATAGACATGAATACTGAACAATGCCTTCATATTGGCATCCGATATCTATCTGTGTCATTTTTTCTTTCATGTATTGGACTTTTGCAGTTTTTATCTCCCATATTCTAAATTTGTTTACTTTAAAACTTGCCAGTTACATATCAATTCTTAGCTGGGGTGGAACTGCAATTGCACATTAAAAAATATATTAATAACCGAAATATGCAGTCTTTGTTTCTATTTCTAGCTAATGTCCAGTCCCTCTTTCATTTCTGTCTCCTATTTAAAATAAAGGGCTTATAAGTTTTCTGTAGACATATTTTACTTATTCATAGAAAGACTCAAAGCTATTAATGGATTCATTATTCATAGTAGATTTATAATTACAAGTTACAGTGTCATAAAACTATCAAAATTTTTCTTGACAGAAACTCCAATTTTCTGTTAACATTGAAATATGTATTTTATGAAATATGGTGTACGAATTTAATAGGTAGGGGTTCCTTTCGATATATTTTGCAAGCTGTTTAAGAGTTTATAGACATAACCTCATTTCTTAGGGAGACATACCAACTCAAGTTAATTTGAATGTTCAGAGTATATTACTATATAAAGCAATCATTCTCAACTTTACTAATGTTGCAACCCATTAATACAGTTCCTTATGTTGTGCTGAATCCCAAGCATACAATTATTTTCATTATTTCTTCATAAGTAAGTTTTCTGATATGAATCGTGATGTAAATATCTGTGTTTTCCAAAGGTCTTTGATTGACTCTCAAAAAAGTCACAACTTGCAAGTTGAGAAACCACTGACCCAAAGTGAAGAAAGACTATTCTGAAATAAAACTCAGAATATTTCTAGAACACTCATGAATGTCTATTTTCAAAGTGTTCAACATTTCTAATAAAATGTTGAGAGACTTTCTGAATAAAGTGTCAAAATTGTAGGTATTTCCCCCACATTCAACTAATGTTCAGATACATGATAAAGTAAGTAATCTGTTACCAATTGCTTGAAAATGTAATATTCTTAAGCCAAGTTTCCTCCTGCCATCCTTCCATCCCTTTCTTTTGCCCATAAAATACCCTATGTAGAAAAATCATCTTTGTCGTCTTACTCGAAATCTGATCAAGGTTAGTCTAAAATACTGAGATATAGATAATCACAAGACTAGCCAACATTCATACTTGGTATGGGTAATGACAAAACATTGTAATACATTTAATTGTGCTCTTTTGATAGATGCTAATATAAAAATAGCTCACTTTATCACTGTAATGGGAAGAGTTCCTCTAAGCAATTAAAAGCCAATACCATTTACTCATAGAAAAACAGAGTGTCCCATGTAAACATTCATCCCCTTAAAAATATACAAAATAAACACAGGTCATTTTTTCCTCTGAGAAACTAAAACAATTTTTAGATATTTTATATTTTAAGCTGAGATGTCATTAAGCCTTTTAATATAAATAAATACCATACTGTTTTCATTCTGTATAAGCAGACTCTATGAAATTGTATATGTCAATACTTTCAAATCATCTCTATATCTTTAGGGATAATTATGACCTACACACAAAATAAACATCAATTTATTGCTTTTTTAAAATCATAAACAGTGGTGCTAAAACAATCACTTATCAAACTGAAAACTTTGGCTTGTAATTAATTTTGGCTGACCCTCAAAATGAGATTGCCGTTGCCAAGAAGAGATAAACTACTGTCTTGAATATTTATATTAATTTGACACTGACTCTGAAGGCAGTTCTTGATTGGGAGGTCAAAACTATTTTGATTTATGTGTTTGGGGATGTGTCCGGCATTTTATGATGATTAATCCGTGGGACACTACTGCTTTCACCTTTCCATTGTTTTGTATGTGAGTCAATATGGCTAATAAACTTTGTATCTTTGTAATGGAGATATATGGAAGACATATGCTACTTTGTCTAAACAAATATTTTGTGAACAAAATGCTATTTTATATTACTCAGGTTCAATATTTCATGCTAAATATCATACTTTTAGCCATTCAGAGCTGCTTATTTTCAATAAAATTTTGTGGAAGACCTTGGCACTATATCTTGAAAAAGTTAGTAAAGCAAATCTATTTTTAAATACTGAGAAACCAAGGCCTTCACTACATAAATTACCCATATAAAATGACACTATACATTGGGCAAGTCAGTTTTTGATTTCTCCCCTGAGTTATGTGATCTTTCTTCAAAATTGTGTCTCTTGCTTTTGAGGAGTTTGACATAATTTAAATGGAAACTAAAATATATTTTAGGAAAATGTTTGTTCCTACAAATCTGAATTTCCTTCTTAGAAACCTATGCTTAATCTGATAAAAATATTTTAACTTCTGTTTTGGCAAAAATCTGTTATTTATGCTTAGGAAACATAAGTAACTCTATGCCATTTTAACAATTCTAATAGAAACATAAATGACTCTTAATTTTGAATTGCAATATGCACTAATTTTTGTAGATGTGTTCACTGACTAAATAAGCACTCTCTACTCAAATGTTCAAAAAATGTAATTACAGAATAATAAAGAGCTAGTTCTCATTAAGTTGAATGGTTATTTATGCTACACTTGAAGTAAAATATCACCAAAGAATGTCTACATTTGTCACTCTGTGGAACAGGGTACCAACAGTCAGTTTTGAAAAACTTGTTTCATTTGAATCCAAATCAATTTCCTGTTACGTATTTTAACTTCTTTTCATTCTTAGTTTTTCATCCCCTGTCCATCTCTTCTCATATGCAAAGCTGATGAACTTTGGGTTTCCTGAACTATCCTTATTCATTGGCAAACTTGGGGTCTTTCTTCAGGCCCAGTAGCCTCACATGTAGTGTGAGGTAACAAAGCCTTAGCTTTTGCTCTGCCATAAATTCATTTTATTTCTTCTCACATTAGCAAAGTACAAATTTCACTGTGTACCCTTTGATTGGTCAACAAAATTAAGATTAAAGTATATAATTCTAAAACCTTTGGCCTGCTAATAAAAATAGCTTTTAAAAAATTTAAATCTACCTTACCATTTCATATTTCTTTGTCTTTAATCTACAACACATTCCAGCTTCAGAGATGTAAATGTTGTCAATTACCAGTGTTCTGTTAACCAGACACATTTTAGAAGCAAGTTTCATTTATTGTTATATGAAGATGCCTCCTTCAGAATTTGTTCTTTCTATTGTTATTCTTGCTACATAAAGTATCTTATCTTGGAAACAAATCTTTCAACATGCATATAGTTTCTTTTAATCTTATCTGTTAAGAAGTCTCATGATGGGTCAGGGCAAGTATTGGTAAGGCTTCTTTAAACAAAATCAAGTCTAAGGAAACAAGGGTAGGATTATGGTGAGATAAGAAAGACACAGTCATGTAAGGGGAAGGTTGGGTCCAGTCTTAATTAAGAATGGGCCATACTTATCACATTAAGTTAGTTTTATAAAAACATCATTTTTTCTTGTTTTGAGTTATCTAGGACATCAAAAATTACACACAGAACAAGTGTTTCACTATATCACGGTTATTCCAGATTTGACTGGAAAATTATTTCCATTCTTTATCACCTCATGTCAGAGAGAAATTGTTTCAATATGAAGAAAAGATAGTAATGGCATTTCACTGTGAGAACTGCACACAGTAGAAAGCAATCAAGTATTCAAAATTCACTGACATGTCCTTTGAGTTAAAATGAAGTGATCTTTTGTGGTGATGGATTTGTTACTCCATCAGGATAATTTTTCCTGTATGGGAAGCTTATGCTTCTTATACCTTTAAGCTAAGAATTTGACCAAATCCAAAATGACCCATCTATAAAGATCTCAAATGCCCCAGAGAAGGAAAGACATACGCAATACAGCCATTGGTTGAAACTTAAAAATGAGATGTTAAAGCCTGGCTTAATATGAATCTGAATTTTTTCTGAAGTTAGGCAAAGTTTTTTTTTTGTTTGTTTTGTTTTTTTGGTTTTTTTTTTTTATTTTGTTTTGTTTTTTTTTTAATAGTTCATGTGTTACTTTTAAGAACAAGTTTACCCTTTATGGTCAACTCAATTGCTTGCCTTAACAAATGCAATAATAAAAATGTTATTTGTTAAAATTAAAATAAAGTCGCTTTAGAAAGCAACTATTTTCAAGTGACCACAGCAAGTATAAATAACTCTAAAATCAATAGAAAATAAACTTTAAAAGAAAATATCCAATATGACTTTGAAAATATTTTGAGAACTATTTTGAACAAAGATAAAAGAACTAAGTTATAATTTGGTCCACATGTTTAATCATGTATTTCATGACTATTTTTCTATTCAAAATTCAGTATAGCTCAGTACTTGACAGTATTCTAAAAATTGTCTTTTGACGTAAACTGATAAACTTTTAGGTAGACTAGCCTAGAATATCATAAATATTGTTAGGGTTAGCAAATATGAATAATAACAACAGCACAGCCACTTATCCCACACTTGCATTGCGTGACACATGCTCTGTAGTGCTGGAAACAGAAGTAAGCAAAAAATCTTGCTTGTGTACTTTAATATTATAAAAATACAGAAATTAAGGTTCAAATGAGCAATTAGAGTAAAATTATAAAATAAAAACCATGAGTCAACAAAAAATATGTGGAGATATATTTACATAATAATCCTGAAAGATTATTAGAAATGTTTTTTTACTTTGAAACATAAGTAGTTACATTTTTAATATATCTAAAATTTTTAACTTATATTGCTTATATTTTTCATGTCCTTTAAGAATTATTAAAATAACTTGATTGTCCCCTTTGCAGTGTCCTGAAAATACCATGTTCATTTGAGTCTGTAAATGATAGAATAACCATCTTTTAAAAGTGGAATGACGTTCACTTAGTAATCACTTCCTTAGGGAGACGTCACAGAGACGTGGAGGCAGGCTGTGTGGGATGACAGTAAATTGCAAAACACAGTTTTATCCTCATTATGTTTCTGAGTGCTTCATTATTTATTGTCATTGTGATAAACTTCATCTGAGGCATTTGAAAAGCCAACAAAAAAAGCAAGTCATGCACATAAACTATAAACCATCCTCATTTCCAATAATATAAACATGACTGAGATTTAAATCTTGACAAACAGCACATTTTAAGGTGGTTTAGCGTAAAGAATAATAAAACAACTTTTTACTATATGGGAAAGGTAAAAGAAAGGGGTGACTGCAAAATCCATGTTCTATTTTAATTATTTTCATTCTCTATTTGTAGAATATCTACAAGAGTTGTATGGTGATTTTCAAGAATAAATCTCTTTGCAAATTATACAAAGACAGAAAGACAAGCAAATCTGTATTCATCAACAAAGAAAAATATTTGATTATAGTTCAACAATAAAATAAAATATTCATAATTTTAGTTTATTTTTTGTTGAATTTATTAATAATCTTTATATATATATATTTATATGTATGGCTTTGAGCAAAGATAAAAGACATACTCCACTTCTTCTCTGGTCATACAGTGGCAAAGATAAGCTATTTTTTTATCTTCTCAGCAGCAAAAGATCATTAATACACTTCTTCCTGTACAGTTTAAAATTCCACACTTGAGCTTAACTATGTACAGAGAAAAAAAGCTCATGTCCACCTAGCACTGTACCTTTATATTACAGGAATATGAGTCATTTTCACCTTAATCTAAATATAAATATACACATTCATACATATGTGTATATAATTTACCCTGTACCATTTTGTTAGTTTAACATATAAACCATAGGGTTCTTTGTCCATTCTAGTACAAAGTGAATAAAAATTTTATAGTTGCACTGTATTATCATGCAATTAAATTTTGCTGATGTTTCCCAATAGTGCTCAAAAATTGTACATATAAAAAATATTTTATGATGAAATCCATTAGTTCTGTCAAATGTAAACCTTTAATAATTTAAAGGACTAGTGCATGATCTTAATAAATCAAAGCTATTTTTTATACTTTAATAAAATAAAGGAATTTTGTACTGATATGTAAATGGTCTTGCATCTTTTCCCATAGATCTTCAATAGGCCAAACGATTTCTCTCTTACACCATTCCCAACAGACTCTCATTGGTCACCAGCATGTCAGTAATAAATAGCATCACATTGCCTAGCATTGCTGAGTGATTCCACACAAATTAGTTTAGCATTACAACTTTTTTTTTTTTTTTTTTTTGGTTTCATAGGTGTTAGATCCACAAAGAGCATAACAGGCAATATGGATCCACTTTAGAGCTTTTGTGTTTGCTTTTGTTTTCTGTCTTCAAGTCGGATTAGAGGCCCTGTCTCAATAGAATGTGTGGTCTTTAAGTTCTTAGTGGGTCATTCGGGTCACTCTCTTGAGCTATTTACTTCTGGAAGACAGACATTAGAATCTTCCCATTGTGTTCTAGTTATCTATCCTATGTGTGGGATGCAGTAAGCTCAAACAATCTAAGAGGCTAATGCTCACAGAAAGAATTAAAGAAACAAATGCACAAACAAACAATGCTTACAGACATCTCAACTTCACTCCTGCTTCCTGTCACCACGTCCATCACATTTTCAGCACATTTAAAAGAACAAATCTCCTGTCTACATAAGGACTATGTTGGTTACCACATGCCTTAAGATTTACTAACTGCTTAGTTACAATATACATAGGGCAAATGTGAATTTCCAAACAGATGTGATGATATATTATATTTATTTCTTCACACTAACATCACAGTAAACTACCAACTAACATAAAGACACACAAAACATTTAACTCCAAACAAAGCTGTGATTTGCAAATAATTATTTAAATGATAATAACAGCAATAATATTAAATTAAAATGAAAATCTTACTTCTAGATTTAAGTCAGAGATCCAAGTCAACCTTTTATGAATTTTAAAAGAGGCAATTAAGGAATTGTTATATCTTCTATAAATGAGAAATACTGTAAGCCTTTTTTTTTTTTTTTAAACAACAATTGATTGGAATCTACTTTTTTGCCCCAAAAAGCATGCCAGGACTAGTTTCAGATGCTTGATTATGTCAATAAGGAAGAAAGGTAATTTTTGGTGTAATACAAGCAATTTGTAGATTCAAGCATACAATTTTTTTTATAAAATATTGCAGGTTAAAAGAATATTGTAGGTCTGAAGCCATTGCATTACAGCTGAACAATTGTTACAATTATAAGATTTTGTGAAATTTAAAACTCTTAACTTTTGAAGAGAAGCCGTAAAACTAAATTCTCAAACAGTGAGCGACTTATACCTTTATACAACACAGAATGATTACTTTTATTGGGTTGGAAAAGTTATTTACAACTAACATCGACTGAGTCTTGGTAAAAGGTCAAATAACACGAAGACAAAAACCTCCTCACCTTCGCGCCAAATTAATGAACCTGTTTGAGGTTAGAGAAAACCTGAGCAGTGGGAATGTTGGTCTCCTATGGTGGCTGAGCGTGCAGTGCTTTCCTTCGCCTAACTCAAAACTGAAAGCACCAAAGTACACGTTAGAGCTATGAACTGGGACCTGGTTATTTCTTCCCACATAGTTAACAATCTAGATGCGGAGGCACAGCTAATGAAGGAAAGCCTTGACTGGTGCTCTTCTGAAACTAATTGGAGTTGCCTTTTTGAAATCCGAGATTTGATACCATTGACCCCAAGGACTCTTCATAAAAGAGAGAAATACATGTATCAAAAGAATTAAATTAAATAAAAGTTGTTAGAAATCAATGATCTTACAACAAAGTGTCAAATCCTTTAATGGTTTTAAAGAAAGGAAGACATGTAACACTGAAAGCTATACAAGTCTTTTGAACTTCTGGGCATGTATATATATGTATATATATATATATATTTATTTATTTGTATATGTATATATGTTTTTACATATGCATGTAGGCCAGAGCTTCTAAAATATCTTTTCAGAGTAGGCTATAGAGATCTATCATGAGATAGAATAAAATAATATCTGAGAATATTCTGTTTATCAGAGTGTTTCTTTTCAGCTTTGACAATCAGCAAGGATCATAAATTTGAAGCAAAACGTGGTTTTTCTGCATCTGGGTCTGTGTTTAAGACTGAGGGAGATTCTCTCTGCAGAGCTGCTGGTGGTGGGGGTGCTGGAGGCACTCCTCGGTTGGGGGGGATGGCTCCCGAGGACATCTGTCGGAACAAGGTGACACGCTGTGGCACTGTGCTCCTGCCCCCTGACTGAAGGCCTGTGCTGTGGACAGCTGCCACAGGTTGAGGGATGGAGGCCAGGGACTCGCCCACAGTGGGATGAGGTCTGGAGATGATAGTGGACACCTCATGGGGCAGCGAGGGCTGCGAAGCTGAGAGGGGCCTGACTTCTCTGGTCAGGTTGGTGTTATGAAGTGCTTGCGTGCTCTTGTGCACTTCATTTTTCGGTGTGGAGCTACCTGGTGTCTGTGGTTGTTGCTGTTGCTGCTGCTGAGGCTGGGGCTGCGGCTGCGGCTGAGTCTGCGGTGCCTGGGACTGCTGCGGTAGCTGCTGTTGCTGCTGCTGCATGAGGGACAATTGGGAAGCGGTGGGAGAGGCATAGTGGAAAGTTCGTGTGGCCAGGGGGCTCTGTACAGGAGGACTACAGACTGCTGTGGTGTAAGAGCAGGGTGAGAGGATGGCTGAAGGTTGGGGCGTCTGTGTGCTGGGACTGGGCGAGTGTAGGTTGCTGTGAGACAAGCTGGTCGCAGTATAGACTGGTGGAGATTGTGTCCTCATGCGGGAAGTTGGGGTGGTGGTTGATGGTGTGCAATTCAGGGCTGTCATTTGAGGGTAGTTGATTGGAGGGATAGCTTGTACCATCTCTCTGTCATGTTTCACAATCTGCTTGAGGATCTCATTCTCCTGATTGTTGAAAACACCAGTGTTCAGATCCTTCTGGAACTTCTGAAGGAGAATAGAGTTTTTCTTGCCTATCAGCAAAGGAAAAATAGGCACTTAGACAGGCTGAAAGAAACTAATAATGCCACAAGAGACTGGCTACTCCATGGCGATGTATGTCAGCGTTAGAACCCACGGGGTTAGAAGTCAAGACCTTAACCTATCACCAGCAAACAGAAATAAAATATCTGCCTTGTGTAAAATGCTGTATCTGCTTAGAAATCTCACCCCCTACTTAGGAAAAATAGGAAAGATGGCAAAAACAAATGCATTTTTTTTTTATAGAAGAAATGTACATGTTCAATAGGAGTAAAATTTGCCCCAAACACCCTACTCCTCAAATTTATTATTTTAGTTTCACATTGTGTTTGCAAAGCAAAGCAACAGAACAGAAGGAGGTACTGTGCCATTTGCTTCTGGACACATTCAACAAAAAGCTTTAGATAGAACCATTTATACAATGCTCGGAATCGGGAAACAGATGTATTCATTGTATTTATGACATGGGACGATAAGCTCATTGCTTAGAAATTTGGGTTAGAAAGAAAAGAGGCTGTGAAGAAAGGAAGGAGCTGTGATTGTGAAGCCTTGCTCCGGATGACCAACTGGCTCCATGGGAATCATCTGGGTACCTGTAGAAAGGTGGTCCCTCAGACCAGACCCAGATTGCTCAGTCTGATACTGTTTTATACACACAGTTTCATGAAGAACTGTCTCAGGGATTAAGCTTTGGCCAGGGCCAGGTACCCATGATTCTTCATCCTAGCTGCATATTTCTCTCATCTCTGGAGCTAAAAAACAAAACAAAACAAACAAACAACGACAAAAAAAAAAAAAAAACAAATACAAATTACATGTGAACAACCTGACATGGGGTCCAGATTTTAGCATTTGCTTCAAATTTCCTTAGAGGGTGCTTATGCACATGCACAGTGAGGATTGCCTCGTGTGTCTCCCTCTTCTTTATAGAGGCTGTTGGGGAAAAGCACAGAGCTCCGCATCCCTCAGCTTACTCAAAAACACAAATTAGCTTTAGTTATATCTTATCATAATTTTTTGAGAATTTTGCAATATATAGGCATTTCCTGGCAGAATATAAATTGAAAAAAAATTGCACATTGATTTAAAAAAAGTATGGAGGGCAGGAGGAGAACATGGCCCACTGAATCATCTAAGCAAGGCTCACAGAGACTAACGCAGTAACCACTGGGCCTTGACGAGTACACCAGGTTGCTCTGAGGCTGTTAGCTTGGTGTTTTTATGATACTTCTAACTTGGAAGCAGGGGTGTCTTTTGACTCTTTTGCCTGCTGTTGAGACTCTTTTCCTCCTGTTGATTTGTCTAGCCTTATTTTATTGTTGGGCTTGGGCTTTGTGGTAATAAATACTTAATAATATCAGCATGGAATATCAGAGAGCAGAATCACCTATAATCAAGCCATAAAGGTCAGAAAGCATGAATCACCACTTGGTCACCCTCAGTAATGGGAATAAAGGCACGAGTCACCACTTTCTGACCTTTATGGCTGTTTTTCTGTTTTGTGAGTTTGGTTGTCTCCTGGAGGTCTGCTTTTTTTCTGAAGAGACACAACCAAGGTGAAAGGAATTTGGGAGAGAGGGGAGATGGAGGAGGTGGGTCTAGGAGGAATGGAGGGAGGGGAAACTGGCCAGAATGTAGGATATGATAAAAGAATCTATTTTCAATAAAAAATAACACAGGTATGCAAAAAATAAAAATATCTACACGAGTATGGTAACTGACAAGTGACTAAATTATTTGCCACTGCAAAACAGTATCATATCAAAAGTAACAAGTATATTTCCAACAAGGTACCATAAAATAATTTTCTTGGATGCTGAGAAAAATGATCTTTGTATATCATTGCCAAAATCGTTATCATTCCTTTCTTCAAAGCCCCTCTAATTTCCTAAAGAAAAAGCCTCTTATGTTAGTTAGTACCAATAATGAATACAGCTGTTTATTTGACATTTTGCCTTAACTAACAACAAAAAGCTACTAACTCCTTAAGCATTGATCACATAACTGAGAGGGGCAATGTTGCTTTGTATGTGAACAGTCAACATTGCAATTAAAGTATCTTTATCTATGGGAAGAATTAAAATGGTTACTATAGCTTTAATACATTGTTAAAATTTTATCAGAGCACAAAATACAAAAGTTGGGTACCTATTAGCAATATTATTGACTGTAATTTTGATTAAATTTGTTTCATGCAACTTTCTTGATAAATTATAATTCTGAAGACAATGAAGATGACTCATAAGAATGGAAATTATTGAATATACTACATTTTAATAATTTATCTAAAGATGTCTATTTGGTTTAGGAAACCAGTCTCAGAAACTCAGAAGTTAGTCTCTGTATCTAATATGAGACTGTCTTTTAAAATCTGCTTTTAGGAATGGCTAATTATTTCGTGGGTGCCATCTGTCTGGATGACTATGTCCTATGAACTCACTAAGTTGTCCATATGAACTTCTAGTTTGTCATGCCTTTTGATAATATCCCCAACAGTACTTTTCCTTTGCCTAATCTTTTTTTTTTTGACCCTTAAAATCTTTCATTCCGTAGCATGTAGAAGGAAATATCAATGGGTGAGAAGCATAAGACCTTACCTTTTTTTTTTTTTTAAACTGAAGATCTTGAGACACCTTTTCTTTACTTCTAACTGACCCCAACTCTATCTGCTTCAGCTATATTTATTACCTCCTTCTTCTCTCTTTAACATGTATACATTGTGGACCACACATTGCAAGTATAAAGGAGAATTAAAGATACTCTCTCCAATCATAAAATTTAGTATTGGCTTTAGAGCAGTTACTTATAACAAAGGCAGTGCTGTGAGAGAGGAATGTAGGAGACCATGTGAGAATTCTGTCTAGCATGTGGAGAGAAGCAAGAAAGAGTTTCTCCAGGAACTAGTGTTTGAGCTGAATCTAATGCCAATCTAATGCAGAACTATGCTAAGGAAGAGAAGGAATGATAAGGTGGACAAGAGGCTGAAAGCTTGAAGAACGAGCTCAAACTCTCTTTTGAGCACAATTCAGGATAGCTAGTGAATTTAACAGCAAGACAATGTGATTCTACTTTACTAGGAGAAACTACAAAATCTTTAGCATACCTAATCAGTTCTATTTTATTTAATTTTTTTTGTTTTGAAGCATAAAATACTTCACAACATTGATGTTTACATAGTAAACATCTAAGTAGGGCATTCTACAAAGGCTTATTCTGTTTGAGTCTGTATTACAAACACTTTGATGTTTCTGCAAAAACCGATTTAAGTACATAAGTTTTTAATATATATATAAAATGTAAAACTTGCCCTTAAGGATAAAAAGAATCTTATGATAAAAATTGGAATGTAATATAGACTCATGATATTGACTTTTAATACTATTTTAGATCTATCTAGAATTTGAAGCAGTGCTTTTTACCTGAAGATTTAAACTGAAGTTATATCACTTGGGCTATCAGATCGCAGAGCTTGTGAAAACAGACATGATCAAATCAATCCAGAGCACTTAGAAGGAACAAGAACTATCTTGGGTCTCTCTAAACAACTAATTACTACACATGTATGCTATTTTTTATTTTCATACAAATTGACAAGGAATCGCACTAGAATTTGAAACAAAAATAAAATTGTGCTTGAGGAAAGTAGAAAGCTAAAGAGTACCTATCCGATCGAGTCGGTCGATAGCAACTGTCTCAAAAGCTCTCCTCATCATCGGGTATTCCTCTAGGACCTCATTGAAATTGTCCACGGAGAGGGAGTAAAGACGACAGTAGGTATCAGCTCTAACGCTGGCAGTGCGTCGGCCCTTGGTCAGCAGGCAAATTTCTGTTAAGAGAGAGAGAGAGAGAGAGAGAGAGAGAGAGAGAGAGAGAGAGAGAGAGAGAGAGAGAGAGAGAGAGAGAATGTCTTCATTGGGAAGGTTCTTTTCCAAGTTTTGAATGCTTCAAACAATTAAAAAGTCTCATGTGAGTAGGCAATGATTAGATGCATTCATTTTCTATTTATCATTAATTTCATGTAGCTATTGAAACCATCTGGTTACTAATGTTCATTTTTAAACTTTATTTTTGAGATTATATTTACAATTCTTCTTTACCTTCCCTCCCTCCAAACTATCCAAATGTCCCTCCCAACTCTCCTTCAAGCTCATGTCTCCTTTTTAACATTGTCATTACATGCTTAAATTTACACATATTCCATACACATACTCTTAAGTATAGCCTGGTCAATTTGTATACTGTAGTGGAATTATGTTGTTACATTGTAAATAACTGTCCCACCTGCTGGTTTAATAAAAACACTGATTGGCCAAAGGCAGACAGGAAGTGTGGGTGGGGCTACCAGACTAAGAAAACTCTGGGAATAGGAAGAACAGAGCAGAAATGCCACAGAAAAGCCATGGAGACACCATGATGAGATGCCAGCAGATGCAGAGGAAAGAAGTTGAAATATAGTTCTGAGAAAAGGCATCGGGCATCAGGGCTAAACAATATAAGATTCATAGGTTAGTTTAAGAGCAAGAGCCAGCGAGTTATATGCCTAAGCTCCAGGTCAATCAGCATACAATTAATACACATGTCTGTGTGTTTCAGTGGGACTATGGGATCTTGGGTCTGACTGTCTGGGCAATGAGACTAGACCGGAAAGCCTGGGCCAGGAGGCTTTGCCGGGACATGCCTGGCCAGAAGCATAATAGGTATGTTTTTTTCTATGTATGTTTTCAGGTCTGACCATATGGAACTGAGCTTTGCCCATTTAAAAAAAGAACTATAAATATTTTAAAACAATGAAGGCTTTGGGTTCAAATGGGAGAGAAGTTTCCAAATTCTCAAAAAGAAAGAGGGTAGTTTATTTTTAATGACATTAAGAAATCCATAACGGAGTTGGAAAGGAGATGTTATAATCTGAAGACATTATGAACTCTAGGGGGCAGGCAGAAGGTAGTATAGAGAATCAAAAGTGAGTTTGAACACTAGCTCAGAAAGTTTATATTAAGTACATAAAATCAGAGCTGAAGTTCAGGTGAACATCTGCTGGATACCATGGTATACTTTATGGATTCCTTTTAAGATTAGAATGAAGAAAAGAATATTTCAAATCTACAAATACAACCTCCTAATTGAATATCACCCAAGAATTCTTCACTATAATTAATATCTTTAAAATATGGCAAATTTGTGTTTCTAATTATGATTTCCATTTTGTTAACTAACCTACAAGACATTATTTTTAAGTTTTTATTAATTAAATAGAATTCTTGTGAGCTTTGCCTTTTTTAAAAAACTTGGAAGTAACTGTATTATTTATTCTTACAATGACCATTTGGAGTACATGAGATAGTTCATTGGATCAGGGCACTTGGTGCCAATGCTGACTGCCTCAATCCCTGGAACTCATGATGTAAATACAAAGAACTGACTGGCACAATTGTCTTCTGACCTATATTTACACATGTGCCATGGCACATGCCTAACCATATGTGTGCACACACACACAAACACATAAACAAACAAGTACATAAAAATCTAAATTTTTTATCCCAAAGTATTTTTATGTAATTAAAGTTTTTGAAATATCTGTAACTGTTCAGTTGAGGATTTTATTTGACACTTAAAGTTATAAAAATAGTGAGCAAGCAGAATGATATTGACATTCTTTCATAATCTATAGTTATTCATATAGATAAAACTATGGTGATAAATGCCAAGATGGCAGAAAGGAGAATGAACAAATTGGAAAGCATTCACCTGCTTTTCCAGGAATCTGGGAGGAAACATCTGACCATGATGGCTCTGTACACAAGCAATAGTCAGTTTCTTCTTGATACAGCTATACACATCACAATTTATGTTTTTTAAAAAAAGGTTCTTACTTTTGTATAATATAAAGAATATTGGCCTGAGGATTTTAAATCCTTGATTGTAGCCTAGACTGATGACTTTTAGCCAAGAAGATCCAGAGAAATACTTACATTCTTTGGATATTATTACAAATAGTAACAATTAATTAACATCTCTAGAGTATGACAAGGATCAAATTTGTAATGTAGATTTTATTTACTTCAAATCTATAAAGTCTCATTAGCCTATATACGTACTGTGCCTACATGGTATAAGTAGTTGCTTAGTGTTTGCTGGCTGTATCAGGAGGCCAAAAAGCAACACAGTCTACAAAATGAGTTATTAATCAAATCTTCAATATATAAAGAAACTACGCTACCATGTTCTGTTATTGTAATCTAGATAATACATTGCCCCCCCCCCCCGCTAGATAGAACACATTTTAAAATAAAACTTACACCTAGTTTAAGTCGCACAGATTTCTCTAAGGGTTTTGTGAGGTTTTAAAATAAAGAAACTTTACCAATGTTTTCTTAGTTATAAATATGTTATAAATAATCAGTAGAAAATTTAAGCTGCTTTGGGGTAATCAAGTTGATTCTATAAACAAGATAAAATAAAGAATCTAGAATTGAGCTACTGATAAACCTGCTGTAAACTTCTGAAAGTGTCCACATAGTTTCTAAATCCTACTTATTTCTCCAGCTGTCTTCTTATCCTCTTTGTTCTTTTGATGAGAACCTATCTGGGAATGACCTAAGTGTAAACACTTCTTTTCGTGAGGGGCTGTGGAGTAGCCCAGTGGAAGAGAGCTTCATAGCATGCTTAAGGCCCGAGATTCAGTCTCTAGTTCCATACACTGAAGGAAGATTTCAGCATAAATGCATTTAGTGATAAATCCATTCACCTGAAGATTATATCATGATATATTATAATTGTCCTTTCAAATAATGAGAGCTTGACATATTTAATGAGGTAGGATTTTCCCAGAGTGCATTACAGGGCAATTACAGAAGTGTCTAAAAGGTTACAAAACTTGGCAAAGATGAAAATTGTCAGTAATGTGTCCTGTCTCAGGAACATTAGAAAGCTGATTCCAATTTCAGCATCAGGAAGACTGTGGTTTGAGAGATTAGATTTGGCCTATCACAGTGTGTGACTACTTTTAATAATCCTTTGGCTATGAGATGTATTATCTGCTCAATGCTATTTTTGCTGACATTCATTAACCCTGATTCTAAACATTTAAGTCCACTTGACATGACTGTCACCTATATAAGCAGTTCTTTCCTGAGGTAAGGCAAATAGCTTCAAGCATTTTCCAACTCGAAAGGATTTCACTGACCTCTAAAACAGTATGACATCCCAGTGACATAGAGTTAATCAGAAACTCCTGATAGACTTTCTAAAGTCATGTGTTTAGCCCAAGATCTAGAATCTATGTGAAAAGTTGTACTCAGTTGTTCATTGTAACTGAATCAAAAGTTGCTTCATTTTCTTAATTTCAGTATTGGGAAACAAGAGTAATTTTCCATTATGCAGCAAAATGCTATTTTTACAGATAACTTTCTTAGCTTTCTAAACCATTATCTCATAATATGTCTGAAAACATTACCTTTTGCTTTTCTTTAATATTATACTTCTGTCTTTCTCTAAGTTACACTAGAGCTAACAAAACATTGCTTCCATATGGTATAAAACCTTTGGATTTACCAATTTACATATCAGTCTTGTCTTAGAGCAGTATTTTGGAATTAAGTAGGTTTGAAAAGAAGTCTAAAGAAATGTGACTATGACAAACATTAAATATCAGTTTTGTATTATGGTATATCCCAAATTTTGTATTTCTAAAATAGCCTAAAAATGACAAAATTTCAAATATGGGTATTATAAAAGAATGCCTATATACTGACAGAATATTTATTATGATAAATATCCTTTTGACGCAGAATATACACTCTTGTCATTTTCCAGAATAGATTTGATTATTTGCATATGCATAGGGATGGACCATCCTGTTCTCTCCTATCGTGACTAAGGTCATCTAATGTCAATCAAATCATAGCTCGTACTCTATATTAAATTGATTCACTGTTCTTAAAGAACAGCTAGTCCTTTAGCAGAGTAGCTTGTTCTCTTAGCTGCTTGGCCATTTGCTCTGTCTTCTAGAAGTCATGAGGATCATCCCATTCCAGCTGAGCACAAACACTCAGACTCCACAACATGTTCCTTTGTCACCTCTACGTATGTTTTCACTGGTTTGTGGTTTTTCAGCCTTTAACTTCTTTCTGCTTCCTTTCCTTTAATCTGGATTCCTGTCCTTTCCTTTCATTCCACTGTGACTCTGTCAGCTGCCTAAGATCTATGCAGATCACCTTTACATAGTATTGTTCGTAAACTGACATGAAGTACATACTTATGCTACTAAACTTGGGATGCTAAATACTAGGTATCCATTCTCTTAGGAATTCTTCGACTCTCTGTTGGCTAAGTAAGAAACAGTAATTGTCATTTCTTGGTTAGCCAGTGTGAACATACATGGATTTAAATTTTCAGTGGCCAATCTAACAAAATATTAAAGCTAAGGAGAGTAGTACAATTGCTGACTTCTTGCTTCTAACCAGCCTTAAAAACCTATGAGATCACTCCAGTTCTTTCTTTTCAGTTTTGAAACTGTCAACATTCAACTCTTTAAAAGTTAATCAAACCCCTTGAACTGTAAATTTCTTTTAAAAGCAGTCAGCTTTTGAAAAATTCATCAAATGATGTCAGCTCTTAGAGACTTCAGATGTGTTTTGTGAAGTGATTTCTTGTCAGCTCTGTTTTCCTTATGTCACTTAATATGCTCACACAAAATGGGGCAAAGCATTACAGAAGTACTTATCTTAGAAAAGATTCACTGTATATTTCTTAGATGAGTCTACTGCAGCAAAATTAATTTATTTGAGTCTCAAATATACTTCATCCAACATTATCACTTCATATTAAAATGCACACACTTCACACATGCTTATGTTACAATAAAAATTTAAATGTACACTTTTATGGTTGTGTATTACAAAAATAAGTGATCAACTCCAACTCCTAAGCATTTTCTAGTGGTAATATTCATAGCCACCACCTGGCTATCTCATTAAAAACATGTTAAGTTTTTTCCTATAACACATTTTTTCTAGTTATTTCATCTGACTTTACATGGCACATCATTAATTATAAACTAGAGAGTGTTTGCTTGCCTGGAGGAACATGAAGGAACTTACACAGACTTTGAAGCAGATAGAGACTATATTTTCATAGATTAGGGCAAAACAGAAGATAGAAAAGAAAACAAAAGTAAAAAGATAGCTTTAGGATGCAGCATTCTTGAGTACAGGTCCATGGAGCACTGCTTATTAATGGAGGGGCTGTAAACCATGTAAAAATACTGTTTTAGAAAATGACAAACATCTTGCTTTGCATGGAATAATCACTCAACTTATCTATCTCTGAAAGGAAAGTTCTTTACCAAATACTGTGACACAACAAGATTCTTCTATATTTGGTTTGTAAAATAAACTGGAGAGGAGAATTTTAGTAGTCAAAATAAAAATATGTAAAGAAGTTTTATAAGTTTAGGAATGAGTGACAAGGATTTTCCTGAGGAAAAAAAAAAAAAACTTGCACCAAGCCCAAGAACAAAATTTTCCACTAGTCAGTATGAAATGATGTTGCAACTGAACTTGACAGGTGATAGCAAACCCAGAAATTTAAAGTTAGACATAAAAGAAAAGTATCAACTGTTCTCTGCGTGAGGATAAAAGGTTGTTTGGGAGGAAATAATCAAAGCCTTGGCACCCAGAGAAAATTTTAGCTTATAAAAACTTCCTCACATTAATCTAGTTACTCCTATTGAAAGATCCACCATAAGCAGGGTTTTCCGTGTGTGCTAGATGGCATACTTTTTATCTCAAACCTCAGCAAACCATTTTAAATGAGTGTACACAAGATTAATGATCTGACTAGAGAAGTCTTCCTAGTAGTAAGTTTTAATCAGATGGAAGACCAATAAAGAAGCCTGTCATTTCTCTGCAAAGGGAATAATTGAAAATCCAACAGTGCATGAATTATAGGATTGGCTCCCACCCCACCCCCATACTAGCTCCTAGGTCACTGAAATCACTGATCTCAAAGGCAGTTGACTATATATAAACTCTGCTTCTAATATACCGATGATGTTTCATCTACCTCCACCCCAAACCTTTATGCTTTCCATAGTATAATCTCCAGACTTAAAATATGTCTCCCAAAATATGCCTGCCAAACTTATTTCTACAGGTAACTCCTTTTGGAAGTGTATGTTTATGAATCCCTTTGGTTAGCAGATTCCACTTTTTCCTTTTCCATTTTTCTTTTGATTGGTCACAATAATATCTTTGACCACTCTGTGTGGGGAGCCAGAGGGAGGCCATAAATGGAATAGAAAACCAATAGTCACCTGTCAGTGCCATCCCCAGCTGGCAATCTCTGTGAAAGCTAAACATAAAGAGTTAGTGTGTGAAAACATCTTCCAACTTACACTCAAACTGACCTTGGAAAAGCCAAGATTCTATTGTCATTTTCTAGTTCAGGAAACATCATTCTGTGTGACAACTAATCAGTAAAATCAAGGTAATAGTTGTAATCATATAAATGACATACATTTATTTATTTTGTATATAGGTTCAAATATGTATTGACAATAAGAATCCACATTGACGAGCTACTTTAATTAGTGGTGCATAACAGGATAAGAAAAAAATGAGGCAATAGGAGATAAGGTGCTAGTTTGGCACCAGATTGCCTTTTCCATGTCGGAAGAGTTGTCTTCAGCAATAGGGTCTTACTGTCATCTTGTAGAGAGAAACTAATAGTCTTGGCAATGGCCTGAGTTGTTTGAAGGTTTCCATAGGGCCTTTGGACCAATAACCTATTATATGTAGCTTATTCTTGGTACTGGAGTTTTCACTTGGTGGTGAGCGATGTCTAGTTGAGGCTTTGTTATTTGGTGACTCCGCTTAGATATTGTTAGTTTATGTATATACTTTAAGAAATTTCTACTGTAGTGTGTTTCCATATGACCTATCAAATGGCTTTTAGTGTTATGTGTTTCTTCCTACATCCCTTCCCTTTTCCATTCTTTTCTCTCCCATCTCTATTTAACGTTCCTGTTCTAGTCTTCTCTTACCCATCTCCCTCTACATATATTTATTTTCTTTGGGAGATCTCCCTCAATTATTACCCTATATCTAACCTTTGTTAGGTTATATCATGCCTATAAACATCTTCAAATATAACAACCACATAGAGAATATATACTATATTTACTTTTTGAGGTCTGTGTTACCATACTCAGGATGATTTTTTTACTGGTTATATCCGTTTACCCATGACTTTCATGATTTTATTTTTTTTAAACAGCTAAATAATATTCTATTGTATGAAGTGTCACATTTTATTATACATTCTTCTGTTGATGGATGTATAGGCTGTTCTTAATTTCTTAATATGGATGAGCAAATATCTTTGTAGTAGGATATAAAGTCACTTGGGTATCCAGACTAGATACTGAGGTAGAGTTATTTCAGCTTCCTAAAGAACTGTACGACTGATTTTCATAGAGACTATATAAGTTTGCATGTCCACCAGTTATTATAAGTATTTCGGTTACTCACATCCTTATCCAGCAACAGATGGCCAACACAAAATAAGTTCAAATGTATTTCAGAACCATTTTTGTTGACTGTTGCTTTGTTTGGTCATTGTTTACTTTACTTGCCTTTAGCATGCATATTGTGTTTTCTGATTTTGGGACTTATGAGAGCTCTCTCTCTCTCTCTCTCTCTCTCTCTCTCTCTCTCTCTCTCTCTCTCTCTCCTCCCTCCCTCTGTCTTTCTCTTTCTGTGTGTACATGTGTTTGTGTATGTGTTGTGTCTTCTTTAAGCTCTTTGTTTTCTTTTTTCTGTTTGTTTATTTCACTTTTTATTTGCCTATTCGTTTCTTTAAAAAAAAAGAGAAAAAATGAATAAAATTAGAAGGGTAGGAAGGTTAGGAAGATCATTGTGAAAGGGGAAACCATGATCAAAATACAATGTATGGAAAATTTTATTCTTCATAAAAGTTCAATAGCAAGTAAAACAGAAATATGAGCATTAAAACGATGATAATGTTAAGTAAATGTAATTTGCAGAATATTTGGTTTTAATTATCTAATCTAAGATAAATGGAATTTTAAAAAAGGTAATTCTGAGAAGAATTTCTGATCAGAAGTCCAATAGTTAAGTCCTAACACTGAATGTCTGCAAAGATTTTATACTAAATTAAGAATTTATATATATGTAATGTTGGTAAAAAAAAAAAAAAGATGAATTTGTGACAGGGACCACATTTAAAGTGAAACTCTATATTTTCTAGGAGTGTTTGCTAATTACACTAGTAAATTTTTTTTCTCTTAAATTAGATGCCCTTCACAATAACTCAGCCCAATAACAATATGTATCTAGTAATTTGTTTAAAAACAGAATTTAAAATATTTGAATAAAGAAATACTTCATGAATTGATAATGTGCCTCCAAAAAAAGTTATTAACAAAAATCCAAATAACAAACGTCAGATTTCTCCCTACGAATCTTTGGTCAAATGTTCCCCACTGACCTCCAAAACAACACATGCTGTTATTGTCCATTGGCAGGATAAAAAGATGGTTTAGTCAGTAAAGCACATACTCTACAAGTACAAAGATCTAAGTTCAAATCCCCAGAACTGACATGAAAAAAGAAAGAAATGTGTAGTGGGATCACATTGTTACATTGTATGTTATTGTCCCACCTACTGGTTTAATAAAAGTGCTGATTGGCCAAAGGCAGATAGGAAATGTGGGCAGTCCTACAAGACTAAGAAAACTCTGGAAACAGGAAGAACGGAGCAGAAATACCACAGAGACATCAGAGAAGCAAGAAGATGCAGAGGATAACTATGCCGCTCTGAGAAAAAGTACTGAGCTGCATGGCTGAACAGGAGAAGACTCATCAGTTAGATTAAGAACAAGAGCAAGAAAGTTATATGCCTGGGCCCCAGGCAAATCAGCATACAATTAATGTAATGTCTTTGTGTGTCAGTGGAACTATGGAACTGTGGGTCTGAAAGTCTGGGCCACCAGGCTAGGCTGGAACGTCTGGGCCATGAGACTAGACAAGAAAGTCTGGGCCAGAAACCTCATACTACAAAAATGTTCACTTGTGCAATAGTGGCATGACTATTATGAGAACCACCAATTGCTTTCTAGTTGAATTTGAGGCCTATTCCATAGGAGGGGGGTTTGATCTGATACTGAAACCTTAGATAAGAGCCTAAACTGAGAAGGTGAAAGATTGTGAGAAGAAATTTATTACTATTGATTTTTGTGAAAGGAATATGATGTTGAAGTGCATTCTCAATATTTGTTTTTATTCATAGATTGCTGTTACTTTCAGTCTACATCAAAGAAGCTCCATTGTTGTAGATGTTAGTTAATGCAGAGACTCAGAATGAGCCAAAGTCTGAAGCATCTATATCAAAATGGTGTATAATTTTTGATTTTCAGCCATACATGAACAATTTCTATAACAATTTTCAAGACTCGAGTACTGTCATAGAAGAGTGGGTCTTGAAGAATGTGTGTACCAATGTGTGGGGATATAATAAAACATTCTGAGTTATCAGAAGGATCTACTCACAGTAAGTCTAGGAGGATCAGAGAGTGGTGATTTACACCTTTAATCCCAGCACAGGAAATATCCCAGGAATGGTGACCTACACCCTTAATCCAAACTAAGTTTGATGTTATCTTAGTTTACAGGAGTTCCTGGCTCCCAGGCAGTCAGTGGTGGAGCCACACCTTAACTGAGCAAAGAGAGTACTTAAAGCAGGTGTAGAAAGACAGAGAGGCAGAAGAAGCCAGGAGGAGCCAGGCTAAGGAAGCTGGAAGACAGCTGGGTAAGATCTGACTGTGATGTTTACTCTCTCTAATATTTCCCACTTTCCCAGATATCTGGCCCCGAGTTTCCTTTATTCATGCAACACCAATGGTAGGAGCTCAGGACTGTCTTAGGACTTCACTGCAACTGTGTTTACCTGCTCAAGACTCATAAGGTTAACACTGAGCTATTTTGTCCTGTCTGGAGAAAAAGGTTTATGAGTTCTACCACTCCCTGGGGGATTGCTGGCAGTTAATGGTAGCTTGAGAAAGAGGATATGGTTTCTTCAGTGTTTGTAGTGCTGACAAATTGCACATGCTCCAATAAATAACTCCCTTTCATGTTCCTGAAAGCAACTGTAATTAATCTTAGGATATCATACACACAGAGATGGGAGATGGGGGAGGAAGTAGTTAAGGGAAAGAGAGAGACAGACAGAAAGACACACAAAGACACACACACACACACAGAGAGAGAGAGAGAGAGAGAGAGAGAGAGAGAGAGAGAGAGAGAGAGAGAGAGAGATCACACACAGACAGGCAGCCAGAAGACACAAACACAAAAATCAACAAGAGGCTTATTGGAAAGAAAGGATCAGCATGAGAAGGAAATTTTAAATAGGTTGCTGATGGTGACAATGACCAGAATTGATTGTGCCTGAAACTGTCAAAGATTTTTTTTTTTAAATCTATAAAGACCAAAAAACAAGCAAACAAAAATACCTCAATTGTTAAAAATATATATAAGGAGCTAGGCCCTCCAACAGTAGGCAACTGTGGAGTGGAGCCTGGAGGGGTGGGATCAGACTGTGTTCCTGTGCATGGGCTGGCACATCGGAGCCCATTCCCTGCAGAGGAACACCTAACCCAGTCTTGACTTTGGGATGAGGAAATCAGACTTGCCTGGAGTGGATGTGCAGCGGTGACCCACCTTGGGACTTCTTGCCCTTTTGTGGGATGGAGTTGGAGGGTGGAGAGGGGCAAGGCTGAAGGCTGACTGGGAGGGACTGGGAGGAGTGGAGGGAAGAGGAGCAGGGGATACATAGATAAAAATTGGCATATATATGCACATATATATAAATATATATATATATATTCCATGTGCTAGCCTATACCATTAAGCAAAGAAGTGATCCAATAGCCCCAACAGTTTAGCCTCATGACAAACTATTTTTTTTTTTATTAAAAACAACAATATTCCTGATTCATTTGTCTAACATGATGAAAACAACCAGGTAATTCTTTTGTGGGCGATGGTGTGGCCATCATCCAGCAAAAAAAAAAAAATTGTTTTATCTCCAAAAACTCAACTGAGCTGTGATCATAACTTTTCCAAGCCGTGGTTGTAAGTTCCTCAGTTCATCAGATACTCAATAGAATAATATTTTATTTCTACCTTTTTGGAGGAGAGGGAATTTATACAGTTGTTTTTTTTTTCTTCTTATTTTAATGGAAAGTATTAAAATCTTTGTTCTATGTGGCCACATTTGGAAGAGGGAAAAAAATATCCAGCAAATTCTTCTATGTCCATCTCTGGGTCTTGAAATGAGATCAAAGTTTAAGTAGAGGACCAAAGACATGTCCTGGCTAAGGTGGACCCCTCATTTTCTAGTTTATTGTCTCTCCTGAAAGGGGGTCCTGACCAGTTGTTAGAACTGTGTGAAATCTCTGTCAAGGAGTCATGTTCCTCCTCCAGAGGAATCTGTTTCTTCTTCTTGAGAACCCTGAGGAAATTCCCCTTTCTTTGGGGTCTATTGTTTCAACAAACTGAGAAGTTAAAAAGCACAAGTATTTCTTTAGAATATCTTTATTTCTACTAGGCCAGTTATAATTGCCGATTTCTGATTTAGCAACTGAGTCTTTAGGTGGAGAATTACACACCAACTACCACAATGTAAGGTGAGAACAAAGTTCGTCCCAGGCAACAATGAATAAAAATTATTTTTCGTAACCTCCTGGCTTTTAGTTACTTTCAGAAAAAAATGTAAGTTGCTAGCACAAGCAACTCCATCTTTTGTTTCTGAGACAGGGTCTTATCATGAAGTCTAGGCTGTCCTCAAACTTATCATTTCCTGTTTGTTCTTACCAAGAACTGGGGCTTCAGGTAATCCTAACATTCCCTCCATGTCTTTATTTCAGTCTGAAACTCCTCTTCTGGTCTTTAAGCAATATTTATTTCAAGTAAAAGTAACACAAAGAAAGCCTTTTCTACTTTATTTTTCCTGAATTCCTAATAATGACTTATTATCGGAAATTATATATATAGAAACATGATATAATTCATTACCTACTGCCCTACATTATGCTGTTGTACCTAATAACAGTAGAATGGTATGTGGTAATGTGTGACAAGTCTTCCTTTGTTTATCTCACTGTTTAACAATAATAAGCAAATAATAAACCTTGTTTTCCTAGTGACCCATGCATTCCTCTTTTGTCTAAAATTAATTCTAAGACTTAATTTCAGATATATTATTCCAACTATAAATCTCAGTGTTCATTATTAACTATTTTTAAAATAAGAATCTTCAAAATATTGTCATACATAAAAACTGATAATAATTTCTTAGTGTTATCAAACATCCAATCATTGTTCAGCTTATAATCAGGGAACTAATTTTAAAATGCAGAGCATGTCTTAGCTCCTCCTGATTTGTTTTTTTTTAGAGGGTCCCTAGAACCTTAGAGCCTGTAACATTTTAAAACAAGTAAAACTACATTTTGGAAGGTGCACTTTATTGTAATATGATTTAATGCCCAGCATCCATGTACTGTGCTCATTCCGACACTTCAGTGGTGTGAGAGAGTCTCTCCTAATCATTTTAGTCTCCATGACCTCAAATATTTATTTCTTCAGACACATCAACAAAATACTTCAAATTATTAAGTTTTGTCTGTTAGAAATAATTTTCACACTGGTTGCTGCTTATCGATACGGCTGTAAATTTTATTTTCCTTTTTTTTCTCCTGTTGTCCCTGTGTCTAATAACCCTGAACTCTTCATCAGAAATTTTTTATCTTCGTTAATTAAGTAGGTGAGCCAACTGTCATTCTCTGCTGCTGGAATAACAAGAATAAGTAGACAAACATTTTGAAAAGCTTCTCTAATGGGTTTAAACGGATTTATCTTGTTAACAAAGTGTTAGCATTTGTTTTACAGTGTTCTAGAAAGATTATCCCTAAAATTTGCATAATTAAATGTCCCAAGGAGTTTAATTATAGTTTCTTTGGTATCAAAACAGTTTTAAGCACGCACAGGCGCGCACACGCACACACACACAGTTTGCGTGTCTCATTTTGTGTGGCTTACAGGGCCACAAAAATGGTTGTATGTGACAATTGCATACAGCTTTATAAATTTAACCTAATTTTTGAGATATGGACTCTTTAGATCCTGAAACTTCCAGTTGACATACTTAATAATGATGAATGTGACTTTTTCTTAATAAAGTGATAGACAGATGTACAAATTCAAGGGACATTTGTTAATTATCTCTTAAAGAAAGATTTAATAAGGAATTAAAAGCTACTTCAGAATTACATCAGCAGTAATTATTTATTTGTATTAAAATTAAACTATCATTAAAATTATTTTGCTATTATTGGTATAAAGAAAAGAAAGTTGTTGTTAGGCTTTTTTTTTTAAGTCAGTTTTCTTTAACGGATGGTATTACCAAATATCCTGACATTATTTTCCAGTCATTCAATTAGGTTTATCTATGTTGTTTACAGGGGCACAAAAATGCTGTATGTGACAATAGCTACTGTTATGGATTTAAATATTCATTCATTTTTCTCATATACATGTTTTCAATTTTTTTTGAAACAGCATTTGCAAAGTCCTCTACACACATACATATTTACTACCTTTCATCCAAGATGCAGATTCAGTGAGATCAACTCATTTATTGACATTTTGCCCAAGATTAGCATTATTTACTGCTAATCATCTCCCATATGCATCGTCTTTGTCAGTGTTTTGTCTGCAGTACAGACTTCAAATTTGTACATTTTATCAACTATTGCTCAAGATAACAAAGAATGTTTATGTGACTAAGGAACTCTCATTAGTTTTTAACTCAGATTTCATTATTAAATTTAAGAAAAAGAACCTTTTACAAATACTAGATAATTAAAACCAAACTTGGTTCCATAAATAATATATTTCTACTGTTCTAAGATAAATTTTAGAAATGTCAATAGATATGATTTTTTATTTTCCATTTCATGACTTAGCATATAGTCTTAAAAATATTCATGCTTTTAATTTGTTCTTATGCGTATGGGTATTTTGTTCTGTATGTATGGCATGGTAGTCATTTGTGGAGTTCAGAAAAATGTGTCAGATCCTAAGAATGCAGTTACTACAGTTATAAGCTGCCATGTAAGTGCTGGTAATTGAACTTGGGTCCTCTGAAAGAGCAAGCAATCATGATAACCACTGAGCTATCATTCCAGCTAAACCTATAATCTTTTAAGTAGTAAATGTTAAATACAAATTTATATTTATAAATTTCTACTTTTTAAATTTGAACTATATTCACGAAAGCTTTCATATTTTCAAAATAAATGAGGTTTAATAATAAATTTTGCCAAGGATGAACTAGAAAGCATACTTAGGAAGTTTTATGGGATTAAATTCTGTTTTCTAAATCAAATTTGATTATTTCAATTGAGGTTTCAGTGATGTCTATTTAAGAATATCATGTTAATATTCAGATAAAAATTAGATCGCTCCTAATTTGTAGATCTTGAATTATTTTCAATGGTCATTGTTTTATTTAATATTTTAGATTCATAGAAAACCATTGATGAATTAGTTATCCATATAACTTTGCATTTTACCAATGTCTGAACATTCTTTTATCTGTGGATCTGAGAAAACCAGTATCGCCAACTAAATATTTTTGTAAATTCTTTAGTTAATACTTTTTGTTTATTATTTTTTTAAGAAAATAGCTTTGCTATTTTTAAGTTACCACTAACCAATCCAATGCTATCTTTTTGTACTAAATAACTAATTTAATAATGATGGTAGACTTTGAAGAAGTAGATAGATTACCTGCCTAGAAATGCACACATTTAGGTTGCTGTTGTATTAACCAGTTGTGTATTTGTCAAAAAAACCTCTTTGATATCTGTCCTAAAGATGATGCTTCCACAGGCAGAAATACATGCAAGGTGAGTTGACAGCAAATTTTTAGGAGGAAAAACATAAGTTTGTACATTGAAAAATGCTTTCCAGTCTTAGAAATGACAGTATGAAGTTCCACTTTGGGTTAATTCAAAATTGTCCTATCTCTCTGAATAAAATGTTATTTTGAATATAGCATGTGATCAAGATTTGATTAGAATGATTACACAGTTTCTGCTCAGACCCTATGGAGTTGTGTGTGTGTGTTCCTCCGTAGAGTTTGAGCATAAATGTGTGTGTGCACTTACATATGCATTCATACATCTTCCTACATTATATCTTTGTATGTATCTATCCATCTATCTCTAGCTGATTAATAGCTCAAATGCTCTGCGGGTCATAGACAACAAGAAGAAAATGTGAGTAATAGAAAAGACCCTGGACAATGTAGGATGCAATCTGCATAGCAGATGTATATATGAAGTTTTATATATATATGAAGTTTTATACTTTGCTTTAAAGTAAGTATAATAGACCAAAGATTAAAAAACAACAACAAAAATATTGGTAGTAGTATAAGGTTATGTCGACCAAGAGTTCTCGTGATGGAACAATGCTTTACAAATGGCAGAAGAATGCGGAAAAAAGCATGTGAGATTTAGTTTTGCTAATGGTGACAAGGACAGCAGCATACATCCAGGAAACAATTCAGCATTAATTAAGGACATGAGCAATGGGAAGTGCAGCAAATGTTTCTAACTTCATTTCTCCTCTCTCTCTCTCTCTCTCTCTCTCTCTCTCTCTCTCTCTCTCTCTCTCTCTCTCTCTCTCTGTATATATATATATATATATATATATATATATATATATATATATATATCATTGACATTTTCTTCTATATACTCTATGCTCCCCAAAGATGGAAAGAAAATCTTTCTGAGGATAGCTTCTTTATTTCCTAAGCATACACGAAAAATAAGCCTTTCCTGAGTCATCACAATGATCTACTGTGTAAAATAATGATTGAAGCTCTCAAAAGCCTGCTCACTGTAATGGTGATGACTAATCCATGACTAATCCTGGCTACCCCAGGCCAGTTTAGGTAAGGTGGCATATGACTGGAATAATCCTGGTCATTGAAGTGTTCTTATCTATAAACTGTTTTATTGTTTTAGTGCATGTATAGTCATCTAAAATTATGCCATGTATTGATTTTTTCATTTGTTTATTTCTTTATTGAACAAAATATAAAATGTAAACTGTGATGGGGAAGCATGACCTTCCCCTCTTTATTTCTAATTTCATTACTGTTACCTACATTAATCACAGATATATTATAACAAATTGAGTATAAACAAACAAGTGAATCAGTGAACAAAAGAGTTAATTAAAATGTATTTAAATACTATATTTAAATTTTTTTAAATCAAGGTGAGGAGTCAGTCTTAGTGGTCCTAATTTACTCACATTTGAACATATGTAGATAGCAATAAATGACAAGAAGAAGGCAAACAATCATTTACTATCACCATCAGTGCAGAAAAAAGTTATTATAAAAATCCTAATTTATAAGATTTGAAAATCTATAAGCAGATAAAAAGAATGGAAAAAGTTAAATTTTATGTCTATAAATAATTCAATATGAATTGTTCTAGCATTAGTTTATTTCATCATAAAGTATTAAAAATTTATGCATTTATAAACACGATGTACCAGGCTTTCCACTTGCAACTATCAGCTATGTCTCTATGATGATGAGAGAAATGACTTGTGACCTACCTGTCATTGAGCATGCAATCACATGTTTCTCCCAAGCCTTAACCTAGTGAGTTAGTCTGACTTTTCTCTGTGTAGCATAAATGATAAGTGGTACTATCAATAACTGTGGCAGTAAGGTAATGGATTTCTCACTGTTTCCTTTAGCAAAGTATTTCATAATGAATAACTTTCTCAAAGGCAAGTCTAGAAAGTATTTACCAGCCCATGTCATTCTACATAAAAGTTTCCTGATAAAGTATATTTTTCTACCATGTAGCAGCTTAAATTGTGTTTATCTTGACAGAGAAAAGTAAAGTATTCTTTCTGGAATTCTTATTTTGATAAGCTAATTAACACATAAATCATTAGAATGCATGAGAACACATGATCTTTCTAAGACAGGTTGATACTGTAAAGATGAGCTGTTGGCTTGACATTTTTGAAGAGAGAGACTATTGGCAATTTGTGAAATATTTCATTTCTTGGCTAATCATATGCATAAAATATTCCAGATATTACCAATGGTAGTGATTAATTTAAACAATTTGACACAGTCAAGACTGACCTAGGAAGGCAATCTCAGAGTGTTTAGATCAAGCTGGCTCCTGGATATGATTATAGGGATTGTCTTGATTATGTTGATTGACATGGAAAGGTCAGCTTAAAAATAGGCAGTGTCAGTCCTTGGTTTGAGGTCCCTGACTGTAAAGAACTGTAAGTGAGCTGCATACAGGGTTGCATGAATTCATTCTCCCTCCTGACTGTGGATGTTTCTGTCATGTAGACTTCCCTGCATTGATTGATTATATCCTGGTGCTGTGAACTAAAATAAAGCCCTTCTCCCTAAGCTGCATTTGTCAGGGGATATAATAAAAACAGAAACAAGGCCAGACACCAATGAATTTTTAAATATGATACATATAGCATGTATATTCTTCAGATAACATTTTTAGAAAGACAAAACTCATTGAATTTCTTGACTCTTTTTTACCTTTATTGTTTAATATATTTTGTATCTAAGTTTACGGCAATATTACAGGACATGTGGGAATAAAAATTTGATTTCTGACAGACAAACAGATTGCAAGAATGACCATGGCTAGAACAAAAAAAAAAATTAATGATTTTCCAAGATGACTAGCTTCTCCTTCACCCTCTGACCTGATGTAAAAGATTAAAGCAAAGGCTGTGTGGGGGGGGGGGAAGAGGGGGGTTGTTCTCTTTTGACAGTATGTCCCTTGCCTGTGATAGGTCTAATAAGTTTGAGGCCAGACCAGGCCAAGTTTAGTGTGGACCTGTCAGCCTCCCCATCTTTGTTAAAACTGGCCAACCTTATATTGAGGGAGGAAGATCCCCCTCAACGATCCTTAAAGCCTCAAGCTCTCAAGAAGAGGGAAGGACTCCTGCATTCCAAGTCTCCCTTATGCTTTGCAGAGAAGTATTTTTCTTTATGTACCATGGTGTGTGTGTGTGTGCATGTGTGTGCATACATGTGTGTGTGTGTGTGTCTATTTTCTCATCCCTAATATCTCTAATAAAATTCTTTCTTTATGGGCTGATTTTCTTTCCTGCGACTGAGATTTTCTGATTATTATTTGTTGCTCTCAGGGTTTCCCTTTCCCCCTGAATTTTAATTCTTTGGCTGGTAGAGAAAATGAACCTAACCAAGACCCATAAACAGTAACATTTTTAAATTCAACAAGTTATCCAAACCAAAACACGGTAGCATTTGTGGAAGTCCTCTTTATCTTACTCTTCATAGAGCCAGACTATAATTTCTTTAATTGAAATTCATGGTGTAATGTCTTTCCAAACCCCATGTCTAGGTTTTGCTCAGATTCTCATATGTTTTTAAAAAAAGAAATGGCAGTTTAATAGAAATGTTCCTAGTCAAAGTATCCTCCATGAAAGAGTTGTATCAATTCCATAACAGGCTGTATAGTGGAGTCTAACGTAAGAAGCTTGAATGAGGCCCGATAAAATGACATGCCAAGACTTAAGGTTTCCATAGGATAGCAAGGTCATAAATCGTAAGGAAGCAGGTTCAGCCAATGCATAAAGCATGCTGCATGACAGACCTCAGGAAATAGGCTATCCATGACTTGGGGTATGTGATAAATGTTACTCTTAGTTGCAGGGGAGTGGGACCTTTTAATGGTTGACCCATAGGACATGACAGTACTCAGGCTGCCTAGGACATAATTTGTGTTCTGAGCAGTAAGTTCACAGGCTGCTGGGGGCTGGGGGGATGGCTGTACCTTTACCCATCTTGCAGAGATCAGGAGGGATTGGGTGAGAAAAATTGGCTTTTCTATTAGTTGGGATGGGAGGGGGAGTTCAGGGATGGGATGCTCTAGTAATAGGTGCTTGTCCTATTATCACAAGATCCTCCAGTCTACTTGTTTGCACAGTTACTTCTTCTATCAAAAATGTTTATTCCTGAAAGCATTAATCAGTATACTCTTTATTATGAAATATTTTAATTCCTGGTTATCAACCATAGGAAAGTATTTTAGGCCCTTACATAGAGGAATTTGTAGTCTAGGTTCTGTGTCATCCTTTGTACCGCCTGCCTCACACCACCAAATAGGCTTAATACACTAAACATCCAGAAACTCGCATGTGTCCACTAAATTCAGCCTCTACTCATCATTCTTTCTGCCCGGAATATACATTTTGTACAAAATCTCCTCATTCCATTACTTCCTACTTACTGCTAAGGTTCAAATTAGCTGTCCCCTTGTGAACAAAGCATTGATGACTTCTTAAGTTATGATTTTTCTTACATTCCCAATTCACTGAATTATAGTGGTCTTTAGGCATGCAGATTCCTTATATGTTAACTTTCTGGAAGATAGACTGATTACAGGATACTAGCATACAAAGTAGGATTCCAATAAGGCTTAAAGAATAAACAAATGCTAATCAAATCAAATGCTGTGAATATTTAGTAGATTCATATACTCTAATATAATCCACATGTCAATAGACCAATTAGAAAGACATAGATAAGGAAAGGAAAAACAAATGAATCAGAAATACATATGTGTCCATGTATGACTTGTTTGGGTGGGTATTTTATGCATATGGTTGAAGGCCTACAGAACAAATGTCTAGGGTTATTTGCCTTTTAGATAGAAACTCCAAATTTAATTGTATAATAATCAATAAAAAGATTTTTAAAATCCCAGAATAATAAATGAGAGTAAGAATAATTTGACTAGAGTTTAGGGATATGCATGCCTTTTAGTCAATGAGCCTAGAAGAGAACTTTAAAGAACACATGTTAAAAAAAAAAAAAACCAGAGTGACATGTTCGTGTCATATAACTTTCAATTACACTAACCATGACAGGAACATCTACCGAAAGAATTCTAGCCAAAAATGACATCCTTCAGAGTTATCCCAGACCTTGAGATAATGAAAAAATAGAGAAAGAGAACCATTCACCTTAAACGTGCCTCCCTGTTTATGGTACATCATTTTCAACCAGGAATAATATTGTAATGCCATTTTAGAACAGAGATCACTCTGATACCTTAGTCATGGCAACAAAATAAGCAAAGCATTAGTGTTAGCGAGGACTATATAATAGGCTGATAACTCCTCCCATCCTAGTGGTGTTAGAACAGGTAAGAGGACAAGGTGAACCAAAGATAAGATTCTAGGAATAGAGTTTTTCTGAGATCACATTCATGGTGATGTGCTTTTTTTTGAGGATACAGTGGTTTTGTTTTTTGTTTGTTTTGTTTTTGAGTTACCCCTGTTCTTGTAAGTAATCCTGTACCTATAATCCTATAAGTAAACTCAGTAGGTCATCTAGCTGAATTTGGAAGAAATTATCACTTTGATAAATCTTTGGTATCCTATCTTGCTTAAAGAGTCAGGAAGAGTAACTCAACAATCACAAAGAAAACATTAACTAAGCAGATGGACTAATTTATGTTGACATGCTAAAAAACATAGGGACTATTTTAATAAATAATTCTGTGTTAATTAAGAGTGGTATTTAATACACATTCCAACTCACAAACACACTATTACATCTTAACATGCACTGCTTGAGCCTCAGGATCTTTGGGCTTTGTATCTAGAGATAGAAAATTTAACTGCATTTCTACCCAATTTTTATCATGCTTTTTATTATCATAACCAAATTAACACATTTTCATAAATAAAAGAAGAGTACATTCTATTAGGTATTATAGATAATGTAGATAGAATTAAAAGCAGAATGTGTGGAGGTATAATATGCGAATATTACACTGTTGTATTTAGGGAACTTAATCACTCTTCCTTATATTTCTAGGATTTCTAGAACCCATCTATACTGATACTAAAAGAAAGAAAATTTTTATACAAATGTAACCTTTTAATCTTTATAAATGTCATACAAGAAAACATTATTATTTATAAAGAAGTAAAAATATTCCAATATACTTGTTTAAATGCAAATATTAGTGGCTGAAATAAATTTTAAGAATTTGGTCTTTGTTAGTCAATTCTACAGACTTGAGGTTGAGAGTCTATTCTCTAACTTTGGATCTCAACTCCAGTTTCCATGTTAACACTACGTAGGAAAAGATTAGATTGGCCACTAAAATACATATGAAAAGATGTAGATAACAAGCATTTTTTGTGGTTCATTAAAGGTAAAAATAATGGATTCTGAGTGCTACTTCCAATGTCAGATGGAGACATGACATTCTAATATGTTCCGAGGATCATAATATTATATACCATGGTCTTCTCCCTTAAGAGTTAATCTTGTTGATGCTGTCAATGACCTAACCAGAAGACTACCATCCAGAAAGTCATGCTGAGATAATAGGAGGAATAACTATCCCCTTAATGGGATAATGTGCTCATCCTTCCAGAAAGTTCCTTCTGAGGTATAGTTTGGTGAGTCTCTACCATGCAGCATTACTAAGCCTGCTTGCATTCCCAATGTTTAATTTAGAAAAGTACAGTCTTTCCTTTTTCTTCTATCTTTTTCTTTGGGATAATAACAAAAGCCTAAGCATGCTTGCTCTGGCATGTTGGTCTTCTCTGTTTCTCTGAATGCCCTTCTCTTTTCACAGTGCAGAGAGTTGGTGACTTCAGTTGGTGACTGTGCCAGGATTTACCTAATTAAAAACTGCATGGCTTTTCTCATTCTCTAGCCATCCTCCTGCTAATATTTACAGCTTGCCTGGTCTCTCAAATTAATAATTGGCTTCCAGCAGCTTTTAAAGCCAATTTTTGAATACTTTTATTAAGGAGATTAAGAGTCCTAATTTCCCTTGTAACTCTGTTGCCTGCCTCTTTAACAGATACTGTAGTGGACTGATTAAAGTGTCACTCATAAAGAAAAGAAAACCTTTTAATACACTATAACCTCTTTTTTCCTCAGCAAACGATTTTGAAATCCATTAGAAGATGAAGATAGCACTTATATAAATTGCCTTCAAAATGAAAATTAAAAGGAACTAAAATAGAAATATATGCAGTTGATAGCTAAGTAGGAGCAAAGTGATCTGAAGCATAACTCCAAAGAAGTTAGCAGCTGTACACTGAAACGCTTGTTTAAACAAGTCTAACTGTGCTTCCTAACTATGTCAGCCCTTTTCCTTGGCTAATGCAGAGTGCAGCTTACAGAATATATCAAACTGCAGCTTTCTTGCTGAGAAGAGCTGAACACTACTTTAATTCCCCAGCCGGGAGCTGGTATTTCTTCATGAATCAAGCATATTAAATGGTTGTGAAAATAGAAGACAGCAATGTAGGCCATATGGCAACATTTCTTTGCAATAGAGAATAGGCCTTCAAATCAAATTGTTAAGTTTAAGATGTGATGTCACAGTTTGGAGTTAAGAACAGGAAATTTCTTTCTCTCTTTTTAAAGTTCTTTCCTGTATGCTCTATGATGGGTCCAATTAAACTTAAAAAACAAGCAACTGTAAATCTATTAATCTCTGAATGAGATATACATAAGTTGCAATTAGAAAATATGCAGTAAAACCTACCATACTATTTTTCCCCCAAGGCCACATTTTTTGATTTTCATTTTGAGTTAAACGGACAAGTTTTTTTTTGTTTTGTTTTGTTTTGTTTTGTTTTGTTTTGTTTTTAGCTCATTAGAAATTGCTTTCTGAAGTGAACAAGTAATTCCGTATAATTTCATTCTCTAATTCAGACTCCCCTGCCCCAATCATTTATTTATCAACATTACTTAGTATGTGTGGTGATTATTATGGACTGTCGACTTGGTAGGATCTAGATATCCAGAAGACACAACTATGGGATGTCCATGTGGGAGTTTCTGTATTGAATTTGTGGATATAAAAAGACCCTTAAATATGAGGGACCTCCATTCAGTGGCCTAGGCTTTTACACAGAATTAAAAGGCAAAAGTGAAGGTCATGAGCTGAGCGTCAACAATCATCTCTCTGCTTCCTGATATAGGACACAGTATAACTAGCTGCTCTAGCAATTGACATCAGGTCTTCTTTACCTTGATAGACTGTACCTTAAAACTGAAACCTAAAATGTATGCTTCTTTCTTTAGGCTGTTTTTGTTTGGGATTGTGTTGCAGAAATCAGAAATGTAGTGAATCTTTTAAAAAGTCCAGCTTTTACAGCTTACCCATTCCAATTTGTTCCTAACTCAGTTCTAGTATCATTCTGGGTGTTATCCACATCCATATCACACCACTTAACTCTATTCTCTCATGAAACCACATTCTAGAAAACTATGTAAAAGCTTCTAAAAAGTCAGTAAACTAATAAGGGGTAAGAAAACATACAATAAGCCTGAGCCATAACATATGCTATGATAATCATAGGACTGTGTAGAAATGGATTTTTAGAACAATGTCTTCCCAACAGTTGATTCTTTACTTGCTTTTAATCTTTAGTTGTTATTTATCCTCAAGATTCTCTTCTCAGCTAAAACCATTCATGTTTCTGAAGCACAAGGTCAGCCCTTTCCTTAATTGAGATTCACAACACAATGAAGTTGTGGTAAATTCAAATCCAAATCTCCATAGTTATGGAAATGTCATTAGATTTATAGACAAATCTTTCTTGAAAGGGCAGAGCTATTCTTTCAGAGGCCTTGGCAGAGCTGACCTGTAGAAGGTCATTTCTTCCACACTCATTTCTTTTCCTTCCTTGGAGCTCTATTTTCCTCTCTCTGGCTAATGTCAGGGCCTCCAACATTTGGTTCAGGCACAACTGGGTCAAGGCACACAACTATTATAAAGAGTTGAGCATTAAGTTTAAAATAGCTTTCTAAAATGTATCCTCTGATCTGGAAATGAAATTTCCCATCTCCATGTGCTGTTTTTTTTTCCCATTTTCAACCTTCTTATGTCATTACGGACTTCTCACCAGGCAGCTAGTGGGAATTGGTTCATTGTCTTGCATATTCCTCAGGACCTCTAGATCTAGACACTTTGGGAACACTATATTGAATTTGTAAAGGTATTTCACTTAAACATTTTTATTGAATCTCTTCAGTGCTCAGTGTAAAACATTTATTCTGGCTTTATACTCATCTCATACTTTGTAAAAGAAAAACTTTAAGATGGTTTCTATAAAACTTGGTGGAAATGGTTTGTCTTCTCTTCACAGTTTTATTAGCAAAGGACTTTGCTCTAAGATACTCTAACTAATAATGGTGGGGTTATTCTTGGTTTATTTCCCAAAATAGCTCTAACCACAGCTAGATAGGCAAGATGGACCTTTACAGCTACTAAAACATGACAACACGCTTTGAGAGCCAGATATGATGAAAGATTGACTCAGCAGTCCTCAGGATTATTTTTAACATTTATAAGATGCTTCTTGTTAGATCACAAGAAGTTACGTTTTATTTCCATAAACTTTCTTTCCTTTTTGTTTTAAAACGTATTTTAAAAATGCAAATTCAAGGGTTTAAAACTACCTAGGTGAGGTATTAAGTAATAACTCTTTTGACAACTAAAATATTTACTAAAGTTCACAGCTACAGGTGAAGTGAAGGTAATAAAGTGACAATTGTCCTACTGTCTCTGTCTACCTTTTGCTTCTCAACAACCAGCAAGAACTAGATCAATATTTATCCTCCTGAATTAAGGTGGAAAATAGAAGGATGCTTTTCCATTAAAGTGCCTTATAAATCCCATGGCAACTGAGAGTATGATATATTGATTTCAATACTAGGAAGATAAGTAACTATGGACTAAGATATGAATTATTGTATTCAAAAGAATTTAAGATTTCAAATAGTGCTATTTAAATTTTTTTCTGGTCTCTTTAATGTTTAATTGGCTTCTTCACTAATATCAAATATGACTTTATTAATTTGAATTACCAGTGTTCAAAACAAAGAAGTCTATCTCTCCCACCTTCTATATCTTTCGTTGGGTACACAGTGTACAGCTCATCTATGGCAACTATTCGTTGTATGCCATCTAAATATTAATGATTTTTTTCTGTATTTTTATAACATATGGTACCAAGTACAAAGGCACTTTTTAAAAATATTTCTAACATTAAAAATTGGCTAAGGACAGTTAAACATTTCAATGACTTTGTTGTACTTTGTAAAACAGGTGACACGATTCAATTTAAATGACTAAACACTTTCTATTTCATTATCATTAGTTTAGTTATCCTGGTTGGCAATATCACACTTATACCATAAAGCATTTTTATAGATAAAGACAAAAATGACTACATTTAACTAGCATGCTTAAGATTAATAAATTCAGATCACTTTAACAATGAGCTAGAGGAATGTGTTTGTGTGTCTGTGAAGATGAGTTTCACAATAACATCTAAGTGGGAAGAGGTTTTGTTTTTTGAATTGCTAAAAGTAACAACATTGATAATACCTTTCAGATAATACACCTAAGTGTTTAAGGTAGGGCAATTAATTAAACTTATATTAAAAATATGAAATCTTATATATTTAAGTAATTTAAAAATAATATGAAAAACTAAAAGTTGTATATGTTAATGTGACATTATGTAATTTCATACTTTGTATTGCTTATATCTAACTCTGAATCTTTCATTCTTTTATTGCTGAAAATTTCAAAATCTACATTTGTCGTGGAATAATTTTATATTCATAAAATTATTTAGCATCAAATTTTGTATCTTAAAACTAGTTGCTTAGTAAATTTTGATTTATGGAATTATAGTATATTATTTCATGTATGTATTTATACACATATATGAATATGATGATTATAATTTATAAGACTGGAGATTTATTTAAGTTGAAAATATCCTAAGATAACTTATTTCATCCACATAGCCCAGCCTCTACCTTGCACACTGATTTAGGCTTTGTTTCAGTACTACCAGATTAAGATGGATATAGTCTGGAGAATACACACATTACTCAGTTGACATAAGCTGACATCAGCAATGATCTTGGCAATGTCCATTATGTGTATCTCTTGCTTTGTGTGACATTGTTCCTTTTGCAAATTTATTGCCTGCCATACAGCATGTACTAGAAACTACATGCTGTTTTAACCACTTTCAGTATGTTGAGTGACTTCGTTCTCTAAGCAACCCTAATGTGGGAGGATCCTACAATTTTTCCAAGTTTATAGATACATATGGAAATAGAGTCTTGGAGATACCATCTTCATCTTTCTAAGGCCCAGATTCTTTAACAAGTATCCTCCTCCTTCTCATCAGGTTTTAAGAAGCTCAAATCATAAACATTTTTTATTTTTTTTACCCGATTTTTTTGAAAATGCTAGATGATTGACCTAAATAAAGTATCCTAAATAATTATGTCATAAAGAACAAACAGATACTCTTAAAAATAAAGTGGTCTTAGAATAAGAAGTCATTTTATATGCTTAGATGTCTAAAATTGAAGAGTTCATCAAGCACATATACTTCCCCCAAATGACACATTTCAATGAATTGTTCATCTCAAAGGCACTGTAGGTGGTGTCTGACTTAATAACCTCATTTTACAGACTATGGTCTTGAGCTCTTGGACTTTAGACAGATTGCCTGGAGACATGCAGTTAGTTCCTCCTTACAGCCTCGGAACTAGAGACTGGCTATGTGGATGCTGAGCCAAGATGCTGAGCATAAGGCCACATCATGCTGCTTCCTAATCTTTTTATAGATTAGATCCTAAATATAGACCTTCCTAACTTAATTTGGAATATCATGAGAGAAAACCAACTAATAAAACACATTGATGGTGGTCAAGCAGCTGAAACATGTTCCTTCAAGGGCAATGGTGCAATGCTACAGATGCAAAGCTAAAGCTTTTTGGACCTTCAAATGTGAAGTGAGCGTTCAATCCAAAAGCACTTATAATGTGGGCCATGATGAAAAGCCTCCACTGTCAGCACAGGAGGAAGGCCACACAGAAAAAGAGCAACCTAGAGATGGAGTTGAAATGAGGACACAGTGAGAAACTGGCCATCTGTCCACCAACAGTGCTGCTCCATGGGGCACCTGCACTGCCTTCCAAATGATCCTACTCAGACAACGGAGCCCAAATCAGTGCTTTATTCCCAAGTAGTGTTTCTTTTTTGAAAATGGATTTTTTTCCCATATAATATGATCTGATTACTGTGTTCCCTCCTCCAGTTTTTTCCAGATTCTCTCATCCTCCTCTCCCACCCAAATCAACACCTTTTTTTCTTTCTTATTAGAAACCAAACAGGTATTTAAAAATATTAATAAGATAAAATAAAACACAATTACAACAAACCAGAAAAATAGAAAACAAAGAAAAGGAGCTGCAGACATAAGCTTAAGGACCACATATAGACACATTTCCCAGTGTTCATTTCCTTACTATAGCGAAACTTAAAAAATATTGAACTGAAACACTATACAATGCCAGTGATCTCAGCACCTGGTGTCTCTTTACATTATAAGGGTTATTTTGAGAAAGTAAAAGACTCTTCCATTTTTTCCAAATATAAACTTAGTGGCTTGATAGATAACAGTGAACTGTGATCATTACTTTAATTCCCCTTGTCTAGGAATTAAAAAGGTGAGAAAAGGCACTGGTCTATAAAGTAAACCTTGAACCTGAGCTCTTTTGTAAAGTTTCCGTTCGTATACACTTTGTGGAAGCTACTTGTCTTTTTTTTCTCTGATTCCACAAATCTAACAAAGCAGGATAATGGCCTTTAAAGAGGTGTCACAACAGAATAATAGGTCTTACAACTTGCTGGAAGAGCTCACAGTACTTCCCTAATGTTCTCTCATTATCATGCCCAACTGTGGCAGATGATGAACAGATTTGTCAAGTAGAGGAAGATTTTCATAAGCAAACCTGTGCTGAGACTCTGGAAAGCCAAGACACTGGGCTATAAAACGAGACGGGACCAAGAAGGAATCTTACTGTTTTGCTTATCACCTTTTGTTGTTCACTTCCGCTGCCATAGCAACAGTTAGATGCTGGGCAAAGCATGCACAACAGAAATACAGTTCTAACGGGAGGCTGGAAGGCTGAGATCAAGGTGCAACATGTTCAGATTATTCTGATGGTTATCTTGCAGATGGCAGAGTGCCACTTTTGTATATTCATATAGTAGAAAATATGAAAGCTTTGCCAGGTAAGCCAAACTCACAAAAATATTATTAGAAGATTAGAGATGCAACCAATAAAATTTGGAGAAGTGGGCATCATCATCCAAAAGTTAGTGATTGGTATGTTTGGCATTACCAAATGTGAGATGAGATTATTTGACTCATATTAATGATGTTTTTAAATAACTTACACATATAAGAGAGGCAAACAGTAATCTTTAATTAAAATTTTAACTATATTCACACTCAAAAAATATACAAGTAGACTGCTATTTATTAGTATTTGAGAATTGTTTTAATTCTATCAAAATGTTCTTCTGTTTAAATGGTTCCCACCTCGTGCATTGTGATACACCGTATTCCTAACACTGGGATCCAGACACACAAGAAACACAAAATGGCTCAGAATTGACTTGATGACCTGCTTGGGCTACATAAGATCATGTCTCAAAACAACAATAAAAATGAACAGAAGGAAACTTCTCCAAAACACATACAAAATGGTTCAAAATAGGATCTGTTGTCACACGTTTATCTAGTAAAAAATTATGGTACTAACGGTGATGATATCAACAAAATAATAGCATAATCTTTAAAAGTATGAAGTGTTAACAGAAATGGCTTTATGTGATCAGTGACTATCTTAATGACTGATCAGTAGTAGACAGCACATTTCTAAATCCATTACATTGTTTTTAGATTCTCTTGTCTTAAATGGCAGAGCTCTTTTATGTGATCCTTATAACAGTGAGGTGAGTTCAAAATTGGAAAGTTCTTTATAGAGTTTACCTTTGAATTTGAAGTTATCACTTTCATTAGCTTCATTAAGCTCTTTGTCATTTCTGTTGGTTTCCTTTTTTAAGATAAAAATATTGCTTAACCCAGAGAGAATCTAAGCTGAATGTGTTACTTGAATGTTTCTTGAAGTGTAAGGCATGAAAGAAAAAACTATGAGGCCGGAAAGTGGTGTCAGTTAAAATATATCCACATGCCCAACCATAACTTATCCATTCACTCACAGTGTAAGAAGCTTAGGGTTAGTAACTGTCTAGCATTTTACTTTGGTCCCAAGGGTCAAGGTTAAAAATAAAGAAGTCTTAAACTCGGGAATTTTTAATTTAGCCCTTGAGAGTAAAATAAAACAATTAATAGTTTAATAAATTAAGAAGCAGGTAAAGGCACTGAGTGGGATAAAAAAATATATAACACTTCAGTCATAGCTTAGAAAGATGATGGGCAAGCAGCAGAGAGAAAAGGTGAGAGGCTTTCAAAGGCAGAACTGGCAGATTAAATGTTTCTGAGGAGAAATGACAGATTAGTTTGGGAAGGCAGCTTGGGTTAGACTGCACAGAATCTGGGAGCTGTTGTCTAAGGTTTCTGAGGCTATCGCTTTGAAACAGTCACAACATCTGCTTCAGACACATCCCAGAATAAGGCAATATGCATGTGGAAAAAAAATGAGTAGGAATCTGAGTAGAATCTGAGACTTCCTTAGAAATCATGTGATATGGACAAGGCCTGGGGAGTTGACATTTGGACATTAATAAGGGGCTATTATTACTCTCAAACCTCAAATTTGGTTTTACTTTACAGAGAAATCTTTTTAAAGCATGGACTTTTCTTAAGCTATCCTTAATGGTTATGTTATTCTGCCTGGGATAAAATCTTCCAACTGTTCTTCATCAACAGAAATTCCTTTGATGGCATATTGTCAGTATACTTTTACAAAACTCAGCATTTAAATAACACAAGCAAAACATAAATAACAAAGAGTGCTGATAATCAAAACATCAATTTGTATCTTCCAAAGAGAGAGAAAATATATTTTAAATATTCAAGAAAAGGTTGTAATCTGAAGTGAACCATAGTCTGCAAAGCTAACCTGCAAGGTTTATTTCAGTTTGCATCTCAGAAAAAAAAAATCCCCTCCCTCAGTTATTGATAAATAGTAAAATATAAGAACTTCACAATGCTGTGTTACACAATTAGGAATGAGTAAGAATAACAGTTTTAGAAATTATCCTTGCTTGTTGAACATTTTTAAAATGGTATTAAAATTTGGCTTTGGCTGCTAATTTTATAAGCTCCAAATGCAGTTCCTTGTGAACAACTCCATGAATACAAAAACATGAACATTCATGTGGACTTTAAAGTTTTCTTCTTCTCCCCCTTTTCTACTGTTTTTGACACAGATACTGTTACTGCAGAATAAAATGTCATAATGTTCATCATGATTTTTATAAGTGTATCAGACATTTAGAGTTTATTCTTCATATTCACTGGTTAATTTATAAATAACTTTATAAAACAATATTATGGTGGAAATATAGATACAGATGATGGTTACAAGTTTTTTCCATCTAATTGATGAGAGCATAAGTCAGAAACTGGTCATGAAACTTTAGGGTAAAGACTTTGAAGACAAATGGTTCTGTTCTTAATCTTGACCAGAACCCACAAATCCTGCATGCAGTTTGATTTTGCTAGAGCCCAGTCCAGATGGATAGATTTAAGGGACACCAGCTTCTTGTTATCATTCTTTTACTTTCAGGAAGTAGCTATATTGACTTAAAGTCTATCTGCCAATTGTTGGGTCTCCATTCTTGAGCGGTGATGCTCTGCAGCTAGGGGGACGTTAATAGGCTTGGTGCTATTGAGACCCTACATTTAAACCCTCTGTATCAATTTCCTGGTGAAACTAGAAGAAAAGCTTCATAACTGCCTTCTTTAAGAATTAAAATACTCTCAATAAATTGGCATATGAGAGTTTTGTTGAGAACCATTAAGGAAAGGCTACTATCTTTTAGTCAAATGAAAGGAAGTTAAGGCATTCTGGACATATGATGTTCAGATCTGCCTTAAAGATTAGGACATTGCATTCTATTGTCTCTCCCTTAAATGTTAATTCAATTGGACCTGTCCATCATAAGGTCAGAAGAACAGCCCCAGGAGAGCTTATTTATCTAAAAGCACTCAAAGGATGCGGGAGGAGTAATTATCTCCTTCATGATAAGAGTTCAGAGAAAAAATTGGAAGCCATTTCTCACCTGGGCTTCTTGTAATAAATGCAGCATGTGTGAGAAAACCATATGATATACGGAAGTAGAGCAGTGGATGCTATATAAATGTGCTGCAGAGGGTCACACACTCTGTGACCCTGTCCTCTCAAGCCGTTTCTTCATCCTTCTAGACCACTCACTCTTACTTTGAGAGTGTGTTCTTTTCCGTAATAACCTGTCCTCTTGCCCTCTCGTTGATCCTATTTTCTCAACCTCACTTCCATCTTCCACTCAGCAGCTCTTTCTTGCCCTTCATGGTTGAACACGTTTACTTTCTTAGGTTCCAACTAAGAGGCATCTCCATCTCTTCCTCCTCCCAGCTGCCAAGATTTACAGTTTGCCTATACTCTTCTCTTTTTTTCTCATTCTCTAAAAATTTCTCATTTTTTTTACTTTATTCTATGTCTATTATTAACAGGACTAAGAACCCACATAAAGGAAATCTTGATTTATTTCAAGATTGACCAGGGTCTTGAAAAGTTTTCAGAGCTGTCTAATCAGCCTCGAAACAATTACCTTCCTTTTCTTGGAAAATAGGCTTGAGAAGAAGGGGTGCAAAAACTACAAAAATAAAAATCAATTTGTCACTGATTTTTTTTCCTTCTTGGTATGTGTAGGGGGGAAATTTGAAGAAATAATATTGTGAATGCATCATCAAGAGATTCTTCACACCTTCTCCAAACCAAGCACCTACTTTTTAAAAACTGCAATGGATTATAGATTTAATAGAGCACAGGGATTTCAGTGCTCTGATAACCTAGGACAGATCCCCATGACAGGAGTTACTGGTCCCCTGATTTTTCCATCCTATTTCTATAAGACTTAAAACATCAGCTGAACTGAATGCATTCACGGCATAAAATTTCTGAAGATGTACATTAAAGTCATATTATATCCTCTAATTTCTAGTACAGTGTTGGGCACTATAAAAGCAGCATTGAGGAATCTTTAAAAGATATATTTTCTTCACAAATATATTGTTTCATTTTCCCATGACATAAGAGCTTATGAATCACAAACTGGCAGTGGAACGTGAGATGTCCTCTGGTCTGGAGTTCATATAATAAAAGAGTTTATAACAATAACTAAATTTGTTATTCTGGGAATACAGAAAATTTCTTTAAATTCACAAAAATTTGGCGCAGATATATAATTTCAATTTTAATGAGGCGCGTAATTGTTTTAATTCTTCTGGGGACAGTATTTTTATAGTATGATTATGTTAATGGAGACTGGATAGCACATAAGAAGAGACTTCAAAAGACCTTTGCAAATGCAGACATAAAAGGATAATGGACAGCTTTGAAGAGGGAGTGAAACCTGTGCAAATGTTCCAACCATAATATCCTAGACCTGGAGGATAATGCCCCTTTGGAGTAGAGGTACAGGACACACAAAAATCTGAAATTCAGATGCTTGGCTGAGATTTGTCCTGTTCCAGGTATAAAGACACTTTAACTGATATGAGCCTTAACTACATTGTGTTATTTATTGATTCATGTACACATTTTTATTGGCCTTTGTTAATTGTACACAACAGTAAGTTTCATTATGAAATTTCATAAATGTATGTAATATACTATGATTGTTTTCAATCCCTCACTATCATATCCTGCTCTTCCATGTCATTGTGCCCCTTCCTCTGACTCCTTAAACCTTCATTAATTATCATTATTATATTATTATTTATTTTTCTTTTTTATTGTTATTGCTATATATACATATATGTATACACATATAATAACCTGTGGAATCCACTTATTATTGTGAATATGCATGAATGTATGTACATGTGTATGTGTGTATATGCTTTTAGGATTGACCATTTGGTATTGGATAACAAATTAGAGGCCTTATCCTAAAGGAAGACCAATTATCTTTCACTCTTTAACCATTAATTTTTTTTGTAGCTTTTAATCTAGGGATAGGTTCCCATGTGATTTCTTACATTCACATTAGCTTGTCAGTTGATGTTATTATTTAGGTTTTATTTTGGCTACTATATTGTTACAATTTCATATTCATAGCTTGCCTGATCTATATGAAATACAATGATGACCAGCATGGTGAGATATACTTATATCTTAGCAGTAACCAATATCTGTGTAATTGGACTTAAAGCCCACTCAAATAGAAAGAATTCATGTCCAGTAAGTATGGTAAACCTATCTATCGACCCATGATTCATGAGGCCATAGAGTATAGAGGAGTACCTGCTCTCATAAACCGTTGTAATCTAGCTGCATTGTTAATACTTATGTCCACAGGTAAATAGAACATTCAGTCCTCATCAAAGAAAGTTTTTCTTCCCAAACAGTTGGAGATTATTACAGAAATCTACAACTGGTAAAAATACAAAGAACAATGGGCCATGTGGTTCTTATCCCCAGTTGATCATCTACAACCCAAACCTGTTACCTAAGGCTCAGGAAACGTCTTGTAAGAAGGGGCAGAAAAACTGTAAAGGCAGAGAAACAGAGGACTGGTATGTTTTCTATCTTTCAATTTTCTCACTTGTAAAATAAAATAAAGATTTTATAATTTGTCTACAAAAAGGAATGAAGAAGGAGACTGGGAGCTTGCTCTCTTTCCCTACAGACAGATGGTACTCACTAGCACTATATCACCCCCAACTAAGCATCCACTCCATCACCGTCCTTCTAGCCTGGGCTGTGACAACAGCTAACATCAGTCTGTTCCTATGTTTACCATAATTACTCACTAAGAAGCCTGTAACCTCCAATAATTCCACATGCTCACATCCCAATTCCTTGCATGGCTGTCGGAGGTGGGAGGCATTTCTTATAGCCCCTGCTTTAATTTTTCCAAAGCATTTCTCTTCATCATTCAAAAAAAAAAAAAAAAAAACAGCTGAATACTTTACTAATCTCTGAGGTTTTTGTTTAAACAAACACAAGTTAAAAGACAGATAGATGTAGGATACTTGATCTCTTTTACTCATTTCTGTATCCCTGGTAACTATAAATTTGCCCAGCAGATATCAAGCATCTGTCCCATGTTCTTTTATTTGGATCATGTACTGATGAGAACACTGAATAATGTTGTAGATGAATCATTCTAACCAAATTTACACAGTGGAAAATAGGTAAGCTGAATAAACATTGTATCTTTGCTATAAAGAAATTGAATAAATATGTAATAACCTTGCAAAAATGAGCCCTAGCTTCCAGTGTTTTCAATAGGGAACTCTACAATATATTTAAAGTAATTAGAATAATTCCTTAGAAAACAGGAGCAGAAGGAGAACTTATAAATCCATTTGTGAAGTGTGAATTAGCCTAATTAAAAGTCCAGAAAATACGTTAAGGGAAAAGGAGCAGTATTTCTCATAGGATTAATCATAAAAATTTAAGCAAATCCAATCCAACTCCTTTATAAACCTTAACAATTAAAAACTTTTTATGAATATAGATCAAAATTCAATATCAAAATGTAATCAACTATAAAAACATTTAAGGAATGCAAGGAAACTACACTCCATTTCATTTAGAATAAATAAAATAATAGTAAAACAAATAAAAATATTCTAAATCACACAGACAAAATTAGATAAGATCAAGATTCCATTTATTACTTAAAATAATTTCCTTTATAATAGAAAACTTAAAAAATCTCAACCAGCTTTCAACTCATGTTTAACAGTAAAAATGTAGATTATTTCTTCTTAAATGAGTATCCTGAAGATATTCCTTATACTGTTTTAATTTAATTTAGAGTAATGAGAGCCAACTAAAAAGACAGGAAGTGCAGAACAAATTTTCTCCACGGGGATAAAATAATATTACCTACGAAGCAAACCCCCCAAATTAATAACATAGGTCCTATAACTAATACGAGATTCTATGCAATCATTTCATAAAAGGTGAATACCAAAACAGCTTAATTTCATTCATAATTTCAATTAAAAATTGAAATTGAAACTTTAATTTAGATATTAACTTAATTCAAATATGAGCACTAATTATAGTGTCTGGAAGGGACAGGACTAAGTAGATGGTACGCAGGCGATTTCTTTTGTTTTAAAACAATAGTAAAGTTTGATGTTAAAATTATGGTGTCTGTGGTGATATTTTGTGTATGATCTAACAAATAAAGCTTGCCTGAAGATCAGAGGGCAAAGCCAGCAACTAATTAGCTATATAGGCCAGGCAGTGGAAGCACACACTCTTAATCCTAGCACTTTGGATCTCATTCATGTCTCTGACTCCCATACTTGGGAGGTTGAGACAGGAAGTTATATGGCTGAGCAGAGGAAGGAACAGGAGGCAGGAGAAGACAGGAGCTCAGTCTTTTTGCCTGAGGATTCAATGAAGGTAAGAAGTCTCTCTAGAGGTGGCTCCTTTGTCTCTCTGATCTTTCAGAATTTACTCTAATATCTGGCTCCAGGCTTTTATTAAGACCAATTAGGATTCATGTTACAGGTATCTATAGGACAACAAACACCTGTAAAAAATCTATGAAATTATTTAACACAGAGTAAGCTTTATCATATGTAAAATAAAAAGTTTATGAGGTCAGAAGATAGCTGGAGTGATGGCTTGATTTATGTTAACTTGACACAAACTATACTTATCTGATAGGAGGAAACCTCAATTTAGAAAATACCTGATTGGACAATGGGCCAGTAAGGAAATCATTCTCTTAATTACTGATTGAAGGAGTATGGCCCAGCCCATTGTTAGTAGTACCACTCATGGGCTGGTGGTCTTGGACTCTGTAAGAGAGTAGGCTGAGCAAGTGATCAGCAATCCTCCATGGTCTCTGCAGACAGGTCCTATCTCCAGGTTCCTGTCATGTTTGAATTCCTGCCTGGCTTCCTTTGATGATGAACTAAGATATAGAAGTGTAAATCAAATGAACCCTCCCTTCCCCAACTAGTCTTCCTTAATTGGTGTTTCATTACAACAGAAACCCTGAGACATTAGGTTATAGGGAGATTGTGACAAACAGCTATGAATACATTATGACTGTATGAAACAATGTCACTGGGAGGCATGGAGAAATAAGGTGCTGACCTCTGCGTTTGGATGTCCATGGATTCTGTAAGAATCAAGGCAAAGTATCTACATATAACTGCACTCTGTCTGATAAAATTGGTTCTCATAGACCTGCAAGTTGTCTATCATGGAATAATTATACATATAAAGTTAATTGAGCACACATTTACAAGAGGCATTTGAAGCTGGGTATGATGGCAAATGCCTTTAATCCTAGCACTCTGGAGGCAGAGGCATACAGATCTCTGTGAGTTGGATGTCAGCCTGATCTACTAAGTGAGTTCTAGGACAGTCATGGCTGCACAGAGAAAGGTTGTCTCAAAAAGCTGAAAAAATAAAAATAAAATAGGGATTGGACTAAACTAATCCACATGGTAAAATATTTAGACAGTAGTTTTGTTCTCTTAAAGGAGACTTCTGGTACATGCATATAAGCATAAACATGCATTTTACAATAACCATGTTGGAGACAAACCAACAGAAATTTCAGCCTCATAAGTTACTACTCAACCACAGTTTGGATTTATCTCCCTTGCTTAGTGTTAGAGGTGATATCTTGAATTTTTTTTTCAATTATATGTGAACTATAGTGAAGATGGCATCTTTTAGCAATAAGTTTAAAGACAGACTTCTGCCTTTCTTTTCTCGCTACACCCATAAAATGTTAAAACTCGAGAAAGTTCTTCTGTACATTAAAACAAAGGAATAAATAATGATAATAAATAATAAATAATAAAAACTCAAAATCTCAATAGGATAATAGTCATTCAACACTCTTGGTACTTTTGAGTGAGAATAAAAATGTACTCTTTGGTTATTTTCATCCAATATTTCTGGTTCCAGATAAAGTAATTACAATTCTGCTCTTGTTGGTGTATATATAACTATACAGACACCTGCATAGAATTTGTGACCCTGAAACATAGACACATTCCAAATACTTTCTCAAGAATTCAAGTACAAGCTCCTATCCCAAATCAGCAAACATGAGATACCTCTGAAAGCCTCAGAACAGGCAGAGATGTTTGCTGTATCTTGCAATGTATGTTTACTAACCTCCAAAGTAAGAGCCATCTGTCAACTTCATTTCTTTACTGGACTTAGTGATGACACCAGCAACACCATGCTGAATGAAATACATTTTCTTTCCCACAGCTCCTTCTCGAATGATGTAGTCTCCAGGCTGGAACACCTCAAATCTCAGCTTGCTGAGCATGGCCGTCACAAAATTGGGATCCGCATTAGCAAAAAGAGGCATTGTAGCCACCAGTTTCCGGCAGTTGAAGTTGACTATCTCCTAAAGGTGGCAGGAATGAGCACACAGAAAGGTGAAATCGAGTCATATCTGGCAGAAAAGTATATGTTGTCATTTAAAACCATGTATATACAGAATAACGGCTAATTTGTATTTGTAAAATATAAGTAAATTGTAGCTCACATATGTCACCATATTGTTTTAATTTTTATTAAAGTTTTATTCCAGCACTCAGTGTAGCATAGAAATACAATAGACATTCAATAAAATATTAAATAATACAATATTAACTTTATTGTCCTTATTCATTTTGTGTTTAGAATTAGAGCTTAAAGGTAGAATTTTTATCTTCCTTTTATTTTTTAAATAAAAAACACCAAGTCTCATAACTACTTGGAACAAATGTGCTTGTCTTGTGCCTCATGATGCTGAACAACCTACCTGTTACCCACCAGGAGGAATTATAGAAGATGAAGAAGACAGTTTGCATTTTATTTGTTAAAATATCATTCTCATTAGAGTAAAAAAAAAAAGAATGGAGAGCAGATGTTACCAAAGGCAATCAGTGAAGGGTTTCAGGTGAAATCTGATTTCTACTTGGCAAGAACAAACCTTCTTTCCGAGTCACCACCTAAGGCCTGAGCTGGAAAGAGGACATCTCTCTTTGTCCTTTCTTTTTATTTGTTGTCTAGACAGAAGAGCTACACGTTTGGCTTCATTTTGCAGATTCTAACTCAGATTAGAAATAGTTGTGTCTCTCTAGACTAAAGCAGGGATAAGGGAAAATATGTTATTACAAGAGTTGAAATAGGCAATAGTACTGTATGTTATCGTTATGATATTTCTTCTGGCTCCTTCATAAAAGAACCTAACATCAAGACACTGTCTATTAAAGAATATATATAAAAAAACAGGGCTGTGTTGACTTTGTAATCTTGTTTAAGAAGCATAGAAATTGAAGTTACTTCTCAGAGGAAATGGAAGTACATGAAATGAGAGTATAAATAAAATTAGAGCATTTGGAACTCCTCTGAAAAAATATGTTAGTGCCAAGGCCAAAAAAAAAAAAAAAAAGAAAAAGAAGAAAAAAGACTCCTTGATATTATTTCACAAAATTGCCTGATATTATCTTTAAATAGGTAAAAATTTTAGGTGCTGAATAAAAAAAGATTATAAATGCATTTGCCAGGACATTAGTCAGTCAAAAATAGGGTGAATTTCTATCATTTGCAATAATGACTGTTTTCTGAAACCATTGTGCTGTAATAAGCTAAGCACAGAAAGAAACATGCCACACAAATTTCTCTAGGTGTGAAATCTGAAACAATTGATTTACAGAAACTGAGAGAGAAAGGAAGAGATATAAGAAGAGGTTGAGCCCAGGACACTAAGTTATGGTTCGCTATGAAGAAATTCCAGTGAGCAATTATTCCAGACAACAATGACAGTACAACAACAATATACTGTACAGTTCTGTAAACTAGAACAAATAATTTCACATTTTTGTGCCATAGAAAAACAGATGTTTTAAGAAACTAGGTATATCTACATTGACTAGAATAGTCCACAATATAAACATGTATTAAACATCTCATGAACATCTATAATTTCTATTTTATGCATAAACTAAAAAATTGATTCCATGTAAAATAATCACAACTGAGAAAAGAAAGAATAATTTTATTTTGCATTGATAACAGTTATTGTAGAAAGCTGAATCTGGTGAAAGACCTGATTCGGTTGCATCCTATGATGCATATTATTATTCTATACAGCATAGCTCTAAAGTGTTTTCAGCACAGTAGCTATAAATATAATTACCATGATTACACAAATGAATCACAGAGTGCTCTTAACAAGTGAGGCTGTTGTGAAATTGCTAAATTCCCACCTCAAACATACTCTGTATTTTTATAGTGTGCAGAAGACTTGTTAGTTTCCTTCTAGAAACTTAGAGAGTCTTCAACAAGACAAGCAGACCTAGTGACTTCTCTATTAATACCTCTTAATGTTTCATGGTACTGAAAAGAACAGTTGGTCAATCTGTAGCAAGTGAAACTTCACCACTTAGCATATTCTATTAAAGAATGCTGTTGGAATTGTCTTATTTTCTTTCTTAGTCAGTAGCCTGGACTAGCTATGTGCAAAAGATCAATTGGGCATATTTAGGATCATTTTGGAGGTGGAAATTTTAATTTTTGAGAATTAATGTTCATGCTGAATATGATGGTTTGAATGAAAATGACCTCCATGTGCTCATATATTTGCAATCTTGGTCTCCAGTTGGTAGAACTGTTGTGTAAGGATTAGAAGGTGTGACCTTATTGAAGTAGGTGTGTTGCTAGGAATGGGTTTTTTTGAGGTTCTTTCTCTCTCTCTCTCTCTCTCTCTCTCTCTCTCTCTCTCTCTCTCTCTCTCTCTCTCTCTCTCCTCTTTCCCTCCCTCCTCCCCCTCTCTCCCCCTGCTTAGTGGTCATTGCCTCTACATATAAACTCTCATTTATTGCTCCAGCACTGTTCTTGCCTGTCTGCTGCCATGCTCCCTGGAATTATGGTCACAAATTCTAATCCTCTATAACTGCCTGTCCCCCAAAATCTTCTTATTATTTTTTTATAAGTTACCCTCATTATAGCATAATAACACAGCAACAGAAAAATAACTATGGTACTGGGCTTCAAGTCTCCTTCTTAACACTTTATAAATAATAACTTTTATCACAACAAACCTGCTTCATCTATTCTTGCTAATCAATTTTATGGGAGATATTAAGAATTATCTACTGACCACTCTCTTATGAAAGGATGATATATGGTTTAAGTGTCAGATGACTGGATTACTGATTTGGGATTTCAATAGTTTCTGGGTTTTGATGGTTTTTAAATAGGCACTCGTTATGATTATCATCTGAAATCACCATAAACTATGAAGTTAGAAGACAACCATTGTCTTGAATTGCAGATATTGAGGATTTTTGATAGACATTTGATTGCAGAGAAGGCAAGCCAATGGCAAGTCATTGAACTTCAATGTTTCTGAGAACAATGTTTTCTAAAACCTGCTCGCAAGTGGCAAGAAGTATACTCCAGTTTAACAGTTAAAAAAAAAGCAAATTACAAATTTGATTTAATGTTTTGTTTTTTCTTAATATTCATCTATCCTACTTATTTAGAGAAGTTGAGGTTTCCAAATTGTAAGAAAGAACTATAAGAAAGAGAGGATAATTGCTGTTTTTGTCACTGATTCTGGGAGTGGTGACAGAATATGGTCCTGTCTTGCACTCTAAGGTCCATTTTGACTAAAACACCGTCATGCCTTAACACCAACGTGTAATTTCTGGCAATTAAACTATTTCAGGTGGCTTTCTTTTTTTTCTTCAATGGCAGGTATGTCAGGCTCCTTTGTAAAATCCCAGAAGGAACACTGAGGGCAAGTTAAGGATGCAGAATAGAGGGACAAATAACAAGATTCAATAATTATCCACTGATACTTAGTGCTTTATGTTTTTGCTAGGAGGAAATAATTTAAGAATAAATTGAATTTTTTTATAGGCCTACATATATAGTAGAGAAAAGACTTAAAGAGAGGAAAGTCATAGACAAGTACATTCAGAGAAGTTAACCAAGTTGATTCAACCTTACTTTGTCACCTAGATCAAGGAAAAAAGACACCTACACAATCTAAACTTTCATATTTTGCAATTGTCTGAGCATTAAAATGAAAAGGCTAACACAGATTTTATAGTAAATTCTTTCCAATTTACACATTTGCGACTATAATACTTTTATTTTTCTTAAATGCCTCTTTTAGACGCTTTAATTTTGAGTACTTTGAGTGTATTTTATGTGGTATGCATATCTTTCTGACAGATAATTTAATAAGGACTCATTTATTATTGAGTTATTTTTAATTCATAGATATATTTAATATATTCACAAAACTTACTTGAATTTTATATGTGAGATTCAAAATGTGTTTTAGTCAATAGCTTCTACAATATATTTAATTACAACATTTTTTAAAACTAAAAACAACACCTATTTCATGTGTTAAATTAATTCTGTCTTACATTGTCATTTATATGTTGGACAAACAAAAAAAAAAATTCCTGTTTTGCACCACAAAATTGGCATAGCAACTCAGAGCACAAGAAAACGGTGTCATGAAAAATAGCTAGTGATTCAGAATTATTTTGGCGAGCAAGAACACAGGCCTACCATAATTTATTTCTTTTAAAAATTCTGTGGTACACTGTTATGTAAAACACTGGGCATCCATGGCTGACTGCAAAATTTAAGCACTCAAGAAATGCCAACCCGAAAACTTCTGTATGGAGCAATTCTGAGCAGGCAAAGCATATTTATTCATATGTTGGATCAGTTACATGTATATGCAAAAACAATGGTTAAAGAAAAGGTCACTGTGAACTTGGTAGGGAGAAGCAACATGGGAGGGGTGGAATAATTAAGAGGGAGGAAAGAGATGATGTAATTAGATTTTAATTAAGTAATTTTTAAAAATCTGGATTGTGAGGAAACAGTTTCCAGGTGACTGCTCTGATCCTGCTGAGGATAAATATAACTGTAAGCAGACTATGTGTGTTGACTCCTTTTATGATACCTTGTCACAAGCTACATCTAAAAGGAGGGAAACACATTGGGAAAATGCCTCCTTAAGATTGGGCTGTAATCAAACAGCTTGTTTGGTTTTTTCTAAATTAGTGATCAATGGTGGAAGAGCCCATCCCATTTTGGATATGGACACCTGTGATCTGGTGGTCCTGATTTCTATAAGAAAGCAAGCTGAGGTCCAGTAAATGGCGCCCCTCCATGGTCTCTGTCTCAGCTCTTACCACCAGGTCCCAGACCTGTTTGTGTTTCTGTCATGGCTTCCTTCATAACTGTGATATGGGTCATAATGGTTCATCACAGCCACAGAAACCCTAACTAGGACACTGTAAATTCTTTGTAGGATTAGATGGCAGCTTTGAGTAGTTTTCCAATTGGACTGCTACTCGAAAGAGCATAAGAATCATTGGTTACCGCTTATCAAGATGAGCCGTATTACAGAGATGATGACACATAATGTTTTTTAATCCTATGTTTTCTCATTTAGTTATAATTAAAAATCCAATGAACAGTTAATGATGTAACATTTGTAATAACAAAACCATAAAGATGAACCTAATAGGTATCAAGGAGGAGATTTAACAAAAATCATATACAATTCAGCAAGGAAAGCCAAGTTTTTAAAGAAGTATATTGTTGTTCTCAGAGCTTTGTCACCTACCATGGGGGTCATGAGACAAATGGAGTTGCTGAACAACTGAAGTGAGGCCAGTGTAACTGATAAATAATTTTCAGTTTACTGAATTCTAATCAATTTAAGTTTAAAGTTCCAAAATTGTCAGTTTAGTTATTTAGAAAAAAAAAAAAAAAAAAAAAAAAAAACCAAAAAACCAAGAACCTGTCTGGAAGATCTTGGCCAGGGAAACACACTCTTTCAGCTGTGAAGTACATGAAATCTACATATAGTTTGTTTCTGAGGAAAATCTGGCATCCAAATCAAGATGTGTTATAAAAACAAAAATGTGTTCCAGATTGTGTACTGTAGACATTAAAAAAAAATTCACTTTAATGATGTTTTTATATAAACTGTATTCTGAAATCCCATTTTAATTAAGTATAATATATGTTTATATTTTCTTTCATCATTAATTGAAAAATTTAAAATGATTTATGATTTATATTTCCAATGGACAGTGAAGAGAATTATAAAGTATTTGATGCCCTATTTTAAAAGGAAATGGCGTGATGCAATTCTAGACATTTAGACTTTCAGTGAAACTTTCTGTAAGATAAACATGAGGTACAAATGAAGTAGATTAGAGAGCTTTATGGGAAATGTAATGAGCAATATGGTGACTTTGAGTTAAGACAACCACAGGCCTGTATTACAGGAGGATGCCAAATAATAGCTAATTAAAAAACATGACTACTGAAAAACAGCTAAAAATAAATTGGGAAGCTCAGATTGCTGCTAATTATCCTTTCCTTCCCTATATACCGCCATCTCTATATGATCAGCTTTGTAGATTTTCCTGGTAATGCTGTGTATCTGTAATACTACATCCTAATTTTTATACAAGGGCAGATAAAGGTAAATAGCAACCACATTTTGGTAATTTCTGGAATCTCTGACTTTTCCCCATTCTAAGTTATGAATATTCACCCTATTTTAAGTTAAAAAATACCTGTTATTTTTTTTGCATGCATATATGTGAGCCATGTGTGAGCTGTACCAACAGAAACCAGAAGTGTGTCAGAATTGCTGAAATTATAGTTACAGACTTATGGTCTACCAAATGCATGTTGGGAACTGAACCTGGGTCCTCTGCAAAAGGAGCAAATGTTTACTTTTATAAAATGTATCTATTAAGGACATATTTCAAATCTCTCCATGTCTTTATCTCTAACTTGAGTATGTGATTCTTCCCTTTCATAAACCTTCCCAATTCTTTGTTTCAGCACTTTGTAGAGGTCTCATATTCTCTCTGTCATTGATATTTTTCATGTCGGTGACACATATTTAATTTCTATAGATGAATGCTGAATCATGGTTTAGTTTGACCCATGGAAAATAAAACCTAGATCCTTAGACTCCAAAAAAATAAACAAATATATGAAATGGTTAACTAAAGTTAATTTTAATTACCTTACTTTAAGGAAGACATTTGCATTACTTGAAGAATGTGAGGCAAAATTAATAGATATTAAAAATATAAAGAAAAAAATAAAATTTTGATATTGTGTTATGGGTTTCTAGCATTTTCCATGTGCCTTAGGCCTATGAGAAGTTCTTAATCATTAGAAGAAATGTAAGGAAATTTGAATTATCCAAAAATTAATTGAGTACAGAGATAATCATTGAGTTTAACTGTCTCTTATAGACATAATTTTAAAAATTTTAAGCATCAACAGAACATTCTAAAATTCATTGACATATATGGTCCTCACACAAGGGCATGACGCTCAGGTTGACAGGTACTAATTGGGAGGAAGGATTTCGAATAACCTGTCAAGTATGATATTTTTTAATTTCTGATATTCTTTAGAGGAAGTCAGCATCCCCACAGATGTATTTATGCAATTTTCTAAAACATAGTATACTAGGCTTCAATCCAGATGCACATAATCTGAATCGAAACCTTTAGAGAATATGACTCAAAGTCTCTACTTGCATAGTCAAGTATGGTTCCTAAAATAAGTGAGTACCCGGAAGCCTAAATCTAGGCTTGAGGGAGGAAGTTATGTACGAATGTATTCAACATAAGTTACGTATAAATAATAAAAATAGTTTTGGCAAAACTGACATAAATTGTAAGACACAATAAGGCTCCTTTATTGATAGAATAAAGTTGAAAATGAACTGTGATTTACATTTACATTCCATTAAAATGAAAGAATTTGCAGTTACATTCAAAAGAAAACTTTCTCTTTTTTCACAGTCTTGACTAACATTCATTTGATGGTTTGACTCCTAAAATACAAGATGTTTAATTAAATATGTAAGAAAATCACCTCAGACAAGAAGACATTATTGCTTTAGAAATGTTTTGAAAGTGTATCTAGACATTGAATGACAGGTTAAGAACCTGCTTTCACTTCTTTAAAACATTTCCTGTGATTTCTATGTCTCTTGGATTTACTATTTGCAGGCTCTTACTCTAATTGGGACAATCTCTTTTGCCTTTCAAGAAAGCTTTTATTAAAAATGCTAAAGAATCTGAGTGTCAAATAAATAAAGTCAAAATAGTGATATCTTTATAAGAGTAGCCTCAGACAAAATCTGCTAATGTTTCAGCCTTGACCACCTGGCTTCTGAAACTGTATGTAAATGCCTTTATTATTTAAGTCATTTAGCTTTGGGCATCTTGTCACAGAAGCCTGTAAAGCACAGTAGGTAAGGCTCATGTAAGTTTGACAAGAATGCAGTTGCCCTTTCTGCTTCAATACTGTAGTCAGTATAATTGTGCCTCCCATGTGGGGCTTCCATCCATTGACAATGAATCTGAACAGGCATGGGAAAGTCTGCATGCTTTGAAACCTTGTGAGCTTTTTCAGTTTGGGGATAAATGAACTCTAAGTAGATAAGTCATATAAATGAAGAATATGTTGCCCTGGCACATTCATTTTGAAACATTAGACATTCTTAAAACAGGTGCCCATGGCAATGTGCACAGGTAGGCAGTTGACAACAGCTCTGAAGATCAGGATGTAGGGCATGTGTGTCCTATTTATGGAAACATATTGAAAACCTAGTAGGTATGCATAGCATAGTATTTATAGGTTCAATTATTGAGAAGTATGAAGTTCACAAGCATAAATTAAAAATTTAATTACCTCCACCTCTTGTACCTGAAATGTTTTCATCATATGTAAAACTCTATGACTATTTAAACAAGAACTTTTCCTAATCTCCTCTACTAGCCCTGGCAAAGTAGATTCTACCCTATGTCACCATGGGCTTGACTATTATACAGATAAGAAACTTAAGGTTTAGCAAATAGGTAATTTTCAGTCTTTAAAATAAGTACCACAGACTGGTGGTAGAAATAGGCAATGATTAACTGGGTCTTAATTGCACTATAATAATGCAAGTTGCTGTATCTGCTTTATTTCAGGCCTCCCAGATAACTAAAATGAAGAAAAAGAGCAGTCTTAGACATACATCATTGTCTAAGCAAGATGGTCCCTGAGAATCATATAAATGAATATAGAGTAAATTATTTCTGCTGCGACTTGTACAACATGCTTATACACATGAGAAACATAATTCCAAAAAGTAAAATAAATACTCTATATATGTTCTAGTATAGAATTGTTAATATAACATGTAATTTTTTATGTTTATGGGATAATTAAAACTTCAAGGTAGCTGCCACCAAATAAGAATTAAGACATAAAATAATTTATTCAGCTTGAGTACTTATATTTGTAATTTTAAAAACACTATCACCTTATTTAATGTTTGTAATGACCTTGAAAAAATATAATCATTAACTTGAATTTAAAACTGGCCACCAACAAGAAGATTCTCGGCAAGAGAGTCAGACTCATTCTTTTCTTTAATGATGCATAGAGATTTTTAAATCAGAATAATTTTAAATGTATAAAATACTTCAGTATTATGTAAATTGTTCTTAAATATACTTCATTCAATTTTCCCAAGTGTTTCTAATCTTTATTGTGAGTCATTTCTATCTTTGAACTTTTGTTGCCAAACTATTAATTGTGACAGCCTTCACATTGTACTAGTATTTATTCTCTGATTTTCTTAGTTTTCAGAATCTAGTCCATTTGTCAAATCATTAAGTACAAAAGTTACATCATTGTATTTTCAGAAATTGAATTTACTTAAAGATAAATAAATGAATTCCAGATAAATTCAAGTTTTGTAAAATATTTAAAATGTATTTTGTTTGAAAAATGTTTAATAAAGTGTTATATGTATGCTATATTCATACAATGTGACATATGTGTGTACATAAATATATGTGCGTAGATTTTTTTCTAGTAATAACCAGAAAACAATGAAAATTCCATACTATAACAAATATTACTTTAGAAATGTTTTAATAATTTATAACATATAAATAATTATCCTGACAAAATCTAACTTTTTTAATTCACTGAAACAACTTGGGAGGCAATTTTTATTACCAAATATAATGTTTTAAAATCATATTACAAGATCAAACTGTCCCCCTTGGTGATATTGTTTTCTGTTTTTTACTATTTTAGACAACCGTGCTCTCACTTACTCAAAATTAGTTTAAAGCAGATTTTCCCTCACATTAATATTCACTGAGAAACTTTTCTTTCTAAGCAGAATGTATTGTTTTTCACTTACATTATTCCTAAAGTTTAGATTTATTGTCAAGCCTTTCACATAAAAAGTTTTATTTTTATTTTATGATTCTTTTTGTCCTTCCCCATATGAGAATTCCAATATCTATTATAATTACCAAAACAATATCATTGACCACTTCCTGTCAGCCTGAGCTCTTTTCCAAGTGCTTTCATAAAGTGTGATAATTTAAGCACAGTGCTTGCCAAAGGAACGAAAAGTTTCGTCTCTTTTCTATAGTACATTTATTTTTCTTACTTTGGAATCACAATTATTGTGAACACACAATGTATGTTCATTACTGGGGTAGGGAAATGTCTCAATATTAAATAAGCTGGAGATTTCAAAGGTGTCACATCACAATGTTCTGGGTCTATTAGCCTTGTGACATCTGACCTCAATGTCTACATTAGAATAGATTAGTGATAGACTAGAGCTCAGCTCTTCCCAAGTGTTTCTGGTTTTCTGTTACTTTGTGGTCTCAGGCCACAGTCATTAGACATTTGTCTACCCCGGTATGCCATCACATCGTGGCAATAATATGAGTGATTTGATAATATAGTATTAAAAGTAAAGCTCTTCAAATACTTGAAATACAATTTTTCTTAAAATTATGGTTAAAATGAGTGTCTTTATTATAATAATCTTCGTTATTAAACCATTACTCCCACTACCCTCATCATTATTACTTCTAAATGACATTTCATGTGAGAGATCGCCCATGGGTTTACATATTTGAATACTTGATTCTCAGCTGGTGGCACCTTTTGAGAAAGTCATGTAATCACTTAAAACCGTGATAGAACTTTGTTGGAGAAAATGGGTTGCTTGGGACAGGCGTTAATATTTGGTATCCTCACTTCCAGGTCTCTCTTCACTTTCTGAATGTAGATTCCATCCAAATAGCCAGGTTCCTGCTTCTGCGACTATGCACATTTTCGGTCTGCAGCTGTTTCTCCTCAATCTTGGAGAAATGTAACCTCTGAGACTGTGAGCCATAGTAGACCCTTAATTTCCCCAGCTGCTTTTCTCAGGTATTGTATGATGATGACAGAAAAGGCACTAAGATAAGCATCTTGTTCCTTATATTGTAAAGCAATTTTCAAAAGCTAAGAATGATGTGAGAATCTTAACTATTATCTTGTGATGTGGGAATGCCTTTCTGTATGCTGTGAATAGCAATCTTTAAATAAAGGAGCTGTTTTGGCCCATGACAGGCACCATAGAAAAAGTAGGAGGAGGAATCAGAATAGGTAGGAGGAACAAGGGCGGAGTCAGACAGACTAAGTCAGAAGCCCAAAGGAGCAACATGTAAGGAACACAGGTGAACCACGGGTCACATGGCAGGAAAGATTAATAGAAATGGGTTGATTTAAGATGTAACAGCAAGCTAGCAATGTGCTTGAGCCATAGGTCAAACAGCATGACGTTAATATAAGCGTCTGAGTCATTTCTGAGGCCTGATCAGCGGGCGGCTAAGAGGTCTGGGGCTGCAGGTCTGTGGGTCTGGATCTCTGGCTGCCCCGGACCGAGAAACCACATTGTAACAATCTTGACTTAAGAAGCTTCATAATTTATGTATGTATTAGGGGTGCTGTTTTTGAAAATACAAATATATCTTGTGTAATCTATAAAAATACAAGAGATATTCTAATCTACTAGTTCTAATTTAAAGGTTTGAAGAGCAAAACATTTGCATTTAGCTCAGTGTAGAACTGTGATAAAATATATTTGCTTTTAAGTGTGCCATGACTCAGTGAACATAGGTATTAGTTAGCAGGAACTGTGGTCTGAATTCAGTCCCTGGGACCCACAAGATGTTAAGAGAAAGAAAATTCCTGAAACCTGATCTCCGGTTTCTACAAACAGACTCCCCCCTCCCCCCACACACACAGTCACACAATTATACACACTAAATTAATGTAATGACTTTAAATATATTCTCAAGGCTCAGTTTTCCTTCTATCTTAATTGTGTTACTAAAGACTGCTGACTACAATGAATTGTTAGCAATAATCATGGATACTTTTAAGTTCAATCTTCAGTCATCTTTGTTATTTGACTGTGAGTCCTATTGTATAGTCATTTTTTTCAAAGATCATGCAACATAATTTTCACCACTGTTTTAGTTGGGATGAAAGGCATAGATTTCCTCAACAGTAATGAACTTTAATATTTTTTTAAAAAATTCTATTTTATTTGTGTTTACAAGCTTATTGTATTTAAACGATGGTTGAATGAAAAGTTCTTTATTCAGAAATTTGTTTCCTAATGATTTGGACCAAAGAAAAACTAAGTAAAAACCTGATTTAGTTTAGGTTTCTCTTTAGTTCACCACTTGTTCTTTCCCTGAACCCTACTGTCCACCCCCTTTCCATATTTACATTCTACATCTGCTTCCACCTTCAGAGAAATCCCTTTCCTTTGAGGCATTACTGTGTATTCTTGGCCTTGGAGAACACACATACTCTTTTCAGCCATTTTTGTCTGTGTAGCCTGCTCTGGCCACTACTGTGATTTCCTGCATCTCCACAGTTTCTCTTAAATGGTTTCTTGCTTTTACTTCTTGGTCTTTCCATTCTTTTGTATTTTTGTGTCTCTTCCAATATATAGGAAGTACTTCCTTTGAGACTGAAAACTGCATCACTGCACCTCTTAGTTTGTCGTTCCAGTCAAGTCTGGGTCAATATCTTGCATACATTTAAAAAAAATCAATGCAAGTATTCTCCATTTAGAAATGCATGATGAAAGCGCAAGCACAAACAGAACAAATAATAACTGAAAAACATTCTTTGTTAATGTCTCTTGGAAGTATATCCTCTATCAGATCACATACATATTTTTTGTTTCATCTTTTGTTACTCATGCCTGTTACATAAGTACATGTGAAAGTTGAGAAGCAGACATTGCTTTACAATGCACTACATCAAGCCTACTTTGTTGACTTTAACAAAATGCAATTTATAGCATTTTTGAATACTCAAGTATAGGCTTTTAAAAATGATTCAAAACTATACTAATTATGCATACAAATTTTGCCTTCTTGTGTAACAAACACATCTTACAAATTAAAGGTCTGAGGCCAGGATAATACTCAGTGCATTTCATATTATACAAGAGTGAAATATATTGACATTTTAAGCTCTCCTGTGGCACATGATCTGTACCTATTTTCAGCCCTTAACTCTCACACATCATTGTTTAAAAATAGATCAGTTCTGAACTTAGGAGACTGGCTTAGAAGGGCACTAACTTCTTTCTTGACTGCTTGGTTGGCCATTCTGCTTCAATGGAATCAGGGAGACCGATCATGCTAAAAATAGAGTTTTTTTTTTCATACACATTCCAACAAGCATTCATAAGCAGGGGGTCGAGTTCATTTAATAATTCTAATTAGTTTTTACTTTTAAATATATACCACTGGTATTTACTAAAGCACATGTCAGCCTTATAATCTTAATCTTTCAATGTCAAGTTGATGCTTGGGGCATTGCTTCCAGAGAACTGTCTGCTGAAATGAAGGGTGAGCTATTAGCAGATTGTTTGAATAATTTCTAAAATAAATGAGACATTCAATAAGGCCTTGTTCAGTGTCTCCGGAATATTATTCTAATACTTTAAATTACTCTTTCAGCATTTTATAAGTAGTTAGTTATACTTCATTAAGCTACAATAAGCTAGTCATCATTGTGTTATTTGACTAATACTTTTTAACAGCATCTTTGCTATGTATTGGACACTTTCCTTATCTTTTACATATTTTACATTCTTAGCTTTAATAACACCCTAGGGAGTAGTTAATATTATCATCAACTTTTTCATTTAAAAATGAGTAAAGAAATAGAAAGTTAATTTTAAAAAATAGTTTGAAACCACTCACTCAGTGCTGGGTAGTTGTGTGGTCATGGTCCTAACATGCCTATCAGAAGCTTGTGTTCATTCACTATTTCTTAGAGAGATGAAAGAATACATATATTTACCAATGCCACCAAAGAATTAAGACTGTCTAAAAACAAAGAAAGCTGGCATATGCCTGAATATCTGGGAGGGTGTGGGGTGCATAAAGGACACAGATGGTAAAGTTATCAAGCATGTAGATTTGACTAGACACAGCCACAAAGCATAAAGATTATTATAGGCAGGAGAAATTGGGTATATATCACAATTTAATTTTCCTGATATAAGATAGTAATGTTATGGGTACCATCTTAAAGGATTTTCCTTAGAAAATTGTACTTGTGTTTTTACTTTGAATCATACTGTGTTAGCAGATGGTAAAATGAAGGAAGTTTTTAAGACAAATTTGTAAGTACTTCCTGCTCATAGCAGGGAAAGATTTGATAGAGTTTAATGTTCAGGTTCTGAGGCTTAGCCAGTGCTGAAATGACAAGAACCTCTTTCTCTTGGAATCTCCCACATCCTGGATGTGTCAATATCTGAATTTGGATGGGCCAATCAGCAACAATTGCTTGATGATTCACTGAGTACTTTCTGTGCAAATTTGCATGGTGATTATTGCAGTTAATTTGGGCTGCTGTGGACAGAAGCATCACAGACTTCCTGGACTGAAAACTCTATAAATTTATTTACCAAGTAACTGATGGAAGTAAAACTAAGATGTTAGGAAAGACCGAGGAAAGAACAGCATGAAAACAGGGAAAAGTAATCGGGACTTTTAAAAGGAAATCAATAATTTCTTAAAGGTGAAAAATTAACATAAATATATAAAGATAAAAATAGCAGATAAAGCAGTAATTCTCAACCTATGGGTCACAATCGTTCTGTGGGTCCCATGCCAGATATCCTGCATAATATATACATTATGATATATTAGGATTCATAACAATAGAAAAATTACTGTTATGAAATAGCAATGAAGTAATTTTTTGTTGGGGTCACCACAATGTGAGGAGCTGTATTAAGGATAACTGCATTTGGAAGGTTGAGAACCATGGCCACAGTCTTCTTTGACATATTAGGGAGGTTGTACTTTGTTCAGAGGAAGCAATTTATGTTCAAGTTCTAGGAAGTTAGGCACCACCAGTTTTGAGTTTTGTTAAAGTCAATATGGCAGTCCAATTACAAGTTACATTTGAGCTGCCAATGAAAATCGCAAAAGATAGTTGTTATTGCATTTAAAAATTGAGGGAAAAGGTGCCAAGAACCTGAGTTGTAGATTACTTCCGCTCTTGGAGTCCTTTGTCTCTCTCCTATGACCCGGCCTGGGTCGTAACTTTTCAAGAACCTTGAAAATCTTAAAGGACTCGGTGTTTTGAGATTTGGATATGAAAGAACTGAAAGGGAAGTATTGCAGCAAACAAAGACAACTGGCAGTTTAAGAAACAAAACATAGATGATGATTTCCTTAAATAGTAAACAAACAAACTATGCTTGAATTATATTCTACAAACCCTAGGAGTTATACATTCTAACATCTATCGAGAAGAAGAAGAAAAAAAAAACCCAAATTATAATGATATCGTAACTGATATTTATTTTAATTTTAGAACCCTCTCACATATTCTATAGTTTTTCACAATACAAAATAGTTTTAGAGGAGATAGCAAATGAAGTGGCGGGGTGGCAAGAAAAGAGAAAAGTTGAAATGAAAATATTTGTGCTGCTTCATTTATGCTAAATGTGTGGATAATTTTAAGAAAGAAAATCAATTTAAAATGTGGACCAATAGGATCCTTGTGGTTTAAAATATGTTAAGGCAAAAGAAGAGAAAATAATTTAAAAAGCAATAGGAAATAGTACATAAAGATTACAAAGAACACTTGGATCCATTGAGAAGAAAGTGATAAAGTATTACTTGAACTAGATTGTCAAAAGATGAGAGTCATATCTGGAAAATAGGCTATATAGAATAAAAAAATATTATTGTTGCTATTGTTCTATTGTTGCAAAACAGCACATAGTTCACCTTTGCTAGATTGCTCTGAAAGGTGATAACAGAAATGAAAACCGTGGAGGGAGCTGGAGTTAGAGTACACAAAGACTGAACTCAGGACCTAACAATCAGGTTGGTTGTTTTTCTGAGCAGAAAAAATGATTCTCACGTACATAAAAGTCACTCTGTGTCCTTTTAAGGGTAGTAAAGAGAAAGTAGATTCAAGCCTAGAGAAAACTAAGAAGTTCGAGTTTCAGGTGTTGGCACTTGGGAGATAGTCAGGCATGCATGTGAGGAGTAATATAAATGCAAATCAGAGATAGGATGTGCAGAGCACACGTTTTAAAAAAAAATCTAAAATAGAACTCAAATTTTACATTCAAAGTGACCTGGAAGAAAAACTAAAAATTTCAGAAAGACTTCAAGAGTTGAGTGTTTTACTGATGGAAGATAATGACTTCATTATATAACTTACACGGTGCCAGGGGATATCATAAAGCTTTTAAGAAAATGAATTTAAATTAAAATGCCTAGCCTAAAAATGTATGATGAAATAAATGTAAGAAAACAATCTAAGAGGCAGGGAATGAAACCCCAAAGCTTCGGATAATGCTTCAGTATAAAGAGGCCCAGCAGGGGAATCAGGGTACTCTTAACAGTGCAAGAAAGAGGATTCATTCCAGGTAGGGCCTTGTTAACATACAAGGGTTATAAGTTGTGGTATATAGTTGGTGATCAAACCACAATGTAACCATCACATGGACCATTGATAGGAAATTTGGTAATAAGAGAAGCTGAGAGCAAAGCACTCTTCCATGAAGGACTCAACCACTTTGGGTTTAGCAGGGAGTGACTGGTAGCAAAGAAAAGGGTTTGGGGAGGTGATAAGAAGATGCATGGCAAAGAGTGTCTTTTGGTGCTGCGAAATACCTTAATGATATACCAAGAGTTGATATACTGGAAGCAGGCTAGTATCTTCTGATCAGGGTGCCAAGGATGAGTAGAGAAAAATGTATGAAAATAAGGATAAACCATCAAAAATTAAAATTAGTAAACTGGATTGGTCAGCATAAGAGAATAAAATACTGGGAACACTAGGTCAACAAAGCTGTAGGATGTACTTCTGAGAGCCTAGAATACATTAAAAGGAATAAGAGTCACAAAGGAATGATTCTCTGATATTCCTTTTGAAATAATTAGAAACCTTTCAGGGAAGAAATAAAAAGATGAATAAAGACAACAACTGATATTTAACATGTAGTTATGATTATGCTTTTGAGTAAGTTACCACTGACACTAAAGGACAGCATAGAAGGTTGAAAATAAATGATACTAATATGCCATGCAGATCAAGGGCGCAAATCTTACCTCTCTCAGAGGGTCATTAAGTTCACTGAGGATATTTTCCTCATCGAAGATCTTGCCTTGGTATCGGTGTTCATAGTAGTCATGTATCTTCTGGCGCATGTCGGCTGGTAACTTATGGAATGACATGTACTGTTCCACTTGCTTATACTAGAAAGGAAAGGAGAAACAGAATACACTGTTAGATCTTGTTAGAAAATCACTCTGTATATTGCTGTACCATATTCAACAGCACTGGAATACTCTGTAACAAAAAGAGGAAACCCTTGCTGAGGCCAGACCTAGAGCACCAATGTCTAATGTGTTTATAGATGTCGTTCTACAGAAAGCATTTAATGTAGGTGACTGTGGGAATACATTTGTGCGTACTGTATCTTTAAATAAAGGAGCTGGTTTGGGTCATGGCAGGCGCCATAAAAAAGGTGGGAGGAGAGTCAGTTCAGGTAAGAGAAGCAGGGTGGAGTCAGGCAGACCGCGCGGAAGCCACCGAGAGAGCAACATGTAAGCACGGGTGAGCTGCGGGCCGCCACGTGGCCCTAGATTAATAGAAATGGGTTGATTTAAGATATGAGTGCTAGCTAGCAATGTGCCTGAGCCATAGGCCAAACAGCCTGAAATAAATAAAGCGTCTGAGTTGTTTCTAGAGACCCGGGCGGCGGGCACAGATAAGCGGCGCCAGGCAGGTCTGTGGATCTGAGACCTCTGGGGCATGGGACCCGCAAACAAAATACAACAGATGGCGCATCCAACGTGGGCCGATTATCCACTTAGAGCCTGATAAAGATTAAAAAGAGTTCTAGATCGCAGAAACTGAGCAAAGGCAGCTTCCAAATTGTGTATGTAAATCGGGTCTTTGTACAAACAAAGCATGGTCCGGGTCACACTCAAAATGGCGCCAGCGGCGGGCTGGCGACAGGCAGTGTGAGCTACAATCAGGCGGGTTCCTGAAAACTAACAAAAGACTCAGTAATGTGATTGATTTTAGATTTCTGCTTATTTTGAACAAAAGAGAAACAAATTTTCTTCATGGCAGCAATTTCTTAGGTGTGCTTTGTTTACGGTCCGTTTAAGAAAACTTAGTGATTCAGCCTAATTTACAAAAACTGTGCTTCTTTTTAGAGAATGTATTTTAAAAGCTCTTAAGGTTGGAAGATGAATAAGGATTCACAATAAAACAGATTCAGATAAAAAGAAAACCTGTAAACGGGTTACAATGTTTATAAAAGATACATAGGCTTCAGAAAAAAAAGAAAGAAGTTAGAAAAAGTTTTTAAAGTGAGAAATAAAGTAATAAAATTATAATAAGCCACATAAAGATGGAAAATAGACACAAAATCTGGATTTTGGTTGTTATTGTGTTTTCTTTTAATTTTTTAACTGTTAATGAGCTAACTGCAAAAAGACAATGGATTGCAAAGGCTACTAAGTTAAACAAGAATGTATATTTTAAAGGTATTTTGATTTTGAAATTTGTGTCTAAGGATTTATTGCTTTGGAAGAGTTCTGTTTCTGTTTCCACAGATGAGAACCTGTGGATTGCTTCCAGGCAAATGTGGTTTCATCAACCAAGACCCCCTGAAAAAACCTCTGATGAGAAGAGATGGCCAGATCAGCTTCACAGCTGCAGATTATGACCCAGTCTCAACAACCGTGAGATTTTCAACGCCCCTTAATCAGCAGGAAGTAGTAATGAATAACTTCGCCCAAATTCCCCAAATATTGTTTCTAAATGTTTGTTTTCATTATAAATGGTTAATGGTCATAGTCAATCTCTTTCTAAGAAAAAACGGGGGATATGGTATGTGAATGCTTTTTTAAAAAATTAGATTATTGAATTTACAGGAAATCAGCTGTTAATCTCAAACTGCTTTACATTGGTATAGATTTTGGTTTATTGATACAAATTTAAAGTCAATTTTATTATGCTGTATGTGTTTTTCTATTCTTGTTTAAGGTATGATGTTCATGTAACTGTTTTAAAATTGTAGTGTATAATTAAGAAATGAAGGTTAATAGTCACTTTTGATAATCAAACTTATAGTTAGGTTAGTTAGGATTTTTAGGTATACAAAGATATATTTCAATTAGATAGGTAATCTTCAAATACTTCTAAGACCTACAGAATATGGCATTTAAAATGTTTTAAGAGCTTAGACTTTTCTGGACAGTGAGACAGGTCTATACCTGGCAGCACTAATTTACTTCAACAGGAAAATGGGCATTGAAGAAACTCCATATAGAGTCTCATCTATTTGTGGTAATGGTAAGCCACTGGAGAAGAAACTGTTTTTATATTGACTGCTTGACAGTATGCTGTTTAAACTGGACATGCAGGTTCCATAAGAAGATGACCTCTGGACTTTGGCAGAGCAAGCCAAGATCATCATTCGGGTTCCTGCTTTACAGAGAAAACTGTCAGACATTCTTCAGGACTCAAGGAGAAGCAACAGATGAACTGTGCCAGAATGGACAGAGCGGATTTCCTGCTTCACTGAAATGAAAAGAGACTCAAGGCCTATAGGCTAAAGACGGATGCCCCAACTTTATAAAGGAACTTTGGGTGACTGTCCAGGCAGATAGGTGTCATCTCTGTCCTTTCTAGATTTTAGAAGTCGTTTGCACTTCTGGTTTACTTGGGTAAATATTATATCCTTCTGTGGTCTTTGATGTAGTTGAAGATTAGATCGTTATATGTACAGTTTTTCTTAGTCATTTAAAAAATATATTAGATATAAAACTTTAGATTCATAAAAATAAAGTAGATAAAATGTTTTCTTTAATTTTGCTAAGTGCAAGTAGACTAGATATTGTAACTATAATTCTTGCTTGATGGCTATTTTGTTATATGTAATTTTGCTATGTTAAAATTGAAACCTTCCTTTTTGATTAGAGAAAAAGGGGGAAATGTGGGAATACATTTGTGCGTACTGTATCTTTAAATAAAGGAGCTGGTTTGGGTCATGGCAGGCGCCATAAAAAAGGTGGGAGGAGAGTCAGTTCAGGTAAGAGAAGCAGGGTGGAGTCAGGCAGACCGCGCGGAAGCCACCGAGAGAGCAACATGTAAGCACGGGTGAGCTGCGGGCCGCCACGTGGCCCTAGATTAATAGAAATGGGTTGATTTAAGATATGAGTGCTAGCTAGCAATGTGCCTGAGCCATAGGCCAAACAGCCTGAAATAAATAAAGCGTCTGAGTTGTTTCTAGAGACCCGGGCGGCGGGCACAGATAAGCGGCGCCAGGCAGGTCTGTGGATCTGAGACCTCTGGGGCATGGGACCCGCAAACAAAATACAACAGGTGACCATATCCTCAGAAGAGTAAGATGTGGAGAAAAGGCACATAAGGAGCTCAGGGAGGTTTGAGAACTGTAGTTATGGAGCAAATGGTGTGGCTAGAATAAAAAGTGGTGGCGTGGGCACGATGCTGTTCTAGTTGAGTTCTGTATGAACACAAGACACTTCTGGCTCTTTAATTGAAAGAAGAATATTCTAACTTTTTCTAGCACAAAGGGTTGTATCTTAAACCTCTAAGATTTGAACCTAGTTAAAATCTGAATCTAGGGGTAAAGAACTTGACAGCTTTTTGAAGACCATAGCTTCCTAAGTATCAAAGATGGCTGGGGGAGAATATGAGCAGAGGACTAGTTCTATAAAATTTTTATTAGAAGAGTTTAAATGAGATATTCAATTTCATTTAAGCAACAAATTCTAAAATTGTATAGTTTTTAAGATATGGAGAGGGAGTGACTTTGGAAAAGGCTAATGATTAGGTGTAATCCTAGAGATGTCTTCACGGAAGTGTCTTTTATATGAGGATAAGAATCATCAATAACTACTCAGTTCATCAAATAGAAGCATAAGAACACAGATATTTGTTTGAAAAACCATTGAAAGAGAATTACAGATATCAAATCCATATCCTTAAAATTATTTCTCTGTGGGTCATATAAATACTAAACCTTGAGAGGCATTCTCCACATGTCCCAATGTAGATATTAAAAAATACTCTACTCTGTAAACTATATGTTAATACTATACTTTGTAAGCTATATTTATTTATCTATCATCTATCCATATTTATCTATTTGTCTCCATTGAGACAGGTTCACTGTATTCCTTGATGAACTTCACCAGCTTCATTTCGAATTGATAGATATTCACCTCCTATTAATCAAGTGTCTCCATTAATGGCATGTGCCACGATACAGGCTCTAAAGCAGTGATTTAATTGTATTGTAGCAATGATAGAATCATAACACAATTTAGATTTTTACATAGGGTGATGTTACCAGAATGATTATTCTATCAAATAAAACACAAAAAAATATATTTTCTATATTTTTTCTGATAGTAGAGTCCAAACTTAAAGGACTATGTCTCTTTATTCCATGTACACAGTTCCTGAACCTAAGATTGGTGATTGGTGGCAAGAGTCACTGACTGAGAAATTTTAAGTGTCAAGTCACTGCAGTTTTTAATATTTACTTTATATAACAGGAAATCCCTTTATAATTTATCCAGAGATTCATTTTTTTTATCAACTATTACCCTAAACTGAACTGCCACTATGTCACTAAAATTTCTTCATTCAATAAGTATATCATTGCTCATTAGAAAAAAAGAACAAAAAAGGCTGTTTGAAGTGTTTGAAGCTTAGAAACTTACATGCAGCCATCCACACTTTTGACACAGCATGACATAACATTTTGATCTTATGTGTCAACTCTTTACTGCCATTGAATATAATTGATTAATAGTTGAGGAAAATATTCATTAAAATTGTATGGAAAATTCAAACATTTATAATCTCTGGAAGCCTCCTTTAGAGAATTTGGGATTTGTTCTGCATCATCCTCCATATTGTTTCGGCACAGCAATTCTGGTGACTTCGCTAATCTACTCTTCTGCAAGAAAATGTAGGTAGATTAGATTAGAATCTGCTTTATTTCTGGAAATTTCCTTGAGGGGAAAAAAAAGGAAGTCAGATATAAGACAGGATGTTTAGGGTCTGGAATTCTATAGAATAATCTTTATCGTCACTTCCTTACTGGAGATGTAAACCCAGCCCCAGAAGATGGCCCTTCTGCAGTTAAGTCAGAAACTTAGCTTGCCTCAGTTATCAAAAATTGGGCCCATGGAGAACATACGCTGTGGAGGGGCTCTTAGATTTTAGGTATGTGAATAAATTATCATAACACATTTCATTGTGTTCTTTAATTTTAAACAAGTTTTGTGAAATATAGTCTGAATTTCAGTGAGTCCTGAAAATATCCAACATTAGAAAAAAATAAAATACTCGAAGGGTCAGCTTCCAAGAATGATGACTGGCTGGGGAGATGGCTCAGCAAATAAGAGCACTGTATTCTCTTCTAGAAGATCGGATTTAGTTCCCTGCATCCACACGGCAGCTTGCAACTGTCTGTAATTCCAGTTTCAGGAGATATGATACCCTCATAAACGCACAAAAAGCACCAAAACCCATGACTCTTACACTAAATAGTATATTCTCATAGATGTGTTGTTAGTGATGGTCCAATAGGGATTTATTTCTATTTTAGCTATCTCTGCTTTCATTCCATAATACACTCATGTCCAACTGCTCAGAATATTGAAACTGTAACCATGAATCATATGACACTTTACAAGTCTTATAATGTGCCATGCATCTCAGGCATGTGAAATGCAGCAATAAAAAGTGGTATTACTTTACTTGGTGTAGAAAATAAATGCCATGCGTAAGACCTACATGTATAAGGAAAATATTGGCTCTTTGTCCATTTATGGAATGGAAAATAGTTACCTAGGTAAATGAAAGTATTATCCATGAAATATTTTAGTTTGTAAAATAATTGTCTTGGCTGAATACATTTAAATTTCCACTCTAAGACCATTTTTTTCTGTCCTTTAGATTATTAACTTAAGATGGTATTCAGTTGAATAATTTATTTTTTTGTTGTTTCATTGATTCAGTGTTCTATGGCTCTTTATTGTAGCTTACTTATATTGAGTTAAGGTTAATGTTTTTAATGCATATTAATTGTTTAAATGATTCACTTTTCTAGTTATTATTTATCTAACAACTGTGAAATAATTTATCTGGAAAGCAGTCTGTTCTCACAGACAGACAGACAGACAGACAGACAGACAGACACACACACACACACACACACACACACACACACACACACACACACACACACACATTCTGTGTGTAAATGTAGTATTGTGAGTTTCAGGATGTCCAGTGCTCTCCACCTTACAGCCTTTAGGCAGGTTCTCTCTTTGAATGAAGCTTCTTATTTTAGGTAGTCTTTCTGGTCACTGAGAGCTCTGCTCTCTAGCTACCTGTCTCTCTCCCCTAAGGCTGGGACTATACCACATGCCTGGATTGTTATACCAGAACTATGGATTCAAAGTCAGATCTTCATGCTTATAGAGTAGAAGGTCTTACCAAATGATCTATCTCCACGGTATTGGATCAATTGTTAAAATAGCATCAAACACCACTATCAATTTGAAGCATATTAGAAATATATATTTTTATTCTCTACCCAGATATCCAAAATCAGAAGTCTACATTTAGCATACAGAAGGTTGAAGCTTACCAAATACTGAATTTTCAAGCTGTTTCTCTATGTCAAGTACCAGGTTATCTTAGGACACAAGGAAGCATATCTGAGTGCAAGCAAGAGAAAATAAATTCAGTTTTTGGAAAGCTAAGTTTAAGTGGCTGATGGCACATGGCCATGCTTATATGTAGGTCAGGCACTCAGAGAAGGAAATACACACGTCATTGGTGACTAAGAGACTAAGAGATGATGTGTCAACTGAGGAGAAATCTGGCAAAAAGTAGAAGTGGCATTTTAAAAGGTGGTGAGATAGGGAAGTGGTTCAAGTTAAAGATATGGATAGTAACTATCTAAGTTTGAGTGAATAACAAAAAATAAGCAACAGAAACCAGAGTTTAAGCAGAGAGTGGTTAATAATTAGGTAATTGAAGAAAAGAGGTACAAGACAGTAGACATGGGCTTAGAAATTAGAGAGCCATGTTTGATAGAATACAACACTTGGAAGAACCAAGAGATCACTTTGACTGTTTCCCCCGACACATTATAAGATTTGCCAAAATAAATAGTAGTATCACTGAAATCTTCAGTGGCTAACAACATCCACTCTTTGAAGAAGCCATGTAGTGGTATTTGAGAAATGAAATAAACTGTATAAAGTTTTATGTAGGCTCACAAATAAATTAAATAAATAAATAAATAAATAAACAAACAAACAAACAAACAAATAAATAAATAGAAGGCTATCAATGTGTTTAGTTATAGTAACATAGCATTTAAAAGATTTGGTCAGTGCCATATAACAGGGTCACTTCTTGTGAATGTTAGTAGCCCATACCCAATCCCAGTAGACTTCTTTCATGTTTAGAGATGTTTTGTACCTATAATTCAGCAATATTTGCTTCTATTTCTTAAATAGACTAGCTTCAGACACTATTGTTTTGGTATTTTTCCATCTTACATATCTCAAATCTTCTTTTACACACTATAATTATGACAGTAGTGTTTAATTATTCTTTTAATATCTTCATTAAAATTACCTATCTACCTTCATTTACTCCTTGAAGAACTTTAGTCATAGATCAAAAGTTATAAATGTCCTTCTTCACATTCACTTCCTAACTTGTAGCTGCTGAAGGATGATTATAATTCCATATTCAGAACATACATTTAAACCCATAGTGCTTCCTTTGTTTTATTTTTCCTTCATTTTATTATTTTTTTATTAAAAAATGGTCTATTTATCCATGTATCTCCCTGCTCTCACTCCCTTCCCCCTTCCCAATCCCTCCCAGTCAGCCTTCAGCCTTCCCCATCCCATTCCCCAACCAACCCCTCCCCTAAAAAGCCAAGAAGTCCCAAGCTTGGGCAAGTTCAGCATGGCATATCCACTTCAGGCAAATCCAATTTACTCATCCCAAAATCAAGGCCGGGTTAGGCATTCCTCTGCAGGGAAGGGGCTCCAAGGTGCCAGTCCATGCACAGGAACACAGTCTGATCCATCATCCCTCAAGGCTTCACATACTGCTCATGCCAATTGACAGTTGTTTACCCTTCGAGGGCCTAGCTCGTTTTCCCAATGGACCTCCAGTGGCTATTCTTGATTCAGTGAGTTCCCCAGAGCTTCAGGTAGCCATCACTGTGGGATTTCTCCCATAATCCCTGTTCCTTTTAGCATACACTAAAAATTGACTACAAGCCCAAGTGGAATTCTTGATGATATTGATATTTATTTTTTGTGTGTTGGATGTTAAAATCATGTTAGTTCTAACTTTGATCTCTCTGCCCATTTTCCAAATCTCTATATCCTGATAGATGTTGTAATTTCCTTAGAAAATTTCTGGTCCAGTTGCAGCCTATAACACCAATGTTGGCTTCACTGAACAAACCCTCCAAGAAAGAGATAAGAAAGGCTATACTGAATATAAGTGTTCCGAATCTGTGAAAATTATTTAGTTTGCAATCATATTACCAACATCCATTAACTATAAAGAGTAAAGGTTTTATTAAGAAACTTCCATGCATGAGTACTTAGATCACACTTATCCCACCCCTCTCTTCTTACCCCTTCCCAGTCTTCCAGGTCCTTTTCACATACACAAAGTCCTCCCGTTATACTTTCATGTTCTTTTTTTTCTTTAAACTGTCTACCAGATGACAGAAAATGTAATACCTTGGGGTTTGAGGTTGGGTTTTTTTTTTGTTGTTGTTGTTTTTTTTTTTTGAGAGTCACTATTTTAGTTAATATAATTATGCTCAGTTCATTCTACTTTCTTATAAATGATATAATTTCAATCTTCTTTATGGATGAGTAAAATCCCACAGTGAATATATCACATTTTATTTATCCATTCAAGTGTTGAAAACCATCTGGGCTGTTTCTTAACTTGACTAATAAGAATAGTGCCAAGATAGACATATAAACTCAAGTTTCTTTATCTGATGCTATCTATATTTCATTCATCCTAAAGAGTATATGTCTGGAACATATGCAATGTCAATTTGTGCATGAGGGTGCATACATGTGTGTGCAAGTCTGCATGCATATCCATGTGTGTGCATACATGTGAAAGTCAGCAGCCACTGTTTGATGCCTTTCTCCACAGCTCTCAATTTTTCATTTTTAAGACAGTCTTCCACTCCCTGATTAGGCTAGAGTGGTTGACCAGCAAGCCCAAGGGTTCTCCAGTCTTGACATTTACTTCACCAATTGCAGCCATCTCTCAAGCTCATAGAAGCTTTATTTTAAACATTTTTGAGAAATATTCAAGATACTTCACACCTCAATCTTGATTGATTATATATTTATGGCAATCTAGGTTTGTACAACTTGAATTGAATGTTGAGCCTCTGAATTTAAGTTTAACCAACTACTCTAGTCTTGACTTATCATTTATTTAACATACTGTCTCTATGTGTTTCTTTTGGACCATTTCTGTTTTTCCTTGTTTCCTTATATTCTCCTGCATCTCCTATGCATTCTACATTGTTTACTAAAATTCCTATAAATCATTTCTTAACCTCAAATATTTTCCTTTTAGATTAGCCTAAAGTAGACTACTATACAGAATATTAAAATTATTCTAAGGTGTAACTCTAGTTCCATAATTTGAATGCTTATGAAAATGTAGATTTTACATCTGGGTTTAGCCTCAGAGAGTCATTACTAAACTTATTTTTTACACACAATGCTGAATGCAGGAGAAACGCAGAACAAACTATGAGGATTTGAAAGTGGGTGGCACTGTTAAATGAAAAAGTCAATGCTGAGTGTAAGCCTGTTTTGCTCGAACTATAAGATAGTACTAAAAGGATCAGTGCAGGGAAGTAAGGGGCATGGTAATTACAAGACATTTGGCATTACAAAAAGTCACATCTTTGCTGTTCTAAGATGAATTTTTAAAATACAATTTTAAAGAAATTTTGGTATTGCCTAGCATTAAACTCAGCACATTGAAATATTAGAAAAGTACTCAACCAATATGCTAATATTCCTAACCACAATGAAGTTTTCACATGCAGCAAACGATATCCTTTTAAAACACTAAGTCCTTGAATTACATATTTCTTCATTTAGTTCTTAGGACATGTAAAAATCATGTTATGTTGCACATTTACTTAAATTTTCCTTATTATCATTTTAGGCAAAGCCACTTTATCTCTCCACGAAATTCATGGCTGACTTTCTAACCACACACATAGTGTCTGTGTTTCTGCTTTTCTACAGTCCTAAGCTAATTTTATTGATCTAGACAGAGACTTGTTTCAAAATGGTAATTTTACTGCCCTCTTGTCCTTAAAACTATGTAACAGGTTTTTGCTGCTTTCATCATAAAGTTCAATTTGTTTCAGTCTACATAGTTCTCTCATCTACAAGGATTTCTGCTCTACCTTGTACAATTGTTATTGTTTCTTTTAAGTAAGTCAGATATTCTATTTCAGCTCTTTCTATTTACTCCATCTAGAAAGTTCTTAACCACATGTTTTTATGTCCAAGGTATCCTTTAATTCACTTCTCACACACCAAGGCATAATCTTTGATTCTTAAAGCACATACATACTTGCTTTACATTTAGAAAGAATAATTATTTGTGTCTTAGTTATGTTAAGAGCACATGAAATTTTGTGTAAGGTCAGTCCTGGCCTGATATGTTTACCATTAAATCTGCTTCAGTGTCTGCATATACTAAGTTTCTACATACTCAGTGAATAAGGACCAACACTTTTATACAACATCTAAATAATGAAAACGATGATTGTGTTACCTTCCATGTCTCACTTGATGCTATCAGTGATAACCAGAGATAAGATCATTCTAGCATGTAGGCTGACATTTGAGTTAATATTTCATTATTATTGATTATCACTGCTTATTATATTATGAATATGTTTTAAAATATGAAAAGTTCTTTTAAAAGATTTAAAGTTTATTTGTCATAACATTTTTTTCTTTGTCAACTGATACACATGACTCTGACTACATGACCTAATGAACTCAAAAAAATCACTTTTAAATGTTTAAATACAATATACAACATTTAAATTGGTGTAGAAACCTTTACATCAGATGCTAATAATACATTAAATTTAATAAAATGTGATTTACATAACTAAGTTTCACATATTTAATTTAGTAAAATTCACTGATCTTTTTCTCCAAGAGATGTCTTTAATTTATAAGTAATCTATCTCCTTTATTATCAGGAACATTTTTAATATGGTATTTATATATGCAGTTACCGAATTCACATATCTGATGTAATCCTGTCATTAAAAAGAAAGGACTATTTTGTTGTGTGTAAAACACTGGGTTTTGTGCAAACCAGTTTACTAGGTATTACTCCTAATGGTTTGGGAGCAAGGCAGTATTTACAAGTTACATCTTTAAACACTCCTACCTGAGGGGTTTTTAACCTACATAAGAAATAAATTTCTGGTATTTAGAAGCTAAACACTGAGACAACTTAGGCAGATATAGATGGGACTTAGAGAGATCAGGTTGTGGCACCAAAAGAAAAGTCCTGAAAGAAACTACTGAAAAAGGGGGACATTTTGGAGTCAGGAAAAAGTTGGTGAAAGGAATCTCCCAGGAATATACAAGAATGACCTCAGTTAACACTCTATCAATAGCGAACATGTAACCTGAACTGGCCATCTTCTGTGACAAGCAAGTCTTCCAGTGGAGGGAGTAAAAAACCAACCAGCCACATAACTTTTTGACCTATATGCTGGGAATATGGCCTATAGATGGAGGGAATGGTCAACCAATGACTGGTTTGTCTAAATCCCAAGCCAGGAGAGTAAGTCCTGACACTTTCTGGAATACCAGGACTTACAGGCTGAACTATCCAGAAAACTAAGATAGAATGAAACATGACCAGAGGGGGAAAATGTCAATGTAATGGTGCCTAATGATATTCTCCTATACTCATTGATTGGTGTATAGCTCAATTGTCATCAGACAGGCTTCATATAGCAACTGATGCAAATAGATATAGACCCATAGCCAAGCATTAGGTGGAGCGTTGGAGGCGGGGAATGCAGAAGAGGAGGAAAGATTGTAGGAGCTGTAAGGATCAGTGACACCATAAGAAAACCCAGAGAATCAACTAACCTGAACTACAGAAGCTCACAGAGACTGAGCCTAAAACCAGAGAGAGCCTTCATGGGACTGACCTAGGCACTCTGTGTATATATTATAATTGTGTAGCTTGGTCCTCTTGTGGGACTTCTAACAGTGAAAGCAAGGGCTGTTGCTGATTTTTTACTAGATTTTTGTACCTTACCCCTCATACTGGATGGCCCTGGCATGTGTTTAGTCTTACTGCAACTTGATATGCCATGTTTTGTTTATATCTATGGGAGATCTGCCCTTCCTCTAAGAGAAATGAGAAGGAGTTTTGATTGGGGAGTAAGAACAGAGGGGACATGGGTGGGGACTGGGAGGAGAGGAAGGAGGGAAAAATATGACAAGCATTAAAATATAAATAGATAGATAGATAGATAGATAGATAGATAGATAGATAGATAATAAACCTATACTATAGGGCTACAGTGATAAAAAGCAGCTTGTTATTGGCATAAAAACAGACTTATGAATCAATGGAATGAAATCACAGACACCAACATTAATCCATATACCTATGACCACCTGATTTTCACAAAGAGGCCAAAAGTATACAATAGAAAAAGAGATAGCTCCTTCAAGAAATGGTACTGGCATAACTCAATGGTGGTATGTAGAATAATGCAAATAAACCCCTATCTATCTCCCTCCACAAAACTTAAGTCTATGTGGATCAAAAACCTCAATCCAAACCCAGTTACACTGAACTTGATAGAGAAGACAGTGGAAAACACCCTTGAATGCATTGGCACAGGTGACTACTTCCTAAATATAACACCAGTATCACGGACACTCTGAATACCAATTTTTAATGGGACCTCCTAAAACTGAGAGGCTTCTGTAAGGTAAAGGACACAGTCATTAAGGCAAAATGACAGCCTACAGAATGGGAAAAGATCTTCACCAACCCTACATCTGACAGAGGACTGAGGTCTAAAATTTATAGAGAATTCAGGAAACTAGAGGCCAAAAAAAAAAAAAAAATCAACCAAATAATCAAATGAAAAATGAGGTTCAGAATTAAACAGGGAATTCTCAACAGAAGAATTTCAAATGGCTATAAGACACTGAATTACTCAACATCCTTATCCAAGAGAAATGCAAATTAAAACAACTGTGAGATACCATCTTACACCTGTAAGAATGGCTAAGATCAAAACCACAGATGACAGCCTTTGCTGGACGAGATATGGAGCAAGGGAAACACTCCTCCATTTCTGGTGGGAATATAAACTTTACAGACACCTTTGGAAATCAGTATGGTGGTTCCTCAGAAAACTGCGAATCATTCTATCCAATGATCCAGCATATCACTCTTGGGCATATACTCAAAGGATGCACATTCGTAGCCCAAGGGCATTAGCTCAACTATGTTCATAGCAGCAATATTCATAATAGCCAGAATCTGGAAATAACTGAGATGCACCTCAACTGAAGAGTGAATTAAAAAAAAACCCAAAAATTATGGTACATTTTACTGTGAAACATCAGTGTATTCCATCTGAGATTGCAGTGGATTTTGGAGCCAGGCAATGTCAGAATACACTCTCTAGCCCTTACTTGGAACACTACTCTCAATGTGGAGTACTAGTTAGCAGTTAAAAATGACATCCTAAAATTTGCAGGCAAATGGATGGAACTGGAGAATATCATCCTGACTGCCTGAAGTGAAGTAACATAGGCCCAGAAAGATAGACATGGTATGTACTCACTCATAAATGAATTTTGGACATAAAGCAAAGGATAACCAGGCTACAATTCACAGTCTCTTAACATCTAGGTAACAGGAGGAACTTAAGAGAGACATCCATGGATCCCTCTTTGAAGGGGAAAGAGAGAAGATCTCCTGTGTAAACTGGAATCATATGGAGCAGCAAGCAAGGGAAGGTGGGAAGAAGTCACAAAATCACTAGAGAATAAGATGGTTGAGTTAGAAACAACAGAGAGGGAGAACAAAGAAAAAGATATTTCGATAGAGGGAGACATTGTGGTGCTAGAGAAAAAAATGGTGCTAAGGAAACATCCAAGAACCTACAAGATGTCCCCAGCTAGGACTTTAATCAATAGTGGAGAGAGAGGGTGCCTAAACAGGACTTCCCATATAATCAAATGAATGACCATTGTCTTTATAGAACCTTCATCCAGCAACTGATAGAGGAAGAATCAAAGATCCACAGCTAAGCACTGGGTTGAGCACTGGTCTAGCTGAATAGAGGGGGGAGAGAGTATACGAGAGTATGTCAGGATCATCAGGAGGAGACCCACAGAAATGGCTGACCTGAGTTATTGGGAGCTCACTGACTCTGAAATGACAGTTGGAGAACCTTCAGGGAAAGAAACTAAGCTCTCTGAAGGTAGAGGACAGTCATACAGGGTGGAAAGTTTGTGGAGTCTCTTGCAGTATGGCCAGAGTTTATTCCTGTGCATAAACTGACATCTCGGAGCCCATTCCCTACAGAGCACCTTATTCAACCTTGATACTGGGAGGGGGGACATGGATCTGCCTCAACTGGATATGCCAGACTGAACTAAATAAATAAATAAACACACAAATAAATAAAAGAAGCCAAAGAGCATAGTCATTACAGATTAAGTAAAGGCATGAGTTGTTCTTTGATTTCGACTTCCAATATAGTAAACAGGGAAAAAATAAAAATAAAAAATAAGTATAAAGGAGTTGTTCACAATTTATTACATTTACACTTCAACCTATTTTCTATTTTCTTTTACTGTAAGTACGAAATGATACATAGGCTCTGTAACAATGATTGAGTCTTTCAGGCCTGAAGATATTGGGCTAGCTTTGTTGGTAAATAGTAAGTATCTACATACCCATAAAGCTTAAAATTGCAACAGAAAATATTACAAGGTAAAAGTTCCTTTCAAGAGTGATCCCTCCCCAGGTAGACATTACCTTCTCAATGGCTGAAGCTAACTCTGCATTCAAATGTTCCCTGTGAAAATATTCTCTTATCTATTAAAATATACAAGCTGAAATATAATTCCTGGAAACTGTTCTATGTATAGAATTTGTTTATTGGTGATTATTATTATGGTATTTTTGATTAAAAATGGCAGATTGAGAACAGCATGCATAACATTCTATTAAAAATGAAATAACTAAAAATAATAAGAAGGAAGTTTGTAGACATAGAAATTAGAAGAAAATGCCTAAAAGTAAAAGTAAATTTCAACACATACACTATATACTCAATATATATTGAATTCTAAAAATTCAATAGCTTTTGTTCTTTAAATAATAAAAATATTCTTTGAGTGAATAGGTGAATAAACTTAGTAACAATTTTGTTTCTTTAGTGTTATAAAGTTAATTTTTTAAAAAAAGAGGTCCCTGAAAACAAATAATAAACTTCGGATTAACAAGTTCCCATAAAATTACTTTTAACTTAATAAGTTTTATCAGATATTTTAAATTATTCTGCCCTTACAATAATGTTCCAGGTTGATGTCCTATATCTTTAATTTAAGAATTTTTTTTTCTGCCAAGACTAGCCTGGACTACAAGATAAAACAGTTCAAAACATTGTGTTCCAACACATTCTAACTTAGACTATTTTGAAAACACTAAGCCATATCATCACAAGCCAGGTTAGAAAATAAAGTTTATACACATTCTTTTGTGGCTCTTGTGAACTTTTAAAATAAAATAACTAATAAGAAATACCTAGTAGGTTTTAAGTAAGTGTAAATATAGCAAAGTTTGTAAATAGAATTTATATAGCTAACTTTTGATTCCAGTGTTCTTTAAAACTATTTCTCTTGAGAAGGTTAGTGTTTCCTACAATTATAAAAATGTCTTATTTTTATCTCTTTTTATTTTCTTAGTTTACAAGAGATAGTAATATATATTGCCTTATTTTAATAGTTGTGGTTGATCTAGCTCCATAAATTCTGAAAAAATGGAAACACTTCAAAAATGTGAACAAGCATAACACTATTTATAAAAGACACACACATATATATATATGCACACCCATACACAAACACACACTTACACACACATACACACATAAACACATATACGCACATACAAACACACATACACACATATACACACATACAGATACACACCTAAACACTTATAAACACACATACACATACACACACACACATACACACTCACACAAACATATACACACACACCTACACACACACCTACAAACACTTATATACGCACACATACACACATATATATGCACACATACACACACATGCACACACATATACACGTATACACACATATGCACAAACACATACACACCTCTTCCCAGTGCCACTAATCCATTTGAAATCTTTGCTTTTTCATTTATTTCTATGAAAATTTTATTTTTCTTTTAATGAATATAGTTCTGTTTATATGCAGTGTACTCCCTTTACAGTATCTCTTCTTCCAACTCCTCCAAAATCCTTCTTACCTTCCCTCCCACCCAAATCTACACACTCTCTTCTGTCTTTAAAAAACAAACAGGCATCTAAAAAGTAATAATAAAACAAAACAATGCATAACATGACAAAACACAGAGAGTAAAAGGATCAAAAGGAAAGCACCAGAAATCCACACAGACACAGAGACACATATGTTCGAATATACAGGAATTCCATCAAAACACAAAACTGGAGCCCATCAAACTTCCTCAGGCTCTGGAGTTTGTTAGCAACAGCAGAAGCTACACAATTTTCTGTGACTTGTGGAGTGGTATTCTTGTTTCACCAAAATGCACAAAAATATTAGGGATAACAACTGTGTTATATACATATGATCTGAAAGAAGATAAAAATTTTGTCTGCAGAAACAGTGGTCATTTAGTGACCTAAATTCCCATGTTATTTATTCTATTGATTTTCTATGTTTTTTTGTTTTCTTACACCCTTTGAGATAATAATGTAGAAAAGAAGCAAATCTCATTTTGGAAATCAAAAGAAGAGGATACTGTGTACAGACATCAGGTAATACTCTGTGTGCACAGAGGTGTGCATTATGGGAATTTTGCAAACTATCAATTTTTAAGGCAGTATTGGGCAAAGATACTAATGATAATGTATGTGTTATAATTTAAAGCTTTTGAAGCATTTAGTATCCTGACTACTTCAAGAGTCACAAACAGATGGCTTTATTTGAGTCTTGGAGATACGAAGAAATGCCTGGAGCAAGTACAATGCTTAGGGCAAAAGCAATTTCATTCTGTCCCCAGACTCTGCAACATAGTTCATATTTCTATGTATTAACTATTGCATAATGGTAAAACAGAAAATGAAATCTAGATGCTACTGACAATATTATTTATTAAAAATTTCTAGATGATTCCAATATTCTACTTAGCGCAAGAATAAGAGTAATGTGTTTAGAAGTCTGGCATATATGAAAAATAAGACAGACAAGGACTTAAAGAATATCAGATCCTACCTTGGATCAGAAAATAACTACATGTCTAACCCAGTAGTTCTTAGGAGTAGAGACTGTGACTAGGAGATCCAGAGGGACATGCAGAGGGCAACAGACCACATTTCATATTCATAGAAGGTTTAACATTTATAGTATCACAAAATTTCAAAGTGTATTTGTGCATTGTGTAGTTGTAGTAATAAAACTGTAGATGTGAAATTGGACAGCCATAGATCAAGGAAATCAGTGAATACCAGCAATAGGAGAGAGATGTGAGATTTCTTTCATAGAATAAGATCTCTGGAGAATCATACACATTCTTACTTGCCTCTAACTTCATTTCCAGTCTTCTTTTCAACATAGTTGAAACTATGTCATTCTGATAATCATTAGTAATAAGAACAAATTAGTCATAAAAAAAACCTGGGAACCTTTTTTTGCTAGCAAAATTTAAAGAAGAATTGTGTATCTAGGGGATCCATGCATGGCTCCCCTTCAGGTATTTAAGAGGAGAGGCAGTATATTGTCAGCAAATCTTGCTTAATGGGGGGTTAGATGTGAATTCAAATTTCACATCTGTTACTTTTATATATCATGCCTTAAAATAGTAACTTGATTCTCTTCATCTTCTGTTCCTTCATCTCATGAAACTGTATGACAAGGTACAGAGATTGCATCAATGACTAAAATATGATCTGGTACTAAATAAATTTCATTTTCCTGGGTCACAGTCATTTGAATTGGAAACAACTTACAGCAAAGGTACAAACAAGGATGCATATGAAATGAGCTAAGTTCAAAACACAAAACATAAAAGTGCTTATAAATACATTAAAAATACATTACACTTTTTAAGTAAAAAAGACATAACGATGGTGCTTTGTGATTCTTGTAGGTCACAGTGGTGTCTGCAGTTCTGAGGGCTTTTCAATCGGTTAAGACCTCCTGGTTTCCTTTGCCGTCATAGTACAGTAAATGGAGCCTATTGAGCATAGTTCAAATTGTAGTAGAAGATTCTTCACAATCATTGGAAGCAATATTCTTTATACAAACTCTAGTAGGTGTTTCTGGAGTATTCCCAATGCTTTTCTTAATGTTTTCTCATCCCCTGTGCTCCTAAAAAACAGTGCCCTGATTTCTCTACTCTTTTCTCTTGCCCTTGACTGTAGGTATTTCTTCAGCTTCTGTGTCTGATCTCTTTATGTTCTTGTCTTTATTTTTCCTGTAACTTTCCAAGTATTCTGGGACCTTATTTGCACATAATCACCGGCAACATACTCTTTGCAGCCTTAGTAATCAGAGAGCTTGAAAAAATGAATTTCTGGCACAGTGGTTTGATTCTTGGTAAAGCCAATTAAAATGTTTCATATATAAAAAGGCAAAATATGTAAACACTCCTGGTAACTACATATTGATACATATTCCTATATCTCAGGGAGATTTTAGTTTAATTATTTCTGACTTTGTGATCAAAAATATCAGGTGGCTGTGTAATTAGGTATCACTAAGTATACATCATGACACAGCCAACTTTGTTGCCGTTCTAGAATGCAAAGTTGGTGGAAACAAAATCACCCAAGAGGGCGGTATAGAGGGAAATGGAGGGAGATGGATAGAGGATATATAGATAGAGATGGAGAACTCAATAGAGGAAGCCAGTGTGGGGTTGGAAAGAGACTGGGTGTTAGGGAAATGTCCAGGAACTCTCAGGATGTCCCTGGCAAAGTCTCCAAACAATAGTGGAGGAGGTGCCTAAATCACACTTCCCCCTATAATCAAATGAGTAAACACTCTAAGTGTCATCACAGAACCTACATCCAACAGAGAATGCAGGTGGGGGAGGGGATCCATGGCTGAGCACTGGGCAGAGCTCCTGGTCCAGAGGAGAGCAGAGGAGGAGGATCTGTATGAGCAAGGGGATATGGATTATGAGGAAAATTCCCACAGTGATGGCTGGCTGGAGCTCTGGGGAGCTCACTGAATCAAGAACTGTCACTGGAGATCCATCTGGAGGGGGAGCTGGGTCCTCCCAGGGTTGGCAGCTTTCAACTGCCACGAACAGTGTGTGGAGCCACAAGGGGTGGGATCACACTGTGTTCTTGGAGCCTTGGAGCCCATTCCCTATAGAGGAACACCCAACCCAGCACTGACTGTGGGATGAGTGAATCAGATATGCCTGGAGTGAATGTGCCATGCTAGGCTGGCCCACCTTGGGATTTCTTGTCCTTTGGGCGAGGGGATGGGTAGATGGGAAGGTGCGAAGGTGAGGGCTGGCTGGGAGGGATTGGGAGAGGGCAGGGAGGGGGAGCAGGGGGATACATTGATGGAGATGACATTTTTTTAATGAAAATAAAATTTAAAAAGGAAAGATGATATATGTTTAAGAAATAATTCTTGGCATAAGTAATTAAGGTCATTTATATAGAATAAAAGCAGTCAGGCTATTCTAAGAAAAGTGGTCTCTTTGTACTATGTCCCTAGCCAGTACTACACATTAATGAATTATGTGCATAACGATGACCCAGAAGACACTTTAAGTGTCTTTTGGATCATGTCAGTGAGATTAAAATATATTTATTATAAAAGGGACATTGAGAGCTGGAGGGCACCGTGGAGATAATTGTTTCCAATCCTCTTATTTCACAGATGAGCAGAATAAGCCCAGGGTGGAGAATTCATTTTCTCAAGTTTTACATCTAGTTAGTAAATGTCAGGAATAAAGACTGTTCGTGGAATTCTTAAGGGGCTGTGTTTTCTGTATCATCATTGCCACCCTAATATTTGGTTTGGTTTATTATTATTCAGTATTTCCCAGTACTTGTGTAGGGTATCTGTGTTTCTCTAAACTATATTAATTTATAGATCAGGAAGATAATTTTTGATACTTCCATATAAAGATACACTATGGCCAGAAAGATAAAACTTTTTACTGTGAAACATCAGTATATTCCATCTGAGATTGCAGTGAATTTTGGAGCCAGGCAATGTCAGAACATACTCTCTAGCCCTTACTGGGAGATTGACACACTATTCCCAATGTGGAGTAAGAAATTATTCCCCATGCATCTAACCACAGTTCCATCATTGCTGAAAAGTCCCATGGTTTTCCTCCTTTGTTTTATTCAAATGGCATCATCCATGTAAAACATTACTTGACACATTTTTACTCTTGTGGTCACTAATTATACACAGAAGAAGCACTCTTTTATTTTCTTAAGTGACTCTTATGCCTTATACTAGGGTTTTTGTTTTTTAATCTTATGTTTCTTTAGTTGAAATCACCATAAAGAAATAAAAAAGACTGGCCTGATTAAAGTTTTGCAAGCTGATACAAAAATTAATAAACTCTTATAACCAAAAATTAATTCAATGAAATGATGCATTTTTTGATTGTCATAAAATTTTCTTTATTATATATTTAATATATGTTGTGACTATTAAACAATATGAATATTGAATGTCCTCACAAATATTATGTAAAGATGTGCACCCACCAAAAGGAGTTTATTGAGATACCTTGAAGAGGTGTGCCTGGTAGGAGATTTTTAGTCATTTTAGACTTAGTCCAGAAATGTACAGTGGGACATTGGGTTCTCTTCTTCGCTTCTGGGCCAGAAGTGAATTGAGTGTTACCTTCTCTCTCTTCTACACATTTTGCAGATACTTGCCATTTCTTCACAGGCCTTAAAGCAAAGTATCTGAGTTGATCATGACTCAGAACCTCTAAAACTAGAATAGTCAAGAAAAAAATAACTTTGTCTACATATGCGATGAAGATCTCAGGAATTTTTCACAGTGATGCAAAGCTAACTAACACAGTAACAATGCATCATAATCGAATCTTTTGTGCATATGTTTATATTTGGGTTTCCTGGGACTAAGAGTAAGAGAGCCTGCTGCTTGTACAAAGTAAGATTAGTTCCTTTACTTCACTGACAACTAGAACACTATTAAATGTTATTTCCTCTTCCAGAGAAACAGCAGAGTATATGAATATGCTGTGAACAGAGTTGCTATTAACAGCTGTCTTGAATCATCCTGAATCATAGAATGTTTTTCTCTAGTACAGAGTTGTTATAAAGTCAAAAAGTGCTATCCCAGGAAATAAAGCTACATTCCTTATTTGATTTCTTAATATTAAGTCATGTAAGGATTTCAATAATAACAGCAAGATTAGTATTTAAGGAAATGAAAGAAGTTTTTCATTAAGGCATTCCATTAATTCCATTTAAGTATACGTCCTATAAAACCTATGCTTTTGAAAATAGTCATGTTTTTCAGAAAAATTCTAGAAGACCTTTAACCTAATAGAAATGTATGAGATAAACCTAACTAGGTTCTCCTCCTATCAGATAAAGATAATTTATCCTATTGATGGACGTGAACAAAACAGTTTTCAGAGATTGTCAGACAGATTTCCATGCTTTTATGGAGAAACAAAGTCAGGGATAAATGCCATTAGCACGGTGACAGAGTGTCCACTTTCAACTATAACAATAGATTCAAGAGAAAAAGTATGCTAACAGTATTTCTAAAAATGCAATTAATTTACCATTTACATTTAAATTTGTTGGGAATGTGTTGCTGTGACCATGTTATTATAACTTTGGAATGTCTTAGGGTCACCACCTCTTCTTTGAAGTAATTGTAATTTTACACTAATTCTCTGAAATTATTCAATATCTTAATTTTAAAACATGAATATATCACTTAAAATGTCAAATTAGATTTTAATTCCATTACACACTGTGAATACTACTCATGTTTATCCATTTAAAACATGGGCCATTTCCAGATATTCTAAGAGTACTGAATATTTTTCACCAATATTTTAATATAAATATATACATTATCCTTCTATTTCTTTGGCAGTATTTCCAAGCTCTTTAGTTAGCATCTGATACTTTAAAATCTCTGAGTAAATGCAAATGTTTTCTGTTCAAGATGGAAATTGCATGTGAAGGTCTTCTGTGGTTATAACACAAGAGATATCTCAACAATGCTGCTATTATGGCAAATGCAGCCAACGGAAAGCAACATGAAGTGTGAACCCTGTGGTATGCTATGTTAAGTCAAAATAACCCATACATTCAGTATTCTAAAGTGAGAACACATAGCAGAAAGCGTCTAGGTAACACTGACAAGGCTGAAGTTTTCAAGGCAAATGTTGCTTATCTTAGGCATGCTCATCTAATATTCTTGCTTATCTAACACCCTCGCTTACCTAATGTAGTGATTAACTCTGAAAGAATCTGCTTTTCCTAATCAATTATTTGACCTTTTCAACATCAGAACTGTCTGCACAGATGGAAAATGTTTAGAATAATTATTCCACCTTGCCAGTTAGGATGCTAGGTTTATATTTTTTGAGATGAAAACAAAACTCATCTGATTAACCAAAGACTTCTGAAGATGAAACAGTCATTTTTCAAGCACACTGGCCTGGAATATAAGAGTATTTAACATCATTGCCACTCAGGTTGCTGGTTATATGGGTGTGGAATATAATGTGATATCTCTTGATCTCAGCTATTTAATCTCTAAATTGTTACTTGATAAGACAAGCATAAAAATATCTAAACAGAATTGCTAGAATAAAAAAAAACTTAATTTGAAAACTTTTAAGCTAAAACCTTCTACGGGTTAATGTCATCTGTATCACACTAATTATCAGATTGGTAATTTAGCATTTCAAATGGAAGGATGATGATATTTTACTGAGCTGTGCATACTCTCCTTTCTGTAATACTGTGTTTTAGATTCTTGATTCTTTAGCATCACATAGGCTTACATTTTTTTAGATGGTATGTAAAATGAAGCTGAAAATTACATGATTTTATATTTAAGTTGTGTTCCATTTTATGCAAGATTATTCAGAATGCTAATACAAATGATTTTTTGCAGTAATTACATACATAGTTCATTAATTTTTTGAAGTTTGGATTCAAGTCATCTGAATTACTCATAGAATGGGAGAAATAATGAAATTCTTTATTGGTTTTATTAAATGTTTTTCTCCAAATATCTGTAGAAGGCAGGAATAATGCTTCATCCTCACTAGGAATAAGAAGTTCCAACAGGGGAAACAGCCAGGGAATCAGCAGTTTAGTCTTTCATGCTTCCTTCTAAAACAAATTAACTGGAATTGGAAAGATGGCTCCTGGGTTCAGATTCCGAGCACCCATACATAAAGCCAGACACTGCCATGTGTTCCTTTCATCCTAACATGGAAGCCAGAGAAAAGATGAACATGGGGCCTGTTTGTCAAAAATAAGGTAAAGTGTCGTATAGGAAGACACTTGTTTTATTTATGCATCTAGGGGTAAGTACAATTACACATATGTGTACACATACCTCGCGCACATATAAACTTAATGTAGTTTAATATAATTAAACCTACTGTCTATTTCCCTCAAATCTACAGTAATTTTTCTGACATTTTAATAGTGTTTAGCCCATTATTTTTCCCTGGTGCCTGGATCAGAACCCAGGGCAAGTCAGAAAAGGGCTGTGTCCCTGAGCTGTATTGCAATGCTCCACCTTCTTACACTGTGTTTCCACTGTCAGTGACATTCTTCCGTTTGTTAAGTCTGTAAAAATATTGTGTGAAAAATATCTGTAGAAATTATGTGGTAATGAAATTAAACCTTAATAATATAAAATAGGACAATAATCTTGAATTCCTTGAATTCCTTGGGGCTAATTAGGAATGGTCCCATCCTTTGAAGGGTACAGCCACTCTGTGATCCATAGTTCTGTCCCCAAGAGGAACTTGTCTGTGCTATAATGCTCATTACCTCAACAAAGAGATTCTCACTGTAGTAAATCATTTTATTATAAGTTGATCAGAATTTAGAGCATCAACAGATAAAGACTGGAATTTTCAACAACAGACTATCTAAGCCAGTGGAACACTATGCAGCATTATTTTACTATGCATATTGGCACAATAGCAGTGACTTTTAACAGTGACATTTTGTATTTACCACATTTAAATATGTCTTCTGCCCGCAGCTTCCATTTTTCTCTCTTTCCCCTTCTATCTCCTCTTTGTTTCCCCCGTATCAGCCTTTACCAGTTTTGCTACTATCTTCAGGGAACCAGCTTGGAGTAGGAAGTTACAAACACAAGCAATCTGAACATTTCAATAATTTATTGACTTCCTGGATTCTATCTAGTTGCCAGTAACAGAACTATAATACTGAATCAGAGCATTATTTTTTTATTAAGTATGACAATACTAATGATTTTAAATAGAACTTTACACAGTGTTGCTTATTTCTTTTACTAACTATAGCATTAACTTAGAACAATCATAAAAGTATGCTATCCAGCAAAGCTGAAACAAATAATTTAAGATATTTTATGTAATTATCTGCAAATGTATGTCAGTGTGGTTTATGGATGCGTTATTTATCTACCACCATTTTATTAGCTCTTTAAAATTTTTGACTAGCAAAATAGTCAGTTTTAAACAAAGTATTTTCCTCATTTTATATTTTAAGAGAGAAAATTTCTGATTGACAAGTCAGTTATGATAGTATTTATGATCCAGCTATCATAATTTAATTTTACACAAACTTTGACTGAAAATGAAAGGGAAAAACCTATATTTGGCCTTTATAATAAATTATGATCTAAGCAATAGATCATAACTGAAAAGATAAGAGAAATAATTAACACCTATGATTTGTATAGCCCTCTTAACAGCAGTGAAGTCTGTGGCTAAGGAAAATGCATTCCTACAATAACTTATAGATACTTTATATCTCCTGATAGATAAAAAGCTGTGAACAGGAAGTCCATGAAAAACATATTCTGTGCTCAAGTCTGTCCTGTATCTTATTTTTCTGCTGTGCTGTGTATCCTCCATTTACTCTCTTCCATCTTCTTATAGAGTTGGAGGATCTGAAATCTCAGTAGTTCTAGACTTCTTACTAAATGAAACCTCAGTGGCTTGAAATCTCATAAGGACTTCTGCTTTCCAAACAGAGCCCCACTCACAGTGCAGGGATTTCCAGGGAAACCACAAACATTTCCCTACTTTTTTTTCCCTTGATGTTATATCTCTGCCCAACAACACTATTTTCACACTTTAATCTTTTCTCTACCTGTTCCCCATGGAATTGTTAACTGGTCACAGAGCTGTCCACTTCTCTGGTTCTTATCAACATACTCAGCTTTCATCTGTACATACTGAAGAGAAAGCATGTCCTTCTCTCTTTCCATTGTCATGTTCTGTGAGACATGGCACAGGGCACAGCCTCAGACATTCAGATAAACCAGGTTAGTAGTATCTGGGGTCTTGTGGAAAATGCACGTCTATAAGTCATACGCCAAACTTAATGAAGCAAAAACTCTGGGAGTAGGGACCAAGAATGCTCATTTTAACAAACTCACTAAGTAAATAGAAAGCACAGCAAAAATTTAGAAAGCATCCCAGCTAGAGAACCTGCTTAGAAACTGTTCAGAGATGGTCTCTGGAGCAAAACCACTCACTGACATGGCTTCTGAGCCACAAAAGTTATTTGTATAGTCATACTTTTCTTTAAGTCACTTGGGTTGGAGTCTTTCACTTGTACAAAATTTGCATTTTCCAAGCATAGGTCCTCCCACACCCCCCACCCTGGAAGACTTTGTATAATATGTTTTCATTATTTAATATTTACATCTGTTAATGCTGCAGTCTTCCTTGAGTTTGTATGGTCACTGGGGGCACAAAGCTTCTTGCACTAAGAGAATCAGGAACATGAATCACACAAGGGTGTTTCCTCAATGTAAGAGCTAAAGTAAAATACCTGCATTCCATTCAGGAAGCTCAGAGTAGATTTTGTTAACATCTCCTGACTCCTTTGCTGTCTGCCTGGGACGGTTGTCACCCAAATTTCCCAGAGTGGTTATTCAGACTCTCTTTCTGGACCATTGCCCATCTATAGGGGAGTTATCAGTGCACTTTTTGGCCTGCTGACCTCTATGCTATTGGACAGAGACCATACTGAACTCTAGGCCTTTTAGCTATAGAACCTATCCTCCTGGTCACATGGACTTTGTAAGAAAATCTCTAATGTAGTCACATCTTAAGTTATATTGTACGTTTGGAATAAGATTGATTGAACTAATCATTGTCTGGAATTCCTTCTCCTCAATTGTACTGTGTTTTAAATATGCTGACAATGGACCACCTGACATTATACACCCTGAATTCTGATCCAGGGTGACAGAGTCAATCAGCAGCAGGTTTTCATTCTTAACTCTTTGCATTGTTCACTTCCCCATGTGACACCTGTATGGACCCCCTCACAAAGTAAAGCTAGACCATTTGCTTAAGATCATTTTTTACATTCTGCTAATGTATTTATGAAGTTTGCTGACATTTGTTAAAGTGTTCCAGACAATTCTATCATCCCTTTTCCAGTCTATATGATTAGCAGACTTTCTGCATATTTAAACTAAACTACAGAGGGTTATTAAAGTCTACAAAGTTTCTCTCCATATGACTGTTTCATTCTGCACTTGATAGGCTCTTTAGGATTCAGTCACATTTCTCTTGACTGTCTTTGAATACTGGCAGCTGTGTTCATGCAGATGTTTTGTCTCTAGGGCTCACTTCAATGTCTTCTTTCTACTCATCATTCAGAATAATTTATTTCTAAATCTTTAAATATAATTTATTTTCTCTCATTCCATTTTACTGAACATAAATACAATGTAAAATCTTAAAATGTCTTATACTGTTACATTTCTTTTGTAAACACATATAATTAGAAGACTCCATGATGCAGAGCTTCCTATGAATCTTATTATTAGTGATTTTGACTCTCCTGTTTCCACATACTAAACTGTAAGAAACTCCATAAGGAACAATGATCTTCCCATTTGCTCATTATTTCCAAGTATCTTGTAATAAATTTCACACAAATAAACATTCAATAAATATATGTTTACTAGATAGAATATTTTGATACTTAGTTCATACATTATTTTTCTCTGATGACTACTTTGATACAACTGACTCATAAAACAATATTCTTTATGCGATTTTATTCATTAGATGTACCTACTAATAATCCTGAAGTTCTATTTAAATGTGTCTGTATCAGAGATTCCATCAGAAAATGGTTATGTTTTATTTGATCACAGAACCTGCAGTCTGGGCAAGACTATCGTACCCCACTTGCTGTTATGACTTGTTTTCCAAAGGAGAATTCTGATTGCCTGATGTCTATCTCTGCCCTTTAATGTTATTAACATTCTTTAGGTCACTTCCTAACAGGCTCCAGAAGTCTGACTAGATACACTCAGGTCACAGGTCAGAAGAGCAGGTACACTTTCTCCACTGAGGGCTCCTGTCAAATGGTTGCACCTTTGGATACCAACTTCTACTGTATAAAAATGCTTTGCAGGGTCTTTGTATTTTGTGATATATAAGGGCCCAAGTACATTAAAATAAAATTCTTTAAAGAGAAATTTGTAGAATATAGTAAAAATTTCAAGCATTTCTAAAAGAGATTCATAGACATATTAATAGAACAGAAAATAAAACTGCCTTAGCACTAGTATAAGATGCTGCCCTGTGCTTCAAACCAGAAACTTCAAAGTGCTAATGAAGGCTACAGATGATAAATCTTCTATTTAAGTGAAAATACAAATTATCATTTAGAAGCCCAATTTGTAACAGTTCAAATAACCTCATTAAACCAATCCCCTTCTATATAATGTTACTAGTATATACATACTAAGGTTAAAATAAACATTTTAAGGTTGATTGTATTTTATTAGATAAACTGCGTGCTTATATGGACTAAGCATGTTTCACTTACATAGTAGGAAAAAACATCAAAAATTGGGAGTAAAAGTTTGTGAATTTGGAGGAGAGCTATATGGAGGGAGGTTTGAGGAGGAAAAGGAAGAGGGAAATGATATAATCTCAAAAAATACAAGAAATAATTAGGAAAAAATGCTAGCACAAGGTTAACACACTGCAGTTTTCCTGTATACATATCTTATGTAGAGTCAAACCTTAGGATCTTCCTGGCTGCAGGATACTTGGTGTACAACCAACTTAACATACTAGAATGTATTACATTCAGTTCTTAAGAGGTAAAGTAGACTGTTCAACTTCATCGAAATTTTCTGGGTTAATTAAGAAACCACAGAGACTCATGTTCATATCACCCGCATTTGTAAAGGGAAGAAGAAAATGCCTCCAGTTAAAAATGGAACCAAGTGAAAGGTGGTTTACTGAAACTAATGAATCTCAGTGATATCTCTGCCCTTTAATAAGTATCGTAAGAAAAATTTAGGTGTCAATGATAGTTTATGAAAGCACTGGCTGATCGTTATGTTTCTAAGATCATGAGCATCATACCTTCAAAGCAATAGTTCTGCTGAGAAATGTTATGTGTGGTAGTTTGAATATAAACAGTTCTCATCAGCCCACAGTGAGTAGCACTCTTAGGAGGTGTGGCATTGGGGGAGAGTTGGCCTTGTTGGAGGAAGAGCCTCACTGGAGGCAGGTTTTCTGGTCTCACATGCTCAAGCCAGGCCTACCATCTCTGTTCTTCCTGTGCCTACCAATCTGGATGTAGAAATCTCAACTACTTCACTCGCTCCATATCTGCTTGGGTTCCCACCATGATGAATTGCAGCCAGCCCCATTCACATGTTTTCCTTTGTAAGACTTGCCCTGGTGATGGTGTGTTTTCACAGCAAAAGAAACCCTAACTAAGACACTACCACAGCAGCAGGTCAATTTATGCATTTTGTTGTTAAAGAGAGAGATTTAGGGTAGGTTAACATTTCCTTCTTGGCTTTAGCTAAATGACGGCATTATTTAATAGAGTCATGGACTTTACTACAAAAGGATCCTGCTTATTTTTATCATTTTTTTTCTAGTTCTACAGCAGTGTTTTATTTTGTAATTTATAATTTATAATTAATGTTTTGGAAACAAGTTTTGAATCTTTCTGAGATGGGGAGTTCTATCACACCTTGAAGAAGAACGTTCTGCCTATCTACTCAGCAAAAAATTGCTTCAAACTTAATGAGGTCACATTCATAACATATCTTTTAATTCCAAGAGTAAGTGATCAATCTCCTAATTTTAGCAAGAAAATAAAGAGATTCAAAACTTGTTTTCTAAAAAATTATCTGTCTTCAGGCAAAGGGAGGGTACATAAATAAGTATGTAGGTATGTCGTACAAGCCTGTAGTCCTAGGCCCTAGAGAGGCTGACATTGGAAGACGCTTAGTCTCAGTAGTTCTGTGTCAGTCTGAGCAATGTGAGCCTTCACAGATGATTAATATACAATTAGAGATAAATAATTAAAAGCTTGAGGAAACAGTACACGTACACGGATGTAAAACAACATAATTCAATGTTTGGAAGGTGTTTTATGGATATTCAGGTGATAAATTTGGAAAAGTTCAATCGTGACTTTTTTATAACAATCCATCAGAAAAAGGAGGAATGGTAATGATTCACTGCACATACATAGTAGCCACGTGGCAAACCCAACAGGGTAGCCAGCAGAACACCTTGTACTGAGAAGGACATGCGCCTAGGTGTGACTATGTAAATCTGTGCCCACCTGTTCTCTTAAAAGCAGGCAGCATGTGAAAATTTTCTCTCTCTCACCTCGCCCCCTTTCTCTCTCTCTCTCTCTCTCTCTCTCTCTCTCTCTCTCTCCTGTCTCTCTCTCTCTCTCTCTCTCTCTCTCTCTCTCTCTCTGTCTCTGTTTCTCTCTCTCTCTCTGTGTGTGTGTGTGTGTGTGTGTCTGTCTCTCTCTCTCTCTCTCTCTCTCTCTCTCTCTCTCTCTCTCTCTCTCTCTCTCACCAACTCCCCCGAATAAACTCTCCTGTGGCATCTGGTATTGTGTGCGTCTACATCTCATGTGTGAAACAAACAGGAATAGCTTTAAACACCTCTCTCACTGCCTCACATGAGAACCTTGGCAGCTTCTGGTTTACAATGTTGATGCTTCCGTGTTTGGGGCTTAAGCACACACATCAAGGATAACTGGTCTTCCTATCACAGCATGTGTATTTCCTTGGTTACAGAGGGTATATACGACCTTCATGTGTTTAAAGCTTGACCTAATCTGGAAGGAGCCATAGAGCTTTAAAATACAAGTAAAACCTAGATAAACCTCAGGAGTATTTAGTTAAAGGAACCTTAAGAATTTGAAAGCTGACCCTGAACTACTTTTTTCACCTAAATTCCCATCAATGGGCACATATAAGAAGCACGCATTACTTTACTTTATTTTATGCTTTTATTTTTTATTTTATTCTGAGATTATAAGTTAATGACATCTTTTCTCTCTTTCCTTTCCACCTCCATATTTTCTCATTTAACCTTCCTTGCTCTATTTCAAATTCATGGCGATGTTTTTCATTAACTGTTGTTATCTGCATATATGTATATTATTATGTGTATATGCATACATATTCCTAAATATAACCTGCTCAGTCTGTATAATGTTACTTGGTACATGTTTTCAGGGTTGACCAGTTGTCACTGGAAAGACAAGTGGTGTTCTCAGCCTTGGGTAAACCAATAGCTTTCTAGTTGCTTTGTTGTAAATTAACAGAAAGTTACTTTGCTTTAGAATGAGATTTGAATATGCTGCAAAGGAGAGCAGCTTAGATTCTCAACCTTCTGTCTTATTGCTATGGTTAACTCAGATAAATTATGATGATTAGACTGATTAAAAATTAGCTTATAGAAAATTATCTAATTTAATAATTTCATACATGATTTTATATCAACTTACAAATTGAGAATATTTTTTACACTAATTAAACTTTTTTAACATTAGTTACACAAAGGAAATTGTACAACCTCTTTTCAAGATGTATAAAATTTGACCATTTTCTTCCTTGGGGTAAGTTTCATATTTTAATTTTCTTTTTTGACAAATCGAGTCTCTATAAATTATAATTTTGTACAACAAAATGAGAAATAGCACTCAGAAGGGTGAGGAAATTTGATAGCTTTGAAATTAAGGACAGTCTGAGGTTGTAGTGGAAAGCAGGTACTCTTTCTTGGCCAGTGTAGATATGAGACTCACCTATAATCCTGGGGTGCCCATATTAGGAACAGAGTCAGAGGGCCATTTTTAAGATATGGGCACATGTATGCAGAACTCTATTGTTTCTTGTTCTCTTGGATGGAGGACCTGACCTGCTGAGTAAAGCTGTGTGGAACCATTCCAGCCTTTCCAGGAATTGCATGACTACTTAATCTCTCTTAATAAATAATAATCTCTATCAGTTGCTTATGATTCTTATTCTCATAATATGAGGTACAGAGTGAAGCCCTGTCTCAGCACACGCACATGCGCACACACATACACACACACACACACACACACAAATTTCATGTTGCTGAAAATGCGATTATGAAGATTTGTTTTTAAGAAAATATGCATTCACACATTATATATTATTTACTATATAATAAATATGTAAATAATTTTTATAATGTGAGAATAACACATTTACATAAACAACACAAAAGAAAATGTGTAGCAAATTATTTCAGGCAAAATAATATAAAAATTCATCATTTTTCATTTAAAGCAATAAGAGAAAAAAATTACAGTGTAAAAACAAACTTCACATTATGATGTTCTAGTCCCATATCTCCATAAAATAAGCCTGAATTCCAATTAATATAGGATTTTCAGTCAAACAGCTCTGTGTAGTCTTTTCTCTTTACTGTTACGTCAATTCTTTATAATTTATTTTTTTAAAAATAAAGCTCAAGGCAAGTTGGATAGTTCACCTTTCATGATTTCTTCAAGAAAGTATCAACTTGCTGATTATGCTAGTTGTTGATATTGTAGTTATATCTGAGCAAAATCAAACATCTTTATTTCCTTTCTCCTATTACAGGATTATAATGACAACAAAAGTTTGTATATATAGCAATAAACACATTCTGTATATAAAGCAACAACTAGAGTGATATTCATCTGTTTTTGAATAATTGAATCTAAGCTATTACCAGTCATACTTATTCTATCAGCATTTAATCATTATTTTTCAGAAATGTTCGATGTCAAGGTGTGAACACCTAGTTCCTGTGAGTTTGGTAAAGGAAGGAACTCAATACTCTATCAAAAGGGATTGTAAACACCAAGACAGCCAGAAGTTCTTTATCTACAATGATGTAATATCTGCAAGATATGTTATGGCAATGGAGGCATAAAGCTTGTGTGAGTAACCAACCAACGTCTAATTTTACTTAAGGCCTATTACATGAGATGGAACCCTTAGCTGACACTGCCTAGGTGACCAAGAACCTGAGAGTAGATAGCTTAAGACCTAGGGTAAAATCAGGTACTACTGGTCTAAAAAAATAAATAAATAAAAAACAAACAGAAAGCACAGGGCCTGTACAGGTCTACACCGAACTCTCTGTGCTTATACTGTGGCTTCCAGGTTAGTGATTTTATGGGAATCCTGAACGTGTGAACAATCAAGTCTATGATTATTGTGCCTTCTCCTGGGCACTTTTCCTCCTGAAGTTTGTCTTTTTCATGTTCAGTGTGATGGCCTTTGTTTTATCTTATATTTTTTCTTATATTTGAAAAAGGTGAATGAATAAATAAATAAAGGAAAAGAGCCACCAGGGTAAAAGTAAAAAAAAAAAAAAAAGAAAAAAAGAAAAAAGAAAAAACATAAAAACTGTCACTTCTATCTACTGGGAGAGGGAAATCAGTTATTTTCAATGGAGTTACATTGGATATATTAATCACTACTTGGTAGGTGTTAGGTTCAAAAGTTGTTGACCAATATATTATGGAATCCAGAGCTCTCCTCTCCCCATTTTATGAGGCGTTTTATTATGTATTGCCTTGTTGCTTGTATTTAGAGAAAGAAATAACTTAAATTTGCGTGGGTAGGTAAGGAGGGGAGCAGATTTGAATGGACTTGGGAGAGAGAGGAAGAACATGATCAAAATATATTTAAATTCAAAAATTATTTTAAATAGTAAAATATATATATAAATAATAAAAAAATCATAGCTTAACTTAGTTTTGTCTTTTCTTACCCATTTAGAGAAGTTTAACATGGCACTCTCTAGTGAGATTGTGTTCCATTTCATTGTAAATAATTGTCCCACCTACTGGCTTAATAAAAATGCTGATTGGCTGAAGGCAGACAGGAAGTGTGAGCATGGCTACCAGACTCAAAAAAACTCTGGGAATGGGAAAAGCAGAGCACAGAAGCCAAAGAATCCAGTAGATTCAGAGAACAACTATGCTGCTCTGAGAAAAGGTACTGAGCTGCATGGCTGAATAGAATAAGAATGTTGGGTTAGTTTAAGAGCAAGAGCTAGCTAGCAACATGCCAGAGTCATAGGCTGATCACCATAAAATTAATACAAGTGTCTGTGTGTTTCTGTGGGACTGCAAGTCTGGACCACAGGCCAGACAGGCCAGAAACTTCACACTATCTCAGTCACTACCACAAACACACTAAACACAGAAATGCAAGGTAGCAGCTGTAGATATGACAATGTTCTAATCCTAGCACTCAGGAGGTAGGAAGACAGAGATAGAGGTAGGCAGATCTTTGAACTCTAGACCAGTATGGTGTACAAATCAAGTTCCAGGACAGCCAGGAATGAGAAGTATGTCTCAACAATCAAACACCCAGGGGAATGTGATCAGTTTTGTAGCAATTAGAGCAGCCTGTGTTTAGTTAGCTAAATGTAAGACTTAAATGTAAGTTGCTATTATAAAGAAAGACACACACAAAGAGAAGGAAAATGGTTGCCTGGCCCTTTCTACAGGTGTTCATTTCTTCTAGTGTAAATTAATGAGGGATTTACATGATATTATTTTTCTAGTAATTGAAATTTAACCTTTGGAATACAGAAACTATTTGGAAATATTTTGTATATATATATTTACATTTTAGATATAGAGTTATATTTTAAGAAATGAAAATTTTATATTTAAAATTTTCTGAGTATGCTTACCTCAACCCCCTATATAGCCAATCAGGATATCTTGAATTCCTAATTTTTCTGACCCCAAATCTCAAAAGTTGGAATGACAAGTCACTTATACCCTGCCTAGCATATGCCATGCTGGAGTTTAAAGCTAGGGCTAGTGTATGCCAGGCCACACTCTACCTAGCCTGTACTATATCACCAGGAATATGCATACATACATGTATGCACAATACACACATATATAAATATATATTTATATAATTCAAAACAAACAGAACAAGTTCTTGGAAAAGTATATTGATGGTAATTCTAAAATACCGAAAGAGATTCTATTTCATTTAAATATTTTAGCTCTTTACAGTATTGATAGAGGGATTTTGGTTTGTAAGCTTGAACACAATTCAATTTTTTTTGAAGAAGAAGCTGATTGAAGATATAAAAAAGAAAGCAACATACCTTTTCTTGATACTGCCTCCTTGAAGAATCCAAAGACTGAATCAAAGCGGTGGCATGGCCAACAAACATTGCATAGCAAGTGGCCCCAACAATCATGCTTAGCATAGTAATCCAGAGGTCAGACATGCTGACAGGCGCTTGGGCACCGTAGCCGATGCACAGCATGTGACTCATAGCTTTGAAGAGTGCATAGGAATATTGCTTTCCCCAAGAATCGTTCTGAAAGATGAGAGAAAAAAAAATGAACTGAGCCAGTTGGATGATGAAAGGAAAAGTAGGTTCAACTTAGCCATAGGAGCATTGGAAAATATCAAGTGTTCATAAAGTCCTACTGGATGCTAAGCAAATAACTCAGAGATGCTCAAATCTGGTCTATCATGATAAAATAGAAATAACATCAATTTTGGTTCATACATTCCCAGTCAGTTTTAAGTTTGCTTGTTTTCTAAAAGTAAAATTCTAGTTTCGAAAACTGTCCATGTGTCATAATAACACCGTTAAAAATAAATCTCATTTAATGTTTCAAGGGAAACATAATTCTCTAGTAACTGTATTTGTAGGCTGAGAAATCAGATGGGTTCAAGCATATGAATCCCAATGTAAGAACACTGTCAATAGTATATAGGTCAGATTTTATGAATGAAACTTGATATATATGTGATCTTTCATAATTCTGTGCTTTATAAATTAAAAAGACAAATATGTTTTGAAAATACAGTCCTAATTTGGTTGACATTCCTAAAAATAAATCCCAATACAGGCTTGTGTTAATTATGACTTGTAAATTTCTGGTGTCATTTCAAAATCTTTTTCCAAACTCAATTTTTATAGAAGAAAAACATGTTAAGTATGTTTTCTCTTGAACAAATTTTAAGCACCATGTGTGTGTATGCTTTGTCTTTCTGAGACTGGGATCATGTTATATGACACACTCATTAGGAATACAAGTGTGTGCCACCCTGATCATCTTAAATTCAAATGCCTTTTAAAGTTTACCCACCTCTTTAGATCAGGGCTTACATTATTTATGAGGAAAGCTACAAAATCAAAATGGTAGTTCAATAATTCAAAGCCCCCCAAAATTCTTAAAGAAAATAAAATATGAAGACTTTTCCTTCACTCTATTTTACTATTAATAAAATGAAGCAATAGTAACAGATGGATGCCTTAAAACTTTATAAACTATAAAAATGATTTTAGTGTCATAGTGATATAAAACACAATGAATAATTATGTGATAATCTTGATTGACTAATTTTCAATGCTCTTCTACAAATTATTTAGTAGGCTAGCACAATTTATTGAATTTTAGCTCCACCCTCAAGGATGACATTCAGAGTGATATCAGTTGCTTTTGGCTAATCCAAGATTACAGATATATTTTCATATTTGTTTTAATTTTAAAAGGAAAATTTTTTGGTTTATACTACTATTCCTGGAGCTATTAAAATTGTTTCCTAGTCTGTGAGAACATTAGGATGGATCTTTAATACATCATTTTACAATGTAATTTTTGGTACATCTGCTGCTGATGCTTCACACAGAGAGATTTTTTTTGTGTTAAGACTCAGCACCATAGAAATCAGTCTCATGTGTGTCTGAGTTGGAATTTTTAATTGTACTTTTGTATTTTAAGATGGTTTTAACTACATGGAGGTGTCAATAAGCAGGGACCCAAAGCATTCCTCAATTATCTTCAATAGTGTTGTCTTCAAACCAAGTGTAACAGACATAACTACATTACAAGAAATGGGCATAAATACAGTACACTGACTTCATTTGTGTACTTGCTCATTTAATTTCAAAAATTTTTATTACACATGTAGTTGTAGTTATCAGAGCAGTCAAGACATAAAAAAATTCTACCACAGATAACATAGCTATTTCTTTACATTGAATTTAATGCTAATCTATGCAATGGAATTTTAATACTCTTTCTGGCATTTCCTGTAACGTATCAAGGTTATAAAAAAAAAGCCAGAGATAGTTACAGATTTTGTTTTAATATTTCTAAATGGCTGTTTATGCATCCTATTATTTTCTGTTCAGTCACAGGAAAAGTTTCACCAAAATTGCAATTCGTGTCACAAATTTGTTTCTAAAGCTTCCTATAAAAATAGTGGGTTTTTTTTTTCTATAAAATATGCTATTCTTTAAAGTTAATTTCATCTCTATAGAGGAAGCCAATGCGGGCTTGAAAACAGACTGGGTGGTAGGGGAATGTCCAAGAACTCACGGGATGTCCTTGGCCATGTCTCCAAACAATGCTGGAGGGGGCATATCTAAATGGGATTTGTCCTATAATCAAATGAGTAAACACCCTAAGTGTCATCACAGACCCTACACCTAGCAGAGAATGAAGGTGGGGGCGGAGAACCATGGGTGAGCACTGGGCAGAGCTCCTGGTCCAGCTGAGAGCAGGGGAGGAGAATCTTTATGAGCAAGGAGATAGGGATTATGAGAAAAATTCCCACAGTGCTGGATAGAGCTCTGGGGAGCTCACTGAAGCAGGGAATTGCCACTGGAGATCTATTGGGAGGGGGAGCTGGGCCTTGGGGGTGGCGGGTTTTGATGTCATGAGCATGTGGAGCCACGAGGGGTGGTTCAGACTGCCTTCCTGTTCATGGGCTGGCACCTTGGAGCCCATTCCCTATAGAGAAAAACCCAGCCCAGCATTGACTTTGGGATGAGTGAATCGGAATACCTGGAGTGGATGTACTGTGTGGGGCTGGCCCACCTTGGGACTTGCCCTTTTCTGGGAGGGAATGGGTAGATGCGAAGGGGAGAGGCTGAGGGATGTCTGGGAGAGACTGGGAGGGGAGAAGGGAGCAGGAGCAGGGGATACATTTATGGAGATGACTATTTTTTTTAAATAAAATTTGCAAAAAAAAAACAAAAAATAAAATTAATTTGCTTTTAAGTTTGTGGATATTTATTTGAGGATGTTCCAGCAAATTTCAAAATTGGACACGAAAACCATCTAGATGTGATGGTTGCAATTTGCATTTAAAAACCTTTACTTCTATAGTACTTTACCTGAGTGTTGTTAGCCCTGCTATATAGAACATAAACGTGATATCTTATATTTGTGGAGATACTTTAGGAATGGGGGTCCTTGGGATTATGGGTAAGTAAGCTGCTCACCATGAGTACTGTCAAAATGTACCTTCAGCTTTTCTTGTGGCTGCTATCACTGCACTGTTTTTGCTACAACAGTTTCTACTACTAATCTGGACCCATTTAAGGTTTAGCCATGTTGGAGACATGAGATGCCACATTGTTGATTTATGTCTACTAAGTATCTTACTGCTTCACCAGCTGATAGTCATAGCATCCCTCCCATACGGGGTAGCTCTGTGTGTGTGTGTGTGTGTGTGTGTGTTTGTGTGTTTGTGTGTATGTATGTGTGTATGTGTGTCTGTGTATTTGTGTGTGTATGTACATGTGTGTGTACATGTGTGTGCACGTGTGCATGTATTGTGTGTATGTGTGTATGTGTGTGTGCATGTATGTGTGTATGTCTGTGTGAGAATGTGTGTGTGTGTGTATGTGCATGTATGTGTATATGTCTGTGTGCGAATGTGTGTGTATATGTCCCTGACTGCTCTTGTAATCACTTTGTAGAGTAGGCTGACACTTAACTGCCTCTGCTTCCTAGGTGCTGGGGTCAAAGCTGTTAGCTTCTACACAGGACCTAAAAGGGACTTTAATTTTATTTGGAACATTTATTTATTGGCTTTTATGGAAGGCAGTATAGAATGCTGAAATGTTGGAAAGGAAAAATCTAAGTCTTCTTCTCTTTGTATTTTTCTTCTCATTTTACTACTTTTGTGAGTGTGATAGGTCTCTCTTTGTAGCCCTGTTTGTCCTGGAACTTTCTGTCTAGACTAGACTGGCCTGAAACTCATTGAGATCCATCTGTCTCTATTTCCTAAGTGCTAGGATTAAGGCCATATGCTCCCACACCTATCATGTCTATTTCTTAAGGTAATGCATTCAGATAGCAGCCAACTCTTCTGTATACATGTACCCTTGCACATTTATTTCTCAGCGTACTACAATACATATACACACCCAAATGGGTAGGATAAGGTGTGTATTCTATTAAGTTACTTATCAAATCATATTCATTATCTACACACCATATTTTCTGTATAATTGCTTTTTATTTCACTTATATTTGCCCCCAAATCATTTATGGAGCTCTCTGTACTTTTTCCCATGTTCACTTAAACATTCACACACACACACACACACACACACACACACACACACACACACACACACACACACACTATGAGTCAGGACATATTCTGTAAGAATAGATAACACACATCTCTGCAAACTACTTGTATCAAAAAAATCCTTTCAAATGATCTACTAATCAAATAATGATATACCAGTCCATTGCTGTTCAAGGCATAGTTAATTGCTCTGTTTTCAAGATTTTGCTATGCTATTCTATAATAAAACTCAATCTCTCTCTATCTCTTTATAAATATATATATATATATATATATATATATATATATATATATATTCATTCAAACAATTTCTGACGATCATGTAGTTGGTTCAAAAGGTATTCCTTCAGTTTTACTTTTCAATTTATTTATCAGAATGACTAAAAATAACTTTGTTCCAAAATATGTCAAAGAAATACACTGTGAAACTTACTTATTTTCCTGACTGTGGAACTTTGAGGGATACTGATACATTTTTTTTCAATTGAACGTTAGCTTTAGTGATGACACTCTTTTGTCTTTTGTAAGTCACAACTTTCTCTGAAGAGTCTCCCCTTAACATAGGAAAACTTTGCATAGCATTAATAGGGCTTCAGAGTAATACAGTCATTATGGAAAACAGTATGGTGATCTCTCCAAAATTTAAAAGGAGTACTGCAATATGATCTAACAGCCTCATTACTTGGTTATAGCAAAGGCAATAAAGTCAGCAAAAAGAGCATTTATATTTTTTATTTCTGTGGTATTATGCATAGTCACCATAAAATGAAAAGAACACCAATTTCCACCACCTGATGAATAAAAATGTAGCAGAAATATGTATATCATTTACCAATGAGATGAAACTGATATCCTGTATTTGTGAAAACAATGGAAGTGATTGGAAAACAAAGTAAACTAAAAAAATCAGATGCAGAAAACAAGTATTATATAATCTCACTCATAAATGAGATTTTAAAATGCTGTTTTTATGAATGTTGAGAGTAGCATGTAGTATGAAATGTCTTGTAGGGGAGGGGAAGGTGATTGCTGAAGAGTAGGTTATTACTAGATAGAGGTAAAAGCTGTGGTATGTTCCTGTACATTAAAAAATAATGAACTGTGCGTTTTTAGAAGCTAGAAACATTTTTTTATATTTTCAATTGTAAAATATGCTTGGGAAGATTAATATGTTAAAATTGATTTAAATGTTATGAAGAATATATATTTGTCAAAATATTACATGGAATTTGTAGGGGGATTAGGTTGTTCCACTGTAAATAATTGTCCCCGCCTACGAGTTTAATAAAAAGCACTGATTGGCCAAAGGCAGACAGGAAGTGTGGGCAGGGCTAAGAGACTAAGAAAACTCTGGGAACAGGCAGAACAGAGTGGAATGACAGAGAGAAACCAGAAAAAACAGAGGACAACTATGCTGCTCTGAGAAAAGGTACCAAGCCACATGGCTGAACAGGAGAAGAGTCCTGGGTTAGATTAAAGATAAAGAGTTAGCAAATTATACGCCTGGCCCTTAGGCTAAAACATCTGTGTGTCTCTGCGGGTCTGTGGGTCAGCAGGCATAAGCCTTGAGGCTAGGCCTGAAAGTCCGGGCCAGAAAATTCTTCTACAAATGGCAGCCCAACGTGGGTAAAACATAGCCATGTAAAAGCCATAGAAAGCTTAAAAATGGTCTAGAGCCCAAAGCAGCTTCTGAGTTGTGTCTCTCATGTGAGCCATGGTACAGAGATGCCCCGGTGAGGCATGTGGGCTTGGGCTACAATGGCAGGCTTTTGGAGTGCAGCATAAAGTATAAAATGGCTGGTTCCTGAGGTCTCACAGCACCCTCAATATAAGCAAAAAGTTGTAAATGATGTATTTAAGGTTTCTGTTCATAAGGACAAAAAGGGAACAGAATCAAAGATGGCTTCTTAGTGTTTTCTTGGATCAGCATTATTTGTTGGAGGCAAACTGAGGCTTGGCTTTTTTTAAGAGAAACTCCCTGATTCAGCCTTAGAGGCAAAACACTTGTGAGTTTTTTTTTTAAGAGGCCCTGTTGCCTAATAATTAAATGGAGTTAATGAGCAGCAGATGACAAAGCTTTACTTGGTAATTATATGGACCCTTAAATTCCCCAGAGTACCTGGGTTAAAGAGACAAATTCTATGAAATTAGACTAGGAGCTGGGTGAAGCCATCCATCCATCCATCCTACCAACCTTTAATCCTTAGCCAAGGACCTTGGCAGAGTAAAGGTGCGTTCAGAAACAGAAAGAAATAGAAGAATCTGGGTGGAGTCAATCACCCTTGCCAAGCAAAGGTATGGTCAGAGACATAAAAAGTTAAGAAATAAATATACATTAAAAACAGTTTTTTTTTTTTTAAAAAAAGTTCAAGTAGTTTAGAGTGTGTTGGAAATACACACACACACAGGCATAGAGAAAGAAAAGAAAAGGTAGAGAAAGCCCTTAAAAAAGAAATAGAGTAAAATAAATAAATAAATAAAAAATAAGTCACATAAAGATGGAAAATACAAAGAATGTCTGGATACTGTATATCACTGTCTTATCTTTAAGCTTCTTGACTGAAAATGAAATAGTAAAAGCTCCTAAAAGACAGTTGATTATAAATGCTGTTGGATTAATTCAACCTATATATTTTGTAAATGAGTTGACTTTAAAGCTGAAATCCAAAGATATGCTACTCTGGAGAAGAGGTTTTCTTTATATTTTCACAGAAAATGAGAAGCTGTGGATTTATTTCTGGATAAAGAACATAAAATTTGATAGAGGAAGACCCCCTGAAAAAGCTCCAATTGAAATGGATGACCCAGATGATTCAGAATTTCAGAGAACCTCTGTTGAAGTTTCCTGAGCTCTATATACAGAACAATTTCAAGGAGACTGGTTGAGATGACCCAGCCTTACAGACTACTCCACTGAAGACATGTGCATACTCCTAAATTTTTCTTTGGATTCCCATGAGATTGTCATCGCCCCCTTCAGCAGGAAGTAGCCTAGAGAATGATGCCCACACTCACAAAACATGGATTATAGATGTTTGGTTTATTTAAAGTGTTGTTTATACGTAGTTATAGATAAGGGAGGAAAAGAATATTAGATTTGGAATTCTTTTTGTTTTAAAAGAGAAAAGGGGATAGTATTTGTAGTAAAAGGTTTCTGGCCCAGACGTTCAGGCCTAGCCTCAAGGTTTATGCCTATTGACCCACAGACCCGCAGAGACACACAGATGTTTACAATAGTTTTAGGCTGATTTGCCTAATACCCAGGCATATAACTTGCTAACTCTTTATCTTTAATCTAACCCAGGGCTCTTCTCCTGTTCAGCCATGTGGCTTGGTACCTTTTCTCAGAGCAGCATAGTTGTCCTCTGCTTTTTCTTGTTTCTCTCTGTCATTCCACTCTGTTCTGCCTGTTCCTAGAGTTTTCTTAGTCTGGTAGCCCCGCCCACACTTCCTGTCTGCCTTTGGCCAATCAGTGGTTTATATTAAACTAATAGGCAGGGACAATTATTTACAATGGAACACTCTAATCCCCCTACAGGAATTACTTTAATATATGCAATTTCTGTAGTTTTGTGTAACAATTAAAACATTAAGTAAAAATTGTCCTATATAGTTTTCTAATATATGTTAGGTAATTTTCTAGCCTCAGTTATTCTTTTACAGATTTGAGTATTTTTTATAACTATAATGTCAATTGCATTGGTATTATAATTTATTTTATTATATCCACTGGTAAGTACATTGCTTCAATCCAAAGCATAACTGAAATAGGCGACTCTGTAAGGAATCTCATTAAGACCAAGAGTTATCTGGTTAAAACCTGCATATGCATTGGTGGATATAGAACAATAATGGTATGTAGGGAAACAATATGATTGACAACAGTCACAGAATGCTTACACTTCACATGCACCCATATGTATGGAACTTTGTCTGTTATCAGGAGACCTGAGGGAATTGAGAATTGTTTTTGAAGGGGATTGTTGGGCCTTGGCTTCTTCTCCTTTTTCTTTTATTTCTTGGACTTCAAATAAAGAGTTTTGCTTAGCCAATCTCCTTCATGATACAGGAAGCCAAAACCCCAGGGACAGCTAATACTAGTCCCTCTGACTTTGTCAGCCCAAAGAAGTCAATTTACTATAAAATTTTCATGAAGATTGATTAAAAATATTTTTCCAAACAAAACAAAACAAGAAATAATTACCTGGCTCAAAATTGGGACAAGTATGAACATAGAGAATAAAGGTTGTGAAGAGGTAAGTAGATTATCCAGGAGGACAATGGAAGATACAATGGAAGAGAGATTAATTAAATATATGCTTTTATATTTGTTTTTTAATTTTATTTGAAATAGATTAATTTGTCATCCAATATCTCCTCATTGTAGTTTCCTCTCACTAACTCCTCCCAGTTCTCCCTACATCCTCTTCCTGCTGGTTCACTCTTGCTCTATCATTAGAAAAAAAAAGATTTCTAAGAAATAGTAACCCAAAATGGCACAAGAACATTTAATAAAATAAAGCAAAAGGCTATCATGCCAAAGTTGGACAAGGAAACCCAACATCAAGGAAAGATTCCTAAGAGCAGGCACAAGAGTCACAGACTTACAGTATGGATGTTCCTCAGAAAACTGGGTATCAATCTATCCAATAATCCAGCAATACTATTGTGCATTTGGGCATATATCCAAAGGGTGCACATTCATACCACAAGAACATTTCCTCAGCCATGTTCATAGCAGCATTATTTGTAATAGCTCAAACCTGAAAACAACCTAGACACCCATCAACTGAAGAATGGATTTTTAAAAAATGTGGTACATTAATACAATAGAGAATTATACAGAAGTAAGAAAAAATCCCATCTTGAAATCTGCAGGCAAATGGAACTAGAAAAAACTCAGACTCAGAAAGACAAGCATGATTTATGCTCACTCATAAGTGGATACTAAATATAAAGCAATGGATAACAAATTTATTTTCCACATTGCCAGAAATGCTAAGTAACAAGGAGGACCCTAAGAGAGACATCCATATATCCCACTAAGAAGGGGAAAAAGATAAGATCTCCTGAGAAATGGGATGTAGGGTGGAAAGAGATCACAAGAGAACATGATGATAAAGTTGAGTGAGAAGCAGAGAGAGAGAACAACTAAATATGTATCTTGACAGAGGGAGCCATTTTTGGGTTTGGAAGAAATTTGATCCTAGAGAAATCACCAAAAATCCGCAATGTTAACTTCAGCTAAGACTCAAAGCAATAGTGTAGAGAATAAGGTGCCTGGAATGGCCTTCCCCTGTAATAAAAAATGATGGCACCCCAACTGCTATCATAGGACTCTCATCCAGCAATTGATGGAAGCAGATGCTGATATCCATAGCTCAGCAATGGACCAAGTCCCTCATCTACTTGAAGAGAGGGAGGAGGGATTATATTAGCAAAGGAGTCAAAATCATGATCAGGGAACCCACAGAGACACTGATCCAGGCTACATGGAGCTCACTGATTCTGGACTGACAGTTGGGGAACCTGCATGGGACCAAACTGGCCCACTGAATGTGGATATGACAGTTCTGTGGCCCTCTGGCAATGGGACCAGGATTGAGCCTTAGTTGCATGTACTAGGTTTCTGGAGCCTATTCTCTATGGAGGCATACCTTTCTCAGCCTTCATACAGATTTGTTGAAGTCTGTATATAAGTCATATGCCAGAATTGTTGACTCCACATGGGATGCCATATCTTCTTGAGGAGTAGATGGGAAGGGAGAAACTGGAGGGACAAGGAGGTTTGTTTGTTTTTGAGAGAAGTTTTCTCTATTTATCCTAGAAGTCCTGGACCTTACTATGTAGATCAGGTCTAATTCCAGAGGTTCACCTGCCTCTGTATCCTGAGTGTTGGATTAAAGACTTGTCCAGCATGCCCAGGCTCTGAAGTTTTGACATTAAAGGTTCCTGTGTTTTTTTACAAAGATGCTATTTTTCATCATCACTTGACAAATAGTTAACAATGAGCAGGGAACAAAAATGGCCTATTTGAGATGACAATTTATAAGCAAAGAGAAGTAATATGTATTTTTAATTATAATATATTTATAAATTTTCCTTGTCTGTATGTGCGAGTATAGATTTATGCCATAGCAGACATGTAGAATTCAAAGTTGGAGTACAACTTGTAGAACTTTACACACACACACACACATATATATATATATATTACATATATATGTATGTATGTATATATACACACATATATATATATGCGTATGTTCCTTACACTTTATATGGATGCTGTGAATTGAATTCAGATTTTTAGGTTTGGCAAATGCCTTTGCCCATGAACATATCAGACCATTCCATGTACTAATATTGAAATCCATGTAGTTTACCACCCAAGAACAAACTATAGTTGTCAAACTCTACTGTTCGTATTTTATAGGTATGATATGTTTATCTATATTATAAACATATAGATATATTTATCAATTTAGACAAAATATTAAGAATAAAATATCAGCATAAAAAGCACATTCATTGGTAAATTGCAATGAAACAAAGAGAATCAAGGTAAATAATACTTAGAAACCAAGACTGTGTGAAAAATCTAAGAATTGGTTGTTATATAAACTTATAGATAGTGCTATCATGCTTTGTATATCTTTCTATCTTTTAAAAATTACATTACTCAATTTAGCCTACATTGATAATAGTACAATGTAACAGGAGACCATATATTTAAGGCAAATAGTTAAAATATTTCTGAGTTACATATAATTTGAATTCTAATGAAACTAAATAAATAAATTGTGAAATAATTTAATCAAAATTAACTATTCTTCATTTGAGTAAAAATTATTACAATGTTCCTTACAGATAAATTTTGTATTGTCTAAGGTGTTTTACTTATTTAATTAATCTATGAATGAAAAATTACAGATGATAATTTGTGGGATAGCATCACTCAGGTATAGAGCATTTAGTAGGATGTATGAGGTCCTATCTCCATGTTCTGTCTCTAGCACCAAAGCCCCAAACTCCCTCTTTCTGTATATCTACATCTGTATTTATACTCCTATTTATACATATAGATACAATATACAATATACTGCATATGGGTACAAATAAATATATAGTAAGAATATAATATGTATGTCTATGCTTTTCAATATCACCTGAGAATTTTCCCACAGAAATAATATATTTTAATATTTAACTAATTTGAGCATGAAGTAGTTTCTAGTCTTTTTCTAAAGATTCTGAAGATTTTTGCTAAATTGGGACAATATAAATTGCAATAAAAGAATATGAATTCTGTTGTAGAGTATTCTAGACCCTATGACATACAACATTCTAATTAATATCAGCTACTTTAGTATCAAACAAAATTTCCAGCCCATCACCTTTAAAGAAACCACAAATTCATTACTATAAAGGGCTAAATATTTCTTTATTAAATACCTGAAATAAATTTGTTTTCATAATTTGTAAACAAGTATCAGTATATATATGTTCTAAGTTAACAAAATCTCAGGAAAGTCTGAAATATAGTTTACAGTGAGAGATATAAAAAAAAAATCTGGGGTTTAATCGTGATCAAATTAAGAAGCCAGCTATAGTGTGAGCTCAGGGAGCAAGCCTAAGGCATTTTGATCGGTGTGTTCCATCTATGTCTCCACTCACTGAAAAATGTGTTATTCTACATTCTATAAAGATAAAAGGCAGACAGTTGCGCTGGAAATTCCTATGACAAGGCATAAAACAGTGCGTAATTTTCCAGAGAGTGAAAAGTAGTGATGTATAGCAGGTTGCCAATTCTTATGAGTGTATGTTGACTTGAATATGTCATCATTTTACTTTCTCTATACCCTGTGAATATAGTCAGAGCAGGAAGTATTTGGTCCTCTTTAGTTTCACAGTCCTAGTGGAGGTCAACAATGCATTTACTTTGGGACTGTAATTGCACAATGAGTAGAGGCAAGAATAGAATTATAACTGATTTTGAATGTAAATTTGATTTTTTATTTGGTTAGTTTGTCTCTAGAATCATTAGATTTATGTAGTTGTGACAAATGAGAACAATTAACAATGCCATTAAAAATGTCTACCTTAGATGGAAAGTTTATTGGCAACTAAAATGTCACTATAGAGTGGGATCTATTTAAATGTGTTCAACTTAATTTGCCATGTGCTTTGGTCAGAATGAGTGTAAATTAATTTCTAATGAAGCTGTGGGAACACTATGGGCATATTGGCTATAAAGTCAAAATGAAAATAATCAAAGAATATAACACTTTTGTTAAGATATTTGTGATGAAATATAATTTTATTCAGTTGTGAAGAGAAATGAAATTCTGTCATTTGAGGTAACATATCTAAAACTAGAGTCTGGCATGTTAAGCATAGATTTGCATGCTAAGAGAAATAAGCTGGACTACAATGAATAGCTATGTCTTCTTTTGTTTGTGCAGCCTGTGGCATAGATATACTCTATGATGTAGGAAAATGCATTGTTAGGGTAGGTATAAAGACCAGTGGAAGAAGAAAGATAGGAGGAAGATATAGAAAGAGGTAGTAGTGAATATTAATTAAATGCAATGACACACATGAATAAAAATGTCAACATGAAATAGCATAATTTCTTATTTTATGTGGCCATTCACAATTTTATAAAATACATGAAACAAAATTATAGACAAATCAATATCCTTGTATATGATTTTTGTGTTTAAGTGTACACGTGCATGTGCACATCTTCCAACACAAAATATCCTTCATGGTAAAGGTCCTTGCAAAACAAATTTACAGACTTTATAAGGAAAATGGCAGAATAAGAAGCCTTAAGAAGACCACTTATATCATGACTCACAATATGCTTAATATAATCCTGTTTTCTAAGCCCATTAGTAAATATATTAGTTTCCATCAACTTAAATAAATGATGTTTCTTAGCTTTTTGAATTTTCTTTGCATTGTTGAAAACAATAACCCAAATTCTAAAAGTGTTTTGTTTCAGTATGTGAAAATAAGTTACTTACCATTTTAGAACTAACACTTTTAATAAAATCAAATGCATAATCACATAGTTTTCAGCAGATAGCTATACCTGCGTGCATTTTTATGTGTGTGCTTAGAACTGCTTACAACTATTTGAATTTCCTATACCAAATTTTTGTATTTTGGAAAGGTCAATATGACTTAATAAGCTATAAACCTGTTGTTAAATAACTAAATTATTATTTTCATAAAATGTCAAGTTGTGTTAAGAATTTATTCTTCTTGGTTTATCAATAGAAGCTCTGCACCTTTTAATCAGTTACTGGCATTTTTGACTAGTTGTGGCTTTCTGTAATGTCTGTGTATACTAAATAAAGAAATATCCTTCCTAAGGACTGAAATCTACACTCCTAATCAATATGAGTATTCTGAATTGTATTCAGAATATAAGGAACACTGCAGAAGAGAAGGTGGAAAGAATGTAAGAGTCAGAGGCCATTTATCTGCCCTTGACTTAATTTTGTAAGTAGTACCAGAAAGCTGTTCATTTCTTTTAGATTTTCCAATTTAGTGGAGTTCAGTTTTTTGAAGTATGACCTAATGATTCTCTGGCTGTCCTTGGTGTCTGTTGTTATGTCCCCCCTTTCATTTATGGTTTTGTTAATTTGTATATTCTCTCTGCCTCTTGGTTAGTTTAGAATAGGGTTTGTCTATCTTGTTGATTTTCTCAAAGGATTATTTGATTTATTGATTATCTGTATTGATATCTTTGTTTCAATCTTATTGATTTTAGCCCCGAGTTTGATTATTTTCTGTCAACAACATTTTCTGGGAACGTTTGCTTCTAACTGTTCTAGAGCTTTCAGCTGTGATTTTAAGTCTCTTGTGTGAGATTTCTTCATATTTTTTATGTAGGAATCTAGTGCTATGAACCTTTCTTTTAGCACAGTTTTCATTGTGTCCCATAAGGTTGCGTATGTTGGGGATTCATTTTCATTGAATTCTAGGAAGTCTTTAATTTCTTTCTTCACTTCTTCCTTCACCCAGAGGTGGTTCACCTGAGAGACATTCAGTTTCCATGACTTTGTAGGCTTTCTGTGGTTTGTGTTGTTGTTGAACTCTCACTCTGGATCATGATGGTCTGAAGACACAATGTGTTATTCACACTTTTGTATCTATTCATATTTGCTTTGTGACTATGTGGTCAATTTTAGAGAAAGTTCCATGGCATACTGAGAAGAAGGCTTATTCCATTGTGTTCGGTGGGAAGTTCTGTATATATCTATTAACTCCATTTGGGTAATAACATCTGTTAGATCTCATATTTCTCTGTTTAGTTTCGGTCTGATAGACGAATCCATTGGTGACAGTGGGATATCGAAGTCTTCCACTAGTAATATGTGTGTGTGTGTGTGGGGGTGATATAAGGTTTAAGCTTTAGAAATGTTTCTTTTACAAATATGGGTGCCCTTATATTGGGAGCATAAATATTCAAGATTGAGAAGTCATCTTGTTGGATTTTTTTCTGAGATGAATAAGTAATGTCTATTCTGGTATCTTTTGATTGATTTTAGTTTGATGTCTATTTTGTAAGATATTAGAATAGTTACACCAATTTGTTTACTAAGTATATTTGATTGAAAAGTCTTTTCCCAACTCTTTAGTCTGAGCCACTGTCTGCCCTTGAAGTTGAGAATTGTATCTTGCATACAGCAGACGGGTGGATTCTGTCTTTTTATCCATTGTGTTAGTTTGTTTCTTTTTAAGGTGAATTGATTCCATTGATAGAAGAAATTTTAATTTTAATGTCTAGTGATTTTTTTCCTGTTAGTTTTGGTGGCAGTGTGTGTGTGTGCGTGTGTGTGTGTGTTTCTCCTCTACTGGTATAGATGAAGGAGAGGGATATGAGATTTCATTAGTGGAAGGATCTGGGTCATGATGAGAAGACCCATGGAATAGTTATCAGTCTCTGAAATGAAGTGATAGCTGAAAAACCTTGGACCCTCTGAATATAGATGACAATCGAAAGGCATGGGCAGTTTGTAGAGCCTCTTGCCTTTGGACCAGAGTCAACCCTGTGTCCACAAATTGGCTTCCCAGAGCCCATGTCTTGAGAAGGAACACCTTCCTCAGCCTTGATACCTGGGGCAGGTACTAGGTCCTGCCTCAACTGGATACTCCAGACTGAATTGACTCATCTTGGAATTTCTTGCCCTTTGTGGAGAGTAAACCGGGTATGGACAGGAGAAAGGCTGCCAGAGGATTGGGAGGAGGGGCAGGATCGAGATCAGCGGGAAGAGAAAAAAATTAAATAAAGCAAATTACAAAAAAGAGTTTGAGGCAACAGAATCTGTAGTAAGATTGTTTCTTTTATATAGGACAGAGAAGCTACACAGATAATATCATATTGTTTAGGCAATATGGTTACCTAAATAAGACCTAGAAAATGACAGTTGATATGCCAACATGGGTGGGAGAAATCTTATCAGAACCACCTCTGACTAAGAGCTACAGAAAATTAATGTTTGCTAAATGAGAGTTATTGCTTCCCTCAGAATGAACCCACTAGTTGTTATTTCAAAACAAAGTGGTAAGTGCATAAACCACACAGAATAAACAAGTTATCTCTCTCTCTCTTTCTCTCTCTCCACACACACACACACACACACACACACACACACACACACACATACACACACACACACATACATACATACATACATACATACACACATACATATGAAAATGATAAAATAAGTTTGAAAGTGAGCTGGGGGATATGGGAGACATTGAAGGGAGATGAAGACAGGGATATAATTAGTAAACTGTACACATAAAAGATACTAAAAATTAATTTAATTGAATTAAAAATATAACAAATTAAAATCTTAAGCCAGGAAACATACCCTACCTAATCTGTTTACATACTTAATGTATTCTCAAGATATGAAAAATTTCTAAGACAGTTTATTTCTATGAAAAGAAATGATTCTACATCCTAAAAATATGCTTCTAAAACACAACTTATATAATTTTATCGTTTACTAAATATGAATATAGCATATGTCTACTAAATATTGGGGGAAGTCCTTAATAAGACAGTATACACTAGGGTTTAATGGCATGTACCTACAACCTAGCACTTATCTGACTGAACAGAATGATTGCCAGGTGGGCTAGGGGTTCATAGCATAATTTTTTTTACTAAAAATAGGGAAAAGTAAGTGAGTGTGGAAGCTCTTTTTCCCTTTTTTCTTGATCAATTAATTTCTTGAGTTCTTTGTGTGTTTCTTCTGATTTCATAATGATGATAAAATGAAATATTTACAGTAAGTAGATTTATAAATTAAAAATTAATGATGCTTAGGATCATGGATATTTTTGTCATATTTACTTTAATATTGTGCATCACATTAGGAAAAATTAAAGCAAAGTGTGGTTTTCCATTAACCCAAATTTTTATACTAAGAATTCAGTAATACTACTTTATATACTTGTTTTAAGATTGAGAACTGTTTTAATCATTTATAGTGCTTATTTCATCATAGTTAACTTTTTCAGAAAATAAATATATTTTCATGGCCTACTTTTTTTCTACATGTATATTGAAGTAAGTATATTTTACATAAAAATATTTGTAAATATAGTATGCATATATATGTGAATATAGATATATAAGAAGTCGTAGTGGAAGATGCATATACTTTTCACAGTGTTTTAGCACGTGGTATTGTTTCTCTGAAGATAAATGAAGCCTAACTAAGCGTTATTTCATTGATTGAATTTCAATCCATGATTTTTTATGCACTTAAACATAATGTTATTATTGTGTATATGCATGCATACAAGCCGGTGGTGATATGTTATATATTTAATAAAAACAGTCTGGAATATTAGAAAGAGGAAACATACCACAGTCAAATCTCATCCAATTATCTTCAAGCTTCTCCAGCCTTGCTCCTTCTAGTTGCTTCTACAGAATAAATCTTTCTATGCCTACTTTAAATACCTTTGTTACCCAGTTGTTTCATATCCAGGTTAAGTTTAAAGGTGTAAGATACTACTATTTGGTAGTTAGACTTCACAGAAACACAGAAAGATCTCCAGGTTGGGCATAGGTCACCACTCCTGGTCATTCCCTGTGCTGGGAATAAAGGTATGGGTTACCACTCTCTGACCCTCTTGGACTGACTGTGGGTGAATCTGTTCTCTGATATTCTAGACATTAATATATAACATATCAACACACATGCCATTGTGCACCTGTGGATGAGGACAATTTTGTGGAGTCCATCATCTTCCATTTTTACATGGGTTAAAAACTCTAGTTCTAAGAGATCTTACAAAGTCATTTGTGGAAATCACGCACACACTCATGTGTGAACATACACATATCCAGACATGGCACTCAAACAAATAAAATTAATAAATCTAAAGTTTTAAAGATAGTTTGACTATATAAACCATAATTTAATTTATATTTCTTCTTTGGCCAACATGTCTTATTAGATTTTTCTTCTTTCTACTTTTCCCCAAGTTTTAGATAAGTGAAGATCATCATGTTAAAAGACTTCTTCTTATATAAGAAGTGATGGAGCATGCCTTTAATGCCAGCACTCCAGAAGGTAAGGTAGGCAGATCTCTGAGTTCAGCTATAGACGAACCTGGTCTACAGAGTCAGTTCCAGGACATCCAGGCAGCACAGAAACCTCATATTAAGTAAAAGAAAACACAACAGAATTCTTCTCTTGAAGGAAATTGTGGCCTCCTGCTACACCCCAAAGAGTATGGAATGTACAATAAGTATAGGAAGCTGAGTCAGTCTGAAACACTAATTCATATTGTGTGTATTTCTGAAATTGAGGTAAAGTAAAATGATCAGCCATATCATATTAAGTGTTTATTTTAAAATATTTTAAAAATTATTTTAAAATTATGTCTATATATGTTGGTCAGCAAATCGATAATGTGCATGTAAATGCAGGTGCCCAGAGAGTCCACAGGCATCAACCCATGAGCCGAAGTTAAAATAATGAAAGCCATAGGGTGTGGGACATAGGTACATGACATGTATACAACCAATTTTGCATATGTATATATTTAAATGTATTTAGTTTCTGTGTGTTTGCTCATTTGCATGCCATGGCAAGTACTTAGAGAGAACAGAGGACAAGTTCGAGGCTCCAGTTCTCCACTTATACCCTGTGGGTCCAAGGAATAAATTCAGTTTGTCAAACTTGGCAGCAAGCATCTTTGCCTACTGAGCCACTGAGCATTTTTAATAGTATAAATTAAACAAATTTATCTTACTTGTTTATTTTTTAAAACCAAATAGTTTCATGAGAATGCCTCTCAATTTAGCATATTATCTGTTGTGGTAACATTGTTGAGTGGTTTAAATCTACTCATATGATATTTGTATATGTTGATCATGATGTATTCCAAAAAAGAATAAGCAAAATAAAAGCACAGACTCACATGTTTTGTGAATTTTGTTTGACCTGGGATATCATATTTTTGGTTGTGCTTTCTGATTTGGACTCCACTGTGTAACTGAAGCAGGTTTTGAACCCATCCTAATGGCTCAGCCTCCTAGGTTCACAATTGTAGTAATGATCCATCAAACTCAGGAGAGCAATTCCACCATTAGGCTTTAATTTTATTTCTTAATAAACAAAGCTCCTGGCTGATACACAAATAAATTAGCATAGTTAAGCATCAGGTCAATCCTTTGATGTTAATTTACAATGATTATAACAAAAAATATATTAAATTTATACTTTGTTAATATAAATAAGTTACTAGACAGAAAAAGGCATTAAATGCTCATTCTAGATAATTTGAAGACTAGTTCATTTATGTATCAGATTACACAATATGAGATAATGTGCATATTAAATGGAAGAAACCATAAAAGGCTGACACACACAGATTTAATGGTAAATAATCATAAGCCCTCTGTCTTCCACCTAATATAGTTCTACAAATGATAAGCTAAATTTACATGATGATATTTGTGCATTGGTGTGACTGACTTTAATCCATATGCATATGTTATGTTCTGCTGTAATGCTCATTTCTGTCCTTTAAAAAATTACATGTGGTGAGAAATTATTAAAATTCCATATCACAGAAAGCAAACTATAGCAAAAACAATTTTGTAGCAGGCTTTCTTTTGGGCCACCAACCAGCTCTCAAATTATGACAGAGACTTAGTGTTTATGAATGCTTGGCCTCAGCTTACATTTGTCCCATTAGCTCTTATAAATTATTTTAACCTGTTTCTCTTCCTCCAAAAGTCTTCAGAAATTTAAACATCCTTTCATTATGTATGTCCTACTCCATGTCTATCCAGTGGGTATCTCCCTCTCTTTCTTCCTCATTATCTTCTCCCTTCTCTTCTTTCTCCCAGATTCCTTCTGTACATGATTCTCTTTGCCCATCAGTCCCATTTATTCTTCTCCTGCCTAGATATTGGCCATTCTTCTTTTTATTAGACCAATCAGGTTCCTTATGCCAGCAAAGCAAACACATCTTTCCATTGGTGAATGCAACATAATCAAATTTAACACATATAGTTAAAGTAATATTCTGCAACACAATTTTATATGAGACTATACACTTACATAAACATTAACCTTTCTCTCTCTCTCTCACCACACACACACACACACACACACACACACACACACACACACACACACACACACACACACACTATAGTTTTTCTTTTGTCTCAATAAAAATACACTTTGACCTGTTAATAGTTTTGAAAACCACCTCATCAGTGGACATTTTGCCCATAGCATTTAATATATCCCTGTGACTTGTCAAATCACCCGCTTTTTCATTTTCTGTCTGGATTTTATTCTGGGCTTTGCTCATCCTACCAGAGCTAAGAAGTGACACTGGCAATGAAATCAAATATTGACACAACCATTTTGCCAATACATTTATAGGAAGCTGGAATTATAAAGGATATGAGCAAGTATCTGACAGATTCATTATCTGAGAAAGCTGAGTTTTCTATTACAAGATAACAATGTCAACAAGTAGATATATAAAAATATATTCAGCTCTTTCAATTTTATTTTGCTATGATATATAGAAAACTGTAGCATTGTCACTTGTTCCAAGTCATATATGATCTATCTATTCACTGTATGGTACACATGTCTTCATGCTTTGCCAGTATTATTTCCATAACAATCAATGATTATAATCATAAACAAAGCCATCAAGTATAGTTTATATGAGTTTCTTATAACATTTTAGATTTTATGATTATCACAATAGCCTAGTGGTAGCTAGGACAAACTTCAGTATCTTCATATTACAAATGACAGTACAATTATGACTTTCATTGGTTTGCCCATCCCCTCACTGTAAGGATGATATCTCTCCCTCCCGTAGATCTGTGACTTTGCTACCTATAGGCACAACACATTTTCAGCAGCACCTTGATTGGTATCTTGGGTGCTTAAGAAGAACAAATTGCACATAAACTGCTACCATTTTGACAACTGTAGTGCAAGTCAAATTATTATTAAGAGTACTTGGGTGAAAGAGTATGTCACTCACTGTCAACTGTACTACCCACCATTGCCCCATCGACATCAGTGCCTAGCCCTATGTGTAAGATTGGTATTTAATAGAAGTGTAGAAGTTTTTCTCTTATTCTAACATCAATTCAGTCTCATGATTAAAGGTGAATTATCATTTACAGTTCTTCATAAAAAACATTTTAAGGGATCATTATAACAGCTTAGTAATAATTACATAAGTACCCAACAATATGTATTACTAATTTCTGAAGGCATTACTTTAAATTGAATAGAAGCAGGAAAAATTTTCAGCAAGGAACTTTTAGTTGATATATTGCTTACACAATCTAAGAGATGAAACAAGGGAATACTCTCCTGTGTAAGGTGGAGAGATAAGACACAAAGGATTGTGCACTTAGCTATTTTTAGAAGCCTAACCCATAACTTAAAGCTCTTATCTTGTGATGCAACCCAGCAAGTTCTGTGTATTCATAGTAGGTAATGATTCTGTTTCAGCATTGCTCAGAGAATTAACTGTACTATTTTGACATATAAGTCCACATAAGTCTTATACCAATGTAATTTTATGGCTGGTATGACAGAAAATTCAAATACCAAATACCAAATATTAAAAGAGGCAAAAATACCTTATGTATATTATAATTTCTCTCTCTCTCTCTCTCTCTCTCTCTCTCTCTCTCTCTCTCTCTCTCTCTCTCTCTCTCTCTCTCTCCTGTATGCATGTGTGTTCACATGTGTGTGGGTGTGTTTGTGTGGGGGTGTATTTATGAGAAAGATATGAAGAATAGGGAGAAGTATAAGGAAGGAAAGAAGAAAAGAGAGAGACAGAGAAAGATTTCTCATAAAAATTTACATTCAAATAGCCTCTCTCAGCCACACACATAACGCATATGGAGTCTCTTCTTGATGTGTGTAGGAAATATTTGCAGAAAGAATACTTAGAACAAAATATGTTTCCTTAAATAAATGCTTCTGATTCTACAAACATACAAAGATGATAAAATGGTGATTCATGCATAATTCCCATGGTCAGTGAGCTCCTTTAGATTCTCAAAAAGCAGAGCAAAACGCATGGGCAAATGTTTCATCTGGCCTATGGCATTAATAACCTGAAAAATAGTTTGAAGTTGCTTCCCACCGAATGCCAGGCTAGTCCCTTTAAACAGTCATAATGAAGATGTTCTAGCTGTTTTCTTATAAAATAAGGAAGGTAGCATTTTTCACTTTGAAGAGATAATGATGTTCACAGAAGCTATGCTGGTAAAAGAAGGTTAACAGGAAGATAGAAGACACATCCACTGATGTTACAGTTCATTGATTAGGCATTGCTTTTAAAGAATCTTTTCAAATGATCACAGAAATAAAATAACTTTCAGTCGTCCTATAGAATTGTTTGCTTCCAATTTACCACAGTAACATCCTCCATTTTGGGAACAAGGCATACAATCACCATTTCCTAAGGCAAACATACACTTAATACAACTCTGGTAGAAGACGGAACTGAAGCACCCTAATAAGGCGGAATTCTAAATCTGAGGCTCAGTAAATTTTCATTAAGGGATAAACAGATCACAAGTATATCATATCTCAGTTCTTCAGTATGGAAGGAAATAGCATTGTGGCTTCCAGGCACAGCTGCCAGTGCCTTAATAATTAACAGCTTATATTCCTCAGTCCAAAAGGTGCAGTCAGAGAAGGAAGTAAGCATTCAACAATTTCTCCTGTGTATTACTTTCATAGTTTTCCCAAGCAACTTACAAAATGATTTAGCTGTTCCAGTAATTCAATAGTCTTTTATCTTAACATTTCTTTAACTACTACAGGCCTTGGTTAATAAAATCATTTATATATATTACTATTTGAGTATATGCATATATTCACCCCAGGCTGGTCTAGAAGAAATGTAGCTTGATGAGATCCCTTATGACCAACCAACTTGCTGCTCAAAGTTATATTGAAAATGAGGCGGAAACAGCGTAAGACCTGGGAGCTGACTGAACAGCAGCTCTTCAGTATGACACTGAGACAAAGATTTGCACTTGAAGTTCTCCCACAACGCGCTAAAAAGGACTTAAAATTTCCTCTACTGATTCTCTTTATTTCAAACATGGAAAACATTAAAATGAACGATAATGTCCCTTGGAAGACTAAAATTGACACATCTGCACCCTAGCCTTAAGCCAGAGTTCAAATGTTTTCATGTTCCAAACGTTTCAGTTGACTTCAGCAGGATATGCATGACGGAGATAAACACAAAATAGAGAGAGTATGAGGAGCATTCTAGTTGTTATTCTTTATGGAGAAAATTAAACGGCATAAAACTGAAAGGAAACGACAGCTTCTGACTAAAACTCTACCGAATATTCTGAATGTTGTCATCAGATGGCAGTTTCTTGAAGATGGCCTTGGTTTGTATTATTTTACCACTATAAATATAATGTATGGATAAAATGATTAATAGCTAATAAAATTGTTTTCTCTATATATCTTATGAAAATTTTTAGTGAAAATGATAATAGAAAATTGATACAAGATGAAAAATCAGGTGAACATGGTTCTATCCTGGGAAAAAGTAGCATTCCTGGAAAATAGAGGAGAAAATGAGTACTTCCATGAAAGTAGAAATGTGATATTACTAGCATTATCTTATTAGTGGGTTTTCACAATGGCAGTAGCTCAGCCTTCCTGCGGTGTACAGTTGTGTATGCCAATTCATAGATACTCATGAGTGTTTCTTATGCATATGCATGTTTTGTTAGTGATACCATTTGAGAATAAATTATATAATCACAATGCGTGCACTATGAAAAAAATCAGGTAGAATAGCATTCAGAGAAATAAGCAATCAAGAGTACTTGGTATTTAAGATAGTAACTATAATCTTGGAATAATAACAAACAGAAATTTGGTTATGAGAGTTTTGTAAGGTAGTATTACTGGAAATGAATATATAAGATATTTCTAGGGACAGATTTGATTATTAACTAAAACATTTCAAATATAATTAATCTTTCAATTTAATTTTCATTGAATTGATTGAGATTAGCAGAATCTCTATGAATATGCAATGTAAGAGATTAAATCTAATATTAAAGTAAGGATTACATATCTCAAATAGTCCCTAAGGCTTAAAGAAAAACAGCTAATCTGAGTCTCATACTTGACTTTGAGTGTTAGTTAACAAATTGACATTTTAGAAAACAAAAAAGTTCTTGAAAATGCAGATGGTCAGTTCACTATTATTACCTTAGCATAATATTATTTTGAAAGCTATCAGAATAGCTGTGACCTATTCTTCATTGAGCAAATGACATTCTCATATATTGTTAATTAATGTGCAGAGAGCTATCAAATTTCTCACTCTCATTAAACAGATATTTGTTAATCATTTCTCTCCCCTCTATCCCCCATTTCCCACAAACAATAAAACTTAAAACAAATGTTTTACTCTTAATCATGTAGGTAAACAGAACTAAACAAGAGTCACAAAAGAACCCTGTCAAGTATTCTTTAGTTCACTAGTTGTATGTTCAGCTTTAGTGGCTGTCCCAGACTGTATCCAGACAGAGCTTATAAATCCCGGGACTCACACACATACAACCTATTTCTCCCAAATCTCCAGCTGTGTTTGGCCTCCTTTGGTTGGCTATGTGTTTTACTTTCCGTATTTCTACTAGGTGAATCCAAGTGTTCTAAATGAAATATTATGAGCTTCATTTTACCATCCAAACATCAAATAGTTATTGACTAGAAGGCTGAAAAGTGCACATTCATACAAAGTAATCGATGAAAGGCTCATAAAACAAATGAAAAAACTTTTTTTTGCCTAATTCGTTGTTATTTGCAGAGATGCTATTTGTCTATTCTGCAGCACCAAGCTATCTTACATTATCAGTTAGTGTCAGGACATGTTTCTGTTCACTTTTAATAACAAACGTTTGTGATATGATATGACTTGCAGTTATTAATAACAACCATGCTTGTCTTTTGAACATGACCCAACCAACTCCAAGGTGAATTTTCCTTCCACACTTATAATAAAATTGAAATGCATCTCTTGCACCACTCTTATCAAATAGATATTGTTGTAACATGTGGTAAGTGGTGGTCGACAATACACTTACCTCCTTCCTCACTTACCGTTCCTGTATTCTGATTGTACTTTTTATTTATAGAGTTGTAGAAGGTCTCTTTAGTGGCTTTTTTTCTGAATTCAGTTTCCTCTTCACACTAACTCAATTGTTTTCCTTTTCTTGTTTAGATTACTACTAAAAACAAAACCCTTTTAACCAACTACAGTAATATAACATCTCCATTTTTCTTTTTAGTAATTATAATATAATTATATCATTTTCTCCTTTTTTCCTCCCTCAAAACTTGCCTATATCATCCTTCTTGGTCACTTTAAAATTATTGGCCTTCTTTTCATTAATATACATATATATGCCTATTTCTACATATAATCTTCTCCATCCATATAAGGTTACTTGCATGTGTGTTTTCAGAGCTATTTGCTATTGGATAACCAAATGGTGTGCCCTCCCCTGGAGAAGACTATTTCTCCAATTCTCAACATTCTTTATTGCCTGGAGTCCTCTGTGTATGTCTATGGAGTATTCTGTAGATGTGTCCTTTGGGAGTGGCCACCACAACTCTGCATTTTTATTGGTTGTAGTTTTCTGTAATGATTTCAGTCATTTGCAAAAAGAAGTTTCTCCCTCCATTTTAACTCATTTACAATTCATTCTTTAGAGTAATCAGGGACAGCCAAATGTTGCAAATACATGTTCAAAGTCATATCATGGCCTCAACTGTCAAAATTACCATGAAATCATAAGGAACTGGCAATAATATATTTCTTTCTTCTGTATTTAGAAATACTCAAATTCACCTTCTGAAACCTAAGACTATTCTGTCATGAAGAACTACTTCCTGCATCTCATACAAGGAAATTCGCTGCCTGTGCTTTTTATATGGGGTTTTCTCTGACTTAATATGTTTTCAGTTCTTCCTATTTCCTGGTTTCTACTGGTCTTTCAAGATGTAAGTCAACAGGTATACTTGTCTTGATGTGCTGCTTTTTACCTTAGTTCTTATTCTCATCTCCTTTAGTCATATGGACTCTTTATAATAATAATAATAATAATAATAATAATAATAATAATAATAATAAGGATTCTAAGTATCTCTATATCAGTGATGGAAACTAATGGAATCTAGTAATAAGAGCTGAGTATCTTAATAACATACACGTCTATTCTTTTGTTCTTCATTGTTACTATAGCGAGCCTGAAGTGTGTTGAGAGCTGAAAATCTCCTGAACTAAAAAGGAAGGCCAAATTTCTCATTAGGATTCAGGGTATTTTCACCATGATTAAAATGTGAACTTTAATTTTATTGAAATTAAACAGATGCCCTTAGCAGTTTGATCAGCTGTTCTCCCAATTAATATCTGTATAGCAGATGTCATAAACAATTCAGCATATATTAGAATACTGATACAAAATCGAAACCAAACATAACATTTCCAATTGTCAGATATTTTTCTCGTGAATAATTCATTAAGAAGTTGGTACCATTGGCTAAGTTTCCTGACATATTTAATACATTTTCCTCCTTGGTAGATTGGCTTTCAGAAGTAAGGCAAATATCCTTTCACAATAATATACTGATTTTGGACCCAAAGTACAGAGAGCTAAAATGGAAAACATCATTAATAATTCAAACACCATTATTTCCATATTTTCTTTATGAAACAAAAATGGACTGCATGTTCACTATATATAAATTGTCAAGGTACCCAACAGAAGTTGCTATGTGTTCCCTCAAATGAGGATAACAAATCTAGCTTTGGAATTGGTAGTATGTGATCTGTTACTTGTATGTAAAAGTGTGGTTAACCTGGAAAAATGATGCTTATGAATTTGGTGAAAGAAGAAAGTATGTGGTGTGTGTGTGTGTGTGTGTGTGTGTGTGTGTGTGTGCATGTATGTGCATGTGTGTGCATCTGTATGAATGTCTCTGTGTGTGTGTTTGTGTACGTGTGTATATGTGTGTATGTGTGCATGTCTGTGTGTGTTTGTGTGTGTGAGTGTGTGTATGCATATGTATGTATGTGTATTTCTATGTGTGTATGTATATGTGTGTGTATGTGTGTGTCTGTGTGTGCATGTGTGTGTGAGTGTGTATATGTGTTTGTGTTTATGTATGTGTGTATATGTGTCTGTGTGTATGTGTGTATGTATGTTGTGCGTGTGTGTGTATGTGTGTATATGTGTGTGTGTGTATGTGTGTATATGTGTGTGTTCATGTGTGTGTGTATGTGTGTGTTCATGTGTGTTTATATGTGTGTATGTGTGTGTAACCATTTTGCCTTATTCTACTTTTATTTCAGCCTAGTGACTTATGCAAATGACAGCAAAAGGACTATTTTTGTACTTTTAAATCATAATTAATCAAATAAGATTGCTCTCAATACCCTCCATTTTTTCAGGGCAGAGACTAAGAGCCTGAAGTCTTCCATATGAGAACTCACTGCAAGTGTCAGTGACAAGGAAATAGTGAATTTTGTCATTTCCCTTTCTATTTTGAACACTCCCAGAGAGGACAAAAAAGCCCAAGGCAGTGCAAACACTTAAAACTTATCTGCATTCACATCTCATAACATTTTATAGACTAATTTAGAATGTTCTGATCTTCCCAGACTAATTCCCCATGTATGGGCAAGATAAGAATATTTGTACATTAAATTTTAAAGATGATTTTCTAGCAACAGACTTTGACTTTGTGTAAGGCTTGAAATTTAGCCATACTGACAACATTTTGATATGCTGATTTCCAGCCATGCATCAGTCACATACTGAGTGGTTATGAAATACTGATAGTGAGCTGGCTACTCCCAATGGCTCAGCCAGGTAGGATTTATCTTTGCACCCATCTGCAGGTATGTAATAATTAAAGAATGAACCACCAATAATTTTTGTACTATCTACTATGTTAGTGAAATATTTATGGATAATTTTAGTATCTAAAATAATAGAAACAGAAAGTCTCAGGACACCTGGTCTAAGTTAGGTCAAGGTCAGAATTAGAGGTGCAATCTATAGTTTGTATTTATGAAGGCTTCCAGCATCTGACCTTTACTCTGAGTTTGTCATGCCATCACTATTACAGTGAAAGTTATCCTGTTATATCCGGTTTCATTTTTGAAATAAATGCGAGGTTATTGCCTCTAGCAGGTGACTGGAAAGAATACAGAGTATCATATTTAATGCTGACACCCAATACAAATCTGTGAATTTGGGGGAGTCTTCTAAATGCAGGATAATACAAAAATAAATAAAAGAAGGTCATTCGGAGTCAGCTATGATCAATGTAGTTTTGCTAAGCAGAACAAAGGCTAGAGTGCTTCTTAAATAAGCTCCTAAAGTCTCATTAGTGGAGAGGAGACAAGATATCTCAAGGTCATAGTCAAGGTGTGTGACTTCATGATGGAAAATTTCAACCCTCTAAATGCTTCTCAGGAAGGAAACTGAAAAGTAGAAAAATAGCTACTCTCAGAGTAGCAGATAAGATGTTTTTTTATAATGGAGTAATTCTAAATATATGAAGGCATGTATTTTCAAAGTAAGATTATCAAGGTGAGAGCTAGATCCAGAATGATCCCTAGTAGGACAGAGTGAAGATTATCATGCTAGAAGTTTGAAAGTGAGATTGTAAAATTATTAAACAGTAGTTTTACATGAATTGCATTTTAGGGAAAAAAATCAGCACTGAATACAATTTGACATTAACATAATACAATTTGCTTCTAATCTGTCACACCATGTTGAGGATAAAAGAAAAACTGATATTAACGTACCCTGTTGAAATGTAAGCCAAGGTGATAAAATATATTCATTAGCCTATACTTAGTGAATAATATATGCAAACATAGGCATAAATATGTCTCTGGGGTTTTCATCCTATGGGTTTCATCCTCCTTTCTAAGGGTGTATAGTGAGCTCTATGGTAGAGCTCATCTGAGCTAATACATCATGCCCACAGCATAAACACACTAATAATCTATTTCACATTGTTCTATCTGCAGCTTTTAAAATCAAGTAATAATCAAATAATCTGATCTTTTCTCTATGACATTATAGTAGTGGAAAGAGGGGAAAGCCATATGTTTCTGCTAACAAATCAATGAGGAAAATACTATGCGTCTCATTAGAACCGGATGCTGATAAATCAATATAACTATCAACATCTGGGTCCTTAGATTAACACAGATGTAAGAAAGCAAAGCAAACACAACTGTGGAGAAGGAAGCAGACTTTGTGCTTCAGTATAGCAACCATCTGGAAACTGGTCTTGGAGCCAAAAATATAAATCCACATGCAGCCTGTCTGTGGGAGCTGCCAGTATTTCTCTGTAAGATTATTGTGGTCTGGAGGCTTGGGCCATTAGTATACAGAGTTCAGAAGTGTGGTCCAAGAATATAATGTTCAGTTACATCAGATTGATTTATTACAAAATATTTATCATAGAAAACAAAGAGTTACAGCAGGGACCTTGGCTCCTATTTCACAGATCTCCTTTCAAAATGGAAAGCACTGTTGGCAGGAAATTCATGTTTTCTCTCTGTATCATCCTGGTCACTTTTTGACTATATTGGATCATGATAATGTACTAGCCTCTCTTCTTAATCAAATCTAAGGTTGTTATTTCATATCATGTAAGATCTGGGCTATCATTACTAAGAGTGTCTCCAGGAACGATCAGATGTTTTTCCAAGTAGCTGTTTACTAAGTACTTGTAAGCAGCAAATGACATGTAGTTCATATTAAAGGAATGAGGACCTCGACGGGGGGGGGGGGGGGGGGGGGGGCTAATAGTCTTAGTCCATGAGTAATTTGAAAAGAATAAATAATAGTTAGAAACCAGGTAACAACTCATCCAAGATTTTGGAGAACTGCAGTCAGAATCTCAGAAATATTTAAATAGGGGAGTGTTTTAATGTTCTTTTAAAATGTCATCGGTGTATACAGAGCATTGTACTATCTACCCTCCAATCTTTCCCTTCAGCCCATTTCAGATCCTCAAAATATCTCCTATTTCCTCCCAAATGATGACTTTTGAAAATTGTAATCTATGAAGTCAAATTGGTGCTACACGCGCATTTGTGTTAGGGTGTGTATGTGTGTGTGTGCATGTGTGTGTGTGTGTGTGTGTGTACTTATGTGTGTGTGTGTGTATGTGTGTGTGTGGTGGAGGTGTCATGTGCCTGAACATGGGTAACCTATCAATGTGCCCCACAAAAGAAAAGTAACTTTTCCTCCCTAATCAGCCGCTAACTGTCATTAACTCCTCAACTAAGGTGGAACATTGGGCCTCCCTCTCACTAAGGTGGAACATTGGGCTTCCCTCTCCACTCTATGAAGGGATTTTGAACTATCTTGCTCTTGAACAAGATCTTATGAAATATCAAGATAGTAAACACCACACTGTTAATCACAGCCGTCATGAGTTCACACATGCAGAAGCCATGTTATGTTCAGAAGCCTGAATTTCCTGCATGCCTCTGCATCCTGTGGCTCTTAGAGTCTTTCAGCCCCTATTCTGTGATGCTTCCCGAACCTTGGATATGGGTATGGAAATAGATGTTTGAATTACAGCTCCTCACTGACAGTCTTTTAGACAGGCTTTTGAACAGTTATGAGGCTTTGAATTAACTACTGACCTTTGCAGTAAGGGAGAATTTCTTTCTGAGAAGTCCTTAGGATATGGAATGGTGTTAAATAAAACTAAGTTGTCTCTCACTATATTTTGCTTAGCCTAAAGGCTTCTCCATACACAGAAAACTGCAACCTAACATAGTCTGTAGGTAGGTCAGCTACTCACAAAAAGCCAATGTATTCAACAAAGACAGATTAGCACTGTACCAACTGAGCTCTCCTCACTTCATTTCCTCTTATCTATATCACATTCACTTCTCGGTCTATAAATAGCATACACCTAGGGGTACTAGGAGAGAATGTTCTGAATCATTTTGGGTTGTGTTGATGTCCATTTCTTGAATTATAAAGCTGATTAAGAACTGACATCATATTTTGACAATGCATTTCCTCCTTCAGGAAACAAATTGTTGGTTCTTAGCATGTTCCCCTACTCTATGATTTCAGGTTGGCTTCAGTTAGTAGACAATCTTGCCAAGGAGTCTGAGGGTTGTGTGCTTTGATTTAAAAGATTCATAGCTGACTGTGCTTTGTATGTTCTTCAGCTTTTACCATGCAGTCCTGTCTCCATGACTTCCTTTCTGTGTTTTACTGATCACGAGTTTCTGTTGTCACTATTCCTGGATTTCCAAACTCACAACACAGTAATTGGTCACTGTTGAAAACAATCAGAGCATAGGTAGGAGAAGCAGGGTGGAGTCAGGCAGACCAAGCTGAAGCCGCCCAAGGAGCAACATGTAGGAACACGGGTGAGCCACAGGCCACGTGGCAAATAGATTAATTGAAATGGGTTGATTTAAGATGTAAGAGCTAGCTAGCAATGTGCCTGAGCCATAAGCCAAACAGCATAATGTTAATATAAGCGTGGCTGGGCGGCTAAGGGGTCTGGTGCGGCAGGTCTGTGGGTCTCGGACCTCTAGCCGCCTGGGACCCAGAAACCCACACTACTACAGAAAACTACCCCTCATCTTTCTGACTTGAGAATAACAAATCATCTCTGTGTATTTCCTGATTGAGTAGTGCTTTAGGAGAAAGTAGAGAATTTGCGTAGGGCAACATAAATAAAACTCATTAGAGTCATGTGACATTGTCAAGAAATACTAAAAATGTCTATCCCTTTCTCTTGGCACCTGTTCATTTGAAAAATGGAAATTAGAATCAAGAGAATCTAATGATTATTTTTGTCTCCAAAATGTTACATATCTGTGATTATTAGTACAAAACAAATTGCTTATCAGAAAGCTAGGGTCTGATATTTTTTTGTATCCTCCTTTCATTCCATGTCAGTGTGCTTATTAGTTGTTCAGTATCAATGCTATTTCTGCTACAGTACCACAGAGCATATATATAGAGTTTCAATATGCTCAGGTTAACAAATTCTAAAGAATGGGAACTACCAGTCACTTAGAAGCAGCTCACAAAGTGAAACTTTGGAGGCTGAATGAAATGCGGTATTCTCTGCTCTCTGGCCTTCTTCATTCCTAATGAGAGGATGAGATGGCTGTAGTGCAGATATTTTCCTGAAAGTGGTAAACTTAGTTACAAAGTATGGAAGATATCAGGTAATACAAGTCACACACCAGTCCTAGATAGCTGTCTTTTTAATCTCTCATTTGAGAGGCTGTTTAATGTACTCGCTTATGTTTCTTTAAAACAGTCTTTCCTTTTTCTCTACATCATAGAGGAACATAGTCACTAAGTTACACATACACACCATGTACCTTTCCAAACACCCAGGTGCTTAGAAGATGCCAGTCAATCTTTCAGTGAGGCAATTTGTCATGTTTTCCTCCTTTACACTCAATATGCTTCCTCTGCATTTATCAGGACTGTGCTGAAACCACACAAGACTTTCTTTCTTATTTTATTTTTATTTTTTGTCAATAATTTAAAATATATTTATTTTCAATAAAATTCCTTTTAAATACCCTCTACTCTTTCCCCTTCATCCTCTTTTCTCACTCTCCCCCAAACTTTCCTTCCCATAACCCTGCCTCCCACCCACTCCTCAAAGAGGGAAAGGTAATTTTTTTTACATTTGTTTTATATCATGCCCGGAGATTTCCCTTCCACCTCTCTTCCTGTTCCCTCCTCTTGCTCCTCTTCTGCCCTTCCAATCACTTCCTTCTCTGTTTCTGTTCAGAAAGGGGCAGGTCTCCTATGGGTGTCAAGAAGGCATGGTATATCCATTTAAAGTAGGACTAAGTACCCCACTTTGTATTAAGGTTGGGTGAGACAACCCAGTATGGTGAGTAAATTCCAAAAGGCCAGCTCAAAACTTAGGGACAAGCCATGCTCCCACTGCTATGATACTCACAAATAGACCAAGCTACTCAACTCTCACACATATTTAGAGGGCCTAGGTCAGTCCCATGCAGGCTCCCTAAGTTACGAGCCAAAGTTATGCATCTCTGAGGGTTCCCTTGTGATAACCTTGATGCCCCTGGCTAGTACAACACTTCCCCCCTTTCTTCATTTTGTTGAAGGATTTAATCATTAAAGTGACAGCTAACTTACTTATTAAGCATGATTCATTTTCTCTAAAAATTTTCAGTTTCTTATACTTGATATTAAAGAAAGACTTCTAAAAGTTATATATGAAAAAATATTTCTAAGAACAGAATGGGTAGCAGAAAGAAAACTAGAACATATATACATAACCACATTGAGAACTCAGCTACATTAATAAAACAATGAGTGAAAGAACATGTACCTGCCCAAGATGGAGGTCCGACTTTCTAACAACCTTTCTGTGATGATCAGAAAGCAAAATGATAACAGGAAAATGCTTGTAATCAAACAAAACCAAAGGGGACATTCTGAAAACTGCACTGTATATGTACCCAGATTTAAAATTATTTTCTTAAGTACAGAACTAAAATGCTACAGGATGCTTTTTTCTGAATGTTGTGAATATTTGTTGCTGCCATTTGTTAATAAAGAACTGTTTTGACATATACCAATACAGAATATAGCTAGGTGAGAAATACATAGCAACAAGTTATTTAATTTATTTGACAAAGTTTATTTTTAATAATTTGCTATTTTGTGTATCTGATTATCTTAAAATAGTGATTGATAAAGTATTTACAACTAATAATGTATATAAAATGCTTGCACATAATATAATCAAGTGGTTTACTACATAAATGTGGGAAGAACTTACTCCCATCTAAGTATTAATCAGTACAAATTTTAATTATCAAATATTTATAAAACTCCTTTAATGAAATTATGATGAAGTTCCCCATGGCATTGCTTTTTGGTCAGGTAATGTTAAGTGTGCATCTCTAGTTTATGTACGTGTTCACTTCGAGAGCAGATTTGACTTTGATCTGACTGCATCTAGGCAGTGCGTGTGTGTGTGTGTGTGTGTGTGTGTGTGTGTGTGTAACCTACATGGTACCTTATTACTTAATATATACATACCTATCATTTAGAATTCAATAGCCATTTAAAAGGCCTGTCCATTAAGTAAACTGATTTTTCTTCTCTCAATAGTCTTTTATTTTTAATATTATGATAAAAGCTGGGTAACCCACTAAACAGGTAAAAATAGATAATGAAGGCAAAACTCTGCAGAGTGGAAGCACCCCCAATCAATACTATTCTTTGGGGTCACAATACATTTAAAAAGGGACATTTAACAAGTATATTTTGGAGATGGAGATAGTTTTGAATTTTCTGCTTTTGGTGTTAGAAACTTTGTGCTTACTATTATTTAAATTTAAATCATCCAAAATATCACTTAGAATCACTTTTCTATCATTGTACTTCAAAGTCATGTCAGTGCTAAATTGAGACAATATAAAATTAATGTTAGAAAAATATCAAAATCACTTTAATTTATTTTGTAGTTTCATAACATTTACAAATTATATTACTAATATTTCCATTAAAATGCTTGATAACTAATTTATATACATATATAGCCTTTAACTTTAACACCACATTGATAAAGACAAATGCATTTGTTAATTAAATGTTATATATAATTTGTAATGATTTAACATCTTCTAAGTAGTATTAAATAATGTTATTGTAACCTTGCAGCATTTGACAATTTAATTTGAAATCTAAAAGCTTCGAGTTCCTTTAAATGCATATAAAATAAAATATAATATATAGTATTTGATAATATTCTAAGAAGAGAGGAAAAGGAATAAAAAAATTAAAAAAAACTTGGAGGGGACACTAGGAAGATGGCACAGTTAAAAGCTCTTTCTGCTCTTGCAGAGGACTGAAGATGGGTTTTTAGTACGTATTTTTTCAGGCTGCTTATAGCCACTGCTCACTCCAGTTCCAGGAGATCAGATTCCTCATCTTTCCACTGCAGGCAAACACACACATACACATACACACACATGCACACATATAGACACACAAACACACACTCATACACACATGCATGCATGCACACACACGTATACACACATACACACATAGACACAGATTCATACACACACATACACACATGCACACATACACACATGCACACACACATACACAAACACACACACATGCACACACACGCACACACATAAAAAAACACACATACACACATCAAATAAAATTTTAAAAGAAAAAAAAACATGGATGCATACTATGCTGTATATAGAAATAGCATAAAAATAACCAGGAACTTGTGAGAAATTAGTAGGAGCTGATAAGCTAGACTAAGAGCTGTATATACTCATGTATACTCACTCATCTAACTTTTATAATAATATTAGATAAGATGATTTATTTTTGTATATGTCAGTCATCCTAAAATGTGTTAATTAACATTAGGCATTCCAGAATGTATAAGTAAAATAAAACAGTTACAACCTCAAGATTGCGTTTCAAAAGCCATTTGCTCTACTTATAAATAACTATAGAAGTCAGTCTATAATTTAGTGGCATAAAAATAAATATAATGTGTTCTCAGTGATCTAACAGAGGAGTATACACCATCTGTGGCAACCTCAGTAGAGGTTGATGGTTCTTGTGGTCATCTCTTGTGATGCAGAGGGTACATAAGGACATAAACTGGAAGAAGGTCCAGTCATAAGTTGACTACATTTCCCAGAAAGCTCTAAGTATTATAGGAGTTAAAGCAAGTGAACTAGAGTGTTTATAATAGGGACCCATTCGTGAGGTGATTGAGATTGAATTAGGATGCAGACCTGATGAGCATCTGAGGGAGGAATGCAGGGATGTCTAATGTTATAGAAACAGTTGAACCATTGATAGAGATGACCTCTAGGTGTTATCTCAGTCTGATCACAAACACTGAAACATACAAATTAAAGTAATACAATTAGTTGCAAATACAGAGAGTGACAGAGTCTCTGAGCTGTGAGAAATGTGGGAAAGTAAATGTTTGTGGTGTAGAAAAAAGCAGTACAGATAAATTTAATAAGTGATGAACAGCCAACACGATGAAATATTTTGCAATAAAACAGGGGGATAGTCTATAAGTACTAATATCAGTTAAAGTGCTAAATTGATAAAGCCAGAGATTATAACAAAAAGAACACTGGGTAATTAACAGACAATAAGGGAGAAAAACTTCAGTTCCATCTGATTCTCATATTATAGTTGGGCAATGATGTCATTACAGCAATTTGCTGATTCCTCTAAAAAATAGCGAGATGTTGTTTAGACAGTCTCTTGCCTCCAGCCACTGAGACATAGATATTCATTGTTATTTCACTTTCTCTTTCTGTTCAGCTAGCCTGGCAGATTTTGCATTTTTTAGTGTACTTTACTGAAGGTGAAATTCACAGAAAATACACTGTTCAGAGTCTTTTTTTTTCTTTCCTTAAAATAAAATAAATCAGAAAATAATCTTTGATGTTTCATTGTCTTTGAAAGACTTAGTATATACCAAGACTATGTATAATGACCAAAGTAATATTTGTTGAATGACTAAATTCAAATACACAAAATGCTTTACAATTAAGATTGACATATGTAAAATTTTGATAAAGATGTCAAAATATACATTATATAACAGGATAGTCTTTTTAATAAATAGTATAGGGGAAACTGTTTCTACAGGTAGAAGAATGAAAATAGATTCATATTTCTAATCCAGTGCAATAAGCAACTCGAAGTGGTTCAATGGTAGAATGCAGCAATCTGAAAGCACTAAAATGCTAGAGGAATATGTACGTGTAATTGACTTTAGGATATAGGCACAGGCAAGGGTTTCCTGAAAAGGACTCCTATAGTACATCCTGTAGTACAGGTTATGGTGACAAGTACTGACAAATGTGCTACTGGATCATAATGCTATGCCTGACCAAAAAATCATCAAATTGGAAAAGAGGCTGAAAAGATGGCTTGAGGGATAAGAGCACTTGATTTTGAGAGTACCTGGGTCCCTGTCTCCTCATCTTCATAATGGTTCACAATCACTCATAACTCCATACTGGGGGATCCAATGCCTGCCTTCTGATCTCAACAGAATCCAGCACGCATGTTGTTTACATATACTCACATTGGCATAATATCCATAGTCATACAACAAACTAAAATAATTTAGTTAAATAATAGTGTAAAATATCCTATAGATGGGAAACTAATTTTGCACATAATACACAAAAGGGGGTGAATATGGAAAATGTATAAAGAACTACAAAAAATTAAATCTCTCAAATTTCCTAATTATTCAATCAGTAAATGAGTTAAGGGTTAGTTAACAGAACAGGCAGTTCTACAAGAAGAAATACAAATAATCTGTACCTATTGAAGACATATTCAATGAGCATCCTTAGCCAACAGGACTCCATGCTGCACAAACCAGAATGGTTTGTACCTGCTCTCCACTACAGTTTCTTTATGAGAAACAGGGAGAGAAGAACTCATAAATTCTGCAAGAGGGAAAGCAAAGTGGTACAGACACTATACTATGTAACTAAGTGAGGAATTCCTCAAAAAATTTCAATAATATGTATATATTTAAAACCTAATATTTTTCCAACTTCCTTTGAAAAACTAGTCTTCTTAAAGTATAATTAAGTTCTTGTAAAATTGGTATAGTAAATGATTATGAAAGATTTTGCTTTGGGGAAAATAGGCACAAGGAACACTAGAAGAATTTATTAATTAAATGTTCAAGTTTTACATCACAGAAAAGAATTAATCAGTTTCACACTATTAAGTATTTTGACAAAATTTACTGACCATAAACTACAAATATCTGATCGATGTAAAGAAACAAACTAGTCTGACCATTAGAAATATTTTACATGTGATCAATTGCTTAAAATTCATCAGGAGAAAAATAGCATTATATAAGATTTTGATAACAGAATCTGGTAATTTAAAACTCCCAATGACAAATTTTAAGCATACTCTAAAAAAGAGTCAATTTGTTCTAGTTTATGTCTTTTAATTAATTTTTCTCCCTTGTCCAACTCCTCCAGTGTCATACTTTCCCTTCTCAAAGTCATAACCTATTTTAAAATTATTGTTACATACATGCATACACATGCTTGTGCACACACACACAAACACACAAAAACACACACACACCTACCACACATATGCACATGCACTAGCATACCCTAGAATATATAAACAGATTTTGCTAAGTTCATTTTGCATTGTTCCTATGTATATATATTTAAGGCTGATTACTTTGGATTGGATAACTTAAGAAATGGCTTTTTCAAGACAAGACTGAGAATCCCTCAGTAGCTATTAAGTGCCTATATTGTTTTCATCTTGAGGTGGGACCTTGTGTCTCATGATGCCTCTGAGGCTACCTTTCTTGGTTGGTCATTGTTGTGACTCGTAAGATTTAAAGCTGTCTGGGTAGGGACTATTGATTGCTTTTCTCCTCTGCTCTTTACAGAGCACCTTCTGATATTTGCAAGCTTATACACATAAAGGCAACTTCCAGGTTAGATGCATGTAGCTAAAGTTATTTAAGCTCTGTGTGGGATGAAGGTGGTGTCTTCAGCATTAGGTTTTTAGTTAGGAGTTCTGGGGGCAATCAAGAGTGATGGCAATAGACAATATTATTTAGGATATCTCATCCGCTACCCTAACCAACCAGTTGAAAGGAGATTTCCCATGTTAGGCGCTGGATATGAAAAGCCAAACAATAACAAAAGCATATGACATACTGTAAAAAGAAATAAGCAGCAAAGCGTAAGGAAGGGAACTTCAGAAAGATGTGAGATTACAGATAGAGAGTAGCAATGATGGATCCAGAATGGGACTTAACTAAGAAACAACTAAGTCAAAGTGTTTATTATCAGTAGTAAAGATACATAACAAAATGGTGGTAGCAGGCAATACTGATTTTCCTCTTGATTATGTTTGAATCACATTTGAAGTACCATGTTTACTTATACAGAGCATGGATTCTGGAAAAGAAGGAGACATTTCAGTATTTCAGAGGATAGAAACCAGGAACAGGATTGAAGTGTTTATCTGCAAGAGTGAGCATACTCAGAGGATGGACCAGGTAAGGAAGTAGTGTTGTCAAATGCTTCTTAGACTCTTTATGGAAAATGCACATGACTTGTTTTAAAGACACAATGGGGAGGGTGTTTTTTTTTTTTAATTCATGTGTCAGAAAAATTTATGATGCAGAAATTTTGATGAAGAGGAACCTTATTTCCATTATCTAGGAGTCATAACATTTATACGGCCAGATTCAGTCCTATTATTTTATGTATGATTTAGTAGCTTGACCTATTTATTATAGAACAAGTTCTAAAATGTCAACTCCCTTAATTTGTCTTGATTTTTTTTATCTTCGCACTCAGTATCTGCTATGTAACATAAATAGACAGTATTATTATTATTATTATTATGATGATGATGATGATGATGATGATTGTGGTTTAAAAAAGAAAGTGTTAAGTTTCTTTTTAAACACAGAATCACAAATGCCTTTATAATAGTAAGAAATATTCAATTTACATAGATGTATGTCAAATAAGATTTCTCAGTTCCATGGTCCTTTCCCTCTCCTATTCTCAGACTGTTTCCAAATATTATATTACATTGTGTTTAAAATGTATTTTCAGGAACTTGAAACTTTGAGATTTCAAATTTAAATTTAAAAAGAGGATGGCAATAACATTATTTAATAATACTTAGAAGATATTACCAGTCATATAAAATATTTAATTAATAAGCGCATTTGTCTTTATTGCTACGGTATCAAAGTTAAGGACTAAATGTGTACAAAAATTAATTAAGCACTGAAATATAAATTTTACTAACATAATTTAATTGTTAAATGTATAGGTACAAGATATTCAAGCAAAGGCTACTAAATTAACTGATTACTATGGCATGTTTCTGGAAAGGGTCTTCAATAAATGAGATTTTGATATCTGTTAAAGTGCATGCGTCTTAGTTTCAGATCTTCAGTATAAGCCCCATTTCCAGTAGATTTCTTGTGAATTGAAAAATGCAAAAAGCTACAGTCATTTCAATATTTAATCTGAATTCCTTGAACTGTTCTGTGCTAGAAAAATCCCTGAAACTTCAGTTTTCTCTGTGTTTACAAATATTTAACTGACATATAAATCCAGGACTGTAAGGATGTACCCACAGTGCTAGTGGCAATCTGCTCTATGGCTTCTTTGACTAATGGTGGGAAAAATGCCTTATGGCACAGATCACCTTGTTCCTACAGTTTTTACTTCATGTTGGCAGTATATTTCTAAGAGCTACTTTGCATCTGTCCAGTCAGCTTTAAGCCCAACACGTAAAACCAACAATGAATTCCTTATCTAAATTCAACTGACTAAACTGATATTCCAGATGTTCCTCTTAGACCAAACATCTGTTGCTAAAGAAAGAGAAAGGCCTGTGCTTTTTTGTAAATAAGTGTGAAATGTTGTTTTTAGAATTATCTAGGGGTGCAGAAGGGATAAATTAATATATATTTAAAAGGTAATTCATTAGAATGGTTTAAATGTTTTGGAATTTGTAGTCCAAAATGTCTGTTTTCGTGAGGCTGTGGACCTATAACTAAGTCCATTAGGCTGATGTCTCTGCAGTGCCAGTCTGGAGCCAAAGGCCTGGGAGATTCCAAGAAATCTAGATCTTCAATGCACATTGGAAAGTCAAAACAGTAGGATTCTCATGTGCAGCAATCAACAGACGGCAAACCAAAATCCCTTTTCATCAGACCTCCTTGTATCTGAGTCTATGCTAGAAATTGCCACTCATAGCCAGTGTATATCTTTCCTCTTCAGTTAATATAATCAAGAATGCAATTCCTCAGGCTTAGTGGTTAAAGTTACTCCGATCTAAGAAAGGCCCAGAGGCATTTCTCATGAGTGACTCTGGATCCTGTTGACAATATTAACTACAAGAAATAGGCTATATTTATTTTCTTGATATACTGGAAAACCTACTAAATTTTGTAGATCTACTAAAAGACAGCCAATTACAATATAATAAAAATACAATAGTGATTTTATTCCTACACTAATACGTTATTATGAATAAATGAGATGAACAGAATATAATCTCATTCAATTTCCTTTAAGGATAAACATTTATATTTTATGAAGTGGTTTTCCTGAGTTATTTAAAATATTATAAATACAGAAATTATTGGCAGCTTCAGATCCATTGGTTTGTCACACTATATCCACAGGATCATCGGCAGACCCTGGAAGGAGGGACTTGGAGAAATGGAGCTTTTGCTCCAGGGAACTCCAGCTCCACTTTGTCAAGATCAACTAGCTCTTTAAAGGACAGTATTTGTCTTCTCAATTTATCATATTTCAGTAGTTTGTTTTAATTTTAGACTAATAATCAGCTCTTCCAACACTGAGTTAAGTTGTACATCTGTTAGGAAAAAGAATTATTAAAAGGATTACGGAGTCACTAAGGGAAGAAAGCTAATACAGTACACTGCCCCACATAGAATGGCTTTATAGGACTGTTATCTCCACTAAAAGAAGACGAACAAAGGAAGAATTCAAGGCAAAAGTGTCCTAGTCTCAGAATGTGGTCACTTGTCCATTTAACTGGCAACACAGACTAACTCTAGCATTTTTTGAAAGATGGTTGTAGAACAATGTTAGCACCAACAATAAGCAGAGATGTTGAGTGTTGAGGAATGAATTCTGTACTGATTGAACACACACACACACACACACACACACACACACACACACACTTGACATCCAATGTTGATTTCTAGAATAATGTTCCAGGTTTGGATTAAACCTAATAGAAGTGGTACAATTGATTAAACAGATAATAATGCCTCAGATTTTGATTAGTAAGGCATAGAATTAGTGTGTCTATATCACTGCACCATTTATATTGAGTGATATTAACTATAGAGAACTCTGACTTATTTGACAGAATATTAGGACTAGAAATATGTGCTGGTGAAGAGTAATGGAATTATGTGCACTGTAGGATTTCTTAGTAAAGAGCCAAGTCCAAACATTAAAGGAGAACATTCCCTTTAGCTTTAGTAAGGGCTATGCTTCCTATCACTGCAGTTACAGAAAGAATACAAACTGAAATTTCATCTCAAGAGTATAATCTGTGCTAGAGACTACCAATCACAGCTGTCAAATATTTGATGAGAAGAAACACATGTGAGAACATTTTACATTCTTCTGAGCATTCTGTGAGAGCCTTTGAATGTTTTTCTTTTGTTGATAAAGATTCTACAGCTCTTGTACAGCAGGAAGGTGTATTTCAGTAGACAATTTGTTTACATCTTTGTCCTACAATTATGCTTTGAATAAGCGAATCTTTCACGTTTCATATTATCACTAGTTTGTTAAAATTTGACTGGAAAGTAACAAAATATTTTTCTATGAGTTTGTCAGGCCAACAATTTTCTAATACTTGAAGAAAATCTCTATTTCAGTTGCACATACACATGGTTATAGAGCACAGTTGAAAAACAAAGCTCAAAGAAAGATATATAAATACTGGAAAGATATTTAGGGCTAAATGTGAAGGTAATTTCTAAGAATATAATATAATAAACACATAAGTACAAAGGAGACTTTAAAAAATAATATTTTACTTTGGCCATATTAAATTAAGGTGACCTAAGTGCAAAATCTCCCTCTTCAGCTTGATAAAATTCTTCTATTTCCATGGCGATAATCTACTCTCCAGTGTCATGAAAATGTTAGAGCAGTGTCAAGCAAATAGACCAGAAACACATAAGATTTGGCTCATGTTTGAAAAGTGAAAACATTCAGATAACAGGCATAATATTATTTTTAAATTGGCCTAGTATTTTAAAGTAGACTATTAATAATGACACTTTTCTATAAGTATAAATAAATGGGATACTTTAACAAGAATTTTTTTGAAATAGATGTCCTAGACAGTTTCTAAAAGAAACTAACAGTATTGCAAGAAGAAAATGATATATTGATCTCTGTTGATGTCATATGTGCACATGGACATATACATATGAGGGCACACACTTGCACATGTAGAGATACATGCATTTACACACACAGGTGCTTATGTACAAAGAAACAGCTTCAATTTGGAACATAGTAAAGCTTCCTTCAAATAGGGATGGTAGTTACATAAATCAAAAAGTCCCAGTTTCATTAATGTCCCAAGACTTTCAGAAACCCAATATTTGTCCTGGTTTCTGTTCACTGTGTCTGACATTCCAGGACATCATAATC